>CM055681.1:28900824-30150824 GCA_029448645.1 Andrena camellia | reverse complement strand
TCGAATCGGAAGGATTTTAGAACTCCTAACGCAGGTAGAGCTGTTCGCCGTCAGTTTTATTCACTGCGCGATCCCATTGTGAAGCGAAAGCCCAGCGACTAAATCGAAAGGGAAGAAATGTTCTCCTCGGAGCTGGGGATGGTGGAAGCATGGATTCGGTGGAGTGCAAAGTTCCCGACCTGGAAAACTTGGCGCCCGTCCTCTTCGCCCGCGACTCAGGCGCAGCGACGAGTTAACACGGGGCGTCGACGCGGGTTCTCAGATTGATGGCACGCTAAACCGCGGCCGGATTAGCGGATTGCTTTCGGCTTGGCATTGAGCTTAACCCGCGATTAATCGATACGACGCCGAAGGTCGTACGCTTCCGTGGCGTCTCCGCCTTCTATTCTCCTCCTGTTTCCCGTCTGCTCTATCTTCTCGACACGCTTCGAGGCACACGCGATCCCGTCGCGTGTCGGCTGGCGTCGATTCGCCGATACTCCGACACGAGCGGATCCTCGATACGCTCTAGAAAGCCTCCGCTATGCAACGCCGAGATTTCAAGCCAAGTCGAGGCGAAAAATGTCGCTGCTATCCCCTAGACACAGAGCACTATATAGCGAAAATTTGGGCGCCCCCTTGGAAGAACTTAGAACAGGCATACTCGCGAGAAGAAGAAGCTGAGAACTGTCCCTGTGGAGAAGTGGATACCTATCTAACAACTTGTTGCCCAGAGTACGAGTCCTGATTGCCTGGAATTTTAAACAGAGCGCTCGCAAACCGTCGGACCGGGCAGAGGGAGAACGTTAAACGACCCTGAAGAGTTTTAATCGAGCCGCGTCGACTTCCTCGATACCCTCGGTCTGTCTCCTTTTATTTTTTTTTTTTCCTCCCCCGCCCCTTTTTCCCTTTGCTCGGCGAGGAGAGAAGAGGAGATAGCCGTCGTTCCGGCTCATCGTTGACTTCCGCTCGATTTGCATTCGAGAGGTGGCTCGATATCGGCCTTATGAATAACCACCCGGGACAGATCGCCGGCAAAGGGGTGAACATCCCTTCCTCCGCGCATCTTTTCATATAAGATCTGGCGAGGAAGATCCTTTCGGTAGACGGGAGGCGTACGAGGAACGGGGGCAGCTCGGAGCCAGGCAAAGAATCTCAATGGCTCCGTTCCCCTATTCACCTAAAACTGGGGGAGAGGGATATAAAATAAATTTCGCGGGCTTAGGCGGCCGGTTGCTGGCAAACCTTGCTTGAATGCCAAGAACACCACGGCGAAAATACGGAAACCCGCCGCCCTCCCTTGGGAAGGGCAGGCAGGATGTTCTTGAAAGGTTCGTTTATATCTTCGTAACGGCGAATTATTAAGAGAAAAGAATTCCCTTCGCGTTCTAATTGCTAAAAGAGCCCTCCAATTAAGACGAAAGAAAAGGGCGCCCATCCCGCGACTGACCCCGGGAATCTTAATTAACCCCTCGACGCATGACAATTCCTTCGGGCAGAGGGGATGCGTTCGATAAACTGCAGACGCTTGAATTAAGCTCAGAGAGATGGAAAGAAACACAATCGAGGACCTTTGACCCACAAACCCTACTGTCTCAACAGTTTAGGAGGAATGAAAAGAGTAGCGGATAGTAATCGCGAATGATTGACGGTGCAAAGGCTAAGGGAGGTAAGGATCTTCTGCGCAAAGTTTTCCGTAGAAATTGCAAGCGTTGACTTCCAGCTGACAGGGATCCATTAGGTCTGTGAAGATAGCACCCCCAAATTAGATTTTTTTTAAAAAGTTCAACGGCATTCGTTTGTCCATCGTTTGCCCACGTTTGCCCAACAAAAATTTTCGTTTGCCCACCCTTCAAAAAAAAGTTATGGTCAAAAAAAATTTGTCTTCAGCACCCTCCATGACACTTTTGAATTTTTTAAAAGTAGGATACGATTGTCCACGATATGGCCACGTTTGCCCACCCTCAGATTTCGTTTGCTCAGCCTCCAGAATCGAATTATTAATAAAAATCAAGAAAAAAAAGGGTACCGGAGATGCTAATTTGGGGGTGCTATCGTCACAGACCTGGATCCATTGCGTCGCGGAACGAGCTAATCTAGAAGGGCTGTGACAGCGACGTGAATGTGACGGGAGCGAGATTGAACTGGAATACGAAGCGGGTATATAGGAGCAGTTGTTGGCGATTACGCGCGAGAAAGTTGCAGACGTCCGTTTCCGCAGAGCGGTGCATGTGTTTTCTGGCCGTGTGCAGCCGTCTCCGGTGCATCGGCGCGGCTGCATCCAGCACGGAAAGGAGGGAGAAAGAGAGAAGGTGGACGAGGAGGAGGAGATGGAGGTGGGTCATCGACATGCTCGACTCGTGACGCAACCTGCACCATGCATCGAGACGCTTCGGCCAAGCGGATCGGCCTGGTAACCTCTTCCTTCCGGAAGTGGTCCCTTCCCTCCGTTCCTCCCGCGACTGCCGTCCGCCTGCCTCTCCGGAGAACGCAGTCGTCGAGACGCGGCGCGGAAGAATTAAAATCCTGCTAACTACCGAGAAGCCGACCTCTCCCTCGGCGCAATGTAAATACATAAACGGAAGCTCGGTGCGCGCGGGCGAGCGCACGCGGTTATAAATACTCGATGCACTCGGGACAAGCTATCATTCTAAATTTATTTCCAACATTATTGCGTCATTACGCACTACCCCGATGACTACTCGTCGAAGCCGCGGCCGCGTTTCAAGAGAAAAACCGTGACTCATCGCGGCCAGGCGCGTAACTATACATAGATCCGCGCGACGAGGCGGCCTTTCCCCGACGGAAGTGGCTCCTTATCACACCCTTCGTTCTTACCGCCCTTCTTAGCGAAAAAGCCCCTCGAACCCGCCAGCCATCCAGATACCTGCAATTAAAATTCTCCGGCGGTACCCATACACGCAGTAGCTTTCAGGCAAAGAACTTCCATCTCGGATCTGCCTCGAGGATCCTGAAGAATCATCGACTCGAATCGTGAAAATAAAGAGGGACGAGAGGAACTGGCCTGTCGAAGTAACCAATGCGACGGTGTCCGTCTCCAGTGACGGGGAAACCGCGTGGCGTTCCTTTTCAGCCGGCGAGCCGCGAGGTTCCGCCACTCGTTTCCCCGCCGACACTCGAACGTTGCTGAATAGCTGAGCGGAGGTGAAGAGTGGCCGCGTATTCAGCGGCGGAAAAGGGACATTCGGGCGGCGCGAAACGGCGATAAAACGCGAACGAGTTTAACGGGCTCGATCGGTCCAGGGCGAGAGATCTCGCTGGCTGGATAAAGGACGTTTTCTCCACGTAGAGTGTGGAGAAAAGGCTGGAGGAGACGAACGAATCGTGGCGGAGCGGCGCGAGGCGCGGTACGGCGGAGGGAGGATTTAATCACGTTAAGTAACTCGGAGCTGCTTGTGCCGGGTGATTCGAGGGTGTTCCAGGGTGTTCGAGGCTGTTCCATGGCAGAACAGATAGAGGAGCGTAAGGTACGGGAGGGTAGGACGGATATGTGTTATCGACCCCTTTTTCGCTTCGCCTCCTCGAGAGTCCCAACGAGTTCGCCCGCCACCCGCCACCCGCCTCCCCCCCTCAGTCTCCTGTTCGCACCCTTTTCTTCTGTTCGCGCACAGAATCGTCCCTTTTTTTCTCCGCCATCGACGCCCTGTGGCTCGCGCTCGATGAAAAGGCGGAATGAGATTCCGAGCGGATTTTCGCGTATGAATCCCTCCCTCCCCAGACCGCCACCGCGAGCTGCGAAAAGGAAGAAAGGGAGAATCCGCGAGACCCTTTCTCTTTTTCGACCGTGTACCCCGCCGATCGCTAACGATCCTTTCTTCCAGCGGGTGAATGAGCAGCTCTCTCGTTTAAAGAGCCGTCGCGCTTGAGGGACGGCCGTCATCGATATATAAACGTTCCTGTCTCATTTTTCGCGGCCGTATTACCGCACGCTCCCTCTACCCGCCCCTTGTCCGATTATTTATCGCGGAGGCAAAGGCTTCTCTCCGCCGGGGCGAACGCGTGGAAACGCGACGAGGCGGGGGCAGAGGGGTTGAAAAGACGCTGCCCGTGTCAACGGGGCTGGCGAAAGGGCGCGCTTAACAAGAGAAGGAAACCCCCGTTACGCCGTTCTCGGAAGCGGAACGAAGAGAAACGGCCCCGGCGAAAGGAGGAGGGAAAGAGACTCGCGCGGCGAACCTAGCCTTCTGGTCGAGAACGAACCCGACGTTATTAGGAAAATGGACCTTTCTCCTCTATCCCCTTCGTCTCCCGCTTTCGCGATCGCCCCCGACAATAAACTGCATCCCTTTTCTCTGGCCCCGTCAGCTTATAGAACCGCGCCGAGTTTTTAACGCCAGGGCCAACTTGCCGCTGGCAATTTGCTGGTGAATCGTCCTCCATTTACCCGTGATCGGAGTAACGCGAGTGCACGCGTTGGGTACGGCCGAGCCGTCCGAGGCAAGAGGACATTAAGTAGTCGAACTAGGGAGGCAGACGTTTCCAATAGCGTCTATGCATCGCGGACGAATCGAAACGGCAATCTCATCAGCGATGCCACGGGAAGGAATTAGCTCGTAGCCATTGCAGGAACAATATTATAGTCCTGCTAGATACTGGCTGGCGAGCGCGTATCGAGACACGACGTCGTTTACACGGCATCCCGTCCACTCGGACGGGCAGAAGTTGGTATCCCTGGAGGCGCGTCATCTCGCCGTTACGGGATCAAACGCCGCAAATTAGCAGACACCATGAGCAAACGTCATCAAGATGACAGGGAGGGCCGCGGTCTATGCGTAATCGAGGCAATACGCCGGCGTTCCAATGGCATAGGCAGCGCCCGAGGCATCGACGATTGGAACCTGGCCTATCGCCTCTATCGGTCCTGATAAACCGATCGTATCGCTTGACCCTCTAGACGCTCGCCGTCGAATTCAAATTCGCTGGAGAAATTCCCTAGGAAGTTGAACGAAGCAGAGATGCGGTCCATCGGGGAACGATGAACATCCGCGATAACGAGCACACCGTCCAAGCGCGCGTACGCGTCATCCCTAAAGTCGCGATTTAACGACTTCGCGACGGAGCGTATAGCGTAATTGAACAAGTAGGTCACTCCGCTCGATAGTACACAGAGAGGTAACTGACAGCGGCGTGGGAAGGGGCTCGATATTCAATATTTAATTTGGCTCGGCACGTGTACAGCCCCTCCGGTATAAACCCTCCTACGCCCACCCCCCATCCCCAACCCCCACCCCCCACCCCTTTCTCCGTCCGCTTGTTCCAACGCTGGTTAACGCTGGTTAGAGCTGTAGCAACAGAGGACTTGGAAAGTAATTCCAAGAGCGACACGTAACTTTGCCCCGTGGCTCGTTTTATACCGCGCCGCGCAGCGTCGAGAATAAACGCGTGCCCGAGCGTCTAATCGAAACTTTAACAACTGCGTTCCCAAGTTTATGAATTCTGCGACGATATGTAATTGATAGCCTTCAACGGTCTAGGGCCTGGAGAAATTGCCGACGTTAGCTGGGGACAATCTGTATTCCGCGTCCACTTGTTATCCAAGTGGAAAACGAACGTGCTGTTCTCTGCTTCGAGAGGCGACATTTTTATTGGCGACACGTTTCGGCCGCGTGGCACACGGCCAGATTTATCTGATCGATCGAGCTAGGAATTGCACATTAAACTGTAATCACCCTCGCACCACCGTAATCGGCCTGATAAGTATCGACCTTTCATTGTATGGAGTAGTCGGAAGGCGAAGATCGTCGCTTTTAGAGGCGAGGAGGCCTTCGAATCAAGATAAATCTCGCGACACATGTTTCGGCAAATCCCCAAGCTGTCTCGATGGTAAAGTTAATTAACCACAGATGGAAAAATATACCTAGCAAATGGAGTCTGGCGTTGCACAAAGCGTCTTCGGTTTCACGTGCAAACGGTTCAACCGTAGGAGACTGGCAGAGGCGGAAATTAAAATGGCCCAGGGATCACAAGGAAACGAAATTACGGTTAATTGCCATGATTACGGCCCTTTGGTGGGCCGTGGAACACGCGCTCGTGAAATTCTCCTCCGGAGATTTTGAATAAATCACTGGCCAAAGGTTTGGCTGCGCTTGCCCCCAGGAGTGGTTGGCGCCAATACAGCTGATCCCGCGATTAATTGAAATCGAAACGAAGCCTGCCACGCACTGTTCGCGCCGGCAGCCGTTGGATAATAATTCGCTTAACTATGCCCGCCGATTTCACGGCAGAGTTTATCGGCGTCCCTCAGACGTAATCGCGATATCTCGATTAGCCCGCTGCCGTGACGATCGATCCGAGCGCCGACAAAAAGCCGCGCATCGATCGTCCCCGCGACACATACAACGCGCGCATATATTCATGAACCGACATAATCACACCGACACACCGGCGGTACACGTGTACGCGGTGTTGTAATAATACCAGCTGCAAGCGGGGCTCGTTCGACTGTCGAACGCGCTCAACAGGTATCGATTCAGGCGAACGTCAAAGTCGCGGAAAACCCGTGGAAACTGCATTTTCCAAATCAATTATCCCCTTCGAGTCACCCCTACGTTCGACAGACCTTTCGAGTCTGCCCGCGGTTGCGGAATTCACCCGTGCATTTTCTGTGTATCGATCTCTCGGCGCTGGGGACAAGGCCTCGCTCGCTGTCTACGTTTACGAGCTTCCAAACATTCGTATTACCTAACACGAATTCCGTATATCTCGACGATTCGGATCGAAGCAGCACAGTTAGCGCCTGCACCTGCATGATAATTGCAATTATCCGCGGGAGGAGGCGAGCGACTCGACTCGACTCGACTCGACTCGACTCGACTCGCCGCGTCGTTTCCCGCGGATAATAGAAAGCAACGATGTCGAGGGAGGTGATTTTTATCTTATCGGTGATCGCGATCGTCGATTACGACACACGACGTCGTAGGAAACAACGGACTTTTTACCGTGATCGGTGAAACCGTGTTTCGATAGATATTTTTACGAGGTCGTAGCGAGGTCCCGACGAGGATCGTGTTTACGATCGCCGTGGAAAGACGGACCTGTGTCGCAACGACGAGCTTCGCCGATAAAAACCGCCGTACGAGCTGGTACCATTGGCGATGCAGGTGGACGTCTAACGGCCTGGCCTTTCCAGCGAACTTACGGCCAGCCGAGCAAAGGACAACAATTTCCACTTCCCTCGAGATTCTCGCCCAGCGATCAAAGACACCGTCGCCGTAACGATCACCTGCTTTTCGCGATCTCCCCTTCCCCCCGTGATTGTATTAAGACGAATCTAGAGAGCTTCGTAGCTCGTAACTCCCGCTCGAGCGCTACTTCCGGGAAAGCTACCTTGCTGGTGAGTAATCGTGTCGCGGTTCATGTTAACCATCCGATGGTGAATGAATAATTAAAATCGATTCAATTGCCTGTTAAGGTTTCTGGGACAGGGCAAGTAAGGGCGTAGGTAAACAGAAAAGATTGCTTTAGAAATGAAAGGCTGTTGGGTATATAAAGAGTATATATACATAGGTCTTTCACCCTCTTTAGTGTCTAACAAAAGGTGGTCACGAAGCTGGTGATGTCTTTTTGAAATAAAGGAGGCTAATAGTCTAGGAGCTGATGAGCAATTATGATTTCCTAGAATATTAGCTTGTTAATGGGAACAGTCTTAGAATTTAAGTAGATTCTCCCCTAAATCGCCGTTTCCGGTCGAGCTGTTTAGATGGGTTTAATTAATGAAAAAGAGTTTATCGGACTCCAAAGACCAATTCAGTTGGCGTGACGCGTTTCAATTTATAGAAGCTGCCCGATCCAGACAGACCAGTCATTAGCATGCAGTTTTAATGCCGCTAAATCGAGTTTCCACGCGCAATATTAAGCAGCCCTTGCACGAACCTGATTACGATCGTTCTGGCAACGGTTCAGCCCCGATCGCCTAAAAACACGCGACTAAACGCGCGATAAAATAGCAGCGCCCACTTTGAGTAATTAAGGGCGCCCCTAACAACGCGGCTTACGGAATATTTCGTGATCCACGAAATTCGACGACGACGCCGCCGCGGCTTTACCGTGGAATTAGACACATTTCGGGGCGACTCTAATCAGGAATCGGTAACGACCATGCCGTAACGTCGTCCCGGAGGCGACCATACCTAAAAGCGCGCGGTACACGCGGCGCTGGAAACTCCGCCAGTGGCGCGGAAGACAAGGGAAGAGGGATATAGACGAAGAGGTCCTCGATCAGCGATATTAATTTATCGGTCTCGTTTGTTCTCGTCGCGAGCCAGGAGCGACAAGACGGCTGAGCGATTGAATATTAAGTGGCGTAGAGTCTCTGTCTGGTTCCCGAGCGAACTTCGCCCAAGGGACTTCCTGCGAAGTAGAAAACGAGGCTGAGAGGCGACCGAGAGGGTCGCAGGAACGGGCGGGGGACGAGAGAGAAACGCGTCGGTGGCGAACGTGGAAGAGCAGGGCAGGAAGGCGTGTGAAAGAGGGAGAGGGGAATAGGAATCGGAGATAGTGCCGTGGTGGAAAACGGGGACAAGGAGGGGTTTGGCCGCCGGCGGCGATTTCAATAATTAATGTCACGGGAATTGCTGCGCACCAGTGATGGTAGCGGCGGAGTTACTACCGCAAACTTGAAATTCCCTGTCGCGGTATTCGAGGCAGATCGGTCCATGGATAATTACTGCGATTATCCGGCAGACAAGCCGGCGAAGTCTTGGCGAGTTTATCGGGCCAGTTCTAATGAAAACTTCGCCAAGTAGTTGAACCTTCTAGCCGCGCTCAACCTGCTCCCTCAGCGGCCACTAAATCTCCCACCGTGGGAGTTGGCAGCTTTCCGTGGGAGAACTTCCCGTCGAATCGCATCGATTCCCTCGTCCATCCGTGCACCAGAACCGGAAGCCACCCCCCTGGTCGAATCGTCCCCTCGAAATCGGGACAGCGAGCGCACGGCCGACCAGCGTCCACCGTCCCAAGTGGATAACGCCGGGATCCACGAGCTCTGTCTGGACACTCGAGGACGCTCTCGCGATCGGTATCGCGCCCCTTGGTCGGGTCTGGGTTAGGAACCGTGAGCGACGACAGATGCTTGAACCCAGACGCCCGGCACAGGTTGCTTCGGTCTCCATGGAAACCAGCTTCTCGTCTCATCGCTCTGGCTCGTCCTCCTCGGCGTATTGCGGCGAGCGAACAGAGGAGATTGAAGGACCAGGAAACCGGGGAGCACGCGGCAGAGAGGAAAAAAGAGACGTGGCAGGGGCGGGGGCGAGAGGCTGACGACGAGGAAAGAGATGGTGCGCCACCGTGCTGCAAGTAGATCACGGAGAACGAAGCGGAAGGTGGAGCAGAGGCGCGACCGTAGGTGGAAGGTTATTTGTCACGCTCGTGTGCCGGCGTGCTCCTCCTCTAAACGTTGCTTCCGCGCACAGGTGTCCACGACGTAGAAATAGAAAATTGGAACGGCATTATAAGAAGACTATCTGCTGCCAGAAATTTTTGCATAATGCGATGGTTATTATAGTGCTTCAGCACTTCACCACAGCCGAAACCTGGGGAATGAAGAGGTGGGCGAGTACACTTCGATTGGCTAGCAACGCGACACGCGCGTACCGAAAAACTCGAGAGCAGAAAATCACCGTGAAATCGGGCATTTTCTGTGGGCCGAGGGTCGGTGCTAGCGTAAAGGTGGCCGGTCACGCGATCACGCCCTCGCTCGTTAACACCTACACGCGTGCACAGGTCGGACGAATTCCTCGCGGAAGCGCGACTCTGGGCGCCAGGCACGCGCGTTACAACACCGACGCGGCTCGCGCGCGTCCCCCCTTGCGGCTAATCGAGCCGAGACGTCCTCGGAGCGGTGTTCCCTGATAAAGAGGAAGCGACGGAGGCCGGAGAGGTTAAACGCGGCTGGGCGGTGGGCGTTTCGGTGCTTCCGCCGCGGCAGGAAGCGGCCCCCGAAGAAATATATCGGGCCTCGTAGGTAAATTAGGTAGGGCAAGGAGCAACCAGGAAACGGCAGATTCGGAGATTAGATTCGAGCCCGCCGCACCGTTCACCCGCCGACGCTTCTGCATTAGAACTCCGGCGATCCCTTAATCGTAGGATTACTTTCACCCTCCCGTGGGGGGGTGGGAAATCGCGACCGCTCGATCGGATCCTCGCGAAGGGCGCGAGACCGGTGAACCGCGGCCGCGATAAGGCTGCCACTGGTCAAATTTGCAGATTCTCAGCCCCGGGGCCAGAACGCGGCCGAGGGGTGCCGCCTGTAACGCCAATAATAGCCGTCGCAAAGTGGCCAGTGTATGTATTCCAGCATCGAGCCGGCTAACGGAAGGGAGAGAGAGAGATACCGGCGTCGAATGGTTAATTCATGAAACAGTATCCCTTCCCCCTGTCCGCACCCCCCCCCCCCTGGCGTTCCAGTCCCGCTTAGAAACGCTCGAATATCAATGAATCCACAGGTTTTTCGTGGCCCCGGACCTTCGACAATTCGACGCCCCCCCGTCACGCTCCTCCATCCACTTTTCGGCCTTTTCCTCGTACGCGCGTCGAGTCAAACAAAAGCTCGGCGAGAAGCTAAACAAATATTGGTATTTTATCGCGCAAACATCGAATCGGAGGGGAGGGGTAGTTTACTGCGCCCGCCTGCGCTCGCGCGCAAGACCGCCTCGGACTATTACGCGAGCTTTAGAACTCTACACTGTTACTGTTTCATAACAAACGATAACGATAAGACATATTGCTGCTCGGTTTATGATTACGAACGGTGGCAGAGTAGTAAGTGGAGCCTTGTTGTGCTCATCTCGGGCACAACACTATACCTGATAGTGGCACTGCGAAGGCGCTTGATCCAGGGATAAAGGAAGATTCGCTGCAGTTCCATCGAATCTTGAAATATCCGCCAGATTTTCAGCGACGCGGAAAACCATTATACCAGGCCGGCGTCTGTCTGCTCGTTTTGTTTTCATTAAAAATATGAGGGATATTTAAGGCGAGCAAGGGGCAACGAATCATCCCCGTGCAGCGAGGATATTCCGCGCGTCGCTGGCGCGTATTTTCCGCCCTCCGTCGCGGAATCACGAGTCAAATATAAATTAGCCGCGGAGCTAATGGCAGGGGTCAGTGACTGCGAAACGCGGCTGCAAATTGACGCGGCGGGTTTTTGCGGATCCCGATGAATCCACAGGTTTTTCATGGGCCGGCTACCCTTGTTTCCAGCGAGCCCGTGCAAATAATTCCCGCGGCGCGGCTTTATGAAAATATTCCGGCGAAAGAGCCGCCGGGGATCGCGGGGGCGGCCGGGGCGAGGCTCGCAAAATGCAACGATTAAATTAGCTTCGAGCTTTACGTGCCTTTTGTCGCGCGCGCGCACGCGGGGAAGGAGCGAAAAGGGAGGCCAAGTGAAATGGAATTGTCCCGAAATATCCGTTTCCGCCGTTCATTGCCGCTAAACAGCGGGCCGCGGATAATAACGCCGCGCCGCTGGGCAATAAAATCTCTCGCTCTGCCCGACTTAATTGTGTAATGGACTATAAATGTTAACTAGCTGTTGGTGAGTCGTGCGATGAAGCAGACTGCCCCGATAAACGTGCCGATTCGCTCTTTCCGCGGAAGATTCTACGCGTAATGTCTTCCCTCCGCCGTTTTACAGGGATTTCTACTTAAGTCCTGCAACGGAACGACGTGACGTAGGGACTAAATCCAAGAGTGTCTTGCGCACTGCTTCTTCTTCAATTCTCCGAGAAGATTGTCGCTTACGATCGAGATACTAATTCCGATAAGGATGCTTTATGCTTCGAACGAGGATCAAACGTGCAGGAACTGGGGAAGAAGGGATTTTTAGTTGCGTTAAGAGCGTAACAGGGGTTAGCTGGCGATATGAACAGGCTTGCTATTGTCAGCCCCTAATGGGATAGCTTTCCGATGCAACGCGGAGGCGTTACATACGTTGGAGCTGAAACGGGTAACAGGATTTCCGACTCTGATTGCGCCATCGAGCATTTTCGCTCGACAGGGGATTATGTACCTCGGACCAAGAAAGAATACAGCGTGCAGAGAGGTTACTTACGAGGCTTCGTGGCTTCCGAAGGCGGCACTTCGGTCAGCTGCAAGCAGAAACATTCGTCGTTATTAAAACCACCAAACGATACATCACACTTTATCGAGAACTTTGATCGAGCAGTGCTACTTCCCAATTCTTATCCTATACAGAAAGAATTAAGTTACTCTCCAAAATCGAATCGCGAATGGGTCTCCACGAGGGACTAAATTTTCGCCGAAAGATCAGCCCCCACCCCGAAGACATCTCCGCGGCGGAGCGTGCGAGAGCCGCGCAAATCCTCGCCAGTTTCAATTAATCGCGGCACTCCATCGCGGAGGGAAAAGTGGCGACGCGGAAAACCACGGGCCGCGATAATGCCGCGCGGGGCCAGGTCCGCGAAAAAAGAAGCCACCGCCGGCCGAAATTAATCCGCTTTCGCGGGGCTGATATCGCGCTGCTTGTTTTTCCTTTTATCCTGGCCGGTTGGTCTCGCCAAGCTCGCCTACTTCTTCGGCCCTTTCTTCGCGCGGCGCGGCTTTCGAGAGCACGAATCTCTTGACACGCTGCCAAGTGGCACGGAACCTAGCTCCTTCGCGGCCCGAAACTGCCGCGGTCGATCGATCGAACACGCGGTCCTGCCGCGTATTTAACGGGTCCCGCCCGCCCCCCCCCCTCCCTCCCTTTCCCTCACGGTCCGGCAAACAGAAATCCCGCGTTTTATATAACGAGCGCTGGTTAGACCAGTCTCGCCTTATCCGCCGAAAAACGTCGACTCGCCGGCGAAGACGAGCTTCTTGACGCGGTGCCAAGTGATACGAAACACTTCAGCCCACAGTGGGAAAATTTTGCGATTTTATGGCCAAACCGCAAAAATGAAATTTTTGAATTTCACGAATTTAATACAAATGTCAATTGAAGAACTATATCTATTTTCGTGGTCAAAACCTCAAAACTTATTTTTAATATATAAAATTCGGCACTTTTACGTTCTGATATATGAGAAACTAAATTATCCGAAGAACAGCACTTACAAAAATTACGAACGATAAAGATTTTTTTATTATTTACACTTATACACCTGAACCTATGAAATTATATGCCCTTAAAACTAGTACTCCCAGTCGGAATCGCTTTTTTCTTTGTCAGAGCATGCCTCTGCTATAGTGCAGCAGGGCATAGAAGAAGGGTTATCGCTTCTGACGATAAACATTTTAATTTCTTATCGGGAAGTTTTCTTAGATTACTAATTACTGGATCTGGCGATAATAAAAGCCAATTGAAAACATCCTCCATAGTTTTTCCTCTTGGGCATTTTCCGAGAGAAATTTTGTCGGTAAACAGAGGATCGAAGCTGAATAAAATCGTTTAAAAAAGAATAAAAAGGTTTGTAATGTATAACATGTGAACCAGTCTCGGTCACAGTTATGTCGTATGTTATACAAGACACACTGATCGTGTTTAAAAAAATGCATATAATTACAAGATTAGCAACTATTAGCAATTAATAATTGCATTTATAGAATCAAAATAGTTCAACGTAAAATAGGAATGAAAATCATTGCAGGATATTATGGGATTTATAAGTATTTTATGTATTGAAAATTGATTCTAATATGAAAAGGTTATTTCTAAAACACTACTTTAAACATTGTATAAGTTACGTATTAAAAACCGAAACATAATTATTTTGAGGACAAAAAGATATCTTACGCACCACCAGGAATTGAATCCATGCCTTCAACTTATTTTCGAAACTTTAGATAACACGATATAAGTGTTTGAAGCAACTTGAAAATCTGGATTAATTCTTTGCGATCGGTCTAACCTCACGCGAACATAAACATTTGTGAGTCTATACGAGCTTTGTATTAAAACATTTCACAGTAAAATTGAAGGCATTTGATGCTCATATTAGTTCTTCCATTGACATTTGCATTTATTTTGTCGAATTCAAAAATTTATTTGTGTGGTTTTGGCCATAAAATCACAAAATTTCCCCACCGTGCAACCGATCGATACGATTTGAAAGAAACTCTTGCACGATCGATGCGCTTGCTCGGGGGCCGCAACGCGGGAGACCGACGCGTGACCCTTGCATTTTCCATCGTTCACTGGGATGATGTACCCAACGCTCGATCTCTCCACGAAATTCGTAACGCGCGCGGGCTCGGGCCTTCTTCTAGAATCTAACTTATCCCCTGTGCTAGACTATATAGCCGCGTTTGCCCGTGTCTCGTGAATAAACGACGAGTTCTCACCTTCGCCAGCACGGGATTGAACGTGAACTTTGACTCGGGCTCCTTCCTCGGTGTCTGGGCGATGGCCGTCAGAGGTGTGGGCGGCATGGTCATCTCCTGAAACAGAGACGATCGATGCTTAGTTAGAATTTCAACGATTACGACTGCAAAAATCCAGAAACTCGTTGCTTCTCAAGCTCGAGCGATCCGAGGGTCGAGATTACTTACAAGGGAAGATCCCGAACCCGGAAATTCAAAAAATTCTGAAACTTTGTCAATATTTCCTCCCGATTACAACGCAACTTTTGTTTGCTGCCCAAATTCACTCGAAGGGGATGAAATTAACCCCGGAAAATTCGGTTATTTTCCGATTTTATGTTATAACTCGCGACCTGTAAGAAATAGAAAAAAAAGTTTCAGGACAAAAGTTACTTCTTTTAATTAGATCTATCATTTGGTAAAAAAATATTTTACAGTTCACGAGTTATAACACAAAATCGGAAGATAACCGGATTTTCAGGGGTCAATTACATCCCCTTAGAGTGAATTTGGGCAGCAAACAAAAATCGCATTGTAATCAGGAGTTCGGGAATCCGGGTTCGGGATATTCCCTTGTTAGGTACATGCTGATCCGTGGCGCGGATTGCTAAACTTCGACCGCGTCCCATCGTTTCGCCCATTGTTCTCCAGCCGCGAAAAAAGGCGGGCTGGTTTTCGCCGCTGCATCGAGGCTTGTTGTGCAAGCCGTGCGACTCGAAAGCGAGCAGTTTTGCGTAAGACGTCGCGCATCTGGGCCACGATTACGTCAATGGGCAGCGCGCGAGAGGGCCACGAATTCCGCGTATCATCGCTGCCCCCGTCGGCGTCCACCAGGTACTCGGAAGCGTGCCTATTAACGTTCGCCCACTCTCTCTCTCTCTCTCTCTCGGGCTCTTACTCTCTCGGCGGCGCGCACGTCTCCGCGGGAGACACGCTAGAAGTCGCAAACAACGCCAACAATGCAGTCGTCTGGTGCACAGGCATGGCGCAGCAAACGAAACGCATTTGCACGGGTGAATCGTCGGCGACCGATTCATTGACCCGTCGAGACATCCGTCGACGGGGAACAAAGAGCCGACGAGACAAAAGGCTCTCGTCGCGGTGCTTATACCCCTTTCTCCGATCGGCGTTCACAGAGCTTGTTTACCGGTCGGGATATCCACGCAGTCGAGAAAATTCGACTGGCCGGAGGAGGTGCGCGATCGAACATCGTCCGCGTTACACCGCTGGAATAACGCTCCACGTGCCCCTGGCACGCCACACGATGGCGTGGCGATTCTCGTCGATAATCACCCTCTTAAACGACGCGACGCGACGCCCACGCTCCGAAGCGTGACGCTAGAGATAACGCACGTGCGTCGCGGAACGTGGACTAGAAACGTGGACGGAATGTCTTGCCCGCGGTGTGGGAACAGGGGGATCGCATTGTCGCGATGTCGACACAATCGTCGGGGGAGGGCACTCGTCTGCGAGTCCAGCACAATGCGTACGAAACGGAGACAAAGGAAAGTTATAATATCCTGTGGCAAAAGGTTGGCTAAACGAGACGAGAGCTTCAGCGACAATTAACAAAGATCTGCTTCTCTTTCGGAAGTGTGGGTACAAATTAACGTGGTTAATAGAAATCGTGGAGGAAAGTGAGCAAATAGAGGACTTTGGAACGAATATTCCATGAATAATGGATAAGGAGTGCTTCTGTTTATGCTTTCAATGGTTCAAAATCCCGATTCAAATAGTCTAAGCCTCTGGTCGGCACTGATTGGAAAGTTCGAAGATTGTCTAATTAATTGCACAGGCTTAAGTATCAAACGTGTTCCCAGATATTGCAAGCTGGATGCAGGGATCCGCAAGTTTCGCGGGGAAGCGTCACGGCCACGCCGGGATATTATATATCGTCCGCGAAAAAGAATAATGCAACCGTGCTGGATCGTTCCACGATCATGCATAATGTAACGCGGCTCGTCGTGAATATAACGGTGCAACGGCAATGCCAGCGTTACCCCGCCGAGCGGAAACGTACGGCGGAACATTGTTACCAGTTAACGTTTCGATATTTTTCCGCTCCACATTCACCGGCGAACGAAAATCGCGCGTCGCGACGCGATGTCGCTCGTCGACGCGTATCCCCGGTGCTAGCGCGCGCTTTAACTTAATTAACGTTTGCCACGCCACTGATAGAGTTCGTCCCTCCTCTTTTTTCTCTCTCTCTGTTTCAACCGACCAACAGTCTTGGAACTTTTTGAAACATTTGCATTCTGTTGACATCTAATTAGCAGCTTTCTGTACGCGCTGAATGCCAAGCGAAGTCTGCCCGAGGCATCGAGAATTCGCTCACGGTTCCATCGTCGCGAGTATTTCGAATTGTCCCGTGTTTCTGCATCGCTGGTAGATCGTACTTACTACCTACGAGGGGTAGATGCGATCCATTGCTTGGGTGACAGGGTCGTTTGACGTTGAAATTGGCTCTCCGGGCGATCCTTTGTTTCCCCGTGGCTCCCCCCTCGGAAGGGTGGACGACCGGCCTCTGTCTTGGTTCGCCAGGATTCTCGCGATAGCGTTGAGAAGCGCAAAAAGAAGTGGAACGATATCGTTTCCAGGTAGAGGAGGAAGCCTGGCAGAATGGGAAGGTCCGAGGGACTGTGGCGATGAAGCGAGAAACGCGAACGGGACGAACGCTTTGGCCGCTAATCGCGACTTATTATTCACGCTCGCTCGTGTGCAGCTCGAGAGAGACACGCGTGACTCGCGTACAGAATCGTCCATTTGCATCCCGCGGCCGTCGACAGGGCCGAACGAAAAAACTGCTCGACGCGTTTGCCAAGAGGAGAGAATTCTCCCGAGGCTGAGTCACCCTCCCGCGACCATTTTCGTGCGAGCCGCTTGCACGCGCGGCCAACCAGCTTTTATTCCCGCGGAACACGAAACGCGGCCGTGAGTAATGGAGATTGGACGAGTCTAATGGGTCCACGAGATAACGATCGATGGGGGAGGGGGGTGGGATCGAGGGTTGACCTTCTGGGAACAGAGCTTGGACCGTAAAGAATGTTCAATCAAGAGATACACGCTTGTCTGGACTGGAAAAGTAGAATCTGCCTCGATTCCTTGGCGCGTCTATGATCGCAAGCTTGCGCGAAGGGAGGACTGAAGAAGAGAGAATTGAGCATCGATAGAGTAGGGAATGGACGAATGCAATAAAGTGGGAATAAAGAGTTGTCCAGTGAAAGAAATCAAAGTTTCCGCGAGTCTGGTGACAATGATAAGACAGCTCGTCGCCGCGACGGGCGCTGAATTATTTATCCCCCAGCGGGCGGTGGAACAAAGGAGTTCGATGATCCGCAGCCTGACTACAAACACCGTCCGAAGCGAGGAACCCCTGCGTGTCGTAAGCTCGCGCTATTTGAGAGAGGTGTCCTTAAACTCAGACTCGGGGTGAAAGAACTCGGGCGACAAAAGGATCTCTCTCGGAGCGTTCCAGTTGCTGGAACTTGTTGGGTCAGTTCTAGCCGATGCATACGATGAGAAGCTAACAGTATCAGGCACGGGATCCCGTGGCAGGAAGAGGACAGGAACAAGGCTGGAAGAGGCGTTACGGCAAGGAATTTCCTTTAGTGGAACTGCTCTGTCATGCCTGCGGGAAATTCGGCGAAACCCTCCCGCCATCAGACGCTCTGGTCAACTGGGCTCGCTCCTCGAGTGACGTAAAGGAAGTCGCCGGTAATTATGCAAGGCACGCCAGAAGGATCGAAAACCCGTTACCGCATAGTCGATGGTCGGTTCAGTGGCTCTTCAAAGAAACTCGCGGCATCGCAGTTGCGGTCCCAGCTTCCCCCCCCCCCCTTCGCCCCTTAGTATTCCCTGTCGTGTACACGCCTAATGGACCAACGCTGAGGCCATCTCTTCTGCCACCCATGAAAATTGATTTCTAATGTACCCATACGTGCAAGTGAATCTTTTCCTCCGAACCATTCGATCGAGGATTCTTGCCGAAACCACTGGAATCCCGCGTCACTTAGGCATTCCATCAATCCAGCGGACCTGATTCATCAATTTCAATCGGCATTTTTCCCTTCCATAGAGGTTATCCTCGGCGGTATCGAAACGCTGTGAACGCCGACCAAGGGATCGGTACGGGGGCTGAGCATTATCCGCGGGCGAGCCGTTCGTCGATAAACGCGCGCCGTAACCGTGGAGATTGGGATTAGCCGTGAAAAGAGGGGAAACAGAACCGCAAAAGGTATTTGTATCTCGCGACGCAGCGCGCGAGCGTAACAATGTTCCGCGAAACATCTCGACGAGAGTACTCGTGGGATTGCACTTGCTCTTTCCCTTCGCCGGTGCACTCGAGAGACCGCGCGATGCAACGAGTTCCCTCCCACCTCCGCCTGCAGCCGAGCCGCGAGCAACGCGAGTAACATCTCCATCGACGAAACGGCCGCGAAAATTACGAAAACCCTCCAACGAACCCTTCCTCTTTGTTCCCCGCTCGGGCAGCCGCGGGGCAGCTCGGCCGAGACTTTGGCTGCGAGTTAACTTAATCAGCATCGAGTTGACCTTATTAACTTGGCCTAATTGTCGTCGCGGCGTGCACGGTTAACCGCTCGGGCCTCCGAGCGGGGGCTGAAAAGGGACACACACCCGTCCAAGTGACACAGAGAAGCAGCGAAAAGGGCCGCGGACGGCAATCCGACGATCGAAACGTCCAGTGGAGCGTGCACGCGCGGAAAGTGGATTGCCCCCACGATTTACAACGGGCTACACGGGGATCGAATTTAAGCGAGAAAAAAAGCTGGGGCGCGTGAAATCCAACGGCACGGACGATCGTCGGGGAAAGAGTTCCGCGCGCCGGGGGCTAAATATCCCTGGCCAGCCGCGCCGGTAATGGGAGCTGAAAATCTCACGATTAATCGGGAGGAAGGGAGCGGAGGAACGAAGGACCGTCCGAAACGTAGGTCGAAGGGACGAAAGCTGGGCGACAGCGGTGTCGAAAGAACGCGATATTCAGGAGCTCGCTTGCAGCTCTAGCGGTGGTCGTCGGCCAGCGCAATTAGCAGCCGCATTTACGATGCCTACTGGCGCAACTCTCGTATTTTCCCACGGGCAGAGCCGTGAGAATAATTCATGGGCCTCGACGGTGCTTCTATACCGAACGGACGGGGGAAGCAGGGTGGAAGGAGGATGCGGCGGGCACGGGGCACGGGGCAGAGGAGAGGCTGGCCAGGCTGCAACTCTACAGACGACCAGCCGCCTGGTATCGTCATAAATTCGCGCTCAAAGTGGAAAAGCCTGAAGAACGGTAACGTCCGCTGCTACGCCGGACAGAAGCTGCGAGCGAGCCGACGCGACGGCCCATTTAGCGGTGATTCTGGAAGCCTGCCTTCGGAGTCGCTCTCCGCCAACCATTTCTCATCTTTCGACCGCTGGATGTAAACATAGAACGATCATACCGATTCCGTGATGCGCGGAGGGGAGCTGTGTGGGCCGAGGATTGGCCCAAGTCTGTGCACAAGTTAATGCTGCTTGGGTGTAAGCTAGCCAAACTGTCGACAGATTCCTTCCCCTTAAGCTTCAAGCCTCGGGCTATCCGGCGCCTACGATCTCTAATCAACGGTATATTAATCGCGCCCCATCGACAATGGATACACGTGTACCTATCACGACATTTATCGCGGACACAGTATCTCCGTACTCGATCAAGCGCGCCACAGCATCCCAGCGCCATAATAATATCAATTCGCTGATAATCGCTGTTAAGCCGTGTCCATAAATTAGCACTCGAGCCAGGCAATCCTCTGACAGCCTTCACCGAAACCAAGTGCATTATACCGAAAATCTCGTTACACGCTCGAGCGACGAGTTAAAACGTTGCTATGCTCCTCGAGCGGCGGGGACACATTTTCCCGCTGCATTCGAAAGACCGTGTCTCTGCACTCCCACGATATCGTTACTCCCTATTCCCAGCTGGAGCCCGATGGATCGCGACGCATCAACCTCGACGACAAATTGTCCGCAGCTGCTCGGCGTGGTCGAGCGAAAACTCCCCTAGGGAGAATTGATTTCTTTCGGCGCCCAGCATCGATCGCGCGAAATTGTTCCGCTTCGCGGTGTTGATTTAGACGGAAACGCGATTACGCGCCGGCGGAGATTGCCGGTAATCACGGTGGCGCGTGACTCTCGCGGACCGCTCGAATGGCCGAAGCCCAGCGGCCCTGCTGATAACTTTCCACCTTCGATTTCGATGATCGCGATACGCTGGGGACAAGAGCGCGTCCCGAAATTAACGAAGATCCTCATTGGGAGCTGGGAGGAAGAGCTTGTTCGCGGAACAGAGAGAGAGAGAGAGCGCGCGCGAGATCGACCGCGCGAGTTCTGAATGGAAGAAGTTGAGCGAGGATGGGACGATCAGATTTGTACGCGACTCTCGGACCAATCGTCGCGACTCGCAGGCTAGAACTTTCGATTAGTTTCACGGCCGTGTCCGTGGATTTACGAGCTTGAAATAACTCGAATCGAACCTCACCGCTCAAGGATACATACTATAAATAGTCGCGACGTTTCGACATCGGCTGAATCGCCGAGGCGGACTCTGTTTTCTTTTCCGAGGAAATTTATTCCAGTCCGATACTGCCGCCGCCCCCGCCCCCCCCCCCCCCCACGAAACTTCACAGCTACGTGTAAACAAGACGAGCTACGAAAAGCCCGCAACTTTGACGTCTCTAAATTGCGAGGGCTTCTCGAGTCGCTGGTTGCGCGGAAGGGGAGGGGGGATCGTCGCAGCCCGTCCGAGCAGTTAATGAAAAAGGAAAAAGGCCGGCTCGTCGTTGGCCGGTTCCATTAACCGGCGACAAAGTTTCCCTGTCCCTGTAGGGGCGCGAAATTGAGTGCCCGATGGCGGCGGCGAAGGCCGATACACAGCCAGACCAAAACGGTGGGTCGATTCGGTTGAACGACAGCCGCGATATGACCGCCACGGGGAGAGGTAGATAGCGTTGCATCGACGAGAAAATTGACTTATCGACCAAGCTCGGCTACCAGCCACGACTCGGCTCAAGGCAAAGTTCGACGTTTACTGGCCCGAAGTGTCGCGCACCGCCGCGAAATCGCTAGATAGGACAATCAATGGTCAAGTCTGTGCGGAAGCTCACCTTCAGGATGTTCTCCAAGTCAGCAGAGTTCTCGGTTGGGCCGGGCCTCGAATTGGTTGCCTGGAAAAGCGAGGGAAAACGTCCCATTAGAATAACGTGTAGATATTAAAGAGACGCAGTGAGCCTACGATATCCAGTGTGGGGTTGGGTATTGTTTGAATAAATATTTCACGCAACAAGCGCTCGAGCAAAGAGTTTTATTCGAATTCCCCCTCGTTATTCGCAACAAGATTTCCCAAGCTCGGCCGAATCATCCCCGAGGCAAAAGCGGTCGGAATAATTAAAGCGATTAAAACGAACGGGGATTGAGGTATGCTTCCAAATCTATGGGTGTAATTTTTTTCGCTGTAATATGTTCCTCCTCCCCATGGAAGGAATTGAACCACCACACGTCGACGGCGTGAAGGGTACCTTTCCATTAAAATTTTCATCAAAATTTACCTCCGAAGAATGGCCAGATAAGATTTGCAGTCAAAATTCGTAGCGATGTAGTCTACAGATATAAAGGTGAGCCGTTCGCATCTACAGCAGGTGAACTTTAAACGCGTTTCTCTCAAAACACGTTTTCTTAAAACTGCGGAAATCCTAACGAAGAAAATAATTAAACCGAATTAAAAAATTCTTGCGGGATTTCGTTCATTACTAAATTCTCCGTGGAATCATCTATGACTGTGCGTCCAATCGTTTTCTTTTTATAAACGTTTCCGTGCGTAAAATCACCCCCTTTTCAATGTTTGTGGTTCAAACCTCTGCCAACACATGAGATAACAATATTTTTCTATGAGCGTAGATGATTCCACGAACAATCTTATAAACTTTAAGAACTTTCGTGGTTTGTTATTTCACACAATTCTACGAGGCGTTAAAGATTCAGCAGATGAGTAACTTTTTTTTGTATCACCAGGACAGTCACAGCCACCAACAGTCAGCAGTATTAGAGAAAATTTAAAAAACAAAAATGTATTATCTTTAAACATGTACAAATACAGGCCAAAAAGTTTTTGTTGGAGCTACGTTCACATTTTTATTTAAATAAAATCCTAAAAATGACCTATTTCTGGAGTGATTTCATGGAAGGCTACCCTTAATCGACGATACAATCTAAGCGGATGTAAAACGTCTTCGCCCGTGCGCGTTTGTTAATTAACATAACATAAACAAATCCGTGCCCGCCGCTGAAACTCCCGCGACGTTCTTTCCGCGATTTATCACGAGCTCTCGAGCGATCATTAATCAACGCTCTAGGAGAAGAGGTGCTGCGAAGCGTGGCGGGGCTGTCGAGGGAGCAGGGATATTACGAGTAACCGTCGAGTGGTCGTTCCTGAGAGAGAAACGCGGAGACAATGGGGGAGAAATGCGTGGATCTCGTCGCGGGGTACTGAAACAGACAACGGGGAGAAGGTTGGCTACCGACTTTTCGCCCGAGGATACGGCATCGGGGAAATTAAGGGGACGGGATAATCGCGAGGAGTGGAGTTGCTGGGGGGCGAGGATTCGTGTCGACGAATCGATCCGGAGGAAACGAGCAGGAAAAACAGCGGACATGGCGTTTACGTTACTCATCTGAGAGCGCCGTTTGTATTCTTCCGCCTGTCGTCGGGGCCCCGCGTAATTCAGAGCTAATTTCGCGGACGAAGACGAACGACAAACGAATTGCGAGGGAAGCGAACGATTCGAACCGGCCGGGTAGGGGCGTTGAAAGGGATAAAGGGGGACACATGGAGAATGGAAAAAATCAAGCACCCGGGGAATGAATTTTCTCGACCGTGGGAGGGCCAAGAGGACGTCGACGTTCCTCCAGGCCTAATTGTATAAGTACACCGGGAGAGGGGCAGCCTCGAGAGCACGCCAATAGACACGGGGCGCAGGGAGAATCGGAGAAGACTCGATCGATAGTCAATCTCAATGAAATTTGCACCTCGAGGAGTCGCGCGTAATAGGGCTCGACCAAACACTCTCTCCCCCCTCCCCGTCCCTCGTCGAGCGTGTAGTCCTCCAGCGGGGATTACCATTGAAAAGCAATTCGTTTCCCGTCAACGAACCCGTCGCCGCGATGCTTTCATCCGACAACGGGCCCTGGAACAGCCTCCCACGCGTTCCGGCCGTTCCGATGAAACCGCCAAGAGGTAATAACCTCTTATTTGTCGCTTCGCGCTGATTAGTGCACTGGGAAACGCGCGATCTGCTCCCGCGGACCGATCCCGCGTACGAGGAAAATAATATAGAAAATGAATTTTCATTGCAAACCTAAGCTCGGATAGTCGGTGATCTCGTTGGCATAAAGTCGTATTAAATCAGACGCAACAATGACGGCTAATTGAATCCCGCCGTCCCCAGCGCGCAGTCCCGTTGAAATGGTAAACAAATCGGTGTATAAAAAATCGATCGAGCGTAGTTTGGACGGCGCGAGTTGGCATAACGCCGGCGACCTCGGTGGAGTCGAGAGACACCGCACCGGTCAGGTAGGCAGAAACTACACGCAACGTCGGCGACATTTTACTCGTGTAAACAAGACCAACTGGGTGGGTGGGTGGGAGGGCGCGGGGGGGGGGGGGGGTGGCAAGAGGGTCGGGGGAGGGTGGAGACGGTGGTGTAGGCGGTGGCCACGAAACAATGGAAATCGATACTCACGTTATCGAGAGGTAACCTGGACAGTCTGCTGCCAGCACAGTGAAGTCTGCTGCCGCTGGAATTCCCGATATTGCCAACGAGCGTGCCGTTCCCGGGCGGGTTCGGGGGCGGTCCTTTTGCGGGTAATAAACCGTGGCTACGATGATCGTTGCTATTGCCCCCGTGCTTGACGGGCTGGCCGGGGTAGCCACCCCTGCCCCCGTACGGCGGCTTCCCGTCGGCCGGTTTCACGAAGCCGCCGCGCTGATGACCGGACGACGACGACGACGACGACGACGACGAGGACGACGAGGTCGAGCCTGTCCTCGGTCCTCCGGGTTTCTTGAATTCTTGGCCGGAGGGCGAGCTCCTGGAATTTGAGCCGACCGTGCTGGAACTCGTTCGTAGGGACGAGGTTGCTGGGGACGGGGCAGGGCTCGGCGGCACACCCTCGATCCCGATCAGCCGCTTCGGCTCGTCCAGGAGATGCTTCACCAGAGAATAGTTGCCTAGTTTCGATTGGATCTGCTGCGTCGTGCTGTCCCGCGCGTCTGGGTTAACCTGCAACCAGACAATACCACATTTATGTAGCGTAACGCAAACTGCGATGGCATATTATTACCGATACGCCAGCCATCTAATACGCAGGCTGGATAGTCGTATTAGTATAACATCAGTGTTTGGTGGCACTGTTTTATCTGCGTTTAGCGACGTTTAGCGACGCGTGCATGACGTTAGTGTACGTAGTACAGGTAAGTACGTGCCTCGCGGTGGCCAGCGCGTTAGATGGCGAGAAAAGAAATTCGAGAACATTCTTCGACGGTTGCCGATGCTCGAGTTTCCGAGGTAACCGACTGAGCCACGCCGCTGGAAAGCTAGCTAAGCGAGCGCGCGGCCTCGATGCTGCGAGCAGCAACAATTAGCACCGCGAGACAGTAGCTAGTAAGTTTACAGCGGTGTTCCAAGATGTTCCTGTTCGATCGGCGCGCACGTCGGTTGCACATTGTTGCAGCCGCAATAGCAGACGCGCGTATATGTTCCAACGCGCTTGCCTTTGTCTCTAAGGACAATGAGATGAAATCGTGGTTTAATAAGGAGGCGGGGAGCGCCGTGGAAACTTAACGTGATTAATGAGCGCGCTATAAATCACGTACGCCTGTTCACACCGGGACCCTTTTTCTGCACCGAGTGCTACCAGGCCGCTCTTTAACGAGCAGCCGATGCGTCGCCGGGCAGAGTGGAATTTTCGAGGAAAATCATTAATCCAAGCCGAACGCCGGCCCACGATTTCTCCGCCGACTCCTACGGGCCGGCGATTAACCGGCACGAGTCCAAGAGACAACGAGGGATCGATAAGAGAGGTGGCGGCAGAGTGATCCACGTCCCGGCGAGACGGGAACGACGGGCCACGATCAACTACGGAGTAAAAGGAGACCGTGGTTTAACCGAGATCCAATCTAAAGATGGTTCAACTTTTTTACGCTGGAACCACGGTGCCTCAAAGGGTCTCGAGAGTCACGGGAGGGCTGTGTGCGCGGCTAATTACGCGTCGGAGAGGGAGCCAAGCACCGAGAGATCACATAAACGCAATGTCGCAAGAAGCTGCGAGGGAAACTCGCGGAGGATAGGAAAGAGAGGAACGCTTAGGTGACCAGGTCAGGGACTCCTCCACCCAGGCCTCGCTCGATCGCTCCTCTCTACCTCCCCGCGGCTTTCTCCATCGTTCCCTCCCTCTCGATGCTCGACAATCGTCTCTATCCAGCTCGCGTTAACGGCAGCCTTCCCTCGAATCATCTACGCAAGCGCGTGTACTCGCGACGCACCGTAAAACCATCGCCAAAATTGTCATAAAACGACAGAATAATACTTGAGCGTCGCGTCGTAACGCAAATTCCCCCATTCGCGACATCCACCAACCCGCGCTCGACTACCCCGTGTCACGTTTTACTATTAACGCCGAAACAGGGTCTCGTAAATCCCTCGCGTCGTCGCGGAGAGAGCTTAACGATTCGCCACAAAGATTTCGCTCTCGGGAACAGACGAGTCAAAGGAGTTAGAGTCACCGTCCCTCCAGCAGGACACAGGAGATTCTGGAAAAAAAAAGTATTCAGCTGATTCTTGGGGTGTCAATGAATTCGGAAGAAGCTCGAAGCGTGGGTGCACGCGGCTACTATTGACGTAGGACACCGACGTTCTTCGAACGCGTAATCTCTCGTGTCTGGCTGATGCGGCTAAATACCCGAACACGCACACACGCCCACGCGTCCCCGGTTCGTGCGAATTCCTCCCGTGAATGGATAAAAGCGATTCACGAGCCGGTGCCCGCCGCTTTGATCCACTTACGCGAGGCTCGTGGATCCCCTTATCCGATCCATTTTCGAGATTCATCGCTGCCCTGTTTCGAGAATGGCTGACGTAGATTGCCAGTAAGCAGAGGGCAGGCCGTTTGGCGAATCCGTCAACGGATAGCTTCCTAATCCGTGGCTGGGCAATCTTCTCATCGGGCACAGTTGCCCAGCAGATTAACGAGCCCTCGGCCGATGAGTTTTAATCAAAACACGCCGCGCAGATTTCTTCTGGGAGCCGAGGGCTAAAAGATACAGCAGCCTCGGGGCGTCGAAAGAGGCTGGGCGGAGGGTATCTCGCGGCAAAGGTGAAAACTTTATTTAACGGCCGCCTTATGTGGCGAGCGAGCCTCGGCAGTTGGCAAGCGACGCTTGTGCGCGCGTAAAGCATAGCCAAAGATTGCTTACGTCGCCGGTGACGCGCCGCGAGAAAATTTGGTTTCGTGCCTGCGCCGCCGAAATTAGCAAGGCCCCCTCGCGGCCTGTCAGCTGGCTCCTCATCTGCCCCGTCGCGGATGGAAGCGTAGAAAATAACGGCACCGATAACGAGCAATTTCGCGCGCTATCGGGGCCACCTTACCATTATGTGCGATCCCAGAAAATACCGGAACTCGAGGATCCTCAATCGCGGCAGCTCCGCGATTCTTTCTCCTAACGACCCGTCCAACGGTGCGCGCAGGAGATCGCAGACGGGGGAGAGGTCTGCGCCAAAACGTCGGCAAAAGAAACCACTGCGAAAAGAAGCCACTGCGTCGTCCAAGTACGGTTTCTTGCCACGTAAGGCTTGGACCACGCTCGCTATCCACGATCTACCCTCGAGTTATCAATCTTCCGTTTGCTTCGCCGTGGCTGCAGTTCAACGCGACAGAAATTACGCCGCAGGCATGTGTACTGCGCTCGAGGCTGCCAAGCGTAACGCTCGCCGCTGACTGTCTCTAGGAAATATCGCGGAACCGTTCTGCATTATTCGCGATTGATAGTGCCTATAGTCGCCCGAGTCTGTCGATATCTCGATACGCTCGGTACGCGCGCTTTGTGGCGAAAAAAATTGAACGGAATTCAATGCTTTAATAAAATAAAATAATCAAATATTACTCCTCTATTCAATTTCAATCATAAATTTGAATCCCCGCGACAAATAAATCTAAAAAAAAAGGCATAAAGAATAAAGTGTATTCAAATCTTCTAACTAAATTCAAAGAAAACGATGAAGTCGTATTTGGGGAACGTCAAAAAAATCACAATATTGATATTGAAGGCATACATTAATATACCGTTATTAACTATCATCAACCGACTATTTTCGATATAAATCCCATAATAATTTATATATAAATTTATCAACCCCATAATAAAGTCCCCGGACGACCGAAGAACGCCTCGCGCGTTCTTTTCAGATGGCTCCAAGGATCGCTCCAATCGCACGCAGAATTCTATACGGCACAAGAGGCGGCAGCAAAGGCGCCCCTCTTTTCACGGTGGCGAGAGGTCGAGACAACCGGGCCACTTGGTCGTCCGCGACCCTTGGGTGGAAAGAAATTCGGCCGAGTCTCTGTATCTGTCTTGTCGCTTTCGCGCAATTACCGCGGAACCGCGTCGCAGCCAGATTTCGCGGTCTCGAAGGTGGCCCGCTCTCGTTAATTACCGTTTATCGATTCGCGCCCAAGGACAGTTGCACCGTCCACGGTAATTATCGCTAATTTATACGCGACCGTGGAATGGAAATTTTTGGTTGACAAACGTGGGCGGATATTGATCGCGGGGGAGCAGGAAATCGAGGATAAAACGAACTGTGCCGCGTTGGGGGATCGTGGAAAATGGTGGAAAATCGGCAGAGATTACGCGGAGCAGCGGCGGAATCGTTTCGAGATGAAAGTAACGCGCGTCTCCGAGTGGGTGCATCGGAGCGATGGAAGATTGAAAGGGAAACGTTGCTCAACGGCCGCAACTGTCGCAACTGTCGCGATTATCCGTTGCGCGGGGCAAATCCGAGCGGAGAGTCGCGAAGAATGCCTGGGAGTGCAGAGTGCCGTGGACGAGGGAGAGACGTAGGACTCGGTAACCGAAAGGTTCCACGGGGAAGAGGCAGGGCAACAGCGACGCAAGCGCCCGGCAAGAGTGCAAGGGTTTCTTGCTCGGAAGGATTTTCGGCCGGAGTCGTTCTGTTCTTCCGAGCTTCCGAGCTTCCCTTTGATATTATGCTGAACGGGCGCGCACCACCGCGAGGGATGAAATATCGTCGGAGTTGCGATACGCCCGGGGAAGGGAAAGGGGGATGAAGAGGGATTTAAACGACCCACCCTTGCTATCGTTATACTCCGCGGGGCTTGGCTGTGCCGGCGTGCATACATGCAAGCGTAATGGACAGCATACGCCAGGAAACGGCGGACGAAGGAGAAACGGGGGAGAGACGGGGAGGAGCGGGGCCGGGCGTAACGAGTGAAATGTCATTTTCCGCGGTTCTTGCTGGCTCGAAAGTTCGGGCCGCGGTAGAAATGCTCGTTGAAGGATATTAACGATCGAACGATGGCTTTCCCCCGCTTGATGGGATGTTAGACGCGTATTTTGCGACTCCCAGGCGCGAGTGAATTGTGAATTGTGAATTGCCTGTGATTATCGCGGAGGCAAGGCAGATTTTCCTGCCTGCGAAAACCGGAGGAAAAAATGGGAGACGATAACGGAGTTGGTAAACGAATTGGTGGTATTAATTTCGCGATTAAACCGCGATGTCTAAGTCGGAAGCGTTACGGTGAAATGAGGTCTAATAAAGAGAGATACCTGTCAGACCAGCCGCTTATCCTAAACACCTACGACCAGCTATCTCAGAAGATATTCATGATCTGAATAGGACAAGAGATTGCTAATGGAATCGCAGCGAATCGGCCGTGACAAAACATCTCCAAACATTATCTAGTGCCTGTAGGCGGGAGCCACTTGGAGCGCCAGACTCGGGGAGGAGTAGCTTGTCGGCGGTTTAGGTAACTCAATTAGAGCAGTCTGGCAAGCGGAGGATCCCTGTTCGAATCAGAGTCCAGCAAACCTACGCCCCCCCTTTTCGCCCTGCGCGCCCTATTATACTAAATTAAACAAACCCAATACAGCCGCTGCGAGCACACATTACGTCACGCGTGGGTATGCTGAGAAACTCGGAGGGACTTTCAAAGATTCCCAAGGATCTGGAACTTCTGGGGAACCTAACTCCAACGCAAGGATCAGAAAAGAAATCGAAGTCAATATCAATGAATCAGGTGGCAGAGATAAAGCGAAGCTGTAAAAGGCTGCGACCATAGCACCCAAAGGGTTAAGGCACGGTGCATTCGTGAATCGAATAAAGGGGGAACCGAAGGGGAGCTAAAACACTACGAAATACGACCTCGTGCTAGCTCAGGCCCCGAATTTTCCCACGTTTTTTGCTACGTCCTTGCCCCGACGCTCGAAACTTGTTTACCTTCGCGGCAGGATGGTTGGCCCACTTCCCTATTTCTCTTCCACTCGCACTCTGCGTATGGGTGGTCAGCGAAATAGGAGTCGGACCGAGTTCAGGCGATAAAGTAAACAAGCCTCGGAGCGTCGAGACAAGGCGTCGAAAAACGTGGGAAAATAAACACGCGTGCTCGGTGGGGTCCTAAGAAGCGTGCCTCCTCACTCCTCCTACCTTTCACTCGCTTCCCGTTACTCCCATTGACTGATTCCCGTAGACGACTGTCGATGCATCCTCCTCGATCTAACTGAATCTAAACGTGACTTGCAGTGACGCACTAAATACGTTTAATTAACCCCGTAGCTGATTTTAATTCTAGAACGACACTGGTGTTCTCTTCAAACGAATCGATAGACTCCTTTCACCACCAAATTTCGATTTTCTTAATGTAAACAAGAGCCATATGCTGTAAATATCTTCTGTACAGATACTTAAAGAGAAATACAAGAGACTTTTTCGGAAACGTTAAGTGAATTTTGAAATATTCAACCTCCAATTCGGAGTGTCCCGTTCTAAAAGTGTCACGGTGGGGTTCTAGGGTTACGACTTTCTTGCACATGTACCAGCCGGTAGTAGATGACCGGTTTTCCCTTGCTGCCCAGTTTGAAGCGGCAACAGAGATGGCCCAGGTCTCCGTAGACGGTGTTGCAAACCGTAGAGACCGCTACCGCTCGTATCGCCTCTGAGAAATTCTCTTTCCAGTCGGCTGCCTCCGTCTGACAGCTGTTCCGCGGCTGAAAGCTCCATTCCGCCGCGAAATAATACACGGCGAGACGCGCAACGTAGATTGCGCGGCCGCGGATGGATGTTCGTTCGGCCGGATGTAATTGAAAGCAAAGATTACGCCGCCCTGGGGATTCGTCGCGTTTACACGGCCCTCGAGACGCCGTTCGAATCGATCCGAGGCGATCGATCAGAGTTTCGTTTTGTCACCGCGACGTCTCCTTCGATTTCCGTTCTGTCGACTGTGTAGCATTGGTTCACGGTGGTATTGTCTCTCGAGCGGAGTCGATCACAGAAATTGCCATCGAGCCGCGAGAATCGCACAGTCGTAGTCGCAACGATCGAGAAGCGACAAAGGAGCAGAGTATCGCTTTGCTAACGGTAGCGGATAAACCAGTCTGATTTTTAGCGGAGTGGACTGCAGCCAGCCAATCAATATGGCCAGTGGAATTCGTGGTAGAAAGACGACCGTGCTATCGGTAATTAATCACCGTACCAAGGTCCCGGCGAGGCTCGACGAACCGCTCGATTCGGTCGCGGTGCGCGTCGATTGCGCGGGCGAAGCGTTAATTAGCGTTTTATTAGCGGCCGGGACCCCAAGTCGAGCGGTCGCACACGTGCGCGCGCGAGCGCAAAAACCACGGTGCAAACGGTCGAGCCGTGCACCGACTCCCTTTTAACCCTTTAAAAGTGGGCTTTTTGTATCGCGGTCGACGCCGCTTCGCCGCTCGGTTTTTGCGGGATTAGGGCGCGGAAATTTATACGGGCCAGGTAGATGGTAGGGTGGCACGTCGCGGGCGATATACTTAGGCACTAGAAATTTACTGCCTCGACGAACTCTCTCGCCCGTCCGCTCCCCCTCACCACCGCTCCCTGCTTTCTTCATTCCCGTCACGACAGAGACTTCTCTCGTCCGGCTGTTAACGCCCTGGCGAAGAAAGGGAGACGCAGGATACACGCCACGCTGCATGTATACGACTCGCCGCAGCGATGAGATTCCCCGTCGATATTCCGCGCGAATTCATCTCGAAGCTTATAATGCTCGGACAAGCGCGGCGGAGGGAGGGGCCCGCGATATTAAAACGGAACACGGCCTGTGCCTCTTTTGTTTGCTCTTCTCTCCGCCAGCCCGCGAGAACGGCTGGGAACGCGCGTTGCAATCGAAAGGGGAAAAGCGCGACCGCTGGCCACGGGGGTGTGGAAAAACGAGCAGAAGAAAGTATACGGAGAGGGTGGAAAGTCGGGGAGCTTTTGCGCGCTTTCGAAGGACGAGAATGCTGTCGTCCGCGCGACGCGACGCGACGCGACGCCTCTCCTCGCCTCCTTACCATTTTAAAACGCTACGTGCCTGGCATCGCTTCCTGCGCTTCCACCCGTTCCACGGCTTCCCCTTTTCTTCTATGCATGTGAAATTCGCATTAAGCGACCGACGACTGGCGTCTCCTATGCTCGTCGCGAGCCTCGACCCGCGAAGGTAAGCAACCTCTGTTCCCCGCTACCTTTTGCTCCCGCTACTCCACCATCCATCTCCCTCCGTCGTCCCATTCCACCGCCATTCGGCTGCCCTATTCGGGCTCGCCGGGTTAATTGCGCGTGTACCGCAAATATTTTTTCCCCCTCCCCCCGTCCCGAGGCAGCCGCCGCAGATTCAATTCGAGCTGGCGCACAATCGTCCGCGCGCTTTTTAATTCGCGTAATTCTAGTAATTCGCGAGGAAGTTAGCGTTTCAGACGAGCGTAGAGTAGGTACAGCGGAGATCGCGCGTCGGGTTTTGGAATCGTGCCCGGAGGTTCGAGCATCGCTTCGAATAAAGATATACTAAATCGCGGTTGCGGAATGTATTCAGAATTTTCCGTGCGCGGGAGGGGCGGATCGAGGCGGCAAGAGAAAACGGCCTGAAGCGTTTAAACGCAATCTAGAGGTTCGGAATAGCCGCGGTGGTATTGCCTGTCGCGCGTCGAGGAACAATCAAATTCGACCAGGGGGGGAAGAGGGCGACGGGGGAGGGAGAGGGTTGAAAAAGCGCGATCAGAGGAGGAAATGCGCGACGAACGCTTTGGGGCTATTTGCTGACGCCCGACACGCTGCTGCCCGATAGCGAAACGTCTGGACGATGTCGGCCAGACGTTCCCATTTTGTTCCCTCTGAAATGAAATGTTGAACGCGTCCCGCTGTATATCCCGCGAGCCGACGCCTGGCGCGGAATAAATCTCCCAACCCCCGGTGCTTCGGAAGCTTCGTTCCTCCGGATATAATTCCGACGCGTGGAATTTCAACTAAAGCTCGTCCTTTTGCTCGATCAAACTAGCCGTCGAACATTCCCTCGCGCGGAATAAATATTGCAGCGAGAGCGGTGGCGCGTGGTCGGGTCGATGGCAGCGCGGAGAATCGCTGGCTCATTATCGGCAGCCGGAGATATCGTGGTTGACGCTCGTTTCGCGAGCGACGGGCGTCAAGGATCCTCGTCAGGACCAGCTGGAGATCGAGAGATCCAGTGTTTGGTCGGGATTACCTTCGGAGAGGAATCTTCTCGGGATGACCCTCCTCTTCCTCCCGGATAGCACTCGGGGACATCTCGATACGCGGGACAAGCTTCTCAAACACTTGCGCGACGGCGAAGGGTGACAGAGCGAGCGAGACCGGTGCGGGTGTTAAGGAGACGAGCTGAATGGCCGTCGTCGAACCGCATTACGGCGTCTGTGTGGGACTGTTAGTACCCACCTGTTACGGTGCACACCTACGCACCGACTAGCTGATACGCACTTGGGCTGTGGTTGGGACAAAAATCGACATAATTCACTGTCCACGGGGAGGAGAGGCAGCTGGTAAATAAACGACGCGTGGAACAATTAACCTGCTTCCAGGGCCCATCTGGAGCGGCCACGAGATTCAGCGGCGGCAAGGACGTCCGTTTTGATTAACTCGCCCGCGCCACTTTTATCTACGGCAGACGTCTCCCGAGGGAGACGTGGGCGAGACTAATTAAACGAGCCAGCGGGGAAAGTTGACGCGTCGCTATTGTCGAGGATATCGGCTTTTTTTCGTGTCAGACAGGCTCCAGCTCCCCATCCCCAGGGTGGAAGAAAGCGCGAGGCTGGTCGATGCAAACGATGGAAAGATTATGGATCGACCAGTTCGCGCGATATTCCAGCCGGCGGAAGGCACGAAGCCGCTTATAGCCGGCCGATAAATCACCGCGAAACGTCGAACGTAAAGCATCGGAGGGATTCCGCAAGGTTAGCAATCATGGCCGAGTAGAAACAAACGGGCCACTCATCATCGTGCCACCGTATGTTTGCTACCAAAACGGGTGCAAAGCCTCGGCCACGGTCGGTGTCCGTGACTCCAGAGCGTCTCGTCGGTGTAACGTTCCGCCACGCACGGGCCTCGTGCTCGCTGGAAAACGATCGAAAGCGATCGAAAACGATCGAGAGCAGGCGATCGCAAATCACGCGATCCCATCGACAGCCGGATGGATAAACGAGAGCCGAGAATCCAATGAACCGAGGAGCGCGAGCACGGCCAACTGGCTCGAAATCAACGCGATCCAGCTCAATTAGACCTCGGAATTAATTAGCCGAAACGAATGCGTAGGTATACCTACGCCGCGCTCGAATTAGAGTCCATTCAAATTTCCGAGAATCCTAATGCCATTATCCGTTTCTATAATAACTACGAATATTGTTTGTCAAATCGTGAATCCCTCCTCGCGAAATGCCAGCCGTTCCAACCCCCGCGCCGCGAGCATTTCGCGGATCCACGACTCGCCCTGGCGCGGACTAAAATCCGCGAAAATTACCAACGACAGAGCGAGCCCTAGCAGCGGAGTTACTAATCACGGTAATGTCGGGACGAAAAGCACCCCCTCGCGCCCCTCATCCATCGGCGGCGCTTCGCTCATCCGCGATTATTTTTCACCCCCTTCCCAAGCCGTCCTCGTCGCCGACACCAACCTCGGGCTGGAGCTTCGTGCCTCCGCCCGCTCGACGGTCCATGACCGGCGACGTCCTTCGTCCTTTTTTTTTCCCCCTCCGTCCCCGTTAACTCGTTCCATCCTCTCCCGCAGCGAGCGTCACACCAACCAGCCCCTTCGCCACTCTCCGCCATCCCTTTTCGCGCACAAACACGACTCCGCGCGCCCGTTTTTCTCCCCCCGAGTTTGTCGCCCTCCTTCGTCTTCCATCCCGTCTCGCGGCTTCGCCCTCCCCGCCCTCCGCCCGCCACACCCGCCCTTCGCCCCCTCGAAATCTTTCTCCCCGGTATCCTTGCGTAACCCCCAGACGGCCAGACATCTATAACCGAAGGTGAATAGGGCGTGGGACGAAATTACGACGGGACCGATCGCGCGCACTACCCCTCTGTATTTATAGCGCCGCGCCGCGACGCTTTGGGTCTCGTGCACGACCGAAATAGAGTCATTCACATCCTTTGCAGTTGCTTCCACCGCGGCGATGACATACTTTATAATTCCGCCCGACGTGGGGCCTATTTCCTCGGGGCGCGACCCCTTCGGACTTACCCGCTTCGTTTACCCAGCCGGCGGATAACAAGTCTATTGCCCATCTTCGGATGCGCCGACGGAGAGCACTCGATCGCGAATTCTTAGCCAATCGATGTCCTAATTACTGACACGAACGGGGTCCTCCAGGAGCAGTTGGTTTTTAACCTTCTGTACGGGCGGTTGCGTTCCCGGAGTATCCGAACCGCAGGGGGATTGGCATGCGTTTTTATGCAATGCTGTCCCCGGCCACCTGAGCGTCCCAGGTGGTCCCGGGTGAGTGCATGCACCCCCAAGATGAGCAAAGTATAGCCAAGGACTTAGTCTGGCTGCGAATGTATCATATTCCTCTCCACCTGGCATCCTGCTCAAAGAGAAAAATTCCTACAGTGGATGCCGTGAAGTCAAGCGTGGTCCTTCCCCGCTTTTTCCGGCCCGGCCTTGGCGATTCCGTTGGTTAAGTCACTCGACCATCTGAAGGTATAAGCGAAAAAATCGCTCCAGGTACTCCAAAGCTGCGGGGCCTTGTGCCCCTCATGCTTATTTAGACTAAATGGCACGAACGGGGTTCGTTGCCACCCTCGAGTATATTAAGACGTGTATTCGGGTACATATCCATGACTAAGAATAGGAGACCGATCGAGTCCAGCCAACGGAGGGTGTGTACTTTATCCGTCGATGCGTTCACCATTCGTTAACGCTCCACCGAGAAGCACACGGCCGGTCGACTGTGTCTATTTCGATGATTGCGCGGACAATTTCCTGCCTATCTGTCGGGCGTTGCGGATAACCGATTGCCTGCGAGGATGATCGACGGCCGCGAAACAGGTTACGTAACCGAGGGGCCGTCGAAGGAAGCCCTGCCCCGGCAGGGAAACGAGAACGTTCAGTAACAGGAACCAGCCGCCGGAACTAATGGGGTAAAATGCACTTCCGCGGCGTTGCTAATTATTTGTAACGTCGCTTCCACGACGGGGCGAGCCGCGGGAACGTGTCCTCGGCGAGAGTGGCGCGTGAAAATCTTTCTCCCTCGATCATCAGTAATGTCAGTAGGTCGATCGATGCCCGAGGACGCCGGCAAACTTGACACACTTTTGCGTTTTCGTCGCGCGCGTGCACCGACCGCCGATGAGGCTCGTTATGCGCCGTCCGGATGCACGGCTGCCCCGCTACGCGATTCACCCCTGCTAACCGAATCCATTCTCCGCGGCGGGGGCGTTCCTCCTCCAGCGTTCAGAAGCTCAGCCCACATCAAACCGAGGCCCGTATCGCGAAAATGCTGCATTGCCTTGGCCCCTGCGTCGCGCCGCTCAGACACTGCATCACTCTCGGCGCGTCGGCCTAGCCCCGTTGGCGTCACTGAATTCGATTCGCTCGCCGAGCAGCAACTTCCTACACCTCTGACCTACACTGTCACTCTCGCCGTTACTCCACGCGAGGCTGGTCGATTTCGTATTCCCATTGATGGGAGACTTTGTCGCAAGGTCAATGGATAGTTCGAGCCGGAGTTTTCGTTTAACGCGGACTAATCGCAGAAGGATTAGAGAATCCCTGTGTCCAAACTCGGCAACAGATTTCGCCTCGCTTCTCTCAAACAATTCAGCCGGGCTTGCGTAGGTCACGATCTTGATTCGCGGTTATTAGTGGAGCGGCAGCCGTGCCTTCTGTGTCAGGCATCAATTGTTAAAGTAACATTGATAGCCTCTCCAACCATCCCTCGCATCTCTATCGCACGCGCGGCACGAAACCAGCCACACACCACTCACGTGTGTGAATGGTCTATCGCGGGAGCCGCTTTCTCGTTCGATCTCTGTCCCTCCGCGGGCGGCGCGAGTGCATTGACTCGCGGCGCCTTTGCCGCGTGCTAAGTGCATCGTCGCGGGGAGATGCAGCGACGCGGAGAGCAGCAGCACGCGTGCACGGATTCGAGGGGCCGTCTTCGAGCGGAATATTGGAATCCCGACGCGAGATTGCCCGTCCGATCGATCGGGCTCTCAAACAGCCAGGGAGATTGTTGAAATTCTCATTCGTCGGGGACGTGGAAAAAGTAGCGACGGCGATTCCTTGAAGCTTGGATTCGTAGAGGGAAGAGAACAATATGTTTGGAAGAGATGCGAAGGAAATCTTGTATTCGCGAAGCTGGGATGGTGATTTCGGTGCCGTAAACTGGGGGAACATTGGCAGTACGGGGTAACATTGGCATCTGCTCAACATCTATTAAAGAGGAAAAGGACAAAAATTTTATGCATTTTCAGATTTGTAATACAATCACAAACGATGCAATGTTATAATAGGATACCTAAACCAAATTTAGAAATATTAATTAAAAAAATGAAAAAATAAAAAAATAAAATAGAGTGCATTGAACATGAAAAGAAACAAATTTAAGTGTTACTGTAAGTTCAGCTGTGGTAAAACTTTAGCTGTTAATGCTATTTCTATGATGTGCTAATGTTACCCGGTTACGGGATAACATTGGCAGATATTTAACATGTATTAAAGAAGGATAAGGACAAAAATTTTATGCATTTTGACACTTGTAATGTATTCACAAAGGATGCAATGTTATGATAGGATACTTAAAGCAAATGTAAAAATGTTAATTTTTATATTATATAGCAAAATCTTCCGAAAACATGCCAATGTTCCCCCCAGTTTACGGTACGAAGACCGTTAACCGATTACCTACGCTCCCTAAACCACCCGCTTATTTGCTCTGCCGCGATGATCTAATAATACCCCTGCTGAACGCTGGTCGTGCACGCCGAAGCGATGCTGCTGGATCTTTCCGCGACGGCAGAGGAAACGATTACACGGATCGCGCGTTACAGTGTGACTCTTAATTGATAATTTGGCGAGTAAACTGACTCGTGTGCAACCTTAAACCGAGGGAGGCTGTGTTTACGAGTGGTTATCGGCGGGCTTAACGCTTTGTTGCAGTGGCGTCGGGCAGGGTGTTGCGCGGTGCGGCAAATTGCCTCGGATAAATCGGAGTCGACAGGCGAAACCGGCCAGGAAAATACTTAAGTCGTCAAACGGCAATGAACTACGCTCGGGAGTGCGTAGGAGCGGGGCTGGGGCGGAGGGACGCTGAGAACGGGTGGTGCGTGTAGCAGGGGAAATTACCCAAATTCACGACCGACATTACCGAGGTTAAGCGGGTGCTACGGCCAAATTCGAACGGTGGACTCGTGCCAAGGGTGCAATTAATTAACCCCCTAGCATCTACCTCTCGGCCTCCCGTCGTGCTTCCATCGAACGGGACGCGCATACCGAGGAAAGGGCTTCGGGGGACGGCCGCGCCGATGCACCCAACTATTTGGGTCGAAGTCGAGGCAAATGCAACGCGAATCGATCCGCCGAGACGGAACAACAAAGAGGGAGAGAGAGAGAGTTAGAGCGAACAACCTATGCTCCATGCAACCACCCTCTGGAACTCCGTAATGTGAGGGGAGGAAAAAAACGGAGAGGGTGGAACGAAGAAGCTAAGATATCGTCGAATTACCGGAGCTTTATAACGAACCAAGAGGGAGGAAAGAAACGAGATTGCGTGCCGATGGAACGCCGCGGGAAACTGGCGAGATGGGAAAGCGCGGAAAGAGCCTCTTCCCCCTCCCGCCGAGGGAGGGACTAGGGATTATTTGTACACGGCCGTACGAGCATGCATTAGTACAATGGTATTCCCGCCGCAATTATATTTCCGTCGCTCGCGCACTCCTTTTTTCCATTCCTCTCCCGCCGGCGCTGAAAAGAAACGGGACACGCGCCGCCAGCAGCCAAATAATTTCGCCGCGAAATTAACGTATTTAAAACGGGACGGGGGATCTTTAATACGCGGCTGAGAAGTGTATGGTGGAACGGTGCGCGGCCGATGTAATGCAATTTTATTATCGTTGGCCGCCGCGCGCTCGCAAGAAAAATACACGGGTACCGAGGGCGAGCAGAAAGAGAAAAAAAAGCACACCACCGAGGGAGGTGAGAAAAAGGGGAATTATGAAGGGATCGCTCGCGCCGATTCAGGAAACCTATCCACCCTCGCGTAATCTCGCGGTCTTCCGCGTAATTTCTTTCCCCGCCGCGAAATTAATGAGTCGACCGGCCCTGGCGATTAACGCGCGAATTACAAATCCAGCTTCGATGCCAGATGACCTATTAAATGGATGGGATCGTGGAGACAGCGACGAGATCTGTTGTAGGGGAGACCGGGGCTAGATGTGACAGGGGGAGGTTGTTACAAAGCAGTTAAAATTTTTGTCGCTTGGATTATCACTATGAAAATGAAGTGGCTGATGCGTTTCATGTGTTTCAACCATACACCGTTGTGCGTGGTGTTTTTTGTAGTCGGTTCACACGTTGCAACGTTATTACAGTTTTTTGTGTTGTCGGTACTAAGAGTAACTTTTCTCTTTCCACTTCAATCTTTTCTACCGAACAGTCAGATAAATGTATGTAAATTAATATTACCACGTTTGAATCAGTGTTCTTTTAGCTACAAATTCGTAACAAGTACATAAGAATATACCAAGCTGATATGAACTTATAGCATTTTATATACAATGGTGTCAACTGGGACTAGTTGTTACACAAGACAAAGGGCATGTTGTTACAGAGGAAAAGAGGCAAGTTGTTACATTGTATTTAGTAATTAATTAATTAATCTAACCCTTTAGTTACCACGAGCGACTGTAGCAGCTTCCCGCTAAATGATTTTCTGAGGACGGATCGCCAGTATAGCGGCTTTCTGCTAAATGATGTATAGGTCATTCATAATTTTTTCTTATATGTTTCGTGTAATGGATTCTTAGAATCGCTAAATTCGTCCAAGAAAATATAATTATATTACTCATAATTAGCCTTTTTTCGTAAAATTTAATCTCGTCACAACTAGCCCCTACTCAGGGCACGTTGCTACATGTCTCGACCTTCAAAAAGGCTTTTTTTTCCAAAGTCATGGTTTTCGTTTAATTACATGCGATAGCGGCCATCTGTAGAGGAACGTACGTACTTTAAGCGAGAGTCATCAATACTATTGAATAGGGAATGAAAAAAAAAAATAAAATATAAAAACTGAGAAATGTCACAACTAGCCCCGGTCTCCCCTATAAGACGCGACTTATTGACGAGAACCGCCGAGTAGAAGTGGACAAGTTTCAGCCAGGCACGACCCCCCGAGCGTCGCAAAGTAATTTCGACGCTCTCGCGGCCCCTTCGAACATTAAACCTGCACCACCAGCACCCTTCGTTCGCGGAGACCGTGGAATAAGAGCGCGCTAGAATGGACCGCCATAATGCCCGGTGATTATTACTCGCCAATAAAGAGAAAAGGGTGGTCGGGAAGCAGGGGAGGGGAAAAAAAGGTAAAAGCCGAAGAAAAGAATGGGTGCACCGATCGCGGAAGAAGGTGGTTACCACCCCCGCTCTCCTGTCTCTCCATTATCCGGTATCGTAGGTAATTTTCCAGCAGCGTGTACCACCGAACCTGGGTTACCAGCCCATTGTTTATTTCCCCCGTCGGCTGCTCCTTCCTCCACCCCCGTCGCCCCTTGGGCCTCTCGCCGCCGCCACTCGCGGCCACCAACCGCCACCCTCCCGCCCCTCTGTCTCTGACTCCCTTTCCCCCCTTAGTAGCTACAACTCTCGTCAAGCCACCGCATTATCCCACCCTCTCACACACCGGTATTGATTCCGTCATACCACCCCCGCCGTGAAAGCCAGGGTTGCTCTCTTTGTGTGGGGACCGTGTGTGGCCCGACGTGTACGTACTACGTTACACACGTGTGTATTTTAGCCAGCCAGCGTCGTCCCGCTTCACCCTCTCTCCACCCACTCGCTGGCCCCGCGGCCGCACTGGCACACACGGTCAAAGCGAGCCAGAGAGCCCGACACGGAGGCGGTTTAATAAATTACGCTAAATACCAGCACGGGTTACGCGACGACGCGGACGCGCGCGCGTGTGACCGCCTGGCGCATCGCGGTCACGCGGCCGCCTTTACCGCCTCGGGAAAGTCGCTCGGTCGAACGTTGCACGCTGCGTCGTGGCCAGCAAAAGTGACCGTCGAGAATGAATCGTGATAGACGTGAACCAGTTTCGCTTATCAACGCGGGCAAGGGTGTGTCGGACGGATCGCGGAGGGGCGATCAGTGTCCGAAGGCTCCGTCAAGCTTTTCAAAGGAAACCGTCCAAGGAAAAGGCAGGTTTCACCTGGGTACAATCGTGCGAACGTCGTTCCCTGGCGATTCGCGTCGAGTAGCGTGGAATACATTAAGCTCGCGAGCGTCCAGCGTTGCGTGTACGCGCGCGCGGTCGAGTCGATCGCGGTGCCGATAACGCGGGTATAATTCAACGTTATTCCATTAACCGGCGAGGAGCCCGACGTATCGCTGATCGCGTTAAACGAATATTCGAGGCGTTCAAGCTGACCGTTCAATCAATTAACGTCATCGGTAAAAAATGACGTACCGATGGGGAAGATAGAGCGCGCTGTGGTTGTAACTGTGAAGCTCAATCGAGGCTGGATACACTGATCGCCACGGTTTAATTACTTACACGTACGTTTAATTAGTCGTTTAATTAGCGACGAGCTACCTGTCGAGGGGGGCATCGCGACAGCTCGCGATGCGCAAACACGTGAAGCCTGGCGACTGAGAGGATAGGGATGCGACAATGGCGCTAGAAACGGATTACAGGATACTGCTGCCAGTGAATGGAGCACGGAAACGGAGGGAGAACGCAAACGACGATCCCGCAAATTTCAGGCATTCGAGAGCCGAGGGGTGAGGAGGTCGAAACGCGAAAATCGCTCAACGAAGAAGAGGGAAAGTTATTACCGTGCTCCTATCAACGAGTCTCTCAATTCCCAGTGACAAGATAATACGCCAGAGGACGCGACAGATCCAGAAAGATCCTGCGCGAAGAAGAAACAATGGCCCATCAATTGGTTAACAGAGGACAGAACGAAACGACCAAACGGTAGGAATTAAAAAAAAAAAAACAGCGGAGCGGAGAGAACGTTTGCCACTCTTCGACTTCTTCATCCCCTTAAAATTCACCCCGGGATTCTTCCCTGGACAGATTTGAATAATGTAGTAGGCTGGGAGAGGGATGGGAAAAGCTCCCCCTAGCCCCGTCGCGTCTGCAGTCTCGGAAATCCAAAACTTGAGAGCCGCGTAAGGGAAAACGACGGAACGAGCAGAAGGGCGAGAAAGGCAACGGGTTTCCGGGATTCCTCGTCGCCCCTTTCCCCCAAACGGGACATTAAAGTCATTAAGGGCGATCTTGAAAGCCCCGAGTCTGGCGAGGATGCGCCCCGTCCATCGACTCCCCGTTATCTCGATGATGCTCGATTTAACTTGGGAACAGGATTCGCAGCCGTGATTACGTATGCGCGCCGCGACGATGTTTGGACAGAGGAAAAGTGAGAATCTCGCGGCGTCTTCATCGAAAGGAAACATCTCACGCGCGATTCGTTTTCCATTTACGCGGCGACCTTCTAATTTCAGAGCGCGCCGAGCACGTTCATTAATAACGTCTGGCCGAGCGCAGCCGTCGTTTCGTAACCGAGAATAAATCGATCGCGCTTTTTCTCGATCAGAGGTGCGTTTCGCCGGCTGGTAGGTATTCGCGCGCGACGCCTCGACACGCAACAGGAATTACCTTCGGTAAATACGCTCTCGTGTCCCAGCCGCGGCTCGCGCGTCCGCCTGGAATTCCAACCGGTCGTACGGAAAATGACAAACGACCAGAGGGGGCGGCCCCGAAAGGAATACATGCACGGTGATCGTCGATAATATCGTGAGACGCGCGCGCTTTTCCTGCCTTCCGTGGGAATGCCAGCCGGGAGAGCCCGCGAGACAGATATTACTCTATTTTCACGTCTCGATCGGCTACACCCTGGCTTTCCCTTTTCTCCAATAGGAAAGTTAACGCGGTGCTCGACGTAACTCGCCCAAGTATGTACACGAATCGCGGAGAGCTGGCCCCGTCCAAGCGTGTTCCACCACGCGGCGGTCTGTTATCGGTTTTACCTTGAAGCTAACGGTCTGCTTGATAACTGAGCCTGGACGGGACAATTTAATTATTGGGGAAACGACGAGCGTGACTGTTTTCTTTGGACGGGGCGTTCTCGGGGACCCGGGGCGGGTGCGATTCGCGGGGAACACGCGAGACGAGCGGACGCGACCCTGTGGAATTTAACTTGCCGATTTGTCGGGCGGACAGCTACGGTGAAAACGAGGTCAGAGACGAGAGCGAGCGAAGACGGCCGCGCGCCGGCGGTGTGCATGCCCGCACGCACGTATGCTCGCCTCGCACCCACCGGGATTCGTAGCGCGCGAGCACGAGCGCGCAAAAGGAAATGCGGCTGAACCGTAGCGACTATCCGCTCGCCGTGAAGCGCGATGATCGCTTGTTTTTCGCAACGATGCTATCGCGGCAATTTGCACACACCGCAAGAAACGCGTGGAAAGGAAGAAGCAGCGCCAACGTTTTCACTTCGACGTTGCTTTTTACCTATATGAAATGAGAATGTTGAACCTGTGTACTCGCAAGATGCGATCGGCGAATTTCTTCCCCGAAGAAGCGCGAAGCCGCGAAACTGTGGAAACTACGATAGGTAGTAAATGCTTGGCTGTCATTCATCTCCACTTTTCTCGATCCGTATCGCGCGCGGAGTCACGAGGCTCGCAGCGTCAGAGGACGAGAGGAGGTTGTTGAAAAACAACTCCAAGGAGTCCCTCGTGCGGGGACCTTGAACGACGCGATTAGTCGACCAGCGAGAGTCGGAAAGACGGCAAAAGCCGAGCGGAGAGGAGCGGAGCAGAAGGAGGAGGGGAAAAAGTCGGCGAGTACAATAGTCGTGGACCTAGCCTAACCTATAATCTGGCGGCCACGTAGCCGTGTACAAACGCTGGCACACGACTAGAACGTGCACGTGCACGCGAACCCACACTCGCGAGCGCAGTGAGCTAATACAGGCAGAGAAGGAGAGCGAGCGAGCGAGCTGGCCACGCGCAAAAGCATCTACACACAAACGTGCGCAAGGATTACGTAAACCACGAAGCGGGTATAATGCGATCAAACGACCTACAAATCACGGGCTTCGCTTTCCGCTTAACGCGGGAGCACGACTTAATCCCATAGACGATCGGTAGACGATCGGATGATCGCGAAAGGCGAATCCTCCTCGCGACGAATTAGCGCGGCACGCGTGCCCCAGAATCTTCCGTTACCGATCACCACGTCTCCATCCGGCACTGCGAAACAGCTGAGCGAAAGTCGGTAAATTATCAAGCACCGTCGACTTCCTCGGCCCACCGATCGCACTACCTTTGCGAGGTCTATCGCAAACTGCGTATAGATATAGCTACCGTCCCCTGTCAGCGAATTGATGGGACATCGATACCGGGTCACGTATCAACGCGCTGCCCAAACAGCGTATCAATTCTCCCCTTTCTCTGTTATCGAAAATCTCCCTGGAGGACCTGCCACCGGTGGATATCGAGTCGAGGATCACAGAGTTTTCCTAGTTTTCTCTGCGGCGATTCTCACGGTGGATCCCAGGTGATTAGCCCTTCTACGGCGAGCTATCGATCCCGAGGCACGGCGGATTGGTTTCAGCGCGGACGCGCCCCTCGAGCCCGTAATGAATTTCCAGCCGACAAAACGTGCCGCGAACCACTGGCAAATGATCGCCATTTGTCGGTGCTCCAAGGGCCGGGCCGTTATCGCCGACGTCGTCGCGGGGTGTCATCGTCATCGACGTGCAATCACCCAGGCCCAGCGGCGAATTACGCGATCCGCGCGAATCGATACGCGCCACGCGCCGCGAGCTTATCGCCCGCGCGGTGCATCGAGCAAAACCGATATCCCCCCGTCGTCGCGTATCCGACGAAAGTGTCGCCCCGTCGGTCGGGGATTGCCAAGCGTTACCGAGATTTTCGCGAGAAACCCTTCGGATGTCTAGGAAAGCCTTTCGCCCTGTCAGACACAGCCCTCGACAGGTCGCAGGCTTTCGAGTTATCTTCGAATTCTCTCATCTGCCTAAAGCGATTCGGGGACGTTATTACAATGAATTTCGGAGTAAATTCAAATACCTACACCGGGGCCGAGTTACCGCGGAGATCCCTCGGAGTGGATGGAATTGACTTCAAAGGGCGTCCGCGCGTTTATGGTTAATCCAGCTGCGGCGGTTTCTCTCCGCCAGAAATGCCTGCTTGTGTATTTAAAAATGATTAAATGACGCGACCCTGTGTGCGGACGTAATTACCAAGCTTCCACGCCGGGCTGTAGCCCGTCCGACCGAGCTAACAAGGCCGAGCAGGCGAATCGCGGTGAATATTTCCGCGAGGATTGTCGCTCTTCAAGCCCTGAACGTCAACGGACAAATTGCTCAGGGGGCAACAGCGGGGAAAAAGGGATTACGCGCGTTCCTCTTACCAGACAAAAGGGGACCCACCCACCCCGCCAGTTATACGGCTCGCGCAGAAAAAAACAGATCGCGATTCTTAATTGTCTCGCGCCGCTGCGATTCAGAAGCTTTTGTTCGTTACGTAACGAGCAGAACGAGATACACCGCCTCGCGTCTGCCTCTTCCGTCGCATCGCGTTTCTATTAATATAGACAAGGCGTTGTTCATTGCCACCGGTTGCACCGAACCGACTCCGCGCCGATAAACAACGCGGCCCCGGTGTGTTTCGCGATCGCGTTAAGTGTCGCCTCATCGCGCGGCTCCGCGTCTCGATACGCATCAGCTGCCATTTGTTTTCACCGTTCCGTCGCCCCGCGTGACAAAGCCCCGGTGGCAATACGAAATTCAACGAAACGCGCACGCGTCACGGTTAATCGCCCTGGGTAAATAACTGCGCGACGATTTCTGGTCAAATCGAACGGTAGACGTTGGAGCAAACGCCGGGGGCCCCCTAAAGAGTACGTGACGCTGGTTAATTAGGTTAATTGAAGGCGTGAGACACCAGCGTCCCGTCCGCGCTGTCTCGTATCTTCCTCGCAAACGATCATAGAACGCTCCCCGACCTGGATCCCGCCGACTCTGATCCCCCACGATCCTTTAATTATTTATTTAATCGCGACCCCGCCCCGGTTCCGTGCCGCTCGATCCGCGGGCAAGTGTACGCGGGAACACGAGAGGTCTACGATGCTCTCAGACACAGAGTTGTAACGAAAATATCGTCCGCAGGACTTCTGTATTTAGATACGACCGTGTTCCGGTCTTACGCGAGCTCTACGTGGTCCCAGTTTCCAGATAAACAGCGAAAATGAAATCGAGCAGTTGCCGGGCTTTAAGAGGAAAGTGGGGCACAACTCGGTTTCACCTCGTTTTGATAATTACCGTAAACTGGGGGAACATTGGCATGTTTTCGGAAGATTTTGCTATATGATATAAAAATTAACATTTTTACAGTTGCTTTAAGTATCCTATCATAACATTGCATCCTTTGTGAATGCACTACAAGTGTCAAAATGCATAAAATTTTTGTCCTTATCCTTCTTTAATACATGTTAAATATCTGCCAATGTTACCCCGTAACCGGGTAACATTAGCACATCATATAAATAGCATTAACAGCTAAAGTTTTACCACATCGGAACTTACAGTAACACTTCAATTTTTCGTGTTCAATGCGCTCTATTTTATTTATTTTTTTTTTATTTTTTCATTTTTTTAATTAATATTTTTAAATATCCTATTATAACATTGCATCGTTTGTGATTGTACTACAAATGTGAAAATGTATAAAAAAAATTTCCTTTTCCTCTTTAATAAATATTAAGTAGATGCCAATGTTACCCCGTACTGCCAATGGTTCCCCCAGTTTACGGTACATTATTGTTGTATCAAGAGGGTACAGGAGAGAGGTATTTTGACTAAGGAAAATTTATTTTGCGGCAGAAGCGTCTTCAATGCACCGGCAAAGAAAATATTAAAGGATACGCAGCGAAGTCTCCATTGTGCAGCTTTACGCCTCGACCCTCGAGATCTTCCCCCATCGCCGAAAATCCCTCCCCATCGCGATTCAAGTCAAGCCCCGGCAGCGTCGTAAAGTCAACGAGGTGTACAAGGTGTCCTGCTTCACCCTTATCGCTCCATTATCTGCGAAACTGTTTTGTTCGTCGAAATCTTCTGGGTCGAAGTTATCGTATTTGGAAGGGGCCTTATCTCCCAGCCGGCCGTGACGTTGCGAATATTCGAGGCATGGAATTACGTTCATATAAACAAGTGCAATCGAAACCTTCGGCGAGAGATCAAATACCTATTCCAGCAAGCACCTTGAAACGATACCAACTTCGAAAACGATCGATTTACCTTTCAAGCTCGCTCGATAGAGATCCCTCAACTTCCGCGCAAACTATCCTAAAAACTACTCCAGCTGTGTAATGAAAGTTCGCCTTGAAAAGCTTCGCAGCCCTTTGCGCAGTAATCGACCATTGACGTGGTTTGTTGAAAAGCCACGAGCCCGAGCGAAAAATAATCCTGCCTGAAAATGCAGCGACTTTTGACGTCGTCATATGTTCCTGTTATAGCCCAGCTCTTCTGAGATACGATTCACCGTGCAGGGATGCGCCACATCCGACAGGATACGGACAGAAAATCCTCGCGGGAGGGAGACGTGCTATCCCCGATACGTTTGCCGGCGGATTTCAGCGCGATTCGATGTTTCTTTGCCCCTTAGTTCCGGCACGTTTGCCATGGGAATATCGCGACGTTATGGCGGACGTGCTCGCAGGGGTGGCTTTGAGGGCGCGTCAAAGAGCAGCTTTCGGCTGTTGGGCCGCGTGAATGGCCATCGAGGATCCCGGAAATGTTGCTGGAACGGGATCGCTAGGTTGGCCGAGGCTGGGGGGGGGATATTTAACGAGTGGAAACGCCAGGCTGTTACGTAAAACGGTATTTAACGCGGCGAGTGCCGATAAGCCGCGGAAATGTCGCGGTATCGAGAGCTTCGCTGGTTTCTCCGTAACGAGAGTCGGGGCCGGGGACAGAAAAGTTTCGACAGTCCGTCGAGCGAGAAGTGCGCGGGTTTTCAGATTTACCTCTAAACGTGGCGAGCGGCGCGTTCCTTCGAGGACACCGGCTTCAGGCTTTCCTTCCGCGTGTCGCGCGGAAGAAAGCTGCTCCGGCTGGATTTCTAAGCGTAACCCGTTCGCTGAGCGCGTCTTGTTTACGATCGGCGCGTGCACTATCCGCGCATACGTAACGTGCATAACGATTCGATAACCGCGGCCTACTGGTGAGAACGAGACGCGAGAATACTCGCCAACGTCTCGAAGAGGAATGGTATAGGATAAGGACTAGGTATAGGTGATGTAGAGACGTGTGCGAAGGAAAGAAGCTGCTGATACGTAGAAAAAAAATCACGCGATCATTTGTAGCGATGGGAAGAAACAAGCTCGAAGGAGTAATTATAGTTACCGGTATAATACTAACTTGTTGAGCCTACTTAGCATTCTGATTCGATTGGTTCAATTGATTCGATCGGCTCGAGAACAAAGTGAGAAGGACCTCAATTTGCTCCCGCTCTATTTCGTTGCCCCGAACTCGCGCTCCACATTTGAGACGAGCAGAAGCGAGAAAAGAAGAGGCAGAGAAGGAGAGCCCGATGATGGACAACTTCTCGCAACTCGACACCTGTACAAGGGAGTAATACTCTCCGGGTTACTGCAGCACCTTTCAAGGTGGCGAAAGAGACCTTTCCACCTGCCCGCCTCTGTAAACACGTCGCTGTAGACCGAGGGAGGGAGAGTAAAAGCAAGGAGGAACCTCTTATCTGCCGCGGAGAAATAAAACGCGCGACTGCTGTTATCAAAAAGAATGCCCTCGCCCCTGGGAGTACGACGCGAGAGAGTTGCCTCCCCGGGCAAGTGCGAGGAGCTCAGAAATCATTCCCACCCAAGGAATCCCGCGGAACCGGCGTCAATCTTTTACCCAGGGATTCCGCGCTTGAATTTAGGTCGCGCCAGAGCACGTCAATCCTCTCCCGTTTGTCCTTCCGCTGATTGCAATTAAATTCGCCGAGTGTTCCATTGATTATCGATGGTTGCACGACAGCTAGTTACCGCCGCGTCCTACGTGCGCACTCCGCGAACCCGAAATACGGCTCACGCGGATAGAATCGCTAACCCATTAGACTTTAAACATCCGAGGCGAGATGGTAGGCCCATTAGCCCAGTGTTAAGACCCGCGCGTAGACCTTCACGCGAGCCCGCCATTACAAGTGAGATCACGCGCCGCGATTGTTAATTTTCGCAACACTTTCTCTCGCGCAATAATTCAAGCGTCAGACGTGACGCGATAACGCGCAGCCACGGGGAGGCGCGGCAAAGGATCTAGGAATCGCGTCCCGATCGCAGGGGGCGCCTCGATTAATTTCCCCGGGCCGGTCGAGTTCCTTCGGAAGCGATTCTCTAAGGAACGGGTCGCTTATAATCAGCCCAGCGGCGAGCAAGGTCTCCATCTTGGCCGCCGTTGTTTCTGATTCGCGTATCGGAGAAAAAGCAGGGATGCCTGTCCTCCTCTGCGCCCTTCTGCGCGCCGACCTCCGCCGTGCTCGCTCTAAATCACAACTTTTCGCCGCGTGCGAGCCACGCTACATGGAAATGCAAATGCGCGCCGTTAATCTCGGTAATAAATACGCGCGCCTGCTGCTTAAGTTCGCGAGCAGGGTCGCGCGGCGTAGTCTCGCCGCGGGCGTACACGCGTCCAACTTTTCCCCTTCGCGGCTTCGCCCTGTTCACCGCCTCCTCCTCGTCGTCGCGGTCTTCGAGATCGTCCGGCGTCTTTATTCTCGATCGCGAAACGCTCCGACTACCGATAGGTCCCCGCGAACCGCCGCGCAATCGACCTATAAAGACCGCTCGCGACTTTACGATCTCGCGTCCCACTCAACGATTTAAGGGTCCCCCCCTCTCTCTCTCTCTCTCTCTCTCTCTATCTCTCTCTCATTCGTTCTCCCTCGCATCACCGTCCCGCGCACATTCGTTCGCTCCACCAGCACGCTCGTCCGTTCCACCAGCACGCTCGTCCGTTTTCCTTCTGGATAGATCGCCCTGAATTCTCGCGGGGTTCGTTGATCTCCTACAGCCACCTCTCCGAGGGAGAAGTTGGTCCGGGGGCACTGATATCGAGCGAATCAATGGCCAGGATAGACGGTGTTCCGTAGTTCGTCGTGTGATCGGAAAGAAGAGAGTTGTGGATCGAGATGTAGCATTCGAAGGTGCGTCACGAACCATGGAACAACCTGTATTCGCAATAGTGGGCGCCCGTCACGTTCGAAATCTGGTGGGGCTTGCTTCGAACTTCCAACACGCGTGGAGAGAGAGAGAGAGAGAGAGAGAGAGAGAGAGAGAGAGAGAGAGAGAGAGAGAGAGAGAGAGAGAGAGAGAGAGATATGGTGACGTTGATCGTCCTCGTAAAAACCAGAAGTAGAAGGCAGCTCGTACCTTCTACCTCCGGCTCTTCCCTCCACTTCGTTTTCCTCTTTTTTCCCCTTCTAACGCAGCCTTTCCCAACTTTTTCTACCCGTCGCTCGACGCTTTCCTTTCTATCTAGCCTTCAGCCAGATGCGCGAAAGAAGGTCGCGAAGAGGTTCACGGTGAAGGTGTGGTACGCGCGGGGCGCAAGATAGATTGCGCTCGATATTGAGTTTCTATTTTGATCCACTTCGAACCCCCCTCGCGCGCGGACAGGGACTCACAATTTCTACTGGAAAGAAACCCGAGGCGTTTGCAGGTCGTCAATCGCGTTGCAACGGTTTCTTTACGACTACGACGACCCAAATAATTCCCCCATATATCCGTCGGATTGAGGAACGGCTGACGTAGGATTAAAGCTTCCGCTGCGTTTCGCAATTCGAACAGCGCGCCCATAACGAAATGGATCTTGGCTGCATACAAAGTGGATCGAGGCGCGGAGCGAGATAAGCCGCGGAACCAGTAGATAAACGACTGTTAAGGCACCATCAGCCGCCGACCAGCCCGTGTTACGACCATTCGGCTCCTCGAGCACGAAAGTCAACCGGTTGCAGCAGGTAGAAAAAGCTGCGAAATTTTTTAGGCGGCAGGTGCGCCGCGCGGGAGATGGAAATCCTCGGGGCTCGTAAAACGGTTATTAGGAAAGTTTAAAAGTCGCGAAACACCTGTTGAGTACGGGGCGGAGAGGCCATTCGAGACATTCGATAGGTCATTCGCGGGTCGTGCAAGAAATCGTATCGATAATTACGAATTGACTTCGAGCGGCTCTCCTTCCACTTTCCACCCTTTCAGCGAACGATTGACAGATGCAACTGCAGTCAATGAAACTTTAATCTATGCTACTGAGATAGCGTGAACAGTAAAGAAAGGGATGCGAAGGAGGGGCTAAGTCGAAGAGGGCTGAGATAAAAGAAGAGAAAGATTTTTACGAGCCACGGGAGAGACTCGAGGAGGCCTTTCGGCTTCGCCACAACGGGCGTATGGGGTTTCTGTGTAGGCTGTTGAGGCAGCTGCTACCGCTTCGGCATTCGTCTTCGAGATTCGAGACTGAAATCGGAAGACCCTGAGGATCGTAGGTGCGTCCGAGGGCCTCGCCAAATGTTTCCACGGGGCGTGAAGAGGGGCAGAGGAGGAGAGGCGAGACGATGCCATATGGCAGCTAAACGGGGCGTCGAGAAGCTAATACCCTGACGGGCGACGACACCGAAAGACGCTAAGCCTGCTTAGGCAGAGTGGGATAACGAGGAGATACTAACGAAATCATTTCGGGCACGAGTCCCGACGTCATTGATACGCTGTATCGGCCGCCGGTTTAAACGGCTTTCGTGACCAAGGTCTAATTACGAGAACTGATTCGCAAAGTAGATTCGCGAGCGGTACACCGCCGGCTCGAACTGTACGTACGATCAATCAGATTGCGCGAAGTTGACAAACGGAAGGTAGATGGATTTAAACGCGTGGAAAACTGATCCGCCATCTGTCACGCGAGGGGTGTCATGCAGCGAGGAACGTGGAGATATCGCGTACACCCCCTTTATTTCTCTTATTAACGCATTCACTGTTTAATACACGTATAACCGGTAGGTACTTTGGTGTTCCATTAACAAGTGTCTACATGTACCTACCTACCCCTCGAACAAACACAAAAATTAACCTCAACGAATGCTTGTTCAAGAAGCGCATTAAGACTAAACGCGTTTATCAGTTGGGTGACAGATCAGTGCCAGTGGTAAGAAGAAGAGATCCTCCACGCCCCTGTTCTTCTAAGCGTGCATATCACAGTATTCGCTCATCTTCCGATAAGTGTGTTTAGACCTTTATTCTAAATTATCTAGGCCGCGCAGATCCCCTAACGCAGCGGGCTCTCGGTACCGGGGCCACGTAAACGATATACAAAAATAAGATGAGAGCGCATGCAGTGGATAGACTTACCCTGACGGGGGCGCGGAACAGCGGAGCGGCGACGGCATGCGGATTAGCGTGATGGTGAGCGTGGTTGTGGTGGCCGTGGTGATGGTGTCTGGTGTCAGGACCACCTCCTGCAGCCGCCTGTTCGGCCTGGACCGACATCGCCGCGCGGGCCTGTCGTTCCCGCTCCCGAAGCCGGTCCCGGTCCACGCTGAAACAGAAAAATTCCCTTCGGTCAGCGCGCGGTTTCAATTTTCTACACCTCTCGGGCAACGTGTTAACGAGACCCTTACATCATTCAAGTTAATTGGAGGACCGCTGGCACAAATGTCACTACGACCGAGTATCAGTTTAGAGATTATTCTAAGCACTCGTCGCCTGGCAGTTAAGTTTAAGTGGTCTCGTTATCGGTAGGGCAGATTTTTTAAAGGAGGAACCCATGGGGAAGCTGAAGTGGTCGAGGTAGCTGGAAGGAAAGAGAAGGCGCGTGGGGTTTGCTCAACTCCGCCAGCTTTCTCGCTCCTCTGCTGCCCAGAGCTCCTTCAGCTTTGCTCGCGGTACACACACTTTCGGTTTCAAGGTTGCACAGTAACTGCTGCGCGGTCATAACAACGTTCTTACCTGAGCCTTCCCTTCCCCACTCCGCGGCTAGTAAATCCTTCGGCACCGAAATCCCCCATCTAGTGTTTAGGAATACGACGTCGGGTCGCCTGCCTGTCCTTACAAATCCCCGCGCTCCAAGCAATCGTTTTACAGCCGATGCCTACGTGACTTTAAATCACTCGCATTGTCCCACAGGTACCCACGGCGCCATAAGGCATAAACCCTCCATAAACGAAATAGCCAAGGGCTGGGTTAGGTGGAAACAAGTGATCGTTAACAGGTTGTTAAATGTTCAGAAACAATGCCACTGCCCCCCATTACTCGACCCTTATTCAGCACATTCATTGTTACCAAGAAGTGGGTATATAGTTGTATCTTCTTTCGAAGGCCTAAAAGTACGCTGGCAGGACTAATGAGTATTTCATTCATGATGAATAGCGCGAAAATAATCGGCAGATGTTGGGAAACCCGGGGGAAGCAGCGCAATACAGCAAGTTACATAGCTTCGGCCCCAGTTCACTGTACTCCGAGAAACTCAATTACTGTTTTACGTCCACCAGTGGACAGAACTGTTAGCAGCGACCCAACGCAAAAACGTCTGCCGTGTAAGAACAGCTGATTCGCGTTGCGTGGCGATGTTCAATATCCGTGACATTGGCTAACCGAAGGCTATATTTTAAGATCGCTTCTTACGTAAAATTCTGTCCTGCTTCTTGCAGACGTATGCTCGGTGGCAGTTAAACGTAACGAGGGATGGGATCTTGCCCGAGATGCTGTATTCCGAGAGGACACCCGCGGAGGAAAAGTTTCATTGCGCGCGAGACACACCGCCAGGAATAACCGCCGCGTTTTAGGAAATGCCGAGAGATGAAGAAAGAGGTGGATAGGTGGATAGAGAAAGGGGAGACGGAAATAGAGGCGGCAGAGATTCGTGACGAGCCATAGAAGAAGGCAGCAGCTGGGCTCGAACACCTGTTTAGTCGCGTTTCCGGCCACGTCGGGGATCGCGCAGCGCACTAACCGGCGCACCACTTCGGGGCTAACGTTCGCGACAAATTCCACGCATACCTACTTCCCGCCGTCCAAACCCTTTCTCTGCCCCCTCGACGAGGATCCTTTCGCGGAGCTCAGCTGCGCGAAGTCGAGTCACGCGTCGCGTCAGAGTCCGTCGATCCGGCAGAAACTCGGTCGACGAATCGCTTTTGAATTCATTACGAAGCCGATTTGCCTGGTTCCCGATCCGCAGCGACAAGGCGCGCGGTCAACGCGAACCTGCTGAATGCATTTCCATGCGGAGTTGAGATTAACGCGCGCGGTATATTCGACAGAAGATCCGACAGACCGGGACTAACTCAGCCATATTATTGGGCGATGCAACTATTCGGATTGTCGCTAAACGCGAGAACAGCTGCACCGAAATAACTGACAAGGGAAGATCCCCAAGAGGAGTGAAATTGACCCCTGAAAATTCGACTATTTTCCGATTTAGAGTTATAACTCGCGAACTGTAAGACGTGTAAGTTACCAAATGATAAACCTAATTAAAAGAAGTAACTTTTGTCTGCAAAACTTTTTTCTATCTCTTACAATTCGCGAGTTATACCTAACACAAAGTCGGAGAATAGCCGGATTTCCAGGGGTTAATTTTACTCCCTTAGAGTAAATTTAGGCAGCAAAAAATATTGCATAGTGCATTATCTATACATCCTCTACGTATCCCCAAAGTTTCATAATATTTTGAATTTCCGGATCTTCCCTTGTGAGCCGACTGCATCCTATTCATGACGCTGCTGTTATAATTGAAATAGCAGCGACTTAACCAGACTACACACTCTGCAAAGCTGCAACTTTCGCGACGCTCTCAGGCAGGGCGATTCGTGCCCGAAGAATTGATAATTTCCGTCGGGCGGAGATCGATCCAGCGCTCGCGAGGCTAATCCACATGGCGTCCGTCAGCGGGCGACCACCCTCGCGGCCCCTCGTCGACACGGCGGACCGTTGTTTCGTCAGTTTTTCGAGTCTGTCGGAAATGTCGGGACAAGCTCGATATCGCGCGGCGGGATCGTGCAAAATTCACGGGGGGCTTCGACGCGAGCCTGCGAATCCGCGTACGAGGATTCGCGAGCACGCCGGGCGATGGAGTCAGGGGCCATTGGCCGACCGGCCGGCGACGGGACGGATATTACCGTCGGCGGCGAAGCATCGCGGCGTATATATCTCTTCCCATTACGAGTTTAGATACGACTGATTTCCTGCTTGCTAAAATGCAGCCTCGTCCCGCCGCTCCTCCAGCAGACGAGATACTTTCGCGGCGCTGGTAAAGCACACGCCACGGGCTACGCTATTGCGACCGTGAATCGACCAACCCCCGAAATCCGATAGAAATATGTCGCCGCGAGACGCGGATTTCAAGCTGCCGCGCGGGCGAGCCAATCATTCTGACGAAAGGATCTGCTCGCGGAACATGAAAATGACACTGCCGAGTGCTAGGGAGAGCTGGATATCGAATCCAGGATGCTAGAGATATCCTGCGCCCGAGACGAACAATTTCGAACCGTACCTACCTACTTGGTCGTAGCACTCGTCGTTTCCCAAGAGCACCCAGTTGCAACGAGAAAGCGTTTCGTTGAAATTCGGAACGACGCGCGACAAAGCCGGCAAAGTTCATCGCCCTAACGAAGCCTGCGCGTTTTCGTGATTAGCGCGACGGTAAATGGAAGCGAGCCCCAGCCCCTGGTGGCTGCATGCACGCGCGATCGAACTTCCGTTGACCGGGCGATTTCCGAAATTTTCAAGCGACAACGCGTCCATCGATGTCATCGGGTGTCCCGGAGTATCGTCTCTGTGCCAGACGGGCGAAATTGATCGTCGATCCGAGGCGTGGCGCCTGACGCCTATACCGACTATATCGCAACGTTCATCCGTTCCAATGAATTTCTTTTCGTCTTTTCGATTTAGACAGTTCACCGTGGAACCTGGTAACCGTCCGATGGTTCTCAAAAAAACCTGTGAATACGAAACAGCCCGACCCGACCTCTTTTCCCTAAGCCAAGAACTTGGCCTGATAACGCCTATTTATAAACCCCGACGATAGGCCGGACGCGAGATATCGCAGAGCCATTTCTGCTGTAAATATTACATCGAGGAGCCGGTGTCCGTCGTTGAATCAACGAGCCGTCAGAAACTGGGGCATCCGCGGCAGGAAGCGAGAAGGCAGAAGATTAACTGATATTTTTTAATTTCACGGTGGACGCCGTCGGATCTCCCCGCTCCAGCGAATCGTTTAGCGACGGACCGATCCGCCCGGAAATAATTAACTGGCGTTAATCGCGGTCCATTTGGAATGGTAACGAAGAAGGGACGATTTAAAAGGTCCGGCCCGCGGACAGCCGCGACAAATACGAGGGAAAAGGAAGAACAGCCGACCAGCCAATCGGCGGAAAGCAAAACCAATTGATTCGACTTCAGTTTCCACCGGATCGTTCCTACTTTCTACTTTGCTGCGCTTGCCGAACGTTCAATCGAGCCCGGGTTCATTTTACGAAATTAATTTGCCCGGTTATTACAAAACGGGAGGGGCGACTCCCTCGTTTTCGTTTTAAGAGAGACAAAGTTTGAAAGCGCGACACCCCAGAGCCAACTCGGCGCGCCGGACGAGAGACGAGCGAAAATATTTTTCGAGCTGTTCGCTGAACCGCGGACGAGTCGAATCGATTCACGTGGTCGGTTCGTAAAAACGTCGCCGCGCCGTTCCGGGGAAGAACAAGGCACTCGGCCGTCAAAGGGTATATTCCCGGCTTTCCGCCTGGCCTGTGTCCTCTTCAATCGCGCGATAAAGGATTATTACGTTATCGGGGCTGAAGCGAACAGGTCTCTCCTCTGTCGGTCAATAAAACACATCGCGACCATGTTTTACGACGAACCGTCAAGCCTGTTTCTGCCCTTTTTACACGGGTCGATAGGTCGCGTACCACGCTCACGGATTCCAGTTGCCCGTGCCTCTCGAACGAGGAATCGGTTCCTATTCACCGGGGAAAAAGAAACGTGCCTGTAAAGCGCGACGAATCAACGCCCGGTTCAAATCCAATCCTCCAACCGAGTTTCCTCGCGATTCTTTCGTTTGATTAAAAAATCCTGCGCTCGCCATGCACTTGGCGAACACGGCGACAGATATGGATTGCGAAGAGTGGTGCTGGTTGGTCCCGGAAAAGGAAGAATTAGAGGAAGCTGCTGCTCGTTAATCGGCTGGGAATTGCGTCGACGATCCGCGGTGAATAAATCCTGCATGCATCGTAGATCGTTCATGGTCTCCCCGCGATAAATGTCATACGACCCCTCCCCCCCCCCCCAAAGTTCGCAACATCTCGGAGAGAACGCAGATATGTACCTACAATGTGTACACATTCGGAATCGATCGACGTTAGCGGTGACGCTCGAGCAACCTGTGACGCGTTAACCTTTAACACCCGCGTAGGATACTATTCACGAGTGAAAAACCAGGAAACTGGAGTTCTATTACTCTCCTGTCATTCTCGACCTTCCATCTGGGAACGCTTTAAATTTGTCAGCTGAGTTAATTATGAAAACGTAGGTAGCGTGTGTAAGGAGTTCCTATTCCTGGAGCAATGAAGATTCTTAATTTACCAAGAAACATATTCAGTCGTAATATTAACGCGAAGCTACGTTTTCCGACACCGTGGGGCATTTAATCGCATTAATTCTCCATTTAGGATGTCGCGGAAGCTTTTCCTGAAGCTTGTTGATCCGCTTTCCAAGCGCCACATGCTTTTGGCGGGAAACGGAGCAACGAGTCAGTTTCTCGCTCCTATTCTACTATCCCCGAAGCACCGGGCGCTCTTGCAAGCCCATCGGGGTAATCGCGATTCGCGACCGTGCCTGCGTGCAAACGAGCTGGCGAAAGAGTAACAACAGCGCACGGATTGGCTCGCGCGCACGTACATGGTGCTACCGTGGCGCGCATGTACCCCGTGGCGAATCGGGTTCGAGCTTAGCTAGCTAACTCGACGATAAACGCTACCAAGGCAGCGAAAGTGTTCGCGCGAGAGCCGAGCGAAGAGGAGATCGACAAGGTATAGAGACGATCGGGCGTGAGGAGAAGAGAGGCAGATGGGAGAGCGCGAGCGAGCAACGGGTGGGAGGAAGCAGGGGAGAGGAGAGGAGAGGAGAGCGAGTGAGTTGTCGCGTTTATTTTGAGCCGACGAAGGCTAAATGCCGGATTGCGCGGTCGCGAATTCCCGCCGATTCGACGGCCTTTTCACTCCCTTTCTCCTTCTTTCTCCCCATAATCATTCTCGCCATACTCGTCCCCCCCCCCTCCTTTGCTCGTTAATTACCAATTTCATTAGCTCATAAGCAGCGACGCGCAAGATAGACCCGCGACCCAACATCGATTCCACACGCGAAGGGAAAATTCCGCTCCCGGATCCGGACACTTGCGAATTCACCCCCGACCATGTTACACTCAGGGCTTCCCTATTCCTTCGTCATTATACCGGAGCTTCAATTTCGGCGAAACCGTCGCCGAAATTGGACCAGATCGCGCTCCGAGGAACGACGGATTCAAAGGACGCGAAAGGCGCAAATTCCTCGCCGCGTAGCCGTCACGGCGCGAAACCATCTTCCCGTTGAATCGCAATCGGCAAACCCAATGACTCGGTTCCATTGACACTGACACACTGACATCGTTTCGCCCGCATGACGGACAACCTTCGAAAGCCGCGTTTCATTCTACGCTCGCGCGCCGCTAATCTGCTTGAACGGATTCACCCTGGGAGCTGCTTCGATAACTTCAACAAGACGGCCACGGAATCGTTCCTCCTTTGGGTAGGATTTTCGTTTCTAGCTGCGCGTTATTCGCATCTCGGAGAACCGCGGAGCGGGGATCGGGGGAGTGAATGGAAAACTTACTACGTATTTTCGGGGCAGCGAGCACCGAGTTTTCCCGCCACGAACGCGCGAACGGTGGTTCGTTGAAGACTGAGATTTTTTTAAGAACTTAACTTGTTCCGGGGAAGGTAAACGTATATAGAGACGAGCTCTACGAGGTACTGCTATTTGTTACGTACGGTATATCTTGCATTCTTCTTAACTGCCTTCGGTAAATATATTCAATCGATCCACGTCACGAGCACGTCGACTTTCCTCGAACGATCAAGCTGTTTCAAGAATATTGTACACCATATTGTGTAATTGACGTTTCACGGTGAAACTATTGAAATTCATTAGACACGTCAAGGTAATTCGATTCAACGACACGGGCGCGATTAACTATTCAATAATTGATTAATGCCACCAATCCCGGAAGCGAATAATTTGTTTCCAGGGTAGAGGAAGCTTTCGATTTATTCCCATAGGAAATGTCCGCGATAACTTCGCCCGTCGTTGTTTCGCGTTCGGCTTTGTTTACGCCGCTCGGGCGACTACTCGGAAGGAGACAAACCCCGGCCGAGCGCTACGAAAAAACGCTACCAGACGACGTTGGTCGTCGAATAAAAAAAGTTTTCGAATTAGTCGGAGCGAGCGGCCGGCAGGCCAACTAACAACACGTAACTCGGTCAAAGTTCACGAACGGTCGGGGCCCGACTTCGGCTTCATTTTTCCATCGTCCCGCTGGCGTTCAGCGGGTCTGACGGTAATGTCAAAGTCTGGCCAGCATCGCCATGTCATTCCGACTCGAAAGTTCAAGTCGCCTGGACGGAGTTACGCCTCAATCCATTGTCGATAACCATTACATAATGGCTCGCCTAACAACGCCGTCCCGTAATAAAAAGGGAACGGGTCGCACGCCCGTTTAACCAGTATACCTCGTCGAATATTTGCCAACCTCCGGTAAAAAGAAATAATCGTCACCATCGATGACGTCCGCTCTCCGGAATATCGCTTCTTATTAGATGCTCCTCCTCCGCAGCGCTCCGCGCGTCGCGACAAATTCGACGAGTGTTTACGCCGTGTCGACGAGCGCGTCAAATAAACCGCAGGATTGACAAACGACGAACGGTTCAAGTAATCTCGATGAACGATTAACGACTTTCTCGTTCGACCTTCCGTGGCCGATACAATATTTGCTACGTAAATAGTTGGCGAGTGAAAGATAAAACGTGCGCAAGATAAAAAGAAAAGCGAGTTATCTCTGACGCAGATTTCCATGCCTCGTCGCCGATGTTTTCTATCGAACCGTCGCGCGCGCGCGCGCGCCGATTCAGCGAATACGATTTAATTAATTATCAATGTCCGAAAGGAGACAGGGATATGCTGCCCGCCCGTTCGACGAGCATAGCGAACGCGCCAGCGAAAACGATATCTACGCAAATGCGGAGAACTTTTGCCACAGTGCCCAGAGATTGAATGTCAGCGCGATAGCTGTTGTTGGCGTTACGCGCAATACGAAATTAACATCTCGAAACGTCGAGATATAGCAAGGAGGTGAATTTTATCGTCGCTCGGCCGCTCGTTATCGCCGATTAAGCCTATTATCAGCCGCTATCGCGGCTCTAATCTCGCTACAAAGTACGCTGTTATACATTCCGATTTCCCGATCGTGCGTTCCTCGGCTGGTGACCGAATGTCGAAGTAGCCTACGCTCACCCTCGAGTTTTATTAGCTTCGTTGGAATTTTGTCATAAATTCGACATCCCCTTCGAGTATTGAAAGAATCGGCGTTCGGTAAACGCTGACAGTGTTGCTGAAATTGGCATTTCGGCGCGCGCCGAGCGTCGATCCTTCCATCATTGGCAACAACAAATCCTGCAGGAAGTATTGTGACTTTGACGGCTTCCGCTGATAATATTTTCGTTGTCTGGCCGAAGAATGGGAAGGAAAATATTGACGGTGTATTCGGGAATCGAGCGCCAGAAGGCATACAGGTTTTTCTAGGCCCCGGTTTTCTTAGCGAAGACGTTATATTGTTGCTATTTATCAGCGTGGAAACGCATCGAGGTCGCCCACGACCACCGGCCTGATAATTCCGCGAAAATCGAGCGCGCGAACTCCCGAGCCCCGTCGTTGTTTTCGCGATGCGCAGGCGAGTAGCGCGAGTCGCCTCGCTCGCGGCGCAGTACGACCGATGTTTTCGACACGAGATGATGCTCCTCGGGCCAGTGGACGGCCATTTTTAAAAGGAAACCAAGGCTCTTTGGTAGCAGCGCTCTCTGTCACTTACGTAATCCGAAGTTAGCGCGCTCCGCGACGCGGCTGACTGAGGGAAGAGAGCGGAGAGAGCCGCGCGCGAGTGGAACCGAGCGAGAGAGCCTCGCGTCCAAGAAGATGACGAATCGCGACAAAAGTTTCTCGATGATCAGCCGCGAAATTTTGCTTCCCAAAATCCCCCACCGCGTACCTCGCCGACGTGAGTCACCTTTAGGGTCATCTGATTCCCTTCTTGACGTCATCGGGCAGCGATTTTGCGCGGTACAGAGAAAAAGGCGATATTATCGCGCCCAGACGATATATCACGGGAAAGGGAATTCCCCGAGAAACACAACGAATGTTGAATGAAACAGGGCTTTCCAAATCGGAGAATTTAGTTATGGAGCTATTATTGAAGGTACTACAGTGAAACAGAAATGATAGAACACCAACAATGTCCGTGTTTGTGGCAAATCTGTTGTGATGCCCCGTAGCTGTTTGTGTTTACGTACACGGTAGCGAATGTTTAATAAAGTATTTTTCACGTGGACAACATGTTATTCCGGCACCCACGTATGTAGGGTCTTATAGGTTGGGACCGTGAATCATACGTTGGCACAGGCACGTTCTAGATTCGAAACGGCGCGTTGTTGTCGTTCCAAGTAAATGTCTTGCGTCGACGATACGAATACGTTAGAAGCGAAGCAGAGGGTTGGAAATATTCAGGAAAATCCTTTGTTACGTGACCGATCACCCTATCCAAAGCAAGGAAAAGCGCGGCTAAAAATGTAACGCGAAGAGGGGAGAAACAATGGCGGCACGTGGTACACAACGAAATCGAGATAACCGTCGACCAACGGTCTCGAACATGGCCGCCGTCGCAGTCGTTGGACGTTTTTTGCGCGCTGGCATCTATCGATAATTTTCTAGAATCGCCGATTCCAACGACTCCAAATGAAATCCCCCGCAGAGGCGATCGACAACAGTTTTCCCGCTGAAAGTGACGTCTATATTTCCCCCGCGATCCGGTCACGAAAGCAGCCCCGGTCACGAAGGCCCCCCGTCATACTTTCTCCAAAAGTGCTATCGAGGGAAAAAAGCTGGGATGCACGTCGAGGCGAAAAAAGCTCGGTTAACACGCGATCGGGCGACTTTGCTCGAACGTGGTTATCGTGGATCGTGACTCGTGACACGTAGCGATCGCTCCCGTCTGTTCTTGCCCCCGCCATGGGAAAACATGTATGTCTCACGTTCGCGGAGAATGGGACGGAGCGCGACAGAGGAACGCGAGAAATCGTCCAAGGGTATAACGGAGCTACGTCTGTAGGTGCGCGAGTTTACTCACCGGGCGTTCAAGAGCGAAGGAGCCGACTGTTCGCAGCGATATCCAAAAGTAATCCTGGGGAAAGGTTGCCACTAGAACTGCGATCACCCGAACAACCACCGGAAATGCCAGGGACCGAGACCGGGGTAACTGTTCGGCGAGGACTCGCCAATGGCGACGCGAGGTTGGCGCGGAAAAGCACTCTCATTCTTTTCGTGGAGGTTTCGAGCGCACGAGGGAGGAGCGGCTAATCCAGAAGCGCGCGCTCCTGCTCGTGGAACACACACACGCGCGCGCGCGCACACACACATACACGAGGGTAAAGGCACGCGTGTGTATATCGCGAACACTTATCCGTGTTGTAACACCCTTGGCCGATTGCACGGCGGACAAACGAAAGGAACGATGCTGTGGGGCCACCGTCGACACTATCGCGCGAAGAAGCTTCAGGCACGGCGCGAGGGGGCGCGAGCGCGTAATAAACGCGACGGATTACACAGCGATCGCGACCAGTCTCCTTGGCGCGACAACATTCTTTGTTTACTTGCACTGGTCCCGCGGACGGGCAAGCAAACACGGGTAGGAGTAGTAGGGCCAGCAGCAGCACGCGCGGCGCGGCGCTCGGCTCGTTTTCCTCGAAATTCGGTCCGAGGGTCACGACACTCGTAATCCAATTTGTTTACATCGCATCCGTGTTCGCCGAGCGGAATATGCGCGACGACGCGCGGGGCAACGGCGGACCACGTCGGACGTGAAGCGACGATTCACGAAATGACGACGACGTAGCGCGAGTGTGCACGAGACGATCGTCGACGAGAAACTGGCACCTTCCGGTCGAGACGAGGAGAGGGAGAGCCGAAGGAGCGAGACGGATAGACGGAGATACACACAGTCACAGAGGAGGAACAGGCAGCAAACACGCGCGACCAGTGGCGGCGGGAGTAGTGGCTACCTGTGTGTATGCGTGTGTGTGTGTGTGTGTATGTGTGCGCGCGCGCGGGGCGCTCACTTGCTCGTGCACCGAGGGCGTGCGAGCGAGAGAGAACGAGGAAAAGCGAGAGAGGAAGAAGGAAAATCGCGACACTGGCGACTCTCTTCTGCAAACGCTCTTTTGCCGCAAAAGCTCGCTATGCGCTGCGAACACGAGAAAAAAAAAGTACGCACCGATCCTCTCTGTGTACGAAACCCCTCTCAGCTCCACCTCCGCCGTCTCGCTCTCTTCGCTCCAATGCTTCCGCCTCTCACACCCTTCTCGCACCTCTTTCTCTCTCTTTCGGGGATATCTCCAAGTGTGTGTGTGTGTACGCGCATAAAACTCTGTGTGCGTGCACACCAGCCAGACAGAGAAACGGAGTAGAAGATGAACAGGGACAGGGAGAAGGGTTGACGATAGAGAGAGTAAGAGAGAGAAGAGGGCGCCGGGGGGGGGGGGGAGCAAGGAGCGGAGAGCGAGACAGAGGAGTGGGAGATTATCAAAATGGCCGCGCGCGCAACCTCCTACTCCACCGCCACCGCCGCCTATTCCTACGATACTATTCCTCCTCTTCGGTCGACCGACACGCCGCCTCGCGCGGAAACCGCCAGGCGCATTGCCGCACGATCATAATAGCAATGGACTACCGTGACACTCGTAACGCCGCTGCCGCCTGCTCGAGTTCCTTACTTGTTTGCGGACGTCGTTCACCACTCGCAGGAAGCACCGCGGCGGCAAACCGGCGAGTAACGAGTGCGGAAAAATTTTCTACTTCCCACGTAGTACTCGCCCGCCCCGGAACAGTACACGATCTAACGAACACGCATTTCCACCGATTAATCAGGAATATCGCCCGAGGGACGTTTTATGCAACGTTTCGTATAAACTTGGAATAACTTCGAAAATATCCCTCAATATCTTCCGCCGCGTCGAGCTCCCCGTTTCAATTTGTTCTGTACACGTTGGTACCCGACTCGTCGAATAAACAAATAAATAATTGAAAGTCAGTTGCAACAGAATGTCGGTGCACCAGCCAAACTGCATTATTGCATTTAAATCGCTTTGACATTCGGGACACGCGTTCCCGCGTTTCGCTAATTTCCGGACAAAGGGTTACATCGGCACGGTGGGTGAAGCCGTGCCAAGCCTGTTTTCGTAGGAAATTGGCATATTAATTTCCGATACGTTTCACGATACAAAAGCCGCGCGAGCACGCTGGAAACCACCGACACCCTACGCCTCTATGGGGATTTTTATCGATGCGTAACGAAATCCCCTTTTAAATGTTCCACCCCCTTCCCCCGCCGCTCCGCCGGCGGGGACACGCGCCATCGGCGGGCTCCGCCGTTTAAAATAATATCCCGGAACCAAGGGATTTCAGATTTAATTTAATCCACGGCGGTGACCGCTCCATCCCCCATGTAAATGGCGGGATAATCGCGGCTACCCCTTGCGCGGTATAATTAGAGGAAAAGAAGACCGTAGTAGCCGCGGAATCTGGGTTATCGCGGGAACCCGTTCGGCGAGTTGGCCCGCTACTGGCGTCGCTAGCGCGAACGGGGCACGGACGGACACGTACCGAAAACCATCAAACCCGGCGTCTGTCGATCACTCGGGCCAAATTGGCGTGTCGGGGAAATCCCAGAGGCTCCGCGATTCAACTAGACGCGTTACTGACAATCGAAGCCCGGTCCAGCGACTGGTCGGATGCCCGGGCCTGACCTACGACACGCTCGACCGTGTTGCACTACCCAGAGACCACCGTTCCCGCTCGATCGGGGAAAAATCGGAAGGAAAACGAACGAGAGACAAGCTTGTTTGTCTTCTCCCAACCCCTCGTCGCTATCTCCTCGCTCCTCTCCGGAGGCCACGCTCCGCCTCGATCCACGGGATTTATTTACCCTCGACCGTCGTTTACCGAATTATTCGGGCAAGTTAATACAGGCCATGGACCGCTTATTTCTATTATTCGCAGGCTTGCGGTGGCCCGGAGAACGATGGACCGTGTTTTACAAGCGATCGCACCCTTTTTCTATTATTATTCCCCAGGAATTCCTAGAATATACTGCTCCAAAGTACTTGGCATACTTTCGATTAATAAACTACTGATCTATGCGAACGCAGGTAAACTCTCCGCTATTTTGATCCCGAGAATTCTGTACCTATAACGATTCCCCCGGACCGATCCAGCGATCTCTTGGGCGGTGGCATTCGGGAGGCGGGAATGCTGCTTTAACGATAAGCAAAAAGCCGGTGCCAGACGTGAATTTCGTAGACGCCTCTTCAGGCTACACGAGAGAGACCTCGCGCCACGGTTCGCGGGTACGTTGAAATTCGAGTAAATGCAACGCGACGAGCCGTCGTCGGGGATGTCAGCGAAATCACGGCCCTCCGGAAAACGCAACTACGCGAAAGAGTCGTCGGCGGGCTCGCAGAAATCAGACTCACGGAACGACGATGGGATGGAAACGATAGTGCACACGTATCGCGCTAGGCACGGATGCGAGGAACGTTTCATCGGAATAAATGGAATACCAAGAATACACGGACGTTCGATAGGGTAGCTCGAACCGCGAACGAGAATAGAAGAGCCGACTGGCGGCCGTGCTTCTTTTTTATTTTCTTTCCTTCTTCTTCTTTTTTTTCTTCGAAAAATCACTTTTCCCCTCGACGTCACTTTCACTCGCGAATACGACCACCCATAACCGTTGTATCTCGTTGTGCCACGGCTGGCTACCAACGATCGTCGCATTTTTCTTTCCGCTCGCCTATCTCGGGGGAGAGATTCGGGATAATAATAGCCCTCGAAACCTAGATGTTAGTCAGTGGATTATTTTTACCTTCGCCTCGCCGGCGAAGCGACTCGGATTTTCTTCCGAGTCCGTGGCTGTATATTCCTTCGACGATCTCGTGGACCGGCCTTGGGCTTAACTAGCTAATTAGACAGTGGATCTGATACAAGACTCTGTCTAACAACGTCCACGCTCTTTGCGCAACGTTTCCCACCCTGCAATAGAAATCAGCGGAGGCGAAAACATTCGTGGTATTCCCGCTGGTTGGATCGTTGGAACGAAGGAGATTTTAATCTCGCGTCGATGACATAAAGGGCTTGTAGCTATTCTCTGCCACTATCGCCTCGATATTTTTTTATAATTAGACCGCGAGGGTGTAGTTATCGGCTCGCTTACTAGGAACCGGGGAAACAATTGGCGCGAAAGAGAGCAGATAGCGTGCGGGCTATAACTGCAGCAAGTTTACCAATTAGTTGGCGCAAGATATCCAGTGTCGAGGACGTTTCCGTGGCTCGAATGCAGTTCGCCAGTCCGGCCGCCGAGGCGAAACAGGAGCGAGCGTTCGCGAGGTTGCGTTCCATTGGCCCAGATAACAGCAGACGTCTTCTCTTAAAACTTGCGCTGGCACTTTCTGCGGAACCGCGAGAGAACGAGCCTCTAGCGCAGGTCTTTCTTACTTGTTATTCGCAAAGAACTCTTGTTAAAACTGGCGTTAAAACGTGTGATAGGTGGAAGCCGTATCTTTGGCTAATCGTAAGTTCGGGAGATGAACGTGGGAGATTCGAAGGAAAAACGTAGGGTAATCACGAGCGCGAACGTGGATGGTCCCATGAGAACGGGGGACAAGGGTGGCATGCGGCAAAGGGAGCCACCAACAGCAGCCTTTTTTCGCGTCAGCCCATTTCCTGTCTGTTGCCATCCTTTTAGCCGAGGATATGAAATCTGCCGGTGACCTACTCTGTAACTGCGCCCGTCCTTCTTCTACCTTTTAAGCTGCAGTTCCTAAAGAGGCCCTCGAAGGTGAAGCGAACGGAAGGGATTTCATTCGCGAGCGTCGCAGTATCGAACGAGAGAAGAGCATGAAATTCGGAATCGCCAGACAACTGTTATTCCACGCTGGGTCACGTTTGGTAACCGCGCGATACAAGGGTGGATATAGGCACTTTAAATCCCGCCCTTTAATCGCTAGTAGGGGAGAGGTGCTATAAAAGAGACACTTTTGTTTAGCGTCCATTTCTGACAATGCCATTATAGGTATTTAAAAAACAAGTACACCGATAGAAAGCGTGTTTAATTCTCTTCAATAAAAGTATATTATAAACTCATACATTATAATAGAAACTAACAAAATCTTCGATTTTCAAATAAGTAGGAAATGTCCCTTTTACGACTAGGTGGTTTTAAATGGGACATTATAAGTCGTGAAAGGGACACATTAATAAAAATAAACTTATTAAGTATTGCAATTATAATTGTAAATCTTAACGATTCAACACAATGGAATCTATGAAGAAATTAACTCTGTACTATAAATCATCAATATTTTTGACTATCTTCATAGAGCGTGACTTATCGTTAATGCTTTAACAGCTCTTTTTAGTTATAAAGTAATATTTTTTATCAAATTGATGTCTTACAAACTAAGTTCAACATAGTAATACCCACGAGTGATAAATATAAGTACGTGTATAAAAACACTATAAATCACTTAAATAATAAAATAGTTTAGAATTAAATTCTACTAGAACACATATGAGATCAATCGTACTAAAATAGGCAGGTACGTTTTCATATTGCAGATTAAAGATTTTGTTATTAATTTTTGACGATAAAGTTTGTCGCTTTGAATAGTCACTTTATTAATCCTTAAATTTGAAACAATACGCCATCAACTAATAATTGATAATTTAAAACAATGTCATCTATGTATCAGATGATACACTAATAACTTTACAGGAAAGTAAAATACATATAGTGTCCAGCAGTCCATGTGTATGAGAGGGACAACCATGAAACGGTGGTCCCATTTAAGACTTGTTATGCTGTCCCATTTAAGACTATAAGTGAGTTTAGTATAAAATAACCTCAAAACAAAGAAAATAATCAATTAAGCTTCCCTGTTAAGTATTTTCGTTTCAGTTTAATACAGGCTATTTTAATGATATAGGTAACACTTTAACACTTTGTATGTATTTTGATCTCAAAAAACGACATAGAAAACCAACGAAATTTTTTCTTTTACTGCCGAAAAACATCAACCGCGAATTACTACTGTGATGCAAGTGACACCGCAGTGAATTCTACCTGTCCCTTTTATAGCACCTCTCCCCTACTTTCCGAGAACCTTTTGAAAATGTACAAGTAGTTTTTACAACGCCTCAGCAGCGTTCCCTTTGACGAAATTTCGAAGCGATAACGCGAAGAGAAGCGCGAACAGATCTGATCCAGATCACGCGGAATGTGCTGCAATTAAAAATGACTTTCGCCGCCGTTAATAGTAAAGTTGAACGCGATAGGCAGACTTGAGTGGGGGACAGGAATTTCCCTGACACTTTCTGTCGTCCCTGTCGTCGGCTTCCGTATCTTCTCCCGGTAAAGTAACATCGTACGAAGCAGCGTGGAAACAGCGATGGGAGAGGACAAAGAAACAGGGAGGAACGGGCTGGAACGCGAGTGAAGGGAAATTGTGCGCAGCTTCGCGGGGAGGCCAGAGAGATGAGAAACTTGTATCATCGGCGGAAAAAGGAAGACCGCGTGTTTGTCTCCGACAAATACGTGTAACACGACCGACAAAGCGATCGTTTATCGACTGCAAACGAACGACCACTACACGTCGATCAATTCCTCGGCGCGCGTCCAACATCTTCATGATTAATGCGAGTTTGACTATTTGAGGGAACTGTTATTGACTATTAGAGGAGCCAATTAACTACGCGGCAAACATAATTAGGTACCCCTGGCTCAAGACTGCCACGTTGAGAATATATTTTGCAACAACGCCGAATTCACGGCACCAATGAACAACGAGATAATCCACGAGGAAGAACATCTGCGGTCCCACATCTGTTAAAGGTGCGATACAACGACCGACAGACTTATTTTAGAATCTCCCTTCGAAAACGCGACGAAAAAAGATTGGCGGTAGCTCGACAAACCCTCGACAAGCCCTCGAGCTCCGGTTTCACACCGCCGGCGAGCTTCCTTCGTAGGCTAGTTGTAGCCGATAGCCGCGTTATCGGGCTATCAGGGCACGCACCTAACGGCGCGTAACGCGTTATCGGCTGGACATCATTCTCGCGGCTCGAGCTGCTTTTATGGCTACCTAAGTGGACACGTACCGCCAACACGTGCCACGAGCGCGTAGCACACGGCTCCAATTCGCGCTGCCTCCGGAGAAGTTCGCTTCTCCTCCGCGAGTTTTTCGCGCGTCTACGCGATTACCGGGAGTACCGGGCATCGCGCCAATATTCCGCGATCACGATCGCTAGGCGACTTAAGCGTCTGCGGGCCAGCCATACCTCGACGTACAGTCGACAGAGCTTATTGGGAAGCGAAGAATTTGGTAGTCGCGTTCCGGATGTAGGATAATCTCGTCCAAGTAAACAGAGTTTACCGAGGCAGATAAACCAGGAGACAATAGTATCAAGATCTATGACTAACCGCGAGGGACAAAGAACTTCGATGGGAAAAATAGCGTCGTCTCCACTTAATCCCTTGGAGCAGTGATTTACAGGGCACAAGGGACAAGCGATAACATTTTCAAAGGAGAAACACGGGCTGACTAAGAGCAGCAGCCCTTTTTTTTTTATGTAAAAGCATGCTGATTTTAAGCCGAAGAAAGAGAGAGGGACAGAAAGTGAGTAGGGTTTCGAAGTCCAGGGGTGAGTCAGGGTTCAAACGCTATCGTATAACACGTTTGAGAACGACGGCGCAAATCCAGCCATCGGAGATCCCTGAAAAAGTTCCTACGGTCGTTGCAGAGAGATCTCAGCCCCTATTAAATGGAGATAAGGACTTATCTAATTGCTCGCGCAAGCGCAATTAAGGGAGCCGCTATTAACCCGGCTGGATTGAGCGTCTCGTTGAGAGTATCGTTAATTTCGACGAGCAAACAGGTTTCGATGCGGGCGATCGACTCGCGCGAGACAACGCATTTTTCCCCGCGAGCCTCGCCCCGCCGCGGCTTCCCAAGATGGTCAGTCGCCACGTCAGGCCAGGCCCTAAACCGTTTTACTACTCGCCTTTACTCTCCTGCGTCGAGTCGATCGGGAAACTAAACTAGCCGCGATAAGTTTTCTACGGCCAAACTGTTGCGCCTCGTGGAGCTCGCGCCGTTTTCTCTCCTTCTGTTTCCACGGGACCTTTATTGCCATCAGGCCGCCTCGGCGAGCCCCGATCGACTACGTCAGAAAATAATTATGGATATGGAACGCGAATCGCGCGCGAGCCCCCTCCTCGCTGCTTGGGAAATAACTTGGAGACTGCGCTGAACGGCGTAACGAGAGCGAAAAGAGAGGAAAGGGAGAGGAATTCGTGAGTGGAGGCGATGATATTGTGGGCGACCTCGGCATCCAGCCGAGTGCCTCCTTTTCTTCTCCCCCTTCATCGTATCTTTTCGATTACGCCGTTATGGGTAACTGACGTGCACACCGATTCGTCTACGAATCCTGCGAACACTGCAGCTCTCCCTGCACTTACACTCTGGACAAGCAGAAAAGATCACCGCTATGCTACCTGTCCAAGGGGCAAAGGGTCCCCGGTACCTCTTCGCAGGTAATCTATAAACAATGCGTCATCCAGTGGCAGCATTGTCGCCGGCGGGAAATTTCTTTTCATCCGGAACGAGCGAAGCAATTAAGGAGGATCGAGCACATTACGCGACAACGAGAGAGGAGGGGATTACGATGCTGAAAAGGAGGGACCACCCAATTTCGACTATAAAGGACGTCGTTGAACGAGCAAGGCTTTCTCTCCTACCTGGCCCCGATGCAAGCCAGTCTCCGTGAATCATCGTCGAAGCCAAAACGAACACCACCGACGGCCGGCCTTTCCGAAAAATTTCGCCCGCGATATCATCACGCTGCTTTGAATGAAGGAACCGGGCGGGCGGCAGGGCGTTCACCCTCTTTCATTCTGGGCCGCTTCTTACGTTCCCTCCGCCTCGCCCCCCGCCCCTCCGAGCCCTTTCGCCAGCGCGTCTTGTAACGTAATAACGCCAAGTACAAGGAGAACGAATTCATAAAACCGCCTTCCGCCATGGAACCATGTAAACGCGCGTGCCCCACTTCTTTCGACTCCTTATTCTTTCTCTCGCGCGTCTACGCTCCTCGTAATTTCAAGCTCGCAGCTTAGACCTCCAGATTTTATCGCCGACCGTGGCATATCTATTTACCGTACTCACAAGTCCAACGATCATCGAAAAGTCACGGCCCCCAGCTGTAAAAAGTCTCACGATAAAAGGAAGTAAGGGAGCGTGGGGTAATTGCGAACACCTAAGCAAACCAGCAAACAAAACGAAAACTATATGAGAAATGAATTTGTTTATTATTTAGAAACATACTTGAACTATTCATCTATGAAGTACTGTGACGAATTTTTGAGAAATCATAATAAAAATCAACTTTATAGTGAAAAAGCAAAACCCTTGGTGTTCGTGATTACTCGACTGCCGTGGGGTAATCACGAACAGAGTGCTAAATATCGCAGAAGTCGCACAGAAAGCGCGACTTCCATGGTCAACCCATAACAAAATGTTGCTACAACCTACACCTACGGTATTTTCCAAATTCATCTTCTTGTGCGTTAGAAAAGAATTGCAATTGGTCGGAATATCGAAAAAAAAATAGTAAAGATCGTTTTTCAAACTTTTTTTCTGGGCCTGTAATGAAAATTCAAAAATCCCTTTTGTAGATTTAAGTAAGTTTTATACGTGCTGAAAATTTCATCAAAATCGGTTAACGTTGCTAATCTCGAAGATTCGAGATTACCCCATCCGAGTTGTTCGTCAATACCCCACGACATCAAAAAATAAAAAAGAATTTATTTCAGAGGTTAGAATCATGATTCAAGCAACGCCTTGGTCACAAAATGTTGGTAAAAAAGTGCTTTATTTCAACTTTAAAAAAAAAAACAATTGTATCATTAATTCAACAGTAATTGCATGCAATTGAAAATAGACAAAATATTACTTGAAACATGATGAAAATAATAAATTGTGTTTATCTTGAATAGCATGAGCGTTCTGTACCTATTTATTACTTTCTGCCCGTCGTTGGATACGACCTAAACTATTAGCTAGTGGAAAGGGAACATCGTTTTTATTTATTAAAACACCGTAACATCGTATTCGCGATTACCCCGCGTTCGTGTTTACCCCACTCTCCCTTATATCATGAATGCGATCTCGTTTAATTTTCAGTTGGAAGATTCGAACATTCTCCTGGAAATTCCCTCGGAGCTCAACGATCCAGCAGTGTGCCTACGTACGTCGAATCGGTTTACTACAATCAGCGAAGCGATTCGCTGGGAAAACCAACAGAGTCGTTCCGCGGGCTGCGGAAAAATCGGCGGCGATGCATCGAGAGTTTCGTATGAACGCGGAAGCGATTCGAGGAATCCACTCGGTCCGCGCGGCGCCGAGTAATGAATGGCATTTAATCGAATCCCCCGATCGCGTAATTAAATAAAATAATTGTATCGTAAACACGGGGGATCCCCGGGAACAGTTATACAATTTCGTTCATTGATACGTCGCGAATGGATTAGCGTGGCGCGGTGTGCGGGCGCAGTTTGATTTTAACGCGAGTGCACACCTGTGCGCGCGAATGCGTCCCAGCTAAAATGGGAAGGGTGGACGGAGGGAGGAGGAGAGAGGAACAGAGAGGAACGGTATTAATACGGCGTATCGGAAGTCATTAGCACGCAAAAACTCCGCGCCGCTCGAATCCCTTTCGCGGTACTCTTTAGCCTCCGTTGCTCGTCAATGACTTCGCCCCCCCCCCCCCCGCCCCCGTTATTCCGCGCGCAAATCCAATTAATCACGGAAAAAAAAACCCGGCCGCCAGATCAACGAACGTTTTCGTTTGAAATTCTCCCGCGCCACCGTTGAAATCACCGAACGAAAACGCGCCGCCCCGTTCATTTCGCCAGCTGGGGGGCGATCGATCCGCCCTCCCGCAATCTCGATCGCCGGCGACGGAGACCCGCGATTCGTTTTTCAGTCTGCAACGATGCGAATCCACCCGGATCGGTGTATTAACGTGCGCTGTCCTCCAGACAAAGGGGAGAAAAGCTCGATTCGATAAACGATTTCATCGTCCATCGGCGTTTTTTGCGTCTGTCTTGGGGCGCGCAACCGAGGCACGCGATGAAAAATCGACGCGAATTTCCTGTTTAACCGCTACTACCGTGGGAGGCGCACCGACGGAGCACGCTCCGCGCCAACCGAACCGTTCCGCGAGTATCAATAGCACTCGGAATTAAACAGGCGGTCGGTCCAATTAAAACATTATGCATCGCGTCGCACGAGACGCCCGGCCGCGGTACAAAAGGATAACGAGACTTGTCACGTCGCGAGTCTGCCGCCGAGCCCCGGGGAAAAATCAGAGGGAAAACTCTCGTCGAACGTGCCCCACCCCCGGGCTTTATAACGGCGCAGTCCGTCGACGGAGTCAAAGGAATCGACGGACGCTGATTCTAAATAATCATAGAGCCCCGGAGTTTCAAAAGGGCTCGATCGAAGATTGACCTAACCGTTATTAATGCCCGTGGGCGGTCGCTGAAGAAGACTTTCATTTTTTCGATGGCTACCTCCACGGTTGATACCCTCCACCAGCGAATTTCCAGCTGAATGAGTTGAAGCGGAGCGAGGCCATAGGAAACGGAAGTCTACTCTCTCGGGGCGTGATATGGAAGATCGCGATTTTTCGGAGAAGCGGTCTTGCTTTAATAAATAACAATTTCCTAAGTACCTAAATGGTACTGTAACTATAAACGGAGGTTAATCGACGAGGATGATTGGGATAAAAATATTCCTAGCGTTTAGGGAACACGGCTGCTCGCCCCCCCCCCCCCCCCGGCGCTGATGTTCCAGAACGGAAGTCTACTTCCTATCCTTCCTCCGTCGCTGCGAAACAGGGTGGCGAGATGATGTTCATCCCACTTCCCGGGGCGTCCTTCGCGATGCTCGATTATACCCTCCTTGCTCCTCCGCGCGGAGCAACGGTACTCCTGGCCAGGAGGTAAATGAACTGGGATAAGGTGTCTCTGAGAAACCTTAGAAATCGCGGAAGACCCCGGCGGCTTAACCTTGGCTAACGATCGCCGAGCAAGGATGTTCCTCATCCTCGATATTATCTCGTAACGGGTGAATGATAATAGCAGAACCGAGAGGAACGTTTTAATCGGGCGTGGAAACAAATATTTCCGCACGTGCAAGTATCGATAAAGCGATACGCGAATTAGAACATGAATATTTGCCTTCCACCATTAAATAACAATTGACAGAGGCAACCTACCCTTCGCCTGGAAGCGTTAAACGCTCCCAACATCCGATGAAACCACTCCCGTGTCGTTTGTTCGCAGGTATCCCGCGGAACACGTCGGGGGCCGTCAATCAGTGCGTCGTTATTCTCGCGGTGGGTGTCGACGAATTTAAGCCGCGTTAATTAGTAGCACCGATCGATAATGACAAGGGACCGATAATTATGATCGCGGCTCGAGTGTTGCGCGCAAAAAGCTGGAGAGACAGCCGCGGCGGTGACTGGGAACAAGATGGGGGTGTTCCGCCGATGAAATGGAGTGATATCGATTTCGCAGAGGGCTGCCAGAGTCGCGGTACAATTCGGCGGTGCTAGTTGAAAACGGTGGAGGAACGATAAACCACCACGTGCCGCAACCTACTGCAACCGGCTGCTCCCAGTGTTTCACCCTCAAAGGTCACAGGTCCTCCATCCTCTTGACCTTTCACCCAACCACACTAGCAGTGTCGCTTCTCCCCGGATATCCACCCACGTACAGCCACGCAGCCACCTACGCGTAACCCGACTGGCTACCTGTGCCTATCGCTCCACCTCCGAGGATCGAAATAAAAAACGCGACGAAAAGGGTTCAGGGCCTCGTTCCACGGTTTCTCTGAAGAGCTCAAGCGGAGAGGACAGTGAAAGGTTCCTGTCTCGAATCGAAAGAGGTTTCCTCTGGTCGTTTCCACCCACGCGTCGCGCGGCAGCCTATCGTTACATCGATCAAGAATGGAGAGCTAAACGCGCGACACCCTTCGCGCATCGTGGCGGTTAATTAATTGGCGACGCCTGGCGCCTCCGCCGCTCCGGTTTTCGGGAACAAGCGTCGTTAATCGGCTCATTATAATAACCCCGAGGCTATCGGATTCCAATAGAAAAGGTCGACGAACGGGTCCCGCGCGTTCCCATCGAGCTTTCCAACGGCTGCCCTGCTAAGAGTAACACAGAGTAGCACAGAGTAACCGGATAAAGCGGCCTCGGTGATCAGAGGGAATGAAAGAAATCTTCGAGTCACGAGGAGGGTGAATCAGTGGGAGCTCGACGGGGGGAGGGGGTGGGGCGAAAAGAGTATGTTTCCTCGTAGGATGTGGAGAAACTATAGTCGCCCCAGCGACCGCTTCGAATAAATAAAATATCATAATCGTTCGTCGTGGTGCAATGCGTCGCGAGATCGATACAAGCTAGAGCGACAACGCTCCTTCAACCTTTCATCTTCTTCACCCGTCCACGTTTCCCCTGCTTTCCTCCCTTTGTATCGAGGGGGGAAGAAGGAATCGGCCGCTCGCCACGATTCCATTATAGATTCACCGTGCACGCGTGCAACCATCGTAAACCTCTCGCGGACTTTGTTTCACTATTTTACGGGAATTGCTCTGTTCCCGGGGTAGCGTCGGTGAAAAATACGCGCGCCTCCAATCCCCCCCCCCCCACTCTTGGCGGCGCGAATCTCGCCACGGAGCCCGATCACGTTCCCACGGATTTTTAACAATTTTTCACGCCCCTCGCAACCCTCCCCCGCCTTCCTCCGCGCTCCCCGACGGAGTGAAATACTAACGCGAGCTCGGCTCCGAACCAATTCTGTCTCGAGGGACCGAGGGAACTTTGAATCGAAAACTTGGTACGCGCGAGTATCGGAGTTATTCGCTACTTCCTTAGAAACAACCCCTCACGAGCGCGCTCTATGAGCCAGTGAGTAGATGCGGGTGGAGGTCCGGTACCGATTTATTACGTTCGTCGACGCGTGATGCCCGAGGTGTACCGCACAGTAGCAGGCAAGCTAATGGGCAGCTTTGAGGGCCTGAAATTGCAAACGACGAGGACAACAACGCCTCGGCAGTCGAGGCTGCCTTTATCAAAATGACTTGTCAGCCACAGCCTTTATCGTGGGAGTTATCGGCCGGAGAATAGCCCGAGGAAGCTAGGAGATCGAGACGGAAGGAGACCGTGGCTGGCGGTCGTACAGAGAGCTCTATACGCCCGCTCCGTGTACGCGAACGTGTCGAGACGGCGCGCGCGTAACCCGCTTCGAATAAGACAGATTTTATCCCATGAATCAGTGACACTTTGAGACAACGGGACGCAGTCAACGACAAAGGACTTCGACTCGACGAGAATACTATCCACGGACGATTAATTATTAACGTCGCACTAAATGTTTCCTCGCTTCACCCTATTAATAGCGCGCAACGTCCGCGAATGGAACGGCGCCGGTCACGTGGAGGACTATTCGTGGCCGCGTCAAGGGCAATCCCGTCCTTCGGAAATGTTCGACAAACGAACGCCACCACCATAACTTATCTTACACCCCGTGCATCGGCAGAGATAGGAGGAATTGCGCGCGTGGCATCCCACGGAATCAGGTTCTATCTCATAAATCTGCGGATCGGAGGCGGCACCGCGGGCCTGTAGCGCAATCATTGATACGTAGTCCGTAATTTTTCCGAGTAACAGGTCCATTATCAATATCGTCCAACATCCGATAGGTCTGTTACGATCAAACATATTAATTACCTAACTCGATTACCCCGTTAAACGGCCGGCTCTCTCTCTCTCCATCGCCACGATAAACATCAATTTCGCCGAGCGCGGCCAGGCTGCCGATTTTCAAACGTTATCCCTCGGCCCCATCGATAACATTCCCTTCGATCGCTCGTCCCGCTCGCACGGCGTGCCCGCGCACGCACGCCACCAAAGGGGAGCGTAATCGTACGCCGGCAATTTCACGATCGTTTACGCTGTATTTACGGCTCGAGAGCCTGGACAATAAAGTCGTAGGTGTTGCTCGTCCCTCAGGAACGCGATAAAACGTCGCGCCGGTCAATTAGGCGGCGATTCGCGGCAGACTTTTGTCACGTGTCCCCGAATCGCGTGGCTGGTAAATTCCCCCCCCCCTCCCCTCCCTCCCGAGTCTTCGATTCTACGAAAGAAGCGAAAAGGAAGAGGAATAGGCTTCGGGCGAGCCCCGTTTCCACCGCTCGAGATCGTTCGCGCACGGGCGAACGATGTTTATGTCCGACACGGTGTTTGCAAATACAAAGGCAGGTAACGCAGCGATGCTAAGCGGGCCGAGCACGTTACACTGCATTACAAATCGGGCGGAAACACGGCCGTGCTCGCACGCGTGTACTCGCGCGCACACCAGCTCGGGCAAACGTTGCGAATGCGTCCTCTGCCAACCAACCCACCCTCGTTTCCATCTCTCCGTCCGTCGCCAGTTGTCGTTCCCCCCTGGTCCCCGGCTAGCCCCGTCACCTGGCTCTTCTGAAATGCTTCGCAGAGAACCACGCTACATACACGACTGAGCCTCTTTCGATTCCGCGTCCGTCTTCGTCCCACGGAATTCCCCCAGACGCGACAATGCCGGGCTCCGATAATTGTTTGCGCTCGGCGTGCCGTATTACCGTTAACGGGCAATCCTGACTTCCACCCGAGGCACCGAGGACACACCAACGGTTACAGAGACGCGCAGATATTTCTGCGGAACGCGAGCCGCAACCGATAGAAACGATTACGAGATCTTGCCATCGAAATGGAGGACACTTGTTCCCCTAATAAGAGACTCGAGGATCCCTGGGGGCGAAGGTGAAGCTACGTTCGCATTATTCAGGGATAACTGAAGGTTTAGACCAGTGATTAGCAATCCGCGCATTTGGTCCTCCAGCCACTGACCTTGCGGCCTATAATTGTTTCAATTGTATATCAAAGTAAGAAATAACAAATAAGATTATTTTAAATCAATTATTCACCCCGTAAATTAAAATTCTTTGATTAGTATATTAACGTATTTAATAATTCGGCTCGCGATTCCCACTTTCAGCCCACTACTGGCCAAAGATTGTTCGTCGCTGATTTAGACCGAGTTCAGGTGGAGAGTAAATCTGCACGCCGTTCACGCAGAGTTACATACTGCCTTTCCCATTGCCCGGACCCTAACGATCGTTTAAATTCTGGTTCGTCGGGATTCTAACTACGCGCACGATCCCGCCTGTGATTTAGCCGCGCGGCGTGCAAGGCGCGAACGGCGAAGCCATGAAATTAGACGCGAAACAGAAACGGGACGAGATACGAGGCGTTTCGCGGAAGTTACAGTGTCGCCCCGGGGTCCCGCGAGATTGAATTAGATCGGCGAGTCGATAGGCCGGAATTTGCGATAATGGGACGTGCTGGATTTTACGGCGGGTGTCTTAGCTCGATAGCAGAAGGAGATCGACTCTAAACACGTACGGGGGCCGAACGCGGCTCCGGCGTGCGGGGTGAATAAGCAATAAAATCAAGTGTGGAACGGTGCTCGTTTTCTGCATACTTTATGCCCCCCCGCGCTGCCTAGGCATTCGCCGCGCGCTTCGAGTCTTCCAAAGGTATGTGCAAGTTTTAAATCGTTGCCCGTGCACGCTCTGCTGTAGGTACGCTGCAACCCGCGGCCGATACCGTCTCAATTTTAAACGCGAAAAGCGAACATTGCCGCTGCACTGCCAACGAGTGCTTAACGACTGTCCCGAAGGTAGCGATACCATTTTTAGTCTGTCAACTGAAATGTCAGCTTTTTGCGTGCAAACGCATTAGTATGACGGAGGTTACGGTTTCCCTGAATGCCGTCAGTTCTCTCCACCGACGGTCCGGGGATCGCTAATTAGGATCGTTAATGGGTCGCTCGAAGCCGTCGCGTGGCCGCTAGCTCCTGTCCAACGATTCGAAATCAATTATTGCTTATTGGTCGCGACTCGGTGGTACGCGCCGTGAACGAGTTTTTGCCGCGCCAAACGCGATACCAAAGCGTTCCCGTTCCCCCACCTGACACTTGTCGCGACACCGGCTCCCTGCAAGTTACTCTGTTGGGTAGCCAGCCACCGGGATGAGAAATCTAAATCGTTAGCCGCCGATAGAGCGTTTCTTCTCGAGTATGACAGGCTCGAGTAATTGCCATCGCCGTTGCGGAACGACCGGCGATAAGAGGCCCGAAGGAAGCGGGCTTCGAAGCTGGATGGACATCGCGAGGCTGTTCCCTTCATAAGTCAGCAACCCACGCAACCCGAGCCGCTCGTCGTCGACGAGGACCATGGCGGGTATTTGGAACGTTCTGGTCGCTTCCCGACGTCGAGCCACGAATTCCTCGCGTCTTCGGCCGCGTCTCCTATCGTCGCCGCGTCCCAAGAGTACCAGCGTGTTTCTTCCCTCCCGCCCCCCCCCCCCCCCGCCCCCCACACCGCGGACACTCTTGGCTCGCCCGAAGCGATTCCCGACACGATTCGATCGACTCCGCGCGACGGGTGCAATCGTTTCTATGACCCGAATCGAGTCGTCGATCGATCGGGACAATACGGGGACCGGTGGAAAATTTGTGAACGCTTGGCTCGACCGACGTGACACAGCGAAACACCGTATCGTCTCCACTCCCCCGTGCGCGCGCGCGATTCCAGGCAATAGCGAGCAGATAATTAAGTAGGACTTGTAGATGCTCCGCTAAAAATAGACCTCATCGCCGGGAGATGGAATCGTCCGTGACTTTATCAAGCGAATCCCCCGATGCGGTTGCCCCGATAACGCGCGAAATTCTTGTCGACCGCTTTGTTTTGTCAACGGTATGATGCTGTGCAAATGAAGAGGCTCTCTGAATTTATAGATTGAAGATTAATTCATTCTCGTGTTGAGCAGCTCGATTGAAATTGAAGGAGCTAATGAGAGGCACGAGAAAGGCTGTTAAGCGAAAGATCGCGCGAGAAATTGCATAAAGGGAAGATTCTAAGAGGGCCGCTGTGAGCTGTGCGTTCGCACGTGTTTAGGAGTGTCCTTAAGGGCGGTCAGTGTGCCGTGAGGGTGTAGCTTAGAGCGTGAATTGAGAGAGTAAACCGAGCAGAGCGACCGTCGGAGCGTTTACAAAGAGTCCTCAGCGAGAGAGCACAGGAAAGGAGAAACTTACATTTGCGTCCATCTTATGGTCAGATTCTAGCATGTTTGTGGGTAACGTTTCAGTAACCCTCCGCCGAGGCCACTCGGCGCAGAGGTTATTGAGAGTGTATACCTTCCCCAATATCGATACCGTAACGAGCATCCACCAGGCTGGAGATCGATAAACAAGGCGTCAATCTTCTGACTCATCCCCCCATAATCGCGTCATTTCACCACCACGGACTCGTGTACCCGCTTCTGCATTCAGTGGCGTGGCCGCAGCTCCGAATCCCCCTGCCCCCCCCCCCCTTGCCGGCCGACAGAAAACTCGCTAACACCCGCCGATCAACGGCAACCCCTATTTACGGCGGCGGATATCCCCGCGCTCGAGTGCAATAGGATATAACAACGGTGTAACTCGATCGACCAACAGGTCAATTCGAGGAACAGAAGATCCGGCGAAACGACGGCGGCGTACTTAGCGCCGAGAATGAACGACAGATGCAACGTGGACGGTGGAAAAAAAAAAGGAGTGTGTTGAGAAACTTACCGAGGCTTCTTCATGGCTAGTCGATCAGCCCGACTCGGCGTGTCACGTGTCTCGCTCGTACGTCATCGGGACTGGTCTCATGGCGTCGACGAATCGCACGTCCACAGGGCACTAATACACACCGCGGGTATCGGAAACGGTCGATCGTACGCGAAAATTCCCTAGGATCGTTTTCGCGCGACTCACTGTGCTCGGTGTGTGCTCGTCGCGTCTCGCTCGCTCCCGTGTCCCCTTTGCTGGCCTCCTGCCGCTGTCGCCTCTCGCTCGCTTTCGCTCTCTCCTTGTTCCTCCCGGCGGCACTCGCTCCTTGTCACATTATTCTCCGTTTCGGTCTTTCTCGTGTGGCAGCCGCCACGAAGGGACGTGCTGCACGGTAGGGAACGCGAGAAGGAAAACTCTGGCAACGTCGCCTGACTCGCTCGCTCTCACACGCTCGCTCTTTTACCTCTTCTTCTCTCCGTTACGTGGTCATGCTCGTCGCTGCACACCCCGCTTCGCCGCCGTCCGCTTTTTCTCATTCTTCCTCGGCCGTGCGCCGCGTCAGCCTGTCCTCCTTCAATCCCCTAACATCGAGAAACACGATCGGGCGCGCACACACGCACGCGGACCGGGGGACGACACAGCGTGCACGGGACGTACGCACACCGACAGAGCCACGCTCTCGGCGTGTGTACGAGTCGCGCGCACAGCGCACCGCGCTGCCCGACTATCTGAAAACGATTCTCCAACTGTCCCAAGCTTCTCGGATGTAATAGCTCGAGCTACAGGCGAGCCGACGATCCTTCGAGGGACCAAACGACACGGGACCCTACGTCCTTTCTATCGGTACAGTTTCGTGTCACGAACCTGCGAGCCTTACGAGCTGGTGTATCGCTCTGTCACTCTCCGTCCCGGTCTAACTCGTGGCTCGTGCGTGCACCTCGTCTCTGCTCGCCGAGGACGGAACACAGTCGCACACTGTCTCTTTCCCTCCTCCTCGCTCTCTCTCTCTCTCTCTCTCTCTCTCTCTCTCTCTCTCTCTCTCTCTCTCACTCTGGTTCGAGCACACACACACTGTCCCCACAAAATGTTTTGCTCCTCGGGCGTCCTGCACGGTTCTCTCGACACTCGCGACGAACCCGACGCTTGGCTACCGAAACAAGGACGCGCCAGCGGTATTCAACACGCGCGACGCTCAGCACACCCCCAAATATCCCGACATGTTTCGATGTCACCTTCGGAGCTACTCTCACTTGCTGGCGGTGGCGGAAGCCATATTGCGATCGCTGTTCGTGACACCGTCAGAGCGCCAATCGGCGGACGGACAAGGGGGATTGCGCGCACGCCGATTGGTCGAGTGCACCTGCTACATTGGCGCCATCTATCGGGGCTCCTATGTGTCCTACCGTTCGCTCTACTTATCGGCGGATTGGAAAGCACGCGACTCGAACGCTCTTCGTACGATAATGCTTCCAATCGTTTCGGGGAAGGATCGCGCTCGCGCGTTACTAAGGCTAAAGGGTTAATTGAAAAAGAAAGATCGCCGATAGAGCCTACCGCGTTTCACGGGTCTGTAAATGGAACGGTTGCTGGTGGAACTTTAAAGGGGAATACGAATTTCACGCAATGCCAGAAAATGTTGGTGAATCCGTTAATAATTATTAATCGCTATCGCTCCGAACCGTTACTTAATTATGCGGATATTCAAATATACGGCTTCGTGCCGCAGCAAAACCGCGGATTCGTTGACATAAATGCACGTTGTTTACTGCCTCGAGCGATTGGCGCTACAAAGTGTGCGGATTAAATTTTATTTCACGGTGCGACCGGTGAAAGAGTATCGGTCCTCGTCTCGCCCTTTCCGCTTGAATTTAATGCTGGGGACATTTAATTTCTTTCGCGTGCACGCGCAGAAAGTTGACCTATTAACGAATAGCCAGGCGTAACGTGGCCCTCTAGCAGCGCATCGAAATCCTGATTACTTCTGACCGCACAGGAAATACCTTGCGACCGCATAGCAGCAGAAAAACAGGAAACACCGTGCGCTAGTTCTGTTTCTGGACGGAAAGTAGCTACGTACAGCCGTGCCAGGAATGTTAAAAACTCCTGGCACTTTACGAGCGAAGAAACAAGTATAATAAAAACGTAGAAACAACAACAAGCAAGTTCAAGACGTTAAAGCCAATTGCAGTGCTCCGATTTGTCAGCCGTCAGCCGCGACTTTTTCGAATCCAGCATGCCCATACATTTTATCGCGCCGATCAATAACTGGCAAGATTATCCGTATCAAGAAGCACGGCTATCTCTGGCGTTCCTCCCTCCATTTTGTATACAAATATTCATGCCCTCCACCGCGGGGGGGGGGGGGGGGATGTAGCCCCGTACAGCGACATTCGAAGCTGCTTAGAATGATTTCGCGGCACGACACCTCCGCTCCCTCTGCTCCCCTTTTCCCGGCGAGGGTGCGAAAAGGGAAGAAACAGGGCGGATTACGCAAATGAAACGGACGAGCATCGCCCGGTGTGTTTGCACCGAGCAGCAAATTACTAATTTACAGGCCCGAAAGAATCGACTACGCCGAGATATATCCGGGCACCGTATCGCGTAATCTGCTGGCAAAGGGCCGTTTCGATCGGACCGAGGTGGAACAGCTGTTCGATTAAGGCGCAGCCGAGCAGGCTTTTAAATTTCACGAACACGGGTGGGGGAGTGAAGTTGCCAGGGAAACGCCACGGAGACACTATTTCATCGTTCGACACGTCGAAGCGTAGAAGGACGATGGCGTAATGCGCAGCGGAGGCAGAAATCCGCGTCAGCTCCGCGAAGAAATCGCGCCCTACCAGCGTATCCAGCCATCAAATCGATCATGGAGGATTTACAGCCCCCGTGGCGTGAAACACCGACCAACTTTCCCCATTTCGCCGGCCTACAGCGAGAGACTTGAGAGACACACATGCGCGAATGGGTGTGCAACAAGTCTACGCTACTTTGCTGCATCTTACGCGCCGCTCCGACACCAGAGGGGGAGTATTTTTTAACAACCACCGCGTCGGAGCAACACCTTGCTTTTCCGAGAGCCAATTAGGTACGTGCGATCGCTGGATTAACTCGATTTTATTGGTACACGCGCAACAAGTCTACGCCACTTCTTCTCGGAAAAGTACCCGGAGGTATAAATAGCGCAACCTACATTGTTCTCCTTGCGGAGAGTAAGGTTCACTCGTGAAGATCCTCGAAGCCGTTGTCGCTGAAGGGACGAAGGAAGGTATAAACGCAGCGGTTGGTTTAGCGATCGGTCCGCGTAGTGTCCGATTGTTGGTCGTCGGGTTAGCTTAGGGGGTAGGATGAAGAGATACCGGGGACGCACGCAGGAAAGGACGTGCAACAAGTCCTCGTCAATGGCCTCTTTCGGACGTTCCTCCTCTTTCGACGTTGCCTACGTCACCGGTGACGCACGACTTCCGCTACGTCACGAGGATCACGAGCACGCGCCGCCCCGCCGCCGTCTGCGTCCCGTGTCTATCCGCTCCCTTCAGTCCCCGTGCTCGCCACGCGCGCGCTTCGATAAGATAGAAAACCGAAGGTTCGTCTCCACCACCCACGTAGGGCATTCCTGCGACCCTTTGCCTCCTCGTTTTCCGTCGAGTTCCAGCGACACTCGCGATGAATTAGCCCCCCTCCTCGACATACTCGCCGTTCACCGATCCATCGGCTGGAGTAACGACCGCGCGTCCAACGTTATCGGAAGCGACCGAGCATCTTTTTCATCGCGGCACCGTTCAACGGCGACAGAAGCGGGCAAGAATGGCTCGCTCTCCGTCAGGCATCGATCCATTGTCGGTCGGCACGCGGTTGTCCTCGGTTTAAAGGGCTGAGAAGAGGAGGAGCCGGTGTAACTCGACCTCTCATTGAGGAAAGCTACCTGAATCGCTTTAAAGGCTCCCGCGGCGGGTCAGCCAGCAACACGTCCGATCCCCTCTGCTGTCGGCGACAAGAAGAATCAGTCTCGACAGGGGCCCGGCGGCGGTATCGCGCTTAATCCCGCGGCATCGATAACCCCCGATCACGGTTACCTTGACTTCGCGAACGGACCCGCGAGTTGCAAACAATTTAGTTTACCAGCCTCGCGCGAATAAATTCACGCGTAGCCCACTGGCCACCATTTTCCCTGGCCCTTGTAAGAGGAGCGACGAGATGTAGCGGGGCAATCGACGCGTTCCCTCGCGGGATTACGAGACCGATCGTGCCCCCGTATCGCCGGGATAAGAGGAGGGCGGCGAAGGGGAGCGGGCCGGCCGAGGGAGTGGGAGGTAGACGAGGGGAGGTTCGTGCAAACGAGAGGCTGTCTGTTTCTAAACTTCTTCGAAAGACCGGTGTGCCGCGACTCGGGCCGGGGCAAAGGGATGACGGGCGGGAAAAAGAAGGAGAATCGCGAGACGGAAACAGGGACGGAAAGAGAGAAAGGGAAACAGGGACGGAGGGATAGAGCGAGTCCCTCTCTATTGATTTCCTGCCGAGGGTGGGCCAACGAAGGGAGGATTAGGTATCGGCTCTCTCGTTGCCGCTTTCCCTCTCCGTCCTTCTTTCCGCCCCCGCCACCCCCCCCCCCCCTCCCTGCCACGCGTTCTCTCTTTTTCCCACTTCCGTCGTTCCTGCGGTAATTCGGCGAGCACCTGCCCGAGAGGAACGGAGAGGGTGCGAGAAGGGAGGGACACGGAGCCGTCGGCGCTGGCAGAAGGAAGACGAAAAGAATGAAAGAAGGAGAGTCGAAAAAGGAAGCGGCTATACGTATCCCTCTCGGTTACGACTTACACTCGTACACCCTCTCTTGTCCCGTCTACATTGCCCTCTCCCTCGTACCCCCCACCCCCCCCCCCCAGTCACATTCGTTTTTCTCTGTCCCCCTCCGCGCTGTACACGCGTGTACAGTCTGTCGGGGACCTTTGTGGTGGTAAACAGAGTCGCCGCGATGCAACGAGGCATACAGGGTGGGTAAAGAGTATCGAGGTGGTGAAAGGTATAAAGAAACGAAGATAGTGGATGGAGATGGTAGGAGGGGCATTGAGCGTGGTCGGTGGACAGGTGCGATTCAATGTTGCAATCTGCTTCTGGAGACTAACGAGGGGCCTGGACACGCCGAGGCGAAGGACGCTCCGAGGCCAGTGGTCCTGACGAAATGCACGAAGCCCACTACTTGCTGCCTGGGTCGTCGACTCCCAAGTTTCAAGCGCGCCACCGTCTCGGACCCCTCTGCTCCAAATAGCGTATACTCGATCGCGCCTCGAGGAGGTCGCTGTATTCCTTCCACCCCATATACACGACTGAATGTCGAAGTGGCGGGAGTGCCAGCGATGGTGGTGCAGGCGCTCGGTGGTGCGCGCAGTCACTGGGGTAGGCAGAGCGGTGCGAGTGACGCAAACACTGACAATCGCGGTGCTAGAGAGAGCGATAGGTAAGTGCGCGCGGCGGGTGATAGGGACGCCGCGCGCGTAGCTACAAGCGACACGGCGGGGTTGGAAGCGAGATCGGTGTTGGTGTCGCAGGCGCAATCCCTCCCCCAACTGCCGGGGGTGACTTCGGTGGTGGTGCAGCGATAGCGGAGGTAGTAACGCGCTAGTACCGCGGCTGCTGGTGGTAGTAAACTTGCGTACAAGCGCCGTGACGTCAGAGCCCGAGCAGCGTAACCCATGAATCCACACCTCGTCCACCACCCGCGCCCCTCTGCTCGCGCGGCCGCCCTAACCGCCGACCCACCCGCGCGCGTTCAGATACTATCGATATTACTCCGCCACGCGTAACGGACAAATTAATGGAGCGGCCTCGTCCGAGGGGCCCGGAGGCGCGTGGCGCTCGCTAAGCCGTGATTTCTTCGGGATTCCGGGGATAAAATCAAAGACGTCGGAATTAGATGGAATCCGAAGGAAGGGATCTCGAGAGATCCTTCGGCACACAGACCGCTCGCGCCGTTACGATATCTCGGCTGTTCGCGCTCGGCTGCTGGAACAACAAATTTCTGTTCCTCTAACCTGTTTGGTATGCTCCAATCTTCTGTGTGTATAACCTACTGGTCGCAGGAGACATATGAGTTCGTTTAAAAAACGCTGATGACCCTGAAGACGTGGAAACGATGCCTCGATTATCATAATCCCCCTTTAAACCGACCATCTTCCATCCTTATCGCTGTTTCGTAAGTTTACAAGCGAAAGAAATGTTTGCGCGTCTACCGTGTTAAGTGGCCCGTCCTGTTTATCAAAGCTGTATGTAGTAAGTAAAGGCAATTCGGTGCATAAAAAAAAGTTATCACTCTTTCGGCACGCTTGATTGTTACGGCGGGGAGACGGATAAACAGAAACCGTTCGCGTCTAGCGTTGCGCACGCTGATCCCATTAAACTCGAATACGTAATCTAGCAAACAATCGTTATCAGCGCTCAGATTTCAGTATCGTGTATTATTATTCCCGGCCGGACTTGCGCGCGGGCATGTCGCAAATCACTGTTTATTGCTACTCTAATTGCGAACGTTACTAAATAAACACGCCAGCCCCATTATCTGTCGCGTTCGTACGAGGCTACTCGCGCGGCTGGATCGAGACCATCGAGATATCCCTGGCCGTCGATAGGCCGATCGGGCGACGATCCGCGTCTAATTTTAGCCCGGCGAAACCGATGATCGCGATAGAAAAGGGACAGCGCAAGGTATCTCGCGGGGGATTTTCCAGAGGCCGAGTGGCCGGGCGCCATAATTCACCGCGCGGCGTCTACTTTCCGTTCTATCACCTAGCGCCTTCCGCCAACCTAGATATCGCTCGATATTAATGGACCGAGCGTGGCGAACCAGTTGACGCCCGAGCTACAAGTTATCAGAGATTACTGGCGATTAGCTCGCCGCGCTGTTGCCTCCGATATTGCTATCCGCCGTCATTATTCCTGGACGAGGCGAATTAGTTTGTCGCGCACAGGCGTCCCGCTTCCACCGTGCACGCAACGCGAGACTTTCAGGGGACGAGACGAGACTGGTGCTGCTGGCTGTGTCGCAACAGGAGGGCAAATACTTTTAGAATTAATCACCCTACACTTTCATATCCCCTACCCTCTATCGCTCTGCCCCCTGAACGACAGAAAGGCTCCGAATTCCGCGGGCGAGCGTGCAAGTATCAAGTTCATAATCGCTTGCTCTCCAAACACCCCGTACGTCGGTAGCCGCGCAACACGAAGAGTCAATTAACGGAACCGCTCCGACGATCGAGTCAGACCGCAACGGCGAGGAAAGCGAACAGGTCGCGGTGCAAATGCCGCCACGGGGGCTTAAAGCGACGTTTGATCAAATATTACGTTTCATTTAGAATTGATGGGTCAGCGGGAGAGAGGTACCTATTTATTTGAAAGGCGAGCGCATCCCTCGGCTGCGCGTGCCAACGGGCGGCGTCGTTATCGATTGGATACAGCGTCGGGCAACAATGCAGCGCGATCAGACGCGATCGAGCGCGATCCGGCGCCGTTTAAATATGATTTATCGAGGATGCCCCCGCGGGTCGCGCGGATCTGAGCCGCAGCGACGGACGAGGATCAGCAGCGCGGTGATCCTTAGCGGACGCGACAGGGCCGAGAGACACCGATTAGACGATCCACGATGGCTGTTACCTACCTTCTCGAGCGTGGAAGCTCGGAGAACGAATTTAATATCCAGCCGGTGCCTGCCCGCGATATACTTTAACGCTTCGACTCGACGCGATCTGTCGATAAATCTTTTGATACCGGTTTACTGCCGCCGCTACGACCCCGGGACGCGTAGGGAACCAATTAAAGGAGCTGCATCGAGCACCTCGGCCGGAACCACGGCCATGAATTTATGAAGCGTGCTCCTTACGGTTTGCACGCTCGTTTCACCGTCGTCCGCGCTCTAACGCTTCTCGCGCTCCTTCGTGCTCGAACGGTGGACCGTCCGCGAAGGCGGCGTTAGAGGGACAGGCTGGCTGCGTCTGAGAGAATCGCTTCGCGAGGACTTTCAACGATCCTATCGATTTCTGGCTGGAAACAGGATCACGCACAGATGCGCAAAACGAATCAAGGGGATCACACGATCGCACTCCGACGCTGGCCAGACTGCGCAGCATTCGTTTAAGTGCGGCGACTAACCAGCTTCCCCTAGTTTGTCGGCAATGAGTCACGGCTCTTCTGGCGTCGAACGCGACTCTTTGATCGAGAATGCACCCACCCGATCGCGCGACACGTATAGGGCGCTGGATGATCGTCGGCTTATGGCTGGACCAGCTGGCGAAAATATGAAGCATCTCGATTACAAAGGCAGCGAATAACTCTGATGTTTTAAAGAAATCGATGGTGGGTTTTGAGGATTTAACGCGCAGCGATGGTACATACGTAACGCAGGCGTTAACAAGAAATCACTGTTCGCTGGATACTTTCGCGAGCCCCGAAAGAATAAGAGGATCGGTCGAATGGAAGGCTGTGGCAAAAAAAAAATCGAGGCTGAAGCGCGACCCTTTCTCGAGCGGTGGACGCCGAAGAGGACGGGCAAAGAGGACGAAATGAAAGAAGAAAAAGTAGCGACGTCTTTGTCGCGGTGAACGGTGGGATGACCCCACGCATACGAGACATTCTACCTCCCGATGAGTATGTGGGTCGAGAAATGCCGCACGCGCTAAATATATATCGGGCGCATACACGCGCCTATGTTTCGCGCGTATCGAAACGCTCGCGACAGAGCTTCAACACCGGTGCGGACGCAGCAAACGCCGCGACCTTTCTCTCCTCTCGAACGCGCTCGTTTACCTCTCGCACGCGAGAAAGAAAGAGACTGCCGGGCGGTAAAAGAAAAAAATCCATTTCCAGCTGGCCTCTGTCCCTCTTCCCTTCTCTGACTTTCTTCCAGCGGTAAGGAACGGGTCACCGAGGAGCCTCTGGTAGAACGACTCCGCCGCGGAGAAATCGATTCGTCAATCTGTCGTGGCTGGGACCTTTGCCTCCTTCGCCTCCGTGTTTACGCGCCTCCTCGAAAATCTACGAGCTCCCGCAGCTGGAACCTTGGGGGAAAGAAACGAGAGGACGCGGGCTCGCGCCGCCTCCGGGGTATGGAACCTCGGCGTTCCTTTTCGCCCGCGGTTATGAGATTTTAATAGTAAGAAACGTTACGCCGCGCGCTTAATGGTTCTCGGGGCGTGGGCACGTTCCTCCGAAGAACAGTTCCAGCGATTACGAGCGGTATACGGCGTCAACGTTTAATTATACAAGCCCGGCGCTTAATTGGGAACGTTAATGGAGGGAAGAAGCGACGGGGCGGAGGGAAATAGACTGAGACGAGTTGGACGAGGAAAGGAGGACGAGAGTCTATGAGGGAAGCGATATCGTACGAAGCGGACCGAGTGGCCAAGGTTGAACGCGGAGGAGAACGATATGCCTCGAACGACCGACTGGTCCGCTCGAAAGTTCGCCGCTAGCTGGCTTTAACGTTCGACGGTCCTTTCTCGTTTGTTTACAGCGCCGTTTACCGACAGCTGGTAACTGACCTCGCGTAAACGCATCGCCGACCCAGGGAGGAACTTAGCGACGTTGACGCTCGCGATGCAATTTCAAGCTGGCGGGACCCGCGGACGTATGTAAATTCACTTTTTTTTCTCCCCATCGACCGCAGAATCGTGAAATGTAATATTGCTTCCTGGGAGAGAAACGGCCGCGAGGAACCCGACGACGCCCACTTGGCTGGAGAATGATGAACAGCGAGGCCAGGAATGCCCGCGCGGTGGATTTGTTTTACGGGGAAAGCAGAGCCCGTACCCGCGAGCACGCGCGCGGCTATAAGCAGATGCGAAAAAGAAGAACGGGAGGACGTGAAATATAAGTAGCTCTTCCACCGCGGTACCCTGCCACGGAGGGTGAAGGTTTACTGCGGAATTATAAACAGTCGAAGGTCGATGTTACCGCGCGAACAAATTGCGCTGCCTCCGCGGCTCGGCGCGTTCGTTTGCGAAACCTGTGCGGCAGGTAAACTAATACCTCTCTTCTCTAAACTTAATCGAATCAGGCATGTTCTCGCGATAGTCGTGTAAAACAACTGAAAAGCTACCTCGCCATCCAAGGGTCAATCTCCGGCTGAAAGTACCAGAAGCGTTGGAATTCCCTGGAGATCGGTTTACAAGTGTCGCCGTCGCGAGTCCAGGTGATCCGGGCAGCGTGTTCGCTTAATTCGTGGCCCGTGCTCGGTGGAGCCGCAGGTTCACTGGCCAGGCAAGCCACTTGTCGCCTTGAAGCCAATCCCGCCTCGCGCTCCGTTCGCATTCCGCTCGGAGCGCGGCTTGCCCCGAACGCGCCTGATAATTCGCTAACGCGACCGCTATTTACGGCACACGCATCCTCCCCCGAATTACCCGTCGTTCGCGTTGCCCTGCGCCCTCCGAGAGCCTCTGCCCCCGCCCCCCGGGCTAACCACTTGCAACGCGCAGGGAAGCCAAGTTTCGCAGCTACACTCGAGAATATGCCTAGCGCTCGCGACCGCTGGACGCGCGAAATCGCTTTGCTCGCTGCCCCATGGAAACTTTCACTCGCCTAACCGGCGTAAACAAAGCGAGCCAGCTAGCGCACGACGGCTTCACGTCCAGCCTGCTCAATTATCTGTTTCGAGCGGCACGGGACAGGCGAAGCGTCCCCGTGGCCGCTTGCTAGTCTCGATCGACTCAGGAAACAGTGGAGGACACGACGGTGTCGGGGGTAATCTCCCGTTGTCGCGATCCAAACGGCCTCTCGATAGTCGACTCGACCGAGAAAGGAAAAGAGGAGGTAAAAGACCGTGGGGTCGTAACGGGCACGAAACGACCAACGTGACTACCCGTCACGAGCCGCGGATATTTTCGGGACGGCCGGAACGTCCGGAATAACCCGACGGGCGAGGAATTCATCGAGGATCCGCCAGGACGAGGGTGGCCCGCTCTTGATCCCGTAAACCGAGCGAGACGGCCGTCGAGCGCGACGTCAACGGTATTTACAGTTGCGGCACAGAGAATCGCGGAAACGGGCAAGAAGAGGGTTGAACGAGGAGGCTGGCGACGAGGGGGGAGGCGAAATGAAAAGGGGCGAGGAGAAACAGCGACGGAGGCGAGGGGGGTTGGAGGCATCCTGAGAACCTGGATCGATGCTGTGTTATCAAATCACGTCCTTCGCGTTCCGTCTCCCTCCCGCCTCTCCCTTCCCTACACTTTTGCCAATTGTTCCTACGGTCGACTCCTTTGCCGCCCTCCTAGCCGACCAGCCTTTCCCACTCGCCGTCTATTCGACGGTAGTGCCGTGAGGCAAGAACGTCCCGATACGCATAGAACGCATAATGGGTGGCGGTTTACCTCGGGTAGGAGACACTGAACAGGCCACTGTGCGAACGGGAACCGTCGATGACGTAACACCCGATTTGCGCTGGGAACGCGAGCTATCCCCGAAATGCTCGGTAATCTACAATTTCCCTCGCGTGCAAGTTACGTGACGGAAATATTCAGGCGAAGCGGTGTCGCCGGCTATCGTTCATTATCGCGGCAGAAGTAGGCCCTGGCTGGGAGTTGGTCAGGATGTGCCGATCAAAGGTGCCGAGCTCGTGTCCAGGAAAATAGAATTCAGCGATAAGGCAGCGTGCGGGCCGGGCGGAGTAGATAAGCCCGGTTAAACGTATGAAAACGCGTCGACCGTCCTATCTGCTACAAAGTAGACGGCGAGCTTCCCCTAGCGAAATCAAGAGGGCGAGTGTACGCGGGGATGCATTCGATATATGTGTCACTTCGTTACGAACACCGGCGAATTACGAGGGTTATGCAATGGAGCACGCGAAACGTATCGACGGGAGTAACAAAAGTCGCTTCTCGTACTTGACCCGGATCTTTGACCGCCAAGCCAAGGACTTTTTGCTCGCCATCGCCCATGCACAGGGTGTAAAGAGAACGCAGGATAACGCGGAGCTACATCATTCGCAGCACCTAATCGGCGAAAATATTAACAATTTCCTTTGGAAGAGAACGGTGCTTTGGAACGCATAAAACCCCTGGCAATAAGTTTGGAACCAAACGCAAAGATACAAAACTAACGAGAAATAACAATATTCTTTATATATAATATGCAACGGTATACATATGTAACCCATGGTAATGTTAAATTGGTCTATTTTAAAGTAAAAACACCAAAAATAATTAAGAATTTCGTTTATTATGTAATAAAAAATTTAGAAGAAACAAAACGTTGCTTGGAAATAAGTATGGAACGGACCGAAGTTCTGGAAAAAAGTATGGAACATTATAAATTTGCAAAGAGATTAACAATAATTTTTTCACTATTTATATTACTGTATTTTAGTTAGTTACTTCATGGTTTTCATTTCATTATTCTCTTTTCAATACTCTTTTTCTTAAATCCGAATTATAACAAAGCCAATGTCAATGTTGATACTCTAATGTTTATGTTTTGTCACTGTTTACTGCATTCGCTTACTCGCGAGTCTGGATCATGTGCCACAGAGTGCGAAGAATACTGTAAACATAAGTTTACGACATCTACCGAAGTCAGTGTATCTTGAGACAGTAATCAAGCAAGTTATTTCCAAGCCACATTTTGTTTCCTCCATATTTTTTATTATATAATAAACGAAATTCTTAATTATTTTTTGTATGTTTACTTTAGAACAGACCAATTTAACATTACCATGGGTTACATATGTATACCGTTGCATATTATATATAAAAAACATTGGTATTTCTCGTTAGTTTCGTATCTTTGCGTTTGGTTCCAAACTTATTGCCAGGGGTTGTAGTTGCTTTCATAGATTCTGTTGCCTTGGACAGCGGAACAGGTGGAGATGGACAAATTCAGAGGCACTCTATTCTCGTACAGAGCGGAGCCGCCGTAGACTGAAAGTCACAGCACGAGAACAGAAAATTGAGAGAGAAACCGAGTCGATCTTTGAGCCCACGTTTACGTAACATTCCTCGCACGTTCCACCAACTACTTATATACCTACTCCGCAATTGCCCGGTGGTTTTTCCTTAGCACCCCGCACGCGTCCGACGGGGCAAGTGAGCACGGCGAGTAACGAGATCAGAGGCGAGAAGCAAATAAAAGAGAGATGGGCGTTGGTGGATTGTCGAGGAGCAGGTGAGCGGACTAACGCGCCGCGGCTGGAAACGCGGAGGACCGGGCGAGGGGATCGAGTCGCGCTCGCTCGAACCGGATGATTCCCACAACTACCTCGGCGCCGGGAGAGATCTAACGGAACTTTTCTACGCGCTCCTGACGTCACTCGAACACCGAGAACGAGCGTCGTCGTTTTTACCGCGAGAAATCGTAACGGCCTAATTCTGCGGCATCGTTTCACGCTTCCGCGAGCCGGACGTGTCTTCTCCTCGCCTCGTCCCCGGAGCCGCGCATTCTTCCGCCGACTATCCATCGCGAATTTCAATTTCAATGGAAACCTACCGATCCCGGTAATTGCCATCTGTCGTTATCCCACAGACACAAATTACCGGCCGCTTCTGGGGAAATCGTCGGGTAGAAATCTAAACGCCTCGACCGTCGTCGTCGTCGCCGTCGTCTATCGGTGAATCGTGAAATTGCCCGCGGATTTCATACAGCTACGATTGCGCTCAGAGTTTTGGCTCGCTAATTGTACGGCGAAAAAGCGGTCGTCGGCGAGGCAGGATTATAATGGCGTAATCACGACGAGCCATTGGGCAAGGAGCTGTGATGCAGCCGCCGCCGTTCAGCGCCGAGAATACGCGGAATGGAGGAATAATAATGTTACGGGGAGCAGATAACGCCGGTGTAATAATCGTCTCCTTCTCGCGGAATTATCACTAATTCTCGGTTCCATCGTTCATCCCCATGCGGATCGTCGCTACCGATCAAAGGATTCACCAGTTTAAATTGGATCTCTGCTTTGATCGTGTCCCGACACGCGAGTAACCGATGTGCGTTAAATAAGAACGGTAAGAGCGTCGATCTGAATCGCCAATTTAATTCTTTGATACAATTCCTAACGAGTCACTGTTCGCCTTGGTAACAGTAGTAGGGGAGGGTTGCCTATATCGTACCACTTAAGACATTTTATTTTATATTTCATATTTGGTACTAATTTGAACGCAAATGACTATTGGATATTGTAGCTTGATCTTTTAGGCACCTACTATTATATGCTTAACCTTTTATTCAGATCAAATTAATTTGTAATTAATCTTTTTGTCACATACTACAGAAGGTACGATTTAGGCAACCGGTCTCCTAAATCGTACCCCTCGGCTTCCAAAATCGTACCTCCACTAAAAATAGTATCAATAACAAATACAGAAGAAAATATTCAACATAAAGTAATGATTATTATATAGTTATATATACATATGTATATGGATTACACACAGGCCGCAATAACCTGTGTACATGATATATGTACATACACCTATATAACATACGAGTTGTCAAATCCTACTGGTACGATTTTAGTGGTACGATTTAGGAAACATGATCAATTTATTTATAAATATCAATTTAAACTTTATAATGAATGCAATATGTACTTAACTTAAAATGAATGTAAAATATTCTACATTAAACTCACTTTTAGAAAAATACAAAAATACAGGACAAAATTGCATTGTTTGATTATTATCAGCTAAAATAGACTGGTAAAAAGTTACATCAGTCATACCTGATTTTTTTAAATGTTTATAGCACGCACAAAATAGAGTGTAAGCTCAAAAGGTTTTGTTTCTATTTCTTATTTCGCATTTACCTGATATTTTTATTATCAAACATCGTTTACATTCATTAATTACTGAGAAATTGATGAGGTACGATTTAGGTGACCAGTACGATATTGGCAACTATCCCCTAAGTACTTTTAAATAATCAACGACTATCATAATCGACTACTCGGTCCCCTGGAAGAACCTTGAATCTGACTTTTTACGGTTTACGCAGAAGTCCCCAGCTTTTAGCTTGCCCGATTTCTAATAAGATTGCGAGGAAACGGTTCGCTCGTATCAGAATCTGAAATGTATATGTGCGCAGGAAGTCGCTGCGTTCTCACAGATAAACAGTTAGTTTCGGTCGGTGCCTACCTCGCACGTTTGTCAACGACCTAATCAACGTCCATGCCAGCCGATGGATGGAAAGATTACCTGCTACAGTCAGCGAACGATACTCTAATTATCGAAACGTGATCACCTAATTTCGCCCTGCCCCGGCGATCTATCAATCCAGGTGTGCTTAGACTCATTTCGAAGCAGTTTGATCGTTACCTTTTCCACGCCTTCCACGCTCCGAAACGCTTGATCGATATCACCAGACCCTTGGGGCACGGAAATAGTCGCTGGATCTTTGGAAAGATCGTAGCGCACGGTATTCGAGCATCGATACAGTAAGAGATTGCGTGGATAGAGGCAGATGTTCGGTGGCGACGTGGCCTCAGAGATGGGTCTGCTCGCGGAAATGGCGAAGGGAGAGCACCCCACGAGTGACCCTAAAGGCGACGGAAAAGGGGGACAGGCATGGACGCACTCCTGCAGAGGAAAGTTCTAAAAATGCCCTCGCAGCAGCACGTGTCCCGGTTCGCGCGGCCTGGAATTCTAATAGAAGCAACGCATCGGCTCGCAAATAGCAGAAAATTATGAATAGACCGTTGGGGCGAGCGCCGATCCAACGGTAACCTTTTCGAGCGGCTTTTCACACGGCGGGTGGATGGATCGGACGGGGCGATCGGTGTGATATTTGCGCAGCGAGAGGACACGGCCAGAAGAAACAGACTGATGAGACCTAATTCGGGTAGCTCCTTCCTATCTTCCAGCCGCCTGAATAACCCCAGCCTCCTCTCGTCGGCGGCTCATTCAGACGGTGTCCTCTATTTTTCAAAGTTTCCTTAAGAATTTATTGGACTGCCGCCGCTTCGTGCCCGTGTCGCGCGAAAGGGAATGCTAAGTGGATGGAATTGACTTTCTCTCTTCTTGTTACGTGCGTCCTCGACCTATCGTTCGATCCTTCCTACTTCGCCGTTCATCCTGCTCGCCGTCCTCGCGCGTGGAAACGACTCTCGCCCCCCCCCCCCCCACCACTCCCCCACGGCCCAGACTTTTAAGGATCTTCCAGGGGGTGGAAAAGTCGAGCGCCGATCCAGTTGCAAAAGGACGAGGAACGGTTGCTAGGCTAGGTGGTGTACGCGTGGCCATCGTGGTGAGACCAGTCCGCGTTTTCCCCTTCCTGCCTTCCCTTCTTGTTCGTCTTGCTTGTCTTGTTCGCCGTGTCTGGCAGACACGAGGCGCTGCTCCGCTCGTGGCGAAGCGCAATGCTACTGTCTTGTATTAGGGGGCGTTCACATCGCGTCGATAACAGGCAGGGGAACGAGGCCATGCACCTCGACACTCAAACTTTCACCGCGAACGAAACCGAGCCAACGGCCGCCTCGGTTCGATGTTCAACGAGACACCACCAACGTTCAGCTATCGAGGCGGTGGAGAGAGGAAAAAAAAAGCGTGTCTAAATAGAGCGGGGCACACTTGCCACAAGGTTCGCCAGCGACACGCGCAGATCTTTGATCGGGAGATCATGGGAGCCGAATAGCCAGCCGCTCTTGTTATTAAACCGATTAACAGATCGACCGATTAACACCTAAACCCCCTACGCTTCTAGCACCACTCGATCACCCAGCTCTGAAACACTCGTAGACCCGAATGTTAACAGAACAATCGGCGGCTAACCGGTTAATCGAATATTCAGCTACTCCGCGGAACCGGTTGAATCGAGAACGTCACTCTGGTCCCGTTCACGCGGTGCTATATAGCTTGCTTTCGTGTGTCCCAGTGCCAACACATTTTCGTGGATCAGTCGTGCAGCTGATGGGACAGTTACAGCGAGGATACTCGGAGTACGCACAAGTGATGGTAAGCCTCTATATACATACCTCCCACCACAGTCCCCTAGATGCCCAAAACGCTCGTCTACATTAATATCCTCAGGGCCAGATAATTGATGCTCAGAACCGTGGATTATCGGTATCCTAGACATAAAAATGCAACCCTCCTCGACCCCCCCCCCCCGCAGCTCGTCAACCTTCCCCGCACCTGTTACGCCAACTGCGCCGCCGTTTTCAAAGAGGAGCCGCTGTGAACGTAGCGAAAGATCGCGGCAGCGGCGTTAGAAATCTGCCCGGTGAAAGTGTTAGAGTGCACGGCCACGACGGCCGCTCGTGGCTCGAGCAAACCCAACGGCCAGTTAGAATGTCGGACAAGCAACGAGCTAGCTTTCTGCGTAGTTGGATCTGACCAATGCTGAACGAGTCGAGAAATATATATATATATAGTAGAGTGAGAGAGAGAGAGAGAGAGGACAGGCATAAAACATTTTCGAAGTAGCCATCGCGACTGTTCCTCGACCCTGGCTCGCCACATGGAACGCGAATAAAGAGACGACGTGGAAGAATCGAGAAGACGACCGGAGGAGAGCTAGTTGCTTTCGCGAGGAGTCCGGTCGACGGTCGAGGACGAATCAAAACCAGCCGTTCCCTGAATTTCATATGCCGATCTCTATCATCTATACCTACAGCGAGGACCCGCGAGGATCGCCAGCTCGAAGAATCTCGCCTTTCGCGACGATTTCGCCTGGAAAGCGAGCCAGCCAGCGAGCGAGCGCAAAGCTGGCCGCGTCGTGCGCGCCAAGGAAAGCGACGAGAGCGGATCGGCGGGGACGACTCGCGAGCAGAGCGTTGGTTACGTGGGCGTTGGCGCTTACGACCGCCGCTCGTCCAAACAATCCGAGATTCCATTCTAATAGATTTATGCGCTTGCCCCCTTCGCGCCAATTTGCAAGGACGGTTACCATTAATTGGGGATCTAGCCTGCTCGGCGATCTACGAGGGGCGATCTGCTCATCCGTGAATCGTGGAAACTCGCGTTATAATTAAATCGAGCACAACAGGGTTAAGTCAACGCTCGCAGCGAGTCGGCGGCAGCGAAAATAAACGCACCATAACTTCTTTCGGCCGCGAAACCGTCGGATTCTTCACTCTCTAAATTTACAGAAACTCAATCCCCCCGGAAAGTTTGCGCGCGCGAAATCATCCAGCGGATCGCGCTTCACAGCGATTCCCGTGCCGGCCGTGTGCAGCGTCACGCGGTTTGTGATTCAATTAGGCGGCACGAGCTGCCGTGTTAACTGCGCGTAACAATCATTCCGTTCAATATGCGCGGCTATTAGCATAGCAACGTGATCGCTGCATGTATCGAGTGCTCTGTGATCCCCGATACGACGAGGCTCGCCTAACGTCCACCTTTGGAATTTTCGAAGCAAGGGAAATGTCCTGTTGTCATAGGTTGCTGCCCCTAGTTCGACCGCGGATTATCATCAGCGTCGTTATCCCGCGTTCATTATCGACCGTTATCGCGCGTCCAAAGCTCGAGCGAGCGAGACGAACAGTTCCCATCTAGAGAGGAGGCTCTCTCTATCTTTAAAAGACTAGCGATAGTCTTCCCTAGATCCCTGCCACCTATTACAGCTGGAGCAGGCGACTTCGGCTACATCACAGCTGGCGAAAGCGCCTTCGCGGGCCTTTCTCCTCGACGAAGTTATCGCAAGGTTGCTCGAGCGCCAGCTTTGTTTCCCTCTGGATCTCCGCGCGATTCCCAAGGTCCCGAGGGATTCGGGCGACGAGCGACGAGCAACGGCTGGTTACCAAGGTGCACTTGTTCAGTTGACGTTTCGCCTTGACAGTGTGAATTCCCCAGATAAGATTACCGCCACTCGTGCTACTCCACCGCGGCCAGTTTGAAGCTTTCGTTTTGCAAGCCTGTCTACGGGCGTCTCGCGAGCCCCGGCAAAGAAACAATGAGAAGCCGGAGTCCGGCTTGCGAGCGGATCGTATCGCCGCGTTTTTCCATTCGGGTAACGAGACTTCATTAATCGGCAGATAAGGCGAGGAGAGAAAAAACAGGTTACTGTACCAAGAACGCGGCACACCGTTGGGCACCCTGCGGTTAAGATAATGAGAAAAGAAGCACGGCGCCACTTGCCGCCCTCCGCCCGTCCCTTCTCGCCCTGCCCTCTCGTGCCTCTATCGCCGGTACTCGCCTCGCCGCCCCAGCGTCACGCCAACCTCTAATACGCGACACGTGTTCGACGCGACACAGATCGCCGATGCATCGGCCTTCGCCCGAAATCCACGCGACGCTCCACTTTCCCGAAATCTAGCCGCGGAGTCGCGTTACGATCACGTGCTCGTGAGTAGGGGAGACCGGGGCAAAGTCGATTTTCTCAAATTTGGCTGAAAAGCGCGTTTCACTGCTTTGGGAAATTAATGTCCGAGTGAAGATCTTCACCTACACTAAGTATCAAAATTTTCTGAAATTGCCAAACCTGAAGGTCCCCTTGTGAGCTGCAAAGAAAAGATGCGCGAGTGATGTGCGCAATAACCTAACCTGTCAGCTAGCTGGGAAACCACGCGGCGCTATAGAACAGAATCTAACCTCAAAAAAATGAGAAATCTGCCACAGTTTTTGACAACCACGGTGCAAAAAAAAAAACAGACGCTGACGTGCTACACACGTCATCCCAGCGCAAGGGGTTAATAATTACCTATATCCTTAATTAAAACTCATATTTTATTTCAGCTCACTTTACCCCAGATAGTAGCTCACTTTACCCTATATATGGTTTGGCATTTTCTTTTCAAGTTGAATTTTAATATACTTTAAGTTCATTTTAAGTATTGCTATTCGCCATTTATCAATAGTAATGTTCAAATTATATTATAAATCTATTTCCACACATTTTTATTGAAAGGGAAAAATTTTATTCGACTTCAAACTTTTTTCGCGTCAATTTGCCCCGGTCTCCCCTATAGGCGTATAGGCAATACGCCACACCATAGAGGTGGTAAGCGCGTGGCCCGGACCTCTCTACATTTAAACGGTATTATCTAAAAAACAGTTGCAAGCACGAGAAAATTATATATACAGTAATTGTAGAAAATAGAATACTCTTCCAATATTATTTGAACAGAATTTTGATAGGGCTTACCATTATTGAGAAATGGAATTCTAAACTTTAAGGCCTGGTCGACACCCTTTACTGATGCTCGACTGCACTAATCTGTTTTAGGGACTATTTTTTTATGAAATGGAACCATATTGGGGGTTGAGTGCAATAGAAATCGCATGTTGAAAATAAGGGCCACCCTGATGCACCACGCTCTGCTACAGGTTCTACCAGAGCTCGATATTTGCCCCGAATTCTTTCGAACTGATCGAAAAGACCTTTATCGGTCATTCGTGAGAGTGAGCAAGTTCACGACTCGGCGCCATCGCGTGTAAACCTAGCCACTGAAAACCTTATCGCGTGTATCGCTGGCCCTATCTATAAAGACGTGCGTTTAAATGTTAAAGCGACCGGGTGGGGGGATACGATCAAACACGGCTGCGTAATTGTTTTTCTGTTGTTTCACGTGCCGAATCCGCCGGCGAAGCGGAGCCCGTCCCCTACACGCTCGCCCTCCGCCGCGGATTAAAATACACAGCTATAAATGCGGCTAATTAATTACACCTATTAACGGGATCACTTGGACGGCCGTTTGCGTCCGCGCGAAAGGAAAGGCCAGAAGGGCCGCGTTGGTTTGCCTTCGCAACGCCCCCAGGCTGTGCGATAATCAAAATAAAAGGGCACCGCTATCTTCTCCCTCCGCCGCGACCTTTTCACCCTATCTCTGCACGCCCCTCGCCCGCCCTTTCTCCACCCGTGCTTTCCCCATTATCTCCCTTGCATTCCACGTTCGTCCTGCGTTCGATATCGCAGGGATACATAGCCGTCGCGAGGTACAGCGCGTCGGCTACAGGCCAAAGAGCCGCGCGATTACTTCGCTTACGGCAGATCCATGTATCATCGTCGGTCCAGATCCCCAGATCCAGCCGGATCCAGGCGCCTGTCCAGAGGAAAGCTCGATGAAGCGAGCAAAAGTCCTTTTTCGAGGTTATGGGGTCGTCTTTAAATTACGTAATGCTCTTTGGGGGCTGGAGGGGGTCGCGAATTTCTTACAAGATGGAGGGGAGGGAGTCAGGTATCGTCTTACGTAATATTTTAAAACCTAATTTTGAATAAATAGAAATTCTATTATTAGGTGATTTTTCAGGAAATTAATTTTAGTCTTCCCGAACCGGAATTAAGTAAATTATTATAATAATAATAATAATAATACTTCTTTATAACATTCCCAAAAACATAAAAAGAAGTAAGGGGCAGGACTCAGCAATTTGCTGCTTTTAAATCTAACCGAAAGTATGAACCCGATATATAAATCTTTAAAAGGAATTTCAATAACTGAAAAATTGCAATGTAAAAATATTACGTAACGGAGGGGGGAGAGTTGGCTTATAAAATCTTACGAATTCTTATATTTGGAGAGGGAGGAGGTAAGAAATCGACAAAATTACCCTTACGTAATTTAAGGACACGATAATGAGGTAATAAGAACAGAAGGCCGCTGCCATCTCCCCGTCTCTCTCGATGTCTCTCCCAGCCGCCCTTTAAAACCGAAATATATACCCTGACGCTAGGCACGCACAGCTGCGAAATTGTTGAAACAGACGCAGCCACCGCGACTGCTCGTTAGACGGTGTAGGAGAGACTATGGAAGAGGACACTCTCGCAGTGGTTGTAATTCCAGCGGGGACCCATTACCGAGTTATGCGCCTCGGGCGCGAGTATCGTCGATAATATGAGCGAGTACGCGGCCACGCCGGTGGCGAGCGCGCGGGAGATGTTGCGAACGAGGGGAGGCGCGAGGAGGACCGTCCGCGGACGGAGGAAACAGGTCAAAGAGGAATCCTCGAGGAAGAAGTAAGGTAAATGTCCTAATACCTGGACATTTAAGGTACGGCAGAAACACGTTTGAGAATTTTTCAGTTACACAAATCGATTTATATAAAAACGATTTTGCAATTACATGGGGCATCGTGTGTAGTTTATCATTAAATAAAAAAAAAACATATTGTAGGATTGAATAATTTTGTAAAATATTGAAAATTCATAGTCCTTACAATGGCCCAATACCTGGACAGCTTAACTAGTATGTCCTGATTTTACTGTCCCATTACTTGGACACATGATGAAATTTGGATGTTTTCTAGGGAAATTAAATAAAAAAACACAAACAATAGTGTTTTCTTTTGGCGTATTTCTTCTGTATAAGTAATTTATTCAAACCAGTAGACAAACTTGAGTAAAAAGAATCTATTATTGAATGACTAATTTTAAGGTTATGTGTATTCGTGTGTAACACACGAATTTTACACATGAATTAAATATCATTATTAAAACAAGATAATAAGAATACAAAGTAATAATTGTTAAGGTGTTAAGTCATTATTTTATTATTGTGTTAACAATAACGTCAGGTTTAGAGTCGTCCCGGGATTTCACTGTACCAATTGATAGACACGCGAATAAAAAACTAATACAAACTTTAATTTTAATCTTCCATATAAAAAAATAATGCTACAAGGTACCAGTTTTTCTAAAACTGAACTGGTTGTACCAATATACTAAACATTATTAATAATATTCGCTTAAGAAAAAGTAGAGACTGTTTAGCAAATCAGATAAGAGCAATACTAACACGGTGTAAACTGGTAGAGTTCAAGAAAATTTATTTTTATTACGAGTGTTATAAGTTTGCTAAGAAATATATGTATATGAATATATTTTATTAAATATTTGGGTAATTGAATAAAATAGTTCTTTTATGGATAAAGTGAATATTAAATGTAATAATCAGTATTATTTGCACTAGTGTCCAAGTACTGGGGCGTGTCCAGGTATTGGGACATTTACCTTAGCAAGTGGTAGACGTTCGAATGAAGAAGACACGCATTTCTACGGTTGCCCGAGAGCCTGCGTGCTTATAGACGTCGAAGCTACGAGTTCTGTGGATTTCTAGCTGACTAATGTCCCGCGGACTTTGTCTATTGATTCAGCGAGCGATAAATGCCCGGTAAAGGGACACCGTAGAATCTGAGAAGCTTGCGAGTAGTCGCTTAGGCGGAACGTATGCAACGAGTGCATCAGCTGACAGTGACCTAAAAACCGATCGGTATCGTTAAGAGCCTGTGTTTCCGCATCGGCAGCGAATAAGGCCGATTAAGCGAGGCAAGAGCCGCGACAATCTCGAGATGCTGACGCAGGATCGTTCCGGGGAATTTCTTTTCCTCGGGGTTCGGCGCGACCTAGAAATCAGAGCGCGCCAAGGAGCGACCAAGTTGACAAACATTTCACGACTTCGTCAACGCGAAGGTTCTGCGGCGTAATTATTTTTATATGCACACGGAGGGCGCGGAAAGCAGAGTCGCGCGGGCGGTGCAACAAGTATCCCGTGATTAGGACGCTCGCCGTCCTTGACCTCCCTAATGCTGGCCAATTTTCCTTGAAATTTCAAATATCGCGAGTTAACTAAGGAAATTGGAGTTCGGATCGAGATGAGTTTCGTAACTGTAGGTGCACGAATGTGGGACAGGGTCACCCGTACAAAAATTATCGCGTCCGTGTTCCTACGTGTCGCGGTAAATTCCCCTCCGAAGCGGAACAATTTACGAGCCTCGGTGAAATCCGTTCCCGGAACAGACTCTGCGGAACGGTGCGCTTCATCGATCAATCCTGGTATATACTATAGTTGTATGAGCATTGCTGGAACCCTAAACTAAAGACGCAGATACGATAAAGAGGGCTGAGTAGACTCGAGGTCGGATTGATCCTCTACCTAGCTTGCAGATGCGTGTGCTCGGCATTCAACTTTTCCCAAACAGTTCCCGATAATCTCACGCATCATTTGGCTCGCCAGTTTCTAGATTCTAGATACACTTTCCCATTCTCCCACGAGTCACTTCGACACACCGATGCGCTTTTCGCGGGACCGCGAGAGCTTTTGGAGCGTTAAACGCGAGGAAAAACTTAGCTCGACCAGCGATTTCGAGGTATTGAAATTCTCCTAGAAGCAAATCGTGACGCGAAGAGAAAGTTGGTGGCACTCGCAATAATGCCCAACGATGGTAACGGTGCTGCGACGATCCCCAAGCCTGGGGCATCGTGAAACCTGCATTCGCGAAATTAAGGGCCGAGTGGGAGAAGGTGCATCTTCCTAGTAAGGAAATCAACTACGGCGACGTGCAAATAGGGATAGCTTCTGCCGTGTTTTATGGCCGGGAAACTGTCGTCGAGTATCCAATTGAAGTTGAATCGACTAGGATTCATCAACCCATTCTTCTTTCGTCTTCTCAACGCCATCATCTCGCCTGCTATCAGACCCTTCAGATTTTCGTTAGAAGCTTCGCTATGAAGACTACTCGCCAAATAGAAGTAGAGCGAGAGCCACTTCCGCGAGCCAATGTTGCTACTTGCGACTCGCTTGATCAGAGAGCAGATGTAATTGAATTACGTAGGTATTGTTCTGCGCGGACGCTGATAGCGCGCGAACACCCGCGGCCGCGTATCTCGTCGTTAACCGCGCGAAACGACCGAGCAGAAGTGCGAAATGTGCGTGTGTAAACGCGACGTTCCGCGACACCAAACGATTAAGGGCGATCAACGCGCGTCCAAGACTTTCAGCTACAAGTTTGCTTGATCGCGAATGGAACATAGACTAGCGCTGGTAATTGCAAAGGTACGCGGGTATCGTCGACCGTAATTACATTTCGGCGAATATTTGACGTCGCTCGGAGAATTAATGAAATAAATCACTACGGATTATCGAATTATGTACTTTAAACACAGGATTAGCGGCACGAGCAAACGAAGCGTCGATAAAACATGAACGGGGACTTTCGATCAGCACTGTGCCCTTCCCTTGCGTCCAACTCTGCATTCTCAACGACTCGGAAGTGCTCATTCTTTTACGGGATTGCCCTTTCGTTGAACTTTCTAAGGGTTCAAACTAGCATATTTGCGTCATAAGTGAGTTCAGCGTGGAAAATAGATTAGCTTGAAGGGAACACAGTGCTTTGAGTAGTATCGGGGAAATTACAATATCGCAAGGTCATTAACGAAGAAGTCGATTTATAACTACTATATATGCAAAGTTTCCGCCACGAATCCGTGGACACGTGTTTAATTCCAGCGTTCGAAGGTCGTCGTCGATGTTTCAAATCTACTCTATCACGTGCCATCTGATTCTCGAGAAATCGACGAATTATTCCAGTCAACGCCAACAGCAAAGACTCGACGACCGAACGAGCGCTCGATCGAGCGGAGGCCGACGTATTTAAAAACACAAGCGAACCAGCAGACCGGTTGGGCACCAAGGAGATCAACCCACTGGTCGAGTAATCGGGTAAAATGAATCTTTCGTGTCCAACTTTCATCCCGATCGCATCACCAGCGCGCTGAAAAAAAACCGACTCCCCCACCCTCGGTTACAATTTCCAACAGGTACTCCCAATACGAGCCATCAAACAATCGGTACAGAATAGAGTGGGCACGAGAGAAGAATAAAATTGATGTGTACAAGCACCATGGTGCATGGACTCACCTAGATAAGGTGCCCTTGAGCAGAGGATTCCTGTCGTCATAGTATCCACCGGACGACGGCATCTTCAAGTAATCCAAACAATGGGCACGTGGCACTTGGCACTGACACTACGGCACTGCATCACTGTCGCGTGATCTGTTAACTTTCCATTCACCGTACCCACGGTACAAGCATGCTACTTGGTTAGCTGCGCGCGCGACCCATCGTTTCCCGCAAAAATTGTTCGACGACGATCGAAAGAGAGTCGGCGGACGCGTGAATGCATATCACGAAGTCAACGGGCGTGTTACATCGCCCACCGTCCGTTGCGCCGCCGATGTTACGCGTTCCAACTGGGATCTTCTCGAAGGAGCGAGAAATCCGGCCGAGATAACGCGGCCAGCCAGCAACAACGCTGTCAACAAGTCGCTAATACGTCTCTCCAGCGTTACGGGGCTTCACGGGCCTGCGTCTAGATGGGTTTCACGGTTTCCTCGATAAGATGCCGACGCGGTGGCGCTCTCCGCCAGACCGTTAAGCGAAATCGACGACCATCCTCGCGCCCGTCGCCACCTAAAGGCAGAAATTTTTTTTTTGTTCCTTTAAACTTTAGACGAACACACACCCTCTCCACTCGTTACGGCGAGCCTCGTTTCTCCCCTCGAACTGAGACCGCGAGCCCCCTCGACACGTGCGAAACTCTCTCGCCAAACATGGACGACTATCGATACCCCCCACCAGCGTCCCTCGCTCCGTGACACGGTAACGCCGAAAATTTAGCCGCGAACCAGCGAACGGTAGCACCGAGGAGGTTAACTACGTAGAAAGTAAACGAGTTGCTAGATGACACTCCGCGATGTCGCTTCCTATGGATCTCTCGATTTCAGTTTTTTAATTCACGCTGGATTAGTCGCGTGGGTAAAACAGAAAGCGCATAGTGACGGACTGTGAGATTCCTTTTCGGGGGACCTATGCACCCGAGTTTGTGAGAAGCTTGGAGGGGAAGGGTCCGAGGTCTCCCCTTCCAATTTTGACCTGCTTCCGCAGGTTGGTTATACGCGAGTTACTGTTGCTACGAACCATCGTACAGATGTGTATCGAGGCTACATTTTTGGAAAGGTTACTTCGAAATTCGTAGGTACGAATCTCTGAGACGCTGTGTATCTAAAGTTATCGAGCTCGTACGCGCAATGGTTTACAAATTGTAACAGGCACTTGTATGTTACCGCTCCGCAAAAGAAAGTTGAAATGCGAGAACAACGTTTCGAACCTGCCCCACGCCAGTCTCCCCACCAATACGCCAGATACGAGAATCAACAATCGAGTGTAGTTTTCGCTTACGTTAACGTTTCGTACCGCAAGATTCGAGCTGTCGGGAAACGATGCATCGTATGCACCGGCCTACTAACATCCGACGATTATCCATAGGAGCTGGCAGCGATTGACGCCATTAGCCACGCTTGGCGCCAAAATCCGACTGTGGACGAGCCGGTTGGGTGAAAGTCCTGACAATGCGCAGTCTAGGAAACATTGTACCGTAGCGCCTCGTGCCTCGAGCAACGCTTGAAACGCGACCAATTTTGGGAAGCGAGACGGGCGGCACATTCTTCGCGGCTAGGGGATCGCAGACGGCGAATCGGACGGTGGAATGGTTTGGTTAGGAACCGACGGTCGCACGTGTCCTCCAGGCGTAGAAACGTTGAGATAAGTGTCACGGTTGAAAGCGGAACGTGCCAGGTGAGTCCATCGAGCGCGTCGTTTATTTATAAACTAAGAGAACCCGGGAGAGAACGGCAGGCAGGAACGACACGGAGGCCAAACGGCGGAGCGTCCCTCGCGTTCGGTTTACCGTTCGTAAACTACACACGCCGCGTACTTCACTGAGGACCCGCGTGTTAGTTGTACGATCTGACGATTGGCCATGCCGCACCAAGATGGCGCGACTATTGACCTGTCAATGCAAATTCGTAACGCGACGCGGCACTTTTGGCAACCGTGACCACGCGACCCCGAAATATTCAAAGATTATTAGGTCGACAGGTCTTCTCGAAATTTGAATTTTAACGGTAAGATGGCATAGATTAAATTATGTATATTCGATTGTTTCGTACGTTTGAACTTGTGTTAACGCGGGAACTTTAACTGCCCGATGCGGGTCTTACGAGATTACCATTTGGAAAAATGGATGCACGAGAAATGTGTTACTGCGTCCGCAAGATATCCTCCGTTGCGACAGAATGTCATAAGCTGTAATTATTCCTTTCTCCCACAGGCTCTGAACTCGTCTATGCACTTTCACTGTATCCTTTACGACTCCTGAATCTAACGCGTGCTAAAAGTGCTCGTTGCAGCAATGATATAACGTTTAATAGATTTCCATCCCCTCGATTCTCTAACCCTTCCCCCCTCTCGCATCGTCCCGGCGACTTTAAGTTCACTCTATCGCGGAAGGCAGCCTACAATTGTACCAATTCGAAATATCAAATGACACTCGTACGTAACGTTTACGACCTCTGAAATTTCACGAAATGGGTTGGTACCTCGTAGGGCAAGTATCCAACACGCGTCGAACGTTAAGTCGTAATAATAGTGTACTCGGGGTCGGTAGAAACACGCGAACAGACCGCAATCCTTTTACGAACCCGATGTACCGTTCTCGCCGGCAGCCCAAGTCGAAAGTATCCGGCATAACAAGGGCAAATGACCTACTCGTCCAGTCGCAAGCATTTTCGAACGATTCTTCCGCACACCTCGCCTCGATAGAACTCTTTCTCTCTTTACCGAACGAGATACACCGCGAAACGTATAATCAATGGACCAAAGAAAACGAGAAGGAATTTCTCCGGATTCGAGTGAATCCCTACACTGCTCGATTCATTTATTTTTAGGAAACGAGGCTGCATATATCGCCCAATGCAGTAAACTGTAAAGCACGATGCTTTTCGGGGGACGGGTAACGAGGAGAAAAGTCGAGTAGTAAATGCGTTACGTGATTCAAGGACGTTCGCTAAGTGGGATCGTGATCCAGTCGATAAGCAGCTGAAGGTGCAACGATCAGTTCTACCCTTACGGTTCGTGTATTTGTACGCGGCGCTGTTCCAAGTAGAAAACGCACCCTCGCCGACTGCTGCCCGGGCTGGCCACGAAAAAAGAAGCAGCAGGCTCGAATGCTTACTGGAAAATCGGTACCGTAAGCGTCCCACTTCTCTTTCGTTCTTTCTCTCTCTCGCTTGCTCTCTCTCTCTCTCTCTCTCTCTCTCTCTCTCTCTCTCTCTTCCTCTCCCTCTCTGTCTTAAAAGAAAACCGCTCCGGAATCCGCGTCTCGGAATGCAAGAGGCGACGAGACTCGGCTTAGCACGAAGGCAACCTGTCCACACTGTTCCCCCCACCAGGGACAGACTGATCCTCCTAACTCTACTTACCCAACCCCACCCCACCACGAACCATGCAAACACGATTGCACTCGCGCCGAAGAATATGCCATCATTTGCTGCATCGTGTAACCGTATACATGACGCGACGTATGCCAGCCTCTCGGCTCCTAATTATTCATTTACATGCGCGCACCACGCGTTCGGCTTTTCCAGGAGGTTACATCCGCTTCCTTCCATTCCGTAACACACGAAGGAGGCACCTATCTGTCACGTCTCGTCGATAAATAATCGCGCGATTGTAAATAGAATTTGGAAAGTACGCGATAAGAGCGATACTTTTACTGTGTCTCCAAGATTTCTACTTGAAACACGATGATTCTGTTCAGCGCGAATGGAATCGGTCCACGCTATTTCCTCTACCATCTCTCCGTCCCGTTTCCCCTTCACCTCCTTTACTACGCTGTTCTACCTGGTGTGCGAGTGCTCGCACACCGCCGCCACGGGTATCTATATTTGTCGGATCCCTCGTCTGAGATGTGTGGATACCCAACACCAGTCCGGCCATTGTACGTGCAGCGCGGTTCTGCTTATTTCTCCTACACATGTGTACGCGTAGATACAGCACGCATCTTATTTACCGAGTAGCAGTGGCAGAGAACGAGGGAGACGGATAGCCGGAGCAAGAAAGAAAGAAGGGAATAGAGAGATAGCGCCGCGACACGAGCTATTTTTCAAACACGATGCACGTAAAAGCAGCGATCAGCTTCGGTGACGATCAGGGCATGTGGCGGAAAAAGATATATTCATAGATATCCCACGGAGCCGCGCCTCTAATCTATCGTCCCGTTCTATTTCGGAGCTTCTGTAAAGAACTGTCACCGATACGCTTTCGAATTTTCAAAAGCTGCAACGACAATGCCCGTTCTAATTTTAACCTAAGATTTGCATTACAGAGGCGAGTAAACGCGCGATACCTTCTTCGAAAATGCGGGAAAGTAAAAGGTAGCTTTTGACTCACAGAAGTTTTTGTGTCAACTGCTCGATTGCTCGGACCGATGTGAGCGAATGTCGATGTTGCAACTTGGCGTGTAAACGTACGTCATCGCGTTGTTACCGTATACAGTTCGCTGTGCTTGCACAGGGGAGCACGCGCGTGATCAGAGCCACGATTTCTGGAATCTCGCCGCTTCCGTGTGCGGCGCGACACACAACGCGAATACACGCGCGAGAGACATTCCCCTCCGCCACCTTCGTTTCGCATTGCCGGCCATACAGGCCACGTTCTGTTTTCTTGCTCACAGTCGCAACACCACCGATCATTCCCTAGGAATAAGGTCGTTCGTAAGATCGTGCCAAGAAACACGACTAAGAGAACGACCGTTATTTGCGAACGTTCGCTTCGATCTCGGTTAAAGAAGTCTCGCTCGTCTCAACTCGATACGTATCGACGCTACCGATGCGAACGACTGCTCGAATAGCACGTCAAGCGTGGTCGCGAGGTTTACATACGGTATAGATTCGAGCGCGTGTAATCGTACATACGGGGCACGAGTGTCCCTACGATTTCATCGAAAACGATAGAACTCGATGAACACTCGGTTCTAACGTTCGAGGCATTCGATCGTCTGTATTCTAGATTCCAGATTCTAGACTCTAGAAAGTAACGCTCTACATCAACGACCTTGTTCCTGGGATCTACATAGGCGTCAATCGTATCGAGCATCTATCAACGCTAGAATCAAACGTAAAAGCTTTCCTCCGTGCGGGTAGAGGGAGCTGGCGGCAGTTGTCAACGCGTACGTGAACGGAAAGCTGGTCGATATGGGGAGAAAGAATGCTCGTGAAATGTCGATCGTCGAGAGGGGCACGATATCCATGGTACATACTGCAAGCACAACGATAACTCCTTGGCGTTCCTCTTCTTTCGTATCTTGAATGAAAGGGAGCACGATGACAGTTCGCTCGTGATAATGGCAGATGCGCACGACGATCCGTCACGTGGTAAAGGGTAAAAATTACCCGTCTGCACGTGTGCGCCTGCTGGCGTTCGTACGCGCACCAATACACGTGAATCCCGCGCGTACCGTGCGACGTATGCGTGCCCGCGCGCGCGTGTGTGTATGCGTGCTTGCGAGAGTACACGTATATGTTGCGGGCAGAGTGGTGGCTGTGCAAAAACGTCGTAACAAGACGGCGCGTGGACGGTCGCGGCTGAACTGATCGTGGGGGTCGAGCTACAGGTGTCATCAGACGGCGGCTGCTCCACCCCTCTGCCCCCACCCTGTTCCCTCACCCGCCCTCGATCCCTACTCCCGTTCCCGATACTTTCACGCACACGTCCAGCCGTGGCGGAGGACACGCGTGCGCACACGAGCCGGCTTCCTACTGTGATCATGCAATATCATTCGCTCTACTCGCGGCGCCTATGAACCCAGAGAGCGCGGCACGTGCTTTGCATGACTCCCAACGATATCGACGATGATTGCATTTATTTCGTTCAAATCGATCCAGTTTTTGTACAATCATATAAACCATCATTAAAAGAACAAAGATATCGTTAAATTATTCACGATGAATCACGACGTTCGAGCGCGGCTTAACTCGTTTGGTAGTAAGATTTCGATGCCTCGCGTACTCCGCGTGTCGCTCGGGCCTATTTACAAACGCGCGTAGCATGGAAAAATTTAATTGCGGGTTTATAAGCAACGTTACGGTAGGAATGGACGAGAAAATTCGTATACAGGGGAGCGTGCCGAGGTCGTGGATGTTCCACGGGGATTAAATGTTAATGTTCGTAATTCAAATAGATATTTATTCAAAAACCAGTGTATTTCGTGACAAAACATATAACGTCAGTTACTGACGCGATGCTCATGACGTTACTCACACTCACCCACAGTCGCATTCACACACGAATTCCTCCCTCTCTGTGATTTATACTCTTTACTAACTATAGTATGTATAATATATATATGTGTGTGTGTATATATATATGTATATATATATTTATTTTTTGTTTCTTCGTGTTTACTGTAGAATATTTAATATTTTCTTTTCTATTTCCATCATTCCTGTTTTCGTCTCGTACGTGTACAATCTGTCATTGTAACGTTAAAACGCTATCGATAATCTAATTACATATACAAGTATGTGTGATATGGGCGCTCAGCCACTGTTACAGCTATGCGGTACATAATTTCCCACGCACCCAAGAGTTTGTCGTTTCCGTGAAAGAGCGGACGATACGAGTTTCCCTTTATCGCCCAGAAACAATCCAATACAACGTACATTTTTTATATATATAAATATATATAAATATATATATATATATATATATATATATACCCATCGATTATTAAAAATCAAATATCGTTCACTGCGAATGTTCAGTGGACACTCAACCGCTAGAAAAATATTTCACCAAGCATTCTCGGTGGGGAAAGCTTGCAAGTAAGACTATCAGTATTTGATCTGCGATAATGGGGGAAGGTGAAACCTGACGATTTCTCGCTTCCAATAAAGGCAAACTCGTACGATCGGGCCCAAGAACAAAATTGCTCGCTAACAAACTCCGTAACCTTTCGGTCGCTCTCGACTTCGTCGCGTGTCGCTTGTGAGACTCGCACGATCATCCTGGGAAACGGAAGTGCGCGTCGCTCGCTTCCCTCATCCCCTCGTCAAGAAGATCCACCTTCTTTTCGTAAAATGATCGTAACCACCGTGCACGCACGAGGAACAGACAAGGAAGAGGGGGAGGGGGGGGGGTGGAAGTAAGAAAGAGAGAGAGAGAGCAGAGTACGTATTATAGTGGAAATTGTTCTAAGAACTGTCCCGACACGTCCATGTTCGTTGAACATGCGATACCATTAATAATGAAAGTCGGTAAAAAAGCAGTGATGGATCGTTGGAAATTTACGTTCGTGTTACGAGTATCGAGTTTTCGCGCGAGCGTAGAAAATTAGACGCGCGATGCCGTGAAAGTTTTGGGGCAATGTAATCGTAAAATGTTATCGTGAACGTTGAGTGGAATTTCCAAAGTAAAAGGAGCAATTATCCCCCCCCCCCCCCCGGCGTAACGCGAACCAACACAGAGAAGAAGACGGTACTGTATTAAGCATCTTGGTCAATCCATGAAAAAAGACCGCAACCCCATACCATGCCTCGGCTTAACGTAAATCTATGCTCCATAAGTAATGATTTAATCTTATTAAAGGGACATCAACTGAGCCCGAAAAGCCTCCATATATAGTAGCGTACATATATACTAATTAACGTTTAATATTTCCTCTACTTCGTTCCATCCTTTACAATGCTAATAAGATAAAACGATTCCACGCCGCTTTCGGCTTGTCTACGTAAGAGCCACGTCCATGAAAACGAAAAGCCGAATTCGCGCTGGGCGCAAAAACATTTCTAATTACTAGTGAAAAATGAATTTTTCCGCGGCGATATATCAGAAGTCTCCTGGCACGAATGATTCGACGACGAGAACAGCCTAGCGCGCTCTTCGGTATTCCTTGCGAGATACCTATGTAAGACTAAGTACTCATAAACTCGCGGCTCGACGCTTAAAATGCATGCAAGAGTACAAAAGTAAAATGAAATAAAACGTAAACTTTTGTGTTTGTAATATAGGAATAAAAGGATAAGTTTGAACAGCCAGCTGAATGCCACCTGGCTAACCTCGTTCGATCATCATTCCGTGCCTCGGACACATCTAAACTATCGCCAAAATATTTTTACAAAATCGAGAACTTCATCCCACTGAATTATACCTTATAATTGCACCAATGTAGTGTGTAATCTATCTCCGCTCATTCTTTCCTTTTTCACAGTCGTTCTCCTGTACATCGTCCCGTTAATCATTATCGTGTAAATTTAATTCATCAGACCGTGTCATTTTCGTCGCGCAACTCTAAAGAAAAGAAGAACAGAAATAATGAGAAAGCCTTGCTTCAAACGGTATCGTAAGGCACATTTTCGACACGTCCCAAGTCTCTCATCGAGTTTTCAAGCGAGGGGTGCGTTCGACGGGACCGAAGCCGGGAGGCGACTCGAGAGATCGATTATTTATCAAGACCCACGCTGTTATCGAGAAAAGTAGTCGCCGTGCATTAGAATACAAATAAAAGAAAAACGAAAAAAAAACAGTGAAAGGTCATTCGTGTATACGCAGATGGTGTCTTCTTGAAAAACATTGTAAAAAAAGTACAAGTACATTTGATACTTTATACATAGTGTCATCCTTTTCTCGCGTTAAATTGAACGACAAAGCCTGTGCACGAAGTTTACCGTACATATGGAAATATGTCGAAAATTGATTCTCGCCCGGTTCAAACGATGACAGAGTTCATCCTACTCCCAACAACTCCGCGCGACGTACCGATATCTGCACGTCGCGGTTTCATTTATAGCATTCATTGGTGGTGGTGGTTCCACCGCCACTCCTTGACAAATAGCGCACTACTCTTCTCTGGTAGCGACGGGAAACAACGTTAGATATTGCAATAAATATGGTATAGCGAAAGCTCGACGATGCATGGCTCCGTTAGAACCTGGCTCTGATGTAAACAGCGGAGGCATCGTGCTCTCCATAACCAAGGCGTTTAGCGTGCTTGTAGACTTCGTTCGCCGCGGCGGCAAGCGGCAATGGTTGCTCCAACTGGTCGCTCATACTTAGAGAGAGTCTTAAGTCTTTCTGCATGTGCTGCAGCGGTAGTTGCGTTGGAAAACCACCCTCGATGATGGCTGAAAAAGTTGAACGACATTAGTATCGATATCGTTTAAACGGGACTCGAAGTCTTCGATACACTGAAAAAGAAGCGATACCTTTTCCTTTGTCGAGAATCGCCGGGCAAGCCAATGAGGTGAGTTCCAAAACCTCCAATACATCCTTCTGCTGGAGACCGGCACGATCTGCGAGAGCCATGCTCTCAGCCAAACCGGCCAGAGTCACTCCTGCCATCAGCTGCAGCACGAGGTTCATTTTGGAAGCGTTGCCCACCTCGCCTAGATAAAAACTGTTCTTGCCCATTGCCTCGAAGCAGGACTGACACTCGTCGAACAGAGTCCGATCTCCAGCCGCCAGTATCACCAGTGTACCTTCTTGGGCCTGGGTCTTGCTGCCCTGCACTTGGGCCTCCAAGTAACGACCACCCTTCGCGGTTATTGCCTCAGCGATGTCTTGCGAGGTCTCCGCGTCTATGCCGGTCATCTCCACGTACCCTTTCTCCGGGGATATCTCTGTGAGGACCCCGCAATTCCCGAACACCATCTGTAAACAATTCATGGATTGGTACACACTCTTACGAACAATTTAGAGACGAAAATTAAAACTGTTTACTCACATCTTTGGCAGCTTGAGGATCAGCTACGCAAGAGAATGTAATATCCGCAGCAAGCACAACGTCGGATGGTGTTAATCCTTGCTCTGCCCCCGCTTTCACAAAATCTGCACACTATAAGAAATAGAATAACGTTAAGATTCATCTTTTTCAGAGTTTCGTTGGAAAGGGTCTGTGAAACTCTCGATACGACGCTGACAACCCTCTTTCGACACCGTGGCGACATCGCTCGGCGTAAGATGGTAATACGACCAGACTCTGACAATCGTAGCGTCGATAGATGTCGCCACGACGAGCCACTCGCCATTTTCGTCGCCATTCCGGTCACGTACGTTGTTCCAACGGCTCTGAAGCTAAACGTTCCGAGACTTGCTTGCCACATCAGCAAACGACGCCATTGCATCATCTAAAGATATTTGCCGCATACGGCCAAAAGTTTTTACAGACTCGTCGAGTCTCGAACTAATTCTGTTCGAGGGACTAGATCAAATATGTAGAGCGTGAATTCCTAGAAATTTCTATAAACCGCAGATCTCTGAAAAGGATGCCAGTTTCGTGTACCGGACCTGATTCTCTACTCCCCAGACTTTCCAAGCAAAATTGATACCGTATTTTCCAAATGTGCGATGGCGTCGTTTGTCCCGCAATTTCCAGTCTCACAGCTAAACGAGGCAGTGCCATTTTCTAAGCTTCAACAACGCCTTTCACGCTATTGGTACAAAAAGCAGACAATTTCTAAGTATTATAATAAAATACGATGGAGTTTTATTAATCTTCCACGTTTCTCATTGAAGCGTTGATAGATTATGAATGCACGGTTCAAAGTCACTGAAAGGGAATTATTATATTTCTAGTGGCAGTAACTGCGTATTTAGCTACGGTGAACGCGACGAGTCAACGAGCCAGTTAAGTGTTGTCAACAAAGAAACAAAGGGGACAATATAGGTTGTATCTTTCGGTCGATAAACAACCTCTCATCTTCGTATACCAGTATTACTGATACGATTAGCTGAATTTCCCTATTCGCAACTAAGGATGGTTCTGAGACGCGTTCAATCGCCAAACAGACGAAAGGTAATGCGATAATGAACGAATAGAGAAACTGATTCGCGTATTCCATTCGTTTTGTTGCACGTGCGCGCGCGGAGGGGGGGAGGGGGGGGGTGTAATCAAGCAGGAAGTGTACATCGATCGTATTCCTGACCTGTATTATTTTGCATGTTCAATTTGTTTGGGCAAATACAGGGATCCTATTCAGCAGCCCGTGCGGATGCGTTTATCGTATAAAACACAGGCCACTGAAAAAGAAACGCGATACGCAACGACCAACTGATTAAAATATTTAAGCTGACAATGTCACTCGTGTTGACGGAGCATGTCGCGTTATGTAGCGCCGACTGTCCATGACGAATTCCACTCGAAATAGGAGTTCCCCGGCAGTGAATATTTTGTTGTGGTCCTGTCGAGGATGAAAGTGCCTCTTTGCCCTTTGAACGATTTGGCAGCCTCGTCGGTCCGGCCCATGGACACAGGCCACGGGCTACGGCTCGCGTACGACACGGACACGGAGCGGCATTGAATAACCGCTAAGTAGAAAAGGCGAGGCTTAAGAGATTAATGATCAAGGAGCCTCTCCTTTTTCCTCTCTTTTTGTGCGACACACGCGGATGCAACGCGAAGCGGTTGTGTGTCCTCGTATGTTCTCAATTGCTCGCATCGTTGCCACGTTCGCATCGCAACAGATGCTCGACTTTCAAAACCGGAAAGGAACAATACACCTACGTGTGAAATTGCGACTAGCTCTGCGGTTTCAAATGCAGTTCGATACTTTCTGCGACGAGGCTCGCTGGGGCGATCCAAACTTGACACGCTTCTAAATTTTAGCGAAAGGATTGATCGTGAAATGCAGAGTTCCACGCGTCACGAAGCTCGGTGAGCGGTGAACCCAGAGGGTGCAGCTGTTACGAACATTTCGTTTGAATGGTACCAGCGTTCCACTACTTATGTACTTTTTGTACAATCGATCGACTAGAAGCGAGGAAACGAATCGGTAAGCTCAAGTCAATTTCCCGCGCGGTTCTGAGGAAAGTTTGCAAGGAAATAAACTTGCAGCAAATACGAATGCATGTACCAGCGAGTGACCTTGAACCAACTTAACCGACTTGTGTGGCTTCCACGAGGGAAGAAATTCAACGGTTTCCAGGGACGAATGCAACCGCGCACAGGGCAGGGAGATTCAATTCCGACTGCTCCCCGGCAGGCGCTTTACTATTTCGAGTAGATTTTTGGGTGTCGCGGCAAGAATGCCACGAACGCCCTCGATATCGCAGCGGGTTACGGAATTATCGACTACCAGGAATTCCTCTGCGGGATGTTACGCGTACTCGGTCTCACGATTATGAATTACATTAACGCCTTCTGTCGAGACAGTAACTGTACGGCAGCGATTCAATAACCCAGACAATTTTCACCTTTCCGTTACGAGCGCACCGAGACGCGCGGTTTAGGCAATAATAATGTTTGCCACGCATAACCGTACATAGGCAGGAAGCGTTCGCTATTCTCCAACATGTGCGAGCATTTCAAGCCCACGTAACACGTGGGTGGATGACTGCACACGCTCAACACTAAAACCGGCAGGTTGGCGTTTTGTTTGAACGACGGCGAGCAAAGAAACGTGGCCGGTATAGGCTGCGTTTTCCACCGAGCTGTACAGGGTGTCTCTGTTGCTAGCGGAATGCGCGGTACAATTACTCGAAACGAATTGATCCTCGTTGCCTTGGGCGCAGGATTAGAAACGAAATACGAGCAATGATAGCGAAACGCGGAGGTGTTGAGGTTTCCCCGCTCGAGATCGAGACCGTGGGAATCTGAATTTATCTGGTGATCCGTGTGTCCTCTTTTCCCTTTGAAGAAAAAAAAAACTGGGACGCGCAGCGGCGAAAAGCTCCGCGCGTGTATACGCGTGCTGATTAGCGTAAAGGAAGGATGAGTGGACGAGCAACGAAACCGCGACAGGCCGGAATAGACGTTGCCAGAGGTGGCGGATGTAGAATCGTGCAAGTGGAGGTAGAGGGGCCTGGGTATATCGACCTTTGCGGCTCACAGGGAACGCGCGGAAACCGTTTATATAAAATTTCTAATAGCAAAGTTCGCGCGATTGTTAGGTCATGCGCGGCACGCGTTCAGGAAATGAAATAGCCGAACGAGGCGGGAGTGTGGGAATTTCCAAGGTAAGGAAAGATATATCGGGACGCGGAAACCTCGCACCCTGGCCGTACCACCAGGAATAATGACTCTAGAATGATTTCTAAGCTCCGCTGTATAAGGCGTACATATCGATTATTATTAGCATAGTCGGGCCGGAAACTCGACTGGCAATTAATTTGACCGAATTGCTGATGCGACGCTGGCAAGACCGAGCACGTCGGGACGCGAGGAAAGCAACGTGGAAGAAGGGTACACGTTTAGCGGGGGAGTAATTAGCAACTGTCTCGTTCCTCGTTTTGCCCACAGAGGAATTTTTTCCAGGAGCTGCACTGGAACCAGTATTTTCCAACGGAGGAATCTGGATCTTTCTTTTTGTCGATTTTATGCGAATAGAATTTACATCAAGATATTCAATACGAAGATAAGATAAGACTGGAGACTTTCCGCGCCGAGAGCATCTTTGGATCGGAACGAGGTAGTGGTTCGATAGGAATATCTCTACCAGACTCGTGGCGAAGAAACTAGTTGTCCAGGGGAGGTTGAACGACACGCGTTCATTCAGAGCTGCCTGTTGGAGCGCATTGCATTTGACGCGTTCGTACGTCCCTGATCGGTCGAATTTATATACGTCGGCCTAAAAATATTTTTACCCACCGACGCGATAACGCAACGAAGAAAGAGGTCCTCTTCGCTCCGCGATCCCTCGGCGCACCGCGGTTCTGCCCCCATACCTTGTACACAGGGTGTCGTGTTATTCTCTGGTATACTCGAAGCTCGGGGTGGATGGATAGTTAACCTTTCGAAAATATCGGAATCGTAGCAAAACCGGTAAAGGCCAAGGGGACGAAGGACAAAAGCGAGCAAAGGAAGGATCGGAACGGGCCTGCGCTATCCGACCGACACGTATAAATAAAGAGGAGAGTCGGATACGGGGCGAGGTTGCCAGATGTTTGTAATATTGATCCGCGGAGCTGGGACACGGTCGCCAGCCAGGGGTCACGCGGCGGGACGTGGCAACGCCGCTCTGTTCCCAGCTGATCGAGCTCCACTCACGTCTGCCCGACGCTCCACCATCTCTCTCTTTCCCTCTCCTTCTCCTTCCGCCGTCTCATTTCTTCGCCTTCCCTCCTTTCCTTTCAGCCGCCGCGCTTCTCACTCTTTCTCCTGTAACCAGCAACCGGCACTTTATCGGCCTGCCTCGAACCGCAGAGGCCTTTCCTGTCTTACATCGCCCGCGGTTTCATCGTTCCTCCCATCTTAACTTGAACGCCGGGCGCACAAGCTTCCTTCCAGTCTGTAGCCGCTCCGCCAACCATATTATACAACGAAGAAAAGCATTGCACGCCGACGCTTCCGATATACGTATATCAAGTCTGCTTTCGCGAAAAGACTCGGGGTTCCGGTGTCTTCGTCCAACAGCATTCCTTGCGCGTTTACTCCTCGATCCGAGACAGGGACAATTTCATGCCAATTATACTCCCGAGACACTTTGGAGGGCGAAAGAACGCACTGTCCTTTAAAATAGCTACCCCACCTCTCCCCCTCCCTCATTTCTCCGACATCGTTACCACCCCCACCGACGTCTTTGGCCATCCTGAAAACTGTGTGCCAACCGTGTTACGTAACGCAGCAACTGAATTCGCTGAATAAGATATCTTCAGGATTATTTTCGCCGATTAAAAAACAATTATCCCCGCGGACGCGAGAGGCGCTGCGGATAATATCGCCACCAGATCCTCTGTAAATCATGGAATAGCGAGTCTGGTGCGCGTTTAGGTGATATGTACAAATACGGAAACTGTGTATTTCATGCGACAATAAATAGGAGTTCTAAAAGCACTGTAAATACTGTCAATCTACTTAAAGCATTTCCTTTACAAGGATTCTTTCCTCTATTACACTTATCGACGCCATTACGTAATACCTGTTAGTCGATAATTCCGCGTTCATTTTTCATTCATGCCCCGTTCTTACCCGAGGATTAATATTCAACGACACGGAGATCAGGTGTCACGTTTGGAAATTGGAAAAACATTTTTCCTTCCACCGCGATGGAGTTGCCCGCGCTGTCTTGGAGAACTACGTGGGCACCGTGCACGGTTTCAATACCTGCAAAGGGATTATGCACCCTTTTTTTTCGCCTTGGAAGCATAACACAACGGGGAACAGCTACCGGATATAATAATAGATTAGGTGGAGGAAACCGGGTTATCCCACCCTTACGGTTACTCCCCTTGGCCATGACCGACATGAAGACACAGAAGGGGGGAAAATTGGGTTTCCGTGGCCTTTGCGCAACCTACGAAAGTATCAAGGTGAAATGCATCTCTCTGAGCACTGCACGCGAATCGAGTCTCGGAAGAAATCGCGTAAACAATTCACTGCACTGCGATCGGGCGTTAAAATTTCAAGAATGGAGCGTAATTCAATCAGCCGTATGTTAAACTAACTTTACACCTTGATAAAACAGCGACCGGTAAGCGGTGGCTATTTTGCAACGTTATTGAATCCAGTTTGCGAGGCAAGGCGAGGTGAAATTCGACGTTGAAAAGAGAAGTGGGAAGATGGAGGGGAAGGAGTAATACGCAATTCAAAGCTTATCAAGCATATCTGTAAGAGTAACTCGAGGATATCACAGTATAGTAGTTTCGAACAGTTGTTATCGTCAACGTTACCACGTACACAAGCTGCTGCTTTGAAACCTGTATTGATAATCGAGCGCTGACGTTTATTTACTTAAAACTGTTCACTGCGGAGAATATTCGAACTCTCACGTTAGCTTCGGTTTTATAGCGGCGGAGCTACGGTTAATTCAGGCGCGTTTTGCACTCGCGGACCTTACGAGAGCGATCTTCAAACGGACTCTCGCTTGTAAATATGGGATTGGCGTGCGATCATTCAAACTCTGGCTGGAGACCGTTCTCTAACAACTAAATTACACCATTCTCGCCTCTCTCTTTGCCCGCCCTTCTTGTTCACGTGACGCAGAAAAGTAGCTTTGCATAGAACCGTGGCGTATTCGAAATTGAACGTTTTAGCCACCGTTGTCGAAGCTATCGTCCAAGGTCAGCCCCGACAATTGTACACGTGGACAGCCTGAGCGGATGATTGATTCGTAGGTGCAACGGGGTTTCATTGCTACGAAGAAATTCTCTGTTTCCCTTCTTGGCACCAAACGAGATTAGTTTGCCCCGTGTAAGGCTAGTAATTCAATTATCTCAGCAAAGGTCCACTTTGCTTAATTATCTGGCGGGGCTGAAGGGCACGGAAATTAAGTACCGCGATTGGAGTAACGGTTACTACAGTCAGCAATGCAACTTTCAGCTCAAACGACTGTACCTGCGAATAAAACTGCTCCATTTGCGTGTGGGCACGAAAGGAGAGACCAAAATAGGACACTGATAATCGACGATTATTCGGGGTGATTCCTGCGAAGTGGACGCGCAACTGGGGATTATGTGAAAAAAATTGCTGGCACAGGAAATGGGGCATATCACAAGGTATCGCGAACTTCCGAAAGTCACCTTTGCCGTTATACATACAGTACGCTCTATTTTGGCCGTAATATAAAAGGGTCGCCGTTTTTAAGCCACGTTCAGCGTCTCATGAAGCGAAAATACATGTGTCACTGCGGTTCGTTAGACAGGTCCGAAATGTTCTCTGATTCAATTATTTTTGTTCCGTGCTCGCGCGCTAATGACGAAATCCGTTACAAACAGACTATCGTGCTTTCTGCTTGAACTTGGGGCACAGGCACGCTTTCGAACGTTTTTCAAGTAAAAGCCGAAGCTGATGGCATTCTAGATCGATGGCGTACGATAATAGAATCGATGCTTCGCAAGATTTGAAGCGAAACTAATGGCATCGGTACGGTACCAGGAGAACGTTACTGAAATATCCAACAGCGCGATGTTACCGCTGAAAAATGCGCTACTACTTAGACTGTCCGTCTAAGAATCTTTTTGTCTACGGTATACCTATGTTACCATTGCAGAGATACTGAATTTAAATCGGCAGGGTATTAATACGAATGGATGCGTCAAACAGCTCGCCTAAACCGTAACGGATGACAGCGCTCACCCTATGTAATAATATTGATTTGAACGTGCGCCGAATAAGATTAGCAGCCAGGTGGCTCAAATTCAGCTTTGCGATGCAGGCAACGAACCTTCCTTTCATGATCGCCACTCCGCCCGCTACGTTATTCAAGGCATTTCGATCGTGGTCTCTGAACTGCTATACCATTTGGCCGTATCACCTCGCCGTACCTTAAATCTCGAGAGCGGCGCGCCGAAAGGAAACGGGAAAACCGGCCACGTCAACCACGACAACAGAGAAAGCGAGCGTGAATTATGAAAGGATTGAAGAGGAAGGATACACATCGCCGGGATTCGTGGAGCCGCGCGTTCCCCGAAATTCGCCTCATCTGCTCCCCGGCCAACAATGCCATCCATGTTTAATTGCGGCTCAACGAAGGACCCTAATAACTCTTGGATTATTAAACCGCGTCTCCTATCTGCGGGCTGAGAGCGAACTGCAAACAGCAGGGCGGTCGGAGACAGGCGTGCTGCTGCTGCAGTGTCTCCTTTCTTACGAAACGAGGTGTGAAAGGTGTGTGTGGGGTAACCAGCGGCAAGGCTGTTCACCAGAGTAGAAAGATATCGGATAAGAAGCGTCTAATTAACGAGGGAATCCGAGAGAAGAAGCCCGGATCGAGTGCATGGGCGTGCGCAGTGGCGCTCGCAGCGAAAGGGGTAGATGGTGGATGGTAGAAGACAGGCGCTAACGATAAATAATGGGGAAATATCGGAGATGGAAGGCAAGGCGCGTGTTGGAGCAGTGAAATATCGCGAGTCTCGGCGACGATGGGCACCGATGCGGATAGAGCCGATAGAGGGATGGTGTCTAGAGTGTCCTCTGCGCTTCCCCTCTTTCCCTGTCGGGGCGGCTCGCGGCAGCAAGCTGCAGCGATGTCGGTTTTGCGTCGGCGCGGTTCCCGCGGCTTGCAGCGTTGCCGGCTCCTCGGGGCATACGGCAGAACCACGAGGAGGAGAAACGAGCGAGAGTCGGCCGAGCCGAGAGAGTCCCTCGCAGTCAGTTTTTGCCTTTGACACGCGACGGACGACGCTGGCCGCGTCGCGATGCACGAGTATGTCATGTGACACGCGGAACGCGAAAGAGTAACCACCTCTGATGAAAGCGGGCAGATAGAGAGATAAAGAGGCGGAAGGGGAGAGGAGAGAGAACTAGAGATAAACATACACACACACACACACATACACGGATACACAGCCAGACAGACACAGCTACCAAGGTAGAGAGGAAAGGAAAAAAAGAAATAGAGAAAGAGAGAGGGTATATGTGCGCGCGTGAGTACGCGTATGCGTGGCTCGTTTGCATGTGCTGTCAATCATTTACATATGCGCATTCGCGAGCGCCAGTGCCCGTGTTGTTGTACGCGCCGTGCTGTATCGTGGCGGATTTTCCCTTCCCGTCCAAATTCGGTGCTCCGTACGAGTCGTTCCATTAGAGCGCGCACAATTATGTTGCCGGCTCGACACGGCAACAGCAGCAACACCGCCGTCGACGACAAAACCACCAGCAACCGCCAGCTCGGTACGCCCATGAGACACTGGGCCAGGTTTTTTGCGAACGGTTAAGAGACACCGCACCGCCGCCGGTTGCCCAGCCGACGACACGCTCGGTGTCTTCGCGACTCGTCTGTGATCCTCGGTAGGTAGGTAACACACACATTCACAGAGAGCCAAAGTACGAGAGGAGATACAGTTTAAAAAAAAAAAAAAAAAAAAAAAAAAAAAAATAATAATAATAATAATAAAGAGACACTGCTGTATAGAATCTTTAAGCGTTCTCGCGAAAAGCACGTGGCTGCCGGAAGGATCGAAGCAAACGGCCACTGGTGCATGCACGTTCCTCCGTGCTAGCTAGCACGGACTTATCGCGAGCCAAGTGTCGGTTGACTCGGAGCGTGACGGAGCAGAGTCGGTACAAAGAGAAAGAAAAAATAAATAAATAGCGAATTGTCGACGCTTGGATCTCGCGAGGACACGTCAGGACATGGGAGTTCTTGGTTGTATTGGTGGAAATCGTCACATTACAGGTCATAGGAATGTGGGAGCGGGTTTTGGCGCGGGGCTCGTGGTGGTGGTTAATCGTTCTCCTCGTAGCGGTTCACGTCGCGGACACGCAGGATCATCCTCCTCATCATCTCCCGTCGCCGGAATCAACGCAGCCATCATCGTCGTCGCGTGTACAATGTGCCACCGGTTGCGAGTGCCTGGACGATGGGGCGAGCCTGCTCTGCGAGGAACGAAGCTTCCTGGGGCTAGGCCTGCCCGGCCAGGCGACGAACGTTGTGTTGAGAAGCGTGGAGGCCGCTACTATACCCGTCGTCGCCCTCGAAACTTCCACCCGGCTAAAGAGCCTCGCGTGGACCTCCAGCGGGATAGAGCGGATCGAGGCGGGCGCGTTCCGCGCGGCAACGTTCCTCCAGCATCTAAACTTAGGTGACAATAGGCTGACGGAATTGCCGTCGGACGTCTTCCATCCGTTGCACCAACTCCAGTACCTGAATCTCACCGGGAACCGCCTGAGCGCGATCCCGCGAGTGCTGTTCCAAGGCCTCGATCACCTCGAGGAGATCGGTCTGTCGCGGAATCGACTGTCGGTGCTTCCCTATCAAGCGTTCACCTCGTCCAAAGCCCTGGCCCGCTTGAATCTGTCCGGTAATCTACTGGTCTCTTTGCCGGACCACAGCTTCAGGCCCAACAAGCAGCTGCAGCAGCTGGTGTTGTCCGGCAATCGACTGACCAAACTTCCATCCCGCCTGTTCTCCGGTCTCACGCAGCTCAAGATACTGGAGCTGGCCAATAACGAGATCGACACTATTCCCCGCGGTCTCTTCGCCGATCTAGGGTCCCTGCAGCGGCTCGATCTTTCCGAGAATCCTATCAGCCGCTTGAGTGGCGGAACGTTTCAAAGCCTATCGGGCCTACGGTGGCTCGACTTGAGGTATATACCGATTACGGCGCTTCCGCAAGACGTATGGCGACCGGTGAAGAATTTGCGCACCCTCCTGCTGTCCGGCACGAAGATCGAGATCCTACGGAACGAGGATCTGAAGGGATTAGATGAGCTGGAGACGTTGGAGATGAACCAAAGCCCGTTGAGGGAGATCTCGCGGCGAGTGCTGGATCGTACGCCGGGCCTTCGCAAGATCGATCTGCGGGACAGCAATTTGACCTTTCTACCGGCGAACGTAGCGCAGCTGGCGCATCTGAACGAGCTGCAGCTGCAGGGGAACCCGTGGGCTTGCGATTGCCGCATGTTCTGGTTCGTCAAGTGGGCAGAGAGCAAGGAACACCTAAGAACGGCATTTCAAAGCGGGTTCAGGTGCGGCGACGAGATCGACGCCGCCGGCGGCGATATACTGAACACCCTTCGTTACTTGGACTGCACGCCCCCGTTTTTGGCATACGCTACGCCCGCGGAACACACGCATCTGCTGTTGAACTCTGTGCTCCTCGAATGCGAGTTCAACGGCAATCCCCCGCCGTCCTTGACATGGGTCACGCCGACTCTCAAGGTACTGCACTGGAATCCTGATCCAGCTTTTCCCGACGCTTTTGTCGAACATCCTCCCGTACACGGATGGGAACAAAGTGCACCGTTCGTAGACGATGGTCGCGTACGCATCCTCGAGAATGGATCTTTGTACATCACGACGTTGCTCAGGCAGGATGTTGGACAATACAAGTGTTTCGCGGTCAATCCGATTGCCAATGCCACTACCTATATTAGTTTGCAGATGAATCCGATAACCTTACACAAAATCAAGATCCTCAGCATCATGGTAGGCGCGGCCAGCGCCACGGCCTTTCTTCTCTTAACACTTCTAACGCAACTGCTTCGTTATCTATTGGGCAAGTAAGTATGTACTCTCTTTCCCATTTTCTTTTACTCCATGCGAGCTTGAAATTGATCCTGTTTGCTCGCGCGAGCCCATTTGCCAGGTTCTTCGTTCCGTGGCCCTCGGTCGCCTGCACTATGTTCGCTAGAGCACAGGTGGACGGTGTCCTGTCCTCGCGCGGTGGTCAAAAGCGGCTGGCATTCTTCGTCCCGATGAACCGCAACGAATGAACCGTCCATTTTCTTTTCGTTTCAGGTGTGGCTGTCTTAACTGGTGTTCGTGCTGCAGGCACGTCGGCTCTACGCCCCGCGCCAAGCAGATCTATCAGATGCTGGACAGCATCGAACAGTACAAAAGCCAGCAGCTCGAGAAGCTACGCGAGAATTACACCCAGCAAGTGCACAGAATAAAGGAGAACTGCGCGCAGCAGGTGGAATGGATCCGCGACAATTACGAGGGCCAGATGAGGCACATACGGGACATAAGGGACTACGGGACGAGCCACCTCACGGCGCTAAGAGATCAGTATTACGATCAGGTAATAGAGCAGCAAAGTAGATTATTATTAGTCTTAATGTGAACAGCATCCCAAATATGTATCTGTCTTCGGTGTCTTCTCACACCGTGCAATACCGACTAACTACCGTAACAAAAATCATCGCTTGCAACGAAATGGTAACTGTTTGTCGCCCTCAACAAGAAAACCGTTTACGGTCGAACATTCTTCGCGCGTGAATGTACGAACGTTTCACGAGGTTGTTTCTCTGGTCTCGAAACAGGTGAGAAAAGCGAAGGATTACTCGACCAGCCAGCTGAACTGGGTACGAGAAAACTATGTCTTCCAGCGCAACAAGATACGAAAGTTCAGCGCTCACCAGGTACTGAGGCTACGGGAGAGTTACAAGTACCAGCAGCAGACGTTGAACAAGGTACTGGAGAACCTGCCGAGCTTCTACTTCGACAATTGTCGGAGCGGCTCCTGCGGCAAGAGCGGCTCGATGGTGTTCGACACGAAGGAGGACGGGTCCATCCGCGTGGACACTTACTTCAAGGCGAAGATCAACGACATGGCGAACGGGGCGAGCCTGGAGGACGTGAACAGCGAGTATTACACGCCGACGGAGGTCTCCTCGACCAGCCCGCACGGCATGATCGAGGGGATTCACATAAACTACATCGAAGACAGCGGCCCGCCGCCGGGACTGGAGGCGCTGTGCAACGGTATCATGCCGCACCCGATATTGCTGCACAGCATCGAGGAGGACGGCAGCTCGTCGTCGGTGTACAAAGACGCGGAGCACAGCAAGGCGACCTTCAGAGGCTTCAGCACCGAGGCCCTAGCCAACGAGCCTACGGACATAGCTGAGGTTCTTGGTCTTCTCGTACCTAGCACCAGCTTACCGGAGCTACCGCGCGAGACCAAACTCTAGACGATTTCGGTGCAAGTGTTTGAAGCGTACTAAGCCTCACTTTAAACAGCCCCGGGATAGAATTGTTAGGCGAGAGCGTACCGCCGCTGGATCGTTACGCGAGAGAAAAATAAACGTAGAAGTGCCTCGACGCCGGTAAGTGAGGGGCGTACTCGCGAGTAGGAGCGGTGGTACAGTTCTCTCGTCGCTACTACTCGGGACTCTAGCTTTTGAGAAACCACAAAAGAGAGAAAAGAAACAATGCTTAAGAGAATAATATACCTCTGGGAATGACGACGGAAGGACAAGCCTACAATTACCAAAGGACTACACATCCCCCCCTCCCCACCCACCCACTCCCAACCCCTATACCGACACGTCGACGGAACATAGTCGGTCGTGTGTGCGTGTGTGTTACCGAAAACGAAAAAAAGAATAGAAAAACAAGAGAACAAAAAAAAATCGCGGACAGCTTCCAAGGACTTTTCCCGTGACTCGACCTTGCAACCTGTCCGCCCTCGCACTCTGTGCTTGTTTATCGTTGCCGTTATCGTGCGTCGTCGGCATCCATGGTAACGAGCCACGGTCTTTTAGGAGAGATCGCTAGGGATAGACGCGAGTTCCCACCGCGTTACTGCCAAATCTGCCGTGAGCCAACTTTTTCGCTAAGAGTAAATAGCAAGCGGGGAAGGGATAAAGAGACAGAGGGCCGACGCGCGTGCAGAACGGCGGTTGCGTAAAATATTACGCCTAGTTGTCAATTTCATGGGCTTGATCGCGACCAGTTTCGGGAGAAATCGATCGGCACCTCGGCATCTCTATCCTCCTGTACATATGTGTGCGTGCGATTTTACGGGCTCTCGCAGCCGTGTAACCGCGACTCTCAACGAAAGACTGAACCGCTGATCGGCAGAACGCGTCGTCGACGATTATCATCGGCCGATAGATGCACGACGACAGGAACCGATTCGCTATCCGTTGCTCCGTTTAAATCGCTCTTCTTTCCTTCACCTTCGATTGCCGTTGGATCGGAGCGACCGATATCCACGCGGACGTTAGATATTTCCCATCGCTTCTCCGACGTCTGGATGTCCCTACGCCCTCTCAAGCTGTTACCCGCTCAGTAAAACGTAGCTTGTTCCGAACGATAGAATTATATGATTATTTGAGAAAAGAAAAAAAAAATATATATATATGAGAGATCTTTCTGCCAAGGAATGGAAGAAACGTACTTAACCGTTGTCGCGCCGACGTACCCTAACCGCTTCAAGTCACGGTTGCTCGAGAAACTTCGATAGAACGCAAAGATGATTAGTGGTTATATCTGATTCTAGGTAATCCGACCGATGCGAGGTTATTTTCTACCGGAGACTTACAACGGGCTCTGTTCCCCCCACTTCTGATTACCAAACTCTACCGTTCATCGCGTCTTCCCACGCTAATTTCCAACTGACAATGGATCACGTAAACTCCCTATATTTTTAACAGTATAACGGCAAACTTGCCATTTCATTGGAAGTATGTAGCTGATAGTTCAAGAAGGCTACGTTTTAATCGCCTTAATTTTAATCGTGAGATTTTATATGTATATTAAAAAAAAAAAAAAAAGGAGGGCGCAGCACTGATGCGACGTTTCGAGAACCCGGTTGGAGGATCCAGTAATTGAATCAGTTGAAACGATTGGCAGACAGACCTCCGTGTACAGGCGTTAAACGGAAGAAATATTCTAATCACGATAATCGCCATCGCGAAGGTACGATAATGACTGTGCAATTTATCATCGCGCGGTTGAAATCGGCCTGAGCCATGAACCTCGGTACGATCTCATTTTCCCTGTCTACATTCGAGCCAGCGCCGACCGCGCGTTTAAAATCATGGAACCGCGGAGCTCCCCCATGAAATTGAAATAACCCAGATCGCTGAGAAAACAGATATGCCGAACGGCATGTTCGAAGCTAAGTTCCCGTTGGAATAACATTTAAATGTGCTTATTAGATAACGCACGTTCGTGGTAGGCGTACGGTTCACTACTCTCGGCTACGTTCCATTCTATTTGATAATGCTTAACTCGTACAGATAATCTGTAAACTTTCGTCCACTACAATCTTGTTGTCTCTGTTCCGATCTTGCGATACTTTGCCTCTGTGATTAAAAAGCGAAGAACGAGAGAGGGGAGAGGAAAATGCAATTATAAAAAGAAAGGAAGAAGCGATCAATGTGTTAACGAATTACGATTGAATTGCTTTGCGATTGCAAGTAGTTAATCTTTCTGTTCGTAATGGTATGCGATGCGGGCCACCGTCGTTTAAGAATATGAAATATAAACATTGACGAAAGTTGTACGATTATTTCTCAGTACGCCCGTTTCAACAGTACATAGGAGATACAAAAAGGTTGTTCGATTCGATCGTCAGTGGTAGAGACTCGAAGGTCGTCTCTATTCTTTGCTTTTAACAGAGCCCTATACTTTTATTAAATTCGTTTCTATAAACTGAATAAGAGGAGACCAGCCGTCAACCCTTTACGCGATATCGCTATGAATAAATTTACCGCCATTTTCAGTGGCAGAGCAGTGGTTCTCAAGCGCCGCCGCACGGCGCAGTGTCGCGCCACGTCAAACCGTTCTCCGCGGCAGCGAATGACAACTACTGGTTCTAAACTGCAAACGGTAGCTGCAATTTATCGCCAATATTCATGACAGTGTATTATAAAGCGCAAACGAGTTTCTTGTACCTCCGGTGATCTAAGAAGTAACTCCTCGTGCATGTTTAAATCGGGACATTATGTATTGCGTATAGTTGATAGAAAATCATGGGCGCGCGATTAACGTTCCCCGGCCCGTGGAACTTTGAATCCGAGGTGACGCGTTGAAACGCGCGGGAGTTCTCGATTTTCTTTCTTTTCACATCTTCCTCGTTCTCCCTTCCCCTTTCCTTCTGTCCCTCTTCGACGATTCGCCCGTTCGCCGTGCGGTCGACCTCCCACTATCAACGCGCCGCGTCGAAGCCGGGCTAGGAGAGAGCAGCCGCGGCCGACGCGTGGTAGCGGCGCTGACGTTATTTTTGGATCGCTTCAGCGACTTCAAAGAGATAACATTTTATCATCCCTCGAAAACGGGGCCGCGGAGGGCCGCGGAACACGGGGCAGTCGGTGTTCGATAGCCGGGCGACTGGTTTCCCCTTCGCCATCGTGGAAAAACGAAGACGCATTGGACGATCGGCGGCGGACGTAGATGTTAGCGATAAGTAACGGTGGTGTAGGCGCTTCGTCACGACCTCGACTATCGATCGTAGCTCATTCCCTGCCCGTACCTTGGCTAACTCGCCAGGCTAGCGTTGGCTACGCGCTCAATTCGTACACGTTCGCCGTTAAACGGAACTCAGCATCGAATACTCTGTTACATCCTGACGCGCGTTTAAACTTTCCTACTTTCTCAGGACTGCTCGGGTACCTCTCAACAGCCTCGTCGGCTGATTCGCTCGCGCTTATCGGGAGAGATAAGAGTAGAATCCTGGATCACCACTATCGCCACCCTCCTGTATACGGTCTCACGGGAAGTCCCAATATTCCAACCCCCGCGACGAAGAGCGCAGGTACCCGAGCACTCCGTGACTCGACCTCCAGCCCAGGTATATCTCGGTTACTGAAAATTTCCCGGGGCACCCGCGCACCCTTTAATATGTATGCTACCTACTGTCTTAGGTACTGCTCGACCAGGAGCCGCGGAAACTATTAACTCCTAATTAACTCCTGCTCATTAGTCGAAGAATACATGTCCGTTGAGCTAATAACGCGAACCTTTCGTTGGATATCCTTGTCACGCGCGTTACCGCCAAAACTTCACCTGTTATCAATGGAGTAATCGCCCGCTAAAAGTGTACCAGCCTGGTCCGTATAAAATATACAGCAAACGAAATGGACTCTACTACTAATCGCAGGTACCACCGAACAGATACGCAGAAGGGGATCGCTTCCGCATGGTCTTTTACAAGTCGGAGAATTCTCGTAAGCCAGCAAAAGACTTAATAGCGACATCGCTTTCAAAGATTGTCCGAGCGAAGTATCATTAGGGATCGCTAAATCTCGTTTCTGCTAATGTTTACTGTCGACAATGCTTGTCCGGAGATTGTGCGTCACTCCTAGACGATCTAGAGGGCTGACTGTAGAGATTAGTGGGTACCGTTAAACGGTCATTACCGCAGTTAGGTATATAAATTAGATGGCGACAAATGTACTTTATCAGTGGATCACCCGTCAAAAACAGGCTGTGGAATGAGTACCGCGAAAGCATTCGTTCGGAGGACATTGTTGCGTACTGTGTGTAGCGAAAGGTGTTAAATACAAACTCGCGTGTGTACTGTAATATTTTGGTCACGTTAGTTAGATGCTCAAATCGTATAATCATTTCTCGACAACCTCAAGTTCCTCTAGCAAAAGGCACCGCTTGGCGACATATCGGGCGCTTTTGGTAGTTCATATTTTGCTGCATTTCTTAAGGCTCCTAGCGTAGCGAACACATGCTTTCTCGGGGCGTGAATGAGGATTTTATGGAAATATTTATTTTTGTAGAGATAACGCCGGTACTTTTAGAGAAAATTAAAATGTTTTCTTTATCTGATCGGTATGAAAAATAAGAGAGGAAGAGAGAGAGAGAGAGAGAGAGAGATCGCTACTTCCATTCCTGTTTCTAAGTTCCTTCGTTTTCTTTTTCATCGGAGATATGCAGATTGAATATCGTCGAACCTACTCTCTTATTATACGTCGTGGATCGTCCGGCTGCGTGATAGAAGAGAAAATGCCCTAAATGTCCTAACAGACAAATCTCCACTTTCCATCGCGAATAACGTTATGTCAGGGCACCGAGTTGCTCAATCATTTTACAATTCAAATACCCGCGTCCCTGTATGACTTTTCATTCCTTGCCTGATGAATGATTTATGTTTCCGTTACGATCCTAAACGCTTTCTTTCAATTATAATTTGAAATGCGAAGTTTTTAAAAATATGCTCAATTTACAGTATAATTAATAAATCACGTTGTTTATCGATATGTATACTCCCTCCTTTTCTGTGACTTCAAGCCCCCCACCCCACCGCAACAGATCCTCCTGAATATTTTCCGAGACAGACACTTTCACCCTGTCGCCCCGCAAGAGAATCGTTCAGATGAATTTCAAACGGCACCAGGCTGTTGCACGTGTCGGCGCGCATCGTTAGAACGAAATTTCGTTCACCGAATGGTGGAACAGGCCGCCGCCGAAGAAACGGAACACGGTAATATCATACTTGCTGACAATGCGGCAACAAATTGATAACGAGCACAGTGAACTTATTCCCCATTCGAATAATAAAATTCCAACGCAACACTCGAAATCTTTGGCATCGCGCCAGTGTAAGTGCACAGTTGAAAATTTGAAAAAACAATTAGCGCAATTTCTATGACTAAATGAATATTTCGGGATCAAAATGATACGAAGATACATTAGTGTCGTTAGTGCGCGTAAGGCGGCAAATCTTACATGACCTTTTCTGTTTTTGGTAATCGCGAATGATCGCTACTACCCCTCTGTAGCACATGATCGGTGGTACCGCAATATCTGTACAATCACCGTATATACCGTCGTATCATATCACAAGGAAATGAAGTGCACATACCTTCTCTTGCGTCCGATTCCACACAATTACGCTGTGCCCACTGTTGATGAGATTTTTTACGATGCCGCTGCCCATGATACCCAAACCGAGGAATCCAAATTTCAAGGTTGACGGAAGGATGTTTTTCTCTTTAAGGGTTTGCGACAATGTTTCCACATCTAAAGGAGGTGTCACCTGCCGTGCAAGGTAGCAAGGAATTAACAATACAGTCTCCGATAATTCTGCCTCGATTCGAAGGGGGAAAGAAAGCCACAGCAACGTGAAAAATGAAATTACATATATGGAGAAATAAAATGAGAACAGACATCGCGGCGAACTTTTATGTTAAATGGCTGAGCATCTTAAATATTTTTATCAAGACTTAAGCTCCTTTCGTTCATGAAATTATTTTTTCCTATGTTAAAATTGGCGACATTGCAATCTCGTGTAAAATCGCGAAATTTTTTATATCGCAAAGAAGAGCAGAAAGTCTCGTTGAAAATCATGTGTGTATTTAGTCATGCATTTAACATTAAACATGTTTTTTAGAGTCTACAGTAAAATATCCCGAAGTTATGATCATGGAAAGGAATCAAAGAAGGCGTACTGTTGTTGCTGTTTATTTATTCACACAAGTAGGTAAGCGTTGATGAGAATTTGTCACTTATGAACCAAGCGAAGCAAAATTATAAACCCGCGAAAATATCTCATAATTGATATTTTAAATTCAACTATTTAATTCTTATTTCGCATCAGGAACAATGGAATATTACTAATGATAATAAAAATTTCTTTAGAAAACCTATTGTATTTATCATTATATAATAATAATATATAAACTGTACTTACAGGTCTCGCGATATTTGCAGGCCTGTTCAGAAGAGTTGATCCTGATTTCCTGGGAGGAGTCGAATGATTCATTGGAGGACTAATACTGCCAACCCTATTACTGTTACTCGTACTTGATTCCCTACGCTGTTTCTTGGCAGGGCGGCGAGCATCGCTCGCACTGGTATCCAATCTCTTGGTTTTTGGTGTTTCCTGCAAAGTAACGAGAGGATTCATAGTTACTTTCTATTGCAAACATAGAAAATTGTGTTAGCAATGGTACGTCTAATAAATTTGTTCGTTTAATTTTATTTTGTTAAAATGCGTATATAGAAGAGAAAATTAAGTCTTTTAAAATTATAATTCATTTTAAAAACCTAACCTTACGAGGCTTGGGTGTTTTTACTACGCTTTTCTTCTCGGATATACTTTCTTCTTTAAGCCTGTCGAATAAGGAGTCTGGGTCTAAGCCATCCTCAAATACCTAAAGCAAATTATATTATTGTATCATCTGTGAGATATTTGTAAAACATGTGAATTATCGAGAGACCTCGATGAATATATCTAAATAATTTTTTAATTATTAAACAACTTACCTCTCCATTAGCAATAAATTCTTCTATTGCTTCTACCGCATCTTTAAATGCACCCGACTTACTAGACTTTACAAGAGTATCTTTATATTCTAGATATGGTTTTATATTCGACTCCTCTATCCATGCGCTACAAGAAATATGTTGTGAGTCTCGGTAGTGGATGCACGAGAGAGTAGAAGAAATAAGGATCTTTACGGAAACTTACTAATTATTTGTTCCAAAGAAGAAAATACATTGAACTGGCCCCTTCTTAGTATTCGTCGGTTTCTTTAAGTCCTTTGAAGGATTAGACACCTTAAGATGCCATGGGAGAATTATTATATAATGTAAATTACAATTTACAAACATATTCTTTCAATGAAACAAGCAAACAAGAGCGAGTAATGTGTGATTGAAGAAAGTGGTATGGCAATAATATTTATGTTTTCATATTGCTATATTACGCATTTTATGGTACATCAAAAATTATTACATACACATAGAAAAAAAGATGTACATATGTACGATTTCTGTAACTTTTTATTTCAATCGATTTTTGCATATCGAGCATTTTATTTGCAATAAGTTGGTAGTATCCCGATTTCGGCAGTACAATTTCAAACATAATTTGAAATTTTAAAGTAATTAAAAATGAATTGATATTCCCTACATTTTACTGCAAATTATATACCGTAAACAATATGTGTAAATAGTGAATAAAAGGAATTCTATTTGCGTCGCACATATCAAGCGGTTCAAATATATTTATATTGAAAAGGGCATCAATTTACCGCGCGAATTACGTTTAACAGGCATATCGCTTAGTAGCCAGAGTTCCACTTCATAGTTCTGAATAAAGGCGAGAAGAAAAACAGGAAAGAATTGCGTGGCTGTGCAGAAATACGCAATGTAAACATGTAAGTTTTAGCCCATCTCGGGAACAACATGGCAAAAGTTATGAAATCACGGAACGTAATTTAGGTTATATTTTCGTAGTCTGCGCGCCAATTTGAAATCGAAGGTCGGGTGTGGCGGGAGATATGCAATGCGGGCCAACAGTGGCGTCAACAGTTGTATAAAAATATATCCGTTTTGCGATATTAAAATGGTGAATGAAAAGCAACGAAAACGGAACTGGACGCGTTCCCGCCAAATATGATGGCCGCGTTTGACTTCGTGGCGCGTATAACAGAGCTGAGTGTGGTCAACACAGAACCGTTAGCAATGAACTAGAACTTACCCGGCCAGGCCAAGGCGAAAATCCCTTCATCTTCGCCCTGAAATCGATAAAGACATCGATTAGTAAACACTGCCATACGAATTTCACTAGTTTCATTATAGAGATTCAGTGATTAACACGTTACGAGTACACACCATACTAGATCACCCAGTTTGAATACCTCCGACATGACAAAACCCACCTACTTCTATCACGATCGGCAAGCGACTGACTGACGAGTAGAGCGTCGTTTGTGCCTTACAACGTGATCCAAATTACCCCCTCCAAAGCTTGTGACTCAAGCGAGCGACTCTCTTCGTCGCTTACGCTTTCTTCATACCATGCGATTCGAATAAACTATTTACTTATTATTCAAGCAGACTATAATGTTTCTCCTAGAAATTATAACACCGAAATAGTATTAATATTTGATCCCTTACTTCCGGTAAGAAGAAAAATTCCGGTTCGTTAAACTCCCGTCTTACAACCTGGTTTTCAATGTCGGTTTGCTGACCGCCAATCAGCATTCCACTTTCTTTTGGATCCAGTTTAATATTACCGAGTAAATTATCGTTTAAATAAGCAGAATATCAATTTTATGACGTTAGAAAAATTGTTTATAAGCGAACGAAGGTAAAAATTGATCTTTTTGAAAATATAATGAGAATGATAGACGGACGGGTGCCAAGAAGTCTATGATCACGGCGGTACAGCCTTGCCAGCTGTCAGCCATCGATTGTAAAAACTTTTTCTGCCTTAGAAAGCAGTGTTAGATACAAAAACAGTATTTTTCATTTCTTCTACGTGGTTAGAATAATTTACACCCGTTTTCTAAAAATTTCGCCAGGAATGGATAGTAATATTCGTTATAATATGGTATGTTTCGTGAACGACGCTGGTCATGATAAATTTTCTTCGTATGTGATGTTTCAAAGGCAGTATTGGTCAGTTTATAATCCGTTGTCGATTACTATATAAAGTATTTTTTGTTTGATGAAAGCATTTTACAATGTACTAAATAACATTGCTACTGCATTGTGATACGAATCTCACGCGACATTCACACGTAGAAGTTCATAAAAACATTGTTCGCACCGATCGTCGATTGTCCTTTTAAACGTAATTCTTAAGATTAAACGGGAACAGACTGGTTTATTATATTGTTTCAGTATTATTAAAGACTAACAAATTTTTCTTTCTTTTGATAATAACAAGACACAGATGCATTCTCTTTAAATAGCTTGATGACTTCATTAATAATAAATACCAAAGACAAGTGATTACGATTAAATTTTAGCCTTCGCAAGCGCACAATAATTCAAGTGGGGAACCCTCGCCTCAAAATGAGATACCTACATTAACTGTGGCGCTACCAGTTATACAGAACGATGTAATTAATCACTTGGGAAACATTGCCGCAGGACAAACCTCGATGGAAGCCAGAATGGTACGCAGCGAATTCGGTATCGTACGCGTGAAAACTATTGGCATTAACTAAGTTACAATTGTAGGCCGAAGGGGAAGAAATACCACCTCCAAAGGCAGACTTCTCGGCTCCACCACCTTACGAAGTAGCTACAAAGTTACCGAGCTATGAAGAAGTTCAGCGCGAGAAAACTTTGCAAGGCGAACCACACCCTCAAATACACATGGTAATTTTATGCAGCGCATATTACAAATCGTCCTGGGAGTTGAACGCATCTTATATCATTAAGTAATACTGTTCTTCTAGCCTGGCAATATCAGAGCACCACAGCAGCCTTTAACGATTCTTGCTATAGACACCGAAACTGCAGAAGGAGATCCAGAAAGTGGCTTACTCGGTACTGATTTTATGTTCTTTACAGCATTTTTGGGTAAGTAATATTTATCTGCATATTCTTTTGGTTAACATCTTTAATGAAATGACCCACTTGTTGTAGTTGCATTTGTGTTCAATTGGATTGGATTTTTGCTCCTGATGTGCTTTTGTCATACAATCGCATCTCGATATGGAGCATTATCTGGCTTCGGCTTGTCCTTAACAAAGTGGACATTGATCGTTAAACATTCCACTGACCTTGCATCGCGTGAAAATTCATGGCTGTGGTGGCTGATAATGGGAATCGGTTTGTTACTTCTCCTATATATCATTAATTGTGCGATTAATGGACTCGGTGAAGAAAAGGTATTTAAATTTCAGGAGTTTTGATTTGCGCACGGGCAATCGTTCAATACTTGAACATCAAGCGTGGTTGGAGATTACTACCCGGAAGTGCACAGGAACGCTTGCTCCTTTTCTATTAAGCTATTAAACGTGCACATTTATCTAACTTGGCTTTAGTACCAACAGCATTTCTATTTGGGGTTGTATTTGTACAATATATAATCCACACCCTTTGAAAACGTTACTTTATCTTGGCTACATATTATTCTATTATTAGGGAATAAAATTCTTCGAGTTATAGAGACTATTCGCCAACTTCGCTTATATGTGAGATAAATGAGGCAAAATAAAGAGAAAGATGATAGTTTTTGCACACTGTTTTATGTATTATTACGATCACATAGGTGAAGTAAAATATAAATTTTTATTGCTCAAATGTACGAACGATGTTTTAGCGTGAAATATCGTTAATAGACGCATTGTTCATTTAAACGTGAGCTGCTTCGTAATGTGTAACATATATAAGTTTATTACTTATAAAATTGATGTTACAAGTACAAAAATTTATTTTACAAGAGAAAGCATATAATCACTGTTCTCAAAAACAGATATCAAAGTGTAAGAATTCTAATAGAGATAATGTGTAATACACACTAGCACTAGATAAGCTTTTAGAACCTTGACTATACATGATCTGTGTATTGGATAATCTGAATCGCTTCTTTGTATATTACTATAATTTATAGAGAGAATTCTTATTGACTTTAAAGATATAAGTTAATCATATAAAGTATATGTATGTATGTGTATGTATATATGTATGTATTGTAGGAGGTTCAAAACAGAAATATAATCTTCGAAACGATTTAACAACTTACTTTAACATAAAGCATAAATACTCTTCTCATTCTCGCTATACTACAGCTATTTCTTTGCATGTTCGTGCACACGTAAGTGGAATTACGTATTCTGTTTACCCCTTCGTCGTAAACAATGTTAGTCTTGTATCATAATACTAGAGGTGACATCAGTGCCTGCTTAGACATTAGATAGTATTGGAATTATGTAATTCCTACAGTACATATACACACACACATATAAATGCATTAAAATATTGTAAAGCGATTTACACTATACGTTATACTGTAATAAAAATTTCATTGTTATATACTTATTACAACAATATAAAAAGTCAATGTCTTATATTTTATATCCGTACATGCGTGAATGCATCGCGTTGTCCTGCACCAATTTAAACGAGTTTTAAACGATTTGAAAATATATTATTGCAACAATTATAGAAGCAGTAAAAAAGATTTCCTTTACACTTTTTCAACATGCTTGACATGAACATTACGAAGTTGCGACAGGTCCCATGGTGTAATGGTTAGCACTCTGGACTCTGAATCCAGCGATCCGAGTTCAAATCTCGGTGGGACCTCCTCCGATACCCTCCCACCCCCCCCCCCTCACTTTCTTGGTTGTGCGGACAAAACCGAGTGTCTTGTTTTTTTTATACTTTTTTTGTAATGAAATATTGTGCAATATTTTTACGTCAATTTGCGAGCCTACTTAAAAATTGAAACGGTAAACAGTAATTCCTATGTTTAACATTTTATACTATACTAACGTAATCAAATGTATGTACATATTATAGCACTACCTATAAGGCTACAGTTATAGGAAATATTCGAAAGCTTAATGAAAGTCTGCTTTGTAGATATTTAAATTCTTACCTCAATTATAATTTATTCCCTACCATTGGTAGTGTCGCGCCCTTATTTCTTTCTAAGTCGATAACGTTGCACATGACACCGAAATGGTAATGTGCTCATGATCCCCAACCCCCAGCATTGTGACAGAAAATAGCATTGAAGTGATCAGTCTATTCTATATCTCGTCTGTGCCTCTTCTGTCTTCTGTAATGGTACATAAATATGATATAAGACAGTAGGTGAAGAAAGCAAATAGAATTATAAAAGACTGTCTCATATATGGGTACAGCTGAGTACAGCTTAATTAAAATATGGAAGATTCATTGGATGATCAAACTGATAATTTCCAAAACAACCCAATTGTTTTCTTGGATATAGCAGTTGAGTCAGATAAAGGTAATACTTGATGTAGTATTGTTTTCATTAATGAGTAGGAGCCAAAGGTTTCACTAAAACGATGCATTTCAATGCTATTAGCTTGGAGCTCGTACTATTAAGTGTTAGTAATTTACGCGTTATTGTCCCACAGTGGGAAGAGTTGTGGTAGAACTTTTTAAAGACATTGTACCAAGAACAGCAGAAAATTTTCGTGCTCTGTGTACCGGAGAATATGGTGTCGGGATCAATGGTAAAAGATTACATTATAAAGGATCAATATTCCACAAAGGTATAATAAAATGGGTCGATATTCGATAAAGGTAACATAAGAACTGATATCCTTAATAAGAAACTCTGTTGGTATGGTTCAGTGTTACCACAGTTTATGATCCAAGGTGGAGACATAATAAATTTTGATGGAACAAGCGGAGAGAGCATATATGGGGCGCAATTCGAGGATGAGAATTTTAAACTTTCTCATTTGTCGGGAGGATTATTGAGTATGGTAAACGAGGGTTATCCAAACAGTAACAGTTCTCAGTTTGTTATTACTATTTCGGCTAGTACACATTTAGACAATACCAATGTAGTGTTCGGTAGAGTTCTGAAAGGAATGGGCGTAATATTGGAAGCGTCTCAAGTGAATACAGTGAAGGATATACCGATCGAGGTAGAAGTATATTGTATATTCTCCTGTATCACAGATGAAATTAGAAACTAATTTGAATTCCGCTTACCACAGAAAATAGAAATAATAGATTGCGGCGAGCTAAAGGCGAGCCAGGAATGGGGTTTGGAAGAGAACGATGGTACAGAAGACGTGTTTACTCCATGGCCAGAGGATTGGGATCGTAAAAGCATTAAAGAACTTGATGCAAGTATCATATTGCGGAAATAGGTGCCTTTGAAAAACAATCATTGTTCTAATAGATATTTCTGTACGCTTGTAGCATAAACATATGACAGAAGTTATAAGAAAGATAAAAGATTCGGGAAATTATTACTTTTCTCAAGAAAATTATGCGGATGCGGATAAGAAATATAAAAAAGCATTACGTTATTATGAGTGGATGGTGAAGAAAGTGTATACACCAAATTTTCCGAATGAATCGCTACTGAATACTAAAATGACCCTACTGCTGAATCTCGCAGCTGTTAAATTGAAGAAGAAGGAGCATCGCGAGGCATTGGATTTATGTACAGAGGTGAGCTTTACCGAATGCACTGTACGACAAGTTTTTCATCTGTTTTTTTTTTTGATTTTGCATATAGGTTCTGCAATTGGATAAGAAAAATAGTAAAGCATTATTTCGCAGAAGTCAAGCGCATATGGGATTGAACGAATATGATTCAGGCTTGGCAGATTTAAAGAATGCTTTACTGAAATCTCCTAATAACAAGGCGATTCTGATGGAAATAGAGAAAGTTAAAAAGATTATGAATTCATACTTAGAAATTGAGAAAGCATCGTGTCAAAGAATGTTCAAATAAACGAGGTATTTTATAACAATGTTTGTAAATATAAACAAATCTTTTATATACATTTTACGTTAAAAATAATACAAGTAAATTTATTACTTTTATATAAAACAGTATTTAACAATTATTATAAATTTCTTATATGTATTGGGAAACCAAGTGGAGGCGTGGCTTAGATTTCAGCGCTGTGGTGGTAAGTTGGCAAATTATTAAAAGTAGGCTCGGATCCCACCAAACATTCCGAATAAGTAAAAATTTAGTGTTCAAAAAAATTTAAAAACACTCGTTTTTCACAACATGTCTATATAAACACTGATAATCGTATGAACTTCGACTGATTTCGGTCTACTCTCAGTAGTTCAACTTTCTGTCACTAGTTGGCGTATCGAAATTCTTGGTTTCCCAATATGTATTTGTTTTAATATATCACTTATGATAATTTACTATCCGATGGATATGTGAAGCATGATTGTATCAAGTTCAGTACTAGTTTATTGTAGTAAATTATTTTTAACAAATTTCAAAATGGTGTACTCTTGTGTATAATTCAAAAATATATAAGTACTGTGTGAAAGAAGAAGGAATGTGATAAAAGAATCAGTCAATTATACAGAAGTAAAGACTGCTATATACAAATATTCACTGTATGCAACTCATTTATTGAACACTTATATCAAGTTCTTAACAATTCTGAGCATTAAAATGTCTTTCATGTGACACTGTATGATAGAAATATGTCACACAAATAAAATATTACACTATAGTTTAGTAAGAGCTCGTATGTAGCACATCTTGCATCATATCAGCATTCTTAGAACAACATTTACCGAGTATGTCTAAGTACTTTTAATAATAAAAATAAAAAATAAAAACTTAAAAAGTGTACGCGAGTACGAATCATACTAAACACAATTAAATCGTTACAATTAAAAACTCACACTTGTTTTCAACAATTTAATTATTCGTTTTCGTTGAAAGATTTTAGATTTCTTTGTTTTAATAACACTGTATATCTATGTAACAAGTTTCAGTTAATATCTACAGCAGTTATAAGTATAGGAGCTATCGCAGTGACTAGATTAAAACTGTTCGAGATTAACTACTTTTCCCAATAATATCACTCGTCGCTAGAGTTCATATCTTTTTAATAAATAAATAAATAACTAAAAAAAATAAATACATAAAAATAATAATTTCCTACGTAATGTTAGTCAGGCAACTTCTTAGCGAAACTTAAAAATTCTTTTGCCATCGATAAGGAATGCGTTTACATATCAAAATGTTCCTCTATAACTCTACAGCTACTTCAATGCGAGGACTGACGAACGGCATTGGAATTCACGGTGCCAAGTGCTCAGTTCATCCTGTACAATAATCTCTTTTGTTCTTAAGAAGGAGCAAAGCTTTTATACGACATACAACGTTATTAACACACTCTTTGTACATCGATGAAATTTTCTGGAGCCAGATATGTGGACGGAAAAATTTCAAAATTGCTTGAATGACCACGATGCACGACGATATATGGTATATTTTGGTAAACCTATTTAACGGTATGGCTCTTTAAAATTATGCAGTTGGTGCTTTTGCATCTTTAATGCATATTACGGCGAGTTTTGTAAATTTCGAAGATATCTGATCTTCCTGTTATAAATTGTAGGAAACGTTGTGCGATTAAAATCAGTAAACCTCGTTGTCTTCGTAACACGAAAACCGCTTTTTGAACTTATGTACAATGAGCATTTTTAGTTACAAATGTATTTCACTCATGTGTTCAACACCATTCACTGGAATTCGCATTTATTTCTCATAATTCCCGTTCAAAGTTTGTAACTCTGCACCTTCATTGCCTTCCGTGTTGGTTCGTGTACGTCTACCGAAATTAAATTTGTTGTTCTCTTTCCACTTCTTCCGCACTGTCTTCTTGTTCAAGGCTTTTGCAACTTTCCGTCGTGATTTCCGTTTCAATTAAATTATGCAACTCTTTACATAGCGTCTCCTCGCAAACTTCGCCGTTTATAACATTATTCTCGATTACATCGTACTGATCTTTTGCATCGTGGTCTGCTACATCCTTAAAATCAGATTCTACAATTTCTTCACAGCTTTTGAACATATCCGGGTGTTCGCTCGAATTCAATAGTTCAGGATTTTCATTGGAGTTCAATATGTCGGTATTAACTTCGTCATCTGTCGTATCAGTAGACTGGGAAACTTTTTTCAACACGCTGTCGATCAAGTTCGATGCGAAACTTTTACTTTCATTTCCTTCGTGAATAGTTTGGTGAATTGGTAATGTCTGTGGCCTATGTGCCCGCGTATAAGGAAATGTATTTTCTTCGCCAGCTGGTGTGTGAACAGCGGATATTTCAGTTTGAGTTGCGACAGCGTTATCAATAAGTTGCGGTTTCGACTGCATACTTGACATGCACCGCTTTATTTCTGACATAGAGTCCTGTAGCTGTTGAACCTAAACATTGACGGCAACTTCATAGTAATTATTCTACGATTAAACTAATGTTACTAAGGCGCTAATGAAATTTTACCTGAGTATGCAACAAATTACAAGTTTGCGCTAAATTTGTCACAACATCGACATTTTGTACAATGCTCTCGTTATCATTACTTGCAGAGTCTCGATTGCCAACGGGCTGCAGACTAACGACTTTCTTCCATAGAGCATTAATTGCTTGCATTTGCAATAATTGCAGCTTATGTTCGCTTTCCAAAGCGGTCCTAGTGGCTTCCATATCAGTGGAAAGTTTCCTAGAAAATTATCGAAGCGTTTAAGGTTTGTAGTATTAAATTATTTCGCGTTTATCAAGAAAAAGGAAAATCATACTGAATGTATTTATTTGTTCTCAGCATCTCTATAGTCTTTAGTACATTAGTTGCTTTCTTATTAAGATTCCTAGTATGATAGCCCCTCCACATCCTTTGAATACAAATCGCTGCCTTCTCAGCTTCATCTTGATCTACTTTAAAAATATAACGAAGCATACAGCAAAAGGATATAAACGTTATATTCGTCAGTTACTTTATTATTCACTTGTGCGTTAGAAAGTTTCTTACCTTTATTATTGTCTTCTTGCCTTCTCTGAATAGCTCTGTGCCGGATACCGTCTAACTTTGCCTGACATACCTCGCTATCTTCGTCGCTACTCTGAGTAGCATTATCCGCATCTCCGTCTCCAATTTTTTTAATTACGTTAGCCTTAATTTTGTCGTTCCCGCTTTTGGGCCTCTGCAGGCTTCTGCCTAAATTCGGCGAATGCTTCGTGCTTCGTATTCCGGGTAATGTTTTACTTTGAACGTAATTGTTGATCTTCACGCTATGGGGACATTTATTGCTAATATTTGCGACGACAGGTTTAGCAATATTTGCTTTCCCAATGCTGCAATTTGTCGCGGAGTTACTTTTTACAAGTGCATTTGCTTTAATAGCACTGAGATTCGTTTTTGCCATTGGATTCACGGTGTTTATTATTGGAATAGCCTTGCCATCTCCATCGGGATTGCATTTACTGGGCACTGTAATCTGACACGGTGATGTTAATTTACTTGGCGGAGTTTTCGCGAGGACTCGCGACAGACCGGAGGGAGGGCGAAAATCTGGACTCATTAAAGACTCTGGAACTGGTACTAATTTCGTTGCAGCTTGTAAAGGACTGGATGTCTCTGGAAAGCATATTGTTTTTTAATGAACGGCAACTGGAAATCTCGGGGATACACTTCACTCACCTTCTATGGCCTGCGAAGCAGCAAGATTCGACATTTTATTGCTCAGAGTTCCACAGAGCATATTTGGATCTAAACTTTGAGTCATTAAAGATTCGTGTTCTTCGTTTAACAAAGTATGGCACGAAGAGACCATGGCATCCGTGTGGCAACTAGATATCATTCTGTCCGGTGATCTGATTCTTACTGTACTCCTTGACGAACCTAATTAAATGTCATATATTTTAATGATTTGTAGCCTACTTCATATATTATCACATATCTCGTTATGGTTACATATATATTTTGGAGCTAGCTTCGCTAGCAAAAGCGTGCAAATGATATCCGACTAAAGACTACATAAACGATATAAGAATTGTGAACTGTGTAAAATGTATTTCCAAATCGTCAAATGCTAACTTGCTAACCAAATCCTCTAATTAGCGTCATTATAACATCGTTTTGTCTTTCATTCTCCAAAGTCATTTGCACTATATAAGCTTAAAAAAAAAGCAACCACTTAAACACATACTAAATACATACTAGGCATGAGAAATATAAACATGTGCATTAATCCAAGATAATACTTCTCAACGTAGAATCGCCACGATAATTTTGATGCTCGGTTGTTCTCGGAAACGCGAGTGAAATTGGTCTCAGATTCTTACACATGCCTATTACGCAATTATAGCCGGGTATGATAAATCCTCATTCTGACTTTGGATACCTTTACAAGGCGAATGGCACACACAGTACTTTGCTTCATAAAATTTTGGTGACTGTAAGCATTTATCTTCATAGTATGTCAACATTGGCGCAACTAGGGAAAACACATTATAACTAGCACACGTATAATGTGCATGACGACTGGAAAGTGTACATTACTACTAGTCCACTTTTGCGATTATATGTTTAAAGACTTCATACGTTATACTTGCGTCGTTGAAGAAAGAAACGAAGAATCGATTAGAACTCACTGGCACGTCTAGGAGAACTTGTCCTGTTATGACTAAGTCTACGCCTAGTGGCTGGAGAAGGGCTCATTCCGACGCTACTTAAACTGTGCACGCTTCCTGTATCGCTCTGCTGACTCAATTGTTGCTGATGATGCTGTGCTTTACTCAAAATCAGCCTAAGCTTCCTGTCGGTCTCATTTTCAAGAGATTCACCGGAAAGAGGGCAGACCGATGCTAGGTATTGTGCGAGCAACGCGTGTTCACCGACACGAAATTGTCTACCACGTCCCTGAGAATACAGCCACTCTGCTTTTAAACTGAGTGGCAATCATTTCAGATGAATTTTGATTCTTCGAATCGATACATTTCTGTGCATGAAATTATATGTGAAGTAAGTAGGATATTTCCGAAGAGACCCACCTTTCAATAGGATCAACAGGATAGCCGTCAATTGATTTCAAGCTCATACACCAATTGATAACAAAAGGACGATAGTCAAACCCACTAGAAGCTATTTGTTAAGAAGAATAAAGCTATGGCTGTAAATCTACAATTAGTACAAATGTTTCTGCTTTGTATCTAGCTTTCTACAAGCACAATATTTTATTTATGAAAATGTAATTCTAAATATATGTAATGACACTGAGAATTGTTGCGTGAAAAAGGTACGTGTTAAGTATTTCACTAAACCGTTTCTAAAATCTAGATGGAGCCATGAAATTTAAACCATAAAAAGGATACATACTGTTACCTGTCATACTGACACACGGGTTATTGGCGATTGAAAAATTTACTAAATTCTTTAAATTAGCTAAATGTGACATTTCGTTTAAGTCGGTAATGTTATTGTTTGCCAGTGTAACCGTTTCCAAAGATGTAGGTAAGTAGCGTTCGCACTGCCGCAACGTTATTATACGATTGTTATGTAAAAAAAGTTCCTAAAATATCATTAGCACGATTGTAATTAAGAAATGAATGATTATTATTGTAATCCAAATTGACGAGACAAGGACCAAATTAATAGCAATAAAATTCATGAATATTACCTTTAAATGTCGTAGATATGAAATGTCCGAGATATGACTGATGCTATTTTCAGACAAGTCCAAATGCTCCAATCTGGTGTTTGTATGCAAGTGTTCGATGGACTGAACAAATTAATATACGTTTAAAAAACTTGTACAATGGTTCAACCATGATACCACACATGTACATGAACGTTTGTATCTCCGACATACCTTTATATTATTGCCAGCCAAGCAAAGTGTTTGTAAATTGATCATATCCTTTATTCCCTCTATGGTCAATATACCATTATTCGCCAAGTTAAGAGTCACAAGATTATGTAACTTTGATACGCCGTACATGCGTAACAGTTGATTCCTCACTATTGAGAGCTGAAATTCCATATTCATTAATTCCAATGGTAATTATATATTCTTAATCCTGGACAGTACAACTGACATGTAAATAGACAGAGATGTATGTGACAGTAGGGTACTGCGGCGCAGTATAGAAATATGCGATACGCAGTTGTACATTCTGTTTTACATATTTAAGAAACTGACCTTAGTAATTCTGTGATAAGAGTCGAGATTATCGAGACGCTGAAGTTCGTTGTCGTCTACGATTAGCGTACTGATGTCCGCATCCGAGGGACAGCGGCCAAGCTTTTTAAGTCCTTGCCCACTTAAATCGAGAGTATCGCATACCAAGGATTCTAAATAAATAAAAGGTCCTGCTGTTACTATTTCTTAATTAAATACACGAACGAGAAATTTACGCGTGTAACGAAATAGAGAAAACGTCAAAAATGACAAGTACGAGACCGCAAGGAAATTATCTTGTTTTTGCGCGTATAACGATTGAATATTCGTAGCCGTAAGGGACTCGAATGTATTGTGAATATCTAGAACGTGTTTGTAAAGACATTTCGTTTGAAAATCATGAAAATATAAATATTCAATTATCACTAACCCGTCGAAGCCATGATGAACACAATAAACTGGCAGACGCTACGAAGATGTCGTCGTGATCACTATAGCGCCTAACAAGAATAGATATTTTGTAAAATTTACTATAAAGTAGTAAATTCTATATAGTTTATATTTTACGATTTGTATGTGGGAATAATAATGTATGCAAACAGAACAGGAATACGTTTTATTGATACGTTTATTTGTTCCTATTGTATTTATAATTGCCGCCATCTTACATTCTTGTGCGATATAAATATTAAGTTCACCAAATATATTCTTATATTATTCAGGAGTATTTGCTATATTAATGTATGATATTATAATAATATGGCTATTAAATGAGTTTTTTAACTATCCTCAAGTGAAAGCGTGATTTTGAAATTGCGCGTTTGAAAATTTAACATGGCGGTAGAAGGTTTCAAAATGTTTGACATATTATTTCGTTAACTTTATTAAGCATATCAATTTATACAAAATTTTCATTATCTTCTGGGTTGTATTTAAAAGTATCAGGTGAGATTTTTATTTAATAATGTTTAGTGGCAACAATTCCCTTGGTTGCGTTCATAATAATAAAGTCACGTGTCGAGCACATCGTTTCCTATTATGAAATAAAAAGATTCGCGAAAAGTAGAATAGAAATGAGAAGCTGTGTAATACATATTTCTAGTCGTCATAGGTGTTCCATTGTAAATCGTAATTCCAGTACCGTTCAGTTTAAACAATTTTCAAGGCAACTTCATGCTACGAGAAAACGTGAATCGCAACGGTGCGATGCCGATTTTCTAACCTTAACAGAGAACACATCTCAGCGAAACGAAAGCCAACCAAGTAATGTCAATGCAGACAATGCTGGTACAATTGTAAATTCTGCTTCAATTGTTTTACCAAACAATAGTCAAGTTTCCAAAATAAGAGGTAATTCACCCGATATTCCCGATAATTTTGAGAAAGCTTTTGCCACGAGGGTATATAATTTGGAAGAAGATATAAAAGAACCGAGAAACGAAGAGGGAGATGCAAAAGCCTCCAATAATGGCAACACAAGGTTCAATGAAATTAATATGCAAATGCTCTCAAAGTCGTTGCACGAACAGATATTCAAGGGTTCGTATAAACCGGAAGAAATATCGCGAGAAGAAATAAAGTCCATAAAGGACAATCTAAGCTCCTATGGGATAAAAATTGAGGATGCGACTAGATTACCCGAGGTGGATTTTAAAATACCTCCTTTGGAAGGAAATGATATAGAGCAACACTTTTATAATATTGGTAAAGCACAGGCTGCGCCTTATCTAACAATTATAAGAGAGATCATGAAAGACATCCCTGAGATGCCGAGGGAATGGCTAATGAAGGAAGGATGGACGAGATACACGCCTCATGGAACAGAGGCTGTAGATTATCCATTAGAAGATGGTATGGTTTTCGACGTAGAAGTTTGCATGAAAGAAGGGCCGTTACCGACGCTCGCCACTGCGGTAACTAATCAAGCATGGTATGGTTGGGTATCGAAGCCTTTAATAGATGGTTTGAGTACAAACTTTGAAGGCCAACGATATCATATGGACCAGTTGATTCCACTAGAGAGTAAACCTACAGAGTATGGAGAGAAAGTGAGTACTTTCCATAAAAAGCCAAAAATTGTAGTAGGGCACAATGTATCGTTCGATAGAAGTAAGATTAAGGAGCAGTATTGGTTGAATCGCACAGGGCTAAGGTTTATCGATACGATGTCTCTTCACGTATCTATCAGTGGTATTAATAGCTACCAAAGAGTAATCATGACTTCGAAGAAAGACTCGGAGGAGAAGTTTGATTTGAACATGCAAACTTCGTTGAATAGTTTAGCAGAAATCCATAAATTCTATTGCGGCAATGAACTGAATAAGGAAGCTAGAACTGTATTCTTAGATGGGACTTTGACAGACATAAGGGATGATTTCAATTCTTTAATGACCTATTGTGCAAATGACGTGCTTGGAACGTACAAAGTGTTGCGTCACTTATTTCCAATTTTCGAAGAAAGATTTCCCCATCCTGTTACCATGGCAGGAATGTTGGAACTCGGAACAGCATATTTACCCACAAATTCAAATTGGCAAAGGTACTTGAATGAGTCAGAGTCTACATTTGAGGATTTAAACTATGAGACTAAATTTATTCTTGCTAAGAGAGCCAACACTGTTTGTCAACTTATGCACGATGAAAAGTACAAAAATGATCTGTGGATGTGGGACGAAGATTGGAGTACTCAAAATATTAAGATGAAGCCGTCCTTGGCGAAGGCAAATCTTAAAGCAAAGTATAAACCAGAGGATGCGGAGAAAAAGGAAACAGATTCGCAAAAGTATCTAACGGACGATGAGGGCGAAGGAGAGGATCCTTTGGAGAAAGAATTTGGCTACTTGAAAGAAACGAAAAAGTTCTTACCCGCAAGATTGCCGCATATGCCTGGATACCCTGCATGGTACAGAAAACTGTGCCCCAGAATTAATGATGCGGATTGGGTATCAGGCCCACAAAATATAAGCACTTCCATGCAAATTGTTCCGAAACTTTTGAACCTGACATGGGAGCGCTATCCTTTGCACTATGTAAAAGAGAAAGGCTGGGGTGTTCTGGTACCATTTACTAACGACTTAAGCATTGAAACTGAAGTACCTTTAAAGGAACTGTTGGCTCAGTGCCCTTTGTCGCGAAAAGAATGCTTTTCAAACGATACAGACTACGTAATGTCAATTCTTAACAGAGAAGTACAAAGTAAGCTGCACAAAAAGGATTCTTGGAAATCCAAGAAAAAGAAATCAGATTCTTATTTAAGCAAAATTTACAAAGGCAGCGCTGTATGGTGCGACGTGGTTATAGATGATTGCTGTTACTTTTTTAAATTGCCGCATAAAGATGGAGTAAGTTGCAACGTCGGTAACCCTTTGGCCAAAGATTTCTTGAACAAGTTTTCCGAGAACGTGCTCGCTGGTTTAGACAGTAGTGCTGGGGAAGTGTTGAAAATAGCCAGAATGGTGTCCTATTGGAGAAATAATAGGAGCAGGATAATGTCACAGTTCGTAATATGGTTCGACGATTCTTCTTTACCAGCCGGTATTAAAAGAACCAAAAAGTCAATGCGTTACGGCGCAATTTTACCTGTGGTAGTGGTTTGTGGGACATTGACCAGGCGGGCAGTGGAACCCACGTGGATGACCGCTTCTAATGCTCACGCCGAGCGGGTCGGTTCTGAATTACGAGCTATGATACAAGCTCCACCGGGGTACAACGTTATCGGCGCAGATGTGGATAGCCAGGAACTATGGATTTCGTCGATGATAGGGGATGCTTATTGCAAAAAGATCCATGGAGCCACGCCTTTCGGTTGGATGACTTTAATTGGCACCAAGTCCAACGAAACGGACATGCATAGCGTTACAGCCAAAGCCGTTGGAATTTCCAGGAACCAAGCGAAGATAATCAATTACGCTAGAATCTATGGCGCGGGCCAGAAGTTTGCAGAAAGATTGCTAAAGCAATTCAATCCGTGCATGACGGATTCTGAAGCAGCATCTAAATCTCGGAAGATGTTCGCGATGACCAAAGGTAAAAAGGTGTACAGATTAAGGCCCGAATACATCCATAGCGACGAGGACGACAAAGAATACTCGATGTACGACGCTTACAAGATATCAAAATTATTCGCCAAACACTTGCCAGAGATGTTTGAGAAAGGGAATTGGATAGGCGGCTCGGAGTCGGCGATGTTCAATAGGCTAGAGGAAATCGCTGGGAGTCCTCAGCCGGTTACTCCATTCTTAAACGCCAGATTAACTCGCGCTTTAGAAAGTCAAGTGGACAATGAGAAGTATCTGCCCACGAAGGTGAACTGGGTAGTGCAAAGCGGAGCAGTGGACTTCTTGCATCTGATGTTGGTTTCAATGAAGTGGCTTATGAAAGACAACGCGAGATTCTGCTTGTCGTTTCACGACGAGGTGCGGTACTTGGTACCATCCCGTTACAAATACAACGCCGCGCTTGCAATGCACGTTACCAATCTCTTGACACGATGCTTCTGCTCCTCGAGACTTGGGATGAAGGACCTTCCGATGTCGGTGGCGTTCTTCACTTCCGTGGAAGTGGATACCGTTTTGCGAAAAGAGTCCAAGGACGATTGTAAAACACCCTCGAATCCTCACGGGCTGGAAAACGGATATGAAATTCTTCCTGGGGAAAGCTTGGACGTGTGGTCGGCTATTGAGAGATCGGGAGGATCGTTAGGGCCGTGGCACGATACGAAGAAACGGAAGAAAGAATTGCCCGCTCAGGAAACGTGATGCAGACTAAAGATCGGAGTAGCGTTCTCATTTAAAGCCGTCGAATCAATACCGAAATGTTTTATTGATTTTGTAAAATATTTAGTATTTCTGTTACGTTTGGTAATTACAGATTGAAATGTCCAAGGCAACTAAACGCAAGCACGTCGTTAAAGAGGTGGAGGATATGACCATTCCGACCGAGTCGCAGTCGATCGTCCGGATAGTTGAGTCGCGCGGTAATAATCTTCACGAAGTCGCCGATCCCGCTGGGGATCAGTACCTCGTCTCTATGCCAACCAAGTTCAGAAGAAATATTTGGGTAAAACGAGGAAATTTCGTCTTGGTGGAACCAATAACAGAAGGGGACAAAGTCAAGGCAGAGATTGTTAGAATATTGACACGTGTAGGTTGCTTCTAAAGTACTTTTATCTTCTTGCTGATTGCCTTTTGTTTTTAAACAGACATTTATGTGCTAGGAACATCAAAAATGGTATCGCGCGCAGAAATGTTGGCCAAAGGAGTTCGACGAAATAACAAACCCGAAACAGAGAACCACGAAAATGGACGAGGACGGCAACGATAGTGAGGAAGACCTTTTCGTGAACACGAATCGATTACCACTTAATTGTAATAGAACAGATAACATCAGCGAAACGAGTTCCGACGAATCCGATTCTAGTTAGCGTACCGTAGTATTGTAAACAATAAAGACAATTGTATAAACAATAAAAATAATTGTATAAACAAAAATAATTGTATAAACAATCAAAATAAATGTATAAACAGCTGTACATCGAAGAATAAATAAATATTTTTATAAATCATTCGCCGTATTATTTATACGTTCGACGTAGTTGAACCTTATCGGTCCATTGTCTTTGATTAGTCTTATCGTCTAGTACGATTCTCTCCGTGTCGTCGAGTACCGTACATTTCGTCAATTAACTTTTACCACGTGTCACTTTCCACCACGAAAAACCATCGTCGAGCATCATTGATATTGTTCAAAACAAATTCCACAGTTTCAGCAAGCTACTGCGCTATAGATCGCAAATCCTTGGCTTAAGAAGTCATAGCAGTTATACAGATAAGGCGACGGTACGCAAACAAACATGCACTTGTGTTCTCTCCTAACGCGCGTATTCATTCATCGAATATCCGAAATTTGACGAGGTAATAGGCGATGAGAAATCTGACCAGCACCCTTCAGTTTGCATCCTCAAAGCTTCGAGTCCTAATGGTAGGTAAGTTGCCGCGCATTATCGCACTCAAACGTCACCACTGTCTTCTTAAAATGAAAAACACTTTCGACCCCTTCCAAATGATCTTCCGCTTTCACGGGGGCGTAGAGTTGCGTTCAGTTTGGACTCGGCTAGCTCGGGAGCACTGCATGTCGACGAAGAGGAGTGCACTGGAGAGATACAATTGAATGGAACGTCACAGCGATTCTCTTATCGGTGAAATCGGGAGACGAGGTTGTTGCGACGACGACAGGTGTCCGACGGTATCGCTAAGAACGTTACGTTCAGTCGCACTGTGTACGGTAGTCCGCAGCCGACAACGACGACTCGCCGTCGACTTCGCGGGCGAATCCCCTGACAGCTACTTATTTCGGTGCCGCGCTACCGACACCGATCGGCGTGTTCAAAGATCCGACCGCACGTCGTCTCGTTACAACACGCGTTACATCGAAATTCGTGTTCCTTCCCCCTTCGGCGTTCACCCGGGCCCGTGTCCGCGGGGTCGCACGTGTCACCATCGAAATATATAGGGACCGTTATCGCCGCGGATCGTGATACCCGGCCGCGAGTGTTCGGCTGGCATTGATTAATTAATCGGCGACTATCTACTTTGTTGTTGGTGCACGGAAGAATAAAGAGGCCTCGCTGTGCGTCCGCTAAGCGGTTCAACGATGTCGAGATGATGGTGCGCACCGCGAGCAAGCAGAATGGAAGTTGCCGGCGGAGCGTTAACCGGAAGCACGAGGCTGCCCATCAGCTAACGCCTGCACGGACGCGTCCCGTGGTCGATTTTCGTCGGAATGGCAAATTGAATGGTCCGGCTGGCGGGCTGCAACACTCGCACTGTTGTAAGATGGAATGAACGCTAAACTCGAGCGTACAATTTTTCTCCTTTAATCGAGGCGAGGCAATTTCACGGGACACCAGTCCCAGAGCAAACTCGCAGCGGTGGCTACGGTTTGTGCTTAACCAGTGACCCATTAAACGATCCGCCGATCAATCGGTATGTTGACTCGGCTACAGGCTATCGAATCACGGCAGAACGCTCTGTTTACCCGCCGATAATTATTTCTACAGGCACCGTCTGCAGATTCTTAAAATAGACCGGTGTCAGGCTTGAATCCGCTCTCATTTGAAGTAGAATATTTACAAACAATCGTGCCCTCTTCCTGGCATCCTTTGCCAAATGCTCGACGAACGTTCACCGCCTTCCCCGGCTGATTTCGTTTGACAGAACCGGAGGACTCGTCGCGCCCGAGCGGAATGGTCATTATGGACGAGTTGAGCAACGATCTGCACGAATTCTGGAAGGACTGGGACCTGAATAACCTGACGGAAGCCGAGTACCTGGCCAAGGTGCTCGGGCCCAAGTATTTGCCCATGAAGATGGTGATACCGCTCACGATAGCGTACCTGGTGATATTCGTGACCGGGATCTTCGGTAACGTCACCACGTGCACCGTCATCATTCGAAACCCTTCGATGCACACCGCCACCAACTACTACTTGTTCAGCCTGGCCATATCCGACCTTACACTACTTGTGCTGGGTGAGTTACGATCGCGCCGCGACGCCCCGCGTGCGCGGGACGCGATCACGCGCGATATATGCAAAACCGAATTGACTTTATTGCCGTCATTCCAGCCAGTCGTTGAATCCTATTTCCCTCGCGACAATTTGTAACAATCGACGGAGGTGAACGGAGATCATAGAACCCGATAGACGTTTAACAGAGATAAGCGGGAACGTGGAGGTATTAATTCGCTTCAAATAGGCGCGCGGGGGAATCGACGGCGCAATTAGATTTACGGGTCGTGTCCGTGCACGTAATTGAGTAGCTGGTTATTCGGCGGCAACGCTCCCGATCGAGGACAGTGGTATTTTGATAGTCGATAAAAAGCTTGATAACGATAAACCGGGAAAGTGTAGGCGAAAATAACACGATCCGATTTAACGAATTCGTGCTCTCGACAGAGCGAGCGTCATAGGTGCTTGTCAGATGACAAGATTTCACTGGCAAGGTGATCGTGGTTTAGAATCGTTGCTACGCAATCACGCTCCTCTCGATTGCTTCGATTATAAACGACTGCACGTGGAGGGAATAACGAGTAACGGGAGCAAGTGGTTTACGAATTATTAAGAGAAGCTAAGGGCTAAGTAGACTTTCGAGCAAATGATGTGCAACTGATGTAGGGTGGCGAGAGAGAAGAGGCCAGGCCTGGCTCCAGATCGTTTCATCTTTCTTCCTTACATCGAGACCCAAAGATAAGGGCTTTAAATTAATCTTCGCTCCATGTGTATTGTGTACATTCCGCGATTGTTATCTGCACAGTGGGCTGTTTGCCCATCGTAATGTCGTTTTTATTTGCGTCATTGCGTGAGCTTTTTACAATGAAATTTGTACATGGGTCCGTATGTGCCTATTAAAGGTTTAAACGAGTCGAAATTTCACGTGTTAGCTCACGTTTACGCGAAACACCTGTGCTCTTTTTCGAATAATCGAATCGGGAGATCACGATAATGGGATAAGAGTGGGCGGCGTTGGATGCGGAGCGCGAGATTTCGAGCGTGGGGTATATCTTAATTTCTTTAGGGGTAAAGATAAGCCGCGAGGTGTTTCTTCTGCGGACACCTGAACGTTAAGGTGTTGAGTAACAATTGAATAAATCGATCAAGGAATAGCAACGCGCAATTCTATCTGGCACGTGTGCTCGAAGCCAATGGAAACGCGAAAAGAACTCATTGTCAGTTTTGCACAATCACTTTTCGCAACGCGATGGAAATCGTCGAACGAAACAATCGTCGCTAGATAAGGCCATAGAATGCTTACGCACATTCGGTACGATCAAAAATTTCCGATATCTGTAGCAGATATCAATTTTTATAGGCTAATAAACGTTGCTCTATAGATATCGTTCACCATTACCCCGTGAAAGGACGCGACACGCAGCCGAGTTATTTCAGACCGGCAAATATTGGTGCGCACCGTGATATTATTCAGGAATTAATACAATTCCCCTCTGCAGCCAGCTTCGACTTTGTCGCGAAAACATTTTCCCCGCTCCTTGAAATTCGTTTTAATTATATATCCCGTCAAACGAACCGTTGAGCACACGAGAATTTCGTCGCCACTCCAGTGGATTGATAGAAGTCGGGCAAGTCCTTAACGGTTGTTACGCGAGAATTTATAAATAAAGACCGTAAGTCGGGTGGCAGTATTGTCGGAGGGGAGAGCCCCGGGGTCCCATCGACTGAGTCGCAGCTTCTTGTCTCCTTTAACGTCGTCGCGAAACACCGTGACGTCTACGCGCTAATTACCCGCCAGGCTTAAGTCAGTCGTAAATCTACTTTCGGGAAAATGAGCTTGTGTATCGCGAGGATGGTTGCGGGACTTAGTCAGCGCGCGCCTTTCCGTAGATATCTGACGTCAATTGCACGATCGTCGGGGAACTGAATTACAGATAACGGTATGAAAAAGCCGACACTCACCAAGTACATTGCGTTAACACGATCGGAACGGGAAGAATCTCGCCGATCGGCAATTACCCGGTAAGATAATTATCCAATGTTTCTCCGACCACTTGCAGGATTACCTAACGAGCTGAGCGTCTTTTGGCAGCAATACCCATGGGCCCTGGGGGTGGGTCCCTGCAAGGTCAGAGCATACGTGTCGGAAATGTAAGGTGGCCGTCGTTTTTTCTACTCGATTACAAGGGCTGTCGCTCTGACAATCTTCCTGTTTCAAATGCTGCATCTGTCCGGTAGGTCCTCCTACGTGTCGGTCTTCACGATAGTGGCCTTCTCCATGGAAAGATATTTGGCCATTTGTCACCCGCTCCGCGTTTACACGATGAGCGGTCTGAAAAGGCCAATACGCTTCATCCTGGCTGCATGGTCGATTGCACTGGTATCCGCGATACCGTTCGCAATCTACACGACCGTGAATTTGGTCGAGTATCCGCCAGGTTAATCGAGCATTACCATTACGCCCTCGCTTAGTAATTCAGCAAGCTACTTAAGAAAGTCACGGGAATATGAATTTCCTCAGGCTCGGGTAATTACTCTGCCGACTCGGCGATCTGCGCGATGCTCCTGCCGTACATGCCGAAGTTCCCGCTTTACGAGCTGAGCTGCATCATATTCTTCTTGGTACCGATGCTGGTGATCTTGGTGGTTTACGCGAGGATGGGCCTGAGGATCAGGAACAGTACCAGGGAGACACTGAATTCGGTGGTGCAGGGGGGGGCGATCCACGGGGACTCGAAGCAGACTCAATCCCGAAAGTCCGTCATCAGAATGTTGAGTAAGACGTTTCTTACGCTTCCTCCATCTTTGATCCCTTCGTTATTTAAAGCGTAACGTCTGAATCCCAACCGGGCTCGTCGTTTCAGGCGCCGTGGTTATTCTGTTCTTCATCTGCTGGGCCCCGTTCCACGCCCAGAGGCTGCTTTACGTCTACGCCCAGGAGTCCGACTACTATCCGGACTTGAACGAGTGGCTGTACATTTTGGGCGGGTGCCTCTACTACTTCAGCACCACCGTGAATCCAATTTTGTATAATTTAATGAGCATGAAGTACCGGCGCGCGTTCAAGCAAACGATTTCCTGCAAAACGAGGAGGACAGCCGCTAGGAGTTGGTCCCCCAGGGAGTCGCAGATGTCCGAGAGAAATTCCAAGGTGAAGGCGCAGGACTCAAGCTTCAGGTGTTCCGTAAGGTTGTAACGTTTACCTAATTACGAGATTACATCGGGCGCGCCGCGAGTGCAGCTAATCCGAGGGATAATATTCTTGGGCGCATTGGGGACGTTCACGTAATTTTTCTGTAGGTACACCATCAGTCAGGCGAAAGAAATGTTTCGCTTCACCGCAAGTCGAGAAAGCGTGGGCAAGGACGGGAACATGAACGATAATGGCCCTCGTAAATCTTACACGCTGAAGAAGGAAGACTCCACGTCCAAACCACTTCTCGATCGAACGCATTCGGTGGCTCAGGAACAGGCGAACAATAAAAGTTCCCCCGCTAAAGGGAGAACGGATGAAACCGTGTCTACGGCCAGCAGCGTCTTGTGATACACGTCGAAATGCAAATTTCACGGCGCTCAGACTCACCCGACCGTCGATCCTGCGGTTCTTGTAAATAACAGTTTTTAATTCAATAGACCGTATTGCTATTTATTTTCTTACGATGTATCGTACAGGCGCACCATGTCTAAGCGAATTTTTATCCGATTTTACTCGATTGGAGGAATCATGCGTTTAATAAAATGTCGCTGCGGTGAACCGCGAATGTTTTAAATCTGTGTGAGTTAATCAGCTATCAGCTCTTCTGAAAATCAATTATCCGCTGCGCGCTGCCGCCTCGGAGACTGTTACGGAGTAATATCATTATGTTAAGAAAATTCGAGCTACTCGAAGTGTATAGGAAATTTCCTGGTTGGATACAGCTGGAAGTAAAAACAAGGCGTGCAAGAGCACAGCTTTCATAAAGGGGGTATGCGAAATACAGGAGGGAGATTATTAATTTGTGTTATTGAAATTTGTATTCGTTTTTGCGCATTGGAGGGAGGATATATAAGGATCACGCGTTTTATAAGTCTTTTAGACGAGAGACGCTATTAGAGAGAGGTTTTCTGTGTCAAAGCGGGGGGAATATCGTTATCTACACTCGCCCAAGGTGTAATGAAACACTTCGAGGAAACTATTTCCTGTATTTTTAGAAGCCCCAGGAAGTTTCCTTTGCGTTATAAATATCCCATTGAACGACTCTTGCCTAGGAACGGATAATTGTATTCTAAAACAAAAGCGTATAATTTTACCACTCTTTTGTGTGTTGATTCAGCGTGCTAAGACAATATTGAAATCGCCACTGTCTTATGCCTGCTCATTGGAATTTCTATATCAAAGACAATTGAGGGAGCTCTCGCAAATCGCCTCATATTCGGAATGACTGCAGCGAATATTACTATAATTGCGCGAGAACGCGCAGGTGACGCGACAGGTGTGTTAAAAAATGGCACGCTTAAAATGAAACTTGCTGAAGAATTTTTCTATTGAGAAGTAGATTGTAATTGCTTGTTGTCGACTTTCAAGCTTCGATTCGCACTGACTTCGAACTTCGTAATGAGCACGGCTGCAGAATGGCTGATATAGTCAAGCCTGTAACAGCAGCCGAAGTTTCTTGGCATGAAACTCGTCGACGATGAAAGAATTACCTATTTCACGATAATTTCCACGTGAAACAAATGAATGCACGTTAGCACTTTTTTCTTATCCGACTTGTCAAAATGCATAGTGTAACCTAAACCGAAGCTTCTGCCAAATATACAATCAAGATGTTGCATTATCCCCGAAAGAATGTCAGAGACAGTGCCTCGAGAACGTGAAAATGGTGGTGCTCGTTATTTTAAGATGGTTAAATCGTCTCGCAGGATTTATCATCCTCGCGGTGATAGAGTCTTTCTGCTCGATCTACCAATGCGTTCTGCTGACGGTTTTCGCTCAATTAACGGAAGGAAAATCATTGCAATGGGTAATATCTTCATCTCGTGTGACGGCAGTGGCGCCGGGCTCATTGGTGTCCTTTAGATTGCGCGGTCCCATTGATTCTCCTCTTTCCTTTTCAGGCGCCGCGTTTTCTAATCCAATGCCTATCGCCTAAAAGCTTCCTTGTAGACTGAATAAGGACAAAAACGAAGAAACGTGACGCTATTATGTTGGTAGACGGCGGGAAGGCGTCGAAGGTAAATTGTGAAATGTGCCGTGACGCAAAGGGAGGATGTTGTTTGAGTCCTGAGTTTCCGTTTTTGTCCACGTTCATTCGTCGTGCGTTCTGTAGTAGCGACAGAAATCGACGAGTAGCTTAGTAACGTTGCCCGAGCAGGCTTCCTGTCCCACTTGTACCCAGAATGCGAAATGCTTTTCAGTTCTTTCTCTACGTTTTCGCTCTTGGCACGGTCATTTTAATCCTGGACTCATATACCGAGCCACTGGAACTCCCTTACGAACACGAAGAGGATTTTACGCTCTGCCATTACCATCAGACGCATATGCCGAGGCAAGCAATCGAGATGGCATTGTACAGCCGCGGCGAACAAGGCGAATATCTATTACAGAAATCCTTGACCCATCGACCGGCGGAGCATGTGGTACACTTCTTGCTTGGCAGTGGATCGGGCACGGCGAATGAAGACCCGAAAATTTCGACGCAACAATTATCACGAGCATAACTGTGTCGCCGCGAGAGAGAAGAGAGAGAGAGAGGCGAGCCCGATGATGGACCGCTGTAGATACACCCGTTCGGGGGATTCTTTTCTAATGAAGGGAATATGCAAATGAATGCAAATCACAGTCGGAAATGAATGCGCCAAACAAAAGGCGGGACAAGATTCGTGAATGAACGCGCGTCAGGATAAGAATTCTCGAGCAGAAGACGGGGTGAAGGAAGGACTCGGAATAGGGAGTTCTTGATTAAAGTGACGATAATTGCCGCGACCTAAATTGGTCCCTTTAATTAGCAAAGAAATTGTATTCCACGAACAATGTCAAACTATAAATCTTCTAAACTTGCGGTCCGACGGAGGGATTTAAATAAGGGCCAAGATTGATCCATTCTCCCAGGACGAATGTTACGAAAAGCAATTTGTAAGCGAGTTCAACTTGTCGTCAGGAAAGTTTTCGAGGATTTATGTGGACCGGATGGATCCCCGAAGTATTGTTTTCAAATTGTATCTGGCCTTAATTGCATGGCTTTGCGTAATTCGGGAGCACCCCTGCTTACTGCAACGCGAAGTTTTAATAACGGCGACAGTGCCCCGCTCATAACCGACTCGAAATTGAATTTTCTCGTGCAATACATAATTAGACCTCTCGTAACCCGTGTCACGTGATTTCCAGAAAAATAAAGAGACTTGAAACGTGAAAACCGATTGTGTCGCGTAAGGGGTTTAAGAGTAAACAAAGTAGTACCGACTCTACTCTGTCGTGCTTTTGACGCGAAACGCTGGAAGCATTAAATCACCCGCGCTGCCTTCGCCGCCCCGTAAGCATGGACAAATGAAAGGAGAGAAAGTTTCGGGGAAACGAACTGCCCCGGCATCGGGTGCGAATTAACGAGTCCCCAATAATTTACCCTCGTGCTGGAAATTTCAATTTTTCACGGGGTCGGAACCTCGTTTAATTTCACTTGGTCCCTGGACGCGCAGGCACGTTGAGGAAGTCCCGGGGGTGGAGTTAATCAGGAGCCACAGCTTCCAAGGTATGCGTGTTTCGGCAGATTCCCCTCGTAATCAGCCCGGTGAAGTTGCCGTTTAAACGCTTCGAACCGTTCCGCTTCGCGAGGTGCGCACGTCTTTATTGGTCGTGTTACGGCGAGTTTCGTGGAGGGTCAGGGGGTTAAAGTTGAGGGTTGGATGCGTAGCGCATGGGCGCGTGGTGTGAAGGTGAAAGGCAGCGTACTCGGGAGACCGTCACTTGCCCGCGGTCTTCCAAGTGGAGCACTTTTCTGTTTCCCACCCACTTCCGACATGTGTACATACAATTAACATCCGTACGCTCTGTGGTCAGGTGACGTTTCTGGCTCGATGCTCCACGCTTCTCTCTGCCGCGAGACTTTCCAACATTGACTTGATCTCTCCGAAAGACAGCAACGTGTAGATTGCGGTAGGAAGGATGAAGGAACTTTCCCTGAATATGCTTTCGATCGTTGCGAGCGTCGCGATAGAATCGACGGATGGAAAATCGCGAGTCGGATATGTTCGGTGTACCGTACTGAATGATTTTTTCAAATAATAAACGCATCGGGACGGTGGGCATAGGTGTTGGTTCGAAAGTGACGGCAAACACTTGTTGTGTGACTTGAGAGGTGAAGAGGATTCGGTGATAGACATTCGTTCGCGACCGGTAGTTGAGACTCGCGAATGATGAATGCTTCGGATGACTATGTGGACCTGAACGAGTCGATGTATTTGGAGGAAGAATTGGGCCCTAAGTACTTGCCCTTGGCGCAGGTATTGCCTACCACTGTAGTGTACGTTGTTATCTTTGTGACCGGTGTCGTCGGGAACGTGGCCACCTGCATCGTCATCAAGAAGAACCCGAGCATGCAGACAACAACGAATTATTACTTGTTCAATCTGGCAGTGTCCGACCTGTTGTTCTTGATATTCGGTAAGTCTGCACGTGCTCGTTACTACCATTCTACTTTGCCGTGCAACCGCGTCGCCTGCGGGCGACACCGCGGTACGCAGCACTTTTTATCGCAGCTACAAATAATACAATAGGTTCCTTTAGAACGGCGTTGCATACCGATGCTTCATTGTAAAATCGATAACCAACCGGCGTGTTGAATAACCACGTGCGTTTCTTTGCCTTCGAAACGGTCTTTAGTGAAAAATCCTCAGCCATTAATCACAACCCTTGCGTTCGCGCTTCTTTGGCGAACCTTACTGGCATCAATATCCGTCAATTTCTTCCCAGAGTTCTGACACGTGGCCAATCGTTACGCTCGCGGGACTGGTCGCTGGGAAACCATTCAAATTCCACCGAACGGAACGAAATGGAAGGAACAGAGTGGATACAGAGCTTTGTCTGCAAACATGGCTGTATGCATGACCCGCGTTTCTTTTTTTCCGAGCAAGTGACGCGTACATACTTCTCTCCTGCTGAAAATACAATGCAATCTGCTACTCGAGGTTCCCCTGGAGCCATAGAATACAAGAGGATTCCCTCTTTCCAGGGTATTTCGTAGGTTTATCGTTCGCGCGTCTGAGAAGGTGGATACATGTTTCAGGGAATATGAAACTCTGTAACTCGGCTCCCATGCGAATTCTTCGGCCGATTTAAACGAAAGTCAATGATTTATACTCGACGCTGGTGCAGCTTGACGTGCGCGCAGATAACGTATCGAATCGCGTTCGGGATTAATTAATCAGCAGTGAGACGTAGACCTGGTACGCTGCGAGTATCTGAATATTCTAAAGCGACGCGTTTGATCGAGGGAAGTCGTTCGAGTACACACTTAGGGGATGCTGGGACTATCTGTTCGCATTCCCTTCCTCGGTTTACGCCCTCGCTGGTGCATCTTGGCGCACGGCGAGCGTAAAAATTGATACCGGCGAATGGAGCAGTGACAGGGGTGTGATATTTCACGTGGGATCGCAATTTGCATGTTTAAACGGCACGTCAACGCGATTGCTCTTTTCGAGTGGCGAACGCTTTAATAATTTCTGTTCGTATCGATACTGGTAAATTGCGCGGTGAAGCGATAGACGTTTGGGGGGGGGGGGGGGCGTAGATAAGGGAGCTGGGGCGACAAGTTTATTTGTTGTTCATCTTCCACAGGGAGGTTTAATCGGACACTCTACTCTCTCGGTCGAAAATTCGGTCACTTTTCGGTGATGATTTTTATAATGAAATAAACACTTAACGTCTTCGAATTTTGGGGGGTATATTCTACCACTCTTGAAACACAAGATAAAATCTTTGTTTTTCGTTTATTTCATTTGCGTATGTACATAAATATTTCGCGGTGAAGTTGGCGTCTTCAGAATTTGACGGTTGCAATTTCGGACAACTGGATCGTGGAAAATAAAAAAACCAAACATATTTCTAATTCGGAGGAGTATGGGTTATCTGGTATACCGCGAAAGAACAATTTTGGACAGAAATTATTAAAATGGCGGTCGATCGAAGTTGCAAGTACCGGAAATGGCATTTCTATTCTATTTAATCGATATAAAAAAGTGGGAAAATATTAAAAAAGTTAACATATTCGGGGTAAGCCGGATAGCCATATTCCTGCAGATTGAAAGGATGTTTGATTTTTTATTTCCCACGATCCAGTCGTCCGAAATTTCAACCGCCAGCAAGGGGTCAAATTCTGAGAACGCCAACTTCACTGCAAAATATTTAAGTGGAATGTCCCTTTAATCGCGCAGCTCGACGTTTGATTTTATCAGTGTCCACCGTCGGGGCAGAAATCGATGGATAAGTGTTGTTTGGCTTTGAAAGTTCGCCACTTGCCGAGCAATTTTCGTAGGGTCGTCACGTATCGGACGTTAATTGCCAACTAATGGCATGTCCGCTGTTCCTTGGCTTAACGAAGGGCTTTGCTCTACTCGTTACGGTTTCATTTGTATCGGGCGTCGGATCGCGACACCGATGAATGGAATTGTTTGTATCGAAAATAGCCGCACAGGTGTATTATACCCGCTGATTCTGCCTTTTTGTTCCAGGCTCATCTGTCCTCTAATCCCCTCGGATGCAGCACCTTCATTCCGAGGGTCGTAGCGATTCGATTCGATGGAGCTTGAATGCAATTTGATAGAGGAGAGCGTCTTCCCGCTTCCCAAGTCACGCGGAATGATCGCACTCTTCCTTCTGCTCCCCCGTTTGCATTATCGAGTCGTTTGCTCCAAGCGCGCGCTCCTCTCCGCTTTCAAGTTATGGAAATCTCGGTTAATTGTAAATAGGTCGATTGCAAAGGGAAATTGGACGAATAAATTATATTCTCTGTAACGATTCTGTAATTGTTTTATCCCCGCGCAGCGCGCCAATTTCGAAGCAAGTTACGCGTTGAATAAAGAAAAAAAAAAAGAATGGGAGGTTTCCACGGTCCGTGGATCTTTATCGTGTGCGATATCGAAGGGAAATATTTATGCCACATCGCGCTCTATCATTTTTCCAATATATTATTCTTATCGGCGACGATTCCAATTTTATGTACGACAACGCTTTCTCCGGGCAGCTTCGCCACTGACAATCTATCCACGTACGGTTATTTATTTCATCATCGTGGGGAAGAACGTTCGATGCTATGAATCTGTGCTTCTTCGTTTGCCAATGAAAAATATCGTACGCCTCCCATGAACGTGTCGTATACCCCTATCCTAACACGAAGCTCGCGTTTCTGAGCGCATTTTTGAAATTATAATCTATTCCTTCGCACGAGTTTGACAGCATCACTATATGAACAGTACACCATACTGCCGTAGGTACATAATTGAAGAGTCTTTGTAGAAACACTGTAACTGTCAAAAATCAAATTTTTTAGGAGACCGAAAAAACTTCCCTGACTTTAAATTATTTACGAAATTTGATTGGTTTTGATTGCTAAATATGCTCAAGTATACAATAACCCAAATGCGTCACAAAATTTCCCAAATCGTCAAAATTCATGAGAAAAAGAATTGTATTAGTAGAAAACCAAATGTGCCAATCCTGTTTGTCCCTAGCTAATTGGCTCTTACATTGTTTTCTACAGAATTATTTACAAAGAGAAATTGCATTAAGAATTTATGCTATATCACTTACAATGTATTCTACAATGAGTCTTCATTTATTGAATTAATCAAGTTGCTGGAGCGAACTTAACGGTTGACATGCTTTGCAATAATAACAATGGGATAGCGAGAAATTTACTGGCCAAGTAAACAGCTCCGGATACTGGTTATCGATGCAATTGTACTAATTGTAAGAATGCTGCGATCGTAAACGAACAGTGCTCGTGTTCCCCTTTGTACGTCCCATCGAACGCAATTCAACGTACCTATTCCTCGTTACGTTAAATCGTCTAGACAAGAAGAGCTGGCAATTGATGCGCCAGTCCCTGTGCAGTGTGTTTAATGCTTTTAACGTTGTGCCTGTTATTTTCACCGTGTCGTTCGCGCTCCATTGAAATGGCCACGCGCGAGCGTTCCTTCAGCTCCCCTTCAAAGAAGCTTGCGAAAGCTTTGCCATTCTTGTTTCCAGGCTTGCCCAGCGAGCTGAGCGAGTTTTGGCAGCAGTACCCATGGAGACTGGGGTCGTTCATGTGCAAGTTACGAGCGTACGTCTCTGAAACGTGAGTGGTCACGACGATACCGTAGAAACACTCTCCTCCGTGGCTTGAAAGCACAATCGTGCCTTAACGAAATCGTATTGATACCCCTTTCGAAGGAGCACCTATGTGTCAGTGCTGACGATTACGGCGTTCTCGTTGGAGAGGTATTTAGCGATCTGCCATCCGTTTCGTCGTTACTCGAATGGAATGAAGCGTCCTCTACGTTTTATTCTGCTCTTGTGGCTGGTGGCGTTCGGCTGTTCGGTGCCATTCTACGTCTACATGAACGTCAATTACATCGAGTACCCAGCAGGTGAGCCTGCGTTTAATACCGACGGTAAATTTCAGCGCGCCGTGGCTTTCGCGAGACTCGGTGCTCGGCTTAATGTTACCTCGGTGCTTAATTACAGAAAGACCAACAACGGTAGATATCGCCCCCGTCTTGCAGGTCAGTCGGAGCATATTTGCCCGATTAATGTTCCGAGACGCGAGGTGCCGAGTGTGCCGATTCATTCCGTTGCGCCGCGTTACTTAGGGACTTGCATATCCCATTAGGAGTTGCCACGGTTAGATATTTAAACAACTGTCCGGGAGCAAAACCGTGTTCCGCGGGTTACGCGTATCGAGCAAACTTCCCGCTCGCGTTACAAACAAATTTGATTAACAGAATCTCGCGGTAACGTTGCCGTGGATGCGCCCAAGTGAAAATTATATAAATTACGGTTCGCCGACGGGTTCGCGAGTTGGGAACAGGGCTCCCGATGCATCTGCAATGCGCTCGCGACACTGAGGACGCGAGCAGCAGGGGGACACGCGATAAAAGCGTTTGTCGACGCTCGATGAACGAGCTCGAACGTTAAGCAGTCTGGAAATGTTCCTCTCTGCGCGTCGATCCTCCTGTTCGCGTGGTGATCGCGCGGCGTCCCTCCGCATTGGCTTATTTCCCCGGGACAATTTCATTTCGCTTTTATTTGCAGGATCGGGACGGTACTCGAGAGAGTCTGCGATCTGCGCGATGCTGTTGGATAGTATGCCAGAGTTCCCACTGTACGAAGTTAGCTGTACGATCTTCTTCCTTCTACCGATGGTGTTTATAGCGGTGCTTTACGCGCGAATGGGGCTGCGAATACAAAGCAGCACCCTCGAGCACAACGTCGAGGGATCCGTTCACGGGGAGACCAGCCAAGCCCAGTCACGGAAAATCATTCCGATGCTCAGTAAATGTCGAACCTTCGCTAAATGTCACTTCCTCCTCAGCTTTCTGCTCCCTCCGATTCTCGGTATTATTTTAACCATCGCGATACGCCCCTTGGCCGCCGCACGTTATTCCGCGTGGATGGTATATTACAAGTGAACGTGTTCAGAAATTGATGAGCCGTCTGGCGCCGCGACGTGGATGTCGGAGTTTCTCAGAGACAGGAGAGCGCCGTGCCGCGGGATATAATTTTATAGAAATAATTTTCACCTCGTCGATGAACACGTGACAACTAACAGCATCTGCGTTCATCTGCAAAAACGTCAAGCGTGCATCGCGACCTATTCGCCGGCGGTAATCCTTCTCAACCATTTACGCGTACAGAGTCAATTTACTTTTTTTTTTAATCCGATCCCTCCGCGGACCAATTGAGATTCATTTTCGTGACGAAATTCGTTAAAATCCGCCGCCGGCAATCGAGAAACAGCGGTCGCGGGAAGTAATTATTCGAGCGATCAATCGTAGGGGTGGATTGCTGTTTGAGTTTTAAATGTAAACGGACGAGGGCCAGTGTTTGCCGTGCGCCACTCCGGCACGTGAAATCCGCCATGGTGTTTATTTGCTTAAAAAATCCTCCCGCGATACATCGATATTTATTTACGATCGCTCCGTTTGCTTTATAGAATAGCTACGTTTTATGCATGTCATGTGTCAAATTCGAAAAGGTCGCAGACAAAATTAACGCTTCGTCACGTTGCGTCCGACACCGTTGTTATTTCAGTTGTCTAAACGCAAGAGCGATCTGTGCGTTTTGGGGGCTGGGACAGCAGCCTGTGAAAAAAGTATTTGTCGCGTGGCATCGTTTCAGTAGATTGTGTGTATGGTAATGACACCGTGGGCGAAAGAGGGGAAAAAGAAAATCGGGGGACTTGGCTCCACAGGTGCGGTGGTGATAACATTTTTCATCTGCTGGGTGCCGTTCCATGCTCAGCGGCTCTTGTACGTGCATCAGGTCTCGACGTTCCGCGACATAAACCAATGGCTTTACCCACTCGCTGGCAGCCTCTACTACTTCAGCACGACCATAAATCCTATCTTGTACAACGTGATGAGCGTGAAATACCGCAACGCTTTTAAGGAAACGCTGTGCCGATCACCCAGCAGCCTTCCCATCGCGAGGGTTGATATTAGCAGCATGAGCGAATCGAGCATGTTTTACGGACCTGGATCCAGAAGAGGGTCGCAGGTGTTTCGAGGGAAGAGCATCAAGTAAGCTAAAATGATTGCTAATTTGCCTAACGTTTAGAAGCATCCCCCTTCTCGAGTTCCCCTCCCATTTTCCATCGATTCGTGTCCAATCTAAATGTTCCGTTAATTGTACCACCCCCGAAGCGACGAAAGCTTCTCGCGCAGGTGAGGACCGAGAATAAATTCACGTTACGGGATGCTTCTATTTTCTGGCCACAGATGCAACTCGTCGGGCCGAGCGGAAAACATTTCACGCGCGACGTGTCAATTGCAATCGAACGAACCCAGCAAAACAACGAAACTTCGCGTCGCAGAGCCGCGCGATTCGCCCACGGGCGATCCAACTATCGACCGGATCACTGCTGAGCCTTTGTTAGCAGCGCCGAAGAATGGAAGGAAGAGGTACCAGACATCCGGCAGGGATGAAGCTTTCTCGAACGAGACGTGCATCTGATCTCTGGTCCAATCATTGATCAGAGGCTAATAATATAGTAAACGTGTCTGTGGTCGTTAAATGTCGTGGTTGAGAGAAGCGAGTGAAAGAACCGCGTATAATGGAGAGTTAAACTGTTCGATACCTTCGAAGTAGAAACCCAGAAGCTACCGACCTGCATGGTATTATCTCGAAAGCGCTGTACGCTGTAAACCCGTCAAGATACTGACTTCCCTTCCGAGCGAAACAGGCTTCCATCCCTGACTTATCCTATCAAGAGAATGGGTTTGTGTGTCGCGAAGTTCTTACATGGTCTAGGTTCTTAGATGGAGAACCACACTTTACACGCGTGCCAGGATCGATCAAGGACACGAGCGTTTCGAATACAGAGTACGTGGCCCCTTATAGCAAATCGTGTCACAGGTTAGATAACTAGGTCTCGCGTTAATATGCTAACGAACGATACTGAACTTTTGATTGTTCTCTGCTTTGAACAGGAATTGGAAAAGCATCGTGGCGAATTCCAGTGGCGATTCGCTGCCATGAAGAGATTCTCGAACGGTGCAACTATCGGCAGGCTATAAATTTAGGGGCGATATGTACCTAATGGAAGATTCTGTGGATTCTATGGAACCACGAGATCACGGCTTCAACGATCCTAGATACTCTCTAATCCGTGCACAATCGTTCACTATTATCGATATACTGACTGTGAATATATTAACCGTGGACTCGTGTAAATACAACCCATTAGATTGTAAAGTGTAGCGTTGAGCGTGTAACAATGTATATGCTGGTACAATTAAATGTTGGCTTTATATTAAAATTGAAGACTTTGAATTTACGGTGATTCCGAAGCTTCGCCCCGATTTCCGTGTAACCCAGTTTCCACTCTCCTTCGTATCGTTTTAAGAGCGACCACCCACTAAATCTTAAATCGATTAGAAACTTGGAGAAACTCGCTGGTTCGAGGATCCGAATCGAAAATCTGATTGCACGTCATTCCGGTGCTTAGCTCGAAAATCCCGAGAACCCTTTAAACATGCAAAACATGGAAAAGCTTTCCGCGCGAGTTGCGGATCGAGAAAGAGGCGTAAAAGGAAGAGACGTTCGCGGAGATCGTCATCAGCATTTGTGCGGCGCAACGAACGATGGGAAATATATCGAATCCCTTGCCAGGCTGAAGTTCTTTCAACCTTATTGCTACCTCAGGATCAACGAGTCTTATGCTAGAACGCCGAATGGAGGATTTCATCTCGCAGATGGAACGGTTCGGAAAATATTCCACGAGGCACTTCTGTACTGAAAGTAAATATTTCTCCTCTGTAATTAAATTTTTGAATTAAAGAAATAAATCCGCCGCGGCGGGCAACACACGAGACGTTTACTTATTCATACCCCGCGCTTGATCCTTAATCCTGTACGGCCTCAACGATAAGCGGCGAAGCTTCTGTTGCACGCCGAGATTAATAATGATTCTTGAACGGAGTAAGATTTATAACAGGGGAGAGAGGTTTCGCTCGGAAAGGAATGCCGATGGAAAAGTACGATAGTATGTTCTCCTCGATCAGCAGTCAATTCGCGTGAAAGAAACGCGAGATGGTAGGTGGTTTAACAAAGCTGCCTCGGTGCTCGTTAGGACGTACCGAGAGGTTTCCGAGTCTTTCTTACCTTCGGCTCAATCCAATTCAGGAAGAAATGAAGCGGCTTTGTTATGCCTTTCGAGATTACAGAAACTTTCAAGACGCCGTGTAACAAGATTCGTGATATTTGAAGTGGAATCAACGGTTCCTCGTGGACTTTAAATTAGATTTAAGTTTCGTGAAGTTCCATTTTAATGACTTTCTCAAGCTCTGCCTTAGTGGATACAGCGGATGAAGTATGTATGACTTCAGCAAGGAACGCGTATCGGTTTCTTTCTTAAATTCGCATAACCCGGTTTATCGAAGGTCCCATTGCTTTTATAACACAGCGAGGAGCAGCGATCGATGCAGTTAATTGGAGGCGAAACTTCGTTATAATTGTGACGAGTTACGATTGCCGTGAATCGTTTCGCTCTTATCGAGATTTTTATCCCAGATAATCGCGATCGTAAACGAGCTCGCCGTGATTCGTGGCCGTTAAAGTAACTCCTTGAAACTTGAGAAAACATCCTAAGGCTAACATCAAGATCGACGCGAGAACTTTTCTCAAACGAAGAAATAGCGCGATTCGCGCTACTCCTCGTGCTCTTTATCCCACCGACACAACTTACGCCGGTGACTCTTGGTCAATTCTGCTGACTCGATCGACTTGCCAAATTCAGAGGAGAAGCACGATTTCCTGGGAATTCAGTTTTACCCGACGATCCTCTCTGAAATGCTCTCAGAAATCGCGTTTCTCCAGAACACGGAGAGATAAAATCCTATGCGCACCTTTTTCTAGGAAAATGCGAGTTCCCGCGTCGCTATAAAGCATTTTCACGCACTCATTAAGCGGTATCTTTTTCCCAAGGTTTTCCCTCTACTCGTATTTCGTTGGTTACGCGAGGATATCTAGCGATATTTATTCCCTTCGCGTACAGCGATAATGATATTAGTTTCTGAGCCGCAGGATGTCATGCCCTGACCAGCTACTTATTCAAATAAAACGGGATTCGCAGTTTGGGAGCGAGAATCGACCATAATCCGACAAGGGGGTCTTCTAAGAGAAATGTTTGCTCTGCTGCTGTGGTTGAAATATAAATTTAAACTGGTATCAATCTTTGGTGTAAATCTGGATCGCACCGTAATCCGTGGTCGAGGCAATAATTCATTACACGACGTTTAATTAAAACTTTGATTTATCGCGTAACGATTTAATCCAATATTCAGGGACAAATAAAGGGAACAAAGATCTGATAGCAATTTTACTCCGCGTGATAATCTCCGCGGTGATCGATCTTTATAGATGTGAATTATTACCGAACGCTATCGAACGCGATTTTAAATCTTTGTTGGGCGGACAGTTTCGAGTTCATATCCTACTTCCGGTTTTTCCTTTACGGAAGCTTCGAAGCCTTTGGGCTGCGTTTAACCAACAATTCGTTCTAGTTCGCTTGATCTCGGCAAAGTAAGAGAAATTGTGCAATTGCAAGTATATAAGAATTGACTACGTCGTAGTGAAATTAATGGTTGTGCACCGTTGCTGCACTTTGCGTAAGATTAATAAATCGTTATGGGAAAGACAGTTTTCCCTTAAGACATGCCTACTCCTACTTTTCTCCTGTAACTTCTAAATGGCAATCTTTTCCTTTGGTAATAAATATTCAGGCAATGTTGAAACACTGCTTTAATAGCACTGTATGACTAATTATCGACGTATCCTATTTGCTGCTCATTTATAAGTTCACTATAGCAGAGGACTTATATTAATGAAGTTATGCATAAAGTGGTCTGCTTATAAGCGTCCCTTTGGAGCACAAAATATCTTGTCTGATATTTTTTGGAGACACTTCTTATCCTTTCCATTTCCACGAAATCCCGTAGAAGGCCTGCTTTGGATCCACATTTTCCGCGACCCAATCCGAACAGAAGTTATAAATTCTAAGCACTTTTTAAATTATCAATGATATTCATACATTTTCACGATACTGTCTTCTACACGAAAAATTCAACTGGTTGGTGTTTCTACGTTGATAGTTGGCTACACTGATTCAACTGTCTAACGGACTGATCGTTCGAACTGAACCGTGGTGGTCCCATACATTTCCGAATCGAAAGTTTTTACACGAGATTTCTTAAGAAAGTATATTCTTATGTACTGTATTTCGTTTTATATTGTGATAGATGTACTGGAAAAGTTGTCTTAATATTTCGCCGCTCAATTTTCGTCAATGGTATGTCATAAATTCGATTTAAATTATACTTTGTTTTTGTTTACACTTCTGACCGCCATGTGCTCGGATTTATTTCTATTTTCCATTTCTGGAAGAATTATAATTAATGTACTACATTTAATACATTATCGTTTTAGAACATAGTGCGCGTGATGTATGTATAAACTGAAAGACTGCTATTGACTTTAAGGATGCCCACTTATGGTAAGTGAGCCAGCTCAGTTTTTTATATTTATATTTTTGCTTTATATAGCATGGCACTTAATTCCGAGTCGATTGTTATAGAGAATGAATCTGATTGTAAATTAAGGAATAAAAAACAAGAGAGAAAACTATATTACAAGCATGAAAGTATAAGAATGGATTCTGATAAAGAAATGGGAGGATCTGCGAACGAATCGCAAAACTTTTGCTTGAAGTTATCCCAAGATTCCACTATATCTGACACACAGGATACAGTTGAAAAACATGGGAAAGAAGTAATAGTAATAAGCGATTCTAGTTCTGATTGTTTTAGTCCTAAGTGTTTCCCCAAACCGAAATTGAAATTAAACAAACAGTTCACTGCAAAGCAGGAAGTATGTATTTTGGATTCTTCCGATTCTGACTGTTCTGATATCGAAAGTGAAAGATTCTTCCAAGCATGGAGGATGAATAAGAAACACAACTATATTAGTCATAATCCAACAATAAAGAGCGTTATAAATATGAAGAATGTAATGTATACTTCTGATGAGACTTCATCCAACAGTAGCGAACAAAGTAAAAGATTCATTCAGTCCTCCAATAAAACTGGCAGTAGTTATATCAGTTATACTCCAGAAAACAATGTCAAAGCTGTAGCAAAGACAAAAACTCAGATTCAGAGTAATACAGGCAATGGAAATGATATGTTGTCGAGTTGTGCTGCTAGTACTAGCAGTACTAAAAGCTCGAAAAGCTTTTATCCACCGAGTAAAACTTCATCCACTAATGATAAACATCGTAGTGTTATTACGAAAAAGATTACACGGAAAGATACCCAAAACATTATGAAAAATATAAAGTCAACAAGAATAGTATACGAATCACCAAGGAGAGAAAATAATGTAATAATCGATGAAAGCATAGACAGTGATATACATCCAGCTATTTCACTCAAAGACAACTTGAAAAGGAGCAATCAAATTATTGATGAGACTCCGGTAGATTTTGAGAGTGATGTTATTGAAAGTTCTCAAGTTAATGTAACAAATCCCAATAGAAATTATAGTAATATATTGTTGGCTGCGCCAGATGTAAAAAGAGATTTGAAAATCGCGTGTACCGAATTATCAGAGAGGAAGAAGAGACAAATCTCGCAGTGGCTCATGGCGAATTCGCTTGATTCAAAAAGCGACAGTTCCTTTAGTATTGTGCCTGCCAGTAGTAAAGGTGAAATAAGCTCTGGAAACAGCAGTCTAGACAGATTGGAAATGAATTATGAAACTCCAAATAATAGAGGAAGAATACATCATGCGCCTATAAGCGATAAAAGGATAACGAATCAAACTTGCAAAGCGGTATCGCGGCAGATTACATTGGATGAATTTACCCAACAAGCGGAAAATAATGTTCTTGAGCTGCGTACATTAAAAGACAATCGTACTAATAAAACTACAGTTTCAACTCCTGTAACGAATGCACCACAAAAGGTGGATGTTATGGATTGCGCAGACATATTAGATAAGTTGTATGGTAAATCTTGGCGAGATAAGGCGGATGCGTTGCTACCAAAGTCTGAACCACGAAAACAAGGCATTCCTATAAAAAGTAGAGGTATTCAGACTGAAAGGTAAATTGAAAATGGTAATTTTGATTTTACGATCAGCTTAAAGGTACTGTAATTAATATCTACACATTTCAGGAAAGGAATAAACAAAGACAAGTTTAATGTAGCGAATTCAGATGATCACGATTTCAACACATGTGAGTTATTATGTTATAAATCATACTGGGATAGCTGTTACTTTTATACGTCTGTTAAATAGACTGCACTAGCCATTTAAAATATGATTTAGCTCCAAAGGACTTAAGATTACAAAAGCATTCAACAAAAACGACTGAACGAAAGAATGCTAAGCAACTAGATAGCTTTATTAACGATCAAGCATCATCAGAGAGTGGATCCGATAGTTTATACTACACTGCACTGACAAATCCAAGAATATCAGTGAAAGGTGAAACACCCAAGATAGCGCTCTCACCAATTGTGCAACGGTAATGAATATATATTTAGCATGCTTAGAAGTATGAGGAATATTTTAACAATGATTATAACTCATTTTATAGAGCTATTGCGATATGCGACTCGGATACCGAAAATGAAAACGACAAGAGCAACAGTAGTCCAGTACATGACATAAGAAGAAGAAAATTATCGTTTAACAATGACAGCAGTGAAGATTCGAGTACTAGCGAATTTGATCCTGGTGATTATGTGCCACCAAGACCCACAGTTACAAAAGGTAATATACGTCCTTAAACTGCGTTACTAATTTTTATACTACCTTTGTACTTTTATACAAGGATATGTTTTTACAGATCCGATTAAGACTACCTGCCAAACGTCTAAAATAAATACTAGAAGGAAGATAACTTCTAACAAGCAACAGCATGGAACACATGGTTTTTTAGCGTCCCTCTCTGAAGGTGTTCCTATTGCCAATGCACACTCGGATGCTAAGAAGTACAGAATTGATTTTAAAAGCAATAAAGAGGCTTTATGCAATTATTTGTTCAAATTATACAACGAAAAGGTATTTGACAAGAAGCTACCAGAAAACTTGTCGATCGAATGGAATGTCCGTATGAGAGGAACCGCTGGGTTCTGTTATAACAAGAAGTCTTTAAAAACACTTGGAGGTGTTGCGAAGTCTTCGAGGATAGTCTTAGCAACAAAGGTTCTAGATACACCAGATAGATTACGTGACACTTTAATTCATGAAATGTGTCACGCAGCAGCTTGGTTGATCAACGACGTGTCCGATGGTCATGGTCCATTTTGGACAGGATGGTGCGTTGCAGTAATATTTGCTATCTTTACAATTATTACGAGTTATTCTGATTTCTAATATCCCAGGGCCAATAAAGCCATGAAGACACTTCCCGAGCTGCCGCCAATACGGAGGTGTCATGACTATAAAATCAAAACCAAATTCACGTATAGATGTGTAGGCTGTGGATACAGGTACAATGTTCTCCATATAATTTGTAATGCAATGGACGTTCATTCGTCTATACGGTATGGTGGAAACTTTGTTCTAGCATTGGCAGACATTCTAAATCTTTGGACATTGAGAGGAAACGATGTGGTCATTGTTACGGAAAATTTGAACTATTACTAAACAAAACGACGAAAGCTGGGACTGTTCAAGTACAAACACCGAAGAGAGAACCTACAGGGTTTGCTCTTTACGTAAAACAGAATTACAATTTTGTAAAGAAAGAGCGTAACATGAGACACGCCGAAGTAATGAAGACTTTAGGTCAGCAATTTTCAGCAGTTAAAATCGCAAAGAAACAAGGAAATTTTGAGAACGATCCAGATATTCCTGGTTAAAGTATTTAGTGGTAGAGCTTTTGTCGAGCATTGTTTTAAATGCTCTTTATTTTATGCGTAGAATATAGAATTTTAATATACCTTGACACTATTCGAGAACTCGTATTTTAGACAAACAGTGTATGACTGAACGAAACTGACCCGATCTTACCATTGCAGGCATTGGAATGCGAATTTTGGAGTGAGATTTTTATTGTATACAGAGACGAGGTTATGCTATTTGTATATACATAAATTTTTTTATAGATGAACTGTATAGACACGATTATAGCTTCTAAAGTTAGTTTCAAGACTGGACAATAAATGATATGTGTAAAATAAATCATTGTACCTTGATTGTAATTAATAAAAGGCAAAGTAACCAAGCAGGATCGTAGACCCAAAGAAGCTTAAGAAATTTTGTATATTAATGGCAAGTACATACTGTAATAGCAGTACAATCGAATAATTCGTTGTAGCAGCGATGTATTGTTAAAGCGATTTCATATTTTTATAATATCCAATAATTTATTGCAACTATTAAGGCTGTTTCTACGTAAAATGTCGTGGCTATTCGATGAGAACGTTGCCTTTAGATCAGATGCACGGGGAGCGCGCACGCGCCAAGTTCGCGGTGTGGCGGCGGCATCAACAGCGCACTCTAAAAACAGTCGAGCCGAAGATGGCGACGTGCGAGTGGCGGTGTCGGTGCGGTGTTTGAGAGAAAGGACCATGTTGTCGCCGCAGTGTTCGCAGTGTTTCCGTGATCCGCGTTGAGTTCGGTGCAAATGTAGGAATGTCAGAGGCTAAACGGGTACCTTTGCAGACCTTGGAGTTTCCGGAGTCCTTGGGCTACGCCACGAAGAAGGAGAAAAAGGGGGAAAAGGGCAAACAGCTCGCGCCCTCCTTCCGCTTTACACTCACCCTGCCAGAGTCGAACGAGAAGGCATGTCCTGAGTTCAACTATGCACAGCTCCTCAAAGCAGCCGAGGTCAGTTTCTTCCTTTCACCCGTTTAATACGTCCAGCCAAAAGGAAAACAAAGCCTGCAATGCCTCTGTCCATACGCTTGAGTCTGCCAAAACATCTCGCCAGGCCTAGCAAACACCGGCTACGATTTCGTTTCGTGCACACGCACTTTGACAAGAAACTGCAAAAATTCCAATGGGATCGCCCATTTTCGCGATGCACGAGACGAGGGGAACTGGTGCCCGCCGCTTAGGCGAATTGTCATGTCGCGATTGCCGTTTGGGATCCGGGTGCCTCGCGACACGTTAGTTTTTCCTGGTCGGCTAACTTTTCGACCCAGGGTACCTCGGTATTACGTCTAGCCTGGTAGAAAAAGGTGTGATCAATTCGAAGCCATCGAATAGAAACGTCACAACGCGTTGCCGGTGTATGCCCGTGTCAACGTATGCTTCCACGAGGCACCGTCTGTTACGTCCGTTGAGCTTCTTTCCAAGCCTGCCCACGAACCCACTGTTCAACGGATCATTTTCGATAGTCATTGTTCAGCCTATATAAAATAGGCACACGGAACTACTGCTATACGACCATACAATCCGGCATTGTGAATTCCTCCAAGCGACATGCCTGCATTCGTGCCGCGTACGCTTGTACATTTTGAATCGTTCGTGCGTCTACCACACTTTCGTTTAACATTTTTAAACGATACTAGCTTGTACAAGCGACAGCTTAATGCGTGTCTTATCATGGTAATCTCACGTATGTGCATGAGAAACCTCATTGTTAATTTTGTGATCGATGCATCGAGGACGAACTCGTGACTATCGACACGTATAAAACACGTTGCGCGTTCCTCTGAAACTATATCTGATATTCGTATCGATGCTCGATTACGCCTTTTTGTTCTCCCTCATCCTTTTATTTCCTTATCGATACATCTATGTTTATGTTTCCCACACGTACGGCCAGATATCTTTGTTCCTCCAACAAATAAAATTGTAATTATTCGGAAGTGAAGGGAATACGTGATACGGGAATATTTGTCTGGAAAAAATGGTGTCTTTGTTCTTGATTGAGGCTTTTTCAAAATTTCAACGATAGATCGACTTTTACTTTTAAGTGGGTTTTCGGGTCGGTATCGATAGATCTTCTTTGAGGATTCCACTTGAAAAGTGTTGTTACTAAGTACTATTAGCCGAAGCAACTTCGAAATTTTCACTTTCGCGCGTTCTTTATTATATATTTTATACGAAACCGCGTTTCGAATAAAATTGTTCTAATCGTTTTGTATTCGATGTTGATGTACTAATTCGTAATAAATTAAAAACAAACTGAGAACGTTATAAATATTAAAGGTAATATTTATGCGAACTTGCTTGTCGGTGTTTGTCCTAGACATTGTGGAAATTTCTTTCCGTTATTGCACACGATTACAGACATTGTATGTAATTTATTTCGTACTCGCTTATAATGCTTAAAGCACATATGTTTAAACTTATTGACCGTTGCATTTTTATTGGGATCAATCACTCATTGTAGCGTCTCTGGTACTAGGAGAACAGAAGATAACAGGAAGTTGCACGTCTCGAGGCAAAGAGCAAGAGTGCTACTCTTTCGCCGTATGTGCTCCTGGTATCAATGGACAGCTTATGCCTCCTTCTGAATCAACTTTATTTCTCTACCCTTTTTTCACACTCCCGTTTTCAAATACATGTAGCTCCGAATGTTTTACAACATTTATTTTCTTTGTATAAATATTGGTAATAAATATTTTGCGAAATTGTTTCGAAATGTTTTTAATTGATTTATGCATTAGTCGTGACATACATCAGGGATCATCGTATTTTATGTGTAAATTTAAGCACGGATATCTTTTAAAGTATCAACATTTGCGTTATTGTTAACGCGAAACGGGGCAGTCGAGACAACCACTGTTTCTTCTTTTTCATGATCTTTTTTACCGATACACATGCAGTGTTTGAGTTTCATCAATCAAAGTAATTACGAGCGTAGCTGGTGAGTTGCGTGCATGCGCAACACGTGGACCATTTCTGAATTTTTGATAAAACGGCGAAAGTGCGCGTCGGAATTAAAGCGTAGCCGCAGCTTGCTGTGGGTTAGTAGGTGATATCCGGTTAACGATCCGGTTAATAACATCGCGCTCGAACCTTTAAACAAATTGTTGATTTAATTTTGTAGAAAAAACGTCGAAAGGAGGTTCTCAAGCGAGGGGAGGAGAATGCAACGAATGGACTGCCGTTCGATGACGATGACGAGGACGATGATAAACTTCGGGATATGGCAAGACGTTTCGAAGCAAAATATGTATGTAAAACGATATTTAATTAGCATTATGGTAATGAATGTTGAAAGTGTATGTACGAAAGTTTCGTCTCGTTACAGGGAACATCTACTACAGGAAAGAAAAGACGTAAATATGACGATTACGTGGATTTGGGTGCTGGGTACGACGAGAACGATTCCTTCATCGACAATACCGATGCGGTACGTAGTGCATGAAATAATTATTAAACCTAAATATACGTAAATGTTTAATATTTATTACAGTACGATGAGATTGTACCAGAAGAGGTGACTACGGCGCACGGAGGTTTTTATATTAATTGTGGAGCTCTGGAATTCAGGACAGCTGATCGGCATTCGTTGGTTCATAACAACAATAATAATAATACTAATAATAGTAATGACGAGGAAAGTACCGAAAGCAGCGAGGAAGACACCGAGGATGTGGATAGTCCAAAGAGATCAGAGAAACGAAATCTTAGCTCATCAGACGAGGATGAAGCCGAAGACATTACTGGTGACCAACCAAGAAAAGTAACTGATGTTATAGAAAATTATCACTCACTTCGTCGCTGTTTTGTGCTAAAAAAAAACTGTTCTGTTTTGCAGAAACAAAAAGTAGATGAAAATGGAGAAAAGAAGCCTGCTCAGGATAATATTATTAAAAAGAAAAAGAAACCACAGACATCACAAGACCAGCAAAATTCTCAACAAGATGGAGACCCTATGAACAGGCGGAAAGAGAAAGGAGAAATTACAGATGCTGAAGGTGGTACATACAATTGCGTATAACAACAAAGTTCTTATGAAAAATAATGTAAAACGGTTCTAAAAGGTTTCGTAAATATTAGTTTCAGAGGATCAAGAAGATAAGAAAAAGCCTGATAAAATAGATACTCAAAAAATTAAAAACACATCAGATAAGAAGTTTGATATAAAAAAGTTTGAGAAAAAGACATCCAACAGTAGTAATGGGTTTGATGGGAAGAAGTTAGAGTTAAAGAAATTAGGCACTAAAGATAGTAATATTGATGACGCAATAGAGAGCGTAGTTAATGCTGCTAGAGTCGAGGATGAATCGAGTAGAGACACAACGGATTCTGGCAAATCTCGATGTATAGGCACGGAATCTGAATGTGACGATGTTGATAAAGAAGAAGCACCATTGCCTGATTCTCTTCCAGAAAATGTTGTAGAAATAGTTAATAAATTGAAGGCGCGTGCCGAAAATAGTAAAGAAGGAAAGACTAAATTTTTCAATACAGCGGTGAACGGATTATTGCTTAGGTGAGTGTAATTATTTTATACCCTTTCATACTTGGGATGAACACTCTCAACGGGATGAGTGTTTAATATCATTGTTTCTAATTCAGTTTAGAGAAAAGATTAAGGATGCTTTCTTCCCCGAGTCTAAGGCTAGACACGTACGGGCATCTGTCACGATTTCTACCATGTAGTAAAATGGCCCTTCAAAATAGAGCGAAAAAGTTGTATGTGCAGGATCTTGACTTTAAAATCAAAGATCTTATACAAAGGTAGCCTATATTTTCGTGGCATATTTAGCTTGCAATGAATTTTCTGTAATCATGGTGAATGTTTAATATTTAATATTATTTCGTTATAGGTTAAAAGACGTCATCAATGGAATAATGCCGTCTGTGATGTGCAAATATCTTGACGAATGTCAGAAGGTCGCTGAAAAAAAGTAAGTATTTTTCCAAATATTTCTTTCTATTTATTCCTAAGTAATTAGTATTGGTCCCTTTCTTGGAGTTGGCAGAAATTATACTTTAATCTTGGATTAGTTAAAAGCACAAAGAAATTTAGATTAGATATAACGTCTTTGAGAATTCTAACATACATTAATCCCCTAAATAACTTTAAATAGGAACTTATTGTTATTTTCTATTTCTTAGTCCTCATTTATACTGGGATATATACCGGTACTGTTGGTAAGGTGCCCCTCGTAAGAGGAAACCCTTTCTATTCTCGCCTTTCCGGTTGTTTTTTATCTTCCATTTCTTCTATCTTCTCTACTTTCCCCTTATTCTACTCATGCTTACTTATTTCTGCTATCTCAATGTACACTTCAGATAATGCTAATCATTTTCTACACGAAAAATGAAATAACATGCCTTCTACTTATTTGTTATTACATTGAGATAGCGGACACATAGCGGGGCTTTTTATCATCAGTATCAGTGTTTAATTTTTCATAAGCATCATCCCTTTTTGTCACAAGCTACAGAGCCTTACATTTATTGGAACTTGATTCGACGATCGTGGGTACATTCCTATGCAGGAATTCGCGATACATTCTTGTGCAGGAATTTGTTAAATTATAAAATTTATTATTACGAATGTATGCTGATCATCATAATTTATCATCATCATGATATGAATACCGCAATGGTTACCTCTTTTCTCCTTCGTTTACAATAAACATTCTCGTTTTAGGGAAATGGAAGAATCGCCCGCAGATGCTGAAAGTTCCGACGACGAGGATAATTGTGAGAATTCAGATAAGTCGAAGATTCCTAAAAAGCGATTCCCTTGGACCGACGAAGCAAAGTAAATCTCTCGAAATCAAGCTTATACTACATTAGGCCCGTTTGGTGAAGAAATCTGGTATTGATATATTAAAACTCGTCTTTTGTTTTGCAGAAAACTTGTCTGTGAAATCGCTAATGCAAGGAGACAATGCTATAATGTCTTAAGACCAAGAAAATTAAGTATGTACACTTTTGTTGGATCGTATTTGCTTCGTCAAGTATTACCGTTATGGCCGCGTGGATACATGAATGCGCATACTTTGTTAAAATTTGTTGATGATTGTGAACCTGTGTAAGTAGTACTATGAGTTTACCATGAACGTAGTTCTAAGTTCGTATTGGTTTTGTTAATTTCGTCGTTTATTTTCACACAGAAACTTGTACTCTATAGTACGTTCATAATTCTGAACCTCGTATTCTTTGTTTCATCATATTTAACCGTAACATGGTTTAATTTCAGCCCGAAGAAGAAGGTTAAAAAATTGAAAGAGATTGGTAATGGTAATACCACTACTTCTGGAAATACAGTGTACACGTCTGCAAAGATCGAGATATCAACCGTAAATAGCGTCTCTTCTCAAGAGAAAGATAAAACTGCAACAAGTGCACCGAAAGTTCCGAATGTTACAGAGAACTCAACAAATTTCGTGAAGCAACCGACTACAAAATCAAACGATAACGTCGAGAAAAGGCAACATAGCGTAAAGCATAAGGATAAAAATAAGGACGCTAGTAACACGGGGCAGCAACACGACAGTTTGACAGTTAATAATTCCACTGTAGGTAAGATCTCTGTTGTGCCTACAGCTCAATTGATGGCTCAGAAGCCAGTTAAATGTCACGTAGAGAAGATTAATTTAATGGACTTAGCTAATAGTTCCCTTTCTATCACGCCCGTTAACGATTACCACAAGACGTCTACAAAGATGAATGAAAATAAGAAAGATGTAGTTTCTATTACGGCTTATTCCGAAACCTCAAACGTTCTTCCAAACACAAATGAAGTGCCTCAAAGTGGACATCATTCCGTACACAGACAGGAAGCTTCATATACGCAGCCTCAGCATTCTAGCTATCCTACGTCCAGTCAAACATCTCCGCACTCGAAGCCCGTACCTTTGAAGCACAGGTTGCTGCACGAGAATACAGAAACGAAAAGTGATAAGAAATCAGAGGACAAAGATATCGATATAGTTAATAAGACTGAGAAAAAGGATAAAAGGAGAGAACGGTGCGTGGAAGTTAAGCATAAATCGTACGACGTTAAAAAGAGGAAGAAGGATCAAAAGGTAATGGAAAAGCAAGGGAATATTAATTCAGATGTAGTGCCTATGCAACAGCAGCAACCGCAACAACCACCGCCCCCGCTCCCACCGACGACACCATCACTTACAAAAGAGGAACAGGAGCAAAGACAGAATGAAGAAACTATTGCTGCTACTAATTATTTAAGTCAAATCATTAACGATGATGCTTCTGCGAAAGGAATAACAGATAAGCGGAAAGACACGGGGCTTATTTTAGAGGAACCGATAAATAATATGGTGCAACCAACGGAACAAGAAAAAGACGTACAAATGGTGATGCGATCGTTAAAAGAATTACAAGAATTACAGGAAATGAAGTACTCCCCGAGTAATTCGCCAGTTAATAGTAACATTCAGAAACCTAATAAGTCGAATGCACAGTGTGCTATTTATCAGGATGAATATTCACGCTTATATATAAAAAAAGACGTCAAACTGAAATCTAAAGATGAATCACAATGGTAATGATATTATCACCGTCGAATAACGTGCACTAGAGTCGTAAATTATGTTAAACAGAGTCTAAAAAAAAAATAGAGGAAGCCAGTGACCAGATAATAATTTCATAGAGAATCTATAGGCGGATGTTTCAGTAAATTTATATTACTTTTTATGGAAACAAATTAACGTGGAACTGATCAGAATTTCTTCCATTGCAAGCCGCGTCATTGTCGACGACCAAAACTTATACGCCAGCTAATGAATAGCGTGCCGCGATCATGTTGTGTCGCACGAATTTTTAAGTATTTTAACAAACCGCCAAAATATGTACATATATTAATTCATTCGTAGTAAATTGAAAATGCGCGTGTACAGAGTAAGTATAAATTATGGGAGTATGCTAATCGTATAGACACTTGTAAATAAGTTAGCGTCCATTCATCGCCGTGAATGGGGTGGTCCGTAAAGGTCCATTTTCATTTTCTTTTTTATTTGACGGCCTGCCGCTGCTTGGCGATTTTAACGCATGTCCACCAGCATGGAAAGTTATCGATGCGCGACGACATGGACCGGGCGTAACTTTGTTTTATCGGAACGCATAATTACAGAATGCTTCTTTTTAATTTTACATACTGCCGGGTTGTAGGAGGGTCGGGCTATCGCTGTTAGTGAACGTTCACATTTCTGTTTGTTCTAATCATATCGGGCCACCCTGAATCACCGAGTGAAAAAGAATGTTTCGAACGGTGTTCCTTTTGCGCACGTACGACAATTTATAATTTTAACGATGAGAAACGGAGGGAAGATGGCGTAATCCGTATGTATATTTTTCGACGCGTATTCTAAATTAAAATCATTGCCTTCCAAATTGTTCACACACAATCGGATAAGCATCTAATTGGCTGGCTTAACGTAACGCGGTACACACAAATGATAAAACGGTCATTTTATTATTTGGAAAGACAGCAGAAGGGTTGCGGTAGAACGGCGGAATGCTATGCACCCTTTATCATACTTGTAAACCAAAAATGCAAGATAAACCGAAAGATGTGTCTCATATACCGACATTTTTTAGGGATTTCGAGTAAAGCATTAAAAAAAAAAAAAGAAGTTACCACGATTATTAAATTCTGTTTGTAAACTGCAGAACTGTATAGCTTGGTATGCTGCTCGATCGAACGATCAATTTTAATAACCAGAGTGCAAGAGAGAATGTGCGTGAAAGTACTATTTAGAAAGAGCTACGATATTTTTGGAACACAAAGTGACGATTAGTGATGTATTATAATACCACATTACCTTCTTCTCCCCTTCCCATCTTACCTACCCTTTACGATACTTAGAGTATAATTAAACGTCTTGTACAATTCTGCACCGAGAATTTCCATGAAGACGACGTAAAATATAAGTTTTGAATATTTTTTACAATATCTATATATTTCTTACCTTCACCTTTGTCCGACAACTATACTGTAGAGGAGCCTCTGAAATTATATTCGTAAGTTGTAAATAACATATTCATAGGAATAATTTATTTGAACAAAAAATTTTTTTTGTATTATTTGTAAGTTTTAACGTATTAAAAGAATTCTAACGAAACGAGTGTCTTTTGAATAGAGTAAAGCGTCGACCAGAGAGACAGGGAAACGGTGAAAGGAAGGACCCTTGTCTTGCATCGACAGCTGACCGCTTTGTATTTTCAACACTTCGCCGTTTCGCTTCATCGATCGGCGGGCTTATTCCCTAATGCGTAGAGCCGAAAGGTCTCCAAGGTCATGTCGATTCATTGTTTCTCCCGCAGATCATTCGATTTCTGCACACAGGATGCGTTTAGTTTCGTCGCTGCAACAAGGCCGTCCACTTGCATATAAAATCTAGCGAATCATCCAACAGAGTAGTCAGTCGAAAACTTATCTCTTTCATTATTTAACATTCTATCCCCATAACTGAATCGACTTTAGGCCATGCCACGTTCCGTTTGGAATACTGTACTCCTGTTCCTCGTTCGACACAGCCTTTGTGCCTCTGACTCTATAGCCCGGCAGGCTGACAAACAGTCAGGATCTGCCTTATCGGACATGGTGGAAAAAGAGGTCGAGTCGAGCCATATAATTTTTGACGACGAGAAGACCATTAAAGAAGGCAGTTCCGCTCGTAACAGCGGCCAGCTAGGATTTAATGAACAGAAGCTGGACGAGAAGAGGTACGACGTTCAAGATACCGCGCGGAAAGGGTATGACAAAGGAAGGCATAGTTTAGGCGAAACCGAGGCCATCGATCAGGGAAGCAATTCTTTCGAACGCCACGGCGGCGGATATTACAAGAAAGGGCACCAGAGGACCGGTTTCAGCAACAACTACTATAAGGATGAGTCGGGAAATAACTCGAGCTTCTATGAGGACAGCGACGACGAGAGGGGTCATAAGTCGTCGGGGAACAGCGGCGGTTATTATGGGCAAAAATCGCGGGACTCGTTTAGGGACGGCGCTCGCGATGCTTCCTATATTGGACGAGACCGTGCGAAGCAGGGAACGTACGACAATAGACAGAAGTAAGTTGCCAGAGGTGTGCTCGCACTTCTTTACCGGTTTTTAGCAAGCACAGCCTGTAAACGCGGGGAAGAAAAGAATCGCAATTAGTATCGATACATGTTCTATGCCATGTAATGATCTATTATACGTATGCAAGAGTAAAGCGAGAAGAATGAAGACATCGTTTTATTGTCCTGTTCAGCGTCAACAACTATCGCGATCATGTCGGAGGGTATCGCAATAACCGATACAAAGACGATAGGAGGAACTACCTGAGAGACGAGGCAGGCCGATATTTCGATCGAAATGGGAAGGAGATTTATTATCGCAGAGAAAAGTTAACCCCGGTTGTTCTTCGTAATGATTATTTAACGCCGTTTAATGATCCGCGTTATGATATAGATGCGGTATCCAGGAGCTATTACAAAGCAGACTCGTACATCATGCCTTACACGCGAGATTATCGGTAACTGTATATATTATTAAGATTTCGGGTTGCGTTGTAATAAATCATTAATAATCTGTTTATTCGTAGATATTTCCCACATCGACACAGGGATTACGAACGGGAACTGCATTATCCTTATCGAGGACATTACGATAGGAATTATCAGGATGATTTTTATGATAACGAATACCTAAGCAATTACAGGAACGGTTTTAACAACGGATATCACAGATTTTGAAATATGATCTTTTGACGAAAAGTGTAGATGTATATAGATACCTTGATAGGGCGTATGGATCGCGAATTTATGCATCGGATAATAAAACTGCCTGTTTTATACAGAATTTCGCTCGGTGTTTTAATCTTTCATGTTTATTGTAATATAGAGTATACCAGAAGGTCCACCGCTGCCATGAATAACGGGTACGATAAAGCCTCTGCAACTTTATTACGTTTATTATGAGAGGCGATAGTTTGAGCGCTGATAACCTTGTAGAGACCTTTTTATACGGGGATCTTTCTAAATGAAGTCGTTCGTAACTTACTGGTAGTATTTTGCTGCACGTTCACGGCGTTATCGTAGAAGGTGAAATGAAGCATAGTCAAGTAAACGTTGAAGGCGTTCGTGCAAGTTCGTATCAGCCAGTAATATTCGGGATCCAATTGATTCTGTTCGGACATTATACGATTTTTTCCTGGATTTCCCGTCGAACGCATTTATAGATCTCTATCGATAATTTTGATAACGAACCCTAAAGAAGGCGAGAAACTGTTTACGCCGAAAGAGATAACGATCACATAGCTATGTTTTCGATTTGCCCTGCTCGTTTATCAGCAGCCAATTTTGATGGAATTAGTTCAAAATATTTCTTTACTTCGCCGCGAGTGGCGCGACCCTCGCCGCTCGTGACGTAATATGAAATACTCGACAGTCAGAGGTCTGGGGGTCTGCTGCGTGACCTTGCAGTGTTTGTAAACAGACACACGTTGCCGTTGCATAGTGTCGAAGATAGGACGGAATCGCGATAGAACGAAGCGTGTCACGAAGGATTCCCCGAGGGAACATCAAAGACAGGCTCAACCACGGAAGCCATGGAGGTAGAGCCAGTGTGCATCGCGGAAAACGAAACGGTGAGTCGACAATTTGTGATAGCGATTCAAGTGACAACGTGCTCGTGTGATGCAAACTGGCATGGAAAACAGGCAACGAGATTACGCGCGTTAAACAAGATTACACCATGTTGTGCAAAGAGGGCGCGCGTACAAAATCTGTGGTATTTTTCCCGAGCATATTTGTTGTCGGGGTGTTGATGACAAAGGGCGTTGTTGCTTTCGTTTGACGTCAGGACATGTAGGACGTCGAGGGTTTGTCAAGGAGCCGCGGGGCAGAGGGGGGACATATGCACAACAGAAGGGTAGCTGTGGCCATGTGTGTGCGCGCCCGTTTCACGGTGTGCGTGTCGCGATATAGTTAGCTGGCGTTCGATGTCGCTGCTCAGTAGTCTCGCATTTTTGCCGTATGATCGCGCCACCTGCCGTTCTTCCTCGTTTCCTCGGTTGCCCAACGATGACGTCGCAGTCTTCGAGCGATCATGTGACCGATCAGGCGCGGAATGTGCGGGAGCTTGTTTCAGTGAAATATCCTTCGATGTAATAACCCATTACGCGGAAAATGAGGATCGTTCGGTGTCCCATTCGTCCGAGATTAACAGCCACAGCATGAATAGGCCCCGTAACCACACGAGACAACGTCCCGAAGGTGATAGTTTATTCGACATGTCCTGACACGTGACGATTCCTACCGGTGCCATGGCGTCATAGAATCAAAGACACTTGAGGCTCTCCACTGTTAAACAATTAAATAACTATTCACTTACTAAATTCCATTAAGATCACAGCAAAAGTAACGAAGGGAAACGTGTCACTCCTACACATATGAAATCAAGAACATTATAAGATGCAATCGTATCGAAGGCTGGAGGAATTCCTTACACCCTGTCTTTCCCGCGTAATCGGGACAAAAGTTTTGGGAGCCCCCATCGCATTACAGAGTTATATAAAAACCGATAATCTAAACCGAATTCCATGCTAATCGTACTCGAGTAGACGAATCGGGTGTGGACAGATAAGTAACGTTCTCAATGTATTATTCGAAACAGGGCGACGAACATTTCGAACGCATCGGCCAGGGCGTCAGGAAGAAAGCGCGCGCAAGTTCGCTGTTGCCATGAAAATTTGAATCTCGGAACGATGCCGCGCGAAGTTCGTGAGATCGCCGTGGCGCGTCGCGGTTGTCGTTTACATTATTACTACCGGTTGCACGGTTCGGGCACCGGTACCGTGCACCACGTCCCTGTACGCAGCGTTCTGGCCCGTCAACTGCGCAGTTGACACAGCTCGGACGTCGCGCGTAGCACCGGTGAGTTCTCCATTCACGCTCTTTTTACTCCATTTACTCCATTTTCCGCCGTTTCGTTGGGCCTGCCGAGTGCGTTTGCCGCGCGTACGCGTCCACGTTCGTTCACCTCGCAGCCAGCCGCGGTACAGTCAGTTCCGTTTCTCGAACGCCTTCTACGCGCACCATTTCCAAACGATTCCCACAGCTCACTCTTTCCCGGCTAAACCGCACGGCACGCTTAATTCCTCGTCCGATCACTGTACCTATCGTTTCGACCCTTCACGCCCTTCCGCGAGGCTGATCTTCAGATTCCCGAGTGATCGAGAAAAATGCCGGTCGATCGCGATGCACAGCCAAGTTAAACTCGGTCGCCCACACGCGACGCTACTGCGCAATATTTAACGGTACGCGTTGTATGTACCCCGAGGGAAAACGGTGTTCCTCGATCACGAATTGTCTGATTTTCGAGGGAACTACGTAATACTAATAGTTTATCTCGATGGAGTGCGTTGCCTTCGCAGCGATAAACCCTGCTGCGTTTCAGCGCTCGCGATTGTCCTCCGTGCGGATTTCTACTCGTAGTTGCTCGAAATTTATCGCAATTCGAAGTTGTGGCTTGCAGTTACGTTGCGCTCACCCCGTGCGGGGGATTTCTAGCAGTTTAGGTAGGCCTTTTAATCTTTAAAGGGTCCTCGTGCCTCCGAGCTCTCACGAAGCGTATATAACGAAAAGCGTGGGAAATTTGAATGAATCTTTCGATCGCTGAAAGTAGTTTTCTAGCCGGTACGTTTTAGAGTTAGCTCGTTCGTGCTCCAATATTAAACAAACGTGTAATACATCTGGTGTAAAGGGTGATTGAAATATTATTTCTTAACGCGAACAATTTACTAGCTACTTAAGATCGTCGTGCTAGGTGAATCACTCCGTATAACCACAGTCGTTGAGATTCCGTCTGAAATTAATCCCTTATGATCAACCACACGCATAGCGCTCTTATACCACCTTGTACTTCATAACATGAAATTTTCTCGCTTCTTGGAAACAGTCCACCGTCCCCTGTTTCCTTCGATTCGCTGCTACTTCAATTTATTTTCGAAGCAGACGGGACCCGAGAACTATCTCATGGGATGACGAAAACAGACACGGTCGCAGCGTCTATCGTTTCCACCTTTGTACTACCTTATCCTTGAAATTGATGCTCCACTGTCCGCGATTGCAAACACTTTTCGTTTCCGAGCGTACTCGCTTGGATACGGCGGAGCTCGGTACAGGAAGGCTGCTTGTTTACTCGCGCCGCTGATAACTATCGAATTGCACGCGCGAAATCTGCGCGCCGCGAACCGCGGGTAGAAATGTTCCTTTACGGAGGAAAAGGGTCCGCAAAATTGCGGACGAAAAGTTCCTGGCAAGGAAACACAGAAAGGGAGAGGGAACGTGCATCGTAATTTTCATAATGTTGCTCGCGTATTTGGAAGATACTGTTGCAATTCCTGTAAATCTGTCGCGAGCTTCGGAGCATCCGTATCGCGATGTCTCGCAACGTTAGGAATCTCGCCCTGGTACTTGGCTGGGGAAACGGAGGGACTCAGAATTCAGTTGGATCAAGATTACTGATATCTCGTGCAATTGGATGTATATAGATTACGTCTAGGCTAACTTGCCTACAATTTTCAGATTCCCGAGGCTTGAGAACGTTCCTGCGTTCTTTCGCTTGCTCTGAAGCAAGTATCCATTGCCGAGGGTGAACCGAGTCGTTAGGAGATGAATGGGGTCTGCAGAAGGCAGGGTATTTCGTAGTCATCCTCCCGGCACTATGTCTCTATCAAGATCCTGATACGTTTGCGAAGCAGTCGAAGCGTGGCGAACGGCGACATCGTCACGACAGATGTTCCCCGCGTCGTAAATCTCCTACGACGTGTGCTTATCGATACGGGCACGCGGCCGCACGGTAGGAACCTTCTTCTCGGCTCTCCTTCCATAAATTCTGCTCCTGGACTCGGAGCAACGACTGCATTGCAGCTCGGGCGGAGTGTAGGTACCAGGTTCAGGGAGAAGGAATTTGTCGGTAGCTTCCTGGGGACCACTAAATGGAGCACCCTTCTCCTAACCCACGTCTACAAATCTAGCGAATCTTAGTTCCTACTAAATACCTCTCTTTCTAATGACTTTGGAATCCTTCTGCGGGTCGCTCGAGCGTCGCGCGATTTTGCGCGCGTAATACTCAAATATTTGCCCAAGCTTGTTATCGTTCAATCGAATGGAGTCGTCAGTGACTCGGCTGAATGATAGCCGAGGTTACCAGTAGCCTTAATCGTTCGACGCAGTGTAGGGATCTGTATGAGCAAGATGTCGGAAATATCCTTTCGCGTTTGGCGCAGCTTCGTCGAATAGCAGCCGTTCAAGGTGCAAAATGTAAGTGGAAAGTTCGGCCGGAGGTCGCGAGATTCGCGCGGTAAACCGGCGTCCAGGTGAATTTACGGGATTTTCGCGGCGGCGCGATGATCTCGGCGCGGTGCTTCGCTATTGTATTCGCGGAACCTCCCTCGTTCATTGTTACGCAACGGCCTCGGTGGCGCGGTTGGAAAATTACGAGGCTCCCTTCGCCTCTTCCGCTTTCTCCTTCCCTCATCCGGTCGCGTTAGTATCCGACGAACAATGACATGGAAAAGTCCAAGGAGGCTTTAACGCGGGGTGCCGCGTGTCGCATCGCCCCCCCCCCCCTCCTGTTTCTCTTTCATTTATTCGTCAACGTTTTTTTCCGCGCGCGCGAAAATTTATGTCGAACCGCGAATACGGCGCAAGCACCGTGCTTACTCGCGCAGTTAAATCGCCCGATTTGCATGGAACAGCCAGCATTTTCCTGCAGTAGATGTGAGAGTAAAAACGAGGAACGTTTATAAAAAATGAAGCGCATTCGAATGTGCTTCTTAATGGAAATAATCATTAAAGTCTTAAAGGTTCAGTTGCGCCTCGCTCTAGGCTCTCGCGAGTCCCCGGTCGAAAAGTGGTCGTCCGACTTCCGTCGTCGTCCTCTGGCGAGATTCAATTAGTAGGTCACTGATGAAAGAGAGGAGGATCGCGCAACCTTCGACGAACGGAGGTAATGATAAGGTTGCACGGTGGATCCGGTAGCCAGCGCGCACGCTCCCGGTGCTTCACGCTCGGGCTCGCGGCGTAACGCGGCACGGAAAAGCGTTTCTCGGGACGTCAGTGCACCGCGATGAATTATGGGGCCATTAAGCATAAGCCAATATTAATTTTATAAGTGGTTTGCGCGACTATTCGTCGCTTAGACCCTGAGCGTGCACGGCGTTACGTTATCCATTTGCTTCTACGACCAAGAACTCTGGCGGTCGCTAAAAACCGCGCACTGGCAGCGAAATGTAACTGGAATCCGACGGTGCGATTCCTCGCGGCAAGTGCAATTAGCCGCGTTAACGAGACTACCGTGTCGAGGTCGGGATCGGCGAAAAGTAGGGTCGAAACGGGGATGGGGAGTGGGAACCAGGGGAGGGTCGTCGGAGTCGAAATTGAGGGGGAAAGTTAGCGGCAAGGCGGCGGGAAAGAGAGGTGAGAAGATTTCGGAGAGAATCGACTGGTGGGAATGTGGCTAACGCGTTTAAAAGGGTCTCGCCGAGGGACTCTGGGAGTAATTCCGTTAATAATGGAAATTAATTGAACGACGAGTTCTTTCCGTGAGATTTGAGAGCGGTCTAGGTTCTAGGAACGGAAGCCGTGGGCGAAGGGCTGGGGCGTGGCGCTCCTCCGTACCTTTGTAATTAAAGGCTTTCCACTCGGAGGGCGATCGTCCGGAAGTTGTTCCGCGAAGTAGAAGGAATGGAATGCGCGCTGGCAAACGGGGGTATTCTCGTCGGTCGCTTCGAATCAGTGGTTGAAGGGCTTAGAAACGATGTCGTTGTAATTTCCATGGGCTTCATCGTCGTTCCGGTGTCGTTCGGTGAAATCTGAAATGCAATAATATCAAAGGGCGAGGGAGGGTGAGGGCGAGTCGGCACGAAACAGATTGAATCGAACGGGGGCGCCGGGTGCGCTGTGCAAACACTTCATTAGCGCGAATAGAAATCCACCGGATACGTAAAAGAATTTTTATTCGCGGCTATTTGAATGGAGCAGCTCGCGGGGGCGGCCCCGTCGATTGGGGCCGCGCGTTATTTATATTTCAGCTTTGTCTTGGAGCGGATTTCGCGTTAAACGAGCTTAAAAGTCGGATCTGCTTTTGGAGTAGACTGCCCTCGTGGTTCGCCCTATGGTTGCACGTAGAAGCGATTACTCCTCCATTTCCATGTCGCTGTTTCCCCTTCGTAGCCGTTCGATCTCTGCAAGTTTCTGCTATGAATCTCGTGGTCTCTGTTGATCGGCCTATCAATACAGTCTGCTCGTCTGTGCTATGATCGCCTTTGACACTGTCGCGTGTCCGCGCACCGCTCGTTCGGTACGTGTAAGCCGAGCGACGCGTGTTGCAGCATACGAGCCGTGGCGAGACGAGTCGCGCGTTCACGCCGCTGCTGGATTAAATCACGGTCCGCTCGGTACGGCGCGGCGCGGCGCGGCGCGGGCCTTGACGCGAACCGAGCTGCGTAACCGGGCCTTTGCGCTTGAGAAACACGCGTAAGAGGGAATCGCCCGGCGAGCTGCGAAACTACAAAGCCTCTGTGCTCGATTGTGTACAATGTTGTTTACGAGCTTCCGGTCCCTGGCGCGGTGCCCTGCTGTGCCGGGCATCCGGCCGCGCCGCGCCCATGAAGTTCCCCGCGCAATCTTCGCGGCTGTTTAGACTTCAGCCGTCTGGGTAGACCGTTATCTTGTAGAAGGAAGAACAGTTTCACTGCTAGATCCAGACCCCGAAGCCTTAATTCAACTTCGATCCGATCTTCTTAATATTGGTGTTCGCTGCGACGGACGCTTTGATAAAGGAATCGACAGGTTTTCCAGAATGGTGGACGCGCGCCGACACGACACGACCCAAATAGTAGGCGGTAGCGGTACAAAGGGGCTTAATCTAATTTTTCCATTCAACCATCCCGGCCTAGCGTCTTCGTTCGCCGACACACCGTCTCTCGCGAGTTAATTATATTCTTAGCCTTAAGACGTGCCCGAGTGGCTCGCGCGATGGTTGCCCCGTAGACTCGCGGAATCCTTCCACGAACTGCCTCGTCCGTCTCTCCCTATCCCCCGGTCCTCCTTCTGTTCCTGTATCTCGCTACTCGGCGCGGAACATCAATTCCATTTTCCACCCACAAAGACCTGCGCGAGGAGTCGCGGCGGTTGGGGAGAGGGAGGCACAGACGGTAGGACAGAGATAGAGAGAGAGAGAGAGAGAGAGAGAGCAGAGGCGGCTAGCAAAGAAGTCGGGAGCGGTGGAGGGAAAGAAAGAGGATTCGAGGAGATTTAATACCAGATAGGATTGAGAGGAAAGGATAGGGCCGAAGGTAAACAGCTCCCCTAAAAGGGGGCAGAATTTGTATTTTGTCACCCGCGAGCACATGCATAGCTAAGCCTGCGGCAGAGCCGCCCCTGCTCGTCTCGCAACAACCGTGCTCCGGGGACGTGTAAATTTTAACGGGTCGCGTGGGGTCGGCCGGGACCCGAGACACGCCTACGCCGCGTGCGTTATACTCGCTCGTTCATGCATCCCCCTTGCCCTCTTCAGGGGGCGCGTGATCTCGTTCTTCCAGTTCATCCCCGAACGATCGTTTCACCCTTTTTCCTCCGTCCCTCCTGGACCACTCGAACGACGTTCCTTCGTCTCCAGCGATTTAAACCTCCAACGACAACGATGACAATCGCGGGGCGCGCCGTATAAGACGACGCCGGGCTATTACCTGAAACGTGTTACGATCGAGGGAGGAGAATGTTGATGCACGGTTACCCGTGAGCGAGAATTCGTCGATAAGGTGGCTGGGAACGGCGCGCTTAGACAGCACGGATACAGATTTCGCGCGTCAAGAGCTTTTAGCGAGCCTCGCCGAGCTGCTCCTCGCGAATCAATAAGCTGTTGTTTCTATTGAAAACGCCGGGCGTTGTTCCCCGCGAGCTCCAACCAACTCGTTTGAGATATTAATCAGCGGCAGGAAGGAACAACGGATAGGGTGGCGTTACGCCGCCGCGGGGACTCTTATCCTCCGTTTTCGAATCTCTGACCTCCTTGCTCCGTGGCGGCGGTTTTTCACGGCGACACTCAAGTTCGACGGGACAGGCGGTACAGATGTGTACTTCCATCTGGTATCTAGATAGGTATTCCATCACTTTGAGTCGAATGGGCTTCGGAAAGCTTCGCGGGTCGCGCGGTCGGTGCCGGTGATAGAGTTCGTGTGCTTTCCCTTTGAATAATTTCAGAGTGCAATAATGGAAGTGCGATGTAGAATAACAGATTTGGTATATTTACGCTAAGTGGAGCAGAAAGAGTCCCGAGATATTGACTGCATGGATGGGTTAAACGTTTTCTTTGTGGACGTTGAATAACCCCATCCTATTGTTCCACGCGTGCTTCGAAGGTGAAAATCGTTGTGAAATTGTCTGTCGCTTCTGATAACTGGGACGGATTCTCCGTCGCCGGCTCTATTTCTGCGGATAATACGCCCCAGACACCAGAAGTAGGCTGGAGACCAGCGAATAGCCAAATTCTTATATAACATCATTTATTCTCATTGCAGGAGGGATCTCGCGGCGATCGGAAAGAGGGGGGCAAGAGGGGACGCAAGCCTGGAAGGAAGGCGTCCGAAAAGTCGGATATGAAAGCCAAGCTCGGTAAGAAACTTCTTAACGTAGGTAGGTACCAGTAATGCTTGGAAGAAAGTTTGAAATGTGAACTGTAACGAAAGTACGCGGAGTGAAGGGATTTCCCAGAGTAATGCTGCAGAGCACAGTGAAAGTTTGGTATTAAAGTTTAAACTTTCCCTTGACCACCGTCGCCTGTTACACGTCGAAAAACTAGAAACAGTCTTGCCCGCGTTTCCTTTGAACATCGATACTCGATGACACTCCCGGCGATTCTCTTCGACCTGCATTCTCCCCAAGTCCTGTGAACGCAGCTGAAGAAGGTGGCGGTGGCTGCCGTCGCTGGCCTCTCTGGCGGAGTATCAAGCGCGAAAACAAGCTGTAACCGAGCGCGTTACACGGGCCACGTGAGAAATACACGTCCGTTGATTGCGCAGCGTCGAGTGGCCGTCCGCGATGACCCAAACTCATGACACCGTAGGAATATTTATCTCCAGCGCTGGATGAATATTTATGCCGGGTCAACGTGGCGGCGGGAACCAATGTTCTCGATGTTGTCGCCCGAGAACTGCCAGGGAAAGCCGTATTTTGCAATTCCGCCGTTTTGCCAGGGTAGACGGGGTGGGGTAGCTCTGGCGCGAAGACGCTGCGGAACCAACGTCGGGGAGTAGCTTGCACATGTTGCTCGCTACAAGCTACTCTGCTTACTAATTTTACGAGATTACTTTCTCGGTCAGCAGTCCAAGCTGTTTCATTAAGAAATTTTGTAGCCGCACCTTCCTACCAGCTTTCCTATTTCTCTTTGTTTAGCGCGTTCCCATTAGTTCCCTTTCTCCGTCGCTTCTGATGGCTCATCGAGCCCATAAACGCCGCGTTCACCTACGAGCAGCTCGGTAAATCGCGCAGATGAAACAATCTCCCTGCGGATTCGATGTTTCCCAGTTCCTTGTACGTTACGCGCTTTATCTCCCCCAAGCTTCTACCCTGTGCATTCGAACTGGTTTCTAACGTCGTGAGAAAGCTCCGAGCGGATGGTCGGCGGGCTTTAAGCTCGTTTTACGACCAACGAACTTTCGCGTCCGCAATCCCGCGCTATTCCCGGCTCTGCGGGCGAACCGCGCGCGATTCCTCTTATATTCTTGTTCTACGCGATTCCGTAATTTTCTATTTGCTACCCCCGGTTCGCGAGCTCTCCAGCGTTCCCTCGCTCGGATCGACACCGTGTATAGCGGGGTTGTGTGTACCTTTCCCTCGCCTCACTTACTCTTATCGCCCCGTCGTGTCTCAGCGGCCACGATTTCTGACGCTGCAGCGATCGTTCGGTTTTGCCCCTTGGCAGACGTCCTAAATCCAATTTCCCCTAATTTCGTTCGCCCGCCCGCGATCCCTCCGGGGGACGGGCAGGATTCTGCTCCCGCGCGCGCTGGCTTCGTTCAAGCGGAGTTGTTCGATTTCGCTCGCAACCTAGTGGATCTTACGCGAACCCGCAAATTTCGGGGAACCTCGTGTCTCTGTCAGAATTCATTAAACTTTCACGAGGAGTTGGCACGTTTTGCGAAGTTAACAGGTTGATCTCCTCCTTGACATCGAATCGATCCCCTACAGAGTGCATCTGAAGCGCGTCGCGCCCAATCTTTTTTTTTCTGATCGCAAGTCTGTTCGACATGAAATCTCGCGAGGAGGGACACTTTTTGAAAAAGAAAGTCCCGTGACGGTGGACCGGCGACGGAACGTTCATTGCCGCGTAAAAGGTGGGCTTAGTGAGTCGTAGACGCGATAATAGCCGGCGACCCTTGGTCGTAAAGGGTATTTATCGCGCCGCGAGAAATTTGCAATATCCCGCGCCGGGCTATTACCATCGATCTTATCATTGCCCCCTGTCTTCGCGTACCCTCCACCGAAAACCGTGCCCCGCGGACCAGCCGCATGGCCGCCATTCGTCAAGACTGATACGCGGCCTCGCTGCTCGCGTGAAAAATCACGCGTCACATTTCAGTTGCGTGGATTTATCGTTCGATGGTTACCGTCCAACGCGAGCCTGCCCCTGTCCTTCACTTTCGTTTGTAATTTTTGCGCGTGAAATTTATGGCAGCGCCGGTGATGGGAACCGGGGAATATTTACCGACGCCAATTTCTCTCGCATCGGACCGTTTGTAGTGTTTCTAGGGCAACCGTGGCTTTCGTAATTTCGGCTGTAACGCGTATCGGTGGTTTCATTCAAGGAGCTTGGTCCTCGTTTCGGTAGGAGACTCGATATCCTTAGTGACACTGCGTTCGTTCGCGACTCGAAGGGACTTGTTCGATTGAGAGATGGGAAACGAAGAGGTAGGTGAGGGTGGAGGTGGTAATTTGGTAATCTCAGGCGACTAGAACCTTTGGATCTGTACCCTACATTACTTTGGATCTAGTCGCTTTGTTTTCTATTCCACATGCAAGTGTGTACATACCTTCTCCTTGCACGTCATTCACCGGCGAGCTCTTCATTTGCAATTCCTACCAAGTGGCTCATTGTATACAGCGCGACGCGTCTTATTAATGCGTTCGAGCAATCTTAGGCAAATCCATTCCGCTGAGAAAAGCACCTTGTTGTTACTTACTTGACCATCGAGTACGCCAGCACGTACGAAGGCGGATTTATCGTGCTCCTGGCTTCTGGGTATCGTTAAGCCGCGAATTTTTACAGCCGCGCATTATATACCCTTCGTATTCTTTTTCCGCGCGATTCGACGTCGCGAAACGGAGCGATATTTGCATTTCACGTGGAACTAGCGCCCGCAAGAAAACACCGTTTCAAACATCTCGCGGCGCGTTATTAGAATTCGGTGCTGCTTATCTCGCGAGCGCCAGACTTCACACAGAGAATCTTCCCTGCATTTTTAACGCGGTGGTCTTTATTCGCGCGGAAAATTCGCTGAGTGAACGGAGCTTGGGTTACACACGGTTCCCTGTTTGCCTTTCTCTACCTCACCTCCCCCCGTATTCGACTTTCCGATCGTTTCTTAAGGCTCCTTCACACTTGCGTAAGCGTAGAAAAATTAGGCATGAAATTTGTTAGACTTAACGCCTTCCTCGTTTCAATTTCCATTAATTTCCCCACCAGAGGGGAATAAACCCTTCGTTTTAAGGTTTTCTCCTTTAGCATTAGAATAGTCGAAGCTTGAGCGGGTGTAGCGCACGTGTGACCAAGCGTGTACTAGGCTTAACGACATTTCGACCTCGTCTTCGCAAGTTTTCGCACCTCTCTGCTTATTTTTGCAGAGCGTAGCCGGCAGAGTGCGAGGGAGTGTCGTGCGCGGAAGAAGCTAAGGTATCAATACCTCGAGGAGCTGGTGGCGGACCGCGAGAAGGCTGTGCTCGCTCTTCGAAAGGAGCTGGAGATGGTGAGTCTCGTTTAAAATTTCCACCGCTTTATCCTCGCTCGTCTTTTCCCCGGGACGATTCATTTCTCCCGTCATACTTGGCGCGAATATCCCATCCTATCCCTTCGTTGCCGGCTATGCAACGAGACGATATAAATCCTTTCCTTTGGAAAGTTTTGCTCGCGCGGGAATGATTTATGCGCCTATTATTCCGCGCACCGCCTTTATGGCTGGGCGTTTTTAAAGTCGTACGTGTCGGCGATTAAATAACCATGCCCGTCTTTTCTCGCGTTCGGATAGCAGAGTTGCACGTCCCGGCACCAGCGCTCTCCATCCCCTGTGCGTTAATATCGTAAATTCGCGGCAGCGAGTAGAAGAACACGGAGGACGACAAGTTTTCCCGAAGAATCGTAAACATGCCGCGTCCCGCCCTCATTTTTTCGCAAAGAACGCGCGCGCGCCTCGAAGTTTCCGGAATTAGTTCTGGCATCCAGGATGCGATAAGGGACGCGGAGCGCCGTGAAAGCATTGGGGAAAATCCCGTAACTTTCGTTCCCAATGCCCTCACGCGCTTCTATTCGCGAGACACCCCTACCGTGTCAGTTACGTTGGAAGTGCGAAAAAGAAGAAAATTCGTTTGTGCCGCGCCGGTGGCTGTGCTCCGAGCGTCTGTTTGCTTTCGATTCCGACGGTCGAGCATGTAGAGTGAAAATAATTCGCGCTGCAGTCAAACACTCGAAAGGTATGTACGTACGTCTGCAACGTGTCCGATTCCAAGTAACGCGGGCCGTTTCCAACTCGTTACAACCTACGCTCTCTTTCCAGTTTCCTCGAAAAGCTCCGCCGAGAAAACGTCTCCCGTGTGTGTTTGCCCTGTATCCTAGCGCCCAAGATCGAATCCAGAAGAGAGAAGCCTATCCCGCACCGACACACTCCACAATTTCGAACCACTCCAGCTCTTCCTCTTAAAGTTCCCGCGAACGCTTTGGGTATAACGAACGACGCCAGACCCCCCGCGTCACCTGAAAGCCCGGTGGTAACCGCTATTTTCCTTTCAGTATCGGCAGTGGGGGTCGGATTTGGACGCCGGTCGAGTTCCCGATGGGCTACAAGCGATGCTTGAGGAGTTCGGCTCCCTGAAGCGGGAGAAGGTGGTAAACTAGCCTAAGTGTAAGGCACGCCCAGTCACACCGACACCGAGCTCCGTCGCAGTTTCTGTTTTAAGCTTTTACCAACGTACTCTGGTAGTCGCCAGCTTTACACATACTCATCATCCCTGTGGTTCTTCGTGTCGAAGAGCTCTACCTACCACCGGGGCCCCAGCAACGTCGATTTCTTCAGGTCTTTCTCAACGGCACGTGCCGTGTCACGGCTCACCTCGACGGCCGATCCGTTGAGACTATCGCAGAAGGCGAAAGAAAAAAGAGGAATCCTGCCTCCGTTCCACGATCCCATCCTAGCTTCGCTAGTCCCCGCTCGATCCTTCCCCTCGTCCCTCCTTTCAAGGGAGAAGCCACCTCGGCGTTCTTGTTTCTCCTGGTTATTATTGCGTTTACCGTTACTTTTGTTCACGGGCACCGTGAGAATTGTTCGCCTCCCTTGTTGCTCGCGCTCCCGTTAAGTTAAACTATTTTTGTTTGATCGTCGTTGAACGGCGGCGACGACGAAGTCAACTTGGTCGGCCGCGCACTCGACCCTGGCGCTCGATGCGCGCGTCGCACCTTGACACTGTACCTTCTCTCGCGATTGTTAGAGAGCGCGGCGTAAAAAAGAAAAGAGACGATTCATATATTCCTGTTACGCGTCGACGACGGACGATCGTTGTGCATCGTGCTAGGAAAGGAGAAAGTTTATCAGACAGTATTCCCCATGCTCTGGAGAGTCTGTCGCTTCGGGCATAGTCCTTGTTTTCGAAATCCGTCGCCAGGAGGGCGATTTTTTGTTTTTAGTAGCTACGCCGCTGCTCGCAGCCACGTCCACGTGGCCACCCGTCGCCCGGATGGAAACTGTATTTTTATACTGTGAAAGCTATTCATTTTGTACAGATTATTCATATATATTCGCGGAAACTTGTTCGTATTATCTGGAGGAAAGTCTAGAGAACGAATAAAATGGATATTTATAAAGAAATCACCGTTCGAATTCCTTTATATCCCCCCCCCCCCTCCCCCTCCACCCCTGACGAAACAGCGACACGGTCGTCAGTGTCATTTTGAGATCGTATTTTTTGACACCGCAATTTCGCGTTACGCTCGGCCGCGGCGCACAAATTTGCATATACCGCCGTGAAATACGTTCGACAACGAAATCTCTGTTTCGATTTACGCAGATTGCAGCGCAATCTCCCCATTGATATTATCCACGGCGCGTCGAAATGGCGTTACTGCTGTTCGATGAGATAGAAAGTGGGGGGGAGGAAAAAAAAAAGTAGGCAAATAGCGATGCACCGCGCTACCTGCACGGTATCCGCGTGCGTATGCAAAGCGCAGATATTGAACTGCTGACCCGTGCTTCGCCAGCTGTTTGCTAGCCTTTCTGGCCAAACGAGGCCAGCCCGAGCGAGAATAGTGTCGGCGATAATGATTGAAAGAAGAAACCGATCGACCCGAGTGCTAAGAATACGACATTATTTTGGTCTTTTGGACGGGGCAGCGTGGTGTGTTATTTAAATGATGGCTCGAGAGACATCGCGCCGCCATCCGTTGGAATATTCAGCTTCGCACTCGTCCACGAAGCATGTCGCGGTGTAACCGAAATGGGTTCGATTCTCTGTCTGAAAGGAATCAGAAAAGTGTGAAGGTTCTTTTCTTACACCTCCTTTCGGGGAAAATCGATTTCGAGGAACCGTTCCGTGGTTTGAGCGCGACGTGTCTGTCCATTACTCGTTACTTCTACTTGCCGCACGAAATCAGACGCGCCAGTAGAAACGTCTAGTAATGGACAGACGCGTCAGCCGAGCGCTCGATCGCTACCGCGCCAGACTCGAATTTCTCGTTACTCCAACCGCTCCGCTTACTTTTCTACGGGGAACCGCTTTCGTTTAGGTTGCACCGCGGATCATGGGCCACCTTTTACGTAACGAAGATCCCTAGGGGAATCGTTTCTTGATACGTTCCCGGGACATCACGCAAACATTAGCCGCACTTGCGACGATCGTAAAAGCACGATGCGTTCGTGGACGCGTCCTGCATAACGGCACGCAATTCCTCGGGCCATAAACTGCGACCCATTCAATTTCGTTTCCGTGGAAAAACGCGTTCCCAGCGGACGCGCGCTGCCCTGCCGAGTTCATAAAGTCTGTCTCCCATGTACCGCGTACACGCGTGGCTAACGGAGGAGCCGGCTGAAAAAAAAAAAAAAAATGAAAAGCCTCGGCGAGAGGACACGGAAGCAGGAAGAAAAAGTGCCGGGGTAATTCGATAATCCCGGACAATGGTCGTGAGCGTTCTACGACTGGCTTCCGCGTTCACGCGTACCGTAACTCGCTCGGCGTTATGAATTTAAGCTGTTTCGGGTGGATTAAAATTTTCTGGACGCCGCGGCGGCATTCCGTCGGTTTAACGCCGGCAACGGAACACAATCGTTCGAGTAGCATTAAATAGTGTTTAACAAAGCGTTCCTTCGTTCTCTCTGATTCCTCTCGTCTCCTTTTCTGCATTTCGCGCGACTCGCTTCGTGGATGTCTCTCCATAAGTTTTACAATCTATTTCCAGGAACTTCTCTGCTGGTCCGCGAGCGTCTACCTTGTAACGTGACGCGGCGTCCCTCCAACCGACGGAAGCTCGGTGAGTGCTATTGGAATTCATAAAGTGTAACGAGCTGCCTTCGGAGGTATCTTAACTGATATTGCGCAAAAGGTGTCGCGAGGCCAGATAGGCTGTTCCGTTTAATTTGTGTGCTAATGCCGTCACCGTTACGGCCAGTAGGTACGACCGGATTTGCGTTTCATTTACTGGCGTAATGTATTCAATGACCGACAATTTTGTGTCTTGTACCATGAGGGTACCGGATTTGATGGCATCGTCGCGAAGGCGAGGAAAGGGGAGGTCCGGAATCTCCCTTTAAACGGTCTTCTAGAGAGAAAAGAATCTCAGTATCCCCTAAATCTTTAAAAACTCGCACACGGTAATAGTAATCCAGAATCGCGAAAGTAGAAACTGGAGTCGCGGTTGGTGGGCCGCGGGCGAAAGGAAATCTCGAGGATACTCGGAGCTGTAGCCCGCGGGGGAGATCTTAATTCCCAAAGGTTTGCCACGCGTAAATATTTTACACGGCATCCCGTTTCGTGCCACCTACCCGCTCGATCGTCGAAATAACCATGTTCGTCAGCGATAAATAAATCCTTGAACGGCGCCTCCGTTCGAGCGTTTTAGGGGCGGAGAGGAAATAACCGCGGGCCTCCGATAATTTAAGCCTGGCGGCGATTCAACGGACCAAGAAGCTCGGGGGTTGTAAACGGCAGATCGAATCCTAGGTGCATACATAAGGGACGAGGGCTCTTGGTGCGGTTTTTCAAGCGAGAGGCGGTTGCGCGTCTTGCGTTCCTCTTCAGAAGGGAGAAGTAGCTCGACGCACGTTGGACCGTTCTCTCGAATCGAATCGAGTCGAATTACACCGTCTCCGCATTGATTCAATCACGGCGGGCGATATAATATTCACGAAAGGTGGGAATTCTGTGGAACGTGGCGCGGGGTCTTCGTGCCGTTCGAAATGGCTTCTAGTGCAGGTCAGTCCACCAGACCAGCCGCTGGACCTAGATACGACTGGCTATCAGGCTTTACGATTGACCGAATCGTAAAGGCCCTCCCCCTCTGGAAGTCTAGCATACGATCAACCTGGCAACCGGCATTTGATTCTTCATCGTGTGTAAGCTGGAAGTAGCCCTCGACGGTGCAGCAAATTTCTCGCAGATGTGGTATTAATTCCGCCACTGCTCTACACCGCAAACCCCCTCCGGTGTCTTTCCCTATCGTCCCATCGAACATTACTCTGTCTTCCACTCGATATCTCATCTTCCTACGGCAGACCGATAGCCAGGCCACCGATATTCGATTCCACCCCCGCTCGATACACGCGGTTCCCTCATTGCAGCTACTTCGACTAAGTTAGTTCGCGGTGTGGAGGAATTTGTTAAACGGCGGTAGGTATAATGTTCGCAACCGTAGGGTCGTTTCGCGACTTACGATTCAGCGACAGTTCTCGAGCTGTTCTTCCGAACTTCCGCCCGGCTGTCCTTAGGACTTTTAGAAAGAATCCAGAGTAGCCGAAAAGTATCGCGGAATCCTGTGGAGCGAGTGCAGGAGATATGACTCGCCGGTTCCCCGTGTTATACGTAGCCAGCCGTATTAAAGGATAAAATTTATAGGTCGAGTTTCTACCCATAAACCCGGCCGATATCTCGCCGAGAGCGAAACAATGAGAGTGGCTCGGCCAGGGCTTCCACTTCCTCGGGGCTCTTCGAGATTCTTCCGCCCTCTCGCCCCCCTACCATCAAGGATATTTCTCTTTTCCACGTTCCTTTTTTTCTTCGACCTCGCCTCGTTTCCGTTTCATTCCCTCTCGTTCCCGTTTCGTTCTCGTTCAGCTCTGGTTCCTTACGCGTGTCGGAGTCATCGGCATTGCGAAGATTAGAGTAGGCCGAGAACGAGGGAAATCTGTGTGAAAGCGATAGTGAACGGTGCCTGAAAGAAGGGTGGTTGGCGAAAGGAAAGCGCAGGGAAGGGAGGCGGACGGTTTGCAACAGGGAGGAATGTTGAACGAAGAAAACCGACTGCTCATTCAGCTTCGGCCCGTCGAGGGAAGACGCTTAAATGGTTTTTGCACGGTCGAATTCGGGTCTAAACGTGTCAAAACTTTTTAACGAGCTCGTTAGGGACCCACGAATGGTGAGAAATTAATTATCACTGAAAGACCGCGAGCGCCCTCCTTTCTTTTTTCCCCACCATCTTTTCAAACTTCCGCGCGACGCTTTTGTTCGGGCACTTTTAAACGATTAGAAAGCGAAAACTTGTTATCCTTGCGGGGACGGAAATTGGATTTAAACTTCCGCCACCGCCGTGACTTTGGAATCGCATTAACGTTCTTCTCCTATTCTTCTTAAGACTCGACAAATTGGATCGTTGTATGGTACGAAATTAAACAAGGCGCGGCTGTAAATGAACGAGCGTGACCCGTGCACGGTCGAGATCGTGGGCTGAATCTTGAATGCGACGAACCGCGGAAAAGGGAAGCCGATAGTAGCGAGGTAAAGGGTTTACCGTTTATCGTCGACCAAACAATGGATGAAAATAAAATCCTCTCTGCCGATCGTTCGCTACGGCGTTGCGTGAAATTTTGCGAGCGGGAAGGGGGTACCAATTGATTCATTCGATTGATAGGTAATCAGCCGTTATCAAATCCGCGGGACGACAATCTAATCAACCTCGGCCGAAATTTACAGCACGTACGATCCCACGAAATACCGATAAACCAGGCCGCGTTTACGATTTCAACGCGTGTGCTTCGCACTTGATTGGTTCGTACGCGCTGTGTGAATCGGCAACGAGCCCGCTGCCCTTTGTTACTTGTAAATTGGGGGATCGATGCACTCGATTTACAATCGCGCGTTTACTTCGGCCCCCTACTTGCACTGTTTCGCGAGGCATCGACTTCTGTTTTCGATTTCGCGTCGCCTGCCCTGTACAGAGGCAGGCCTGCGTCGAGCCTCTGTGCGGGGGCTCACAGTTTCGCGGGTGGATTGTGGAGAAGAAAGAATTGGTAGACAGGTTCGGTTTGACAACGATCGTATTTCGATTTGTCGTCGATTTATTTCGGGTATCAGTAACGTTTGAAATGTTAGGATATACTCACGAGGCTGGCGCTTCGTTGATCACGACTACTTGCACACGAATGGTCGTCAATTCGATCGATACGAAATAAGTGTTTTTTTTTCTTTTCTGTTCAATCGGAACGTAAGCGACGTCGCGTTTCGATGGCGCGGATATGAAACGAAGTTAACGATCTGATGTGGGTATCGATGGCACGAGGGAAGTTGATGTGTCGTTTTTTATTTCTCCTTTTTTTTTCTCTCTCTTTTTTTTTAATTTATTTGCCCCTTGATCGACGCGCGAGCGGGGGTCGTTAAAATTTGGCTATATTAAAAGTTTAGTGTAAAAACATTCGTTAGGAAAGGATATTATCGGTGCGTTAGTAGAATATACGAGTCTTAAAGTGGTGGTTACGATGTTAGAGACGCGCTTCCAGAATCCATTCGTGATGTTATATACATCGACGCGCGCGTGTCGACGTCAACTTCGATCGTGCAAAATCGTAGTAAAGTTCACGCGGTAGACGTTGACCCTCGTCAACGTATCAGCTGCTTCAAGTCTAATTCCATATCTCTAGATCCCTCCGACACTGCCAGAGCAAACCAGCCCCATTTAGAAACCTTTAAACGAGGGTAGGACTCGACTTGTTCAACGTTCCAAACAGTTTAGTAGGAGTTTCAAAGCAAACAACTCAAGCAATTTGTTTAAGCAGGATTTTCGTTCCCATCTCGATGCAAGCTCGGCCGATTTGCTCGACAAGAGGATCAATATGTTCTCCGACTTCAGGTACCATATGTACAAGCATCGTCACACACATATCTCTCTCTCTCTCTCTCTCTCGCAAGCACACGCACGCATTCATCCTCGGTAAATCATCCATTCGGATCGTAGTAGCCACCGTCGTCACGATCGGTGTCAGGTCGCTCTCGAGATCGATCGTAATACATATTTATAGTATAATATAATATAATTATTATTGACTAGAACAGTTTTGGTTCCAGCATCGACGAGAAAATCGTTGAGTGCATATTAAACATCGATTACGCCTGGCCCTGAATCCTCGGACGTTCACAGGAACGCGTTGGTCTTCGAATCTCAGGGGCCAATCCTCTCCCCTCGATCCACGCCTGAATTTCAGGGATTCCAGGGATTTGCTTTATCTTCCGCGCGATCGTCCATCGAGAATCCGTTCCACAACGACGAAACACGAGGAGATCGGATCCGCCTGACTGGTCGCCTCGGTCGACACTGCCCGCGAGTAGTAGGTATCTTGTGCGTCTCGCGAGGACACTTTGTCGAGGAAAATCGAGTTTGCCTATCTACTTACGTACGCGGACGAGAGTCTCGCTACCGACCCGAAGAAAAGGGCCGAAGGAAGGGGATCCGTTGGCCTGGTCGTCCATCGTGGACGGCGAGGATCCGCGGATCGAAGTGGTTCATGGGGGATGGAGCCTTGTTCTCGCCTTGACAACGATCCTTCGATTCCCTGGCCGCCTTCGTTTGCCCCTTCTATTTCACGGGCGTCCTCCGAGCACCCTCGTGGCGGATCGATAACGGCTACGGGGCCATCACACGTTTAATTTGGTAGCGGCAGTAGTCCCGACCGATTATGTCCTCGTTCGGAATCTCCTCCTCCAGGGGTTCTATGCCCTCCGCGGCCATGTCGTCGCGCACCTGCGAATAGAAAGACGAGGTCTCGATTCGTTAACACGAAATGTCCAACGGTTTGCCGCTGGCGCGGAACCTTGGCCGCTGGAAAACGGGGCGGGCGAGTAGGTAAATAGCGTGGCGGAGAAATCGCGCGAGGAGAAAATTCCCCAGCGAAATGGAGAAATCATTTCGTTCCTTTCGCGGACTCGTTATCGGCGATCCCCGTAGGAAAAAGTCAATCAATTTTCACGGTGGTTCGGGCCGCTGAAAGCACGACCGACGGTGGTCGGTGAGGGGGTTGGACACGGGGACGGGTGAGGCGGGTGGCCCCGCTCGTACGGTGCACATGGCGTCGCGAATATTCTCAGGAAAAATCACGCTCGGCGATCGTCGGTCGAGGAGAAAAAGGGAATGCGGGAGAGGTTGTATGGCGAAAGCCGCGCCCGCCAGGGGAAAAAGTTCGCGGTGCACGTATTTCATGCGACCCTGCACAGCCACCATCAATTTTCGGTAAGCCCATTAACCTTCCACGGCCATTACAGGCCCAGCCAAACCTTTCGACGCTCGGCGAACGTACGCGTAACCGATGTTCACAACTTTTTTTTTTCTCCCTATCCCCGCGCCACCTCCACCCTCACTCCGGTCTGCCTCGTGTTTTTGCCTTTTAATCGTTCAGCTGGTATGGGTCTCGTTCTGCCTTCTCCGTCGAGAGGTCCCCGCCCTCGAGAACCGTGCACGCTTTACGGGTCACTGGGATACTTCTTCAGGCATTTCCGAATCGAGGTTACAGGGATCATGGGGTGCAAAAGTTGCATGGCAGAGCTGGTATCGTTGGACGGGGGCATCCAACTTGCACCCTCGATTTTTATTTATTTATTTATCTCTCTCTCTCTCTCTCTCTCCCCCCTATATATATAGGGGAGAGTTCTTAGGTAGGTACATAGAGTGTAGAGAAAACCAGTACATGACTAATACATAAAAGTAGAAACACAAAAATGAACAAGATAAAGGAAAAAAGAAATAGTGCCAAGATAGAAAAAAACAAGCAAAAAGAATAAAATACAATGAAAGTAAATAGAATTAGAAATAGATTTTTAAATACATATGTAGTTTTACTTCTTCCAGTCGAACGAAGTATTCATTCGTCCCTGTCTACGATGTTTATTCCACCTCCCAGTGGGTTTAGGGTATAATTAAAACGAGTGGAATGGGGAACGTCGGTGCGTTTACAGCGTTGGAGGCTGGAAAGAGAAGCAGCCTGCGAGGAGGTACGCGACAATTCCAGCTGCTCTAATCAAATTCAGCTTTATTGTCGCCATCGCGGCTCGAGGAGCGCCGCGATAAAGCATCGCTCGTCGGCATTACGAACGTCTCGGTCGTAATACGCGCTTTTTCCGTCCGCGTACGCGTTTTATCTCTAGATTGAATTCCCTCCCCCTGCCCCTAGGTGCACTGCAAGCATTTACCGACCACGGCCCGCGGAACACTCGGAAGAATCGTCGCGGAAATTAAAATGTTAATGGGCGTCGGGCGATTCCTCGGTAACGATGGACGCTCGTCCCGCGCCTAAGATATTGTCCATAAATTCTGAACGTTTTTAATCAAACGCACCGTCGTTTTTCCCCGACCACTCTTAACGAGTCTCTTTATCCTGGCGAAGGGGAGGGTTGAAACGTGTCATCTTGCTCGCGAATGGCGCTAGATAGCGCACGGAACACGCTTTAAGGGTGTCTGTGTGTTTTACTTGAGTCTGAAGGCAACGCATCTTTCAATGGCACTATGAAGGTGCTGCGTCGCTTGATTTTATTGTCAGATATACTTTCACCACTTCTGTGACTCTGCAGCGATGGATTATTTATTTTTCTACGGGAGCTCCAAGTAGGTAGGTATGCAGCTTTAAAAGAGAGCTTAAAGGGCTCGCGCTACTCCTCCGACTTAAATCCCCGTGCCCGCTGTTTAAGCGGACCCTTCACTTCCCAAATACTTGTACAATCGTCTCTTACAGCGTTGCTCGAATGCAATTAACCGTAGACAATGCTTCTCGCAGCAGCGACTCTGTCCAGGGACAAGTCTCAATTTTCCAGGACGTTCTGTCCACGTGACTTCCATGGTGGTTGCGTAAAACTTCTGTCTCCGACAACGGCGACGGAATATTTTACAGAGCCAGATCAAAGTGTCCTCGAATTTCGCTCCCCTCTGGGACAAGAATGCCTTGAATGTCGGAATTCAATTCCACGAGCGGCGAGCTCCGTCATCGTTTTACCCCGTGCACGGTAGACTGGTCTATTATTTTAACAATTACGACGTTTCTCGCTTCCGGTAACGAGCAGTCGAGGGTCGAGAGATTCCGGTCCAGGCTGGGAATTAAAATGGTTCGAAGCCTCGCCCTTCACGCTCCAAATACCCGTAAGAGGGATGGAAACGCCCCATGGTCTGTCCAGGTAGGACGAACTCGGAGCCTCGTTCCTCCTTTCGCGTCGCGATTCGAAGTCGCCTCCCGATCGACGTGACTTCATTCGATAAATTCCCGCGAAATTCGTCTTCTCCCCGTGGCGAATTTCCTCGAGGGTGACAGTGACCGCACGCTACCCCCTTTACGTCGCCAACCCGCGGCGGTACACCGTGCCCGTTACCTTTACGCATTAACGAACCCGGTTTCGCGCCTCCGCGATTAAATTATCGCCGTAATTCCAGAGACGGCAACACGTCGAGGGTCGTCAAACACCCTCTACTATTTGTACGCGTAATTCCTCGCGTTACGGCCGGCCGTGTAATCCAAGTAAACGCCCCCGTTGAAGCGCATTCGCGACACAGAGCGAGGGAGAATCGCCTAGCTGTGGAGGTCTGCTTTTGATTTCCCTGCCAAATGGATATTTCACGACGGGATTGCCGCGACCAGCGAAAAAGACGGACAAGTAGAGCGGGGCCGGTGGAAGTTTGAAATTAATGTTGAGCCGTAAAAAGCGCGCGTTTAAGAGCAACGTCACGGCCCGATACAAATTATTATTCCACCCCCGTTCGTCGGCTCGTCGGATCCAGAAGGTGGCCCTGGTCCCCGTGCGAACGACGGGTTAACGGGTCTGGCGGGAACGGCGAGACACACCGATGACAGGTCGAGCACGATCATCTTCCAGCACTGACAGCGAATATCCCGCGATATATCAAGATTCAACGAACCAGACCGTGGCCAACGACTCGATCGATATTCCAGGGAAAATTGTAAAACTCGCCCTGTACGCCTCCCGTATCCTTCCTGGTCGCGGTGCTCGCGGGCTTTCCTCCGCCCCTAGCCCTCGGATATATTACTCTCCTGCTTGTCCCTTTTTGCGTCGGGAAACGAGGATAAGCGTTAACACGTGGCAGGCTCCTGCCCGTTCCAGGAGACAGCGACGGAACGTATGATTCTCCCTGTACGTGCATCGTGCATCGTACACGTACACGTAGAGCCGCGGCGGACGTCGTAGATAGGCAGAAATCATGGAAGAGGGACAGGGCGGTTGGTTCGAGTAGGTGGAGGATCGAGCCAGCTGGTTCTGCGATTGGCAGGGCTCCAAGGGAACAAAAATCGCCGGCGGGTGTACGCGGTCCAGCAGACTCGCTCGACGATGCACCGGCGGGATGCATGATTTGTGTGCTTTATTAAATCCGATATTGGTCGACACGGCTAACCTGCTTCCGGGCCGACGCGGCGGTTATTTCGCGCCATGGAATCACCGATCTCATGATTTTTCCTCACAATCAGTCATCTTTATGAGCGACTAATTTGGATTGCGTTTTCGGGGATCGAGGAGGGTTCGATGTAAATATTTATTACGCACTAAGTATCAGTGGCGCGCCCAGAGGGGGGCCAAGGGGCTCTGGCACCCTCCGAGCCGAATTGAAGGGATAAAAATATTTTTAATGCAAATAAAATAAAATTCATTGGGTGATTATAAACACTTATTTAAAGAATAAAATCCAGTGTATGTTTAAAGAATTATGTCAAGGCTCCTTGCCCCCCTCCCAAAGAAGAGGCTTTGTAAAGAGAAAAGAAAACTGGATTTTATTGTTTAAATAAATTTTTATAATCACCTAATGAATTTTATTGAATTCGCATTGAAAATATTTTTATCCGTTCAACTCGACTCTCCCCACTATTAAATCCTGAGTGCGCCACTGCTAAGTAAGTATACCTACTGTAATAATTGTAACTGACAATGAGAGTGAGTCGTGAAACAATTCAGAATGGCACTTTGATCGCGAGAAGGTTAAACGTTAGATTTTGGATCCTTTTAAAGTTTCCATGAGGTTCGGCTAGACCGCTAGATGGTGAATTTATTTATCGCGTTCGAAATGCAATTTGCGCAGAAAGTAATGGTAGAGACGGTTTACCTTTTCCACCAGTTTGAACACTCGGATCAGATTGAGGCCTGCCAGCTTCTGGATGTCCTTCTCCGACCATCCGCGCGCTAATAGCTCCGCGAACAGCTCCGGATACTTGCTGACGTCCTCCAGGCCCGTCGGTGTCCTGGAACAACGAGATCGTAAAGCTGTTTTATGGAAATGCTCGCTCACCATTCAGCCTCGGGACTCGTTTCCCCGACTAATCGTACGTTCTTATTACGCTACGGGGAAGAGCTTTCCTTCTTGCCGGCGCTAAACGCGTTATAAAGCACGTTTGCCGGCACACGCTCGCGTTGAACAGGCGTTCGACGAAGAACTCTTTTCACCCCGCTGTCGAAAAGTTCAACTATTTACATAAATATTTCCGCGCGATAAAATAGCGTTTTAATGAACCGAGGAAGCCGCGGGAGTTTAAATTGGAAAACTGCTCGAAAGTTTTCTAAGACTCGGCCAGCGTGCCTCGCGTACTCCATATTACTCGAGTAATATCGCCCTCCGTTATTTCTTAGGAGAAAGTTCAATCTACGGCGCTGCTCGCCGGAATATTCCCCGCGTCGCGGCCGCGCGCCAGCCAACCTTTGTCCATAATGCATAAGGAAATTAACGTGTATGAAAAATTCGTTTGCGTTCGGGCTAACGGCTTTCCTTATCCACAAACTTTCCGCCTGGAGTCGCCTCGATCAGTTTCCAAAGTCAAGTGCCCAGCCACGCGTGAAGCCCGCGAAGAGGGAGCGCAGTCTTACCCTCCGCTCTTCCATTCGAAACAAATCCAGCCGTTTTGAAAGTCGATGGCGCAATAACGAGCTTGTCGGGATGAGCAGTCGCGGATAAATTACGAGGCTCCTCGGGCGGTTTATCCCTCATTACTTTAATTACTATATAGCAAGTCGCGCGGGGCTCGCCTCATTCTGCAAGCGGCGAGAAACGTCGGACGCGACTTCGCTTTTCAACGGCCACGACCGCCCTGCACCACCGATCCTCGCGCGAAAATGTGCCACGAGGTCGAGAGAATCTTCTGGGGTCGTTTTAACGACTCCTCGCTCGACAGTATAGATAAGCCCGCGGATAATGAGAATTAACGATAGCACCTATTTTCCGTCCTGATTATTGCGACGAAATTAAGGCTGGCTGAAGGACCGTTCGCCATTCAGAGGGATCGATCGATCGATCTTCCCTCCCCTTCTGTTTCCGCGGACCTGCACCGTGCACTTGTCGGCCCTTTGTTTAACCCCGGTATAATGGAATATAAAATTGGTCGGCGTAATGGTGAAAGGAGTACCCGCGCGGCTGGCAGGATATGTCGGTAACGCGTTTCGATAGGAGCCGATGCGTGAAGTCGACGCGGGGTGGGGGGGTGGGGGGGGGGGCGCGCGCGGTTTATTCACGGTGAATTAGAGGGATGACGAGCGAGCGGAGCGTTAAAAGGGATCAGTCTGAATTTCGACGTTCTCATTACGCGCGTCATAACGAGCGGCAGAGAAGGACCCAGCGACAACGAGCGCTGCAGTGTGCCGTGCCCTGCGCTCAATGCTACCCTGCTGACAATGTCGGCCCAACAAGAGCGGTTAGAGACTTATTCATGGCGCGTCATATCGCGGCTGAAACTGGCAGTTATGCAGCTGTATACTGCGCGCAGGGATCGACCGTCTGCGGTTACCAGCGTTGTTTCAATCTCGGAAATTTCCAAATCGGGTGTGCCGGTCATTACGCGACGACTGTGAACCGAGCGATCGCCAAAGTAGTCGCCTCTACGGGGTCGTTCCCATGTTGCGTGGAAATTACCATTATCGCTTCGTATTATCGATATTCCTGCGGACCGTGAATCACGAAACGCAAACATTAGACTCCGATACGTTTTCTTTTCGATGATTCTACTTTCCCATTATTTCTCGCTCAAACTCCACGTTTGAAATGCCTGGTGTTAACTTTCATGGGACGCTCGTCCATTAGAGTAGCGTCCAGGGAGGGCGAACGTTGTTCGATTACGATTCTTTTTTTTCCTCTCCCCCGCCCCTGAACAGTTCGATCGACGTGTGGCGGCTGCCGTTTCGCGCCATTCCTTTTTCCCCGCGGAGCGGCGGCGATCTGCTGCGGGAACGAATAACAATTACCTACGTCCGCTGCTGGCGATCGGGAAACGACCGCGGCGACAAAGGAAGAAGGATACCGCCCGGGATAAAATATCGCCGGCGGAAAATTGGGCCGGCGAGATTTATCGGTACCGCTCGGCGATCGAGGCAAAGTTGTCGCGGGTTTGCCCGTGCTTCGGTCTTCCGATCCGCGGCGTTTCCAATTGCACGCGCGAGAACGCAGCTCCGCTCGGGTCCGCTGGCGATCAGGGAACGCAGGGAAAAGCAGGGAAACAAAGGCCTGGTTTCCCGCGGACAACGGAATCGCATCACGGGCCATCTTTTTCCATTCTTCCGTTGCGCTCGCGTCGAAACCAAAAATCCTATTCGCTCGGGAAGATACGTTTCGTCCAGCCGTTCTGACAGTGATTTATAGGCCAGGAATGAAAGGCGAAAGGAGGAAAAAGCTGGTGCAATGGAAGAAACGGCGAAGGGATCGATACTCGTGGAGGAAGACGAAAAGGGAAGAAAAATACTTGGCCACCGATAATTCTGTCTCCCCCTCGTTTTTTCACCCCCCCCCCCCCCCTCCACGGTATCGATGCTAATTACCGCCGATTGCAAGATCATCGGACAGGATAATTGATGGTAATTATCTGGGCCAGCACGGTGATACCCATTTGCCCAACTATTTATTCTCTACTGGTGTTAGTTCGAGGATGGAAGTATGGTGGATTCGAGCTTCGAGCATTTAAAGCGCACGTCAGCTTTTTCGGTCCGAATCCTTCATCGATCTTCCAAGAATATTTATTTCTTCGTCAAGGAATTTTGCCTGTACCGGGTAATCCGTGAACTCCGCTCAGTTACGGCTAATTACTTCATTAGACTAACGATTGCTTCGAGGTTTACCGCGAGCCTGACACGCTCGTTACTGAAACTAACCATTGGACGAATTTTAATCACTCCCACCAGAAGTTTGCCGCGCGTGATTCGCGAATGAAGCCTTGAAGGGATAGAATCCTCGTCCTACAGGGAACTCGAGTTTCCATGTACATCCCTATCTTCCCCTCCCCGTTCCCCGCGTCGCCTTTCCTCGTATCGATGGAATCGAGAGACTCGCCGAGTCTGTGATAGCATCTCGCGCGAAAGTACTCGGGTGCAGGTACTTGACAGTGATTTATAGCAACACGGGGAGCCGGAGGGAAATATAAAAAAGCCGTAATACGAAATTTCCATAAAAATGTACGGGGCGGAATGAAAAGCGAGAATAGAGAGCGTACTTTAAGGGAAGCTCGGGCCCGGAAGTCTTTTTCTTTCGCCGACGGTTTTTCTTCTCCGTAGTAAGCCTTCGAAAGTGGTAAGAATAAAAAATTTATCGGGATTACGGTCGAACGAGCGCGGACCAGTACCTTAACAACTCGCTAACCATATCGTTACAGGCGTAATAAATACTGTTAAATGCCCTGCGCTGAATCTGCCGAAGTCATGATTTATGTAAAATCACTCTGGCCGGTGTTTCGGGCACTTTGGTAATGTGCATTTTAACATCCGTTAAAAGCCTGTCGCTTAATGCGATCGCAATATCGAATTCTGCCAATTCCGTACCACTTGCCGCTCTATTTTGTCTCCGTCGATTTGAAGTCGACCTACTTCTTCCACCCATAAATGGTTAAACACGCGCTCCGCTTTTCCCTCTTGAAATTTCTTCTCCAACGGCAGTGGAGAAGTTCGGTTCGGAAATCAGTTATTCCTTCCATCGTAATTGAGGGAAATATTGACACAAAATTCCAGGGGTAACGAACTGTCCCTTGGTTGCCTCCTTTCCTTCAACTAAAGTAATCGTAATCGTGTTATTAAAACAATCGGTGTTTGGAATTGAAGCGAGACGAAGAACTCCCCGTGGATAGTTCCATGATTAGTTCGTTAAAATTTAAAACGTTGATTTTCTGTGGATCAGGATCTTCTCGTAATTAGTCGACTTCGTTTGTTTCAGTCTATTTAACCAGCCTCTATCATCGCTTCGTTATCTCCGATAAAAATATTGATCCTATTCGACGACCTAAGTAGGTACCTTCTTCGCTTAGCTCTGATACCCTTTCCAATGATTCGCGAATCGGAGCTCTCGAACCAGATGGTTCCGTTCAAATTCTCATAGTTCATTTTATCAACTCATTACTTATAGTTCCTACAATTTTTTATCAAACAGTGTCGAACGTTGCACCTGCTAATTGATCGATCGTCGCGTTTCTTCTACAGCTAGCGTACAGTTTCGTGGTTAAAAATTCTCCGTCTATCCCTTTCACGGCTGAGTGAAATTTTTAATTTGAATCCGTCGCGTCTGGTATTATGACCTGGCTACGTGGCAGTGAAAAGGCCGCGACTGCCAAGGGGATGGAAGAGATATCAGGCATTGTTTTCATTCCGATGCGACGTTCCTCTGCAAGGATCCCTTTTCCTGCCGCAGCCTTGCTAAAAGTATTGTTCCTCTGTTCTTTTCCCCGGCAATTAGAATGCGTAGGCGGTTTTTCAATTTCACGGTTAGGCAATCAAAGCCTCCGCGAGGTTTACCCCTTGCAATCGCTTTCTTCTTTCGTCCTTTCCCTCTCCTTCCGACCCCTCTCTTTCTAGTTTCACGAAAGAGAGGAGCGAGCGTCGGAAAAATTTTCGTAGTCCTGCGAATAATCACCCCTCGTTTAATCCGAGCTCGTATCCATAACAATGCCGGTGCAGTTTCCCCGATAAAAGTAGGAAAACGTTGCTGCCCGTCGATCCGATCGGCGACACGGCGGTACCTTTTTCTTCTCTTTCGCCGCCTCCCTTTTTTTTTTTCACACCCCATTGCTCGATGTGCAAATGCGCGGCTCGCTGCGCTGCCCTTGTTTTTCACCCCCTTCGGCTGCGCATCGCCACGCCCACGCGTGTTTTCAGCGCGGATTTGGAAAACTCGACAACTTTTTAGCAGCTGCCGCTCGCGCTCCATTTTCCCTTTGCTGCTCGCCTCTCGGCCTCTCTCCTTTCTCCCTCTCTCTCTCTTTTTTTTTCGGCGCGGCTTAATGGCGAGCGCTGTGATTTCAGCCTCGGGCAGGTGTAACCTGTCGCCATTTCACAAGCAGGGGCACGACTGATAGCGAAGCGTGTCGCCCCGAACCTCTCCGCCCTTTTGTTACCCGTGACAATTAAATTCCGTGAAATACTCTTTGCCAAAGAGTTATAACACGAATAAAATGAAACGTTACGGTAATAGTTTGGCGGTACACCTGACGAGCGCGCTTCTGGTCTTTATCCAACTGCACCCCGCGTGCGCGCTTGTTTCTGCTTCCATCATCCCCTTCAACCATGTTTATACCCTTGCACGCTGAACTAATTTGCTTTCTGCTCGCGCGCTATTTGCACGTTCGTGTGAATCATTACAACCGGCCTCTAATACTGGCGCGTCGTTTGCAACGGTATTACAGGGACGGTCACCTGCCTCTTTTCAACTGGGCCATTAATCAAAGCTGCGGCGCGCGGCATGCGCTGGCTCCAGAGCGAAGAAGTAAGTGGTTTCATTTGGCAACCGAGGGATGGGATATCGAAAGCATCCCCAGATCGTGACTCCGCTGCTCGCCTTATCAGAGATGCCAGCTCGCAGCGTCGTCTTAAAGCCGTTTCGACGGAAACGAAAGCGATCTCCTCGAGGAGAAGCTCGCGCACTTAAGAACTGTCAGGGACGGCGGAGTTTGGTACACATTTTACCTGCGTCGTGGCACATTTTTATGGGGCACTGGTCAACGCTTCGAGCAAACATAAAAAAAAAAGGACCCGTGCTTTATGGCCGTTGTACGGTGGACCTCGTAAATCGCGAGGCTGTATAGAGAAAACAGAAGAGTCGCGCAAGGAATTACAGCGTTCCGCTCCCTTTTCGAGCACTAATTCACCGTGCGTTCGTTAAAGCTTGCTCATTTGTTTGCGCGCGTGCAGCAACGGCCTGCTCCTTATGATTTATCGCGGCGGGCCAGCCCCGTAAGCCGTGTAAGCATATTTTTATAAGCTCCGCGGATAATCCGTGGAAAAAGTGCAGCGAAAGGTTGGCGGAGGAGTTAGAGAAGGGGAACAATTGGGGGTGTGCAAGACTTACAGATTGATCCCGTCGTAGCCGGCTCCTATTCCGACGTGATCGATACCAGCCACCTTTCGCACGTGATCGATGTGGGCTGTAACAAACGAATAAAACGTGCAAGGTTACTCGTGCGGCATGGAAGGATTATTGTACGACTGTTTTCTAAGAAAATCAACTGCGAGAACAGCGATGACGGTGGTGGTAGCTTTTTCCACCCGGATTCAATGGAATCTTCTATACTTTGAGCTAGCATAGAGACCGTTGGATCCAGATTCGGTCCCAGATCTTTTATTTCGCCAGTCGACCTACAAAAGCTGGTTGGCAGTGTTCTGTTATCTGAGCGCACCACTGTTCCGTCGAGAGCAACGCCGAGGGTGGTGAAAGGGCTGGGAGATTCGCGAGAGCGCGTGGTATCCAGAGATCCACGGTTATTGGCGGTCGAAACTGTTGCTTTACTTAACTCCGTTAAGCATCGTCCAATGCATCAGCGAACGCAAACGCATGGGTGGGCACCCTTGGCCCCACGGCCGTGTTACGTTATTATTAACTGGCTCTCGGTAATTGTTGGGCGCGCGGCGATTGAACGGCCAACGAGAAATCAATCACGTGGGTAATGTTGTCAATGGGCCGGGGCGGGCCAGCGCGCGCGCGCGCGCTCGACTACTGGCCAAATTATTACCGCGATTCGGTTTAACGCGGCGCTTCCTGCTCGCGAGCATAATTTTCTCGTCGCTTCCTCCGGGATGCGCGAGACTCGGGGAATGGATTATTATTTAGGCCAGCGATCCCCTCTTTAATCCGCTTTGTCGTCTTCAAACATGTATAACGCGTCACGGTGTTATTCCCTCGACCCCGCGCGACTTATCCCACGAAAGCCTACACGCGTTTAAATTCGGGACGAGCTCGTTACCGCGGCCCGATCGGGCGCGATGGAAACGATGGAAATAAACGAGCGAGGGGGGGGGGGGGGGCGAAGTTTGAGACGGAAGTTGCGATTTAATCAGACGACCCTCCTCTGTCCTCCGCCGTTGCTTTATTACTTATTTCATCAGCCCTACCGACCCTCTCCAGAGTCACGAACTTTTTTTATCACCGGTATCTCCGACGACACTTTCGAGATTTACGGATGGAGGAAGACGAAGCGGCAGGGGCACGAGAATACCTTTGTGAGCGGAGCAAATAGAAGGAAGCTTCGCAGTGCAGGTCGCGGTTGAAATTCGTAGCTCTTGGGGGAGAGGCTGTGGCGCGAACGTGATGTTCCGTTTTCACGAATTTCGTTGCACTCTTTTTCCCTCCTCGTCACAGCCGCGGTATCCGCTTCCTGGTGGGCGAATTTCGAATTCCCAGGGCCGCGGCCGGTTAGCGGGGACCGCGCGAAATTGGTAATCCTCGGTTCGTTGTTTCACTTTGCGCTAGCGGGAAAATCGCGGGCAAAAACACAGCCCTGGGGGGATGGAAATTTTGCAACGGGGGAATTTGGAAATCCGGGACCAGAGGCTTCATCAAAACCGTCATCGTGTTGGATATAGAGAAACAGACCGACGAGTATTTATGGCGCAGCTAGGAGGAGATTGAATGGCTGTTTGAGATCGAGAATCGATTTTGAATGGTAAAAGAAGCTTGGAACACTTATGACGATCATCGACGCGAGTCTCGTGAAGACGGGACATTATTTGAGCGAGCAGAGCGTTTACCCTTGCCGCGCGAATCGGAAATGCGAGCGGCGCGAGGGAAAGGTGTAGGCGTGGAAGGAAGGGAGCGGAGGAAATGCTAAGTTCCAGCGGCGTTCTCCGTTGAAATTCTAAAGTTACCTACGCCCCCGTCTCATGAATCACAAAGGGCTCGCGGATATGAAAGTGCAATTGGCCGTGGCCGCCTCCTCAGCGCGGTCGCGTTCGATGGGGGTCTGTTTTTCGCGCGGAATCGCGCACACCGGGAACAGGCAGCTGCATAAATTCGTATTTGCCCCCGTGCCCCGTCCTGTGGAGTCTAAAGACGAACTTTCGCTCAAAGCAATAGTCGTACCCGCGAAACCTACCATCGCGGGGTCAGATCGAACTCGTTCCGGCGTTGCAACGTCGCTGGTTTGTTTTAACTGTCGTCGATGGGGGGAAAAAGCTTGCCACAGAAGCCCCTCGATCAAAGGGCTTCGCGTAAACCTTCGAAACTCGTCCACGAATGGCGCGATGAAAAAAAAAAGTTACGGGTCGTAGTTACGCGAGAGGTGTATGGGACGTGGACGGTTTTACGTTGGCCGATCCAAATTGCATTGTAACGGGTGAAGGAACGATGCCTGGTGGATAGATCAAAATTGCGGAGGCAACGGAGCTTCGTTTTCAATTTCGAACGCTACCAATCTCCCGTATCGAATACGTGGCTGTCTAAACACTCGGCTGCGTATCCATCTACAAACTACTGTTTCTGATCCTGCACTTTCTACCCAATGTGTGCGGACGCGAATTGGACGACGAGCTTTATTTATCCTGCCGCAACGGACTTCTCACAATTCGATCTACCCTGCCGACTTGCCCCATGCCCGTGGCACGGTTCATTTTTCGTGGGTCTGGCTCGGTCAGGATTGCTTTCTCGTACGGCGTTGGGTCGCAAGGAAATTGGCGATGGTCCCGAGATCTCTTTAGTGGTCTTGCTTCCTCCACGGGAGGATACGCGTAGGTGTTCGACCCCCAGATGGCCGGGTGAAAGGCGAGGGCTTAGCCGACGGAAACCATATTAACGGCGGGAGGGAAAAAGAACAATTTAGACGTGATTCCGGCGTCCCCTTCAATTAGCTTTTATCCTAGAATATGGGACGGTGATAGCGCGACGGTCAAAGCTACGAGGAATAAAGGCCGAGGGCAACGTTGATTGGAGCAGAAACGGGGAAGGAATTAGCCGAGGGTTGGAGCTTTATCAGACCGAGCAGGGGCCATTCTCTCCCCTGGATATGAGCGGAAACATAAGGTCCATATCCATCTATATATTTCCCGCGCGGTTCGAGGTATCCCCCTCGTAAACCACGATCCTCCTCGCTTAACGCGCATATAGAGTCTCGAAAGTCTCTTACCAGCCACGTCCTCCAGCGTCGATTTCTCGCCGCAGCTGATAAAATGGGGGTAGAAGGACACCATGACTATGCCGTCGGTCTGCGCCTGGAACGGGAGAAAACGTGGGAGTAACGGGCGTGTGCCCGAGGTGGGTGGTTCGAAATTTTAAAATCTAAATTCTAAAGGGTGACGGTGGACGGAGGCGTCGTTACTCACCAAACGTTTGAGCGCGTGGTCAGGCACATTTCGCGAGGAATTGCAAAGAGCGTGGGCGCTGCTGTGGCTGAAGATAACGGGCGCCCTCGACGTCTTCATGGCGACCAGCATCGTGGGCACGGAAACGTGGGACAGGTCCACCATCATGCCTAGTCGATTCATCTCGAGGACGATGCTCTGGAAACGTTCGTTGAATAATTGCACCGAGTCTCCGCTGCAGCGAGGACGGACTTCCTGCTCTCTCGACGATATTTTACTTTAAGCTGCAAAGATCCCGCGGGACCCCGCGTTAACATCCGCCAGGCTGTTCCGCGAATTCACTTTCGGGATTGGAAATTAAGGATTAACGTAGCCCCGCCTGGAGTTATTCCAAGGGAAACTCGCGCGCGGTATCGCCGATGCGAAAATTCGCACGGGAAGTTGTGGCAAGTTACTCGGGGGGGGGGGGGGGGGGGGGGTGAGAATTCGTTTGGAAGAGGAAGGGCACGCTACTTTACAGCATGCTCACGTGTGATCCGTGACACTTATTGCCAGCGCCGTTCAATCAGATTGAAATTCACGACAGACGGCTCCTCGGACGCTTTGTTTGCGAGGAATTCCGATCGGGCCGGAGCGGAAATCCATAGTTTGAGAACTCGTAACACCTTGTGCAAATATTCTGCGCTCGTGTCTCGAGCTTTGGCTAGCTTGGAAAAAAGAGTGCCGTTTCGAACGCGAGAGTAACGATTGGTAGAGAAACGTCGAGATGAAAAAAGGATGAAATTTCTGTGCGATAAGGGCTTGCCGACAGGTCCAGTCGAGGAGGCTGCCGCCTCGACGGGAAATATCGTGGCTGATATCTGCCGTCAGGCCTGCGCGATACGGCTGTTAATACAAAAATTCGATTTCACCGTTGCCACTTGTCATTTCGCTGCAGCAAAACAGGCGTCGGCCGTTCGACTTCTTTCTTTCGCGGACGTGTCCCTGCTCGCGAATAACACGGAGAATCATTCTCTGTGCCCGGAAATGGGAGCTTATCTCGTGAAAATAAAATGCTAGCCTGTCGTTGGTAATGCAAAGGAAGAAAGCGTCTCGAAATAACAGGTTTGCAACTCGAAAGGGAAACGTTCCTGCAGATACAATCGTACGACTCCCTTTCATCCTCAAGATTAGTAGAATACACCCAAAGTGGCCATCCATTTCAAAGACGCTCGGCGTCTAAGAAGATAGTAAACATACGCGGCATAAAGGCAGAAAACAATGGACGTTGAATAAACGGCTAAAGAGTAAGCGGGTCGCGTATCCTCTGGAAACGATCGCTAATAGCAACATCACCGAGAACAATTCATTCTGCAAGCCCAGGGCGTAGGTCCGCCGGAAACGGAGTTATCGTTCGCGTTCCAGGAACATTCCCGTCCGTCTTCTAGGAGAACGGTGCATCCATTAAACGGGGGATGCTTTGTTAAATCAGCATCGTCACGGCCTGAATCTCTCAAGATTCCTGTTTATCCCGGCTTCCCAACCTCCCTTCCCGAAGTTGCTCGTTTCCGTTCGCCCGTCCCCTCGACGACGCTGCACTCGCCCTTATCATAACAGACATTCCCGTTTCTTTCCGTCGACGCAGCTGGGGAATCTTTGCGTCTCGTTCGACGCAGTCGGCGCGGCGTCGTCTCACCGTATTCCAGGGGTATTAGCCAGGGTGGGGGCCGAATTTATCGCAAACTGCAGCAGCCATTATCACGAAATTAGCGGAGTTGCAGTATCTTTCGGCGAAGTGGTCGTCGTTAGACGCTCGGGGTGAAGGGAGCCGAGAAAGACGGAGAGAGTTATCTCATGAATCCCGAGGATTTCTCTCGCTACTATCTTCGGGGAGGGCGGAACGGTGCATCCGTTAAACGAGAATGCTTCATTAAAGTAACAACGCGATAAACTTCACTTTTCGGAATTGCTTCTCCTTCTACCTGTCCCGTCCCGATTCCGTCGGGCGCGTTACCCGAGCGCGCACCCTTTGGCGACGGCGCGGAAATCTCGCCTTGACTCTACCCTTTTCCGTCACAGAGATTTCAGCCTGGCCGATGTAAGCCCTGGATCGAAGACATCCTACGCCGTCCAAATTAGAGAAAGGAGAGGGAGAGCATCTCGTCGTCGCGATAGTCGGGGGCCATAAACGTAATGAAAGAACGGGAAGCCTCTTCTGTCGCGTGGCGCGCGCGTGCACGCGTGCTCCTTAATTTAGCGCACCACTCGATCACGGCGAAGTGAAACGAGTTTCAAGGGCCGGATGAAGAACTGCAGCGCGGACGGGATCCATTAGAAATCACTCGCCCGCGATCCGGGGAAAAGGAACGAAGGAACTCAAAGAATTTCGCGGTTTAGTAACGCGGAGAGGGTGGGCGCGCGATAGGGCGATATTCAGTCGTCGGAACGTGGGCTTCATAAAAGCCCTGGAATCCCGTAACCTCCGTTCGGTCGGTTTTCTTCAATTACTCCGGCGATTTATCATGCCGCCTGCTGTTTGTCCATTTTCATTCAATTACTCCGCGGCTATATGTCTTCGCTTATTGTTTCGTGTTTTGGAATTCACCTCCCATCCACCTCGAAATCTATCCTCGGGCCAAGGCTCAGGTTTTCTCTTTTAATCTTTAACGAGGAAGAACAACACCTTAGCCGGAGGCTTCTTGGAAACGCGTTTCGACGAATGAAAGATTGCGGTTCCTCGGAGGCGGAGGAAGTTGGGCGAAGATCGCCGATTCCGTCTTTCATGATACACTCGCCCAGCAATTCGTTTCTTTCGGGGCATAAGTCAGACGACGGTTATATTTTTTTCCCCGACCATTGAATGAATCCACCCCTCGTGAATCTCGGAGCTAAGGTGGCGTAACAACGTGTAGCCCGCCCTATCTTCCGACAGGATGACGAATAGGCTTCATTCTCCCGCGAGCCTTTTCGAAGGGTGCTCACCGCTCGTATCATCGAGACGTTCTTCCTTTTGTTGCTCTTTCGGCTTCGGTTTTCTGCGCGGTAATCCCGATCCTTCTAGATAACGTCACTCCCAACTGTATGAAACTGACATTAATGAATTCACATCCCCTTAACCCGTGTACGGGTCGGTTCAAACGGTTGAGATCTCATCCGTGACTGTGTGCTTTGTCGCAAAATTATTAACGTGCCGTTTCGTCGCCAGATGGTCGAGGGACGTATGAAACAAAGCGGCGCCTTTCTTTTCTTTTTTATCCCCTCGTTGGGGAAAGAAGATTCGGGGACTTTTGATGCGAAGTCGGTGCTCTGGTCATCCAGCTCCTTCCGCGCGGCGAAACTTCGCCTCTTGGTACTTGTGTTTGTTACCGTCTGCCGCCGTTATCGCCGTGCGCGGCAACTTCCCTCGCGAGACTGTCGATGCTCTGGGTCGCCTATTTAGACGGCAAGTTTCTGAAACAAGCTGGCAGCTGGCCTCAAAAGGCCGTCTGGTCATTCCGCGGAACGCTTCCCGGCAACTTATCGGTCAGATGTGGCCGAGTGTTGGCAAGTTGAAGGCGTTCGGCGACGTTCCATGGCCGAACGAACTCGCCAAGGGAACGATCGCCCCTCGGACACGCCGACGGCAGAGCGGGCAAATCGATTGCCGTTTCGCGACGCTGGACCGCGATATTGCGTTTGGCGGCTCGGCGATGCGAGCGACTTAATCGAGTTATCGTAGCTTCGCCGAGAGCCCCGACACCTTCTGGCCTGGCTGGCCAGCGACGGGCAAGTTTCTACTTTCGCCGGTCCGTTCGTGTAACGCGGTGGACCAGCAGACTTAACTTTTAAACGAGCTTATCGTTGGCCGGCTGGGATTAACGCCCGAACTGCTCATTATGCTAACGTCTCGCGGAGTACAGTGTCGGCGGAGGGATATCATTGTCGTGGTTATATCGAACTCTTTAATCGCGTGGAGTATCAAGGAAACGTCGAGGTGTCTTCCCATGGAGGCAAGTTAAATATCTTGGCCCATGGACGAAGCCGAGTCTCGATCGGTATGCAGTGTACGCGTCGAAATGAAAATCGATTCGGTCAGAGTGTTTGTCGAGGACGAGGGGGCCGGAATAAACGCGGGAGTTAATAAAAGAGAGGCGTTTGAAAGTTTAGCCGCGTTGATGAGATCGTCTATAGATCCGCCGGAATTAAGATCTTGGCCGTGGGGAAATGATAATGCAGTTCTAAAGACTCTCCACGTGGCAGAGTAACGGCGAGAGCTTAGCGCCAGGGAACCTGCTGGAATTAGAGGAAAGAAAGAAGGGGTTGGCGCGATATTAATAACGAGCAGATCCCATCGTAGACTTTCTTAACGTCTAATAGCCTCAGCGTCTACGTTGTACAGGACACGTACGACATCAGGCTGGTAATTAATGTTTAGGTATCAGGAACTCCGAAAAAAAACAGGCTCATTAAAGAAGTATCGACCACCCCTTTGCACGTATACACCATTTTTTTTATCGACCCTCTTTTTCTTCTTACGGTATTACCCTACTGTCCTCCCAACTGAACGCTGCGGAACATAATAAATCATGCTTCTTCTCTTCTCCCTTCTTTGTTCCGTTTATTACAGGTCAGCTCGATTCAGTCGAACCTCCAGCGGGCGATTAATCACGGAAACAACCACTCGATCGGCTTCCAACCTTGATCGCGATTCCCCTCTCAGCAGACCGCGAAAGTCGACGTGGCAATTAACCAGGCGCACCGGTAGTGTGCTTTCAGTGTACGATGGAGGACCAATGGTCCGTGGATATCGGACATTTTTCGGCCTCCAGCTTTGTACTGTTCCTGCTGGCACGTGCCGATACGAAGGGTCACGTATCGAAGCTGAAAGATGTAGCTTTGAAAGTCGATAGGGGAAAAGAGCTTCCGCGTTGGCTGTCCGCGGAAGCCACGGAACCTTCCTGGCTCGTGCTCGAAAACACCAATGTACCTACACGGGATACACTTGCACCGAGGGCGGTCCCGGTCTAATTGCTCTCCTCGAGTTATGCTTTCTTCAATTCCCCACGACTTCCGGCCGCGGGCCACCCCCATTGTTTGGCCACCGTCGTCCCACCGGAATGCCAGCCTTCCTCTGGGTCAGAGCAGACACATTAAACGTCCCCATTCGAGAAATTCATGCCCGTGCTCGCGTTAAGTTGCCCGCGGATGATCGATCGGATCGTTCCAGTCCATTCTTCCGGTCGATCCGCGGAAATATCGAGCGGCTTCTTCCTGCACACGATCATGCTGGTCACGAGCGCAAGAAACCGACGGGCATTTTTGGGCGCCACGAATTCGTATTTATCTCACGTATAATAACGATTTAACCCGGAAAGTGAATGCCCCGGCGCGCCGTGCTGGCCCTCAACAAAGGGGTGCTGTTTTTCCACGGATCCATTCTATCTCGAGGAAAAAACTTGCCGCGTCACAGCCGAATACAGGAATAACCATAGCGCCTTTTCAAGCTGGGAACGCGATAACCGCACGCGGGTGGGAACAAACGTACAAATTTTTCAGAATCATCGAGGAACAGCTTTCACGTGCCGAGCACCCTTTCACGGGATATTTCCCCGTTCTCCCAGCCGCCGTTTCATTCTCGTTTAGCCCCATCTCGTCGCCTCGCCCGCTGTTCTCCGGCGTGTCGTTCTCGCGCGAGCATTCGCGAGGGTTCCGGGGGAGATGGTGTGGAAAAAAAAAAGAGGGCTGGTTAAAGGGGAGCGCAACAGGGGATTTTGGTGTTCCCCTGGCGCAGCAGGACTTTAGTTCTGTGAACGATGGAATGAAATACAGTTTTCCCCGGTCTCCGCGGCGAAATAGAAAAAGGCTGGAACCCGATGTTAAACGTAGTGTCTCGCGCGCCCCGCTGGCAGGACCTGGTAAAAGATGTGTCCAAGTAAAAGTACATACATACCTATCTACCAGACAACGCGCCCCTTCTTTTATCCGGTGAGACCGCGCGGAATTTTTATTCAGTACTTGAGAGAGCTGTTTATTACACAGGTGCAGCTGAGAAATGGTGTAGCCGGCGAACGAGGTATAAAAGAAAAGTGGAGGATCGTATATATAAAACGTCTCGCTGCGCAGATGAGGTCGAGCGGAAAAAGAGCTGATTCTTCTTGGCGGTAGACACGTACATTCCCGCGGAATTCATGCAAACCGCGTTTAATATCGTCCTCGGAACACTTGGCTGGGGGTTAACGCGAGTTTTAAGACGCGACGTCGACGCGATTTAATCGAGATAAACGTTCACCCCTCGCCCCGTCACATTCCGCTCGGGTCGCCTGACGTTTCTTTTACAATCGAGCGAATAGAATACATAGGATACAGCCCCGCGGGGTCGTTGGCCTGGACGGTTCCAAAAACGCAGATCCGTCGACTCGTTAACGTGGCGCACGTAGATCCGTCGTGTCTCAGGTTGGAGACTCGGCGTTCGGCCGGCCGGCTCGTTCTTTTCTCGGCACAAATAGACGGGAAGTTTCGCGGATAATGCGGCAAAGTTGCGGAACGAGAAGTCGTAGGCGAGCCGGAGGGGAGAACGGTCGGAGGACAATCGCGAGGGAAGCATTCGAAATTTCGCGGCGGAAACTTAAAATGTACTCTGCACCACCATTTTCCGCGACCAGTCGGTGAGGGATGGCACCGGGCTGTTCCTTTTGAATTGTGTTTGTCGAATGTTCGTGGACCTTTTTCTACGGCTACTTCTCCCTCGACGAAAGACACACCGCGGATCAGGGGAAATGGCGGCAAGTTTCCGAATGCGGGAAGAAAGGTCGCGGCAGAGCTGGGGGATCGGCGTTTGACTTGCGTAAGTGAAACAAACGCCAAGACGTTGGTAGTCGACTCTAACGAGGCTAAAGCAATCGCGGGAAAACGTAAGCGGTCTTCATTGAATATTTAAACATCTGTCTCGTCTCCTCTCTTCCGTCCCTTTGCCTAGCACCCTGCAACTTTTCTTTCAACCAGAGGCCGCAGTTCCCGAGTCCTTTCTCATACATTTCCCTCGTTCCCTCTGTCTTTTTCTTGCGGGTAGCACGCCCCGAGGAACGTTAGCCTTTGTCCCAGCGGGCTCGCGTACAAAGAAATGGCAATAACTACTTGACACTGCTACTCTCTCGCGATGCTACAAAGACCGTTTTAGAGTAGATTGGTTCCCTAGGTTCTGAGCCTGATGGACAACTGTCGTCGCGGGGCGGTTGGCCGCGTTCGATGGAAATAATTGGATTACGATGAAACTAGCTAAACGCGGGAGACACGACGGTGAGCGCAGGGACGATATTTTATCCGCGGCCTTTCGGTTCTTGCCCGCAGGGCGTGCTTCTGGTTTATATCGCGACCGCGGTCCCGAAGTCGTTTCTCATATATCTCCGTTGCCGTTGGAAAACACCCCTGGGGCTGTCTGGGCGTTTTTCTGGCATTCGGTAAATAGAACACGCCGTCGAGCACTCGCAACTTCAGCAGCGCTCGCGTCCCCAAAAAGAAGGAAAGGGAGCGGGTTCGCGTAAACTGTAAATAAATTCGCGGTCTTAATCGTTTCGAGATTAACCCCTTTGTCGTCGCTGTTTATGAACGGCCGTCGGCGAGGGCAGCTTGCAACTCCACGGTAACACTTCAAGCAAGTAGAATCGCGTACCCCGAATGCGAAAGCAGTCGTTGACTTGTATGTTTCTACGCCGGCACTACTGAAATTATTTCTCGCGCGCCCCCGAACACGGAAAGTGCCTCTGGGAGCGCGTGCTCCTCTTGCATTTTTGAAGTGGCGCGCGCGTTTTAAGGGATATCGCGCGACATCTGCTACCGTCGCTAAAGGAATTGGTTTTCACGTTCTCCCATAAGTAAAGCGGGCTCTTGATTGAAACACAGGGGAAGGAAGGACGAGAGAGGCAGAGGCCCATGTTTCTTTCACGCGAATCGATGAAAGTTCGCTCGAGCGACGTTTAGAGCGTTCGTGTTTCCTCGATTCCTACGGGTCACGTTCTGAAATGGAACTTTACCATTTCCACCGTCCGAAGTATGCGCGTTTAAAACGCGAACGATTGTTCCTCCGCCGGGGCTGATCGATGTCGGCCATAATTTTCTTTCCGCATAGGTGCAACGGTCGGTTAGGAATTCATGAATGCCCGGACGCGAATTCCGAGGATACCGTCGGGGTAATTTTCATAAATAACTCGCGTTTGGATCTTCGCCCCGAATTCCAAGACCGTGGACGACCCATGTAACCATTCACCCGCCGCTCCCAACGCGCTGATTCGCGCCGAGTGTCTGAAGGGAGTTTGGAAACGACCGCTAATCCCTTCGGTTCCCCTCTCCCTGCGTAAAACTCGAAAACACGTTCTCTCCATTCCGCCCACTTCGCAACGACGTTACACCGAGCGTCCACAAATTTTCACCGACTCCCAGTGCTTTGACAAGCCCTCTATCGGGTCCGCGAAATTCATTAAGAAGATTCCGCGTGCACGGTCGCAGCATGCAAATTTGTTTGCGCGGAGTTCGCGTGCAGTTCAAAATTCTCGTTTCGAGGAGCTCCGGAGCAGCGTTCCGTCGTAATGGATACATAGCGATGCAGCGGGAGGTTTCTAGAAATAGCTGCGACGAATCGATCTTCCTCTGAAATTCCTATCGAGCTTGCGATATTTATGATCGATCGATTAGCCATCGGGCTAAAGGGCACGATGGATTTACGATTAAGACGCAAGAAAACGTCCACTTTGCGGGGGATAGTTGGACGGACAGGGATGCTTTAATCCACCGCGTAAAACAGTACTCCTCGTCACTCTGCAAAATCCTCTCGCGGGTAGGAGAAACGACTCTGCTCTTTTCGCTTCGACAAAAACTCAGTTGGCTTGCCTGATCCGGACCCACCGGCTAGTTTCTGCTTTCGCGCGATGTAATTCGCGTTGATTGCTTCAGGAATTGCTAGAGCTATTGCTTCGCTAAGTATAGGGTTTAGTATCAAGTAGCCGCGAGGATATCCAGCCTGGAGATCGCGCCTGTCTCTAAAATGTGTCGCTAAGTAGTGATCGTTTTTCTACTTACCTTGCCGAAATTGGAGAGGCCACCGATGCGAGCCACTTGGCCGGGTTCATCCGCTGTGCTGCATTCTGCCCTAACGAACCAATAGGTCAGTAACTCAGTGGCAACAATCCTCAGCATTGCTGTGTCCTACAATGCCCTTTAATCATAGAGCTCCATGTCCGCAATACTAAGCAACGCGGACGGAATTGTTCCCTGGACTAATGACCACAGAGATTACGCCGCGCCGTATACAAACGCCTTGATTTCAGGCCTGAATTCCTTCGAATATCCAACGGATAGTCGCTGCCTTTCGAAACCACCACCGCACTCGATCCCGTCCCGCGTAATTGCAAATATTATCCAAAGCCTTCTACACCGTGCGTGGCGTTACCTCTGCGGAACACCGTCAACGCCTTATCTCAAGCCACTACATCAATCCGTCGCGCAAAAAATACCAAATTCACAAAGATCCCAGAAGCAACGACGCGTTGCAAACCATCCCGCGTTTCAATCACTCAAGTGGAGGAGTGATCGAGTGGAGGCGTCATTTAACGCGGCCAAACCCGGCGGCTATTATCCTGACGAATTCCCAGGCAACGATAACGCCCTTGTCCGGACTCGTAAACGTCTCTCACGTTGATGGGATTATACGGAGATGTGCGAGATTCGGACTACGAGGTTCGAGGAGGCCGAGCAATTCCGGGGACGATAATCGTCCGCATTAGCGCGATGTTCTCTAAGCTGGCAAACAGAACGACACGATACGACGACACCGCGGCGCGATAATCGATCGTTTGGCGGTCAAGTAAACGGCGAAACTGCTGCAGCTATGTCACGAAGGGCGTCGACGCTGTTTTTTCACGGCCCGGCTTTTCCACGTGGATCGAAATGAAATCGGCGATCGTTCGTTTAACCGTGTACATACAGAGGACAGTTATACAGCGCGGCTCGCTCGAAACGTCCCTCTCCGCGTAGATATCTATCAGAGTATCGGGCGGAATCTATCGGAGTCGTAAAACGCGCGGTCGACAGCGGAAATTCCGAAACGCGGATAATATTGTTACGGTTCCATTAATCCGCGCATGATTTATCGTCCCCACGGTTACGTAATTCCGCGCATAAATACAAGCTACGTCGGCTTTGCCGTATAAATTTTCACGGCCAAAGATCGAGATCGTCGATCATCCCCCCCCCCCCCTCGTGGCGTTTTCAACCTGTACACGTTCCTTAAAGCGTCGTTACTCGTCGAATCGCCGTTTTGTTGCGACTCCCTCGCGGAGGGGGACTTTCGTCGAGCAGCGACTGTACTCGCCAGCCACCGTCGACTCCCTGTTTACTAGCCCTGACAATAGTCATTTAGAGAAACTTCCACCCCTGTCGAGCGCTCTTTGTTCCGCGCTATCGCGAAAAAAAAACTGAATTAAACGAGGCACGCGTGATAGTATCTCCATCGCGTTTCACTGCTATCTCCCACGGCGCACAGTGGTCGGACCTATAGGGGAGGCGTAGAAAAAACCTTGTAACTTCAGCAGTTACCCGAACACTCCGATTTTTTTGAAACTGTGCAGGTTTGTAGAGGCCCTCGATAGAAGTGTCAGAAATCATTCAACTTTTATTTAAAACATTTTTCGATGTTATCAAAAACGAAAGCAAGATACTTCAAATACTGATAAAAGTTATAGAAAAAATGCTGCCGACACCAAAGCCGCAGGTTTACGCAGCTGAAACCTGTTTGGTTATGTACTCAAAGGTACAATGCACCACTAGTATTAAGTGTTATCTTGACGCTAGCTGTCGCAAAAAAGTTATGTCTAATTAAACTTCGATTCTATTATTAAAAACACCTCTTTGTTCAACTTGCGTCCTACTGAAATCAACGATGGTGTCATTGACTTAATTCATGTAATTTATTTGTTCCGTATGAACATAATTAAATTACAAAATTGCGTTTTTGTTTTTAATTTGCAGATACTGTAAATTTTACTTGTAAGATAGTGCGTTTGTAAATCAAAATTGCAGGTATTCTGTTCCCCAACTTTCATATTATAATTTCCTTACAAACTAATGGTATTCACAGAAAATTCTTGTTGGTTCTGGTGCTTCAACTATCCTACTATGGAATTGTGTTGAAAAAATTCTGTGTACTTAACATTCAAAAAATGACTTTTCCTCTGTTCAAACCACTGTGCGGCGTTGGTCGTAATTCACGGCCTGCAGGGAGATCGCCTGTGAACACTGAACCAGGGATCGTGTAAAATTCATGCACAGTTGTAACTTTCAACGGGCAGGTTACTTTGGAAAATCGTCTATATAAAAGTCGTCGATCGCGACACGGAATTTCTACGACCCTGCCGGATCTCTCAGAAATTTTATTCCTATCGGCCCGCAACACTTTTAATCTTACAGGCCGTGCAAGCAGATGTGAAATAACATGGCAGCGTGTCTCGCGGAGACGCGAGCGACGCGTTCCCGTGGCAAAAAGCGTCGTCGGTTCCTTGGGGAGTTCCTTGGTTTTATTCTTCCCCGTTTCCTCCGTCGTCAGTTTTTCCCTTGGCCAGTCGCAGTCGGTGTCGTCTCGTAAAAGGGAATTCGTTCATTGTTTGTCCCCGAATGATATATCTGTCGACGCGCGACGGCACCAGCTGCCTCGCGACCCTTGCGTAATCCCGCCCCACCTAGTTGTGTCGCCGGCTGAAATAGTTCGCCCCGGCGTTCGACGGGGGTGCATCATCGGAACTGCTCCGCCGGGTAAAATATCGATACGCGTCCACGGTAACGTATATACCTACGCGTCTCTGAATCCAGCCCGCCCCGTCGTATCGTGCACCGGATGCATTTCCAATGGACCTTCGTGCTTGTTAAAAATATCAAAGTTACGCCGCGCCGTGTCACGCTGGCGCTGTTACGGCTCCTCCATCCCGTTCGGCAATTTACAATGTAGAACACACGTCGAGTCGGGGAATTTTTTAATCGAGAGCCCGATCTTGCCAGGTGTTTTTTTTCGCCCCGCTGTTCGGCGAAACCCGACGCGGAAATGTTGGTCGCGGAAGTTTCGCGTCCGTATCTCGCGCGTCTCCTTTATTACGTCATTCGCGGTACATTTTTGCCGCGCGACGATAAAACTGCTCCGCGGTGTACCGTCTGTCTAGCTCGTCTCTGTTTCACTGGCCTCGGTAACACGCTCGCTGCGCTTTCTGCCTGCATTATGCAGAGAACGTCTTCTCTTCCTGGATAGTTAGAGACGCGACGATTGTTGCCGGTGCACGGACACGATACGAGGTGTTACCGTCGCGGGGAATTCTGGAGATAGAGTTGATAGGGCTACGAGGCTCTGTATCGCGCGTGGTCTCTTGACGAACGCTTTTTAGAACGGTAACGAGTAAAATACTGACGTAACCGTTCTATCTCGATTGATATACTCACCAAGGCGTGTTGCACGTGTGCGTGAGGGTGAGATATCTGGCGCCCAACTCGTACAGCATCCTCAGAACCGCCAGGCTAGCTCCGACTGCGTGGCCCCCTTCGACCCCTATCAGGCTCGCTAATCTACCCTCCTTGTGCGCCCTCTCTATGCCTGAAACCACAAATTATATCTCCCTTGAATGTTCTCGATTGCCCTTTTATTATTGCCCTAATTATATGCGTCTAGATATCGCGTGCTCCATCCCTCGACCCTCGTCACGAACCTCCTTCAGCTCTTATCGCCGTGCGCCCCTCGTTAAGCGATGCCACGCGAGTCACCAGAAAACCTTCTCGCACTCCTCCAAACTGGAGAACGAAGTAATAAATAGCTATCCTTCGGCACATCGACCCAGACCCGTGATTAATTCAAACTTATCCGTCACCTTCGATCGAATCGGTTTAATTGAATCAATTAAATCAGCCCCGGTGCCGGGGTGTTATCGCGCGGATCATTAATTACAAAGCATAAGCGATGGGGCGGATTAATCCGCGCTGGATGATAATGGAAGTGGCCGGGGCTTTGGAAGATCGGCTGGGCAATCCTTTTCGCGGCTGGTATTTTGTCGGTATTTAGCCAGCGCGCCGCGAATTCGATTCCACGGCCTCGGTTTAATCGTTTTAATCGAGTCCCGGCCGTGTAAAGGTGGGCTATCGGCCTCCGTGAAATCGGATTCGCGGGCTCGGTGTCGTCCCGATTAGATTAAAACACCGCGTACAAATTGCGTTAGGTCCTGTGCTTCCGGTACAGGACCATGGATCGCGTTTGTCCATCGAGGGACGAGGGTGCGGCTCGTCGAACTTCATTTGTCGCTGGGCACCCGACTTTTCGCGCCTCTGTTCTGCGCCCAGCTTCGAATGCCCGAGCGCGGTTGTAACGGACTGGTCCTTCGCGAATGTTTGCCGTCGGTACACGGTTGATTAGGCAGTCGAAGCGTTAATGGCATGGTGGATGCTGCGACGAGGCGAACTTAGGGTGGCCAGCTCGTCCGTGAACGGTGGGCAAACGCTTCCTTCCGCGCGATCTATTAAAACTTTCCAACGCGTCGCCCAGCGTGCTCGTAATTCGATTTCGATATACGCGAGGGCTTTCGGTAATTCGCGCCGCGCTGAAGTCCGCGGGGGTTGTTGGTGAAAGTTCAGGAAGGGCGCGGGCGGGCTCGGCTCGCTGGTGCGCGTGCAACGAAGTAAATCGAGCGTCCCGTGCCGCTGCCATTTGTCCTGGCAACTTTAATTTCTCCGGCCATCGAGCGTGGCCAGGCGATTACGCCGTATTAAGCCTCTAATGGAAGAACAACCGAAAAAGGAACGCCCGCGAGCCGCGCGCTGTCGATGAACCTCGATTTACTGCGCCCGCTGATTTATACCCGTTTCCACCTGCACACGCCGTCGATACGTATCGACTTAGGTGCAGCTGTGTGCGCCTTTCTCGTACGTGTGCTCGTCGGCGATTACGCTCCCGCGGACGTAGCCCAGGTTTCGCTGTTATCAGCCGATGCTCCAAGTGTATACCCCACGGCCACTAAATGTTCCTCCATTTCTCCCGGAATTCCTCAACAACCAGCGTTCATGCCAGCTCCTTTCACCTGTGTATGCACGTAGCTGATTGCTTCCTCCAAGTGGCTCATTTTATATCACAGTGAATCGACCGTTTCGTACAATAGATTTTCCATTTCTGCTGCATTAAGGAGCGTTACAGGCCTTCAAAGGGAACGACCATGGCGGTTTTAAATTAAACCTCGATTCAACAGCGGTGAGCATTGTAAACGGGAGCATCGAGTTCCTCGCCCCTCCCCATAATACCTCATCCTCCAACTCCCGGGACGATCCGAGATATTACTTTTTCCAAGTAACGTCGGGGAAGTACACTTCACGCGGAAAGTTATCCGACACAAACGATCATCGTTCGACGTAAAAACAACGGCCTCGTCGAGCGTTTCTTATGCACCAGAGATCGCCGATAACTCGTAAACCGCGAGCTTGTCGTGGATGGAGCCAGGTAGAAGACCTCTGCTCGTAGGTACTTGGGCTCCGATTTTCGGAAACAGTTTCGCGACAACTCGCTATGATTATAATATTCGATAGTATTAATTAAGTAGTAATATGCGCATTTCGCTAATGATTCGAGTAATTATATACCTTATTCGTAGAAATTATATACGTTAGTCTATTCAACGTAACTGTAATTTCTTTACGTGACTTTTCTTCGCGATGTCCTACGTGATAGTTTGACTTCCGTCGAAGTCATTGGTTGCATTAAGGTCTCCGCACACATATCGGTGGAGTGCTATCAGTGTGAGCGATAGAAAATATCGTTGTTTTGAAATGGAGCATTTCACACTTGTCCGTGTCAGTTACTCACCCCGAGACAAAGAGACCATTGACACTGATGGCACTGAACCGTCGCGGAACTGATATGTATGCGCAGACCTTTAGTCAGTCACAAGAAACAGGTTGGAAATTTCGAACAATGGTTTCTTTCTACGTATCAGCCAAGTATATACGGCCGCGTATTGCATGTCTATTTACATATGCATGTGCATGCCGACATGCAGTCGCCGCGGTTCGGCTTATCGAACGAGCTGGGACGGTCGGTACGGCTTGACATTTTTCCATTTCACCCGGAATTTACAACCGGCTGCATCTTCCCTGCTTCCCCGACGGTTTTTCTCATCAGGCCTGGTTCGCGTCGCGCGAAAGGGGTGGGCGAATTATTGCAGGGCAGCCGGTGAAATCGCGATTCGAAGCCCTTATTCTTCACGTACCTACGCGCGGCCGTTAACGGTTAACGCAGGAATCACGTGCAATTGCATGCCGGTCGAGCCACCCTTTTGTCCCCTTTGAGAATTATCCTCGGCCCTTGTCGCGTAACAAGTTTCCTCCCGCTTCTTTGTGCCACGTCCTTTCACGAACGCCTTCGTCCACGATCGCGTCGAGTTTAACGCAAAGATCGAGCCTCTGGCACAATCTTCTCCTTTCGTGGAACGATTTCCCCCTTTTTCCTCGTTTCCGTCAATGTCCTGCTCGTATCCCAGCGTCAACGACCGTGCTGCTCGCTTTTTTCTCGGTCCTCCTCCATTTGTCGGCTTCTTCTCTTTAGGTGTCTTGCTCTATAGGCGATCGAACGTTAGCGCGTTAACGTTAGAATTAACTTCGATCGCTAGTTCATTCTTTCCAAGTCAAAATCCACTTCAATGCTTCTTCCCTCCCCAGCTTCAATGATACTTTGTGAGAATTCTCTACTAAAAGTGTTTGCCAGAAAATCGATCCCCTCGTTGTAGATCACCATTCTCATTTCCCTTCCATGTCCTTCACGATATAGCCTATTTTCCATCCACCTTGCACGTCGAAGGAAATGATTGCGAAGTGGGTTAGCTCGTGGCTCGAAAGCCGCTCGTTACGTCCAGGGGGATGATGCCCGGTTTCCGAGGGCTAGCGTCTTCTTCCGTGACTTAGGATGCATTCTAAATCCCCGAGTGAACGTCCACGGCGAGAAGGATAGCGCGGGTAGGGGTTGGCTGGCCCGATTTTCTCCCAAAGTCGAAGGACGATAGAGCTCCATCGCGTTTCTCCGACGCTGGCGTTCGTCCAGGGGCGCGCGACGCCGAATGGCCGACCGGAAGCAAACACAAGACGGCGAGTCGGGTTGCGGGCACGGCTCTGGATCGAAGTCTTCATATCCCTGGCGCGTGAATTCCGCGGAGAAAGGGAAAGGGGCTGAAGTGGGTTGTTTTCCGAGCACGTCAGAGGGCGAACTTAATTTCTCTGTCCATTTATTATCGGGGAACAGGCAGCGGGCAGCTCGATCGGTCCACGCGAAATTAATTAAATCGCCCGGGGAAGACGCGGCCTGCAAGCGCGAGGATTCACTCCGCGCGGATATTTTCCTTCCTCTAAAGCGAAAGGGTATTCGGAATTCTTTTCGCGGGCGTGTGCCAGCCTCCCCCTGACATTGGCATTCCGCCAGGAATTCTGGCGGTGTGTAACGTCAGGGCGGCCCATTCTGGGAACAAATAGAGGATGGTAATTCCCGACGTTCGTCGACCTCCAAGCTCGATTTCATATTCTTCGCGTGCGAAGCTGCCGGTAAGGGGAAGGTTCGCGTCTTTCAGGATCTCCTAGAGATCGACGACCTTCCAGCACACGCTGGAAGGGGGCTCGGGGTGTTCGAGAACGCTGACTCCTTTAGACTTCAGCTATACGTACGTCGTTCCGCTGTTTCGCCAACTTTCGGCAGCGAAGTTGAACCGTGGCGTAACTCGCGTGCATGCTTGAAACGATGAGCGCGGCCAACTATGCGTTTACATTGTATAAGAGCTGATTAGCAATTAACGACTCTCTGTTTAACTTACGCGGAGCACTCGGAAGATTCTGTTAAGGGGTTGTAGCAGCGAGCGCGATGCCTCGCGTGTTGTCCGCGTCTGCGTTTACCATTATTCGGCGATTTAGCCGCGCCCTTTGGACGATTCATTTGATCAAGTGGTTGTAGCGACTGCCAGTATGCATATAAATTTGTTTATGGACAAACAGACGCGTGGCTGGATCAATACTCGCGTTCGTTCGTCGCAGCGTCGCGTTAATCGCCGCGACGTCACCGCTTTCCTTTCACGGTTGAAAAGGCTGGTACACGGGGTTGGCGAAAATTCTTTCGAACGACGCAGGGGGTTGATGACGATTCGATCGAAGGGAAAATCGAGTCGGTACAATACAGACGATTGAGATTCACCGTCGCGAGGCATGTTACTCTGCCCGTGCCCGTTCCCGATAAGTAACGTCGGATCTGGCATTCGGTTGGCGAAGGGTTGCATTCTTCGCCGTGCAAACACGGGCCCACCGACGTTCCGCGTTGTAGGTACAAAGGGATATAGTCGGGAGGGAAATGACCAACCTTCCGCTGTCGTAACGAGAACCATGCTTTCAGGGTGCTTGTTGACCAGCCGACGAATCAGGTCGATCTGCTCCAGGGCCAGCTGGACCGAGTCGAGGTGCTGAGAGGAGCAGGGCACGTAAGCCGACCAGAACTGCAACAGAGGACGAAAGTTGGTGAGTCCGAACGACACTGGCTATCTCTAAGTATCTAGCATAGATTTACTAGATTTAGGCGAGAAGCCGTGCAAGCCGCAAGTTTCGCCGTGGCTCGCGTGACTCGCGCTTCTATATCGCCGTCGAGTCGTTGACACGGCGGTTCTCCCCGTCAGATTATCGGCCGGATCGGAGCGCCGCGGCGTAAACATGAAATTCAACCGGTAAACGGCTGGTAATGACGATAAACCGGTGCGAACGTTAATTTCTCGTTTCGATTCGCCGCCCGATAGCGGCCTGGGAAATAATTAAAAGGGCATTACGAGTGTCCGTGGGAAAGGCGGCTGGCGGCGGCGCGGCTCTTTGAATTTTAAATACGAGGGATATCGGGAGTCATAAATAAGGGAGCATTTACCTCTCGCACGCGCCAACCACCGTGCGCGTCAGGTTAAGAAAATATATATTCGCTTACTTGGAGTAAATTAAACCAATGTATCAGATCTGAGGATTAAACAGGGGCACCCCGCGATATTTCATTCAATTTGATAAGGGCCGCTAGAGCGAACGTGAGCTCGCATAAAAATCTCTTCTGTGCGTGGCGGTTTGCCGTTGTTAGGCGTCAAATGAAGGCGCGGCGCTCGAAATGATCTATTTGCTTTTATCGCGGATTCAGCACGATTCTATCCCGAATACTTTACCACTAGCAGGAATACGCTTGTAGGGTGTTTACAAATCCTCGGCAGAAAGTTCTTCGCGGAACGCAGTGGAGCTTGCCATCTCCCAAACTCTTTCACTAATTCCAAGGAACTCAGCAACTTACACCGACAATTTCTTCTCAACAATTCATTAAGAGTGCACTTCTGAAGTAAGTAGCTGTGCATTTACCGCGGCTCTCTTTCTCCCCGTTCCCAAGTTAGCTTTCCCTTATGCGCGACACCCCTCGCGACGAGGGGGCGGCAGCGCGTTATTTAACAACGCTGACGTTGTCGCGGGGCTGACGTGAATCAGCGGGCGACGGAAGGTTCAACCCTTTTTCCACCACCACCGCTGTCGGAGCAGCCGTTTCACTCGCCGTGACTGCTTACTTTCTTCTGCGTCGGCCCGATCGTCAAGGGGATGGGGCGACTTCATTACCTTTCCAGCCGAATGTTTACCGGCGCGATTTACCTTGCGCCGTTTAAAGCAGCCGAATGCCGTGCTTCTTGCCTGCGGGCTAATTGCGACACGGCAATAATTTAATCCCTGCGGAAGCGTCTACCATCGGATACAGAGTGACGCCAGTCCGTAGACGGGCGTGCTCGAAAACGTTTAATATTCCTCCGTTAACGCAATCCCCCCCCCCCCCCCCCCGCCCCTGTTTCGCCAGTTACGAGGCAATTTTCGTCGCGGCAAGGATTTATTCTTAATTAATCGCGAGCGAGCTTCGATGCCGGTGCTCGCGTTCTCAGCATCGCCAGCGATCACCGTGGCTTTCACACACGATAGCTAGCTTGAAAGGGCGATCCGCGAATTGCAGACTGCTTACAGGAGCTCGGTTTTTTTAGACGTCTCGTTAGAATTCAGCTCACCTGAAATTTTAGGTCAGACGCGTTATAAAAACGCGCCCCCGTGCACGGGGCAGGGTGCAATGTTTTTCCCTTCCCATTCGCGATGCTCTCTCTCTCTCCGTCGCCGCTGTGCGCAAAATCGGGCAGCAGTCACGGTCGGGTTTTACGTCAGACGTTTGTAAAAATATTCACCCCCGGCCGAGGTATAATCGCGTCGCGTTGTCCCACTTTGAAGACGAGCCACACGCGACCGGGCGATCTTATGAAATTAGACGTTCTTTCCGTGCCTTGCGCAACCACCCCGCGGCTGGTTCTAAAATTCCCCTCGAAACCGGTCATTAAGCGCGACCCGCATTCTCCTCCCTTAATTTTAATCGTAGCTCACTCTTGGCAATCTTTCTTCGTGCACTGTCTCCTAGTAAATTCCGCGAAAGACACTCAATTCTCGAGTGTCGTACGCACACTCGACTTACTTGGAATCGCTTGGAATTCACTTTTCGCGCGCAATCGGCGGGAACTTGCGACCGATTGCTCGGGGCTGGGAGACGCCTCCCGGGCGCAATCGGAAATGCTTGTACAATGCTCGGGGATTTTTCGATGCGTCGGCTTGGCGTGCCGGCGTTCTGCTCCAGCGCGCCCGGTCCCAGATGGATTTTTGTCAGAAGCGAGAGAGTATAGGTATACGAGGCCGTGCAATAGACTGTGCATCGCGTTCAGCCGCTGTTGCACATGTACCCTTGGACAAAGTGCTCGGTCTTGGTCGCGTCCTCGGAGCGTCGGCTAAAATTATCCTTCCATAGGGAGAGCAGCGTTCCCGTGGCTCCGTTATAGCGACGGTATTCCTTCCGTTTCGCCTTCCGCAACGCCTTGGCGAATAGATAGGCTGTTTAGTGGCATCGCGATCAATGCTCGGTAACCTTTTCGCGACGGATGCCTTCTCCCTGTCTGAATTAGCCGGGACAGTGATGGATCGTGTCGGGGACCAGTCCGCCGGTTCCTGTGCACGCTCGCCCTACGTATATTATGCATGTATGCATATAGATACGTCCCCCTCGGCGGACGTAACCGGCCAGTCACCCCTTTCGTCTCGATGCAGGGGCTGAATACCTTGAGAGGGTGTGATGACATTGAGAGATGGCCGAGAAAATTAGGCAAACGTTTTCCCGCGTATCCTCGGGATTGTTGGACGACGAAGAAAGCTGGACGGTGCAGGTGCGATGAATCGGGAGAGGGGGGGGGGCTTAATTTCATCTTTACACCCTATATGAGGACACTGTGGACAAGCGGGGTGTTCCGTGATTAGTAGACATAACTTGGCAGGGAATTTAGCATACCGGAATTGATGGCGTCGTTACTAACGTGCATACAATATTCTGTGTCTATCGTTCGAAGTCTGTCTTATACGAACAGTGCTCTTATACTCGAATTGATCGCGATTGCTGCTCCAGCCACCCTCGAGCGTCCCAGTAATTCGTAACTATGGGCGGCCCCCGCTGCCATTTACGTAATTAGTGTTCCCTTTTAATTACGGTATTAATTAAATTGGCCCGCGCGGCTGTTGGCGGCAGGGTGGCACGCGCATGTGCGGCCCCGTAAGAAGCTTATTTGAATTTTGCCCCCTTACCACGGTGACACCTTGGCATTAGCACCCGAACGCGGGGGGGGGGGGGGGCGGGAAAGTAATTGAGTGGTCTTCTCAGGGCAAGAGCCTTACTTGAACGCTCGCCCCGCAACGCTGACTTTTCGGCACCCTAGCTCCTCTATATTCTTTATCAAGCGCCACGCTCTTAGGCCGTCGTCGCTATAATCGCGTCTAGACGAGCGCCTAATAGATGGGATCAGCCCGCTTCTGTTTTACTAACGAGCAAGCAGAGCCTGGGTATTTTCAAAGGTCTCTGGGGCTCTCTCTATGGATTCCGCGAGTACATTCACTATTGCCCGCCGTTGAAAGCCGGGCAACGGATGTTACTCTAGCGGATGGAATTCCATTTCTGACGTCTTAGCGTTAAACCCCTGTAGATAAAACGGAACTACCCGGACCCCCTGACGATTCCACGGGACCTGGTGGATGATGGGACGAACTGCCAAGACCTCTATTCGAGAGTCTTCGAAAAAGGATTCCGAGGGAGTATAGAGTGGCTGCTGGAGCATGAGCTCGCCAGTGGTAACGCGTCCTGAGCGGTCTGCTTACTGCGCTTCTGGCGGATCAATGTTGTAGATGCTCCGGTGTAGGAGTCAATGTTGTGATTCTTCTGTAACTACGTTTATTTCACGATCCTCTGTCTACAGGCAGGGGATCGTTTCTTCGTGCTTGACGTAGTTCCTCAAAATTCTTGTTTCGCAACGAACTGACTTCCTAGACGTCGAGGTTTTCCTTGCCCTCGTTTTGCTTAATTCTTGTAGCAATCAGTCGACGTCTCGACAAGCGTGTCGCTCGCGTGCCCAAAAGATTCTCGCAAATGGGGTGTAGAATCCCCGCGCGGGCTTTAATATCGCATCGTAGATCTGTGTCTGGTTGGAGGGACGTCTATAGCCGATACAACTAATGCCGTTTCATCGAGTCACATCGGTTATTCAGCCCGAGCCAAGTCCTGCGCCTGAATGAGACGGCGGGCGTATAGGGGATGCGCGCTCCATCAAATTCGGCATTCATGCGCGCACCAAGGAACAGCCCTCGCCCGCGCGGTCGCGTCAAAAATATTTCCATCTGGCTCAGCCTGCGATATGTGCATTATACGAGTGCAGCGGGGCCGCTGCACACGGCGATAGCCACGAATTTCATCGCGAAAGCAATTTCACAGGTAGCAACTTTCATTACAACGCGGGCGACGGTGGACGCGCTCGCTCGAGAAACCTGGGGCGGCTCGCGCAAGTGCCCAGCTACTTTAATATACACGCAGGTCAAATTATAATCCACTTTCCCGCGGGTAATGGTACTTACAGTGGCTGTCGCAGGAAAGTTCAAAGCGTAAACAGCCATAAATTACCGCGAATCGAGTGGAAGGGGTTATAATGAAAAGCCCGTTTCCTACATCACGTGGAGCGCGGGGATTTCCCTCGGATAGTCATGGACATATGTACATGTTTACAAAGTATCGACGTCGACCTCTCTTTTGACCACCACCGTAGACTCGCGCTTACTTCGACCCTCTTCTCGTGAATGCGATCCCCCCCTCCCCCCTCCCCCTCGCTGGAACGATGTCAGCGCACTCGAAACTCCGTCGCCTAGCCGTTTTTCACAAGATTTACGGGTTAAGAATAATTTTCGCGCGCGTTACCTTCGGCCACGGTTCCATCGTCGGGAAACGACGTCAATACGCTCGAAACAGCGAAGCGGAAAGATGTTGGAACGGTTCGCGAACGGTGCATCATTTCGCGGCAACAATTCGCCAACTTGCCGGAACTTATCCGCGCGACGATGAAGAAGAAGAAGCCTCTCTTGTTTTAAATCGAAAATCGATATCCGTTCCGGGGTAGACCGCGTTTCCCATTCCGCTAGGCGGCAAGATAAGGAAGGTAAATTGTGATCACGGGAAATGTTAATCCCGATAATGAGCTTTGGTCTGGGACTCCGCAGAATTCCCCGATTAAAGTACAGTTTACCCCGGTGCGATTCTTGCGCGAGTAAAGGCTGCTTATCGCGCCAGGCTACCTCAAAGATTGCTTCGTTCTCGCGGCGGTTTAACGCCACTCGCGAGCCTGTAACGACCCAGTAACGAGCGTGTACCGCAATCAACCACCGCGATCGCAATTTTCCTGCCAGCGTCTGGCGTGTAACGTCATCATTCGACGGCGGGGCGGGCACAAAGGGGAGTCTGTCGGAGAAGAGGAGGGCGATTTTGTATTTCCACGAAGCGGGGACGGCCTGTTGTCGATGGACGAGGCTCGCTCGTCCGATCTCCATTATCCCCCCGTATTTTCCCTGAAACACGAAAAGTTCCCGATCGGGGTGCGGAGGAGGGGGAGAGGGCTTTCTCGAGTGGCTCGAGAGAGCAAAGCTACCGAAGAAAAGATTTATTTGATCGCCAGGCCGGAACGGCGGCCTTTCGTTCGTTCTCCGCCGTACATTCGTCCCTGGCTGGGTGTACACGTGAACTTTTTGGTGCAACCTTTTCATCCCCTCGTCTCGAGCCGTGCTTTCTTGGCCCTCGGGTGAAAGGTGGAAGGCTGTGGCCGATCGGGAACATCGACAGGGAGAGAGAGAGAGAGAGAGAGAGAGAGAGAGAAAGAGAGAGAGGGAGAGAGAGAGAGAGAGCCAGCCTCGCTGCAAGTTCTTCTCCCTCTCCGCAGAAGTTGCGCGAAAGGATAGCGGTCGCACGTAATGGAGGCCCGAGATTAGTCTGAAGGATATCGCCGGGGGAGGTGAACGATCGACCGGGCCGTCAAGGCCCCGCGGTAAATTTTCGTCAGCCCGTAATCTCGGCTAACCGCGAGAAATTAATTACCAAAGTTGGCCGGCGATCTCGTCGCTGGTTCGGTCGCGTTAATCGAACCGAATACGCGCGATTTTTCTCGCAGAGGCTCGCGTGCCCCTGCGAATGAATCGTCGTAACGACACGGGGAAATGAACGTCGAGAAGCGTTTCCCCGGTCGTTCTCTTAATTAATCGCGGCCTTTACAACCTCAAAAAAAAAAAAAAAAAACGGTAAGCACGAGGGGAACGGGTCGTAATTGAAAGATCTCGGGGCCAAGAGTTGCCGGTGACACGCGATTCTCGCGTTTACGCTCGTTCCGTTTAAGTCCGACGGGGTTCGAGTCTTCCCCATTCGTCCCTATAATTGCACGGTATTTAAACACCGCGGAAGGCAATCCTCGCGTTCGATACGGCGAGACGAATAACGAAGACGACACGCGACTCTCCCGTCTGCGACGGCTTCCGCTCCCTCGGCTCGAGAATCGCGTGTTCGTGTCTGCTAATTGCCTCGCGGAAGGAGGATACGAATGGAAAGTGAAGCTTCCGCGAGGGTGGTCGGACGTTGTAGTAGCATCTGCGACGGTTCCATCGATTCCTGGGAAGGGGCGGGGGGGGGGCGGGGTGGCTCGTAATTTTCGCCGTGCGATAAATCGCCGCGAGGAAATGGACGACTTTCGCGGGGGAAAAGTGTTTGAAATAGAGCATCGACGCTTTCTTCGTGGATAGCTCGCGGGAGAATTTGCAGCTGAGCGCCACCCCTGGAAAGCCCGCTGAATTACAGACGGTGGCAATTCGACACTGTCCGAGCCGCGAGGGAGACATATCTTCGCACTCATGATTCGTGAAATAGTCTGGGGTCCATGGTAGCTTGTCTGGATTAATGCTTTCTCGAGGGCGGGCCGCGTTATTAAGGTTATCATTGAGCTCACCTGCGCGGCGACCATGCCCTCCTTCAATCTTCTGAGGTCCGTGTGGCTCCAGGCGCTCCTCGCCCAGGGATGGGTGTCCCTGAGGTCATCAAACCTGAACTCCCTCAGCTGATTCTTCAGGAACTTGCGTATGTTCCACGGGAGGTCGTTGTGCCTGCAGCAAACCAACGAAACGGTCGTCTATAATTCGTCGTACCGACCACACCATTCGCCGTCTCTCTTTCTCGTTACGTCACGGTTAGCTAGCACCCTTGTTGCTCCCTCTATTTCACCGCGAACTAGACGGGGATGCAGGGCGATCCCGCTTTATCGAGCGGGACGGGAAACCGTGAAATACTTCTTTCGAATAGCAGCGCGGTGTGTTGGCGTCTGGTGGCTGAGAGGGGCTGCACTCTCGGAAGAAGGGGGATGAAACGGGGTGGAGATGTACGGGGCTAGAAGGGACGGTAGGAGCGAGTAAACTTTGCCTCCTACAATGGCATTAGTCGACCTACAAGTTTCGCCCGCGGGTTCGGTTACTTCGCCCCGCGGTCAGTCCAAGTTATTTCATCCGGTGTCTCTGATTTCTTTCGCGGGATTTATCTGCGGCGACCCTAGATCAAATATTGCCCGGTGCTTCCGGTGAAACGAGCGTCAACATTGTTGGAGCAAATAGGAACGCGAATAGAATTCGCGGCGGAAGTCTCCGTTTCACCGAGCGCCATGTAAATTCCCTCGACTGTCGTGTACATCGAAAGAGAACAGCGGTAGTATAAATATTAGCACGGCGATAGTTTTGCTTCGTTCTCTTGCTCACCGGTGCTGTTGACTCGAACGGTTCCGCGCGATTCTAATTTATATCCCGCAATGCGGCTTGTAATCGTAGAAAGACGCTATAGCGTCTAAATCTAAGGTACAACAAACAACTTATACTCGAGTTACATCGAAGCGGGTGTAGAAGCGATAGGTCTAGCTCCAGTACAGCTTGCACAGGAATTAGGAAAGATAGGGTTCAGTTCTTCCTAATCTCGACACGCAGAATTCAGCCGTAAATTCAGAGACGCCCACTCAGCCTCCCTGTGTACGGTTAGATTACTGGAAAATAGATGCACGCGAAATAATTTCAGCCGGAAGTCTGACTGTGCGCGAGGTGTACGCTAATGCGCGTGCAGACGAGGAGAAAGATGAACGGTGAGGAGGACGGGGGTAAGATTCAACGAACTTTGCGCGTCGGAATGGCATTAGCCGACGTCTAACTTGCCAGGCTTTAGTTTCCCCAGCGCGGTGCGACGTTCTCGCTCTTAGCGCTCTTATTCCGTGTTAATTCAGTCGGTAGGGCGCGTAGCTGTGCATAACACGGCTATCTGATCTCCAGTTACAATCAATGCTATCCTCCGAGGCGGCGCTTAAGGTGCATTCGTGGCGCTATCTCCGGCAATTTAACGCTGCACGAACGTGCCGCAGGTGATACGTTCGTTTGAGCCTGACACGGTGGCCTTCCCCAGGCGCCAAGGTTTAATTAAACCGAATGGGGTAAACAAGAAACTTTCGAACGTGGGCGCCGGAAAAAAAGAAAGGAAACGTTGGTGAACAGGGGATAGGTAGTGTTAACCGTTGAAGCGCGTGTAATTACAAGACTCAGTCGAGCTCGAGGTCTCCATTCGGAGGCTGCCCTCCGTCAAGGCGTATCACGGGATAATTCTGAGCACGCGTTGCATTCCTGGGCCGCTCCATTCCGCTGACGCGCGAATTAACTCCGCGCCGTCTACGGCACAGGGAGTGAAAAGGGCGGGCGTCGCGTATATTAGCCGAGACAATTTGAATAATAGTACACGCGTACGGGTGACGCGCGGCACGAGAGAAAGTCTCTCCGTGCCTCCCTGCCCTCAGCTCGCGAACAGCTAATTGAGCGTGATGCGATGGCGCCGAGTTGCGTTTCCTGATAACGTCGCGATTACACGCCCTGCGCAATTACTTCGGAAACTTGCAACTGCGTCGCGCAAAAGTTACCCCCCTTCGCGACGGCAACGCGCGAACTTTAAACGCTTCTGGTGTGCACGCCGCACTTGGAATTTCGCCCGGAGTGTTTCTCCGCTCGGTCCTTCGCCGAGACTAAGTAGTTTGCAGTTGGAGACTCGAAAATCGACTTGGAGAGGCGAGGTATTATTTCCCCCCCCCGCGATCGCGGCTCTAACGCGTTCAGGGGTCATAGATTCGCGGCAAGAGGATTCCGAGTGTCTTCTTTGCAGCCTCCAGTGTCTTTTAATTCCGAGTCCCATACTCGGCAAGTTATAAGAGGGTTCCTTTGGTTTTATGGGAAATGTAGGAAGTTGTTTTACTACGTTACCGAAGGGACATTAAGAAGACACTTTGCTTTCGAGAGTTCGAGGAATAAGAAGGGGTTGAATCAATTATTTTGTGCGAATCTCTTTACTCGATCATTCGGCGAAAGGATCAAATTCGTTGCGAAAATATGCCAGTAATTTCGGGCAAGTTAGCGGGGAGCTAGAATGCCGCGACAACAAAGGAATTTTGAGGTACGACAGAGCGGGCGAATGGGGGCGAGTAGAGACGAGAGAGGGATGGCAGAGAGGATAAGAGAGTGTGTACGTGTGGGGGTGCGTGCGTATTGTTACCCTGCCCCCGAACAAATCTGACCTGAATCAGAGATGGATCTCCCCGACTGTTTGCCGCGAACCGCACCGCACGGTGGCTGAATGCACTTTGAACGTGGCGCGAGGGGAATTTAACTTCGAACGGAATTAGGTAACCAAACGAGCAGCCGTGTTCCCATCTCCTGCGCCGCTACTTGTCGAGCGATAATTCGGAAAGTTTACAGGGATCAAAACTCGCTCCCTAAATATTCCCACCGATTACTGTCGCTAAGCTTTCTCTGGAATTAACTTTCTAATCCCTCGGTCCCCCGCGTTTTTCCTGCCTGCAGTCGCTCGAGTCGATTACCAAGGAATTCCTTACCCCGCCACTTAACCCGAGATAGCAGCAGATAACGATGTAATAAGGCTGATAACGATAACGCGGGGATAAGGGACCCTAGGGTTGATTCATCTCCGTCTCGTAATTTCAGAGGGTTCTTAATTCGTCGAGGACGGGACGAGGTACGGTCTTCCCCTTAGCAGTTGCTTAAATTTCATCAGAGACACGAGACACGGTGTCTAACTGATAATAAGGCGGCACAGTGATATCGATCTTAATGGCCGGTCGTTGAGCTTCCTCTGGTTCGTTATTAGCGCAACGACTCCGCGCAAAGTCGGCCCCTGTAATTCGTGGAGGTGACTAGGGGTAGTTAGACTCTTTCCCCGCGACACATTCCCTCCCAGGTGCCATCTGCCTCGAAATGGACATCGATTTCCTCGCGTCCAGCACTTTGGCTACCTGTTTACCGCTCTCTGGCTCGGGCAGCTTTCCTTCCACCCCGATCGTTTTGAACCGCGCGGCGATTGGATTTTCAGGCCCAGTTCCTTGGAACGACCGGGGGACTCTTTACCGATGGTTACTGGGGATCGCTTCCAATTTGAATCGATCTTCGTCGATCGATTCCGTGCACGAAGCACGATAACCGGAACGGTCCGACTAATGGATACTAATGGATAATAATTAGGAAAACCAATAAGCATTAGGGGCGGAATACGTGATACATTCGGATGCACGCCCGTTCGGAATTGAATTGGACGGGACGAAGGACGCTTACCGCGCGAAAAGCCCCGCCTGATAGGGTACGTTAGGTGCGCCAGCCCCGCCAGGGCCATTCGCGTTAAACAGCTGTTTGAGTATCGGCTCATTAAGAAGCACGCGCGGGCTGGTGGTCGCGAGGCAAACACGGGGGATTTTAACGGTCTGTTTGAGGAGCAATTCGAATTGTTGAGTCGCAAATTAACCGTGCGAAGGGTCACGAAGGGAGCGTCGTAACTGCGGCCCTTAATCCTTTACCCGCGGTAGGCTGATTTCCATCCCGTTTAAACTTTCCTACGGTGTACCGCATTCGCGTCACTTAAATTACGCGGAATTGCCATGGGATGGACCGTTTTCATCCGCGAGCATCGAGGAACGTGTAATTAAAAAGCATCCAGTTTTTCCACAGCGATTATATACACCCGTTGTATTTACACAATAGACGAACGGGGAGCTTTTTAATTTTTAATTGGTGGAATCCACGTCGAATCGAGGCGACCGCGCGCGACTCGCCCGGCAATGGGAGAATCGAGGCAGGGAGAGAGGAGACCGCGCGGGGGGCTCGTTTAACAAATTACAATTGGAGGGTGAGTGGGGCGGTCGTTGCTCCTGCAAGAATTATCTTTGAAAATGACCGTTAACCATCGTTGCCCGACGTCCGACGATGCAGGAAAGTGTTGGCGGAGGTTGGCCGACAGCCAGACCCGTGTTTGCGCTCATCGATAACAGGGTGTCGTAAAAATGCAGCCGCTTATTGGTCATAGCCGAGGCGGATCGCCAGTTTTTACCGCCGCGCGCGAATTCCATCGATCCCGCCTGCAGGCCGGAATAACTCCCACCTGCTCTTCGTTTCTACGTTTTATGGTTCTCCATTAAAGCGGCTTTTCCAGCATGATTGGCCTAATTACGCCGCGGCGTACAAAGCGAGCTGGAAAATTCCGACCGGCCGAGCTTCTTCGCCGAACCGCGCGCCTGCCCTTTGAGCCGAAAATTCGACGCGACGTTTAACCGTTTCGATCGGCGCCTCTTTCGACGGGGCGGACATCTAATTACGCGAAAGGGCACAAAGGGGGACGGGATGAAAATTACATCTGGACGAGTTACGCCGCGCAGTTTCAAACACGGGGACCGGGCACGATGGTGCCGCGATTTCCACGTATGCACATACGTCATCGCAGCTGCCCGCACTTTTGAGGCATTTTCGCATTAGCCCTTCATGCATATTCAACGGATGCAACGTGTGTCTAAGAGGCGAGATATCTCTGACGTCGAATTCGCGAAAGTGCCGGTGAATTTCTGTCGTTTGCCATTGGGATGGGAACGTGGAATGGAGGGGTGGGGTGGTGGGGGGGGGGATGGTGGGGAGGGTACGTTTCCAACGGAGAGGGTTAATTGGCAAAGCGCGATAAGGTAGCTAGCCCCGATATGCATATGAATGGCGAATATTCCGTTTGCTGGCAACGGTGACGTCACTCCCTATGCAAATACCCGACTTCCGGTTTCAGCGGACCACGTTTCAAGCCTATCGCATGGTCGAAAGGGCGCTGGCTTTAACGACTTTGATCGTTTACAGACCTTAACCACCTGCTTCCCCCGCGAACCGACCGCTTCACATAATTTATGACCGACGCGACGGTCTACGTTTATGATGTCGCGAACTAGCTTCAAAATCAATTCCCGATTCCCTGCTGAGACTTTTCATCCCCCTATCGCGGATACCTCGACTGTCGAGGGTGTCCTTCCGTCTCGCTGCTGCGTCGGAGATGACTCAAAAGGACGAAACAGCTTTTTCTTTTTCAAAGTCGCAAGAGAATTATCTAGTACACGCCTGCTTTCTTCGGCGGTTTCTCTGAGGACCGTGGCTCTTTTTTAAGTCTCTTGTCATTTCCTTCATAAACTCGTCCGCAGCCATTCTCAAACACGACGTTGCAGAGAAATTGCCTTCGCGAGACTGTGCTACTAAGTAGTAGGAGACGCGAAGAAGTAGCGTCGTTAAGAGAAGACTGTAAAAACTGACAAAGGCTACTATCTCGAAGTTTTTCTTCCCGCAAGATCCACGATCTTCGTACTTCGTGGATCAAGTTTGCTCTCCCCAATTTGCATTTCGACTCGAACGGTGTCCAAACGGACCAGAGGTAACTTGGAGCTAATTCAGCTTACACCGGGGCGAGCGTTCTTTGATATTCCCTTTCTCGAACGCGACCCTCGTCGCGCAAGGGGTGGGTGAAAAGCTCGAGGGACGTTCTCCGCGCGCGAAACGCCACGTTTCAGCCGTGGCAGCACCGGCGGGCATTGCTGCGGCGCATTAGCGGCGAGTTTTCTTTTATGTTTTAATTTGTTCGGCGATTAACCGCAGACCCCGGGCACTATTTCGACGGCCACTCCCGCCGCGGCGCGCTCGGAATCGTAAAATCTAATCCAGCGTAAAATCCGGCGACTATCCAGTAAACTTTGTTACTGCCTCTTTAAAGTTGGCCAACGGGTCCTGGAGAGGCAGCTCGCGGGCCTCCGCTTTCGCGACGGTTAATACGCGTTGCCGCGGCACGACAATTTATTTTGCAACCAGCCCCTTCCCATCCCGCCGCGGTTATCTGCGTGCAGTGACTCAATGAAGTTATTAAACTCCGCTGGAGAAACGGGGCCGTGCACCGCAGACATTACCGTTACATCTGCGTTACATTAGAAGGGTTATCTCACCTGGCGGTGCTCGCTAAATGAATTGCGCGAGTTATTAATGCTCGCCGTGCGGCCTTCCGAGCGTGACGCGAATGATCGAGCAATTATGTCCCTCCATTAGAGGGTAACGTCTTGTAGATAAAGGTTCAGAGGCGGTGGCATCTTGCAGTTTTGTTGGATAGTCTTGCAGCACTCATCTACTAGGGTATTAGACGCTGATGGGTGAAATAGGAGCCCCATCGCCACTCTTCATTCACTCCTTCCTTAACCACCCCTCTTCCTTCTTAGTAACCAAGCAATAATTCCTTTCAAATTGTCGAGCATATCGCGATAGCTCGTCGACTAGCTCGCAAAGGTTCTCCCCTTCTATTCCACTGTCTTGTCGGCCTATTTCGCCAGCAGTATCGAGGCACGGGGGTACATCGTGGCGAGCACACCCTCGGGTTTTAAGTCACGTCCCGGTATCCAAGATCCATGATCCGATTCCCGACTCGCAGTCCCGCGAGGTGGACTCGCTAAGACAGCATCGACGCCTCCGACTAACTCGGCGAAATCGAGTTACGCGTTGCAGCTACATTAACTCCGCCGGAAGTTGCTGTCTGCCGCGGGCTGCTTCTACGTGTGCCGCACACGTGCACGTACTACGGGACAGACGTGTAGAGGTCCGCGTACACGTATCGCGTAGGACTGGTTACACCGAGAATTACCCTCCGGCGGTATTTGCCAGCGGCGACCTCGTCGCCAGATTGTCGAAGAACTCTCTCTTGACTTCCCGCACGTGCTAAACGCTTAAGCGAATTACACCGTTGAGCGCGACAGTCGCCCCGCGTCCACGGAGCCGCCGCGACTTCGCCAGGGTTCGAAGACACAGCGGGAATCTCTGTCTGGTCGCAGACGAAGGCGAGAGTTCTTGCACGGCACAGGTCTATTCATTAAAAATGTACGAGGTAGAAGTTTCGTTGGCCATGGCCATTCACTGGGGAACATTATTATCGCGTATCGTTCAGACCCCCGGGAACAGAACATCCGTCACGGCAAGATCCTCGATAACGAAGGCCACGGTAACGCGATCACACGGTGACCGATTCCTTAGAATCTTCGCTTTCCTTACAAATGGATTCACTGGACGGTGCTAATAATTCGCCTCTGTCTCCTAACCCTCCCTCCCCCACGCGCCGTTACAATTTACAATAGGTGGAGGCGAGAGCTTAAAGCGTAGTCTCGGAGGGAACTTCGAACGTTATCGTTATCCTTCTTTTCTGTTCGTTCACCTCGCGGGCCCGTTAACGAACGTCCGCTGGATCCCGCGAAACTTCCGCGGCTTTCTCCCCTCGATGGTTTTGGTGCTCGTTAATCATATTAATTATAACGACGAGAGAAAAGAGTGGCAGAGGCCCCGCGTGACGCGGCAACTTTTGTAGCCCCCTCGGGAAAACCTTTCGTCCACCTTGAAACTTGGCTGGCTTATCCTACCCCGAAGATAATTCTGCTTCTGCTAGCTTGTTGATGAGAGTAAATCGTGGAAATTTTAATTGGTTACTTTTAATTATCATCGCGGACGGTTTCTCAAAGATCTGACAGTTTTATCGCGAGTAGTTACGTCTCGAATGTACCTCGGCCAGCGATTCTTGCGACGCTTTTCGCAAAAACCGGGTCACGTGTTAAACTTTCAACTCGACTGGACTTTATTAGACAGGTCGAATTAACGGGCGGGCCAAAGGGTCGCGTTTATATTTCACCTTGCCGTTATCGTAGGAACGACTCGCGTTTGCACGACCTTTAACTGGAGCCAACCAGCCAGTCTGCCAGACACGCCCGCCAGCTGAACGAAATTAAACCCACTGAACTTGTGTGTCGATACGAAACAACCGCCAGTTACTTCCTCCTGGAGGAACCGAGCGTAGCGCGCGTCTAGAACGTTCATCGTTCGATAAGTTGTTTTTAGCTTGAAGACCGATGACAGTTCGTCGGGGTACATTCACACGATCCGATTCTCTTGTTTCTCCTTTGCCATTTCGTAATGTCTCATCGATTTCGCATTGAAAAGCTTGAAACCCTAAATCCTAGAGATCGCCCTTGCCAGAAACGCCGAGAGACTTCAGGACCGTTTCTCATCGGAACTTGGCTTTTATATCACAAAGTTATCGGTTACATATTTATACGCTCCCACGTAGGTAACTAGAATGGATCTGTTTTCCTCCACCGCGCGATTAATCAATCAGGGTATTAGGGGTACTAAGGTCGTCCGTAGATTCTTTTTACGGCGTGTGGCTCGTAGGTTGTCTTCAGGGAGAAGAAAGCATTATTTCGAGTCGACGAGGACACCGTCGAAAAGGAGGATGGATCGAAATAGCTGCGTCTATAGACTTGGCAGACTTTCCCACCCTGCGCGAAAACAATCGGGACACTGTCTCGTCGTCGCTCCCCAGGCAGTGCCTCTCTACGGCATAGTGCACCGAGGGTGTTTTCCATTCCCTCAGAGTCCATTTTTTAGCCTCACCTCCTCGCCACCGGCGAACCATCCAATAGGAAAGAGGCATAAAACAACGCGGTTTCCTAATTTCTCTATCGCCGAGACTGGAGCTCGTCCCTGGAAGATCGCTACGAATCGACACGCGAGCGATTCGAAGTAGATTGAAAGTATCCCCGAAGTAAATCGAGCTTCAAACGTTCCGTTTGCGAGAGGGAAGAGGGGAGAAGCTTGGCGTGCGGGTCACGTTTGAGTATCGACTCTCGAACTAGAACGAGCAAGCTTCTTTCCCAGCGAATAATTTTTTGCGTTCGAAACTGGTCACGTGCAATTACGTATATCCTCTGCCCGTGGCGTGTGTTTACGAGAGTCGAGGAGAGAGAGAGAGAGAGAGAGAGAGAGAGAGAGAGAGAGAGAGAGAGAGAGAGAGAGAGAGAGAGAGAGAGAGAGAGAGAGTGCTCGGCTTAATCCCGTTTCGGTGCACGAGCGAAACAAAGGAATTCATAGCGCGTGCACGCGTTTTTTTTTCCTCGAATCGAACATTGGAAGAGGCTGGAAAGGGGAGGCTTGGATTTTACGTGGCACCTTTAGCGGAGCCCCTGGAAATCGGGAAAAGTACTTCTTCCTATAGCGCGATGGTAATAATCGTACGTCGAGCAGTTTCACGTGCCGCGATTTCGATAATCTTTCTCTACGGCTATTGCGACCGTTATCATTGCCTCGTAGACCGCATTCTTCCCGAATACGGTTACGATCCTATCCACTGCAGTCGAGAGAATATCAAAGTGCGCATATGCCTGTTTCTGCGCGAAGAAGCGGTGAACAGGCTGGCGCTACTTCCTCCCCGTCGCTGTTTCCAACTTTCCGCTGCTGGCACACCAGCAATCGACTCGTCGCTTCGATACATCGCGAAATTTCGATCTATCCTCTGCGGCGGACAGGTCTGATTAATTGAGCCATTCAAGCTATCGATGGATTCCCATATCTCCAAGTTTGAATATCTCTATTGTTGGGGAACAATGGAGTATGTACGTAGGGTTGCTGTGCCATGGTCTTCGGAAGATTCTACCTTTAAGCCTGATATCGTTGCAGTGCTGATAACATTGCTATCGGCAGAAACTTATTACACACTGATCGCGCTCACCGAAAACTGCTCGTCGAATTTTGCGCAGCGACTAAAGCGATCAGGTGGCAATGGCCCCGCCGTTTAACCGATCATAGAGCGACTCAGGGAAATGGGAGCAAGGTGCGCGGCTGGTTTTATCGGCTTTTAAGGAGGACGAGCGGGGTAAATCAGATTCTCGAGGCGAACGCATTTTCCAGCGACCCGTCGATGACTACACGGAGACGCTCGTATAGGTGCTCTCCCCCCATCGGCTTCTCGCCGTGCCCCGTCCCCGCCACGGCCAACTCGTCGTCGGCCTAAATCTCCTTTTCTGCGTTCAAGCTTTAAGCATCATCGTGGACGCTACTTGCACGCCGTTCCCTCTACGTGCCCGTTACCGTGCGCTTATATATTTATGCGCCGTTGAGCGGATACGACCGGTACGACCGCCCCGCGTGCACGAACTCTCAAATCGTCTGTATTCTAAGCCTTTCCCTCCCCCCCCCCCCCCCACCCGGAGGAACGATAACGTTCTACGGAAAGCCTTAACGCGGTTTAGGCTGCATTATGCAGCGACACGGGGCGACTTGGTTTTCCATGTGAGACACGAAACAGGAGACACCGTTCAACTGGCTCGATGACTGTCTACCTGGAGACTTGTTGCTCCGTGGGACGTCGAATCGTTGATGTTTTCGTGATTATTAGAATTCTGATTTGGAAGGAGGAACGATACTTTAATGGGTTCTGGTTGAGGCGAGAAGGAAGTTTCGACGCCACGGGACGGGGAGAAGGAAGAAAGAAAGGGGAAACTTCAATTAAAGAAGCCACAGTTGGCGGAGTCGGATTTTCAAAGCCCTCTAGAGTTGGGGCTCGCGAGAGAGCTCGCGAGAGTTTCGGTCAAGCGGACCAGGCGAAATGTACTCGGACCGTATCTCCTCATTTCGAGCCTTTCTCCGCGGTAAAATGCTCGAAAGGAGCCGCTTTGCACCCTTTTCTTTCTGCTTAATCCAGCCAGGGTTACCCTCGACGGTCTCGCGGCTCGAGTAGTCCAGGTAATTAAATATTTCCGCGCGGCAATGAGCGCTCTAAACACACTGGTTGAACGGCAGGTAATTACTGTCCGAGCGGGTTATCAGCTTTGCTGCTGAAAAACCTGGGGGATGTTTGAAGCCGTGTCTGTTTATAGTTGGGCACGTTAAACAGTAACAATTACAGGTTGGATTTCGCGTTTAATCCTTTGCAAAGGAAAGCTGCGCTCCTGCGATTTTCCGAGACTCCGTTCTCGCTGCGTTTCGCGATTGCAATTTTATTGGTGAGCGCTGAAATAACCACGCCTCGTTGGAAACGCGTTTCTCATCGAAAAGGGGTTCCATTCGTTTCCAGGCTGAAGCAGAACGCGATTTTTCGACGCGATTTTTGAACTCCGATGGTTTGGTCGGATCTGGGAATTCCATCGAATTGTTTCATCCACTTTTACGGTTTCACGGACAACGCGGCGACGCTCATCGCGCGATTGTTACGTACCTAAGCTCTTGAACCCTATCGCTCTTGCGTCGGCCCCCCTCCCTCGGTACGAGGGGGAAAAATGCAAACTATTATACGGGGCACAATAGGCTCGACGAGGCTTTCACTCGTTATCGGTAACGAATCGCCTTCGGGTCGTCGACAATCGGCGAAATCGCTCGTGTTCCTCTTCCCTACGGGGCGGAGGCGAGGGCTGGGCTTTTATTCGCGATACCTTGGAGGACTTCTCGAATTTCTATCAAGCCAGCCAGAGGAGCGAAAGGTTCCGCTCGTGGTCTGTGGAACCGGCAGAAGACTGTAATTTGCAACAACAAAAGGGTCATTCACGTCTTTATCGCGTGGTACCTGCTGGTTTATTCCCGAGACGCGGCCGCTGATGGATTCGCAATTGCGGCCGTGGCTTTGAAAGAAGGGCACACGTCGTTCAGCGACGGTGCTCCCATTTAAATGCAAAACGTATTTTGCCGACGGAATTTTTGCTGTCCCGTTGTAATCGTTCGCGAAGGTTCGGTACGCAAGGGGAACGGGAAGAAAACTCGGTCGATCATTGAGAATTGGCGAGGGAGGGGAAGCCCGTGACGACAAGGGCCATTGTTGCCTCTCGATGCGACAGGTTATTTGGAGTCAGGCATCGATGCAAGCCCGTGCACCAATGAGATAGGTGTATGTACACGAGCGTACGGGCGGACGTACGAGTGAAACATGTACGGGCGGAAGTAGCCAGAAGAGACACAGGGGCTCGCCCCAGCCAGAGGGGAAACGGAAATTCGTATCCAGCCTCTAGTGTCCCGAGAAGACCCCAGGACCAATAGCCACGGGCCATCCTCTGAATTCTATCTTGCTCCTATTTCTTCCACACTTTGCAGGGTCCGCTCTCAGGGCTCCCTCGTTTCAATTCCTTCGTTTTTCTTTTAACCCGCTTAATTCTCTCTCCTCCATTAACGTCTTTTCTTTCCCGCACTAGCGAAACTTTCTCATTATCTCGGGGAAAATGCACGACCCTCGAGTTTCGTCCAATTGAATCGCGCCGTTCTTTCTCCTCCACCAAGAACGATGGGCGAACGATCCCTACAGTGACTCCCGATAGACTTCAGTAGACACCGCTTATAGACGTTGGTCGGGTTAATCACTCTCAACCGTCTTTCCTACGAATGTTTCTGTTCGCGGCGAAAGTTCGGGTCGCACCTCGAAACTACCAACGTGTCCACCCGATTCGGCTTTAAGCTTCAATCGGGACGAGTGTATGCGAACGAAAAGCAATTAATTCTCTTGTTTACGCGCAACCTCTGTGCCGCGGTACCGCTGTGCGTGGAGTTTTTCAATTTCGCGATCGTAGGAACGCCGCGATTTCGCAATCGTAGCGAAGACGAAGGAACCCGCGCGAGATCGTGTGCGTGTTGAAACGAATTGCCGAGGATCCGCGTTGCAATATCGTCGGCGGAGAAATTTGATTTCACGCCAGCGTTGATGGACGGCACGAGATCGAAACGGTTACACGGGGGGCGGGGGGGGGGGGGGGGGGCGATGAAGGAAAGCCCGCTCGTTTCGCCGGGGATGAAAAAGCGACAGGGCCGCTCGTATCGTTGGACGGTTTATCGCGAAATCGGACACGGGGGGACATTCCTTTCAGGTTTAATTCCAGTGTAATTAGAGGCACGCTCGGCCCATAGAATGTCGTCCATGCGCTCGTCGTTACGACGACATTGTTCTCGCCGGCTATAAATTCGTGCCTTGCGGTTCTCGTGCTTCAACGACACTCGAGTTAACGATTACACTGGAGCTTTCAGTTATTCATTAAAATTTCAACAATTTTACGAATGCCGCGCCAAAAATTCGAGTACATACTACGAGGGCCGGTGGGATGGGACGATCTCTTCATACACTATGGCGAATATTACGATCAAAAGAGAACTTGCGCGCTCCTATGTGCCCCCTCTGTCCCGACAATTTGCGCTAATCGACCGCACGGAAGCTTCGCGTAACGATTCCACGTTTGGCCCTTATCGAACGAGACGCGTGCTTGTCGACGTAAGGAGTATAGTGACGTGGAAGGTTAAGGGATGAAGATAGCGAACCTTGAGTGTCGAGAGTCAACGATCCAGGTCTCTACTCTCCATACTTTTTAGGCACCATCGCATTAAGGATTTATATCAAAGCGGATAGATGTCTTCACTTTGCACCACCCCGTAATCAGTGACAAAAAAAAAACATTTAAGAGGTATCGCTTTACATACCATTAAAGTCTGTGTTTTGTAGGCTATTTATAAGTTAAAGGGAAAGCCATGAAGTGTGTTTTTAGCCTCTCACTGCTGGGTGCCTCAGGCATAAAGTACTTATCTACATTGGTGTACCTAAGCTTTAATACACGGTACTGCTGAAAAACTCTATGCTACCCTCTTCACCCTGTTGCTTTTACAACCCCCATCACATTTTCCCACTCATACCACACAGATTCTCTTTCCAATTCGAAGTAATCCCGTTCACTTACCCATCTATTAAGGGCACGTCCCTGAGTATTCTGCGAGCCGCCGCGAGTCGGTCCCCAGCATGGGCGGCGAGCAAAATCCTCGTCAGTAGCTGACCAAGGACCATCACGCCCACCACCATCCTCATCCTCTTCCTCGCTGGACCCGCAGCTCCTGCTTACTAATGTCCTCATGCCATCACCGTCGGCTGACCGGCTCACTCGCAGGGGATATCGCTCCCAGCAGCGATTCTACAATTTCCTGTCTGTCGCGCGCTGTCCCTCTTCACTGCACGTTAACCACTCCGTCGCCGTTCACTCGTCGCGACCCTCCGTCATCGTCGGCCGAGCCCCTTGACCGTGAAATATTGCCCCCTAGGAAATTTTCAATCCCGCGACAACCCAGCCAGATGCTTCGCTCTGCTCTCTCTCTCCGCTCTCTCTCTGTCCAGCCCGCAGCGACGCTTTCAGAGATCGCTGCTCTTCGACCCCTTCGATTTTCTCTTATTTCCGGTGCATTTGTCCTCGGGCATCTTCGCGCGCTTCCACTCCCTCGCACTGACCACCTTTCTCCCTTTAAATCCGCCCGGAGTTATCTCGTGGTCGCGCTAGCCTCCCATTCTCCACTTCATTCCAAGTTTTCGGTTTTCTATCGAAAACTTTGCTCGTCGGTTTATCCCCTCGCTTTCCCCAGTTTCCTGGCTCGCGTCCCCGCGACTCTGCCGCCTTTTTTTCCACGGCCACCCAACTGTCCCCTTCTTATCTCCGCGTTCACCCCTGAGGGAGCACGCGTGGGCTGATTTTAATATCCCCGCGCGGGATGCGGAAGCGATAGCGATGCACTTTTCAACGGGGAAGTTTCAGTGCTGCAGGATCAACGCACGATCCTATCCGGCGTTTTTAACTCTCTCTCTGTCGGAAGTCCGGCGGTGCCTGGTGAACTCTGACGCTTTGATCAGAGACACTCTTCCAGAGGATTTTCCCTCCCGTGTTCCAGCCTGGATTAGCTTGCCAAACTTATCCCCTCTTCGATCCCACGATAGAAGCTTCCCTGTCAGGAGGGTACACGTTGGTTCTCCTTTATCCAAGGGTCCTCGGGCAGCGTGTTTCCAGGGCCTACAGCTTGCTAGCCATCAGCAGATCCTTTGATCAGAGCCTCGTGGTACGAGACGGTCGAAGGAAATCGAAGCATCCCCGCGGAAACACCCGTCGCTTGCTAATTAGAGCCGCGACTCTGTCGGAATTATTTGCCCCGCGAATCTACCGCGCGGAGACCGGCTCCGTCACCTTGCCCCTCGCCTGCCAGGCGGCCGTCTGCGCGATTTTATCCCGCAGCGTGGATCCCTCCGGGTGTCGTTGGCCGCCGGGGCACCGCGAACGCTGCAGCCGGAAGATTAATTAGCGGCGCCAGCAGGAAGCCCCGTGCTTCCGGCGGAGTCGAGCGTGAAAAGCACGTTGTGCTCGATCGTTTCCTTTTTGGCCAGGGGGGAATCGGTGTTCCGGGACGTGGCTGCTGGTGATGTACGATCCCCTGTCCCTTTAACGTCCGCGGCCCAGGCCACGCTCCCGTGCGGACTTTTTCATCTGCGACCGCCGCGCGATCATCTGCACGCGCCTCTGATACTTCATGATCGCGGCTGGTATCGCGCTCGTAAATCTGTCCCGATTAATTCGCCACTCGATTAAGTCGCGCGATTAATTACGCCCGCTGGCCCGGCCAGCGGAACCGACTCCTCCGCGCTCTCTCGTCCTGCTACGCCACCGAATGATGGATCGGCCGCGATCTCTGCGCGAAAATCTTTTCTTCCGCCCGGTTCGACCGTCTGCTAAGAACGATTCTCATGGAGTTTCTCGTCACCAGCAACGGCGGAGAGTGGCTTCGAGAGCCCCGTTCCAGGGCAATGCCGCGATTCAAGGAGGATGGAATGGGTCCGATGGAAGTGTTTTTCTTTTATTGTTCCAGGTTGCGACAAAGGAGGTCTGTAATCTCGTTGAAGATGGGGGATGGGTTCGACGGAATCTAATTACTTGCCGAGGAAATTACGAGCCCGCGTTCTTTCGTTGGACGGTCACGGTGCATAAACCCGATTAACAATTGAACGGGGACCGAGGAACGCGGTCGAAACGGGCAACGCCGAGCGTTCGCAACGAGGCCGTTAACGTCGACTGGGACTAATGAGTTAGCCTGTTCATAATTATCAGCAGACACGGCCGCAAGCCCGCGCCCCCGTTATCAGGCCTGATACACAATATTTATCTGGATGCCGATGATTAATTAGCGCTAACGACGTTAACGATCGCACCCTTTGATCCTTCTTGACAGAATCACTCTGGCCCCGTTGCTCGTTTCCCTTTAAACACCCCCCGCTCTATCGAGGATCCATTCGTTTCCAATTTTTTTTTTTTAATACACGATCGTTCTACTTGGCACGCGGGCATTCGCGATCTGTCAAGCAGAACTTGAGAAGACTTCGCTCCCCGTCTCATTCAACGATTCTAAACTTTCCACGACGCGTTTCTCATTAAATTGACACTCGTTCATATCGGCAGAAAAACACTGGATAGAGTTATGCATCCAGTTTCACATAAGTATCCCGACCCGTCAAAGTTTCATGCTATCTCGTGAAATTACCGCGGAAGGGGCTGAACGCGGAAAGTCGCCGGTGCGAGTCCGTGGTTCGGCGCGTGCACGAAAGTTTGGCGAACTCGTGAAACTTTTGGTTTCACCGGCGATGGAGAAGCGCTGGCACGCGGAGGACCGAGGGGGATAGGGACTCTGGAAGCCTCTCGATGTAACTGTTTCACTGTGAACCTTCTCGGCCTCGTTGGCGCGCGCGGTGGATGCGTTTCCGCTCGCGAGGCAGCGTCGGGAGGGTGTTTCCGGCTGGGCCGGGTGGCGCGGCTCCGATCACTGGTTGTTCGCGGTCCGGAGTTGAAGACCCGACTGATGGAAACGTACGCAGAAACTCGGTCTAGGCGAGGGCGCAGGCGCCTCCGTTGCTCTCGACGATCTTCCTCTCTTCCAGCAAGAGATCCATTCGCCTCTGTCGCTCGCCGGCTCGCTCCACTCGCCTATCTCCTGCCTCCTCTCCTGGAACCGCTGTCCCCTTGGACGCGCCGTGTCACGATCTCGCGACGCTCCACCGCCCGCGTTCGGAGCTCTTCGAATCGCCAGCAACTGCCCGCCGCGCGGAAACTTGAGAGGAAACCAGACGCCGTGGGTTCAAATGGTACACTGGTAGATTCTTTGGGCTACAAGCTAGTTTACAGTGGAACGGGAATTCCCATTGGTGCCCCGGCGCGCTTTGTCCACGGATGAGAGTGATTTCTCTCTCATGCAAGTAGTATCGTCGGCGTATGGTCAGACATTTAAGGAAGTTATATTAGTGGACGCTGGAATATCCTTACGGAGAGGAGTTTATAGCTGGGGGTAGATGTTAGATAGTATAGTGGGAAGTGAAGTCTGAAAGTCTCTGAAGCATCGATACGTTATCGGTAGCCATCCGAGGGAGGACGAAACTCGCCTCGGTTCGTCGCGAGGAAATGTTTCATCCGCACCGCTGGTCCAGCTGACAGCTAGGTCTCGAATCGATCGTAAAACGCGATAGCCCCGCTGCAGTCGATGGGGCTCGATTAAATCCGTGAAGATAGGGCCGCGTGCCAGTTCTGCCCCGTGATCGTCCCCCGCGTTCTTCGCCAGTTGTCAGAGATTTCCCCCCCTTGGCCAGGTCTGTACGACCGGCTGGAAATCCGTCAAACGAACTGGACGGGGTGCTTGAAGAGAACGATATCCGATTCCTCGTGTGCCAGCTTGATAAACGGACCCACCTGAGACAGACAGGGAGAAAGGGACACGTAGCAAGGCGAAAAGTCCTTCAGCAGGACACGCTATCGTGCCACTTCTATCGAGTTACCCTTGATTCCGTTAGCTCGGATTAATCTCTCCCTATTCCACGCATTTCTCTTCCGCGCCGTCCCCCTCTCCAACCCCTCGCCTGTCCTCGCAGACAGCGGGGTACGTTCATTCGTCTCGTTCCAGGTGTAATGCAAATTCCGAAAAGGCTCTGTAGCCTCGACTATAAATCAGGTTAACGTCATCCAGCTTTGCCTGGCTGCACGGTGTCCCCTCTGTTTCGCAAACGCCACACTCTAGAGGCTTCGCGCGACCACATTCTCGTTCACGTTATGATCGCCATACTTCAATCTTCATACTGGAAAAAGTCAGACGGAGTCTGATTATAATTGGGCTATAATAACGACACAATCTCAGCCCGTATCGTAAATACAGCTCCATTCAGCTTGCCCAGCAAGAGTGAAGCGCGAAATGCCTTCACTCTAGAGGCTTCGCGCGACCACTTTCTCGTTCACGTTATGATCGCCATACTTCAGTCTTCATACTGGAAAAAGTCAAACGGAGTCTGATTATAATTGGGCTATAATAACGACACAATCTCAGCCCGTATCGTAAATACAGCTCCATTCAGCTTGCCCAGCAAGAGTGAAGCGCGAAATGCCTTCACCCCAAGGGAAAATGAATTCTGAATGAGATATGGAATCGGTTAGAAGCTCGATCGTTATTTAAAACGTGTCGCGATGAATTTATGGAAAATCATTAGGGACAGAGAGTGGAGTCTAGAGGCGGGCGGGTGGTTGTGAAAAATTTGTGTTGCAGATTTTTCGGGCCAGGCTCGCGATCCCCGTAATTACCGACATGGAATGGAATAATTATCACCGCGTCGCTTTAACGAGGAGAAACGATACGCCGATCGGGCGCCCCCCCCCCCCCCGCGAAAATACGCGGCGAACGTATGCACAATATACATCCGCGCGCGCGGAATTTCCTCTGGCAGAGGGCTCTCGATGGTGGGCGCAGCTCGTTGCTCCGGAAACGGGCGATTCTTCACGTTTCCCGAATCGCCGCTTTTTCCCTCGGTCCTTGGTCAATTTGGCGTGCTCGGGCGGACGCAATTTGCGCGTCGCGGCCTCGGCCAGAGACTGGCCCTGATCCAATGGAGGGGCCCTCGCAGTCGACGACACTCGATTATCGCGACAAGTATAAACGAGAGACAGACAACATCCCGGCAACGTCCAGGCGCGAATTCCCGCCTGGCACGAGACGTCTCGAGCACTTCGTTGGACGTCTCCGCGAAAACGCGAGCCATAGCGATGCCCGTCGTTCGTCCAAGCGGCGAGCACCGAACAATACGATCGCGCCGACTGCGTTCAAGCGTCGTGGACGATTCGATCCGCGTACATTCCTCCAGTAGCTCCGATTTTGTAGCCGCGCAACGCGAGCGATCCCCTATTTACGTCTAGCTCGCAGCTACGCCATGGAAATGTGGTTTCGTTTTTCGAATTCCACGGTACGAGCTAGCTGCACGGGAAAATACACCCCGGTCACCGGAGGAACGGCTCTATTTTCACTTATCCGCGTTTCATTTGATCGTTATCTTTTTAACTAAAACGCCCCCCCTCATCGGTGCAACGTGGCCACGGCCCAAGTTACTTTGAAAATAAGTCATCTAGTCTGACCGGAGCACGCGCGCGTGCTCGAGCCTCGCGGAGGATGGAGGCTAGTAGCCCATTAAAAAAATTGAGCGTCATAAACGACGGTAGTACAGGGTTTCATGACTGGATTACAGGCCAGACGGTAACGCAATTTGTCTGTCCCGGCGATGATCAGTCGCGTGACTGGCACGCCCTTCGGCCAGCCCGTGCAGTCACGGTCAGATTTAGACGTTTTCCAGGAGGGTGTACGCGAGACGCTCTTCTCTCTGCCCTGCGAAAATTGTGTCCACGATGGAAAGTGGCGAGGCTGGCGTAATAACGACAACGTCAGACCAGTTAACGCGATAAAAAACTTGGCCGTCAGCCGGATTGCTCGCTTTAGGCATGCAATTTCTGCGGAGGAAATTACCAGGTAGACGGTGGTTTACTGTTTTGAGGAAACGTCGGTTCGCGTGACAGTGCTCCCTAATCTCCCGCGGATAAATTGAAAATTATTTGCCCGCGGGTCGCCTGGGTTTCATGCCCGAGCGAGCTTCTTGTTTTTTTTTTCGCGCTGATTTTTTGCCGCGTCGCTCGAAATACAGCCGCAGCAGGCCGATACACGCGTGCAGAGCTGGTAGCTGGATCTATCGAGGCTGGTTTCGGGGCACGGGCTCGAAGAGAGATTGGCCGACGCTCCGTTTAAACAGCGTCCACGCCCAAAGTGGCGATCTCAGCGTAATAACGATATCAGCCGCGTTACGCGATACCTGCCATTAGCTCGGCCCGCTCGAGTATCGATTTTATTGAAGCTATCGCGGGGCGGGCTGAGGATATCTGCCGAATCCCCCTCGGGCGGCAGTCACGGCCAGGGCCGATTATAACTGAAAATTCTGGGCTCCGACGATTCTTCAAAACTTCCCTCGGCCCATTTTCGCCCCTGTGAATTATTCCGCCCTTGCCGCGGGCACTTGACCCTTCCAATAATTTCTCCTTGCGGTGGTTAGCTTCGAAGGAAAATAAAAAATCGCTTCCATCGATCAACATTCTTCTCCTCAATCGTCCCGCAAAGGAGATGTCGCGTTCGAACCGTCGCGATCTTGGCCAAACAAGTCGTCGACCGGTGGTTATTAAAACCTCCAGGCGCAAATTATCGGTGTGGCGAAGGAACAAGGACTTCCTGGCGGTGATCCCGGGGATCAGAACGGCAGGACGTGTCGCGATAGGGCCATTTATCTGAGGAATGGATCGCGGGACGAGAGGACAGGAGGCGTGGCGCGTGTACAAACGTGCACGTGCACACACGGCCGGCTGGTTGTTGGAGGTGCCAGATTGCGTCTGTGGCAGGGTCGACGCGGCGCACCTGTGAGAAATTACCCCAAGGCACGCAGACCGTTGCTCAAGCACCTGTCTAAGCTCGTGTACACGTAACCTCGTGTACGTCGAGGGGAAGCAACGGGGCGCCGCGCTGCAAGCTATGCAAACCTTGAAACACGATCTTCGGAATTCTCCTTGAAGCGCCTCGTTGCGCTCGTGAACGGACCTTTGCCCTTTAAAACGGACCAAGTGGGCGAGCCACGAAGGAGGATCGGTGGTAGGTATAGGCGTAAGAGAGGGAAAGGGCGAAGGAGGAATTGCGGGGAGGCCAGAGGAAGGATGGATTCGAGGGAGAATGGAATCGGTCGCGATTCGGTTACGATCGATTATCGATAAATACCTGCTGGATTGCTCCTGATGGTCCAATTGTTACGCGCGTCCTACTCAGGGCCGGCCGTGTGCTCGCCTCACCGAATTTCCCCGCGAAGAATTAACGGGCGCTAAAAAGGAAAGCCCGGGTGATTAATGTTACAGTGCAGGAAACGCCCCTGCGAGAACTGAGGAGGGGGGGGGGGAACCCGTGGCCACAATTAAGTTTTATTTGTGCTCCTTGATAGCGCCACGGCTCCGGAGATAGCGAAGATAATTTGTTTACAATTGCGCCAAGGGGACAATTCAGGTTTTTGCAACGGTCGGGGGATGGAAAAAATCTCCCCTTGGCCGCGAGGAACGATCTCTGAACGGAGACGCGGGTTCGAAAGGAAGCTGACCGTTCTCTCTCTTTCACGAGCTTCTCTCTTCCAATAGCTCCGACGCCTCGTCTCGCCTCGCACCCGTAATGTCTTTCTCTCCTTCTATCCGCTGTTTGGCGACCAGTAAATGATACGTCGAGAGGCATCCAGGCGCGATAAAGGACTCCTTAATTGTTAAATACTATCCTCCGTTCATCGCGATAGAGCTTCCTTTAACTTCTCCATCTGTTTCTTTGTGGCGAGGGAGGCAAAGCTTTTAAACGGGGGAATTTAAGATACACGGAATACATTAAATCTTACGGCTATTAAAAGTGCCCGGGGCATCTAGTTCCGCGGCTTTTTATGGACTTCATTATTATAAGTGGCCTCGGCGGTAGGTCAACGACAGGCTTGAACGGCGTCTTCGTGGCTCCTTTCTCTAATGGTCCCGCCGGTCGTTAGTCCAATAACGCTCGGCGGTAAAAAAAGAAAGTGGCTCGAGGACGATATTTGCAAATGCATGCAGTTCGCAGTAATTTATCGCGCTCCACCTATCACGGCCCGACACTCGCTAACGAACCTCGCTAGTAGAAAACTAGAATCGCGTAGAGGGTTGAAGGTCTTTGACGAACTACATCTTCGCCAGAGAAACGGTAGAGGTGCATCAAGAGAATAATACTCCTAAAAAACTTGTCAGAAGTCCTCGGAACTGCAACTTCCTTCCGCGTTTTTCTTTCTAAAACCAGCCTCGACATCGGGTTAAAGTTGAAAGCTGGCCGGGCGTGGGTCGCTGACGGGCGACGCGGTAGAAAAATCAGAGAGGAGGAGGAGGAGGAGGACAGGAGATAACGGGAGAGAGCGGTCTCGCGGCTGAGAATTGCAAATGTATGCGCGTCGTCGCAGCTGCTGGAGAGAGGCCGACTCGTCAGTCGCGAGGTTCAGCATTATCTCGTGGCGTCGTTCCAGCACGCTTAGCGCAATTAAAGTATTTGCCGGCTGAATTACTTATGAACTCGGGGGAAAAAAGGGGCGGAGTGCTCGAAACTTGACCATCGTCGCTGGTTTCCGCTCTCCGTGCGCAACTATCGGGACCGCCTCCCCCTGTTCCTCATCCCCGCGGCTCAACTTTCTTGGGGCTTTCCCTCGCCTTCAAGCAAACTTTCCCTCAAATTAATTTTGCAATTCTAACTTCTGCTGGGCCACGATTGCTCGCTCCCGACTCGATCGGTAGTCATCGACCATCGAGCCGCGCCTCATCGTTTTTCGGTCGCCAAAAATCATCGCGGATTCTAGCGGCGCCGCGGTAACGCAAACTGTCCCATTCACCATTCTCCGTTCTCCTCCCCCCCCCCTCCATTTCCCGCGCAGAAATATGCACAGACGCTTATTTCCGATTTCGAGACTGGCGTTTTCCGCGTAATGCGATTTCACGAGCGGCCTCTTAAATTCAAATCACCCGGCGACGGGTTTTTTCAAGCGTGCCGGCCCGCTCAGGAATGAATTTACTCCCTCGGAAACACTCCGTGGACTGACGGAGGAAAGGGACAAAGAGGCAGCGCGAGGCAACTTCCGGTAAGTTCCTTTTCGCGGCGCAGATCCGATTTCTTGGCTCCGCTGTCTCCCCTTTCCATCGGTCTTCCTCCATCTTTCCCTTCGTTTCTCCCCCTGCGTCGTTGGTAAAAATTCCTTGCCGCTGCACGCCCGCCACGTCGAACTTACGCCTCAGAAATTACATTGCATGGTATCAGCAATCACACCCATCTTTGTCTCTCTCCCCTTATTTTTCTCCCGTTTGTCCGCACCGAAACCTCGCGTAGCCTCTTCATCGCCATACATTTTCCTCCGAATTTTCCTAGCGATCGCTCAAGCTGCGGTCCCTCGGCGATGAAGGTCGAGATCGCGGCCACCGAGCGGCGAAAACGCGCCTCGTAATTTTGCTTTTTATCGCTGCCGCTTCCGTAAGAAGCAGTAATTACATCTGGACCAAGAGGATCGCGTTCTCACGGGCCCTCGCCCGTTGCCTTTTTGTCCCGTCGCTTCGAAGTGGACTCCGGGGGCCCGAAACCGTTCGAGGATGCTAACTGTTTCGCGAAGAACCGGCAGAGTGTATTCCAGAACGATTAAACGGCCTTCGCGCGATTAACGATCCCCCAGCATTTGCATGCGACGTACTAGAGAGCCACCCAGCTCGTCCCGTTCCTTTCGCGCTTCCATTCCTCTTCGCCGTCGACATTCTATTTCCTGTTTTCCTCGTCGAGAACGGGCCGAGGTCCGTCTTGTCTCTCGTTAACCGTCCGAAGACGAGAGTCCTATGGAAAAAAAGTCCACCTCTTTCGGTCTCGGCTGTCGGCAGCCGGCTGAATTATGGATGCAATGCTTTTTCGTTAATGAACACTCGCCTGTTAGCTTTCACGAAAGCGGCTTTATATCCTGAGATTTGCATTAATCCTCGGTCCATGGTCGGGCGACTTTCGAAGAAGATTCATACGGGCCCGTTCTATTGTGCGCCTAATTGTGCTCGATTTTCATTCATCCACCATTCCAGGTAACTTTTGTCGCGTTTCTAAATCCTAACAAGATGAGAGACACGTTCCTGGGAAAATAGTAGCGTGTACGCAAAGCAGTGGGCGCTCTTCGTCGCTTCATCCCGTCGATCAGATTTTAACGAGGCATGCCGCCGCGACAGAAATCGCAACGTCTGATGAGCAGTGGTTTACTCGCGGTCCCACGGTATCGATCATCTTTGGAATCAATGAACGTCGATGGGACATTATCGAGAGAACGATAGGGCGTCTGGGATGAGATTCGGGAAGAATTCGGTAAATTGGTCGAACGTAACGCGACGCTCGAACGGTCCTCAGCTTTTTCATTCGGTCCACGATTTACTCAACTCCGCGCGATGGAGTTTCCCCTATCGGGCTCGGTTTCTTCCGTTCCGGCTTATCTGCCGCGTCTCTAAACGGCGAGGAAACTAAAACTGGAAAAGGAGCGTTGCCGTTGAAGTACTTTCCAAGCGCCGGCCAATGCATGCTGATAAACCTGCCGGACCAATTTAAATCCCAAGGTGGCGTCTTGCGGCCTCCATACTTCTCTTCTTACCATTCCCCCTCCCCCCCCTTCGCCGCTTCGTTTCCCTGGGATCTATTGCGTCCAACGATTTATTAACCCATTCCGCCGCCAGACATCTCTAGTTTTGCGAATTTCTCTGGAAAATCGATTCCCCCTTTCACGGCCTCGCCCTCGATCCTTTCTTTCCGTGCCCGTCTAACGGCGAGGCGGACTGTATTACGTGGATGCTCTTATAATTTCCTCGGCGATCATAGAGCATTGACGACTTCATCTACGGAGGAGGAAAGATACGTGGCGTTCAAGTGGCGTGCAAGTGGCGGGAATGCTGCGGATTATCGAGCTTGGTTGGCCGCAAAACAATTTCCCAGCAACGCACGCGGAAATTTTCCAGCAGGATGGAAAGTCTGTATCTGCGGGAGGGGGGGGGGGGGGGGGGTTGCTCGGGAACTCGTCCTGGGAGGATATCGCGGCACCACTGGGAACTTGGAAGGCGACGCAATAAGGCGGCATCGGGACGCCGTCCAACCAGGGGGTGGACGGTTATCGCGGGAAAATAATCTGCGCCTCGAAATTAGTTGCAGCCCCGATTTTCGATTCCATTCCGAAAGTTTCCTTTGTTCCGATGGAGGCCACGGAACCAGATCAAACTGCATGGAAATATTAACGTTTTGTATGGCCCCGTGTTCCCGATAGGCGAGTGCTTCCGCGAAAACTTTTGTACGTTTTCTCGCGTGTCCCACTCCGCTCTCTATTCACCACGCTCTTTACCTCCATTAACCGTTTATTTGAAATAATAATATCGCTCGTGGTATTTTAGAATTATACCGCGCAGAGACTCGGCGGTGGTCTGTTAAATTGGGTAATACTATTTAATTTTTTATTAATACGGGAATGAAGTGCTTTATTTTACGCGAAATATTTGCTGTACCTGGGAATTAATGAGCTAACAATGCGTGGCATATGTATCATACGGAGATTTCTATTGATTCTTTCCTATTCCAGCTCCATTCTACCGTTTCTGGTATTCGCTATATTTTCCTTTTTCTATTCTGAGCCGGTTCGTGTTTGGGACTACCGATAATCCTGTTTCGTTCTTGACAGTGCTCGTTTGCTGCTCGAGGATGAGAGCTTAAATCGATATCGCGAGCTGAGAGCCGGGATTACAACTCTCCCTTCGTCCGTAAGTTCTTCGAATCGGCGAATTATTGAAGAGAACAAGGAGTGTCTATCTGTATTATAGGATTACGCTGGTAGAATGAGTTTGTTTTAAGTTTCTTGGATAGTATTTAACGTCGTTGGTATTGCCAACCCCTCTCGAGTATAATTCTTTTGCTTCAATTACATCGGCGAGCTTCGCAACGAGATATTGTATCGGTTAAACGTTTCGCTGTCGTGTACCGTAGCTTTCGCATTCGCTGCGTCGATTCCTCGCTTTATTTCCCCCGTGATTTCTCTCTGGACGAAAGATATCCGCTTTGTGCCGAGCTCCCGAACATCTTGAGACCAAAGTTTAAACGGCGCCGCAGTTTCTAAACGAGAATCAGACCGTTGCCTCTATCGGAGTTGCACTTTCGAGTAGAGAGGGCTTAATAGACAGCAGCAGGCAATCATAAACTTGTGATAACTTTATATTTCGCGGGCGTCGACAAAGATACAACCGAGGATCACTAACGGGAAACAATTTGTAATAAACTTGCCGTTATCGTTTATCCAGCGAACGCAAGGCTTCGAGTCAAGCCAACTCTCATCGAGTAATTCTAGCTAAATGAATTTCCCAAGTACCTATACATCTGTTTTATAAATCTGACAAGTTTCGAGTGATAATTTTTACTAGGGTTGCTCCACTGTCGCTTGCTCCACGGCTTGCCTAGTTTCCGGTTCCTTTTTAGTTTTAAGAATATCCTCCACTGGAGGCTTGCCCGCGCTCGCCTCGCCTTCTTCGGGAAACAGGTACTCCTCGTGGTTCTGCGAAGCTTCGAAGTAATGTCCCAGTCCGTTGAAGTGCCCGTGGTCATGATTTTCGTAGTCAAACTGACGATGACCCTCGTGATGCTTGTGATGGCTATCGTACCCATCTTCGTGAGAGTGTCCGTGCTTGTGCTCGTGGGGCTCGTGATGCTTGTGATCCTCTTTGTGATCGTGATGATGCTTATGGTCGTGGCCGTGTTTGTGCTCCTCCTTATGCTCGTGGCCATGCTTGTGCTCCTCGTGGTGGTGATGCTTGTGCTCTTGATGATGGGCGTGATGATGATCTTCGTGGTGTCCGTGATGATGTTCCTCCTTGTGCCCGTGCTTGTGCTCGTGGCCGTGCTTGTGGTGATGGTCCTGGCGATGCCCATGCTTGTGGTCGTGGCCGTGTTTGTGGTGATGATCCTGGCGATGGCCATGGTGATGGTCCTCGTGATGCCCGTGTTTATGCTCGTGTCCATGGTGATGTTTGTGCTCCTCTTTGTGCCCGTGCTTGTGGTCCTCCTTGTGATCGTGTCCGTGGTGGTGATGATGGTTCTCTGTCTCCTTGTGCGTGTGATGATGATGGTGTTCGTTAACGTGGTGATGCTCGTGGTGGTGATGATGCTCGTTGTGATGATGGTGTTTATGATGGTGGTGATGCTCAGAATCGTGTTTATGTTCCTCGTGATGCTCGTGGCTCGAGCGATGCTGATGGCCATGGTGATGCCGATGCTCTCCGCGATGCTTGTGGTCGTGTTTATGACCGTGCTCGTGCTTGTGCTCGTGTCCATGGTGATGTTTGTGGTCGGCGTGATGCATGTGGCCATGGTGATGGTCGTGACTGTGATGATGCTTGTGGCCCTCGTCGTGTTTGTGCTCGGAGCGGTGCTCGTGGCCGTGCTTATGCTCGTGTCCATGGTGGTGCCTGTGGCCATGATCGTGCTTATGCTTGGCGTGGTGCTCGTGATGCGCATCGTGTCCATGACTGTGGGAATGGTGGTGTCCATGGCCGTGGCTGTGGTAGAAGGACGCAGAAGGCTGGCTGTCGAGAATTCTTCGTTGCGTTGGAACCGCGTGTGCGGCTATAAAGGTCACTTGAGGGGGGTTGGAAGATATTCGGGGCTCGACGTTGGTCTTCGTGCTCGAGTCGAAAACGCTTCGAAGCAGGGGCGAGGGTGGTTGGCCGGTTAAGGGAAGCGTTAGCGGTTGGAAATTCACAGCAGGGTCAACTAATTGTCGTTTTCGAGGATGTCTATCGACGCCCGGGATCGTTCCTGGAGAGTTGCGCGGTGGTAACAGCCGGGACGGTTGGGTTCGCCGCGGCAGGCTGATGAAATCGGCCAATTCAGAGCCGGTCGACGGTAGCTGCGGTCGATTCCCTTCCGATGCTTTCAAATCCTGGCCTGCCGCCGCTGTCAGTAACAGGGCGACGGCCGCAAGCCACGTCTAGGAACGAACAGAAAAGAAGAGACACCATTTCATCCATTATTACATATCAAGGAGCCTCAGAGAAATCCAGAAATCAAGTTTACTAGATCACGTCCCCCTGCCCCAGGCTCCACCGCGAATTCGTTCCCACCCCTTACGATCCAACGACCAGCACAAAAGCGGCCAACGATGGTGATACTAATTTTCGAAAATCGCTTAGCCGCAAGCGTATTCATTATGATACGGTGCTCGCGCGGCGGGCATTAGCTCGGATAACCGACCCAATAAAACAACGTCGAGGCCCGCGAGAATCATTTTTGTCGGCGCTGTTCTCGCGTGTATCCCCGCGCGGTACGAGCACGCTCGAGCGGAAGAACCGGAGATAATATCCAGTAAATCGTCGCTTCGTTTCGTTTTATCGCGTTCCGTCCCGCTTCTCGACTGAATTTTCCACCGGCAAGAAAACGCGGAACGGTAAGACGAAGACCGAAACTGGGGCCCGCTAAACGAGAATCGAAATCGAATCTAGGCATTGGGAGAAGAATCAGCGAGGTCAGCTGTCCGGGGCGCTCAGGAAACGGCGCGTTTTTAACGCGAAGCGAATGGATCCCGTGTCTCGACGATGATTTATGCGTTATCCAACGGCTACATCCGACGCGAAAAAAAACCGAGTCGCCCGTTGCGCGGCGTATACAATCTGGAATTAGCGTTTTAGGGCTTAGCTATGTTCCGCGGTTCGTGCCCGGCTGAAGCGACCAGAATGGGATTCGCGAAATTGCAATCAGAAATTTTATTTCCGCCCCGGGTGAATGCGAAACACGCGCGATGCGTTCGCTGAAAGGTTCGTCTACCTTCGGCCGGGCTTCGCGAATTAGTTGCCGCTGGAATCGCTGTTTAACTTCGTCAGCGGCGAACGTCTGACGCCGCTCGCGTTACGCGCACTCTTTCGTTCCGCGGATAAGAGATATAGCGCTCACGCGGCACGTCAGATGTCTCGAAAAATTGGACTGCTCCCATTTAGCCTGGAATTTAATCAGTGTCGACGCGACTCACACAAAGGATCCATGAATTCTCTTGAAGAAAACGTGAGAAGAATGGCTTATCGCGACGGGCAGCTCGAAAATGCCTGCAATTTCCGCGAGCAATGCGAGAGTAAGATAACGGAAAGGGACTTACCATCGTCGTCATGTCACCGTTATTTCGGGGTGCAGCTCGGGGACAACTGGATACCGAGGCGCAGCAACAACGGACTTTTATACAGAGCAGAATTGGCAATCGGTACTTTCTTCCGTGCTTAGCACCGCTGTCGTTTACGACGGGGGCCCAATGTTTTAATCGTCGTCATAATACGCGGCGGGCCGCGACCGGGCCCGATCGCCTCGATTCCAGTCGTCGAAATTCATTCCTAACCATTCGATATTCGTATCCGGTGCAGTATGTAAAAAGTGGAGGAAGCGACTCGCTCGGACGAGTCGAAATTGATGGATGGAAACGACTGATCGATAGCAGGCTGTAGTATAATTCTCCAGCGATTTTACGAGCCTTCGAAATGGCGCGGGCCACCTGGTAATAACTGTTCTCGCCGCTTCCTGTCTTAAATCTTATTTCATTGGTGCCGGTGTAATCCAGTCGGAAGCGAGGGACACGATTGCATCTGGTTGCACAAAAATCGTTAGGGGAAGATCTCGCAGGGAACGCGAACCTGCGGATGGCGCTTTGAAACAACAAATGCCGCACGTTTTCGCTTTCACACGCGCGCATATTTGCGCCGATTACGCTACGGCTGGGTTGGGCGTTCGACTGGAAATGAAATAAACGATGCGTGCACCGCGTTTAATTTATATCTCATTATCTAATGAGACAAACGGCGGATGGCTCGACCTTCTTCATCGGGCGAACATTTACGGGCCGTTTCATTTCGCTTCGTCGATTCATTTCCACTCGTAACGGCGATCAGCGATTTTCCAGGATTAACATTGCCGTTTCGAGTTGAGCAAACATTTGCAAATTCTCGAGGACCGAGGACCAGCGGTGATAATTTCTTGCTCGCTTATTCCTGCTTCCAGGGCCTGGGGCTTGCTTCCTGGGTGTTTTATCCGGAGAAGCGTGTCCTCGGGACGAGAACCCAGGGCAGCTGAGCTGATAATAGGGTTAGTCTTCTCTCGAGCACTAGACAACCCTAATTATATAAGGGTGCTTGCGCCCTCGTCGACATGATCGCTAGAAATATAAAAGAGTAGCCGTTCAGCTACTCGTATTAGCTGGGGCACCAAAAAAGAGTGCCTGCAGTGGGCTTAATCCTGCAGCTTGATCAGCAAGCTACGAAATATCGGCGAATGATTCGCGTGGAAACAGCGAGCAAGATAAAGACGTAGCTTGCGGCGACGGTTCGTTGCGATACTATACGCGTCTGATCGTAAAATACTTATCCGACCTGTGCGCTGTGTCGCTTTACTTATTCATAGTCTCCCACCCCGTGCTTGCCTCGAGATCAGATTTTCCAGCAGCCATTATCCACGATCTGCGCGCTTCTTTCGCGTGATCTTCCTCCCCCTTGGATCTCTCCATCCGCGCCGTCACGCCGTCGTTCCTCGAGGAATCGCTGCCTCTCCGTTGCACCGTCGGCTGGCGCTGCCGCGATATCGACGAGCCAGAGGGATCGTCGTGCCGATCGCGAGAGGTCGAAACTCGGCGCGCTGGAGGAGATAATCGGGGAGAGTTGTCAATGTTCGCTCGGAGTATTGGCCGGGGCGTTGGAGGTATAAGCTTGTCGATATTCAAAGAAGGAGAAGCTTTCCGTTCGGGGTAATTCAATTTCATAAAAGGTCCCGGGGGGCGCGCAAAGGGGCTAACGTTCCGCGTGTAAAGCGAAAGTCTTGAACGACTTGGGAGCTCGACTTTATTGGAAGGGCACCGTAAACGTCGCAGCCTGGCTGCGGAACTTTTTCATTTTCCCGGGAACCAGCGGATAGAGGGAACAGAGTCGAGCGTTCTTCCGCTGCACCCGGTGCGATCGAAGGGATGACACCCTCCACCCCGACTCCGTCGCCATTTGTCGAGCATTAACGCTCTTTCTCGAGGAATTTACGCCTGCATGTATCGAGGCTGTATGCACAACACATTCCCAGCTGGAACGTGGCTACTGACCCGCTCGGATGAGCTCGCGAAAGGGTCGGACATCGACTTCAATTAGACCGCGGGAGGAGCAATAGGAAGCTCGCTCCCTCGCATACAAAACCGTCGAATGGTCGCCTCTGGCGATGTTCAATCGGGTAATTGAAAAAAAATGTATTGCCCCGCGCTGGCAGCGATCAGCAGCAGCGAGACGGGCAGCGGTGATAGAGCGGGGGAAATGTACAGTGATTTATGAAATCGCCGGTCGAGGATGAAATAGCCTTTCCATCTCCACGTCAGGGCTGATAAAGCACGCTCAATGAAGTGACAGAATAATCGTATTGTGTACATACACGCGGCAACGATAAAATTCCGGCTGTCGCTAACGCGGCGACACGTGCCATTTTATTATTACGCGTCGCAACGTTCATTTAGCGGCCGCTCGGATCGATCATCGTATTTGTCTGCTCGCCCCCCATAAAATCTGTCCCCTTTGTGCCGGGAAAAGGGAAATAACGGTGTGTGGTCGATGAAGATCCGCAGAATCTATTCAACTCGGTCGCGTTTCATAATAAAGAGTGTCTCATCGGTGTCTGCGTTGTAAACGGTGAATAGCGAGCGCGCGTCTTTCGCGTCTGGCGAAACAAGCCGGGGGCTGAACTTGAGAGAAACTTCGTGGGTTAGGGGGGGGGGGGGAGAGGGTGCTTTCAGTAGAGAAGTCCCGCGATTAGTGGCCGTAATATTTGTTTAATGCGCAGCCAGATAGCGGGTTCGATGCTGGGGGATGAGACGAGGCGCGCGGCAACAGGGGTTGCAGAAAGAGGAGCGCCGCTGGGTGGAGGGCTCTCGTAGCTTCCCCACCCTCTCTACAGACTCTGCTTGCAAGCTTTCACATTAATGGCGGCTGAGTAATTATTTCCACGCGATTTTCTTAGAGTAATTCGACGTGGACGATAAGATACCTCCGATCGCTCGACCAAACCGATCAACCGCAACCGGATATCGCGTGATGCTGTTCGATGCGAACTTTCCTCGAGGGAATTTAAGCAGTTGAATTCATTCGCTCGTGGCCGTAATTTACGTTCGTCTTGGAGTGTACCTAGAGCAGTTCAAAGTACATAGCAATCTGATTCGGGGATCTGCAGCGAGCCATTTGGGTGGAGTCGCCGAGTTGTTATCTTAGGTTTCGTAAAAAATTCCCCCCCCCCCGGTCTTTAGGAATCAGCATTTTTTCATCGCGACAGCTCATGTGTACACGGGTTATCGGGATCGTAGCGGGCAGTAGGTGGGCCATTAAACGGGCTTTCGCCATATTTTTTCCTCCCTCGATGTCCCCCGACCGCTAAGCCGACCCCTGCGCCCAGTGACGCATCACTGGCCCCGGGGAATTAATTCTCGATAATTCGTCATCCCTTTCGCCGGCGATTTATCTGAACGGAGTTAGATGGAGTTCCTTCGACGATCGTGCCGCGGGAAAGGGGGCTCATTAGTCAGCCGGGCCGTGATGAATGGAGCTGCAGGTGTGATGATAATTATGGTCGTTGGCGGACGCTGACGCGGGCGCGTTTAGTGGATTTTTATGTTTCTCCGCGGTCGATTTTCCACTGGGACAAGGAAGTACTAATTATTCGCGGTGAGGCATGAGTGGGTAGATGATTTTTTTTTCTTTCACTCTTTCGAACTCTTTATTTGAAACGAGCAGTTTCGCAATGTTACAAGATTACGATGAAGTACTCAAAGATATCCTTTTCCATGGATTATCAGAACCACGGGCAATTAAGAAAGCAGAGGCACTGAAAGCCCACCATGTAGCACAGGACTCTCACGATCAGAGAGAAGTGTCGAATGAAAAACGATATCGTCTTAACGGCAGCGTACCGTGCAGCATCATTTGTTCCTCATTCGTGGAGAGAAACACCGAGGGACTTCGAGAACGGAGGGATGCTGGTCGAGGAAGTCGAACCGAGGGGAGAGCACGATAGATGGACGGCTCCCAGATACAGCCTCGTAAAACAACTGGCACGGAAGCGACGTTTCACCGACCTTCGGCTTCTTCCACCGCTAGTTTCTGTCCCGACGAGGGGTAAAACGCCCCCAGATCGTAAAGAGCCGTCTAGAATTTATCGAGCGTCCTCAGGTCCGAGATTTTTCCGGCGCGAAGTAAAGATATTAAGACGTATCGAGCTCTTCCTCCTTTATTTCAGCCGCCCCTTTATTCGCCAAGGCGTCACCGAAATACGACGATGACTTGAATAGCTTCTCGCTGACTATAGTCCCAGCGTTTCTTCACCTCAGAAAAAATGACGTTTCAACACATTTTCACAAGAAACACGGTGTCAGCTTCTTCTTCCTTCGTCGAGAGGGTGAAAGTTCGCGTTTCCTGTCCGTTTAAGGGCGACTTAAGAAACGAAGGACACGAAGGATTTCTATTCGAAAGCTGAAGGCTCGCAATTAAGCCGCGAACAGTTGCTCCTCTTTGACGGGTACCGCGATTCACTCGAGCCTCGAGCCTCGAGCATAGAGTCGTGGCCTCAGTTATGTAAAGCGAGAGTCGGTGGGAAATTTGTTGGGAGTTTCGGAAATTACCCCGGGACTGGAGAATGCCTCGGCCGGCGCGTTCAGTTGGTGGGTATACACATACGTTTGAGGCGTTTCGAATTCCGCGATACCCGCCGCGCCACAACTTCTTATAAACTTGCCAAGTATTTCGGGCTCGGGATTGCGTCGGTCAGTTCGCACTAAATGGAGGCATTTAAGAAATTTCGGGCTGCTCCCACCTGGGACTGTGCTTTAAAACCCTTAAAATGCCACCCTCGTCCCTCGTCGAGTTTAGAATGGGCAGCTCGAATCGTTCGTCTCGTTGGAGGGTAAAAATAAGAGGCAGTAACCGACATTTAGCGGTATTGTACGAAGCGTGCTTCTCTTAAAACCGTTTAGCCTCTCGCGGAAGAAAGGGATCTCCATCCCTCTGCTGTGAGCCACCCTCAAGATCGCGACGGTTTAGCAGGGGTTGAGGGCGAGGGAGGCAGCCGGGAGCGTGTTCCAAAGGAATGCGGGATTCCAGTTGAGGACTCGAATCCTTGCAAGCTTATTGACAAGGGACGACAGTCGGTACACGTCCGCAAAGGCACGTGATCGTTATCTCGGTCCTCCTCTTCTCCTTTCGAGACCTCGTTCTCGCCATCGAATAGCGGGAGTGCCCTCCCGGAAATTACTGGTAATTCTGCCGACGACCCCCCCTCTCAAGCCGCGCATTCTTTGTTCCCTTGGGCTTGTTCGTTCGCCTCCCCGTTCACGATCTCTTTGTCCCCGTGGCGGGGTAGACGCTGCTCCTGTCGCGGCCGATTAAAAATAAGAAGGGGAAAAAGGAAAGAACCGAGTCCGCGGCGGAAGCCAGCCTCGCGTTAAGGTAATTACGTTCGTTTGGTTAAATTGAAAATCGAGCCCTGTAATTGCGTTCGCGGAACGCCTCGCTCGTAAAGTCCACGCTCCACGAGACACTTCCTCGTCGGTCCTCGTTCCGTCGAGCACGGTACGCTCGTTCCCTTGCGCGTGTTTCGGAAATGCGGGCTGCTTCCGCATGGTTTGCTCTAGCTTACTGTATAATTAAGTAATTAGTAGCGGGCGGGAGAAGGGGCATTGTGGATCGCTAGATTTAATTGAAAGATGGACTGTGACCCTGTTGAGGTGTGATCGTACCTGCCGGGGGCCATTCAGAGGTACTCGAGGTACCTTGACAAAGAATCCTATCATTCGTGACAAAACCACAGGCACACCTTAAACTTCCGTCGCTCGAGTCTCTCCGGATCCCAGAGGCGAGGAGCCCAGAAGATGTACAGTCCTAATAGACGCTGAAATAGGGCGCTCTGTACACACGGAACACTCGGCATGGGGTCCAAGTCGCATCATCTTAACTCACCTCCGTCTCTTAAGCTATCGTTACCCTTAGTAGAGGAATTCTCTAGCCAGTCGTTGATTTACGCGGCTCGCCAAAGTTTTATCTGCCCGTCCATCAAAGAGGTCGCTGGAATCCCCCAAGGAAACCGGCACGATTCCTTCCCCGATTCCGCGAGCCCGCGTCTCGAAGAATTTGGGTCACGCTTAATCCCACCGACCCGAGACAAATTTATGTCCAAACCCGATCACGAGTCCATACGGACGGCCGTCTTCCACTGTGTGCACCTTTGTCCAGGCTACATTTTCAAGCTCGCCCATAAATCGTGGCTGTGACGCGTGTGGCGTTCATCTCTTGATCGAGATGAATAAATTTTACGATATTTATGGCCCTCTCGCGGGTTCTTTCTTCCCCCTCCCACCCGCCCGCCCCCCCCCCCTCCCCCCACGAAAATTGGAACCGAAACGATCGCGGGTTAAATTGTTTAGAACTGATACGTCCCCGAGCTGGTCAGAGGGAGGATGGCGGTCGACCGAATCGGATCGTGTCTAAATCATACCAGCACTTCGCGTCCGGCTCTATTCTACGGGTTTGGGTATCAAAGGGACGACCATAAATTCGTTCGCCGATTCGGGGCGGAGCCGCATTTATCATTAGACTGGTCGCTATTCGGGGTAAATTCTAATTCCCGTCACGCAACCCACTGGAAAATCGTCCTTGTCTTCGAGCGAGAGAACTCTGGTCTCTGGGACTGTTCTTACACAACGCGCAGTGTGTGGCAATTAAACTCGAGAAAGCTATGAATTTTAAAAGAACCACCATTACAATCACGTGCACTTCCATGCCCCTAACTAGTATCAGATTGATGAAACCATGCTCCACGTTTGGAAGTACCTATCTACTCGTAATGCGATCACTTTTGGTGCATAATGGTCAAGCTATCGTTGACGCTCCGTCAATGCAGCCTCCTTTTTCCCCACCTCAATTAGCCAGAGCCGTTGAGCCGATGGTATCGTTGGAGGGTTTCGGTTTCGTTGCAGTCTGGCTGTGCGCAATGCGACAGTTAAAAGCTTAAACATTTACGGAGCCGCATTACAGGACGCGGCTGTTACGAGCCGATTTCTTTAGCGCAGGACGCGAACGAGGCCCCCAGTTCGAGGAATAGTTCGGCCAATTAAATCCACCATTTGTCTTGGTGGGTCGTCTCCTTTGGTAATCCGTGGCCGGGAAACTTTTCCAGCGTTTCCACTGCGGCCCGAATGCTTAGGAGTCCTGGACTCCTCTCCCGCTCCCGTGCACCGCTCCCGCGGGAATAAAGAACCAAAGTCGTTTTCCTCCGGCTTCAAATTGACTTGGGACCTGCCTCTCCACCCCGATCTCATAAATATTTAAATCTAATGAACTTTACAGGCCGTGTAGATTCAAATCCGGGGCATCCTTGTAGCCATCTCCTTATATATTATTCGGCCACCGTATAACGTTGATCGAGGATCGGCCTGCGGACGTCATTTCCCCCCGACCGCCTTGGGTACGTCGGTGCTTGCATCGTGAACCCCACTTTTCGATACAAAATGAGTGGACGGTGGCAGCTACCCTGCTTTGTAACGCGAGAATCAAGGTTATCTATGACGATGGTTCACTGGCAGGGATAATCCTATTTCAAACTTTGAAAATAAAGCGGGAGCCATCGTTTCAGTGTCCATTACCTTCGAAGCAAGTTTTCCGTGGTAGATTTGTCGGAAAAATTCCGTTGCGACTGGTCAGATCGATGTTGAATCTCGACCGGAATCGGCGTCAGACTTTGAGTAACGGTTCGCCGTGATTGCACCGGTTGCCAGCGTTGCGCGCTTATTAAGCCTCGGTTTGTAAATAACGGCTACGTCGGAGCAGGTCGGCCAGGGTCCCGGCGAAACGCCGAATTTAGAAGGGTTTCCGGGGGCGGCGAGGCAGAATTACGGCGCGTCGTGGAAATTTTGCTTTATCGGGTGGCGAAATTATGGCGTCCTGACGGCGGCGTGGACTGCGGCGAATCCTCCCTGTTTATAAACGTCGCAATAAGGAACACAATCTTCCGTGACTCTTAAATTCATTTTCAGTCCACACGCGACCCTTTGCCTTAATTTATCGTCCACGTAGCTGACGGCCGTGCCCGTCGTTTGTCTTCTGTAACGGCCCAGAAGTTTCTTAGAGCACGGGGTTAGGACGCTCGCAGGCTCCACCTTCCCCGAACCGATCGTTTTAATTTCCTTGGCGTTCCCCTTGCACACTCTCCTCCATCACCGAGTTAGCAACATGTTCTTTGTTTTAAAGGAGAAAAACACCCCGTTCGGTGTACGAAGAATTCTAGTTCGGCGCAGGTATCCTAGCTGCCACTGCGGATATTCTGGCGTTCGTTAAAATCGTTTCGCCTTCTCGATCGCCCCTCCACAATTTTCCAGCGGCAGAGCGAACCCTCTGCGTCGGAGGGAAATTAATTCCAGCGAACCAGACGGAGGGCGCGCGGAACCGAGAGAATTCTTCCGAGTTGCAGCAACGACGCCGACACACGCGCGCAAACTTCCACTCCATTTCCTTGACAGGATCATAACAAACACAGGGCGGGGCAGCGTCTAACCGACAGCGAAGAAGCATTACCGACAGGTACGCCGCGCCGGCTGCGATATTGAGCTACCCTCCGGGTCCACGTCGTAATTAAAGCACTGAATTATTCGTCGGCTTGCTGAAGCTAGTGTGAACGTCGTTACCGTCGACGACCACCGCGCCCCGTAAACACCAGCCCCTCTCGTGAATTACCTATATGCTTGCCACTCTTCCGCCAACCCGTCGTCCAGTGTCAATATTGCTCTCGAAAACTGTCTTGGATGCGCTGCTCTTGGGAACGCGGAGAAAAATATCTCCAAGCCTGCTCGCTCTTGTGCTGCCGCTTAGGCTGACTTGTCGATGATAGCGACGACGAAGCTTGGCGAAGTGCTCCTTCCGCGTTCCTCAATCGCGAATCATCTGTTAGAGTGGATACAATTACAGCAGGAGGGCTCTGATTTCGGCTACCTACTCATTTTTGCACTCTCGTTTCTGTTATAACACCCATGCAGGCACAAAGGTTTCCCGGGCTACCATTTTGATCCATCGTGCTCGATAGACCACGCTCGAGGTAATGGCTGACCATTTTCGACGCCATTAAATTAATGTCGGTCTCGTAGTAGCTGGGGGAACAATACTGTCGGAGCAGTTTATTTCGAGTGATCTGCCATTTTATTAGAGACGCGTTCATTATCCCCTGATTCGTCATACAGAAATCACTGCAGGATGTGCGGCAATACACAACCTGTATCCAATACTATTGACTCGTACTACTTGTCGGGCGAAGCGTACACATTCCGAGCGTACTCCGCTCCATTAAATCTCTGAAACGATGGTACAGTCGCTCGCTCGACATCAGAAACTGCAATCAAACCCCCACCAACGCTCCAATAATTGCAGTCAATCATTCGACTATAGCCAGGAAGAAACGCTTAATGAAAAAGTCTGTAGCAAGAGTCGGGATAAATATTATATCCCGTCGACAACAATTTCATAGAAATCGCGCTCGCGCAAATCGCGCAAATCGGAGGTGTGTTTTACATTCTGAAGTTTGGAAAAACGGCGAGCGCGCGTTCGTGCCCCAGCAACCGAATGTTCGCCACGCCCGCCGGGATTATTTTCCCCGGTAACCGCAACTCTTTCTGCCGGTCCCGCGGCGGCATCAATATTAATTCATATTGTTGACAGGCTGGCGATGCGGCCAGGCCCCGATGTAAATACGCTCGCGTGATATAAACGCGCGAAACGTATTTGCCGGTTGCTTCCCTCGCCCCACTCTCGTGTCAATATTACGCGAAATCCGCCGCAGCCAGCGGCTGTCAGCTGCGGATTTTCGCGCGATTCATCGCCAGAAACGAACTCTTATCCACCACGTACACCGCCAATCTTTTTTTCCCAGCCTCGACTGCCCTCGACAATTTCGGAATAGCCCTTGAAATTTGGCAAAATTGCGACCCCGTGTGCAGCATCCCTGGGCTGCAATATCGCGCTCATCGAAAATCAACGCACCCTCGCGTGGTGCTCGAAAATGACTACCATCTGCGCGATATCCCCCGGTCCATGTACAAGGGAACGCCGCGTTAACGTTGAATAATTAATCAGCGAATCCAGTGTAATCGTTATCATCGAGTCGCTCTAATCCCACGCGCTTTACATATTTTCCACGCTACGAATTAGCTCGTGTCACGCGTTTAGCCGCATTAGACGAGCACAGTGTCCACCGGCCCGGACAGTTTATCGATACCGCAATTGGTTGCGGCGTGTCTGGCCGCGCGAGTCAATGGATAAAGAGGGAATCGATGAAAACGAACTGTGGGAGCGCGTGATCCCGGACAGAGGGCTTCTCCCCCTGATCGAGGACACAATGCCCGGCCTGTCTCGAAGACGTTGCGTAATCACGCCTCCATTGTAATCGTCGGCGAACGATGTCTACCGGGGGTTAACGTGACGCTGGCAGAAAGGGGCGTTTTGGGAACGCGAATCCATTTCGCGCCACGTTGCTGGTAAGTCCAATTAATTAAATCGGTAATTACATTTCTCCACGGTGAGCGTCAACGTCTGCAGGCTGTCGGGGGGGGGGGGGGGGGGGTACGTCGCCCTGTTCGATCCGCAACCAACGCTTTATTCCGTTGCTCGCCCCCCCCCCCTCTGTAAAATCCACCCTCTCCGTGGCTACCATTAAAAGATCTGTTTTTATTTAAGGACGCCCGAGGAGGACGCGGGAAAGTTTTTAACCGAAGGCTAATAACGTTGAATATTAATGAAGCGGTAGGTTTTTTCCCTTCGATCCCGGCCGCTCCCTCTCGCTGGGGTGCTAATGAACCGAGAGGGAGAAATGAGACTATTGCGCGCGGATAACAATGCCCCTCTCGTTGCCGCCCTCTCGTCAAGTTGCAAAAAGTAGTCGACACGAGGGAAACTTTTGTTCGACCGCCGCGACGGTGCTCGAGGGGAACGGACTTTGGGAATTCGGTAATCGGGATCAAAGCGATCCTGCCGCGTCGCTTTCTTGGAGACAGAGGCCGCCAGGCAACGAACGTAACAGGTGGAAGAATGAATATTGACGGTAGAATTGTGGCGCTGGCCGGTCCCCTTTGCTAAACGCGGAAGTATCTGGCGGCAGGTAAATTCGTTGCCGCGGCTCGATTGCGCCCGTTGGGTAGCCGATAATTATTCAGATGGTGAAATCGGCCGTGCCAGGGTGGCTCGCTTTGGGGAAACGCGACGCGGCCAGGAATATCGTAACATTTATTTGCCACACACAAATATGGACCCTCGATCAAAGCGTTGGCGGTGAAATCGGCTCGGCTCTAATTACGGGAGCTCGCGATCCGCACGGTATTCCCGGGGCAAAATTAGAATCGAGGGGCACGGCCGGCAGATTACACGTGTCCGATATTGAACCAATCGCCGGCCGTGGACAGCAATTAATTTGCTTAATCCTGGACAGATTAGACGAGGAAGCTGGGACCCCCAACAGCCAGTACAGCGTCGCGATAATACCGCGTAACAATCTTAATCGAACGGCGTTAGTCGACTTTCCCCTACGATGCATCCAATTCCATATCACCGAACGATTAATTGGATCCTGTATCTGTGATCGAATCAGTCGATCCGATCGCCCGAAATGGTTCTGCTTTATAATCAGAACGATGGGGAACGGGGTTGCCTGTCCGTTTAAAAAGGAATCGATTAACCAGCAAGCGGACATCCTTGTTCGATATATCGTGGAAAGGTTGATTGGTGGGACGCGCGAGCATGAATTTAGATTAATCCAAGCTGGCTGGGGTAAAACTCGAGGCGAAACTAGTTTCCACCCTGGACGTCCCCAAGGGAGCTTTGAAAACTAAGCACCACTTGCCTGCTGCTTATTATATGTACGTATATGGGACGAGTGCTGCCTTACGCCACGAATCATTCATTCGCGTCGTGCAAAGCTGCGCGGCCAGTGGTGTATACTCGTTACTCGGTTCGTGTGCGATTAATCAAATACGTCAGGCTTAAAAGATTTCGAATCTTAATCCTCAATGGTGACGTACAGAGTATATTATTTTTCGCGGCAATGTCAAAGAGGTGACTCAAATGTTGCTACGAAAAACATTTATCATTCAACTTTGACAGATTTCTGAACGAGGAATCGCTCTGCTCTCGCCTATAGCTTATACCCATGCACTATGGAACGTTCTGTATTTTTTGGCGCCTCGAAATATTTGCAGCCATTTGCGCGAGAACGTGTTGGTTGATTCAGTATGATACGCTTGAAAAACGATTGATCGAACGCAGCTTTGAATGGCAGAGATGCGCGAGCCAAACTACCAGCGGTCTTTTAAAGCTGACACGTGCCACCCGTTTCGCGCGCTCGGCACGTTTTGACTTTTACTACTTAGCTTCTTCGGTATGCGTTATAAGTTCCAAATTCCTCTGCGAGCACAGTGATAACGATGCAATCATCCATCTCGTTCCCTTTTTTCCGTCGAGTCAATATCGTCTTGCGTTTCATCCTCGCTGCCTGAAGGAACGCCGCTCGCAATCCGCTCGACTTTCGCGAAATAACGTCTCTGCCGGCGCATCCGGGTTATTTGTCTTTCCACCCTCGTTTGTAGCAATATCATGCAAGATCATGGTTAAGTGGAAACGAGGTCGCAGACTCGTAACATTCAATTTTGGGGGAGCAACACTCGTTTCGCCGGTCCCGGCCAGGGAAGCCAGACGAAATTTAGTCGGGTGCAATCAGACGCTTTCGCATCCTGCGAGCGTAACCGTGGAAGGATTCGGCTCGCTGGCTCGAAGGATTCGCGGAACATCGTCGGCAAATAAAGCACGTGACTGCGAATACGCGAGATTTAATATTTCCTCGCGCACGATCGCTTCACGTACGGTCGCGATTGAGGCGTGTTTCTCTTCGTTGTATCTTCACCGGCGGCGCCAACACCCCCGCTTGATTATTCTTCGAGTAATCCCTCGTACTTGGCCGATTCCCTTCGTTAAGCTATCGCCCTGCAGACGCCGAAGCTACGGTCCCCTGACGCGACCGAAGAATTATCGACTGTCCGCTTCTGACATTGTTTACGCAGCTGTCGGCGGAAGGAAGTCGAGCGATTCTTGACATCCTCCACACGTCGTTGATCTCGCTGAGAAAAACCGGTCACGGATTTACGAAGGAGGAAAACCGTTGGATGCGACGTAGCAACGTTCAAGAGGAAACGATTACGTATTCTATCCCGACAGCCTCGCCCCTCTTCTCTCTCTCTCTCTTTCCGTAGACCTTAAGGTACCTACATACACATGTACGTTCGATTCTACGCCCCCGATCCCTTCGCTCGATCCTGTCGCACACCCTCTTCTGGTCCATCGTTACACGTTGTTTGGCACAACCACCGACGAGCCGGCGAATCCGTGTCAAGCTATTCTACATTTTGCACGTGGAAGTCGCACGTGAAGGTATCGAGCCGGTTTCCCGAAACCTGTCGCGAACGAATTAGAGTCGCGTTTATTAGTTTCGTTCGTGATTGCGTAGCGAACGGAGGGAATTGCTTCATAAATAAACGCGTCGTAGCTGTTCACGGTTTACGTCGGTACCTCGTTCCTCTTCTTCGTCAGTCTCCTTCGCAGCCTGCATCCGTAACTTTGATAACTTCCCCGGCGACTAGGAACATCTACTTTGCCGTGAGATTATAATTTACTCACTCAACCTTTTATTAATGAAAGAAACACCGTCGAGTTCTTCGACCGTGTAATGGTTGGGAAAGATGCTATATAGGCAATTATAGGATAGGTAGAAAAAGGGTCATTACTTATCATGTTCCGTGGATCAGTTGGCTGATCCTTTTAACCACTTTCCATTCCTTGCGCCTAACTTCCCTCCGCCAAATTGATCATTTTCACTGGAACTTTCTTAGACACCGGACGTCCCGGACGTTTCGCAAGTTCCGATCTGAAAAGTCCCTCCCTGCGCAAATACCGAAATTCAGGAGTGCTGCCAGTTTTCCGTGGCGCTTCGTTTGCTCCTCACGGCTTTTCGACGATTCGCTTTCTGCCAGAGGATGCTACGGCGAGGAAACTTGAAAAGGAATGGGACAACGTTCCTCGTCCAACTCCGGCTCCGTGTTGAACTTGACGGTTGAAGCACGGACCGTTGACCGTGTATTGTTCGCGACGATTGTTAGCTCGCGGGGGCGAGAATGATTAAACAGGAATGGGTCTGTTTACAGGAAGTAAACATCGTTGCGCCCGGGAGTCGTTGGCCGATCCACTCGTCGGGCGGATGCGCCAGAACTGCATCCCGTAGCTTTCTTCGCGAGCCCGGACGCCGGGCGTCGATTTTCTTGCCCGGCTGTCGAACCGCAGTTCCCCGGGAGCCGCGCAACGCGGTGAACATTAATTCCGAAATATGCTGGGCCCTGGGAACGAGCGTCTTGCGACGACTCCTAACTCGCACGCGACGCGCAACTCCGCTCCCTCGCGGTACGCAGTTTTCCCTGGAACTGAGCGCGCCCGCAATTATCCGCAATTTCCCGCGAATCTTGGAATATTCCCGTCGGAAGCTCGCGGTGGGTGTTCGTTGCTCCATCGAGACGCGGCCCATTCACGTGCCCGTTGCTCATCCGCAGCGAGAAAATGCATGGCGGAGCTTGCACGCTAGTGCAAGTTCGAGCTCCTTGTCGCCGGTATCGTTGCGAGCGAACGCTCGCGTATATACCGATCGGAGGTGATCGCTTGCCGAGGAGAACCAGCTGACTGTATCCCGGTCACGTACAGTCGAAATTCTCCGAGGGGAGAGACCGAAATTTTTCAGGGCAGCCAGTTCGAATGTTTATTCAATTTTCGAGGAAGCCGCGCCGCGAAGAATACGCGCTTTATCGAGGGGAGGCACAGGCGGGTCAGTGATATGTAAATAGTTTTAGCGACCTGCGCGCGCTGGTCCCTTGACACTTTGATCTCTAAACGCAATCGAGTTGGAGGTAATCAAGGGGCGAAGGCAAGTGATCCATTCTTGGTAAAGGGAAAAGGGGACCCTAGTTACACGCTGTAACTGGGATCGTGAACCTTTTCTCTCCCCCAGTTACCGTAGGGCGGAGTTGAGATTTATGGGATCAACATCGAACACAATTTCCGCCCAAGCGGGTAAAACATTGTACCCGCGATCGTCGCGTAATTCCAGCGAAGATATTATCGCGCGTTTCAGTCGGTGGCCTAGGGGGCGGCGACTGATATTAAATATGCTGGCCCGCGAGGGTAATTTCCGCTAATGCGTTTCGTACGAACGCCAACTCCCCCCGGCACGGGGAGGAGTCCCCCTGTGCATGTTGCCGCGCGAATTAAGTGTACGAGGCAACAACGACCGCGCTGTTCTACAGGCTGCTCTTCCTCGTTTTAATACTCCATCAACTCCTTGACCAACATCTCTGCCACGCCCTGTACAACCACGCAGACATCGTGTGCCGCTCGGTAAAATCGAGGACCTCTAATTCCTCAAAGGAGCACGATAACCTCCGACAATCTGTCCCCATCCAGATTATTAAATCACCAATGATCTCCCAAGTGCTCTCATCGAGCGATCAAGCTTGCCTCGGTGCACCGATGCCAATCTGAAAACAGTGTCTACTACCTACGAATCTTTAGTACCTATCCCTCAAAGCCACTCCATAACCGCGTAGCTCGATTACGAGCAATAATCCGTCGCACGCTCGTACGGTTCTGCCACGGAATTACCCCTATAACCGGGAAACGCAGCGAGATGAAACGCTTGGATTTGCGAGGCGGAGCTGGAACGTCGTTTTCTCTCGCATCCGCGAAACTATTTCAACGGGACGATCGTAATACGCGTAAGGGTAATCGCTGAAAGGGGGCGCGGTACAAGTCTTCGGTTTCAAAAGTACTGCGGTACGAACGACGCTTTCCTTTCGTAAGTAGGTACGATTTAATTGCGCGGAGAAGTGCAGGGGTGGGCGAGCGCGGGGTGGCGTTACTTTGTTTTACCTTTGGGCGGCCAAGGGGAATATTGCGGAAAATAAATCCGCCTTGTGTAAGGCGGTGGACGACGTGGAGTTAACGACGTGGACAAGGGTGGGATCGGCGTCGCGTGAAAATACACGGGCGGTGACGAACGGGTTACCTCGAGAAATCCGTGGCGATCCCGCTGGCTGGTTATCGCGCGGCTTAAGGCGGCTCACCGTACTACCCAGGCCAGTTACTAAATTACTATCGTCCCTGGGCAAATGGGCCATACGCTGGAAACTCGCCCGCAGCCGTATCCTCTCCGCTGATAGACGGAGCGGGTGGAAGTCGAGGCTACGAGCTGTTCAGCGACGTGGCTCGCTTCGACTTTTCGCTTCTGCTTGGGAAAATACCTGGAGACGATTGCGCCACGGGCTCTTCCACTCCCGTCGCCGTGTCTTGCTCGCGCGAATCCCGAGGAAAGGGGACGTCTCTCCGATGTACCTCCATTCGGGGTGAATCGAGTCGATTCGAGGCGCTCCAAGTTCGCTCTGTCTCGGCGCTGGTAATGCCCGCGGAATTTCCAAAGTTCGATCGGGCAATCTCGGATCGGGTCATACGTAATGGGACCGGGGGAATGAAAACAGAACAGGCCAAGTCGCTCTGGCGCGGCGCTGATTCCGTTTTCAATTATCGGCCAGCGGCAAGAAGAACGATTCGGTCAATGGAAACGCTGATTCGCTCGGCTTTTGGCGACGATTCCGCGTATGACGTTGGCCGAGGGATTGGGTAACGGAACGGTGTGGGACTTGGACGACGAAGGAACGTTTATTATCCCGCTGGGGGGTGGTGGACCTCGTCGAGATCCTATTGAACCGCGATTAATTCTCGCGCGGGTGAATTTATTTTTGTCACGAGAGAGTCCCTCGATGAAACCCCAATCTCCAATCCGGTTCGATCGTGGTGGTTTTTCGGTAATTCTGTTTTCGCTTCGTTGCGGTGCACCAGCAATCGTCATGAAATTTATATAAAACGCGAGGAAATGCTGATCGATCTGCGGAAAGGTCTTCAAACGAACACCTTAATTCCGCGGGAAGTAATCGGAATTTCTGAAAGTGCAAGCCGAGCTTCATTGTTCCGTCGAGACCCGTCGCCCACGGAAGCATCCATTGTGCAAACTTATCACGCGACACGAGCACTGTTTGCGTATTCTTCTCTGCCTAGGACTTCTTCCCTAGAACCACTCTTTCACGGCGGATCGCTAACAAGCCAAACTCACTCGATCCCGGGCTCGTGTGATAATTGGCAAAGTTCGGCTCCGATTTTGCCTGGGGAACCTATCGTTCGACGAAACTTCCGAACAATGCGCCGGCAAAAAACGTCCAGTAACCACGCGAGTTTACGCGCCGGTGGAGATCAATAGACCCGAGATGAAGAAACAGAATGCAACTGGGAGAAGGAGCAGCGCCCACGGACTCGTGGGGAGACGATCTACATCAGAGGGTACTATTTCACTATCCACTATCCAACTAACTCCGGTCCCTCGAAAACTCTTCAACTTGCAAGCTCTCGAACGCTAAAAATCACAGTGCCGAACCCTTCGAACACTTCCATTCCACACCCCTCACCTGTTTCCCGTTGATCGCGCACTGTTCAAACTTGAGAAACGACAGCCTCGCGCAATCCTCTCGTATCCACGCTGTATTAGTGTAAAACTTGAGGGGCCGACTCGTCCATTAGAGGATTATCCCTCGGAATTGTGATCGAGTTGGCGTGAAGGGCCCACCGAACGCGCGATATCTCGCGACGGAAGCTGCAGGTAGCCTTGCCTCATCAATGTTTCGTTGCTCCGGAGGCAAGCTGGCTAGCCACGCTGTTTGCAGAGAGCCGGCGAGCAAAGCTGGAATCCTGTAATACGGTAATCGCGGTGCGCGGCACGTGCGTGGCGTAATAAAGAAAACGACGGGAGCGTGGCTGCAGAGTACTTGAGGGGTACACACAATAACTGGGAGTCCGCGACGGCCAGGCTAGAGAGGAGGACAATCCAGGGCATAAAGGATCTCGATCTGTAAACATTACAGTTTTTCCTATTTCTTGGAATTGCATTTATCGCCGAGCACCAGGTAAATCGGAAAAGCTGGCTGGGTTCGTTTCGACGGGGTATCGAGAGGGTGGGCACGACGGAGAGGGAAGCTGTGGAGGTTGGCGCGTTCCTCGGAAGCTGGTGGAAATGTTTCGACGCTGCATCGACTATAGTGATGGATTATAACGTGACAGACACACGTGGCATGCGAGGAAATCGATGGCAGAGTACTTAACTTCCGGGTCTTATCTTGGATAACGCTGCCCTTAATTCTCCTCAGCAGTCTGTGCAAGAAGACCACCCATTGGCGTCGAGAAGACGACTGTATGCGCGTGTTGTTAGCTAGAACCACTGGCGCAGTTATCGTTAGCGCGACAAGAGTCACAAAAGCGTCGCAATTGCCGTAATTTTGGTAGGTGCCCGAGTTGCCAGCGTCTCGTTCCACATAGTCATCGTCGTCATCATCACCTGCCCTTAGACTCTCTCGTTGACGTGTTGCCTCCGGGCCGGCTTCCCTCTCGTCTCGACTTAAATCGCCTCAGCCCTCGTCCGCCTTGTTCACCGCACTTTCCAGCCACCCTGTTGTTTTTCATATAAGCAGTATCGTTACGTCTACCGCGTGCACGGTCTGGCGTGCTCGCTTCTCGATGCTCGCGAGTGCTAGAAAATAGCTGGTCGACGGGGACGGCGAGGAAACGTCCGGGAAATATCATTTCCTGGTATCAAGTTTAATTGCACCGATGCGGCATACTCGAACGCCCGGAAGGATCGTTGAACGAGAAGCTGCGAGTGGCCTGGCGGAGGAGACGGGGTGGTGCAAGAAGCCGGAAATAAAGTAACCCGATTTACGTGCCGGTAAACTGGCTCCCGATAACCACGGTAGCCCAAGAGTTGCGCTATTTTTGAAGTTGCAATTTCGCCCGCGGGGGTTGGTTTGCTCGGCGATCGGAATCAGTGGCTGGGTTATCGAGGTCGGGGGAGGGAGAATAACTAGGTCCGTGCACGCGGAACCATCGATGATCGAAGACGATCGAAGGGGAAGTTTAATGGTATCACGAACTTCCTGTTTCCACCACGACCAATCTCTAACCTCGAATCGAAGAAGTTCGTGCGCAGGGTCGTTATTATTGCTTTTCGCGGCGTGGTAAATCAAAGGCAAATGCACCGAGTTATGGAGAAACCCAGCGATCCACGGATCCGCTCACGTGCTCCGGAATAATCATGGATCCGAAGAATCGCCGCCGGTATTCTTCATCGGCGAACCGTGGAAATTGTTTGGTTGAATGGGAAACTGTTTAAGGGGGGAGTCCTATTTAGGACGCTAAGAATAAAGTGATTTTTGAGAATTTTTTCTAAGAAACTGTTAAGCGTATCTTTTCCAAACTTTCAGGGCATTTTAGTTCACCTTCGAACAATAAAAAGTAATTTTTTCTCCATAAAGTACATAATATATCTCCATTTCTACCGAACACTTTGTAACGAAAGAAATAATTTTTATTGTTTGCATGTGGACTAAAATACCCTGAAAGTTTGGAAAAGATCTGCTTAACAGTTTCGTAGAAAAAAATCCCAAGAATCAGCTTATTCCTAGCGTCCTAAATAGAGCTCCCCCCTTAATCCCTGGAGGGGCTACCTGGAACAGTTCATATTTCGATCAATCCCCGTCACCTAATCGTCGAGTCGAACTAATCCCAGTGCCGGCACCGTTCGAAGTTGGAGCAGTGGCAATCGTGACGCGTCACCTGGTCCATTGCAACTCTGAACGGTTCCACGTGCAGCAGCCGCGACACACAGCCTCGATCTCGATAAAGAAACGGACACGCCACTGAAACAGGGTCAGCGTGGACGTTCGCAACCGTCGAGACAGCCCTGACCAGCGAGAATTGATGTCTGCCTCACCTGCAGCGACGAGATCGACGTTGGTTTACAAAGCTTTATCAAATCGATGTTATTTACCGTAACAACCGGAACGAGCTTAGTCCGTTAACTGGCAAACTAAGTATCCGTGGAACCCGATGGCGAAACAGTGAAACTCGACCACACCGAGAGCAATCAATTCGAGTCACCCGGAACAACGTCGAGTCCTCTCTTGTCCGTGTCGACGAGGTCTGCTCTATCGAGGCTAAATCTCGACACCCACGTCCCCCTAATCAAACTTCGATCGTTCCTGCATATTCTGCCCCTCTTTGATTTTGCTTTAGAGGACATAAATTATGTTGGAGAAAATAAGTCCCATTTGGAGGTGGAACACGATGCAACGTGGAAAAAGCAGAGAGCACAAAAAGCCCTCGAAGGAAGCGACAGTGGATCCTTCGACGGAGAAAGATGTTTAACGGAGATGCGGGGGGCATGCTCGGTTCTCGATCGGTAGTTAGTCGAAACTGTAAGGGGAAAAGGTAACAAGGGGTGGACGGAAAAGTAACGGAAGTGTGCCGGTTAGCCAGGCGGCGGGACTCCGTAAAAGTGAAATACTACCCTAGGCCGGCGAGCAATCTCGGCCTGGCTGGTGACAATTTTTTATCTTTACGAGCCAGCCGCACCCGTTGTTCCTATTGCATAAGTGGAAGGAAGAAGAATTATGCATTTACGTAATTTATGACAGCGTCGTGGAAATGGCTTCCTCCCGGCTGCAAGCTTTCGCGAGGAGCGCCAAAGAAGAAGGTGGCGAGGCTAACAGCTTTTCAGTCGCGACTCGCGCGAACAACGGGCAACATCTCCAGAGGAGAAGTCTCTTTTGAGAAATAGGATCCCATCGAATGGCTACTTAGGATCGTGTCTTAGACAAATATAATGGACGTTCGTTGCAAGAGGAGGAGGCTGGGTCTGGCTGTTTCGCGTGGGGGTGGTGCAGATACGCTGGAGGAACGGAGAACATAAATAGCAAGGGTGTCAGGAGCAAACCGTACCTCTCGAACGGTACACGGACCCGGTCGACCAATTGCAGTCGATACCCCAAGTATCGAAGCTTGCTCCGTTCCCTGGAACGTTTATCTGCTTGTGCAACTACCGTCGAGCTTACCCCGCTGTTTGCGGGATGCTCGGTGTTGAAGTTTTAATTAAACTTCTTTCTCTTTCGGGAACGGGGTCGAAGATGAACCCGTGCACTCGTTACCCGACATTCCTGCAACTTTGCAAATTTCGTATCATATAATTTGCTCGGGTATCAAAAACCTCTGTACTCGCTACCGAGGCCAACTTCTGCGGAATGGCAGATTATACAATTTGCTTTCATATAAAATATCCCTGATTCTCATACCGAAACCTGGCACATATAATAGCTTCTCCAATCCTCTTTTCATCCAAGTGAAAGGAGCTGTACAGTATTAAAATCAGATTGTTCGACTTCGTAGAATTCAGTTGGCTATTGAATCTGGGATACTTGAAACAGATCAGTAGCACTGATTCTTGAGAATTCGTCGTAGATCGACCACCTACTTTCCCGTCGGAGAAGGTATCGTTCTTTACGCGACCGTCGACAGTTACGACCGTGAGACTAAAAGCCGCTCTTATACGCCCCCAGGATGTTCCGCGTGGAGCGAGCCTGCGGATGCAGAAGGGGGTCGTTCCGGCAACGACGACCCACGACGTTAGCCTGCCTACGAATTTGCGAACGATGTAAATTCCACCGGTGCCGAGGAAAGTGCTCCCTTGCAGCTGCAATTGCATACTCGGCGATGCAGGGTGCGCGCGACCGCGAAAGCACCCTGCGGCTTCCGCTGGACGTCTAGGGGCGCATCGCCGTTGCTATTTCCCCGAGTGGTTCGTCGAAAGTGGTTTCGCTCGTTGCCAGGAACTCGTGGAATTTTCAGAATCACGCCTCACGTCGCGCCATTTCGACTGTCCTCTCGTCCTGTCGCCTCCTATCCGTCCATCCGTCCGCGTCACCGTCGATCTCCGAGCGCGATAGCCGCGGGGCCGAGGATCCGTTCGCTTCGCGGCGAGTCTCGCGAACGTTTGGCGAAATAATTGGCATTTGCCTGTTCAACGAGGGAGATAAAGAGTGCACGTGGGATCAGCGAGATCAATGGACCAGTTGCGCGCGACGTATCTCATATCGCGCTGAAATATTCGCCGTTGATCATCGCGCTTCGCGATACTTTCCGCCATTAATACTCGCGAAATTCGCACCCCGCGTGACTAACGCCGCGCACGTGATCCCGATACAGCGCTCCTCTGCTCGCTCTTTCTGCCGCCACGCCTGCAATCGACTGCATGTTTGCTTAACTTTGCATCTACCCGCGCGGACGAGACCCAGGAGGATTTCATTTGAAAGTGGAATGGAAAAATGTGCGCGACGTTCGCCGGGCGATCGATACGATCGACGTAATCTTCCCGGACCGTCCGGCACGCCCGGGAAAATACACGGCTTCGTAAAATCGGACTGACCCCGAAGATTTCCTATGAATTTTTAATCGCCCGCGTACGTGCGCCGCCTACCGCGAGCCAGGATTTCGTGGCTTACGGCCTGGGCGCGGAATACGGCAGGAGTTCCTGGTTTAAAGCTGCAAACCGGCGCCTCGGCGGGGCAACCTGAAAATTAATAATCGAAAGCGCCCCAGAAGCCCCTGCTTCCTCAGGATTTAGGTCGAGCGTCTCTTTTTATCGGGGATTGAATAAGTCAGGCGAAACAGTCGTTGAAAACAATAATTTCGCTGGGCGTAGCGGAGCATAGACACAAGGGAGCGTTATGAGCTGACAATTTGCTGTGACAAATGTTTATAGCGGTCAACCCTCGCGCCGACGTGAGAGGAAAGCCGATTCCACTCACGTTTCAGGTATTAATGTTCGTAACCCTGATGAGGGTCAGGAGCAGCTCGGCCATCAAACTCGAAGAAACGCCGTGTAGGATCCATAAAGGTAATTTGAAACCAGGCGGGCAATTAATTACGTCGCTCGATAATGTAAAAATTGTCGGTCATGCCCGGCGACGAGCAATTAACCTGGCGTCGAGTCGATACGATAATGACGATGATAATCTGGATATAATAGATCGCAAGCCTCGTTAATTATTCGCGGCGGCATTAAATACGCTCGGGCCCAGTGAAAACATTTCAATCGAATCACGTGGCGCGTATCCATCTGCATGATAAGCGCGTTAATTATATGTGAGGCGAGACGGGAAATATTAAACAACATCGCGGTTCTCGTGTAAATTATTTGGTAAATGGTATCGTCCCCGCGGCGGGCATTTCGATCTGTCCGCGTGCTGCTCTGTTCCATTGTGCTTCCGAGTTTCTTCCCACGAGAAATAATCCCGATTGCCCCTTTTAATTGGTTGGTCGAGAGGACCTGTAAATCATGGGAATTATACCCAATAGGTTCGGTATCAGAACCGTATCTCTCTGTGCTTGGGAAACGCGTTGATACGAGCTTTCAGCGAGTCCGTGGATAACCGTGGTTAACGCGGGTCGCAATGGAAAGTGGGCACCTTTAAAATCATCGTACAGACACGAGAAAAGGGAAGCGAGATGAATCTGTCGACGCTCTGGATAGCTCAATTGATTCTTCCCCATCCCAATGTAAATTTCCCTTAATTTATTCGCGAGCGGGTCGTGACATCCAGTGACGGGAGGTCGGAAGTGGCATTTGTTCGTGTGCTATCTTCCGATGGCAGTAATTGGGTCGTAGTCCCACGGCGCGACTCGTCGAGATCCGAGCCGATAGACGGGGAGGGGTGGGGGAGGGGGGCGAAACGGAAACGCAGGGGGCTGGAAAGGGTCGGGAGGGGGTAGGGCTGGGCTGTCTGGAGTGCACGCTCAGATAAGAATAACACGGGGTAACGTAATAATACGGCTCTTAAAAGCTCCGGTTGGGCTTTCAGAGTCTCGACCACCTGACAGCACCTTCCGACCGAAGGCTGCTCTTAGCCAATCAAAGAGACGTCAGTCATGCGTGCAGGTTCTCTCGGGTCCTCCAGTTTCCCCCGCCGCGCCGCGTCGGCCTCCTCGCGACGTCGCGACGCCTGTAATTCCGTCCGTCTCCCCGTAAAAGCATTGTACAATTTTTCACCGGGCCCCTCTCAGGCTTCCGCTGCTTCTCCACCTTTTCGCGTGGCTCTCCGCTATCTTCGCGCCACTTTCAGCCGCTAAACGGAGGAAAATTACGACGCCTCGGTCGTTCACTGAACTCCAGCCGGTTCCTGTTCTAGGCCCTCGAGACACTTGTTGTATCGCGTCTGCTCTAGATAGTCGCCCACTTGGACGGGGCTCGTGTGTGCACGCGATTTATGCGCGAGCTTGAGCCACCGCACGGTTCGAGGGTAAGTTTCACAGAGACAAAAGTAGAGTAGCTCTCTTGCGGTGTAGGTGGGTTTAGGGGATGACGAGATCTGCCGGGTTAGAATGGATTCTCGCTGTTTAGGAACAAGATGCTCTTCGTCCTGCCAGTCTACCCCCGGCAAGGTAGAGTGCAGTATTCGGCGCCACTCGACCCCCATTCCGCGCCACTTGACCTCCTCCGTCGCCCTCTGCCCCTCAGCCCTCCAGCTATCTGGTCTCTCGCGCCCTAATCCTCCCTCTTCTCCATCTGTTCCCTTTATTTAGCCCGATAACCCGGTATAATACGAACTTCTCTGTTTCCCGATGCGCCGTTTTCATTCCATTTTGAAAGTGCATGGAACATTTCAGTAAAATTCGCATGCACTCGCGTCTGCGTCCAAGGTAAACAAAGTCGTGCAGTTCTCGAGTCCAGGGGAGGTCGATTGTCGTCGGACTACGGGACAAACTGGGAGCAGCTTTCAAATTTCCCCCGGACGTTTCGTCGCGAGCAGAATTTCCGCGGAGTAGCTTCTAGCTGGTTCGTTTGATACTCGACGCAATTTCTTGCGACATTTCGCTCCCGGAGCGTGCCCCAGTCTCGTTAGGAACTTCCGTGTTTCTCCCTCGCGAGACATCGGGACACTCGTCGGCGTTTCTTTCCTCGCTGAATCTGGCAAATTAGAATGGCGAGCTTGTTTCGCCGTTCGCGGTTCATCGAGTGAAAGGAGCCACTCCTTTCGACCCGACGACTCCAATTTAGTTTCCCGTTCCTCCAATCGATCCCCCACCGCCTGCTCTATTCTCAACGACAGCTTAATTTCGCCACCAATTGACGTTACACTGCTCGGATCACAGAGACGCCGCCGAGTACCTCCGTGTCAAGGGATCGCCAAGCTGAGACCTCCTCGAGCAAGAAAGCCCTCGGAAGACGTGTACCAAGGGATCACGCGTGGCTTGAATTTCATCCCGTTAGCAAGCCAGGAAACGTAAACATTCGGGGAAGACACGGGGAGGATAACGAGCACCGACTACCGAAGGGAAAACAGGGGATAATCAGCGATAAGAAGGGCGGCACGGGGCGAGGGGGGCGATTCGCGCGGAGTTTCCGCTTTTAAGGCAAACAATCGGGTAGGAAGCGGTTCGTGGGGCTTGATTCGTATAAACGCACGCACCGTTCAGGTTAAAGGGGAAGTTGCGTGGTAGAGAAACGGTGGAAGAGGGTGGGCGTTGTTGGGAACGCAGTCGCGTCGTTGAAGCTCGCGAAAGGATCCAAGTTCTCCTCGGGATCGCTTCTTGGGACGAGTCTACGCGGCGGTATGCAGTTGCTGGAGGTTTCCGAGGTCTTGCTGCTACGCAGTATGGAATCTGTAACTTGGCTCGTAGCAACAACGCTTCGAGTGCTGTGCAAGCATTAATGTTGATTCTCACGACGCACGGAGGTGGCCTTTACGTGGCGCACTCTGAATGGGATTTTGTGGGAAACGTAGGGAGGAACCAGTTTTAAGAAGTTTTCACTTATACCTACTCTCTGATTTGCAATCCCCTTTCAATTGCCCAAAAGTTGGACTCTCCGGCAAGATAACCCACCTCGGAGAGCTCGACGTGACATTCCCGCCCTGAGGAGAAGGGGCTGTCCTTTCTTCGTTTCACGGTTCCATCCAGCGAAGAAAGTTTGATTGCGTCTATGGCGTAAAAGTTTGATCACTTTGTAGCCAGCTGGCACGATTTCAAGACGAACCCTTCGAGGACTCCGCTTTGCCCTTGACGGCTCCTGCTGTGCACAAGTTAGCTGCAAAATAGCCCGCTCGAATTGAATCGAGGGGGGGGGGGGGGAGCAATTGCTCAGAGCTGAAGCAGGACGCAGTTCACTCTCTGGCAAGTTGTCGCGATCGGCGTGCACCTTGCTTCAAAGTTGCAGAATTTCGTGTCAGGCTGGATCTATATCGATTCGACTGTTCGATAGCATGGAAAATCTTCAATCCGTCCGCGGGAGGATTCTGATATCGCCCTGCCGTAGCGTACTACGTGTCAGTCGAGTCGTTGCTACGCCGTGACGTAAATATTCGATCAAATTTATTCGAACGAACGTTTCCCAGGTACTGCACGGCTGAGGAATCTTATCACGATCTCGAGATACGTTTTATACTCTCTGACTGATTCGAGTGGCTGTCCCCTCCGATATCCCCGGCGAAAATTCCCGACTCGGCAAACTCGGGCGCGCCGTTCCCAAAGACACGTTTTATGCCGCCGAATAAAAAGTTGTACGAGCTGTGAAATCGAAGGGGGAACAACGCGAGCAATTCTCCATGTACGCGTGTCGTCGCAGTTACCGAGAATCTTGGAAAGTTGACGGCGTTGATGGGCATTTCGAGGGCAGACCGTCTAACAGCTCGGGACTCTCACCCTCGTTCGCCCGAATTTACCCCCCCGACGGCTGTGACACGGGGCGCCACTTACGTGGAACGTCGCCAGGCATATTTGAAGGTGAACGATAATCCCCCCGCGCGACAAGTTTCCCTCGAGCTGCGCTGCAAACTTGCAACTGCTCGTTCCGCGATGGAAATCCGACGAATCGCTGCCCGCGATTCCCTAGACCGTCACTGCTCGATATTCACCCTCCCCCACGAGATTTTTCCGCGTCCCCGAAAGTTTTCCTCTTGCGCCGCGACATCGTCATCAGATCCGTCCCATCCGCCGTCGCGAGCTCTTTGATCCGAGGCACTCGCACGAACTGAAAAACGCGGAGTACCGTGTCGGGGGTGCTGTTGAAAAACTGTCGACGGTCAATTAAAACGCCCGGCTGTTTCCACGGCGATCGAGGATTTCCAGCAGACCTAATTATCCTCGTTGACCGCGATGCGCGCCCGCTCCACGCACGGAAGCGGGGGATTTTTTTTTCAAGAAGGGACTTCGATCGAACCACTCGACGCTCCGTTCCACCCCCCCGTTTCGTGAGGCAATCGATGCCGTCTGCAGCCCCCTTCGACGCTCTGGCGCGCGATCTTGACAGTCTACTCGTTCGTGCGAGGAGAGGAAGGGAAGCCTCTTCAAATAACTGGGTCTTCGAGGAGAGATTTCATCGGGGATCACTTTCGTTTTCCAAGCTGGGAGAGATGCTTCCGATGGCGCCTCGTAACGAAGGGAATTAAGGGAAGGAGAGAACACCGGACACGGTTTTTCTGGTCGTTTCCCTTCAACTGTTTCTTCGACCGGACGACCTCGTTCGCCAGATCCATGAAGTTTTACGAGCCCCGAATCCATCGCGGCACACCCTGCCGCTAGCTGGCTGAGGGTCTTCATCGCTCGCCATGAATATGTACCTTGCTTTCTATGTATATCGAGATGGGGGAAAAGGAATTGGCTACGCAGTCAAGCTAGCTTGGGGTTTCTATTACGACGGACCTAATATTCCAAATGTCTGTCGCTTATGGCTCGGTCGCCCTGACAAATAACGCTGGTCCTCAAGCGACGCAGAAAACACGAGTCACAGAAACAGAGCATACCTACCAGAGCGAAGGGAAGATTCAGTTTTGGGAATCCGAGGGTATAAAGTTTATTCGCTGGATGAGAATTCAAAGCTGGATAAGTAATCTCGCTGATGCATTTGTTGAAGAGTCCTTCCTGCATCGCCCGCCAAGGCCACCGTTCGGAATCTATTTGATCTTGTCCTGCTGCACAATCGCGGCCCTTCGAGGTCGTCGATGAAACCGCGGCCAAACAGAGTCGAAGGGATCAGCCTCGAACGATCGCAGTTCCTCTCCCGAGATCGCAGGGGGAAAACTCGCGCGAGGATCGATTACCGGCAACGGTACACGCCCACGATGTTTTACGATGAGCACTTCGGAATTGGGCGCAGCGTGTTGCAAAGCTTCCGTTCGGGTTTATGGAACGGAAGCAAATGGGGCCAAATAAATGTTCGTGCACGCCTTTAAGCGTTACGACAATTGCCCCCTAAATCACCGTAATGAATTAATTACGCGATAAAGCTTGGTAGATTATGGCGGGTCTATGTTGAACGTGGAAATTAGCGGGGAACCCTGGGAACCTGGGGAATCGGGGCAGAGGATCGTTGGATCGATGGCAGAAATTGTTCCCATTTCCCTGCACGGTCGTGCCTGCATCGGTTGGGGGAAAAAAACGAGGGCGTCGCTATCTTGGAATAGGTTAGCCTCGCGTATGAAGCGGAAGCTCGTATTTCACAAGGTTACGTCGCCGATAAAACATTTATCGGTGGACAGGAACGAGCACGTCAGGCTGAAGGATCACCGCGGATTTGGGGAATGGGGATATACACTCTCGTTGATTTCTTTGATCCCTCTTGGCCCGACTGTCCTCGTAAATCTTACAGCGCCCACGATCCCCAGGATTCCGAGGCTCGCGTGGAGAGATGGTGCCCGCCCTCCTCCAGTCGACGGTACAATTCTAATTAGCCGCGGCCCGATTCCTGGGCGGGTCAACGAAAGAATTTGCCGCTCGATCGAACGGAACGAGATGGCATCCATCTCCGGATCGAGCAGGCTACAGGAGTTGCTCCGTATTCCCCGCGATCCCGTCGCAGCGTCCCCGGACCTGGCTCCTCGAGCCATTAACGAAGCTCGATGTCGATCGATATTTCAAACGAGCGAACCTTCCCATTGACAAAAGTTCCCTCCCCGATACGTTTCCAACTTCCGAGCGACGACTTAATTACTTCCGTCCCGATCAGAGAGCGCACTGTCTCCGGCGGAAACTGAGCAACAGTCGTTCGATACCTCCCCCCTGCCCGCCTCGCAGGGTAAGAGGGGGCCAATTTAAAACGTAGTTTTCCGCGCGATTTCATCTCGCCGGACGATAGGAAGCGGCGGTGGTATCGCCGGCAAACGCGAAGCCGCTGGAAAAACTTCTCTTCGCCCTCTGAATATCTCGATTCCCCTCGAGTGCAGCCGTATCTAGCGGCGCGAGCGCAGGGGCAGGACACCTTCTTCCCCCACGGAAGAAAGGACAGGCCGCGAGAAACTTTTCACGACGTTCGCCGGGAACTTTCACGGTGGCGTTTTTCCGACCACCTTTGTCGTACCTCGAGAACCGATCCTCCCTCCCTTTCCTCGATACTAACCCTCGTACCTCGATGACTCGATCCTCTACCGTCCTTCTCGTCGCCCATCCCCCTCCCCCCCCCCCCGCCGTGTTCCATTCTTGAAATCCACTTACACGCCGAGCATCGCGCGCCATTGGATCCGCGAAAACTTTCGTCGTTCGCCGATCTAATTTCCCTTTTATCGAACACAGCTCCCACCTGCAAGGGCACGTTCCTTCCTCCTTCCATCATCCTCCGGCTTCCACCCTTTCATACGGTTTACCCAGCCCCCGGCCTTCCTTCCGGCTGCGTTGTCTCCATTCATTACAGAACTAATCCAAACGGAGCCGAACCGGAGATTTCTCGGCGGTACCACTGTTCCGAATTGCCGGCCGACTGTCGCGAACTTCCGCCCTTGGTATTAATTCGAAGTGGTAAAGCGACCGCGTCAAGGTTAAACCCGCGGTGATCGGGGAACGAAGGGGACGATGGGGTGAAAGGCAAAGGGCCTGCTAGTGGACCATAGTCAACAACGCTATCCAACGGGTCTCGTGCCTGGAGAAATATATTGCTCGAAGAAACTTGTGAGAAACTCGGATTTCACGGGGGGTGGTTGAAAGTATGGAGGAACGGGGGCGGAAGGAATTTGCTTAAGGGAGGATTCTACGTATGCTCTGGCCGGAGTAACTGAAAAATGATACAGAGTTTGAGTAGCATCCCTTTCCTTTAACAATAACCTTGAATTTCTACAATTCAGAGGTTGGTCTTAATTGGGTCACCTACAGCTCCAGATCTAATAATTAATCATTAGTATACACCTAGTGCTAACGCCAAGCACCCGATGATTTTATCGATAGAACATGCCCTCCCTGGAAAATGGACATAAATCTGGAACAGGCCTCGGTGAACATCACCCCCGATACCTGTCACCCCACCGAAAAAGGGAGGCGAAAATGAATGACCTGAGTCCAGAAGGGAAAAATAGTATGTACCCAGGATCGCAGTCTGATTTATAGCTTATAGCGGATTGTCTTGACTCGTTGTTTATGTCGATGTGCCTCACCATAATTTTTCTCCAACGATCATCGGCCGTTCCCCCCCCCCCCCTCACCAGCCCCACTCGCTTATGAAATCCACGTGTCTACCGCTTATCAGTCAGTGGCGTGACGTCCTTTCGTTCAGTCGGAAACGCAAACACAATTCTGGTGATCGAACAGCGTTAGGGTAAATCCGGGGCTGTCAGTACACCTAACGTAAGATGGCTATTGAAACTAACACTGATATTATTTATTTTATCAGAATAAACCAAATATGTTCAGAATTTTATGCTGATTCCGAAAAACTGGTCTATTCCTCCTCGATACTCTCTCCCACCAGAGATCAGTCTATTCTCCTTGGATCAACCGATCGTCGCCTCAGTCCTCAGCCTGGAAAAGTGCCTCGTAATCGCGTTAAGTTCTCTTGCTTGCCTCCGCCCTGCCGCCAGTTCTTGCTCAAGAAAAAGAAGGCGACCGCATGAGCACCACCGCGTCATCAAGCGTTGCACACACCCGCTAACGGATCGTCCCCCATTATCTCGAGGGTTTTTGCTGCAGACACCAAAGATGGATCACTGTGACAGGTAATTAGACAAGGTGTTTGTTAATCGCGCTCGCGGGTACCTAGCTACGCGGGCGTTAAGCTGGAACATTGTCTAATTCCCAGCGTTTTTGTCGCACAGAGGCCGGTGGATTTTAATTAGAAGGATGCCACGCCCGACCTTGACTCGTCGTTTTTCGTTTTCCGTTTTCCGCCCAGCCCCGACGATAAATCGTCGCGCATCCGTGAGATCAGGCTCGTCGAAGCGGTTCCTTTTGTCGGCCGATCGTTCCTCGTTGCGCTGTGAGCGGGCGGTTTTTTCATTTCCCTTTTGAAACGCTTCGAATCGGCCGAGAGGCGAGGGAAATCGCTGCTGCCGCCCCCCCCCCCCCGCCCCTCGAGGGGGCCACCGTGGACGGCCTTTTTGTTTCTTTCAGTCGCGGCCATCCACGTATCCGGGAGCCGATGAAACGCTTTGCCGTCGAGCGAAACGGCTACACGTTTCATCGAACGGCCATGCGTTTTTCATGAGACTCGTCGGGTGCGTCGACGATCGCGAATTAACGGTGAAACGACTGCTAGGCGATTTCAGGAGGGTGTCCTCTTCACGATCTTTCGCTGATACTGGTGCTCGTAAATGCTGGGTCGATCGGTAGATCAATAGGGTGGGTGTGATGATGTTTCTATGGTGAACACTGTTACCACACCGGATTTTCTAACCTCTAAATATTCAGCATAGAAAGGGTTGAAGGTCCGGCTTACAACTGAGTCTCATATTCAATTACTAAGGGAAGAAGTTCGCAATTGAAGCGACTTATCAATTACTAAGGACTCTAAGGAGATCATTGTTCCGCCTGGTACTGTGGAAACCAGTAATCACTGAATTCCATCTTGGACGAGGCAATATGGGAGACGATAAAGGGGCAACGAACATTTTCATTTGCAGCTCGGCGCATTAGCCTCTCCATGCCTTGGGTCACTCGTTAGAGACAGCCATCTCGCAGCTAATTAGTGACGGCACGGGCGAAGGCGGTCCGCCACGAGACTCGCGTTGACCGACTGCATTAGTCCGGCAATTTCACAGTAACGATGATTGTAACTGTCAGGTCATAATTATCGCCGTGGTAATTGACTTACCACAGTTACCGGAGCACGCGCGTTCGATGCCAAGCCTCTAGCATAAATCTAACACGTGAGCGGTGAATCGAAGACGTTATTAGGAAAGCTTGTAATCGGTGCTGCGTATGATAGATACTTTAAGCGTCTGTAAAAATTTCACTTCTTGAAACGACAGTACCTACTTACAAGGAGAGGTTCGCAGGTGTCCGCCTCCGATCGCTTTGAATTTTGGATATGTTTCAGAGCACTGAAAAATAAGATATACGTGTTTTTTTTATAACGGCCCGTTTTCATATTTGGAGGGTGAAACCAACCCCCAATGTTATAAGATTTTCAGGTGTTCGTCTGTGATTGCTTTGGTTTTTAGATATGTTTTAGAGGACCGAAAAATAAAAAATACGTGTCTTTTCATTTTGGCCTGCTTGAATGTTTAGGGGGTGCACCCCCCCCCCTCCTAAAGTTCATAAGAATAGTTTGTGCCCGTCTCCGATTGCTTTGGTTTTTGGATATGTTTCAGAGGATCGAAAAATAGGAAATGCATGTCTTTCTATTTTTGCCCACTTGCATGTGCAAGGGATGAAATTACCCCATAGTTACTCCCTAATAACGGTGACTGACGACAAGAACATCGTCCATACAGCAAGTTATGACGCAAATTAAATTTATATCAAGTTTTACTCAACACAATTTTGTACCCCGTATGAACTTTGGGGGTTGGTTTCACCCCCTAAATATCAAAACTGGCCGCTATAAAAAACACGTATTTCTTATTTTTCGGTCCTCTAAAACATATCCAAAATTCAAAGCAATCGGAGGCGGACACCTGGGAACCTCTCCTTGTTAGTTACCATTTTCTAACCAATGTCGCCAACATTGCTAGAACTTCTTTACAATTCACATTTTCTTCCCGTTTCAGATAACTCAGAGGCACACCTTGGAGGTCCATGCAAGCATCTCCGGGGCAGAATTCCATCACCACGAGACACAAGAAGCTCCTCACCAGTGAGTCCCTTCAAAGATTCCGCAGCGCATACTACAGAATTCTCTTCATTTTCCTAAACTGCTTTCGATGAATCCGCGTTACTTCCACATGTCATGCGAAATCGCACTCCCTTAGTCTCCCAAAGATCTCCGCCCAAGTTCCACGAGGGGGCTCATTCCCTTTCATGTCCACCATGGAAACGTCCAGCACCCATCCACCAATCGCTCGCGAGATAAAACACAGACATCACTTAACCCGTGACCAGGGAAATAACTAATTAAGTCCGTGGCTACTGAAAGTGGCTTCGTTGCAGTTTTACGAGTCCAAGAGTCGCGTCCCTTCGTTTCTAGCGACGTCTAACGCCGGCAACAATCACCCCTAGCCCCCCCCCCCCCCCCCAACCCATTAGGGTGGCCGTTTTATAGCTCGGCAGCAACGGCGTATTTTTCGTGGCGGCTGTACTGGGGCTCGCTTCCTCACCCGCCACTCGCGGTTCCCTCACGATTTCCGCTCTGCGATGGCGATATCGCGCCGAGGAATTCTCTAAGCGGCTTCAGCCTTCGGTATCCTGCAACGGAAACGTCGATAACGAATGATGTCCCCGTCCCTCCAGCGTCTGTAGCACGCTGCTGCACTTTGCGCGCGGTGTTTGTATTCCCCCGCAGGCAGGAGACACGCGAGTGTCTGCGTAGACGGCGGAAATGTTTGTTCTTTCGCGGCGTGAAAAATAAATGGATGGATCTGGAGCGTCGCCGTTTCGCGGGGGATGAGGCTAGATCCTTGGAGAGTGGCAGGCGTCTCTGATTAATGCTCGGAGGATTTGATTCCTAGGGGATGATCGCGTCGTGGGAATATAATAGATCCTTTGATGGGTGGAGTTAATTAAATGCTTGCTTAAATCTGCGGAGTGTTAGGAAAGTCTTATACTAACACTTTAAATGTCGAAAAATTCTTCCCTACCACTCTGTAGTCTGCGATGCGCTAGGAAAGCGACGGAGAAGAAGCGTATGCTGTCAATAGCATTAATGCACCACCGAGAGACGCTGTCTTACAAAATATCGCGCCCCTCTGTCTCATGCCAGTTCACCCGTGGCGGGGAAGGGAAAACAATAGTTCTATCGTGTTTCGTGACTGGAAACGACGGGGGCGTCGTACGATCGCCGCCTTATCCCCGAAGCTTTTAAATTGCGAGGCGATCGGTATTCCGTGACGACCGCGCTGGGTCTTCCACCCCCGTTTCATTGCTATCATAAATAGCAGGATATTTGCCAATCTATAGGGCGTAATGGGCCTGTGCCGCGCGGAGACTGTCGGAATCGTTAAGAAAAACGAAGCAACAGAAGGTGGGCAAGGGTTGATAGGGGGTGGGATACACGAACTGGCGGTCGTCACGCGAGAAGAAAATATATCACGCGCCTGGGCGCGGCCCGGTAATATAATCTCTGGCAACAACGAGCACACACATACACGTGCGACTCTCCTTTTGCAATTATTTCGATTAATCCAGAATTTCATCTAGACGGTCGTTTCGTCCAGGCCGCGCTTCGCCGACGATAAACGACGAACGGCCGTTCGCTGATAGCGCCACGCGAAACCCGTTCATTTCGCGGACGCGTTTTTTTTATGACACCGTTGGCAAGTGGCCGTTATAGCCAGGGTTTTATGTTTAATTTAACCTGGGACATGGGATGGAGGGAAAGGCTGACGCGGCGTTCGCTGACGTTTGCGCAACAGGCGCGAGTACTGTTGCATGGGAAGAGGAAATCGAGTAGCACGCGCTATCGCGCCCCTTCCTTTGTTCCTTCGAGCTCGACAGAATTCTTCTGTGGATTCGAGAGAATACTCCTGATTGTTTACGGAGTCCCCTCAGACAAGACACTTTTCTTTCACCATCTTTCTTTTAAATTAACGGTGTCTCTGCCGAGTATATCCTATCCCAGTCGTCGTTTAAAACGGGGTTTGGAAGTATATTCAATCCTGCGTGAGTGGTTGACTGAAGGGTTGAAACACTTTCTCAAGTGGCGGGGAGAAGTATCTTGTCCTCAGCCGACATTTAAATCGACGTTTCAAAGTAAGTTCCGAGGCTCGACAACAGGGGGATTTAATATCGCGTCTAAGAACCTCTAATCTATTGAGTGGATAAAAGCGAGGGGGAAAGGGAGACGAAGGTGGAAGAAGGAGTCTGGAAAAAGGAGACACTGGGAATAAAATGTCGGCGGTGCTAATGGGCTTGGTGGAGCGTCTCTGAAACGGAAAACGTTTACAAGAAGGCGACGAACGCCTTGGAATTCTTTCCTCGTTGGAACGACATTCGAGAACTCCTCGACAACCGTGCCGATTAAATCGTCGTCCCCTGACGCTTCCGCGGGATTTACTGGAAACGCATTCTCGCGAGTCAATTAACTTCTGTCTCATAGGAGCTTGTATTTTAATTACGAATCGCGGTGACAACCGTAGAGTGTGTTTCACCTGTGGACTTGGGAGAATGAATTCCAAACGTTTCCCTAAAATTTTAATAATTATACTCGCACGGCGAGAAGCAAACACAGCGTCGCGGAACATGTAGCATTTCCTCTACGCGAAATGCGATAATTGGCTTTTAATCATTTTTTAAAATACGCGCGGTGCGTGTCTGGGTTCGACAAACGAGCCAGCCAACAAGTTAATTATCGCTTTCGTTAATTACCTTGTCGAAAGAGGTAGAGTCGGCCCGGTGGCCCGCGAGGACGGGATGTTAAACAGGGAACAACGTGGCATAATATTCCATCGAAAGGCTATCATTTAGGATTGCTCTCTGGATTCCATCGGAACGATTTATTCGAAGCGTGTCGGAGTGAAATTAATATAATTCGCGAGTCGTTGAACCGACGTACCTCGATCGGATATTCGGTGCAAAGCAAACGATCGCCGAAAAGCGTGGGACAAACGGACAGGACAAGCTGTCGCGTTAATTCCATTTGCGAAAGGTATCGTCGAAATCCTGGGAGCCAGAGAATTCCTCTCTATCGAGGCTGTACAGGCGATCAAGCCAGGCAGTAACAAGCTCTGGAAGCTTCCACTAACCGCGACGATTTCCTGCAGCGAGGCAGGCTTGCTAAACGCAGTTAAAGAAGGGCAGAAAGTTTGCAGAGAATCGCCCCGAAGACACGTCGCGGCGCCTTTTACTCGATTAGCATCGATTCAACCGGCGGAAGTCCTCGCGAGGACTCCGTTTCCTAGATGAGCTGCAGAGGAAGCAGCCGTGAAACATCCTTGGACGCGTTCCCAGCGAATTACTTTACGAGCCACGGGCTTAAAGCGACCCTTGAAATATTCAGCGTCAAACGGTCGCGCGTGTGAATGTTAATCGTGCCCTGTGAACGTTTGCGCACGAACCCTGCCGTTAAGTTCTGCTCTAAGTAGTTTCTTTGGCTGCGTATTTATTCGCCCGTGAAGGAGCATTTTGGGCAAGGACAATTCTGATACGTGCGAATGTAACGATAACTTCGATGTGTTTCGCTTGCATCAAGCACCAGAAATTCTTGAATTTTTTTCGCTGTTAAATAGGAAAACGAGAAGACCAGAGCACTTTATCTCTACAACGGGGCATGCCATCGTGGGTGTAACCAGCCTTCGTACTTTCAACGTCCCTTCAGGAAAGCCAGAGGAAGCCCACCTCTCGAAACAGTCTCCGGCATTGTTTCGCCGTGAACTTTTATTTCGAAGGCATTACGCGACAGAGTATACAGTCACGTTTGAATTTCAAATGATTTCGGCCCCGCTTAATGTTCCGTCGTCACGTCGCTGTCCTGCAGCTCGAAAGGATGTTTCCTGGGGGGGGGGGGGAAAGGGGGCCTTGGAAAATATTCCTCGCCGACTTAAGCTGCTTAAGCAACTCTGCTCCGTCCGGTTGCCCTCCTTCAAGAATCTCCCAGAAACGTTGCCACTTAATGGCGGTCAAACGAGCAACTTTCCCGACTGTGCGCGGCTCTTTTTGGAGGGTCGACGGCGGGGCCGCAGCTCCTACGTCGAATTAGCGTCAAGGCAGCGGCGGGCTCTTTCGATCGTCGACTTCGTGAGCAGCGGGAAAACCGCGGACCTCGGATGCAGCTCTTTCGAGGGAGCGGTGGTTCGCTGCGGGCCGCAAGAAGCTCGGGACGCTTCACGGACGCGGTAGTTGAGCTTGATGGGGGAAAATTGCAGAAGAGAACGATGATGGATGATTGAGAGCTGGAACTGGCTTCACTGTTGATGCTCGGAGCTGGTTACGATGGTAAAACACCCGCTGTTTACTTTCCGCTGGTGTATCCTTCAAGAGGGACTGGAATCCGCTGTTACATAATTCAACGGTTTTTGCGCGCGACGATGAATCCAAAAGAAGCAGCGGCGTCCGCATTTAGAAGCGGCGAATTCTGGCTGCTGGATTCCTGCAATTACCTTAGAGCCACGAAATTATTCATAGCAAGTGAATTAAGTTAAATATCGAGCTCGCTGGTGCAGGTATAAGCTTTCGAAGAGCGACAAGATCGTCTGAGGTACTGAAAGTCGCCGGACCTCTCTGTTTCCCGGCGGACGCATGAAACGAGCGTGTTATTCAAAGGTGGGCTGCTTCGAAAATATCCAAGCGTATCGTGGATTCGAATCGACCAAAGTCGAGCAAAGCTGGGGAAGTATTCGCGCGCGAGGTAGCCAAGTTACGGGGGTGTTTGCAAGTGTCTCGAGCAGGGCCCTCCAGACTCTCTGATCCATTCGGGATTCCTCGGTGTCGTTTGCTGAGCTCATTCTCGGAGAGTATGTTCCCTCGGCTGCGTTGTTTGTCGAGAAGCAGCCGGTGAAATTAGTCGTCGCTCCGCCACCAGCAACCACCTTTCTTTCTCTCTTAGCCCCCTTGCACCCTTCATCCTCTCTCTACATAGCGATGCTCGTTGAACGAGCCCCTCGCGAGCCTGCGAGCACGCACCTCGCTCCACCCTTTCCTGATTCACCCCGAAGAACAGGCAAATGACTTCATTATAAACGTGTCCCGACTCTCTCCCTCTAACCTGTCCCTTCCAGATCCTCCTCCACTGTTCCCACCGCGTTACTCTGTGTCCCTCAGCGCTTTCCCCGTATCACCTTTTCGCCACCCTTATTTTACTTACCCACCATCCTCGCCCTATTGTCGCACACTCTTATTCGCTTCTCGGTGGTGCTCTGTTCCTTTCATCCCATTTCCTCCGTCGACTCTTATTCTTTTCTCTCCTGCTTTCGACACTCTTCTCGTTCCTTTTCCACAGCGGTTGTTTATCATTCTCGCAGCGATTCTACATGCTTCTCCGTTGCTGTTTTTCCTCGGCGCCCGTTTTCTCTGCTCTCGAGCCACGACGTTTTTACCATGTCACAGGTGATTCAGAGGTATTACGGTTAGCTGGTCGTTATCGTGTTCGGTGGAACGGCGGACACGTGGTGCGATAAGAGGCAGCACGCGCGGCCAAAGCACACGAACCGCCAGTTATCGTAATTGATGTGGTCTTATTAAGGCATCGCGACTAGGTGTTTTACGGGTGGAAGGTCACGATAGGAAGCGAAAGGCCGGCGGGGAAAATAATACTGATTATACAGAAAGGGATCAAATGCCCTGGATAACGAAGTATTGCCATAGCAGCCGGCGAAGGAGAAAATAAAAGGCGCCACAACGAGGATCCCTGTTTCGGGGTGTTCCCAGAGGGACGCCGCATTCGAGGGCCTCATAAGCACACGGGGAAAGTCCAGAAGGGCTTAGGAAGGCTCTGCGTGACACTACGACTGATAAACAACAACCAGCTAAGCCGGGTTCCACGTTTTTCCTTCCCCTCTTGTCTGATCCACCTACAACCCTCGTTTCGGAACTCCGTCCGTTCGTTCTCTACCCAACTCTCGATTATCCGGAATTTACGAGCTGCCCAGTTCATACATTCCCATCGATCGCCTCGAAGAAAGCCCGTGGAGTTTGGAAAACGCCAAGCGCACAGTTAGATCGAGATTCCTTTCGAGAAATTCGAGCACGGTACAGCCAACCACGATGCTAAAGTGCGGCTAAAGTAGATGACGCTGGAAACGCTGATTTTACCGGTATTGGCATTTCCTTTGAGAGAATCGAACGTAGTAAGCGCCGGGTCTCTCGATTGAAAGTGCAGATTCGATAAAGCACGTGGCGACGTTAGAAATGCTGATTCGCTGGGTATTCGGTTTTCTTGGAGGGTCAAGCGTTGCCCACGGGGAAGGTGAAGAAAGTTTTAGATCTTGGCGCTTTGAAGACTTTCTGCTACACACATTTTCCTCTCGAGAGAGCCGCCTTTTAGCTCGCCGCTAAAATACACGGTCTCCCGAAAGCTGCACAGTTCCGTGACAAAGTTTTCGCGAGCAACTATCGCGAGTAGGCGTGCCGCACATTAAAATCGCCGAGGGGCCGATAGAAGTCCGGCAACGGGCCGTTTCGCACGGGGCGGATTAAATGTAAAAGACTTGGTTGATCGCGGCGTTAAAAGCGCGCGTGCACGCTCGGTCGCACGCAATTTCCCGCACGCCCTTCTCGCGTTCGTTGCGCGACCCTTTATCGCGGCTACGGGCGAGCATAATTCGAGGGATCCTGGAATTCGCGGGGCCCCACCCTTGCCGGGCATGAATTTTTATCGAGTGGAAAGATCCACTGGCTATCCAAACCGTTCGACCGCCGGTATTTCGCGCGGCGTTGTCGCCTCGTAAACTCCTGGCAGCCGCGAATTTACGAGCGGCGACGATTTCGCCGGTTTAAATGTCGTCCATCGACGACCAGCTATCAAACGGATCGTGGGTGGAGGGACAGGGAGGGGGGACGAAGTATCCCTCAAGGCGGTGCGTTCTTGCTGGCAGTTTCTTCGATTTACAACGAGCCCTGTTTCGGTTTACGCCCTCTTCGACGGCGATTACTCCGTCCACTTCACTTCCCCTGGACTGTGGCAGAGGGTAATTGATATGGCGGACGTTTGGAGCAGTGGGATTGTTTTGAGGCTGTAATTGGATGGTCATTGCAAGAAAAGTCGTTTGTGTATCGATCTTTCTACCTATGTAGATCCTTCGTACTAGGGTTGAATGTCTGTGAGTGTAGCAATGGATATACTATAGCAGTCATCGATCATTATCGAGCAAAAGCACCAAACGACCAGAATGATCTTGATTAAATTGAAACATCTATGCCCGACTGGAATTCGCAAAAACAGCGACGCGATCTCGATTCGTTCCATAAAACGTGTATGTGCGATATTCTTTTGGAGTGCGAAAAATACGATTTAATTAGGTATATTTACACGGCGGAATTGCCCGGAATTGATATCATGAAGTACAGCAGCCAGGCACAGGTAGATTCTGACTTTAACGATCCTCGCAACGGGCGGGGATTAATGGGGCGTATTCGTCGGAGGCTGAACGGGCGAACGGAAAAAACGGGGTGAAACGCGATCGAATATTGTCTATGGTCGTTGAAGAGCGAGAGTGGATGATTAATCGCGGATATTTACCCAACGAACTTTCCTGGAATTAATCTCGGCCAGCAGAAGGCGCTGGGGGAGAGATGTTTTAATTGCGTCGAGCGAGAACTAATTAGATATGCCGGTTTAAAAAGTGTGGGGGGGACCAGAGATTTACGGAAGTAATCAGCGCGTAAAGAGCGCTGTAAACGAAGGATGCTGCGATTCCTGGTGCTGAAGAAAGTTGTAAGCGAAGAATGCGGTAATTTCAAGCACCGCTGGGAATCTCTACGCGCTCTAGAACGTTTTAGAGAAGCCCGAGCGATTAATCAGTGTTTAAAGGGCACGGTTTAAACGAAGGACACCTTTGAACTTCGGGTGCTTAATTAACAAAGCCACTCGCTACGAATTAATGCGTGGATAGAGCAATTGTCCAATTTCCAAAGCAAGGGGATGGGAGAGGTGTGACTCCTCAGGTCAGGATCGAACGGGAAATCGATTAAGTGTCCTCAGTTGAAGACATCGATGGTGCGTTGCGCGTGATCCGCGTTCCTATCAATTAACGTTACACCGATATCGCGCGCGGTCTCCGCGTAATGCGAAATTATGCCCGCGCTTCCACGGAATTAGAGACACGCGATAATTATGCTATAATGAATTAATTTCCATTTAATTCTCCCCGTGGCGAGGAATATTACGTATGTTAATGAAACTGTGCAGCTCGTTCTCGGGCACGTCAAGGCGTACGTACGCAATGTTGGTCGCGAAGCATCGCGGTCGTGCACCCTGGCATTCACGAACCTTGAGGGTGGGCGATTCGAGACGCACCCCTTCCCCTGCCCTTCAGCCCATTTAGGAGCTGCTCCAGCCAGGATCCGGCATTCATCCTTTTGTTCGCGTCCTTAGCATTGTCTATGGATCGCGCGGAGCTGGTCCTACGAATCTCTGAAATCCTCGACGCCCCTCCCCGCGGGGAACTAGTCGTACTCGCAGTATGGATACCTGTTTACTAGGATCGTTAAACATTTACGAGTGCTCCCGTTGCTCAGGATTAACGGCATTGGTGACTCGCGGTGTGTAGGGGAGATGTAGGACGAAAGGGACACGTATTGAAAGGGACATTGCAATTATCTGAAAGATAAAGGATCTTCCCACGGCGAAAGTATTTTCATTTTGTAGCAACACTAATGCATGCCCAAACACGCCTAACTGCAGGTCTCTACCATTTCAAGGATGACCATTTCAAAGTTTTTCGTGGTTCAAAGTAAATTTTTTATCAGTCACCAATGACTGATTTCTTTATTATTACATCTGGACTGATATTTATTCAGGAACAATATTGTAACTGTAGAGATTAGGTATTCAATTGTGTCGCCATATTTATGAAGGGGACACAAGAAAAATTTATGAAAAGGACACCCCTATCCAAAGCGTTCCCTTCAAAATCTTACTATGATAAACCGAACATTGTTAATAAAAGAATATTTACCACGCAACAAGATGTTTTTGATTAATTTTCGTGTCAATTAAGATCTTTTAATGAACATAGTTTGGGATTAATCGAAGGATTATGTGTTTGGTTATTAATGCAAGTATTATCGTTTGTTTTTTAATGTGAGGATTATTCTTTGTTACTTAAGTATGTAAGCTTAATGTAAAGTTTGTTACAATTATTTTTGCAATGCCGTGGTATTTATGTAACTTGAGAAAAACGTCGACTTGTAAACTTGTCGACATCAATACTGCGATTTCGGTATCAGCCGAAATAATAGTTAAAGGAATAATATTAATATTACCTTGTTTTATTACACTGTCCCCTTCATAAACACCCATGTCCCTTTCAATACAGCCAATTTATGAAAGGGACAAAACACACTCTTTTAGAAAGCGAAAAATACGACATGTAAATATAGAGAGAAGCTTAATATGACCGTGTACTGTTATAGCCAGATAACTGGCCTTTCTAATGTTACCAATTAGAACTCGAATGGTTATTTAGTTTTTTTTTTACTATGTGGTCCTAAACAAAAGTGTCCCTTTCATCCCACCTCTCCCCTAACTGGTTCTTGCTCGTTAAATCGTTCCAGCGCGTCGCGATCCTGGGGGCTGTTTGTTCGCGAGTTCCGAGCCTTCTATTGCAAATACTGTCAGGAGATTGCAGTTGTTCTTGTGCTGCATGCATCACGTTTCCTGACAAGTCGAAGAACCATCCTTGATAATTTGGAACACGAAGCCATGACATTCCATTTGCGACAATATTCTCAAAGAGTAAGTACATACTCGGTCTCCAAAAACCAAAATGCGGGTACATGGTGTATGGAGTAGAGAGCTGCGCAGCGCCTCGAGAAAAAGTTCCTCCTCGAGGCGAGCCAGTCGATCTTGGGAGGAGCGCTCGAGCCTGACGAATCGTCCGACGCTCAGCTTATGGACCTCTCGATTCCAGTTCGAGGCGAAATGAAATATGCAGGGGAATCGGCCGCCGTGGGGTACTCGGGACGATCCTCGGCCCATTTATGTCCGTCCACCGGAAGCCACGGGTGCATTATTAATGCGCGGTACCGATAGTTCGTCCGCGGAAGCTGCACGTGACGCGTACAAATGCCCGTAGTGAAGTGATTAGTCCGTGTGTACACCTGATATGCAGTTGGACTTTTACTCGAGAAACATGCACGGTCGTCTTTCCAGCGCTGAACCGACCGCTGCTAGAGACAGACGCCTATGGACGTGGTCGCGATCATGATTAAGGGGAAAAGTTTAAAGGTGCTGTTTTGACTGATGGGAAGCCATCGCCTTAATCACGATCCCTTGTTCCTTCCTTTTACGGGGTTGTACGGGTAGCTGTAGTATGTAAAGGACATTTATATTGAATAGGATTTTTGGGGGGAGGGTGTGCGGTAGTAAGATGGAGGCGAAAGGGATGTTTGTAAGGAGGAAATATAATTTTCAATCTAGTCATCATGTATTCGAAGAAATCAGTCGCAGTAGAGTTTAGTATTATAAAAGGCAAAGTTCTCCTACGAAAATAGAGGTAAACTGACGGTGCAGTCCCACGTCAATTCTCTGGAACGGAGACATTTGATTTTATCGAATGGAGCTCGATGGAGAAGAGCATGTAGATGGTCCCGACTACTTTAATCTTACCCATTCAATCGAGCTGCAGGAAGATTCGACGTCGCGAGCGGTTAGTTGGTAACTTCCTGCCGAAGAAACTTGTTCTTCCGTATTTATGACAGCTGCGGCGACACGGGTCGCCCGCTGTAAGGGGGCCACTGAGATTTTTCCGTGGGTCTTGCTCTCGGCCGATCCCGACAAGCTACGAGGGCAGGGAAAAGCCCCGTAGTGGGGGTGAAAAACTATCCCCTCGACGCTTCTCCGTTTTTTTGTTCTCCCCTCGCCCGTAAAAACTTCGTCGTTACGGTTGCCCTGAGTTTGCGAGAAGACACTGCCACGGAAATATTGTCGAATATTTCTTCGCCAGGCTGCGGAAACGAACTTTCCGAGTAAAAGTTTCTCGTCGAACAGTGGGGCGATTGTCGAGTGCTCCGACCGCGCGATAAAAGAGCTGCCTCAGCCTTGATCCGCTAATGAGAGATCATTAGACGGGACCGATACGATCTTATAATTATCGAATTTTCTACTTCGTCTACATCTGGAACGTTCGAAAAAGATTACCTCCTCCGTGCTTGATCGCTTTAATTACCTCTCTGTGCAGCCTTGCTCGTTATCAGGGTTTAAAAATTCCTCGTCGTTCAAAGAGGAAACGGGAGCCCGCTCGGACAGTTGGATATCCGGTAACGTCGTTCGTCTTCGTTACATTAATTCGAAGCCTTTGGATCTGGGCCCTGCTCCTTCCAAACCCTTTCTTTCCGGACCGCGCACTTTCGTCAGGCTTTCACCTCGAACCATTCGTTATTTTTACGACGAGGCTGTTCGAAAGGACCCTTCGGGGGAAGAGGTGAGTAGGAAGAGATCCTTTCGTTTTTTCTTGATTAAGTCGCTGCACTGATATCCCTCCTCTGGAGGCTCCAACTGCATCCCCACAATGCTCTTCAAACTTATTCTCCATTTCCTCCAGAAATTACATCTCGAAATACAGCATCCTCTGACCGACGATCCCCTATCCGCGAATAATCCTGAATGCTTTAGACGGTTAGGAAGCGGCTGAAAAAACCATCATCTCCCTCTCGCGCCTTCTTCTTCCATCCTACTTAAACCGCATCAAAGGCACCAGGAGTCCCAGTGACTCGTTTTATTCCCTTCGTTTTTTGCCCGACGCAGAAGTCTGCTGCGTGGCGGGAAAAAAGGACGGCCAAATCGAGCCGATCGACCAAATCGTCGATTCGCTTGCGTTCTCCTCGAGCGCATCTCTCCCTGCGAGAGAGCAGGCTGCTCCACTTCCGCCCTCTCGACTCTAGCTTCCGCAAACTTTTCCTTCTCCGCGATCTCTTTGTTGCTCCCCGAGGAAGCGAGGGACAAGGGCGTCCCAGAAGAAATCTCTGCGCCCCTGTCCTCCCCACGCAGACTGCACGAGAAGGCGCTCCAGGCGCCTCGATCTTTCCTCCACCGATTGGATTACACCGAATTACGACTGATTCCGGACTACGAGCAGAGAATTATGATTCACCTCTCGGACAGCCGGACGATCGATTCTCTCGCGAGGGGATTACTTTCCCTTTCCCTGGAAAAGCACCGCCAGGAAAAATAGAGGTCCCGGTGACGCTGAGAAACAGCCCGGAATGGCAGACACTGAATTCTCGTCCCCGGAATGCCCCTCTTCCCACGCTTCCGCGGACTCGTTTCGCTCCACTCGGAGCTCCTCGAAGAAGCTTCGACGTTTCCCAAACGGGGATCGATAGGAGGGAGCAGCGGAGAAAAATGTCGCGGCTGGATCGCGGTGGGATCGCAGTCGAGATTAATATTTCGCACGGGAGCCTCCTGGATGAGCAGCTGGAACGCAAGGGCGAATGAGAGCGCTGGATTCACGCTCGACGAATAAAGACGAAGCTCGTCCGTTCCCCGCTGCATTCATTTTCATCCCAGTAGAAGTTCACGTGCGTTTTTTACAATCATGCCCCCTTTCTGCCCGGTCCCTTCTATCCGTTACAATTTCCGCGAGCGCCCACGCATCGTGTGTCTCTCGAAAGAACGATTTTTTCCGTTTCCCGGAGTGGCTGCTTCCAGTCCCTGCATCTACTAAGGCGCCAGGCGACAGGTAACTTCTCGATTGTTTAAAAAAAAAGTGATAAACGTCGAAAATCGAACGCGGCCAGGCGGTGACTTTTCACGACGAATCGTGGTATGTATCGCCGATGGTAGGGGGACTGGGGACAGGCTGGAAATCGAGGGACGAGGATCGTCGGTCGGCTAAGCCTCGATGATGAGGACAGAACGAGGATATTTCCGTCGTTCCATTGGGACACGAGGCGTCACTCGTCGCCAGATTTCCCGTGGCGGCCGTACTTCATCCAAAATTACCGGTGAAGCACGTCCGGCTGATTCATCGCCGGCTCTGTCCACCGCCCTGTCGGCGCGGCTAACACGGTAACAGTCGAAATTAGATGGGGGCACGGCGAATTCTGCAACGAGAGGCAAACAAACGCCCGAACCCTTTGGGTCTAAGGGAGGACGGTCCAAATTGAGTCCACGAATCACTCGATGCTCGGCCCCCCCCCCTCTCTCTCTCTCTCTCTTTGTATTTCCACTAAAGTAGTCTCACTGCCACGTACCAGCGTCTCGCACCCCCGCTCAGCCAGTGGATCCAGTGAGAAATCACCAGAGCTACACTCTTGCAACTGGGAACTATTCTATTCTCGACGAAAAATTCCATTCACGCCTGGCGAAACGTTGCCCGCGAATTTATCGCTGAAAAAGCAGAGGAAACGGCTTGGGAGACGCGGCCATATTTCGCAAGGTTTTTCATTCCGTCCCGCGGCGGGCGACTCGTTTCACTTTCGCCCATTGAACCCCTTTATCCCGATAATGAAAACCGTTACGGCGGCTAGTATCGGCGGGGGTGGACGGAAAAACTGAATCCTCGAGTTTGGGACCGTGATTTCCGCAATCTTCTTGAATGGCCGGAACGTAGCGGTTCCGGGGCGCGTCGCTGGGAACGAGGGGAAAACAAAAACGGCCGGGACACGGGCGCATCGTGGATGGCGGTGGTAACAGCGCGCCGCGTTCGATACCGTCCAGGGAAATAGTAATCCGTAAAGGTTTATCGGCCTGGGGAGCCATTTAAACGGGGGAAGAAATCACCGGTGGGGGAGTTCTTTTGCGGTTTCGCGCGGCTCGACCTCTGGCACCGTCGCGAATCGCAGGAGGTAATGGAGCCGGCGCTGGAGAAACGCGCGGTCGTAAATAGATTTCATACGAGGTGGATGCAGAAAGTTACATCGCACCTTTCAGGATAGTAATTTCTGGGTATTTGCGGGTGTCACTTGCCAATTAAACGCTATTAACATCCAGTATACTTTAGATACACGGTAAAATAGCTTTGCATCGCCCTCGAAGGCACGGAATATCGCGAAGTTCTCGCTACATTTCACGATTCCGCGCGCCCTTATCCTCCGGCCGCCCCTCGTGTTTTTAGCTCGTTATTAAGCGCCCGGGGAAGAAAGGAGCGTCTCGCGAGACGCGTGGAATTCGCGGGATTCCATTTTTCAGCCCCCTCGCCGTCGCGCTTGTGCCGCGAACAATCGTCGCGAGTATTTCAGTAACGAACGGCGCACAATAAAGGCCCCGGGTCCCTTCCACCGCCATGAAAGGCCGTGCAACGTTCCACGGCTGTGTTCCAGCGAATATCTACCGCTTCGCGCGGAACCCTCGTGTTCTCATTGACCCCCTCCCCCCCCCCCCCCCGCGACAAGAGGGATCCGCCTCTGATATCTCTCCTCGAATAAACGAATTATCGTGGAAGACTTCAACGCAACACTGTCTGCTCGTGCGAGCTTCCGTCTTCCTTCGCCTGCTGCGCTGTTGTCCGAGGAGGAGGAAGGTTACGAATGCTGATGGGAAGAAGGAAGCAGCGGGCGTTCCTGCGGAATGTGAGCTTCAATTTAGCCCCGCGTATAATACGAGGGTAATATGGGGTAATACGGGTCGGCATGAGGACACCGAGCGAATGGAATTGCAACGCGCAACCCCTGAAGACGTTGCGGTTCCAGAATGGCTCTGAGAGGATGCAGAAGAGCCGGAAGAAACTGGGCTGCTGGCGTTCTCTGCGCGGCAGCTCGGATATAGTTCCCATTGTCGGATATATTCGGCTGGTAAACAGCGTACGCATTGTTCGGGTATTAAGCGGAGGGATTTTCCCCGTTGCCGAGGGTGCTCGCGCGCATATCCCCGTCCGAGGACGATACTCGGGGCAATCGCCTGTCCCCTCTCCCTTTCAGCTCGCCCTCGTGTCTGCCTGGCTGCGAGCGGCAGGCGGACGCTAGGAACGTTTCAATCTTGCGGAGAGGAACGTGAAAGTGGCGTAAAAGGGCTCGTCTCGTGGAAATAATGAATTCTTGTCGCTGGATATTCCATCCTGTTGGAAAGTAAATAGAGGTGCAATTTCATATCCGGTGATTCTTCCAGGAAAATTCTTTCCCGTGGTAATTGGTCTTCAGAATTCATCGAGCGACGCGTGCGCTTGAGCAAGAATTCGTTCCATGTTCCTCAATAGTCTGCTACCTTTCGCTGGACCACAGCTTTCGGAATTTCCAACAAACCTCGACAAAGAAACGCAGCTAACTGCAACGCGATCCTCTCTTTGCACAATATGGCTGCAGGGAACGAAATCGGGCGGGCCGATTTGCATAAAGAACGCGAACGAAACGGTTAACGAGCCAAACAAAAAACTCGAACGAAAGAATGGAAATTTTTTCGAATTCCGAGGAGGTCGGGCTGCGAGAGAGGAGTGGAAAGGGCAGCTGCTCCGCGGAGAAAAGTTAAAGGGCCACCGTGCATCGAAATTAACAAAGTTACCGTGCACGAGCGGTCGACAAAGGAGATCCTTCCAGCGAGAACCGTCCGCATTCCGCTCGCGAATCGAGCTTTCGAGGCTCTCTTTTGAACCTGTGCCCGATATCGCGGGCATTTGCACTGTTCCGAGGGGGTGTTTCGCATATGCATGTGGCGCGAACGAAAACGTTGCCCGCTCCTACGACACGGAAAGCGCACCGTGCATACTATGCAATTCTTTCCGCCCTCACCGCCACCCACCACTCTTCCACGCGTTTCTTTCTAAGTTTTCCTTGCTCTTTTTCCGTTATTGGAAGCTTCAGGGCCAGTCCAGTTGTTTTACCTACAGTTGAACAAATTCCTGGCTGGAGGGAAAAGTAGTTAATGGAGAAAAGGGACAATGGCGTGCGATAAACACGATTCTGCACGATATATTGAATTCTGTGTAACAAAAGGGAAGTTTCTGTAACCAGGAAAGAAAGACGATTGTTAACAAATAAGTCCGTCGAAAATTACATAGATATTTCATATGCACTGTCATTAGGAAGCATACTGGATGCAGAAACAGTATGCTTCTTCTGCCATCTCAATTATGTATCCTTTCATTCGAGTGCGCTATGGAAAATTGTTCCTTCAACGTGGAACTTTACATTCAGAAGCAAGGATAGTGTGAATATAGTACCTGTTTCTCTTTGTTCGCGAACGTGAGCTCGAAAATTCTTGCCACGGAGATGGTACAAACTTCAGCCCCGTTTTCGTGCAGCTGTAGCTTCCGAATTACGAATCCAGTAGTATCGCGCGTTCTCCCCGTGCCTGACCAGACGCGACCTCGACTACTCGCAGCGGCGTCTGATCGAAAACGACTGCAACCATTTACGCGCGCATTGAGCCAGCTTTTGCAATACATACATATAAAAAATGCCTGTGCGCGACGCCCGTGCGATCGACGGTGGTGAAAAACATCTGTTTCCCCTCTCGCACGTAAAAATGTAGCGGCGATTTAATTAAACAAGAGTCGTCGACAACATTTGACGTGCGTCAAATAATTGATAGCCGCGTGTTTCAATTAAAAACGAAACTGTAAATGGTGCAGGAATATATGAAATCACGTTCCTTTTCGCTGCTCCGACGAGTGATAAAGGGTGCAACGGGGTGACGCGAGTTCCGAGGGATACATTCATTTCGGTCCGTAGCTGGTTGAATGAGCAACGTCGGTTTTTCAGTAGCTTTCAGGGAAAACAATTCGTTCGGGGTGTACAACGACGAATTAACGCGACGGCGTTAATTGCGTTTGGGACAGCCAGCCCCGGACGTTCCTCTAAAAGCGTTTCTACTCACCCCCCCCCCCCCCCCCCGTCCCCGATTTCTTCCTCCTTTTTTCGCAACGCCGCGCCGAGCTTCAATGGGGTAACAACCCAAAAGGAAGAGGAGGCTGGCACGAACAACAGGATTTTATATAGTCGGCGGGTTCCTCGAATTTTCCGCGAACGAGGAGCTACGGGCTACGCCGATACAAGCTAACGATCGGGCCCCAGCGAAAGTTGATGAATTCAATGGACCGGTTCGATGAAAATACGCTGGTTTACTCTTTCGTTCGCGGTGACCGCAAATGGAGTCGATTCTGCGCCCGGAAATATTGCCGCCACGAAGAAAGGAACCCATGTCGATGCAGATTTCTTAATGTAGGGCAAAGCGGATGTTTTTATAGAAGTCTGCCTCACCTTCTCGCAAACCGCATTCTGTACAGTGTGTATAATTATTTCAGTCATTAACCATTTATACCACAATTCGCTTACACTCTCACTTTCTTTCTCCCTCGTCGAGCAGTTTCCCTTTCGGGCGTTGCATTTCAACCCCCTCAGGTCCATTCCCTCGTCGTTCCACAATCGTTTTCGAAGAGAATGGAGGGCAAAATGTCGAGCCACTATTTCCTCGGTGCCTTTAATTCCTCGGCGAAGATTGTGACGGCGAAGAAACAGCAATCCCGGCCGCAGCTCGCCACAGACCGGTGTTAGCTAAGTGGAAAATCAAAGGTAACGAGAAATCGATTCCCGGCACAGGCAGCTTGCCTGGCCACGGCGAGGTTCCTTCGAGGCGAGATATATGGGGTCTGTAGCACGGCCAGCAACTTGTGTCGGGGGTGAACCTAATGAAACAAGGAGCAACATTCTCCCCCGCCCGCTTGTTCTCGCTATCTTCGACATCCTCAAGGAAGGAGCATCGGTCTTGGGGGTGGGGCGACCGACGATAGAATCAGAACCGCCTCGGGAGGTGGTTCGTGCTTGGAAAATAATCGCGAAGAGACAGCGGTCCCCGTCCTCTTTACGATTGGCCCCTGCTGAATTCTGAATCTCGCGGAAGCTAGTTTTCTGCCGAAGGAAACAAGGACAATCCTCCTTAATCCTCCAGATCTTGTGGGACAAGAGATCTGCATGGATTTCAACTGCACTTGGAGATGCGAACGTTGCATCCGCAACAATGTATTTTGAGCGTCTACGAGTGGTTCTTTGGTGTTTTTAAAGGGGGATGAATTTAGGAATAAACGAACAAGGAATGACTATGGTCGTCCATAATAAACTGATATCCCAGCCATGACTATTCTCGTGGCGAAATGCACAGTGAAGGTGGAGGATCCCCTGACAGACCGCGTTAGAATTATTTCGAGAAGGAGTTTCGTTAATCTCGAGCGCACTCGGGGGCGAGAGGCCAAGCATAATTAAGTTAATTCCATCCATCAAAATGTGTTCCCGTAATAACCGTGTACGATCCTTCCATTACCGTTCAAGTAGCTGAAATTCCGAGAACCGCTTGCGCCGCGTTCTCGGCGCAAACTGACTTCTATTAAAATACAACTCGACGGTAATCCCGTGCTACATACGATCTAAGAGGGGTATGGAGCGACTCTTCGAAGGCTAATGAAACAGGACAGCTGAAACAGAACACGCCCGGGGTAACCTAATCTTCGATGTTACACAGAAAGGGGTATGAGGGAGCATTACCTAAGCAGGGTCCAGGGATGAGGGTTCGTTTTATTACCAAAAGGTAGCGTGTGTTGCGCGTGCTTTTCAAGGTCGACGGATCAAGCGAGGAGGTACTAGACAGGCTTCAGAGCACGCTGCGTGGAAAGCGTTCTTCGCAGTCTATTTCCTGGTGCGTTTCAACAAACCACTTTTCCCGGCGTTTGACGAGACATCATTAATTAATCAACTGACGTGCACCGAGTGCGTTAATCATCTGGTACTATCAAAAGCGCCGCGTATTAATTAGAACATGTAAATCTCTCGCGCCGCGAGCAAACGCTTCGTGCAGCTTCTTTGCTTTAATTAATTAAACCTGAGTACTTTAAAAGAAACAGAAGAAACCAGGGTGGGGGGGAAGTTGCGGTCTGGTTACGAACAACCGGGAGAACGTCGGAAAAACTTGCCGGGGATTAAAGACCCGTGATTACTTAGCAAAATCTTTGCTACCCCTCGTGTTTCCATTCTCTCTCTAATTACAGACTCGATAGGTACGTCTCGAACTGGACACCTTTGTGGATAGTTTTGCTTGATTCAATTCTTTTATAGCACTCGGGGTGGTTCTTCATCCATCGTGTCTACGGGCATGAAAAATAAAGGATCATCGCCAGAAGGCGGAGGAGAGCGGGAATAATGAAATGAGCAACGAGGAAGTAGGGGTAGCTTTCGTATCGCGTTCAGCAGCTTCTTTCACGTATTCTCGCGATTACAAATGTTATTCCTCGGGGAGGAGCGAAACCCTCGACACCTGAATGCGCGATGAAGCATCGCGGCGTCCTTCCCTCGCCGCCCCTCGCCTCTCCTCTCTTAAACGGAATTTATGCCGCTCTTCCCCGTCGGCTTCGCCCTCTTCTTCACCATTTTTTTTTTCCACCCCTTCATCGTTGCGCGCCTTTTTCCGTCGGACGATGTCTGACTACTTACGCCACGGGCGTCTGTTTCCACTTAACGAGCGGCTCGTTCTGGCAGCTCCGCGAGCTCTCTTTTGTCGCGAACCCGTGGGCATTAATATTATTGAATTACTGTCGCACTGGCGAAACCCTCGCTGTGGGATTGTTCACCCTATTGCATTATTTTTCATCTCGCGAGTGTCCTGCCTGCTTGTGGTACGATTCTCGGGACGAGACGAAAGGAATTAAGAGTCTCGACCCTCTTTCAGCTTACGCTTAAGCCACTTTGCGATAAAGGGAGGCGAACATCGTGTCGCAGATTGGTGAACAATGTACATCATTGACCGTTACTCGCAAGCTCGAACTGGATGGACCAGTATACTCTCCTAATCGATGTACAGTGTTCGATGAAATGTTTATCAAGCTGTATATATTCATGGAAGCTGAGTTCTCTAGCTTTACAGGCACTCGAGTGTTGAGTTACGATGCAACTATTAAATTTCAACGCCCCCTCGGTGGCAAGATCTCCGTAGCTTATATCTTCCTCTCTAAATTGTATTGCAGGGCCGGGTTGAAGGATCGTATCAGCATATCTGCTATTGTTTCACTCAAACTTTTCATCCCTGCCGCACAATTGACGAAAGCATAACATCACATTCCATAAATTTGGACAAAAGATGGCAGAACGCAGCCACGGATCGTAAAGCGTGCATACAAAACCTCGTCCTCCTCCGTGCTCCTTCCACATAACCGTAACTATAACGGAACACCAGATTCCCGATACAATGACAAACAAAGGAAGCCGACGACAAAGGTCCATCGTCGATAGAAAGAATTTGATTGATTAACTTCATATTCTTTGAACTCTCTCTAGAAACCTCTCCACCTGCTGAGTGCGTCAGGATTCAATCGTCCATCAATCAACCGATGCAATTACAAACCGGATGCAGGAAGCAAACGCATTTGTGTATTTCGAAGGAAATAACTATAAGGGTAGGTATAAGTCTTCCCATTCAATTCCTGCATCCCGCTGTATATCATCACAGAATGTCCTCTAAAGAAAACATGGTCGACGATACGTTCTCGTGGTCGCTCGTGAATCCTGCCAGGGTATTGGAAATTCCGTGGACAGCAGCTTTTAGTGCTTACCCCACTGGGGCCGGTCAAGTTGTCGCGTTAAACGCGATCTAATCACGGAAGTTTGGACGTTGCTTGGCCATGCAAGGAGAGGAGCCAACGTATTATACGAAGACGCGTGACAGTTTCAAGTTAAGCGAGATACGCGTCGCAGGACTCGTCCTATCGATTGGAGGAACGTGTCGTTCGGCCGTGTCTTCTCCCTGGGACAGGATGCCTCTTCTCATTTGCATTAATCATTACGTGCATGTCGCGCGCGTGCACACATCTCGGCGTCGGTCCCGTGCAAGCTCGATGGCTGGCCGGAAGAACAGCGACTCGGCTTGCGGGGCCGACATCGATTATTTACGCGTTGTTTGCCCCGTCGGCGAAGGTAGGAAGCGTTGAATTAAAGATCGATCCTCGAGATTGGAAGAAGTTCCAGGGTCTTCTTTCTGGAATTGATTCTGGACGGTCCCGCGGAAATGAATTTAAAGACATCGATGTTAGAAGTTGCAAGTCACAAGTTTCCCTTCGATTGACTTCGAGAGGAAGTCGGAGGAGGTATCGGGGAAACTGGGATGAAAATTCCGACTTCTCAACTGTCGTTTTCTGACGTGGGCTTAGCTGCAGGTAAATGAATCCGCGTCTCATCGTGTGCGAGTTAGGTTTCATTAGTTCTTGGTAGCGAAACGATTTCACCGTTTCGGGAGAACGTCAGGCTACTGATCGAATGTCCTGGTCAATAAAATCTGGGAACTTGACTCCAAAACGATCGAGGAATTCGCAACATCCATCTAGCCCCGCGTGTAGTCGGTCACCATAACAGCTGCTCCAAACGCTATGCCGATCGATAGTTTGGTTAATCGCCGATGTAACGCCCAAATTGCTTGTAATAAATGCATCAGTTCGCAACACCGCCCAAGCCCCGATCGCGTTCGTGCATTGTGTGTAAACTGTTAATAAATCATCGACGGTTTGCCACCGCGAATCAACAGTCGTGGGTAAGCAGGAGCATTCCAATATAGAAAAATTCATATCCAAAATGAACGAGTTTAACGAACTCAATCTTGCCGTTGCAATCAGCAGCTTTTTTCCTCCGATTAGAGATACCGACTCTTTCCCGTTCCTCTGAATTTGCTCGATCTTCTTGGTTACTGGAAAGCCCTCCTTTCATCAGCTTCGCGATAATTGCTGCAAACACGCCGATCAATTAGTGGCGGTTCAATTACGCGGTCAGATTCCTTTCCTTCGATTGTCGACTCGCTTCAGGAGTAATTATCGTTTCGAACCTTGCTGCCGTTATCGATCACTCAATTTGCAAGCTCATCCGAGTGCTTTTACTTCTTATTTGCATCATTAACCGCCCGGTATTGCCCATTTCTCATTGAATGCGTATCGCTTCGCGCGGTCACGCCACGGGCACTCCACGCGAGCGGAGTTCCGTCGAATAAAATCAAGGTGGAAGCATAAAGTTTCTTGTTTTGCCTGTTCCGCTGGCTTCGCACACCCTCCAGCTGAAACTGTACATGGAACCACCCTGGCCCTGGCAATCGTGCTTACGGCAAGTGGCAACTGTTTCGCTTGTAACGCCGCGGAATCGCGTGTGCAGAACGTGAGCATTTTACGGTCAAACGCCATGGCTGTCGTTCATTCTGCAAAGCTGTTAAACGCTCGGATCGCTCGAACCACCGTTTCAATAACCGTGCGCCAGCAATTTGTCGATTTGCCTGGACAAGCTGCGAATTTCCAGAAAGGACTGACAGCCGTTGAACCCGTGACGAGCGCCGATACGCGGATTTCGCGATTTTCCGAGGCCGCTCGTGCTGAATTATTGCACTTCGGGGAGAGTGTAATGAGGTTCCAGAACGGGGCCACCGGTTCCGCTGATGTGGCAAGCTGGTCTCGTCGATGGGAACGAGACGGAACTCCCCGCTGGGAAGCCTTGCAAATTCTTTCAATCAGCCCAGCGCGCAACGATTCCGCGGACGGTGGTTCGGGAACGAACAGCTACAAAGACGAATCGCGGTGATTTTAACGCGAAGAAACGGCCAGACGTGATCGGAATCGGTCGCCCTCCTCGGCGTGCTCACGTCTTGGAGGATCCCTAGCAAACATCGCGATTCCGCGCGAAAGAATGCACGAGGAATTTCCAATGCGGGATGCTGCATTAAGTTCAACTTCTAACGGGTGACCAACGTTCCATTCAGATTCAAAAATTGTACACCGCATCGGCATCGAGGACCTTAACAATCCGACTGTCCGCGGAACGAAGCCCCGAGCTCCTCATTAAAACGACTTGTCCACCGACAAGCAACGTATCCAAAGCAACACAGTGATTGCGCGATAATTCGCAGGGATTGTTGACACCCCTGCAATCCCTCCCTAGTCAAACTACAAGATTTTCGCGCACAAGTACACGACGGGGCTTGGCAAGCTCGTCGAATGCGCGATGGTACACGCGAGATGGTGTCGCGAATAGCGCAATTGCGGTATCAAGTGGCGTATTGTCCATTCCGCTGTCCCCGTGTTCATCCTGGCTCGGGCTTGACGTCGGATACGGCGTGAACGTTAACACCAGCGTGGATTTCGAGTGGCTATTACACGTCGCTGGCCCTTACAAATTCCCGTCGCGTCGCGCCGCGCCGCGGCCTCGTTCACGTTTGCGACTTGTAATCAAAATTACCGCCGGCCGTTCCCAGTGTCGGCCGACGGAGGATCTACGCCCGTTGCTGGCGCGGGTTTACACGTGTGTAAACCCCCCCGATCGGCATTTGCATCGAGTCAACCACGAAACGCACGACCCGCATCGACCCAGAACGGCTCGTATCAGCCACGCTCAAGGGCCTCGCGCTCCAGTTTGTTCCCTTCTCGAGTGACTTTTCAGCTGCTCCACCTTCCCCCCCCCCCCTCCTTTCACTTTTCCACCCATGTAATTAGTTATGTCTCCCGTCACGCCGCACACGAACGATCTCCCGAGGCAGGCGCGCGGATTTTTAATTGGTCACCGCGAGGCTTTCGGCCTACGAGCGGTTCGCTGGTTCGTAACCGTTAATATCGCTGTCGACGAAGCACCGAATCATTGTGATTCATCCGTGAGAATATGAACGGAGATGTAATGTTGGTATAACGAAACGGTTGCGTCGGCTGCATCCCCTTTAGCCGGAGCGGAGAGTGGCAGGGTGAATACAAATACGAAACGGTCGAGTATGGAAATGGACGAGAAAGTGGAGCGTTGCCGTCAAGTAAATTACTGGAAGTCAATGCGCGGTGCAGGCGTATCGCGGCGGGCGTCGATCGAAATTGCATTTTCCGCCGCGGCTATTATACGCAAAGCAAACAAACGCCCAGAAGAGCTTTGATTGTAGCTAGCCGACGGGCCGCTAAATCGAACAATTAACTCGCGCTTATTATCAAACGTTCGAAAACAGTGGCCGCGTGGTTTCGTCTCGATTAACAATTAAACCAGCTGTTTGAATTGTCGCGTGCCCGACGGCAAGTAACGGAACGTTGCTGTTCCCTGTACCGTTCCGAGCTGCACAGTGCCCGCCCGGAGCTGCGCAACGAATTCACCTCGGCGAGAGGAAAGATCATTCTTTATTCCAACCTGGAGGCTTCAGAAACGCCCTCTCACCTCGATACGTTTTTCTTCCTAACTAATTAAACTACCCGTTCGCGCCTCCCGCGTTTTTCACCCACCGCGGCCAGATTAATCTTCGAACGAGTCCGCGGGAACTTTAAAACTCCCGCGATTAACCGAGCGACGGGACCATCGGTCTTCCCCGTTTCGCCGCGCGATTAAAATGCGAATTCCTCGGCGGCCCCGCGTGGAATCTCGCCCCTGTGCTTCCTATCGCTGGAAACTCCGCCGACGATGGAGAAAAGCGCACTTTTCTTCCACTTACCGCGTAATGGACGCGACCAACGCGGCTCCATCGAGTTCCTCAGCGGAACCGGGGCGAGGCTGTTCGATTTTACGTTGACTCGTATCACTGTCGCTACGCCGCTGACTCGTACCACTGGCGCTGCACGAGGCGTGTGTAAAATTGCAAGTGTCGCGGGCCCGTATGGAGCTTCCAGGCCACTGTTGGTATTATTTGAAACTTGAAAATCGAAGCAACACGTCGACGTATTGAATTGCACCGAGGAGTCGTTGACAGGGACAGTGAAGAGGGGATGGAGGCTTTAATAAAGCAGGGGCTAAGTGAGATCATAGGGCGATCAGTTAGTTTAGCGACAACTGAAAGCCAGCTAGAGATACGATAAAAAATTGGTACCAAGGGGATTCCGATTTGCCGTTTCACGGAAACGAAAAGTAACTACATAGAAGCCGGGGGGGGGGGGAGGGGGGCTGGCAAACGCCGATGAAACCGGCGAAACGAGAATTTACTGGCGGAGTTCTGGTTAGCAAGAAGCTGGTGCCACGATCGAAAGCAAACCTCGCGCGGAATGAAAATTTATATCGCCAAGGACAACGACGGAACGTCCCCTGCTCAACCTGCCCGGTATAAGCTCCAGCTATCCCGACGTTGCTTCCAGGGCGTCTTTCGTTATCTGCAAGCCCCTGGCCCCGTCTAAAGTCGCCCGGGGAAGAAAGAAGGAGGACCGTTGCCGTATAAATTTCAACGGTATTAATTAAAAACTCCGCGGGTCGTTTCAGCAGGGTAACGCGACGAGTAATTGAATCCTCGAGACAAAAGCGCGGCGTCGGGGCGAGCGTCGGCGAAGCTGGGGGCGGCGGAAAAAGAAAACAGAAGAAGAAGAAGATGGGAAAGTGGGGGGGGGGGGAGGGGTCGAACATTGTTTACCGATAAAGACAGGGAAAAGTTACAGGGAGCGGGTAACGCCCACCAACCCCTCTGTCCTCGAACGATATCGGGAAACTTCAGGACTATGCCCGTCCCTCGCCCCTTGTCTCTTTTATTATTTCCAAGCAGCTGAAGGCATCGGTACCTTCGGCGACAGGCGTTTCGAGGCTGCACCGGGCAAGAAAAAGGGCCGAGCCACTGGAACTTTCCTCTATCAGAGGCATTAAGAACGGTCGAGGGGGGTGGAAGTGCAGCACAGTATCGTTATTTCCCGCCGCGCGAGTCTGTACGCGAATTTATCCAGCCGCCGGCGTGTCGTATAAAATAATGAAACATTAGGGGGCGGTGTCGGGGAACTTTCGATGCCCCGGAGCCACACCGGGTGGTGGGATTCGGGGATGCAGCGTCGCGCGAAAGTTATCTACCTCGTCGATAATCCCGCGATCGCTACGGGCGGGGACGAATTGTGTTTGAATTCTATAACCTCGGGAACTCTGAATATAGTCCACGAATTCCGGATACTTTCTCCGTTATTCATATTCCGCGATACGTCTACTTTCCCTGGAATATCCCTCACGTGAAATCGAAAACCTGTTCAAGGAGGGATTCTAGGTTGCCCTTTTCGTGAAAATTGTCAAAAGGTGTCGAGGTCCCGAGCAGCGTAGAACCATCTATATCCGCCGTCGGGTTTCTTCAGACACAGTTTTTCTTCCCCTTCTCCGTTGATGGCGTCTTCAAAGGAAAAGCGAAAGCAGTGGATAGCCCCGAGTGGTGTTGCCAGCCGACCTGTCGCATTTTCGTACCCGGGGATTTATGATCGGCCAGCTATCGAACATCGATAACCGATTGGCTCGCCCATACGAGTCGTGGGAAAATCGCGAGGGGCGAACACGTGGCAGAAAGCGATTCAATCGACGCGAATGCACTTCGTGTACTCAGTCGCGAGCTTGTGTTCTCCGTGGGGCCACGAGCAGTGTCGCGGGAGTAAGTAATAACAGAATCAATTGACCATTGCAAGTTTGAGTGCAGAAATAGTTGATAAAACGGGGGGAAATAAAAATGATAGCCTCTTAATAAATTCCCTCGATTGCCTATTACGCGACTGGAATTCCACCACAGAACATCCCCCACCCTTTTCTTACCTGCCTACCTCAATGTTCTTCAATGTCCTTTCAAAATCGGAAACAGCTACGACGTTCAGTCTTGTTTTGATCGCGAGAGTGCGAAGACCCCCGTTAAAACATCCATGTGTCGTTCGATTGACGAGATAGTAAAGTTCATTTTCAAAGTTCATTGACACTCGTAGCAGTAATCGAACGATATAAAACGTAGCTTTCACCACGATCGAACTCTTACGCGCTTATTTAATAAACGTGTCAAACGCCAGCCAGATAAAGTAACTGAAGAGAAGTGAAAATACTCTATACCAGCCTCGCGCGTGAGTGCAGGTGCCACTGACATTTAAATAGCGCGCCCCGGAAGTCGAGCTGTCGCACTTCCTCGGCTGCATCTACCAACCTTCACCTGCCAGCAGAGCGAACCTTCTGACTAACAGAAATGTAAGATTTCTCTCATCCCTTTCGCGGAGAAATTTTCGTGTGTCGACTCACACCACATTCCTCGGACGTTCTACATTCACTAGCTCTCGAAAGCAGAATTCCCATTCGATTCACAATGATCGAACATCTCCGTGTCCAAAGCCAAAGTGACCCGTAACGTTTTATCGCGCCAAAAAATCAAAGCAGATCGACCCTCGATTCCCTTAATTTGCGGAGCAAAGGGATCGATCAAAGGGGTGGTTTATCGCGAGGGATCTTCGCTGACGAGCGTCCGCTTCGTCTCGGGACGTCGTAACTTCCGTTCGATTTCGGTGGACGCGTCACGATTGGGACTGCCGAAAACGACGGTGGAAGTAAGTCGTCGTTTCGGAAAAGCGTGGCCGTTGCGCGAACGGGGGTGGGCGAGATAATAAAATCTGTACGGGAGGATAACGTTGCATTGAATCGAGTCGCGTCGTATCCCGTCGCTTCGATTCCTTTAAGGATGAACGGTGGATATATTTACGAGCAGTTCGGCAATTGTAACCTCGTAAAACCGGCACGTTTCCCTTGGCTCGCGACTGCGCTCGAGCGGCGCAACAAAAGGGGTGGCGAGCGAGAGATAACGGAACGGGGAAAGACGGAACGATCTCGGATGCAACGGGAACGGTTATGACGCGATGCTCTATCGAATATGCATTATTCATCGTTGTCCAGTAGCCTTTGTTGCTGGAACGCGCGCAGAAGGGTAAATATCCCCCCCCCCCCTCGATCGTTCGCCCCTCCAAGTATCGCGTGTCTATCGAAAAGCTCCGCGAGGTCGATATTTTTTCACCCGTCTACTGACTTCTCGAATCGTTCGATGAAACTCGGAGTTGTTGAGCGGTGTCTGGTCTACTCGCAGGAATATTCAAGCTCTGCTTCTTCATCGGCTCTGAAATACTTGAGTGTCTGGACGTGGCCACAATAAGACAGTTTGGGAACAAAGAAACGATCGTGCCGAGAGATCTGGCGACCTCCGGACCAACGTTCGGCGGACAGCTTTTCTTCGCGAAGAAAGGAATTGTACAGGTTTACGCAACATCCCGTGACAGAGTTTTAAGGGTAGTTCTCGAAGTGGAAGGCGTGACAGGCGGCTCTACAACGAGGTCACGTGTTTTGTATCGAGCGTAACTGTCTTCCGAATAGCCTAGACTTGCGTCGTGGTTCGTCGCAAGAAGCTGAAACCGGTCCTCGATCCCTTCGCGCTTTCATCCCCCTCCCAGGTTCCCAGAACTGCACGATCTGTGTTTTTCTGCGAACGTACAAGAGAAGCGGTTTGCGTCGCGGCAACATCGATTGCACGACTGTTACCCCGTAGCATTCTACCCCGTATTTGGCTTTTACAGGGGCGAATCTCTGAGCGTGAATGTAGAAAAAGGCTGGCCGATTGTACGCTTGTCAAATACGATTGATAGGGAGCTCGATTGGCCATTCGCTTCTAAATTCCTGGCCGGATAAAAATTTTAAGTTTCAACTGGTTTCCGTTGGAGCAGGAATCTATAGCTTCTTGATAAGATCCCGAGGAATTAAACTTTTTAGTATCGTGCAGCTCACATTTATCGCTCAGATATACAGGGTGTTCGGCAACAGATAATAGAAAATGAAATGACTGCTTTACTTTCTACTATCTGTTGCCGAACACACTCAGTGCGTGTTACTAAATCGTCAAAAGCGTTGGCCAAGTGGAATAATACATCTTAGCGATTCTCGTTTGAAAGCATCGTATGGCTCTTGAGCTTATTCGATTTTCCACTCGTTGTTGAGGCGGTAACGTATCGCTGGCAGCCTCGAAGGATCGGATTTTCGGTGCAACAGCTTCTGAGGAAGAGCGAACGATCCCCAGAAGTTACGTGTGTTTGTATGCGTGCCAGGCTCGATTGATACCACGAATAAATCACGCGCTGCCCTTGCCTCCACGTTATTCAGCCCATCCACCCCTGTGATCGCGTGAAAGAACAGTCCCTCCCCGTTCTACATTTTTCACCCCCCTCGGGCAACAGGGAAAAAATGACAGGGCAACGCGTGCAACGCGCGTCCAGTGATTAAGCTCGCCTCGGCGTTCTCGCCGAGCGTAGAAGCACGAGAACGAGTGGCATCGTTTACTCGGTTATTTTTCTTGTTGCCGCGAGTTTGGCCGGCCCGCGAATCGAATTTTTCAATCGAGCCTCGAAATTTGTTAATCGATCGAGCCCCGATAGCCGTCCACTCGGCCAGGAATCTGTATATTTTTTGCCAGCTGCAGGCGGGAGTTTCACGACACGTTTGGCCGCGATTGAAGTGGCCCTCCGCGAAACGTAGAGCCCACTTACAGAAACCCCGAAAATTTCACAGCCATCAGTTTGCCCGAAATTGCCCCCACCGACGCCATTCGTCTTTCGGCTGACCGGTTCGCCGCAGTCGCGGCTGTGCCTAGTAATTCGATTAACCAGAATCGACGCGCTCTCCACCCCCCTCTGTACTCCCCGCTCTACCTTTCATTCTGTTTCTCCTGTAGGCGACACGATTATCGATAGCACTGGCGCGCGTAGGGTAACACGGATCGCGATGACGGATCGCGCGATCCCGATCCAAGATCAACTCGATTTAAATCCTTTGAACCGTGACTCGACCGCGAGACGCTGGAATTCGCTGGCATAGGGGTTGTAATCGAAATACGTCGACCTGGTAACCGACTCTGCGTATCGATTTATCCAGTGAATCACTCTCGACCAGCTGCTTGTAAGCTGACGCTTGCAGTTGCTTCCAACGATAGAATATAATTGAATAGGCAAGGGTGGAAATAGTTACGCAAAGGGGTTGAAGGCGACTTATCGCTCGTCAAGGGTAATCTTGAAAGTTATTCCATGACAAACGCAGCAAGGTATTTGGGTTTCGGTTACCTCTGCGTGGAGGGTGCAAGTATATCGCTGAATTGACTTAAGGAGGGATCGACTCCTTGCTTCGAATCCGAACATGGCCAGATACAGACTGGTGCCCCCCCCCCCCCTGGAATAAGGTGAGGCTGTTTACACGCGTGTCACCCTTCTCCCAAGAGTACGAGGCTTGATACACGCGCTGGATTTCAGGCGGGAGTTTCTTCAGACGCGTTTCCTTGCACCAATCACGCGTGTTCGCGTACAGCAAGTTCTTGGGCTACGCCTTTGCGAAATTTTCTTTACAACACGAGGTTCAAATAGAACGTGTACAAGCGGTGAACCCCAAAGGGTTAATTAATAAAGTGTCTAAATAAAAGGGTAGTGAAATCTGCACCCCTTCTGGTCACGCTCTATCACCCCGCGTGAATGATCAAAAGAAAACTGATACGCAATATTGTTCGATGCGGCACGCGTAATATGCCGGGGAAAGAATTTCGCGAATGGCCGAATATACGATACAAGGGGAACCCGTGACATCAATGGCGGAGCACGCGGTACACAACCGGTGAATAATTGTAGAGCAGAAACGCGGTTGATGTATTTCACGAATGCCTGGCAGCGTTTCCGTTAACTCTCGCGGCACGCTGGTGTGGCGTGAAAATTTCACGGGGGGGAAAAAAAAGAGAACGAAGTGGGGAAAAAGGAGAATTGAGATACTCGAGACACTTTTATTTCGATGCTCGTCGCGGTAGAATCGACGGACGACGTTACATCGTCCAGGCGCGGACGGGCTGACAGAATTCACGCGCTGGCTTGGATATTTTTCAAGTCTGAACGATGTAGATTTTAAATTAACTTTTTAATTAAATTCCACCACACTTTAGAGCGAGTGCGTGAATATAATATCGATGTACAAAGTGCTCCACGTAATGATGCTGCAGTTAATTTATTTTTCCACTCTCTTGTCCGAGAGAAACTTCTTTATTTGTCAGCTGAATAATTTCCATGGAAAGTAGTGGGAGGCACTGCTCGTCTTTCTTTACTGGAGGAAGGTTTCTCTTCTACAATGTATCGATGCTTCGTCCTACACGCGTGTAATGAATGCTTTTGGAGCTGTTCATTTCATTAACGTCGACCGGAGCGACCTCACGTAGCTGTACGATTCTTTTCCCAATGTCCTTTGCTTCTGATGGTTCTAGCGACCGACGGAATTTATCAGAATAAATCTGTCCGATGGAAACTGACCCGCCAGTGATTTATCCCGGCTCGGCGTGCTTCATCTTGCCGCTCGGGCGGAATTGGGGAATTTGCATATCGACGCGATTCCCGATTATTGAAAAGTCGAAATCGCTATCCGTCAAGAATCCTGGCCGCGTCCAGGGCGGCTCGTGAAATTGAAAACGCGACGGTTCCGTGAAATATTCAGTCAGCCTCGATGGCACGCGCGCCACGTCAAACGGAATACGATAAGTATTCGAAAAATGTCCGATGATCTCGTTCCACAGCCACTGTATAGATTCAACATTCCGGCGCAGCTTGTCCCAGAAAAAAAAAAGTGGCCAGACATTGGGAAAGGCATTGGCCATTCAAAGGAAACGCTTACATTCTGATCAACCACTTCGTGTCTGTCGTAGTATTTTACGATATCGAAGAGGTTCGTAGAAACGTGATTCTACTTGGACATATTGAAGTTATGACTCTTAGAAGAAACTGCTTCCGCGTCGCTCTTCGATTTCATTTCGCAGACCGTTCTTCGAGCCCTCGACTTCATTGTCCAATAGGTACTCTGAATTTCTATCAATGCACAAGCGTGAAATAAGCATACAAAACGCGCCGAGCGATGCCAGTTTCCCGTTCCATCCCTGAAATCAGAACGTTCCAGCACTTTGCCCACGGGAGTACTCTCTTTTATCACGCTCATTATCACCCCATTCAACTTCTTCCTCGTTCCGGCGTTCACGAGCCGATGAGCATCGCGTGCTCGGTGGCGCGCCGGCCCAAAAACCGCCCCTGTTGGATGCACTTTGGTGCCAGAATTTAGGGTCAATTAATAAATAAGCCACAGATGGGGGAGCCGCGGGGGGGGGGGGGGCAGGGCAAATATCAGGACAATTACGAGCAGGTGCGGCCGCGACCAGCCGCTTAAACTCCGCTTAAATAAGCGCCGTTTCGTGTGGACGAGCGCGAGTGTGCGTGGGAACCTTAGTCCTTGCAGGCGCGAATTATGCTCGTGCCGCTGAGAGTCTTTCCATGGCGGAGAATTAATGTCAACCGGCACCTGCGCCGAGTTGGTCGAGCCTGGATATCTTTGGTTCGGCGGGGGAGGATATTTCGGTAACCGAGAATCGTTAAGCTGCGTTAATGCTTGAGGAAAATACCACACTTAATCGTTAAGATCTACGTTTACTTTCTACATTCGACTAGGAAGAGTGCATTATCCCCTTCGGTGAATCGAGAATTTACGCACCCATATCACTCGTGGTCGTGAATACAGAGTGCGCCGTTTTATTACTGTAAAACGTAGCCCCATCCGAGGTACAGCTTCGTAAACCTCTTACCGTCCTAAACGGTTTACAAGCTGACCTCGCGCGTTACGACGTCCGTGGCGACGTGAGCAAGACAGGTGAAGAATTATGGTGATGGAGTGGTGTGATCTGGGAATGATTCTTATGCGTTTGAGGGATCATTGATGCGTGGACTGAAATAGGACACTGAGAAATAATTACTGCGGTTGACCGCTTCAAGCATGGGAATGATGAAAGTTGCTGCAACTATATTCGTACTAAATTCAGGGACTACCAAAAGTTGTTAATATTTAGCACGATACGTGCTCCGCTTCTCCTGGTTAATACGCTGGTACGCGAGCTTGCGGGCGGACGCACATACCCGTTATGATTTCGCTAGGGCGGAACCCTTTAATCCCCGTACAATGATCCGCAGCGCGATAATTAATGTACAGCGGCCGCCAACTGGCGCGCGAAAAGTCGCGGCTATTTCGTCGGGGCTCGTTCATTCGCCGATGCCACGCCACTCGTCCATTCGATGTCCCACTCGAATCGAGGGGTCCTCGAGCGTGACGCGATGGCAACCACAAACGCCACGAATTTTCCGCCCCCCCCCCCCTGGCACGAATGTGTTCCATTCTCTGGCAAAATCTGATTTCCCGTATTCCCTTACATATTAATAGCTGCCACAGCAGCCGTAATCCCGTTTCCAAAAGTATTCCAGCGTTTACCAAAGGACAGTCTTCGTTTGCAGCCTGTAAATTCTACCCATTCATCACTCAGCTTTGTGTCTTCCATTGGATTTAATGTACAAAACGAAACGAATGAAAAGTTGGAGATTTCGGAGTGGAGAAATTCTCTGATCAAAGCGAAAATCGTCATCGCGTCGAATACTTCGCTTAGGGTGGCGATTCCACGTACTCGCAGGGATGCCTCGGTTGATTCCCAAAGTCGCGAGCGAGAGTGGGATGTAAAAGGGTGGCTCTCAGTTCCTTTGGGCGTGAGATCGACACGTAAGGAATGGATGTGCGTATCGTGATAAACCTGGAGCCGTTATCGGTGCCGACTCGACGATTCAAACCCTCTCCAACCCCTCGGGGATGTCGTAATTACGTGCAACTCTTTTACTCGACACACTCGTCGATTCTCCTCTGGCTGACGGGTGGAGCCTCCACTCGAGCCTCGAATGCCTCACTCGAAATCGACCTGTTTCGAAACACTTTCAATTCAGCCTGGCTGATCTCTACGCCTATGTTTTCCACTCGTTTCACGGGCAACCGTTGTAACCAACCATCCACCGAGAATTTTCAAATCGCCGTTGATATCGCCCGTTTCCAACTAACATTTTCGCAGTATCATAGCTTGGAAAATCACGCATACAACCCGAACGGTTAAAATTACGCTGCAATTTTATGAATATTTCAGTAGAATAAGTGGCCAGACAGAATACCCGTGCATGCCAGGCACACGGAACGAGCTCCGTATCACGTGGAAACTATCAGCTCGCGATTAATCCGGCCGATCAGGTGAAACGATCGCGGGAGACGGAGAATGGGGCGAAATGGGTAGGAAAAAACGAGGAAACTAATAGGGACAGCATGAGGGGGCTTTAATGGATGGCAGTTTCCGCGGCGTAATTGGTCGGCCGTGAACGGCTCGTGGAATGTTTTCGCGTCCGACTTCCTCTCAGCCTCGCGACTATTTCCGTTTTCGAGTATTTCCAACAGTGGGGTGGGTCGTCGGGGAACGGAACGACGGGATGAGGGGAGGGCGAGAACGCGGCAACAAAAGGAGCAAGAGCGTGGCACGTGGCCACGTGGACCGTACCGATCGTTTATTTTTTTTTTTTTTTTATGAAAAACCATCCCCCTCAGGTATTGCGCTGTACGTGTGACTCGGGGGTGGCTGGTTGCAGCAAATCCACGGTGCCGAACGAGTATTTACTTGGACCGTAATTTAATACACGTGGCCGAGAAGGGGGTGGAGGGTAGCGCCGATATCGAGGTGAAAATTTTATTTCCTCGCCCGAGCACCGTTTCCATTTATCCCCGTTTTCCCGGCGTAGCGGGAGCCGGCAACCCGTCCTCGAGAATGAACGGATAAACACGAAAGTTCGTGAAAATAGAAGCGCATGGGAAAGAGAGCAAGGGGCCGCTGATAAATTTCTCTATTCTATTTATCGAACGGACCCGATACTTCGTAGTGATCGAGGCCACGATCCCCTTACGATACTGTTTCGCAGCATCGAAGGCTACGATCGCTTGCGCGCTTTTCAACGGATTTCAGCTGGGTTTACGAGCCGACCAATCCCCTTTTAATTGGGTTATTAGGCTCCCATTAAATCGGACACGCGTGGCCATCGGCATCGATCACCTGCGTGTACGGTCGCTTCAAAACTGGCCGCCTGGCGTAATTCAGTCGCCGATTGGGGAATCGTGATTGGATTGTTGGTGGACCCGGCCTAAATCGTTGATAAAAAGAAAGCCTTGTAATTACTATTTTAGAACGAAATGTGGGACATTTCTTTAACATTTTGCGTACATAGTAATTCCAAATCGACCATAGATAGATGAATTCTATGGAGAATTCCCGTTAGTGGAATTCCCTAATCAATTTCTGATTAAAATTTAATCTCCCAAATCTGAAGAATGAAGCTAACAGACGCGGTAATCACTTCCGAGCCCTCCACTTCGATGGATCTCCAATTGAAATGGAGAGTAGACCGTTCGAGCGCCGAGTCAGCCAGCGATCGATTTCGGAAACAGATTTTTCCACGGGGCTCGGGCAGTGTGCCTCTGCGGTTTTGTACGGCGAGGGAAAACAAGAGGCCGGGAATATTTTTCGTTAACCGGAGAGACAGGCGGGAACAGTATTTTCTGGCGGAACAACGCGATCGCGGCGAGCGTACCGCGAATGTTTACGGGTATTCGTTTCGCGGCGACGGACACCGTGGTCGGGAGACGAACGGCAGCATCGATTTTCTATAAAATTACCATAAGTTTCGTGTCACCGGCAACGTGCTTGTTTGGTCAGCTGTTTGCCGCCGAGTCCGAGTCCTTGGATATAATCGCCTGATGTATTAACCGACCCCTTCGTTGTTATTTCGCTAATGGGATCGCTGGCGCCCTTCGAGCAACGGAAAACAAGACTCCCTTGGAATACATTCATAGGAAATTCCCCAGAAAGCCAACGGAAGGTATCATCATACCGTGTGCGACGATTCAGCAAGTCTGTCTACATGAAAAATAGTTCGCTATACTTCTTCGGTCATCTTGAATGAAAGTTCGATTTAAACACTCGACTGGATGGATCCAACCACCTGGGAGGACTCAATTGCTGCACCGACATTGTAATTTCTCTTCCGCTGGCGATGCCTTCACGCAACGTCACCGATAATATCGTTCCCTACCGTTAAAGCGGGGCCAGAGTTTCCGCGATCGAGGAGCAGGCGCGCGCTAACTTTGCGCGTCGAACGTATCGAGAGCTTATAAAGCTTTCAGCTACACGGCAAGTTGCCCGCTAAGCCAGGACCCATTCCCGCTGGAGCAACACGTTTTTCCAACGAAATCCCACCCCGTCCCCGTTCGCCGCAGCAAATTTGATTGATAAGGATTACCGTCGCCGCGCACGGGAAGCTGCTTGAAATTCCGCTCAGGTTACCGCGTCGTCAGTAACGAATTGAGGCGGAGTTTAAGTTGATTACGCGACGGCTGAACAGGCTTTCGTCTTACGTTATCCTTCATCGTCGTTTCTTTTTAAACTTCATTCCCTCCGTCGACACTATACGTACGTACATGGCTTTGTATCGACAGTGCAGGAAGCTGAGGGACTTTCTGCAACGATACCAGCCAGCTTGTTTCACTTTCAAAGCTCCTTAACGAGCCACTCATGATGGCATGAATGCTTTGGTCCCTTGGGATCGGGCAAACTTCGGAATGCATTCCCAAGGGAGGCTCTCTTCACAGAATTCTCCAATTTAGCGGTAGTTGAGGGTTTAATCGGTTGATATTAAATTGCGAAGATATTACAGCGTCGAATGGGCTAGACTGGAAGGAAATGTGCATCGCAGACGAGATAACAGGTGAACGGTTGATCGAGTCCCCGGCGATTCTGTACTTCACCGGTATTGCCACGCGGTCCTCGAATCACAATTAGCCGTTTTATAATTTTAACGAATACCGGCTCGCGTGGACGGCGTAAATTTTCCAGTCCGTCGGTAAACAACGCGACGGTGATTCCATTGGCGATTCGAAGGCGGCCTCGTCGGTGTGATTAATAAAAACGCGAAGTTATCCGCGGGCGGACTGTACGCGAGGGGAGTTTCCGATGGGCGAATCACTGTGTCCAGCGCGTGCCTGATCGAATCGTGCAGGCCGATCGGTCCCAGGAACGACGAAAAAAAGCTCGACGACGCGAGCGCTTGCACCCATTGTCAGAGAGGGAGTCCATTTCGGCCGGGTTTTCGAGTTTAACGCGGTCGTTCGTGCTCCTAATTGAACCTGTCCCGCTAATGATCTACGCTCGATGCACAGGCGTCGCGATACCGCGGAAAACGTGAGAATTAATGCGGATCACGTGGCCCGGTTGCTGATAGAATTGGTCCCGGTCGAACCAATTCTACCAGCTAGCAGCTCAGCCCCGCGAGTCCACCGGTGGCTCTCTGTCCAGCCACGTAGAAGGCAGTCGAAACGCTTTGACAGGATTATCTTGTATCTGTTGCCTTCGCGCATTAGACGCTTCTGTCGACGCATACTCTGGGCGCTCGAGGCTCCACTGGATAGCGGCGAAGTTCGACTTATCTTTGATCCACCTGCTCGTGCTTTCAAGCTTAGAAAGTCATTGAGAGACAGTCTATTGTTGGAGCTGGGGTACGCCGGGGATACTGCCTTAGTGGGTAATTATATTCAACAAAACTTTTCGTCGCAGGAGGGCTTCCATACATTGTTCAAACACCTCCGTAGGCTTCTTAACAGAACTCTAGCTCGTCTCTAAGCCACGAGTCAATGCCAATGAATAAAAGTGTTATATTCTGTCCACCCGAAGTCTGCTCAGAACAGCGATCGTGCAACTGACTCGACGCTCCCGCAGATACCGACTCGCGAACATTGACCAAGTTCCCCTCAGCGTTTCCCTATCTAACACGGACCAAATCTACACCTAACTCGGGCTTAATCTACCGCGCCTAGCGCAGGCCTGGCGCTGTCTACTCGCCGGGAGATAGAGCTCGCGGCGACTCTCGGGCATCGTTTATCCGCGAGAAGAAGGAGGCGGGGTGCTGACGCCTGGATTCTCGATTCCAGCCCCTCTGATCGAACCTGGGCTGCGGACAAAACGCTGGCGGATTCGAAGGATCTGCCAATTAATTGGAGCATCGACGGGTGAAAGCTGATGCATCGAGGGGCTCGACGGCACAGAAAGTTGGCTGGTCGAGTTGACGAGCACGGGGGTAAGAGGCGAGAGCAGCGGGGGGGGGGGCCGTAGATATGGGGAAAGGTTTCGAACGGTCGACAACGCCAGCGAACCGCGAAATGAAAATTTTATCGGCGCATCGGACCGGCAGACGAAATCTCCCGATATTACTTAATAACGAGGCGCGATGGATGGGAATGGTAGATGGTCGCAGCTGCACGGAAAAATGAAAGGGGTCGCTGAGGAATTAAGTCGCCGATCGCCCCTTCTCTTCCATTCCGTTTGCCTTATTAACGCGGCCACATCCGCGGCCGAGGAGCCCCGGAAAATGGGCGCCGCTTTCATCTGGTATATCGGGAAATATCGTTGCAACTTTGCTGGGACGTGATGTTTGCGCAAACGACTGGCTCGCACGGGTCGATACCAAATCCTGGCAATAATCTGCAACGTTACGTTCCTCTCCTCTCCCTTCCGAAGCAGACACGCTGGTGGATGCTAGTGAGTGAAACTGTTTTTTTCAGAAGTGTAATTATTTATACGCTTTGTGGATTTACCAGAGCATCGACATGCCCTGTGGCAGAGCTTGGCTCTGGCCCGTAAATAATTCGGAGCGATTGAAAGCTCCACTGAATGGTAACTCCAAGCGCAACGAAGGAACTTTGATTATTCTGCGTACACATCTCCGCGCTAACAATTTTCCAAATGCACCCGGCGAATGGCACAACAGAAAGCAAAGCAAGAGCTATAAAAAGCTCCTCGTTCATATAATTTGCGATCGACGGTGAATAAATCGCCAGGTCACCGTTCCCCGTTTGCGCCGTACGCATTTCCATCAAATATTACCGGAACGAATGGGAAATTTTGCATGAAAATTAAACGCGCGTTACTCGGCCTCGCAGCTGATAATTTAATTTCGCGGTCTCGCGTTAGCTGTCCGTTGGCAGATCAATTTCGACGCTTGTCCCCCTGTTTTTTTTTTTAAACATCGACGGGGATCGACGGTCGGTCCTCCATTTTATAAATATCAAATTGCAGAAGTTGGAGCGGCGCGTCCCGTGAAACTGAGCCCGGTTAAAATCCATCCCGCCATTTCGATAATTAATATCGATAAACGCGAAACTGTTTCGCCGTGTTTGCTTGGCCCCCGCGCGTCGTTATTCCGTCGCGGCACGCCATATTCGTTCCAGCCCCGTATCATAAATCCATTTTCCTGCTGGTTACGAGTGGAATTGCAATCCCCGCGAAAAATAGAACGTTACGAGAGACAGAGACGTTCTGTTGCTCCGATTATAGGAGCACGCCCGTGTTTTTCGCCCGGGCCCATAAATCGCGCGAGAATCGGTAATTGGCTTTAAATTGAACGGGCCGGGTGTTGCGTGACGAAACGAATTTCGAATTTATCGAAACGCGCTCGCCCGTTTCTCCACTCGCTCTGTGCTTCTTCGTGGAGATTTCGTAGTCAGATTCCTCGTGCCGACGCAGAAGTAGAATATACTCCAGTGTTCCGTATCGCAGAACGTTGGAGAATAAAGCAGACTTCCATAGAGGAAGGATGGTACGATAAAGCAGTGGTGCACTCCGGATTTAATCTCGGAACGAGCCGAGTTATATTTTTAATGTAAATTCAATAAAACTCATTAGATGATTATAAAAATTTATTTAAATAACAAAATATAGTTTCCTTTTCTTTTTACAAACCCCCTTCTTTGGGGGTGCCAGGGCTACTTGCCTCCCCCCTCCCCCCTCCCCTGTATGCGCCACTGCGATGAAGAAAGCTTCGACTTTTCCTGCAGATGTAAGTCAGAATTTCGGAATAACTTACCTACGTTTTTGAGAAAACTATCTCTGAAATCGATCGAATGTATCCAGCATTAATTGAAGCTTCAAAGGCCGGCTAGAATGTTGATTCTCTCGAAAGCGAAACCCCTAGAAGTCGCGCGACTATTTCGATTCATTTGCACGCAAGGAAATCGTCCTGTATTCCGTTTTACGCGTTTGCGAATACGTGAGAAGGCGGGAGCACGCGCGTAAGGGTCGCGCGACATTCGGCGTCGATGGACATAAAAGCCGCGGTGGCGTGGGGATGCTTTATGCGTTGGTGCACGCCAGAAAACGTCACCCCCCATGGTTTATGCAGTCGCGTGGAAACGCATAAATATGTTGGCCGACGCAGGGCGCCGGGGCTACGTGCCTCCTGAAAACCAAAAGTGCCGCACCCGCGCTCGCATGACGATTTTCTAGCACCTCGTCGTGCGCTCTCCCCTCTCTCCCTCGAACACCCACCCCGTCCCCGCGGACCGTCGCAATTTATGAAACTTTAAAAACGTCCGCGTCCGCGAGACTTTTACCATGGCGAAACACGAGCCCTTGTGCAGTTTCGTCGGGGTAACGCCAACTTTTCAGACGGAGGACGACTTTTAATTGCCGCTACTTTTGTTAACGCGTCCGGTGTCGCCCGTGGAATTCCAGACATTCGGGTGTGCCTCAAAAAATTGCCGGAAAGTTACATTGGAGGAGATCAATTATGAGGGGGTGGCAATCGTGTCGATGCTTCTACAGAAAATCGTAATTGAATCGCTTGAAGTGCTTGCTTGTTGTGCTTCCCTTGCCAAATGTTAAGAACACTGTAGTTGAAACTGGGGCCATTTTCTTTTTCTCATGTAGAAACCGTGGAGTTATCAAGTCCAGGTGCTTTGGTGCGCCGATTAAAGTATCGGCAAGGTTGGTCCACGTGCTAGTGGTGTAAATAAACATGTCGCGAAGGGCACGATTATTCGAGATCGTGCACACAGGGGTACGTGGTCGCGCGAGGCGAAAAATGGCCGTTTCGTGGCTAAATTCGAAGGCCACTTGACCCCGTGTGGCCGGTCTTATCTACGTGGCCAAGATCCCCGGCCGATTTAGAGGGGGTCGGAGGAGGTTACTTTCCCATCCCCCGATGTTCCGGGCATTATACCTCGTAAAACAGTCGAGGAGGATATTAAAAAGAATTTACATTGGAGACGGCGCGCGCTCATAATTTTCTGGTATTACGGGCAATAAAGGTCCGCGGAATCGAAGATCTATTCGAGCGGAAAATCATCCGACGTTTGAATATTCGCGCGATATCAAGATTGACCCGGCTTCCCGTAAGTTAATCGTTTCATGCATAGAATGCCCCGCGAGGGGTGCTCTTATGCAAGTAACTCGATTAGCTTGAATCTCGTAGGTAGAACTTTATCTCGCCTGAACTCGTTCCATTTACTTCCACACCCAGATTCACTTTTGTATCTCTTCATTCAGTTTCTATCGGCTACATTCGTAAATATCATCAATAGTTTTTAAAGATATTTTTTATTTCCTGAATAATAATCTTGTAGTTACGCGCGTCAGGTAATCGACTATTATCATAAACAACAGTATGCTTCCTTTTTAAGGTTAACCGACTGGACATCAAACTTCTGGGGCTTATTAGTGCTGGCGTTACTATTACTATTGTAATTACTCTTACTGTTTTTTTAATTTTGATTATTAACACTCTCTATAAGGAGTAATATAGTGGGAGGACATTGAATAAAAAATAAAATCACTTTTACCGTAAATTGCGTCTATTTATTCACCATACTTCCTTATTACATAACACTTCACACATGACACTTCACACATAACACCTCGCACCACGCACTTCAGACAACACTTCGCACGTAATACTTCACAATACTCATGCACTGCTCTCAGCTTACGAACTAGTCGCCGTACGACCGTACACAATGCGGTAAGTATTCAGGTAAGTTATTCAGCGCCCCGCGAAAACGCAACAAAGTTGCAAAGGACAAAAATTTTCAACAATGTTGCAAATAAAATTTCGGTGTTCGGAAATCAAAAACCCGGCTTGCAACATTGTTGCCTTTCGTTGAGAAGCTAAATTTCGGTTTGCTACTTTGTTGCGGCTGCAAGAAAGATGAATATTCGCCACACAGCTTATCTTGCAGGTGCAGCGTGAAAATCTGCTTCTCTTGCAGGTGCGGCAACTCAAAAACGGCTTGTTCTGAAACTAATCGCACGATTCTTGCACCTGCAAGAGAAGTTGAGGGGCGAAATTTTAGCTTTCTGCTGGTGCAGCGCGAAAATCTGCTTTTCTTGCAGGTGCGGCAACTAAAAAACCACGTGTTCGGAATTTCGTTGCACGATTCTTGCACCTGCGACAAAGTTGCATACCGAAAAATGGCTTCTGGCGAAATAGCACAAAGTTGCAAAGCCGTGATTTTAGTTTCCGAACGCCGAAATTTGACTTGCAACATTGTTGAAAAATCTTGTCGTTTGCAACTTTGTTGCGTTTTCGTGGGAAGCTTAAAACTTTCGTTTAAACTTATAAATATGACGTGTGTTGTGTGTAGTCTGTTGTGTGTTGTGTGATGTATGTGTGATTTGTGTTGTGTGACTTGTGATTTGTGATGTGTAAGGAGTAAATATGAAGTGTAAATGTAGAGTAGCAGAATGATGCCGGAGTGATGTGAGACATGTATAGGAAATGCGTTTTCATTATTAATATTATTTATTCAATAAGTAAAAAACACTTTAAGTTACAACAGACAGTTAATATTCAGAATGTGAAAAGCAGGTGTAAAAAATGCGAGTAAAAAGTGGCAGGTCCACAAGTGTGAACCACTCCTTGCGTATGCAACACAGCATACTATGCTGCTTTCAACCTGTGGGTTGTATGATGATAGGAGCTGCCTAGATCGTCAATATCACCGCTAGATGGGGGCACCTTCTCGTCGATAATATCTGTAGAATATTTAAACAACAAGAAATTATTATCATTGCTATCTGACGATCATATCGAAAACGAACTACAATATATGGAATTAAAGTAGAAGATGTAAAAACCAAGAAAATTGTAAACCAAATAAATGTCTCACATTCTTATAAACACCTCGTAGAAAAGTTTCTTTCCCATACAAGCTTCTCTAATCTGCGAGGTATCCTCTTCTATCGGCGTGTACGCGCCATTTCTCGATGCTTTATCGACCATCCGAGTGCCGAGTTAACGCCTGCGGAAACGGCGCCAGCCCGTTTTCACTTTTTAAACCGCTCGTCGAGAGTTGCGTCGATACGTCGTCGAGGGAAACGCGGTGGAACGAAAACCCGCCGTAGGAGGATTCGCATGTATACGTAAGTACACTCCTCGAGAGGGGGACGGCAATGTTGCGTTCGACGTGCTACCGGAGAAATTGCTCTCTTCAAGTTTATACCGCCGAATCCATCGCCGTCGTTCCGCAGCTGAATGCCAGACAATGGGAGAGCGAGGAATATTCGTCGCGCGGGAAACAATAGCCACCGCACATTTCGCGGTAGAATCTTTCGGTCTACTTCATCCAACGAAAGACAAAGGTCGCGTGGTTCTCCTTTTCCTCGCTATCCGCGGTGTTTTAATGCACGGTAACAACCTACTCTTACCTTTCTGCCCGCCTGTCACACCTTGGGTGACACATTAGGGTTTGATGTTGAAGGAAGTTCGAGGGTAACGGTTGCAAGAAGCTATACATACAAAATACGAAGGGTGTCTTTATTACGATTTCAGGTTACAAGCACCAAAAAATTATTTCGAATGCTTACTACTTAAGAGCAGCAGGATTGCAGAGCCACGTTTGTGAACCCAGGGGGTAAACAGGTGAAACAGAACGCCCCGAAATCCATATTCGCTGGAAGGGTGCAACGAGACGCGTCGGTAGGAAATTTTTACAAGCTGAACCCGCGGGGTTCTTGCCTGCTGTAACCTTTCCGTGTTGGTAGTACGTCAAATTGCGCGAGAAAAGTGTCGCGAAAATGGCAGCGGAGTGTCCCCGTAAATCTCAGCCTCCCCCGTGTTCCCCGTGTGCTATAAACGAGCTCGAGGCGTCGCCTTACCTCCGACTTCTCGTCCCCCGCCCCTAGAGCACGCCAATTACCGTGATACCGCGTTAATCGAACGTCTCGCGACGCATTCTGCGAGGCTGAATTTTATTTACGAATCCTACGGGGGCGGCTTCCATTAGCGCTCGCGCCGCGCTGCAACTAAGGGGATGTTTCGAGCTTATCGGGGGCCAGGAATTTTTAATTTCGTCGAGCGAATTTCTGTCAAACTTCTGAGCGGAAAATTAAATATTTCACGTGCTGCCCTGGGGAATCTCGACGTTTAAAAAGCCAGCGTCAAGCTGCTACTCCGTATGTTTCGTACTTGCAGCTGAAACGTCCGCAGCAACGGCGCTCCGGAAAACTGCCACAATGGCGTCGCGAGGATTATGCCACAGGAATTATCAAGGCGTATAAAAGTAGATTTTAAATTCTGCATTTAAAACTTTTGAATTTGCAGAGCTCTAGTTGCTACCAAGTGTCAAGCGCTTGTTAAAGAACTCGAGTTAAAGAACAAGCTAAAGTGTTTGATGCGTCTCTGCAACTCTGAGCTGAACATTTCTTTCGAATCCCCACGGTGGGCTCGCCACGGAGATCACCCCCGCAATTAATTATACCACCCGATACGACGCCGCGCTGGACGATAAAACAGTAGATCGTGGTAATTAATTGGGAGCCTGTACCGCAGCCACCTCAGGAAATTTATTAGGCCGACAGCTGGTTGACTGCGAAGTGGAGGCTGGAAAAATGTTTCTCCTCCTCGAAGGAAATTTTTCCTCCCATTAGCCTGCGCACGATTCCATTCCCCTGGTGGCTGGCCTCGCGCCAGGATTTCGAAAAAGCCTCTCGGACGGCCGGTATAAAAATACCGGGCCGAAGCAGCCGGATTCGGTGGCGGGTGGGAAGTTTATCGGAACGCTCCACTGACCCACATACCCGTGTTTCCCTTGCCCCGCCCGAGATAACTTTTCCGTCGATGGAAGGCGAAAAGTTAGCCCCACGGTTGATTGATCGCTTCGAGAGCAACGTCTCCCGTCCCCCGTCCCGAGTCGACAGCCACCGAGGCAACGGTTGATGCACGCGTCCCGCCTTAATGTCCCTGCTGCACCACCGTTTTACGTCCTATTTCCACGCGCGGCTATAAAGCGCCGCGAATAATATACGAGCCTGCCCTGGCGAATCTGGAAACCGATTTCGATGGAGCAGCGCGGCGAGCACTGGGCGTGAAGTGGCAGAGATGTGGCTCCCTCGAGTCCACTGTGCGTTCTCCCTTTAAGGCTGCCCACCCCCCTCCTTCTCTTTCTCTTTCTCCTCCACCATCGCGCGGCTGGCTTAGGCGAAAAACTAGTGCCCGAATAAATCCGTGGGATTATCCAGGCCGAGCGTGTCTCTGGCTCTGCCCCGGTTTCCCCTTTCTTCCCCTTTTCTTTCCCTTTCTTTCCCGCCGCGACCGTAAAGGGACTGCCATTGCACGGCCAGTGGAAATGGTCCGCGCTGGTCAGACCAGTAGTAAAGGCACATACGTGGCGCGCAACGTCGCGTCGTTGGGAACCGCAATGATTTCAAATCCTGTTACGCCGGGCTACGTGCGTAATTCCTCCCTTTTCGTGCATCCTTTTCGCCCCGCTCGTTTTATTTCGTACGTCCACGGGCGCGTTTATTTTCGGGCGCCAGGCATTCCTTCTGTTCCATTGTTTTCGCGGATTACCCTCGCGCTGTAGGGCGTGCAATCTTGGTAAAGAGCCGTGCTTTCGGCGGTTCATGCATGTTACTTCGAGTGCCGCGGCTAAGTGGCACTATCGGTGCGATAATTAGAGGGATCTTGCCGTTCTTTGCACCCTGTTCTTTCACGATTCTATCGTAAATTCTTTCCTAACCCCCGGCGATATTTTCCACTCGTTTCTTCGCTACTGCAGTACGTTAACTACGTCCCTCATGAATTAATCGCGGAGGGTCTGCAGAAAGGGGTGAAGATCGCAATTAACAATGCCGGGGGGAAGATATTAAGCTCTGGCCCCGTTCACCTTTGACGTTCCCCGCGTAAAACACTGTGCTCGTAAGACGGAAACTGCGAAATCAGCGTACGACTGGGCGCCAGGGAGTCACTGATTTATCTGTTTACTCAGCTCCTCCTCTCGCAGAGGATCTGCTGGATGAGCTACGGTCGACTCTCCGCCGAAATTTCTTCGTGGGCCAACTTCTTAAAGCTTCCACGAAGTTGCGCGCATCCTGTCGCGATAGCGCGCGAATCTCGAGTCCGCGAGCGTCGATGTCGCGACTCTCCCACTCCGTTCCCTCTCGTCTGCCGCGATCCCATCGACGGATCTGACCGCGGCGAGAAGGCAGCTCGTCGAATCCGAGGGACTGCCTTCGGGAACACCGCCTTACGGTCGGGATTTATTGCTCGTTGGTTCGCGATCGTAACCCAGTTCCAGCCGCTTGTGTTCCACGCCGAGCTCTCGTGTGCGCCGTTCTCCAACCGAGCCACAGCCTCGCTGAATATCTGTAATGGATCGTATTCGGAACTTCCATTAAGTGCTCTCGCGCTCCCCACCCTCTGTTGCGCGAAACAAAACTGCGGGGCGAAAGAGGCGCGCGTTTGGAAAGTTTCTAACTCTTTGAAGTTGGAATTCCTTATACTTTCGCTGATAAGAAACACGCTCCTTCGGGGGAAGCGGAAAAACTTCCGGACTCTGTCTAGAGTCTCCGGGAGAAGACACGGTGGGTTTGAATAAATATGCGGGCTGATTTAATATCGTGGGTGTGGTTCTCGACGATTCGAGGGAAGGCTTGAGAAACTTTCCGGGGAAGTGGTTTCGAATCAATTGTCTCATTAAAATCGCGAGCGAAAAACCAACAGCGACGAGTGGGCGACGTGGGAGAGCCTCGAGAAACTCGACAAGAGGGCTCTGCTCGTAATTTCAAGATAGCCGTGGGATTTCAGCGGGGAAGCGGTTAACGGTGGCGCCGCTGGTGGGGTGGGGAGGTCAACCTCGAGAAAGTGTTTCTGCCGTGAAACTGGAACGTTTTTCGCGACCGATGCTGGGGGGCTACCCCGGTGCTTTAATGTAATTGTACCCCGCGGCCAGTTCGGGATGAAGACCCGGCGGCTGAGGGGTGCGCAGTTGGAACACGTCGGTTAATTGTATTAAACGCGGAGCACCGTGAACAACTTGTCTAGACGAACGACGAACACGGACAGTCGCGGCGAGCTCGTAGCAGCAACGTTTCTCGATCTCACTCGACACTCGAATCTTGTCAGAATTCTTACGAGGGATACGTAAATTATTTATTGAACATACGGAGAGGGAGAAAAGGAAGGTGCGCGTTGCGTTCGTCCTGGGCCTGCTACGGGACTCATCATTATGGCTTACCTAGCAGAGTCTGCCTTAAACGCGAGGATATTAGAAGGTATGGCCAACGGGTATATATAGAAGAGAGTAGATGAGCAACAACTTGCGAGAGAACGGGATCGGTCGAGAGGCCCTCTAGTGGCTGAGTCGGAGGCATCGCTACATACCCATCCCCACGCTTCCCTTCACTTACACTTTCGCAGAGCTCGCGACTTGCAGAGTTCTCTGAATTACTTTAAAGAACTGGATGTACCTCAACAGAGTGACAGATGATCATCGAAATGAGCTCGCGGTACAGACGAGATAGGAGAATCAGGGTTGCCGACTCTAAAATTTCCAACGGGCGGTGGAGAAGTTCTCTGCCTTTAATCGAGCCTGCGGCTCGCCTTCGGCTGCCGGGGTTTCTATTAAAATTAGTGTGCATCCTGGAATATTAAAAAGCGGCTGGATAATCCGCAAGATTCTCCCCTGCGGAAGGTGGAACGTTTCCATTAGCAGTCGGACAGAGGCGAGCCGCAAAACTGCGCCCTCCCAGCTCGTTCCGTTGGCGCGCCTCCAGAATTTTTAGGGATCCTCTTCATCGGGGACAACTTCCACCCTCCGCTGTACCAAGAAGCTCCCTCGGTCGTTTTACGGATAATTACGGTCGATTGTATTATCTCGCGAGAACACCGATTGCCTCTGTCTCGGGGCGAGCTAAACCACCGGCGTCTTATTCTTTCGGTGTATCCTACCGTTCCTAGAGAATTCACGATGTTTCCTTACGATTGGAGAAAGTTCCACTCGATTCTGAGAAAATCCTAAATCAAATCCATCTCGACAGAACGACGGACCATCCACCAAACATCTTCGCGATGCATGTAGCCAAAGGTCTCCAACAAATCTCAATGGCGCCTCTCATCTCCCATACGATCCATCCGATGCCAATGTTATCTCTTCTCCACCGTTGTCTCTCGCAACCGTTGCCCCACTCAACACGCGTCCCCCTGAAACTTCCAAAGTTCTCCGTCCTATAACATTAGAAAAGAATTCAATTTCGTAGTTTCCTGGGGCCGCAGACGATCCCCGCAGTATCGGAAGGATCTACTTTTTGAAAACTTTTCCGCGATCCTCGTCGCCCCCGCCGCTGGAAAAAGATGTTTGGATCCCGACCGCGGGTGAGCAAGGAGGGGGGGGGGGGAGGGGGAGAGCCGGGAATTTCAATCTCGACGAGTCGATAACCGGAAGCCGCCATCGTGACAGAACTTCGAGGACCGCGAAACCGTGCTGGAAACAATGGCCGCGAAGCCCACGAAAGTTGCCGGGCGCCTTTGACAACTTGGACAGTTAATACAGCCCAACGTTCGCCGCCGGTTTCATCGTGTATGGGAGCGGCGGTTGCGCGATCTCCTTGTCACGTTCGCGGCAATTATCGCTCGGATTCGCGGGTTCATTGTGCCCCGGACGCTCGAGAGCTTTCTCGAGGTGCAGCGAGCCGCGGTAAGAACGGAGAAAGCGTTCAACCAACTATTTTCGCGAGTTTAATTGCGGCACAAGGTGACGAGCAGGGAGGGTGGTGGGGGGGGGGAGGGGGGGGAGGCGGGCTCCGAGACGAGTGTCTCCGAGCACCGACGGATTCTGGTAAATGCAACGCGTTTACTTCCGCGAGGGTTGTTCATTAAGCGAGCTCACTTCGAGGATTATCTTGTCGTTGTCGGGGGATTCTTCTCGCGGCTCGACTCGGAGCGGCCGGAGGTGGGATTAATGTCTGTTAAGGGGCTTGTTTGTCGACTGATTTCCAGTATCCGTTATAATTGTCGATTGAATGTTTACGAGGAGCAGCGGCAGGCCGACGACGAACGGCAAAACTAGCAAATTAGAGCGGCAACCTGAAATTTATGGGCATAATTAAATGTTGCGTGAAGCCGCCAACGAGATTCGCGTAAATGGGGTATCGAAGCTCGGGGATATCGCGATATTATGTGTATTCACGTCGCGTGATAAATAACCCCCGATCCTCGTCAATTGTCGCTGTTATTAATCGTTGATTAACGAAGCTGCAGCCGCAATGGTTCGACGACTGTAAAAAATTCCTCGGCGTGATTCCTTCGCGTCCAATGTGCACGCCGCGAAACGTCGATGAATAATCAATTTCGCGAAATTCATTGCGTTTATGTTGCCGGGGTTCGTTGATACAGGATGAAACGTAAAAGAGTAGAATTTCAATGGAACAACAGCCCCCGGCATTAGCGCAGCTACCTGTAGGTTGATTTTTCTGTAACCGATCGCGATGCTGCTGTTCCCAAGGCATTTCCAAGCAAATTGAAACGCGCCGCCCGTAATTGAATACACCCCCTGCTCACCCCATTAAAATGAGACTCACGATGCCTGGAATACTTTTGCTCTTGAAGCGCCCGCCATCCCGTTTCCCTGCTGGTCCGCCCGCGCATCCACGTCATTATTATCGTCGTTACTGTTATTATTGCTCAAGCACGCCTTCGCCGCGGTGTTTGCGCGCCGAACGTGCCACGGCAATTACAAGTACACGCGGCTGCAGCGCGCCCCCGAGCCGTGTTCTTCGCGGGAAATGGTGCTCGTAACCGGGGGTCGTCCTAATTCCACGCGAAATTTCATAATTCGCGTGGCTCCCGGCGAATCGAAAATATCCAGCGGAGGGGGAACCGACCGCCGCGGATCGAAATAGTTTCGCCGTTTTTGGGATGCCGCGAACGATTCGCCGACGACAATTGGAGCGTCAACGGACGGGAATAAATTGGGGCCGAGGGAAAGTTTGGAACTCGTGTCCCCCAGCTGCGACATCTCGTATTAAAACGTCGCCCCTGGTCAGAATTTTCCTGCCCGATGAAAGTGTTCGCTTCCACCGAGCTCCGATGCTTATCGGAATAATGTTTGCTCCGGCAACTTGTTTGGAATAAACGTCACTCCGTGCTGTTACTCCTTGCACCTTTCAGAAATGAGAATCGCAGGCTCTCGCTTCTGTTTTTAGACACCGTGAAGTCACTGACACTTTGATTCAACTCGACACCACGGGAGGCTTAATTATTCCGAATGGAGATTCCATTGAAAACGCCATTTCCCAATTGTACTCCGCCACGATCGAGCAAACTTGCAACGCGAAGCTGCGAAATGCTGCGGACACGCTCCTCGGGATCCTCGGAGGGATTACCCGATGCGTGTTGCGCGTAATGGCGGTTTAATTTTAATGGGCGGCCAAGCGCCCCTCGAATCCACGGTCATCCGTCGTTACGCGCCATTTATCTCGGCCCCCGGTGGAATCTTTTCGCCCCCGCGCCACCTTTCCCTTCGATTCCTCTTCTATATTTGCCTCGTATCAATTCCACGGGACGAAAAGGATATGCCTGGAACGTGCCCACGGTAATTGTAACCGTCCTCCGTGAGCTCGCGCGTGGAATTCGTAATTTCTATTTCTCTGCTTCCGCTAATGACATTCTTTCCACCGTTACTCTGCTTGCTTTCGACCCTGGTTCGCTCCCTTCACCGTGCCACCGCTACCTAGCAGCGTAATTTAGATATTCACCCGCCGCAGAAGTTGCGCTGATTGGAAAGCTGCGAGAATGTCTGACCAGTGGCGCGCTGAATCTACTGCGAGAGTGTCTGGCCAGTTTTACATTGCATCTACTCGAACAATGTCTGATCAGTGATATAGCGACCCTACTGTGCGTTTTTCACGCCGTGTCAGCTGATTTTTATTCTCTTCCACCTGGTCTTCTGTTTGGCAAATTAAAGTCGAACCGAAATTCTAATGGATGATGATATCTTTTGGAGAAATGGCGCAGCATTAGCGTCTGACGTTAACATTGTTACTTGTTATTTGTACGGTGGTCAGCTCCAATCTTCAGAGACACGCAGAGAGCCGAGAGGCTGCGTGACACGCCACAGAAACGCCGGTGAATTATTTTCGACGCCCGATAGATTCTGCGTCCTCGCATAAATTATGAGCACCTTTGTTCCTGTCGACACGGTGCGCAGCACGGGTCACGGTCCGCGGTCCTGTGATTGGAAGTCGATATTCCGTCGATATTATCGATTATCCGTGCTGTCTTCAGCGAGATTAATGGAAATTAGCGCGCATCTCGCGTAACGCTCGCCCGCCTGTCGACGTGACTTCAAGCCCGTCGAACCGTGTACGCACAATATTTAACAGTATCGACAGCTCTCCCCTTCCTTCGTGCCCGGCGTTTTCCATTCCTTGGGTTTACGAGGAGCAACGTGTCCGACGCGTACCGAAAAGAAATCCTTAATCAAGCCGCACCGACCGACCTGTGTTCCATGAATATTTTAACAAATATGAATATTTATATCTCGGTCCCAATTACGTCGGCGAAATTACCTTTGCAACTAAATAATGAGAATAATTTGTAATTGAATGGACATTTTTCATGCGTGCACTGTAAAACCTTATCCGCTATAATCACTGGTAAACGCGGTGTTTAAAAATCTGTCGAATACGTCTTTCAAGTAGTAGAGAAAGGAGAGGAGAAGTCACACTAAATCCAAGTACCTACCCATCACTCGCAGCACGTATATAAAGACATCACTGCTCTGCGAAGACCCCCAATATGTACTGCATCGAACTGAGAATAACTTTCGAGCTCGAGAAAAAGGGGTATCGTGTCTTGCACCCCTGCGAATTGGCGAGTAAAAAGCCCGTGTCCGTTTTATATATCGCATCCTGGAGGGTCCTCGAGCCCGGACGTGCCAGCGTTCTCGAAACAGATCCCAAGAATTACGAGGCCGCTTCTGGATCGTGGCGCGGCCTCGTAAATTTTCCCTGCGCCCCGCAATTTCCATCAAATTCGTCTCCTTCGCGTGTACCAGACGGGGGTTCAATGAATTTCGCGGCCCGAACGCCGAGCGCGTGTAATCGACGTTTAGATATTTTTCTATTTCCAGCCGTGATAAACAGCCGACGAAGCGTCGGATTTATCGTCGGACGTTTCACTGGCCATCCGTAACGAAACAGGGAGAGCGCTCCTCTCGCAAAAGGGGGGTATTTTTTAGCGACGCGTACAACAGCGAGTCGGCCGATACGTGTTCAGAAATCTGATCGCTCTGGATCGATTCCCCGATTGGGAGCAACTATGTAACATTCGTGGACACGCGAACAGTCCGTGGAATAAAATTTCAACCCTCCTCCCGATTTCGGGCGACCCCCTTGTCCCCGTCCGTTTATAATCGCGTGGATTTCTTAGGAACTAATCGATCAAATTAATTGGACAACCTGTGTTGCTTTTGTTCTTCGTTCTACGACTTTTTCGTCTAAAATTCCTCCATCCCTCTACGCCTCTGCTTTTCCTACCCTTCAACCCTTTCCCCGACAGGTAGCTCTGGTTACGCCTTGTACCGAATTAAATTAGAAATACGATCTTAACAAAGTTTCCCATTGAATCATATCACCGAGCCTCGACACCAAAGAGGAAACTCCACGGGACTTATACTCGACTCTATAGACTAAGGTATGAAAAGCCCCAGAAGGGATCTCGGACGTCCAGGAACCCTCGTACGGTGGATCAAGTGCAAATCGGGAGTAGAAAATCCGAGGTTCGAAAAATCTGTCTCCAGGCTCCGCCATTGAAGTGACACGGCGGTGGATGAACGGGTTCAATATCGTTAAGGCACGATCTCTCTACAGCCGGCAAGCCGAGCGGAAGTCCGCGGCCGCCGATTCATTCACGATCCCCGAGCGTGTTGGATGAACCACTTTTCGCGCCCCGTAGGCGAATGAACTCCCCGTCGAATAGAAAGAAACCCCTAATACACTTCGAGGCTTATCGCGGGGAATTTCGTTCCCCGCGGGACCGCCCCTGATTTATGCAAGTCAATTGTACCCGCGTAAAAAGAACGGCACGTTACGTGGCGGAGGGGAACGTGAGCGCGGCGCAGAAAGTGGATTACACGCCGGCGAAAGAATGCAGGGAGAGACAGATCCCGCGGCGTCCCTTTCACTGGTTTAAGGGCAGCAATTTCGTTTTCGACCGTGCCGAAATCTTTCCCGCCTTCGCGCTCCGCACGAAGTGCGGCCGGGCAAAGTGAATTCCAGCACGATCCCTTGGACCGCGGAGCTGGTTTCCTCTCGTGGCTGGCTAAACACACGCGAGACGCATCAGGCTCGCTCGTGCAGACCGCGCGCACACACGCCACGTATGTACGCTGACTAAACGCGAAGGCACCACGCATACCGACTACGGAATTCTGCATTACAATTTATGCTGATTTATATGCACCTGGCAGGCTGCACGCTGCCTCGCACATACGACCTCGCCAGCCAACCCCTCCTTCTCTCGCCACCACTCTTTTTCCCCTTTTTATTCGTTTCGTTTTGCGTTTCCTCGTCACTGTTTTCTCTCGCTGTATGAGCGCCGCGCCGCTGGAGTATGAGGGAGAAGCTTGTCAAACACTGAGAGTACCTACGTGTAGTTGAATGGACCGTCTGATTTAATAGCGAGTGTTCTACTTGCTTTGGTATTAACGAGTTTATTACGGCGTCAAGTTATTATCTTCTTCTGTGCCAACATCCACTCCGAACCACCCCCTTTGCCTAAGCATATTTATATTCACCAGTTTAATGTCCTCCAACCTTCTTTGCTCCGCACACATCCTCTCGACTCCCCGCGTCTCCGTTATAATCAATTCGTTAACCACCGCCGCCTGTCCACGGATCAATAATCGATGCGAACGCGTGTACCACGCATCCATCTCAAGTCTGTCCGACAGCCACTCATCAGTCATCCCCAAACTCCTCAAAGGGTGTCATCCCTCACACTTAACCAGCCCCGTGCATCCGCGAAGTTTAGTATCGAGTTTTTCCCCGGCACTGTTTGCCCCTATAGACTGTTATCCTTACCCTAACCCAGTTTGCGTCACGCCGTCACCGTTTCTCAGGGAACTTGAGCCTCCTCCGGTGCTTACCCAGTTGGCACGAACCCGCGATTCCAGGTCCAAGCTGCCTGTCGGTACAACAAAGAGCGAGCTCTTCCTCTGTGAATGCTAATCGCCGTCGACTCGAGGGATTAAAGTGACTCGCCGTGGTCCCGTGGCTGTCTTTTTGCCGCCCTACGTGCTGCCTCTTGCGAAGGGAGGGAAGCAGACGAGCCAGCACGCTTTCCCTCTTTTACGCGCGCTGTAAAAGCGAATAGGTTTTCTAATCAGTCCTGAGCGACGGGTCGAACGAGGGGATAATAAACGCTGGCGAGTGATTCGGTTCGAACGTCTGCTCGGTTACGATTCAATTCGAAGCGGACGCGTTCGAGGAAAGTCTGAGACAAGGAGGGCTAAGGGCGTCGCGCATTTTCGCGAAGCGAGGCGCGGTGAAGCGAATCGAAGTAATTAATAATAGTTAATTAATTGTCGCTGCGCTTCGGTTTACTGCGCGAAAATGCGCGACGGCCTTTAACTTGCCGTTCACCGCCCCCGCCCCCCCTCCCCACAGTACGAAATTGTCGACCCTTCGCCGCTCACATCGAGGGCCGCGAAACGAAATTACATAGCGGCCGTGCACTTCCGACGTCGAAGGTCATGAATTATTCCCGCCCCGTTGTTTTCCCAAGATTCCGCGCGGCGGATAGGCGATAAAAGGCCGACGCAGCGAGGTTTTATCGGTCGCGCGGGCTAATCGGATTTACGAGGGCGTTAATGACGGTTCGCGTCCGCCTTAACGTTGCATTTCAGCGCGAGACGCTCTGCGTGCCACCAGCGATTAAGACGCTGCTGGTTTTGCCCCGCCCGGGATAGTATTTGCTGGAGTGGCTTGCAGCGCGGGCTCGATGGAATAATTTCGAGTCCCCGACGCGTTACGCACCCGACAACCTTGCACACTTTCGCTTCCCCCGCGAAATTTCCACGGCGACGGTCGCCGGTGGTAATAAATCAGCTTCCCTCCGTGGTGGATACCTACTTCTTTATCCCTCGCACCGCTCCCTTTATCCGACCCTCTGCTCGATGGAAACATCCACGGCTGGCCTTTGTCAACTCCCCCTCCAGCAACCCGGAACCCACCCCCCTCCAGCAACGTATTTACGTTGCATTCGCGCGGCGGAAGTTTCTTGAAAAACTGCCGCGCTCAAGTTTGCAAAACTCGCCCTCGTGCCCGCTCATCGAACTTAGCATTCACTTTGTCCCTCTGTTGCGCGTCAACCCCTCCCCACCCTCCAACCCCCTAGGCTGGACACGCTGCAGCATCCGCGGCGAATATTTTCGAAGGAGTCTCGCGGCGAATCGTGGGGTCGCATGGAATGTTAACATCGCAAGGGAAGATTCAGTTTTTAATTTGAAAACTAGAAAAGCATTCTTACGTATCGATGCATCATCGTTCTCAAGTTATGGTATTGTTACATGCCTGGCGATAGTGTCATCCATCTCATTCCACATCGTCTGCGATAATCGTACGTTAAGTAATTCTTCAGCCTCGCCTCACACTTCGACTAGTCTAAGCAGTCTACGTACCTGAGTCTAGTGAGACCTCTAGAGCCTAGAGGCTCTTCCAGGTTGGATAATTAATTCCTGTGCAAATAACGATAAGGGTTGGAGGAGAACACGTGAGTCTAGTGAGAGTAGAAAACGGCGACCTTGTTACGTAGGGAAGGTTCGAAAGCGAGGGCACTTTCGCCAAGGGCGGGAGGATTTTTTTTTTTTACAAACTCGTGAAAACAGACAGACTGGTCGAGACAATGGTAATCGAAATCAACGGCTTTTCGCTTCGATTCGAGGGGGATTTAACGCGACGCCCGCTTCTTTTAATTTTCCCCGTGGATTTTTCACAAACGATCGGGCGTGCCCCGTGATGAACGTTAAAAGGCCGCGCGAATAGATATAAATTCCGCGCGGCGAATATAAACCTCGCGCCGTGAAACAAAAAGGAAGAAAGAAAATATAGGATAAACGCGGGACAGATTGACGAGACGGACGCGGGGAGGGGAACGGTCGGGCGCAGTTTCGCAGCTTTTTTTTCCGGCGACGAGTTGCATCGAAAACGACTGGGCTGTGTTTGTTTGTATGTGTTTTTTTTTGTCCACTATGTTTCCATTTATTTTGTATATGGCAGCAGTACGATCTGCCCCGTCTCTCTTGTAACAAGAAAATAAGACGAAAAAAAAATTAATACTTCCTCTTTGTCGTTATACTGCCTAGGAATTCGCTGTGTAATTACAACTCGACGCTCTCTCGATATATGAAAAAGAAAAGGAGATAGAGAGAGAGAGAGAGAGAGAGAGAGAGAGAGAGAGAGAAAAGAAAGGGAAAGAGGGAAAACAGAATTATAACGAAAGCACGCTGCACTGTCTGTTTCGTATCGCAATAGCCGCACACAGTTGACGCCGAGCGATCGCTCGTTTCGCGTATTTTAAGATCTCTGCCCCTTAAGTTACGCTGGCCGCAGCCTTAGTCTTAAGTAACGATTTGAAAATGTTTCTACAGCTACGTATATCTCTCCGTGAGTCGTGTCTCTTCATCTATCTCGGTTCGGTGCTCGACTACATTTCCTCGCGATGTGCCATTCCGTCTGCTACGGAAGCTCGAGTTATGACCGATTTATCTACGACCTATCCAATTCGGCGGACACGACGCGACTCGTCCGACTAATTCGCCAGATCGAGCACCAAATTCTCAAGCAAGGAGAGAGGAAGCTTAAATTAAAGTTAAATCCGATACGGCGTAAACATTTCTGCCGGATCGCCATTCGACGCGTCCGCGCGCTGATTGTACTTTTATTCGTTCTCTTTTGGACTCGCTCGAGCGCGATAAGTACGTGAAATGAAGAAATAAAAGAAGACGATTGTGGAGAGCATTTGTCGCGTTCCTTCCTCCAGGGAACCACGCCTCCGTCCCGGCTCTTACTCTAATTAAGGATTAAGAAACGTTTAAACGGCTACCAGTCGCGACGAACGCTTGTCCCTGGGTCAAAGGTTCTCTACGGCTACGTAATATTGTCGTCGGCGATATAAAGCACTATGTTGCGCGTCGATCGCGGTGAAGTTTAGTCGAGGCCTTCTTCCGAGGCGATTAAGTACTCTGCGTCGACCAGCGGGCGAAACGAATAAAAAGAAACCCTCGCGACCCTGAATGATTTCATCGATCAGCTCGTCGCGTTTGAAAACGGAAGAAATACGAATGGTGGGCGAAATTTTCGAGAATTTTCGCCACGCGTGGTACGCCATCGTGAAGGTGACAAGCCTCTTATCGCTAAATATACGAAGTGAAGGCACAAGTTTAGGAGAAAGAATCTGTCGCGAAGTTCAACCATGGAAATCTAGCCTCCGCATGGATCTGCATCCGAAAACACCATGGAAACGGTTTTCCTACCCTAGTAACACGCCTCCCACGATCTTCCAATATATTCCACGTGTTTTTGATTCAAAAGATTCGAGAACCGACCCTGACGATTCCAAATTCGCGCCTCGACGCGCCATTCTTTTCAGAGGGGTGTAAAAGACGCTTCTTCGGTTTGCCTCGCGGATTTCCCGACTGCTCTTTTTATATAGATAATTTCGCTCTCCCCCTTCCTCCCTTTCCCTTCATCCACGAATCACATAATTATTAAGGCACAACAAGCTGACGATTCGCGATCTTTTCTGAATCGACTGCGCGACGGAAGCTTCATATCGAGCTCGTTACGTTCCACGAGAAGGCAGTCGGCTGACGTTTCGCAGAGGCGAAAAAGGGGGAGGCTAGTTTTCGCGCGAGTAAGAAGGTGTCGGGGGAAATGGGGGAGAGCGATTGTCCGTATAAAGTGGGAAACACTCATGCATCTTTCATGGGCAGGGGCGTCGTCAGACGAGGCTAGGAAAAAAAAAAGGACACCTTCTGTTGGCTCGTCGTCGTTTCCGCGTCTTATTTCGCGTTCCGTGGCCCCGTTTGCCGCGTGATCGATCAATCGACCCTACCCGCCGACGCAAATATTGATTCCCCCCGTCTGCTTCGAATAAACATCCCTCCAATCTCCGCGACTCCCTGTCGCGTGCTCCGGCGACGCATTCGTATTCCTTTCTGCTCGCGGCTATCCTGCAATCCCCTCGCGACAGGGGTTTTGTCTCAAAGATCGTACGTCGACTCTGACGGCGCGGCGAGCACGCGATATCCTCGCGGAACCTTTCCCGTTCGAATCGATCGAGCACGGCACGCGTCACCAGCAGCGCGAAACAAGGAAGAGTAACGCAGGGGGGAAACGAAGAAGGCGTGTGGCGGACGACGCGCACCCGAGGACAAGATGGTGGTGCCCGTTGCCCCGGGGTGGGGACATTACAGAAAACGACGCGTTTCATCGTTCCCTGCGGCGGGGCCGTTGCGTAATGACCGTGCGAAGTGGGAGCAGCAAACGACCCGAAGCGTAGTCAGAATTTGTGGCCCGGGTTATAGGGGATTGTACGATTTCCGGTTTCGAAGGGCGCGTCCGGTGGTGCGTTCTCCATGGCACGGAGGCGGGAACCGGGGACAGGGAAGAACGAGGCACCGCGAAAACGCGTTTCGATGACGTCTACGAGACGAACGAGGACAGAGCCAACAGCTACTAATAAATTCGAGTTCGTTACGAGAGGGCAGCCTCCTCGATTTCATCTACCTCTGTAACTCCCGGGAGGAGTGGAGGGGAGGGGCGGGGGGGGGGGGGGGAGAGCAGGTGAACGCATCAAGAAAACCGTGAAATTCTACCGTTCAACGAAATCTATAAAAACGAGAGTCGCGGGGAGGTGCCGGCAGGAGGATGAGAAAGAGAATATTTGTTAAGAATCTCCTGCGGCAACCCAAGTACGCATTTCGACCGCGAAGGGGTGGGAGAATCCGTGCCATTTTCCTCCGTGGCTCGCGCAATTTCCTCTTCCTTCCGCGGTGGCGGGCCGAGGGCTGAGCTCGCTTCCGACGAAACCGCGGTCCCCGTCGTTTCGAGCCTTTCAGCCCCGAAGAGCGCCGAGAGGACGTCGCGCGTCGTCTATGGCCGCGCTCCGCTCTACTCCATCGCTGCTTCCTGGAGAGCGTGCAGATGAGCGTAGAGGCCGTCGGCCGCTATTAGATCGTCGTGAGTGCCCATCTCCGCGACCTTTCCCTTCTCCAGCACGCAGATCACGTCCGCGTTCCTTATAGTGGCCAGACGATGCGCGATGGTGATGCACGTTCTGCCCTCCATGGCTTTGTCCAGCGCGGCTTGCACCACCTGCGCGAGAAATTATCGTGGAAAGTGAGTTTGGCAGGACTACCTTCGCCTGCTTCTTTATTATCAGTACAATCACGTCGACTGACTTCTCAATGGATTAATTACAGTGGAAATTCCATAAACATGCGATGAGCTTGTCCGAATGACTGACGAACGTGCACTAGGCTTTGCAGAAGATTAAGGGGTCGCCGGAGGGTTGTCACACAATTCGAAGCGCGCCAGGAATTTTCAGGGGTGATCGATAATCGATGAGGAAGGGACGTCGTCAAGGCTCTGTCCGTAAACTGGCGGAATGCTTCGAATACTTGGCTCTAATGCGCGACATTCAATCTCTCACTTTCCTGATTCATAGACGGGGCCGTGTTTGCGCGGTGTTTACAATTCGTTTTGTTGTCGAACTCTACGATTATTTCAACGATTGAACGTCTGTCACGGGTCTATTCTAGTCTTCTCTTTCGTTACCGACGAACAAAGCGAGTTTTTCAATGCCGGGTGAAAGGGTTCAGTGGAACGAACAGAGATTTGGCGAGCCGTGCAGTAGCGCGCAGTGGCGCACTTGTTTTCCTACCGGTCAGGGGCAACAAAGAGCACGGCAGGGTGGTCGTAAGCAGCCGCGAAACAATAATTGCCGTGAAATTCGTTTGCCGGACGAGCAGCCGGCCGCTCGTCCAACAACAATTGAATACTCTCGGAGCCCCAGTATTTCCGATTGTTCCCATGGATAGTACTATTGCGCGGCGTTGTTGACGATCGTTGCCGATTTCGAGGGCCCGTGGCTGGAATAATCGATCGCGGCGGTTTAGAAAATTAAGCGTCCGAGCTGTGATAATCGCTCTGAATCTTCCACCAAGGGGAAAAGCGTATTCGCGCATAAATATCCGGGCTGAAGGGTTTCTCGTGGCCTCTTAATTGAAAGCACCTCTTAAGTAATAATGGAAATGGCGCGCAGACTCGCGTAACAAGATGCTTTATCGCGGGGTCCCGATCGAACAGCGGGGAAACGTATGAATTTTAATTCCAAGAAAATTACCATACAAAGTGCGCACGTTCCATTACGTAGCACGGCAAGCGGCTAGACGTCGCGATATCTTTTTTTTCCCCCGACTCGACTCGCGCTTTTTGCTCGTATTGTTCATTAAAATCCATCAGGATCCATTAATATTCATCAGCCGGCGGGCTCGCGCAACACTACGCTGCTTTACAATGCTGCACCGAGCTGTTGTTCGCGACATAGTGTCCCGATATTCATCGTTCGCGGCGGCAAAATATTTGGATTCACCCTTTGCCACCCAGAGCAAACGAAACAACGAAAGCTGGCGGGTGGCTGTGTGTCTGCAGCGAAAGTGTTTGGAGTAGGACCACTGTTCTAATTCCGGAACAATTCCTCAGTACACTGCTGAGTTAATAGGTCATACAGAAATGTTGCTTTTCATTTTGGGGTTCAAACGCGCCCTGTGTGAACGATAGGGTAGGTTTGCGCGATGCTTGAATGGAAGAGGAAGCTCGATCGGTCCCAAAGAGATTTCGACGGTTGTCGATACACGTTTTCAGAGGTCATTAGCTCGATTGACCGTGGGGGGTCTCCAGAGGACGGTAACGAGCACGACCGCGGGATTTTCAATTGAACCCAATCGTGTTTCGTCGATAGGCATTTAGGATTCTAAAGTTATCGCCGTCTTCAGTAACCGTGTTTAACTCTGACCAAGCATTACGACACTGTTAATTAATCCCATGCGTAACACAATGTCGAGGCAAGCTCGAATACGTCGTCTTTGTCTTCTGAAAAATTCGCCGTCCACTTCTCTTGGACGTTTGTTTAACTTTCGTTCCGCGTTTCCACGTGTATTATGCTGCTGAGTACACCTCGTGCTTTCAGACTAATTCTATGACCCCTCCTTTAGTGTTCTCGCGAAGCTCTTTGTGACATCTTAAGGGATACGTTTTATTGACGATATCGAACCGAAGAAATCACGGTTAAAGTGAATCATGAAATGACACGAAATGATGAAGGGTATGGAGAGTAGTAAGGTTTGAATTTTTTTCCTAGAGTATAACAGAAGCTTAATTACTTTCTGAATGCCATAAAAATGGTACTGGGAGATCTTACCTTCTCACTCTGAGTGTCAAGGGCAGAGGTGGCTTCGTCCAGGAGCAGGACTCGAGGATTCCTGACCAAAGCTCGCGCTATCGCTATACGTTGCTTCTGTCCGCCGGAGAGCTGCGTGCCCTTAGATCCTAACCTAGTATCGTACCCCTGTAACAATAACCGAGGACCATCTCCATGTACCTCCACACTCTCCTCACACCTCGACATTCCACGCGAACAGTCTCAAAGGGATATCTCGATACGATCGAACCGTTCCAATTCAAAGTGTTACTCACTAATGGTAGAGAGCTGACGAAGCTGTGGATGTTCGACTTCTTAGCGGCCTCGATGACCTCCTCCATCTGCACGCGACGAGAATTGTCACCGTAGGCGATGTTCTCGGCGATCGTCCTGTCGAACAGGACCGGCTCCTGGCCGACCACGCCGAGCTGAGAGCGTAGATTGCGCAACGAGACCGAGGTGATGTCGCGACGGTCCAACGTCACGGTGCCAGAGATGGGATCGTACAGTCGTTGAAGCAGCTGGATACAGGTGGACTTGCCGCATCCACTTTGCCCGACCAGGGCGACCATCTGGCCAGGCTTCACTATCAGATTCAGGCCCTGCAGAATCTGCATCTCCGACCGCGTTGGATACTGGAACTCGACTTTCGAGAACTGTATCAAACCTTCCGCTTTCTGAAACCGTCAATTGTCGCGCTGTTGGATAACTGGCTCCTATGATTCGAGTATTGGGGATGTCGATCGGTATCATCCTCGATCAAATTAAGAAGAGAGAGAGAGAGAGAGAGAGAGAGAGAGAGAGAGAGAGAGAATGACTGGTTCGCGTTCTATTTATGTATTCCTTCAAACTACCATTGACTGTTTGAAGTATTTAACAAAGCAAGCTTGCCCGGGCCGAGTCGCGACGAGGAAATTGTTTATCGAACGGACGAGTCGACGTTTCGTTCGCGAGGCACGTTGCACGCGGCAATTTCGAGCGTTTGCGCAGCGAGTTGGAAACGTCGTTCAATCGTATCTCTTCATTAAACGCTTTGGAATTCTAAAGCGGTCGCGGTGGCCTCCGATCAAACACTGGCTCGCGTTTTGGGCGTAATTAACGCGTGCTGCCCCGAGGCTTCCCTGTGTGAACACCATAAATTCGATAGTTTGCTAAACAGTCGTAATGAAACGACAGCTGTATTACCGTCCACGTGGGACAACCTCGTCTTTAGATGTCACCGCAGTCATTGTATCTGCTTTCCACCGCTGTCTACTGAGAAGTGCAAATAACAAACACGCTCACCCAATCCAGATCTTTGTCTTCCGAGTCTGGTGGGGAGGCGATCTCCGGGACCCTGTCCAGCAGCTTGAATATCCTTCCGGCGGAGATCTTGGCGGTGTTGAAGTTGGGAGCGAAAGCTAGAGCCTGTCCCAGCATCCACGAGCCGAAGATCAACGCCTCGGACACCTTGATCACGTCCTGATAGTTGAGGCCCTCGGTGGCCACCAGCGATCCACCGTAGTAAAGACTCAGGGCGTAGCCGAAGAAAGGTGTGGTCTGGCCACAGGAGAACACTAATCCCCTGAGTCTGTTTCTGATTCTGGTGGCGGCGGCCACGTGATCCAGCTCGACGCAGTACCGCGCCAGGAAGGCCTCCTCCTTACCCAGACTGGCCACGGTTCTAATGTTCGAGATCGCCTCGATGGCGATCCTCGTGGCTGCCTCCATCTTCTTCTTCTCCTGCAGGCCCTGGCCGCTCATCACTCTCGCCTCGAAGAACACCGCGCCGAGCACCAACGGTATCGAGACCACCGAGACCAGCGTCATCTTCCAGGTGTAGTACATGGACAGGCCTATCCCGAGCACCAGCGTCGACAGGGCCTGAAGAATGGAGCCTATGCGAGTCCCCGTCGCACCCTGAACAGCGCCGGCGTCCGAGGAGAGCCTGGCGCAGAGCGCGCCCACGCTGTTCATGTCCTCGTCGTACCAGCCCATCTCTTGCTTCAGCATCGCGGCGAACGTCATCCGCCTGATCCTCGTGGTCATACGCACGCCAGCCAGACCGAACATGTACATCTGCAGGAACGTGCCCACGCCAGTCACGATCCCGACCAGGAGGAACATGATGGAGAAGTTGACCGTCTCGCGACGCACTTCGTCGTCGTCTTGGAGACCCAGCACGTAATACACTTCACCGAAGAGGACTGCGAACGCTGGGAACGAAGCGCCCACCATCGCTGCTGCTAGACACCCTGCAGCACGAGTATAATTCTACTGTCAGGTGGATTCGCTTGGTGGAAGGAGCAGTGGTGGCTTTGGAAATTAGGAGTTTCGAGAATCTGGGAAAGGGAGGAATCGAAGGGGTTTACTGTGTTTCTTCATTTCTGTTATTGGTGGAGGATGGGGAATAGTTAGAGATTCTAGGTTCAAATGAGGATTGTTGCGTACTGTGAAATCGGTAACAGAGCAGCGACGATTGTCTTCTTTCGGTTCTCAACTGAGAGGATAGAAGAACGAGAGAGGGAACAATAAGCGAATCAATTGCGCGGTTATACTCAGTGCTAACCGATTATATTGTAAGGCCATTCCGGCTTGTTGAGCCCGAATATCCTCATCATCGGTGCATCGTACGGCTTCTCATGCTCCTCCAGTGGATTCAACGAGGTCTCCGAGGCGCCCGCCAAAGACAAACGATGAGAGTGCATCGACAGAGTGGAGAACTGTCGTTTCAATTGCGGCTTCTGTTTCTTTATGACTGATGTCACTGTCTTCGCGGCTGATGCCGTTGCTTTCGCTAATTGGACAAGAACGGAGGCGTGTAATTAAATACAGGACGACGCCCTGCCAAATGTACAGACCGTTTCAATTGTTCTGGCCAATATAAACAGCGCGAAACATGCTTCTCTATTTCGTTTCAACGTGAAGCACACTTCGTACAATACCAATTCTCGTCAAAGTTTCACAAGCAAGGAAAAATCTACAATTTGACTGCGAGGAGAAAGTGGACAGCCGCGAGTTTCAACAACACGAGAAAGGAAAGAATCCACGTGGATTACCTCTGGCGGTCGCGCTGGCGTCGGCGGAAACCAGGCCGTAATAGTGTTTCCCGAGGGCGAGCAGCTGCTCGTGGGTGCCGTCCTCGACTACTACTCCGTCCTTTATAAATACTATCCGGTCGGCGTTGGTGATGGTGGACAGCCGGTGAGTGACGACAATGGTCGTTCTGCCCTTTGACGCGGCGTCCAGGGCTCTTTGCACGGTCGCCTCGCTGTGAAGATCCAGGGCGGAAGTAGCCTCGTCCAACAAAAGTATGGCCGGTCGTCTGACCAGGGCTCGCGCAATCGCGATCCTCTGCTTCTGCCCGCCCGACATTTGCGAGCCACGCTCCCCAACTGGGCTGTCGTAACCCTGCAACAAAGATTCCATCGATAACTTCTCGCTTCCTGCGCCCTCAAAAGACGAAGTTCGAATCGGGAACAGGTGGTACATCGAACCCTTCGATAGCCTCGATTGAAATCTAAGTCGACACAACGTTGTCAATGAAACTGATTGAAATCTTTGATAAATGATAAACGACTTGATCATATTTTGATACTAGCAAAATATACCCGCGATTCGCTGCGGGCCTAAGAGATATTAAGGACTTCATGAAAACACATTTCACCCCTTTTCACCCCCTTAGACGTTGATTAGAGCAAAATCCTGAAATTGATTTTGAGAGATATGTTTGGGAAACATTTGTATGTAAAAACCAAGTTGATAATCTAATCTCGGGCCTAAGAGATATTAAGGGAATCCGAGAAAATACACTTTACCCCTCTTTTCACCCCTTTGGGGACGAAATTCCCAAAAATCCTTCCTTAGTGAGCGTCTAACGTCATGAAAATAATGTACTTTCCTAATTTCACGTTCCCAGGTTAAACGGTTTGAACTGGGCGTTGATGAGTCAGGACAGTCATTCATATAGATTAAAAAACTTTCTGCCCTCTTAAAACAGGAAAAGAAAACAGAAGGAAAACTGGAGAACTGTAATAATAATAAAGGTAAAAATCCCAGAGTAACTGGGGTATGCGAATGGGATATGTGATTGGTATATGCGATTGGGGCTACGATAGCTCTCGATTCCATTCGCAGCGGCCTTAATACCTTGATCCCGTCGAATTTTCACTCGCGAGTACGCTCGCGGCGTTTGTGACCACCTCGCGGTCGAGGCGCGAACCGCGCCTCCGGTCTGTCGCAATAACGTGCATAATCTATATATATTTACATTATATTATATATGGTTTTTCGGTGAAGGGGAGGGAGTTTTTTAAAAAGATTTCTTAGAGAGCACCTAGGGGCCGAGAGGAACCTACCTACCAAATTTCATGGTCATTGGATCAGTGGTTTCTGAGAAATCGTGTTTATTAGTGGTATTTGATTTGAATTTTTTTTATATATATAGAAGGAGAGGGAGTTTTTAAAAAGATTTCTTAGCGAGCACCTAGGGGCCGAGAGGAACCTACCTACCAAATTTCATGGTCATTGGATCAGTGGTTTCTGAGAAATCGCGTTTATTAGTGGTATTTGATTTGTTCTTTTATATATATAGATTCCTCTTTCGTTCGTTGATAATTATTGTCGACAGAAGAGCACTCCCGCCATTTGTTCGTTTAATTGGCACGCGCACAAGAGGCCATCGAGGACTCCGTGGTTCGAAATAATGATTATTTAATTAATGACGGGCCGAGGTGCGTAGTGTTCGCGTAGCACGGAGGGGGGTTTAATAAATTTACGAGGAGGAGCACTTTGTGTAACGTTAATGTAACACGGTTTAATGCCCCCCTGCTTTTCGCCTGATCGAGTGTAATACGACACAATGCTGGAGAACAGAAAGTGAAAGTACCCTTTACAAAGAATATCCACCACTGTGTTCTTCTTAAAGAAAGACCTCCCACTTATTCCACAACCAAGTACCACCCCAATCGCACATTTACCTCTCTAATCAATACTCGATTCACGATCCACGAACACGTACTAAACGGTGCCCGGTGCTCGAATAAAGTTTCACGGGCCCGATCGTCGGTGTTCGCGAACTACACCGCCCAACCGTTCTCCATAAACCGGAAAATGTCTGGTCCACTTGTTTCCGCGGGCGGTTGCGTGTCCTAAACACGTCGGGGCGGTACAGCGGGCAGAGGTCGGAGGCATCACGCTCGTCCACCGATAATTCGGTAATAAACGCCTAATCGTGGACGCAGCCGTAATCAGGGATACTGTTATTTGCTGGCGCGCGGTTTAACGCGGCTGTTTTGTCGCCTGTTTGCCCGCCGGTTTCGCGGACCGACGGTCACACCTGAGACTATTGTTAACACGTTGCCACTGCCCGATGATCTGCGTCCATTCCAGCGAATTGAAAGAGAAACAGAACCTTGTATACGAGCTTTGCTTTCCATCCAATGAATATCTTCAGCAGCGAACGTCCTATGGCCTCGCAGAGTGTGTATTCGATGATTGAGGGGATCAAATAGTAACGTAACGGGGAAACTAATTCAATACACGGGGGGTTAATTCATCAGTTCTTTACGATATAGAAGAGGATCAATTCGCAGCTCTGAATCGAAAGACTGATCACCGACAGAACAAACGATGATCACCGTGGAGGTGGGCGTGAGATCGAGATTAAAATTCAAAGTAAATTCACGGCTGGTGGATAGGATTCTAATTAGACGGCTCTTTGTGACGACCGAGCGGGAGTCTACGATCCATCGACGCGGATAAAGAACTGGGAGATGGAGCAGGAGTGGAGGACTTTGGAAGGTTCCACGCGGCGCCTGTGTACGTGTCCTGGAGCCTCTTGACTGGAAAGTGACCGAATCAATCGGGGGCGTCTGTCGCGGCACAGGGGGTTGGAAAACTAAAATTCCGCTCTGTCGGCAGGGCTGAACGCGAGGAGAATAGGAAAAAAGGGTTCGGGGCGCGCTCACCTCGGGCAGTTTGCTGATGAAGTCGTGAGCGTTCGCTTCCTTCGCGGCTTTGATCATCTCCTCCTCGGTAATGCTTTCATTTCCGTAACGGATGTTCTCCCGTATCGTCGTGTCAAACAGCACAGGCTCCTGCCCGACCACGCCTATGTGCGAACGGAGCCATTGAACATTCAGCTTGGCCACGTCCACGCTGTCTAGCAGCACCTGCTCGCCAACAGAAATAAAGGGAATCTCGTATCAATTGCCTTTGACGAGGATCCTCCAATGCTCCATATAGGATCCATCCCCCAACGTCCCAAGCAAACTTCGGCGGAGCATTCCACTCTATGTTTCATTCGCACACCGCGCCGAACGTCTCAGAGACGCCCTGCATGCGAGCATAGAATAGGGGTACCCAGAAGATTGTCGCGCAAACGAATTTCAAGGGGGACTAGTTTTATCGGTACCGTTGCAGCGATGACGTAGAAAATGTAAATGCCGCGCGGAGCTGAGCGGAAATCAGTATGCCGAATATATGGCGTAATATTTTCGACCGTTGGGAGGGCGGACTGCGACGGATGCGAGACGCGGGAATCGTAAAACTTTTACTGCTGAGAAAACTCCGGCGGCACTGTATTCCTGCGAGAAACGCTTCAAACTTGTCCCCCGTAAAACTCCCGCCCCTCCCCCCCCCCCCCCCCACGCCCGTCGCGGGATACAGATGTAATAATGGAATATTCACACGGCTGGGATATCGTTAACCCTCCGTACGGGATAAATAAATTCCCCGTTCCCGTCCAGCCCGAATTCCCTGTAATTTAATCGGGCGAGGAACTGTTCTGCTCCCGTTCTGTGGCTCGTAAACTTCCTTTCCCTGCCGGACGAAATTGTGACCATCTCTTGGAGGGAGGGAGGGGGGGGGGAGCGGGGCACGCGTCGAAAGGATTGTTCCGAAAGGGGTTGGCAAGAAAGTCGGCGGAGGGTGGAGTTATTTTCCGAGCAACGCGGAGGATGCCGCGATGGCGCGTGCACCGGCTGCTTCTTCGACGCCGCTATAATTTCGACGGGGGAGAAAAACGTCACCAGGATATTCATGACTCGGTTATTAACCCGCCTCGTTGCGTAACGTCCGTACAAAAATACCACGCGTTCTTGGGTTCCGATAAATTACGCTGCCTCTTGGTAAACAAACAAACGAGGTGCGCGAAGCAACCGGCGGAAAATAGTAAATCTAGTGGCAGTGAGTAGGTACTGGGGGCGTAGCGAAACTGCAGGTAGAAATTTAAGTGGTTAATAGAATTGATCCACGGCGCTAAGAAGACTGTAATATGTCTCTTAAATGAATTATGCCCCGCATTTTCCTTGTTATTTCATTGGGGCGTAGATCAAAGGCGTCGGAGGAAGGAGCCGTTTCTTAAATTAACCGAGGGTAATGGGACACGGGAGGCTTAATAAGGAGCTGGCGCGAGTTTTGAATTTCAACACCGTCGGCGTGCTCCGAGAGAGAGATAGAGAGAGATGTCTTAAAAAAGTTACGGCTTGACGCCGGAGTCTTTCGTCCGGGGCAGTGGCTTTTTCCCACCTTCTTCGCCGAGGAACGACGAGCATTTACATCTTATATTTTACGAACAGCCGCGCGGCTTCTCTTATCATCCCCTCGTTGCCCCGGGCGATCTTAATTCTCCTTTTACTCACTTGTCCCTGATGGGGATCGTAGAGCCGTTGGATGAGCTGCAGGCAGGTCGATTTGCCGCAGCCGGATCCGCCGACAAGGGCGACCGTCTCCCCGCGATTGATCTTGAGATTCAGACCTTGAAGCACCTTCACTTCTTTTCTGGCCGGGTACTGGAAGTGCACGTTCTTGAACTCGATCTCGCCGTTGACGGTTGGAAGCCTCTGGCCCTCCTTGCTCAAGCTGTCGATCGGCGGCACGTGATCCAGCACCTGGAAAATGGCAGCGGCGGAGCCTCTCGCGACCGCGAACGCCTCGAGATGAGGCGACGTCAGGCCCATGTTCTGGGCACCTGCCAGGACGCCGAAGAACACTATGACCAGGACAGCGGGGGTGTACTCCTTCACCTCCTTGGGTCTGTCCTCCAAAATTAGCTGGACACCGTACCTAACATGGCGGACAAACGCAGAAATTAGGTCCGAGGACCCTTCCCACTTGGGATTTTAATTCATCTTAAGTTCATCTTCGAGAAGATAGAAAGAAACGCTTCAAGCGGTTTGGTACTCGGTTGAACAAAGACCGCCCCAATATGGCGACGCAATTTTCAAGGCAATGCGACGTTAGCTGTCAAGGTCCGCGGGAAGGAACATAAACGAGGGACCCTACTCGTGTAACGTGCCTCTCTTTTAAACCGAACAACTTTCGAATCGTTCCTCTCCATCCCTCAGGAGCGCAGAAGTTACTCGACCTGTTTTCATCGCGAAGCGCGGTGTTTGTTCTGCTCAAAGGCATTTACCGTAGAAATATAGTCGCAACTTCCGCGCGTTTACTGCGGGACGAACTATCCGCGAGCAGAGAGCCTCCGGTAAATATTTTAAAAGGTAGCGAATGCGTACCAGAACGCCACGGCGTAGCTGATGTAGATGATGAACCACATGACGCCTCCGCCGACTCCGGACCACATTCCTCGCTTTATGCCCGTTCTATCCGCGGGCACCAGCTTCTCCGCGTATCTATCCACCTCCTTCTGCTCGCCATTGAACGCGATCACGGTCCTGATGGCGCCCAGGACCTCCTCAGCGACCGTCCCCGCCTGGCCGTACGCGGCCAGCTCCAGAGCGGTGAGAGAGCTTTGGACCTTCGCCACCACGGCCGTGGCTATCACGATGATTGGCGCGCAACTCAACACCACCAGCGTCAACTTCCACCCGTACACGAACGATATAACGATGGAGGAGATGAAGGAGACCATCAGGTACGTGAAGATGCCGAGCTTCTCGCTGATACCGTCCTTCATCTTGTCCAAGTCCCTGCGAAACGGAGAGGAAGAAGAAAACGGGATCATTGCATGGGCCAGTGAGTAACTCTTTCCTTTCGACGATGTTATCGCTCCACTTAGGTCTCCTGCCATCCCGCGCGATAGGACCGACGCAATTAGAAGCGTATTCGTACGACTTCCCTCTGGTTCTATCGAAACTTGTCGCAGACGAAAATAACACGGCCGTTGGGCAGCCATTCAGCGGATTAATTAAAGTTGGTCTTATCTTATGCGGTATAGGGGTCACCTTCAGGTACAGCGAATCTATCTTAGCGACGAAGGATGCGGGCAATATCGAAATAGGTAAAATTCCATCGCCCCTGATAATCTGCACTCCTGCATGTACCGTTGATATACGATGCTACTTTACAACGACCTGTACGCCTAAGAGCCCAGCGCAAACACAGCGGCTTTAGCGAAAGTAAACTGTTCGGTACAATGTGTCTTATCGCGGCAGATAAAACAAATGTCAAGGCGAAGTGTGATTTTTGCGTGGCATTACATCACTTGGGGCTTTTTATCCGTTGTATACTACGGAGTGCATCTGGAAGATATTGCATTTATCTTCTCGGCGACGCGAATCGTCGGAATCATTGCGCAATCCGAGCTGCCCCGCGATCCCAAATTGCCGTTTACTCGCCGAGGAATGACAGCACGAGCGGCTACGTCAGCCACGATGATTTACGATGATGATTCGCGAGATCGCGGGTGCCATTCTACGCGACCGATGCCCGCGAGCGTGCCGGACGCTTTCGTTCCAGCTAGGTTCATAAAACTTTGCCGCGGCGATGCGAGGCGCAAATAAAATTTACGTAATTGCCATTATAAATGAGCGCGGGCCGCTAGGCGCGAGCCAAAATGCGTTTCTAATGCCACTGCCGATGTATGCATGCTTCTCCTCTACCCGCTACGATGTACATATTCCGCCGGTGCTATTTGCGGCGTGTTTTATCGTCTACGTGACGACGGTGTAAAGGTGACGTGAGTCACGACGCGACGACTTCCATCGCTCCGACCCGGAAATTCCGCGCGGAGGACAAAGAAACCAACGACGGCCGACGTCAGCGGACGAATGCAAATGTTTATCGATGGCTTTCGTTTCACAATTACGATTCGTTGCACTTGTGCAACGGATACATTATCCCAATGTGACGCCTCTCGAAATAGGCGACGTTGCGCGGGCAAGGTGATCCGCGCGGCGTCTTAATTAGCCCCGTCAACGGCAACCACCCCTTGGCTCTTCGATAATTAGGCGGGCCCCGACGCGAACAGAGACGTTGTATCGTGGCCGAGGATTTCGAGTTTCGCGAGCGGCCACCTGTTGATGAGCGGATCTCGTTTCCTCAACTTTGCTCGCCGCTTCCTCGGGACACCGCCGCGCTACGCCGCTCCGCCTTCGCATCCGCCGGCTTGCGAGATCGAACCACGCGATATGCACCACGGAGTCGGATCAGCGTGAGAAAATACGACTACTTAAGCGAGTCTTCGGGATACCGTCTACGAGAGGAATGTGTCAGCTTCCCCTCGGGACGCAAGAGAATTCCTCTTGCGCAATAAACGCGAGAGTGGATCAACTTTTCGTGGGCATCAAACGTTGACTCGGTGCTCGAATTTAGGCTGACGTTTGAAGATGAGTTTATGAGCTATGTACTTGGAAGTTAGGACCCTTAAATCTCGTTCTTATTAGTCGAGTTGTATTTCAAGGCAAGTAAAGTTGGAAGAATCTCTACTTCACTTGAGACTTGAAAGAAACGTGAGAGGATGTTTCCAGTCAAGTTAAATAAAAGGTTCAGATTGGTAATTTAGTTTCAAGTTATATAATTGAATTCAAGCGAGTTGAAGTTAAGTAACTTGACTGATGTGAACGAGGCCTTATAGTCGCGGAGTGTATCGAGATTCGAAGGGGTTTTGATTGGAAGTAGGGCGAATATAAATTATATATTCTTCCGGAAAGCTTGATAATGCGAGGATACTCACTCGGTGATCCTGCTGGCGAAATTTGTCGACGTGTTGGTGTCGTACCACGTCATGTCCTGCCTGAGCACGGCACGCAGGAACATCTTGCGCACTCGTGCAATCTGTCTAGAGGCCGCCATGTTAAGCAAATCGACCGTGAACACGGCAAAGATGAATTGGAACGTGGACAGCGACGCGGAAGACACGCCAAAGGCTACCGAGTCGTCATACAGCGCGGACATTCTTTCCTCGTGCGAGGCGTTAGGTCCCCTGCAATCGAGATCGTTGAAAAATATTGTAGATTGGTCATTTGATAAGTCCTCTGTTGTTCCTCGAAGCACGTATTAAAATAATGCACGAATCAAAAGTTGCAGAGGGAGGCAACTCCAGTTGTGGCCAGCGCAAAGTGCGGCTGGCCACATACTGTCCTATTCTACTTGCGCTCTCTTTTCTTTCGCTTCCTTCGCAAGTACTCTAGCAATTTCCACTTTAATCGCAGAAGTCGAGTCATATCTAAGTACAGCTTGCTCTAACTTTTCATTTTTACATTATTTTGAATCCTGGTCAACGCATTATCGGTCGAACGATGCGTGGCAAGTCAATCCTGACGATGCTCCTCCTCAAACGGAGGCTACTCATTCATCGATTCTTGAAACTATGTATTTACATCCATGTACATCAAGCAAATAAAATTCCGTCAATTCGGTGGTTCGTCAAGAGTCCCGATTTCGAAATTTCACGCCGAACGGGTGAACCAGACGAAACCGTACACTCGTTCGCGTGATCTATTTTCTCCCGACGACGTGTGCCTAAACGACACGGGGGGTTAGTACGTCGCGCCTCTAGTTCCGCGCGGAGGGGGTCCGTTCCAAAAATATGACAGCGCGTAGGCGTGTCTGAGGTGCGCCAAAACTTACAAGACCACTCCGCCGCCGAACCACTTCATTATAAGCGTCGGCGTGCTCGTGTGATTCTCCAGGTTGCGATCCACCAGCAGCGTGGTGAATTCACCGTACTGGATCGTCGAGATGGGGATGCAGAGGCCTGTCAGGGTTCCCATGATCAGGCCGCCGACGATCAGCATCAGCTCCCCGCATGTTGCAAATCGAAACTGCGAACAAACGCCATGCGATATCACCGACACGGTTTAGCGAACTTCCAACGGTTACGCGGATTAAACTGAAATACAAACTTTACCCTCTGTGGGGGGTGAACGGGACACGTGCGAGGCTACGCGGGAGGGATCGTTTGGTGGGGTTTAATTAATCGCGGCGCACCGAGCATCGACGTTATGTTAATTATCCGAATGATGGGTTCTCGTCGAGAATTCCGCGAAATTCCGCGCCGTGCACGCGGCAATTTGTCGCGAACTAGTCGAAAATTTCAGAAACATATTCACCGGATGATGTAGTGGGGAAGAGGGGTGTGGGGCAAACTTGAGCTTCACGGGAGATTTAACCTGGGAAATTCGCGTCGGCCCTAACGACGGTGATTAATGGCCCTAGATCCGACTAGTTCTAAACAAAAACAGGAGGGAGGTCGATCGACGAAGGGGCATGCTCGTTAAGTTCCAAGACAATGGGAATTAGGCTGTTGGAGGATCAGCTGGAAAATTCGAAGCACAGGAATTATTCGGCCCGGAGAAGGGGTGTAAAACACTTACGAGTTTGAAGTAAGGCACCGGTGGTAAGATTGGCTCTGCAGGGGCAGGCTTGTCCTCCTCCTTGGTTTGTGGTGGCACGAACTCACTGTGGACAGAGAGAATTCGACGTCTTTAATCGTGCTCGCTCTCGCGAATTCGTCGCCAGTATATCGCGTGCTTTTCTCGTACTTCCTTTCTATGCCAACAAAGGTAAACGACGGGCTACACTCATTGCAGAATACTTCTGGGCTTCTGGATATATAATAGAAATAGAATATAGCAAGCAGATTAACCGGGAATGAATCATTAAATTGTGAAACACAATTGGACATTTTCAGAGGGAATTGATGGTCCAGAAGTACTCCAATGGATTGTATATAGCTGCTATGAAAAAAGGTAAAGAACTTTTGTGATAAATTTATACGATTCTTCCAGTCGCTATTACGAGGATTCTCTCTCATTAATAATTCCCATTATCGTTCTACAACGATCCTGGATATTCCTCTATCCGGTTCTCCTATCTTTAAGCTTTTAACATGACATTCGTCTGTAAGAATCTTATTCGTACATTGGTGCGCCATTCTCTTGTAGCATATACTCAGTTTCCTCTTTATCCTTCCCCGCGTCTTGGAGCGTGTCTGAAATGAAATATAGAAGGTACCGTACACAGAACATCCTACAACAATACTTTCGTATGCATCGGGGAGGAAGCTTTAAAGATACGGCCGTCCCCTTCCGTCATACTAGCGAAGACGTACGAAGTCGACGATGAACGCTGTCGGCGACGAGCGACGATGAATCGAGCGACGATGAATCGAGCGTCTCTTGGCTCTTAAAATTGCGATTTCACGTTATTTATCTCGCGCGTGACTGGATTATTAAACTCACTATCAGAAATCGGTTCAAGTAACACCGTAAAGAATTCGTGGAATTAATATCGCCTACTATCGCTTACTTAATTCAGCTGGTGTCGTTGTTTGACAAACAGTGATAACGATCATACGCTTTCTAGCTAGCTTCCTGTTTCTTACGAAATCCCGTGACAACATTTCTCAACTCGAGACCCGAGACCCAACAGATCGCGTAAGAAGCGTCGGGATCGAGGGCACGGAAAGGGACGCCCTCTCGTTCGATTAAAACGCAGTGATAAACGATGCGCCGTGTCGCGCCTCGCAGAAGCGACGCGCGTAAATCGCCGGGAAATCGATGCACCCTGTGCTGCTGCGCGAGAAAAAGCACTATCTTCGCCTCCTAGGAATCGAGATTGTGAAGAGGTAAACAATTTCACGGGGCTCTCGAGGAATTCTCAACGATCGCTCGTTTGCTCTTCGCGAAGCTGCACCTGGTCCCTTCCCCCTCCCCCTCCCCCTGCCCCCGCGCCATCCAAGTACGGATAAAAAAGAAATGAGGACTCAGAAGTGTCAACGCGGAGCAAGGGATTGGACGGGAGGTCCTGTTCGGTTGCTCGCGGAATGGTAATCGATTGCCATTATCCCGCGCGGGTAATAAACGATCCGTGTGGGCCACGGTGCGTCGCGCGGTATCATAAATCAGAGGGGAACGCTTCGTAAATCGTCGGCTCGCAGATCAACGGGGACAGGAGAAGCGTATGGATCGTGGCCGTCGTCGGCGCGTGAAGGAAAAAGGAAGCTGTCGCGGGGGTGGGTGGGTTTCGAGGGGCCGGGCGATGGACTTGGGGCGAAAGTCGGCCGAGATCTTCCCGTAGGGGCTCCATTAGCGGCGTAATTGCTGTTCGAAACTCCTGCGACAAATCTACGATCGGCGTTCTATACGGAGAATACGAGGCTGCCAGCTGCACGGGTTACACTGCCGCGCGAATCCACCCCCATCTTCAGGAGTCGCGCTCGAAAAGTTCAACTACACCGGGTGCAATCTGAATTCCGCCTGCCACCCTGCGTTAATTCAATGAAAATCCCTTGGACGCGTGTTACGGCGCTCTTTACATTGTCACCGCTCCCAATTCTCTTCCTATAGAGGAGCTTGATAAGGATTCGTTAATCAAGCATGGCAGCGCAATTTATCGCGACAGTGAAACTCGATGCTAAACTCATTTGCCCCTGTGTACCCTGCTTCATAACAGCGCAGCATTTTCAAGAGCGGAATGATTAAAACGAGGAACAAACGAGGATTAATCCCTCTCCGTCCTCGTCCATTGTTCATAACGTTACGTCAATGTTGCGCGGTTCGAATCGTTGGATAAACAAAGGCCCGCCGCGGGGAAAAGAGTGCCTGTGCGCGGCAAGCATCCGCGTCTGTAATTACACGTTTATCAAGCGTCGCGCCACGCTTGTAAATTTAACACCGGCCCCCCATTTTCTGGCTTTGCAGTGGTCCCGCGAGCCGTGCCTCAAACGAGCTTCCCTTGATCGCGTTAGCGTAATTGGATCCTTTGTAACGCCGCGCCGTGGAAGTCTCTCGGATCCGTAGCACCCGTTACCGATATCTGTCTTCTAACACTTTCAATGGTATTACTCGACGGTCCAGCGAACGCGAAAGCGGCGAAGGAGCCGCGAAAAGGCCGATCGAAGACCTTCGATCGAGCGCGGGTCGGGCACGAGCGATTTAATAATCCAGTACGAACGTTAGCGACGGTATCGAGGGGACCTACTCCGTTGATCCGCGAAATCTCGATTGTCGTTGGCTCGGCGATCGATCACCGGCTGATCGAGTGCTCCAACAGCGAAACAGGAGTAGCCGTGTCGAAAGAGAAGAAAAAAAATCGCAATTTTTCAACTCATCGATCATGAGCATTATAACCATCGATCAGCTATGGATAAGCCACCGCTGCCTCGCCCCCCCCCCCCCCTCTTTTATACACCATTTTACGTGAAAAGTTGGGCCAGCGTGCGGTTGATATAGCTGGCCGGCCGTGTGAATTAATTCGCCGAAATTGCTCGATAAACGTGCACGCCTCTAATAAAATGGGGGTTAGTGCGTGAAAGCGGTTACGCGGGGGTTAATAAAGTTCCATGGAAGAGCGGGATCGGCGCGGTTTAGTCGATGGTAATGGTTAGCGGTGGCCAGTGCTTTGGGTAGGTACTTACACTTCAAGAATATTTTTTCCTGGTGGTGAGAGTTTGTTTTGCGGGGTTCCATTTCCATACCCTGCGCCTTCTCGCGCGGGTTTGCGGTCCACTGATAAATTCGCCGTGTCATCGCGCATTCTTAATTAACAACTCTGCAATCAGAACAGACGGTAGCTGTTAGCTGTGTGCGACACGTGGATCGATGATTTGTGTCGACAGTGATGATTGCGATAATTAGATGGTACATATAGAAATACGAGTTTCATGTTTAGGGGCACGATCCCGGATTCCCTCGTCCGATCAATTCCGCAGCCACGAGGTGTTGCGGAAAAGTTTAAAAGCACAACTTGGCGGCAGTTGGTGCTCGTATTAAAAGGGTGAAAGGAACACAAGATCGTGAAAGCAAGCACTTTTGCACACCAAGGTGTACAGACATTTCAGGCATCCAGTACTCCGAGGTAAGTAGTCTGCAAAGTATTGTTTAATTTCTTACACGTCACTCGAGTTGCCTTGGGTAGCTCTACTCGTTCCACCCTCGGCGAGGTTCCGCCTCACTTTCACCCGCCCGATGACCCCGCCCCGAATTCGTGCAGCTTCGAAACGTCGACGAGATAACCGTGTCCATCCCCTAGAGAGCTTCCAATAAGCTCGAAACAATCGGCACCGCGACGAAGCTGGCGCCGCGTGTACGTGCGGGGGGGAAAAAACAAACCGCCGCCACCCTTGCGCGACCGCGATAAATTAAGCCAGCCTGACATTTTGATTGCTGTCCAGCCTATATTTGTTGCGGTCAATATTTGCAGGAGTGATCCATTGTCGACGGTCCGATTCGGTAACAGGCATCCATTTCGTTCGTCGGGGGAGTGAGTGGGTTGGGACAGGGGGAGGCCCTCGCGCGAACTGCAATTAGCAACGATAATCCAGGGACAACAAACTCTATTTACGTCGGTCATTATCCACTGTATCATACGTTTACCGTACGGGATATCCAATCTAAGCGGTGATTAGAAACTGGGCTAATCCGTGTTGATTAATCGATTGACCGGAAGGATCTACGGTCTTGTCGTGATTCCCTTGCAACAGTAATTAAAATATTACACGAGGTAACGAAGGGGGCTTTTGTTGTGCCATTATCCGTTTACTTTTCTTGCTGGAGGTTGAGGCGTGGGTTTTGATAATTAAAAGTGATAGAATTAAATTTTCATGTTGGAAGATTTCGTTTGATCAATTAAATTGTCTTTGTATTGTACACGAGGTGGAGCGCGAATAGAATGGTTTACGATATAAGTAACGACATTTCAGCCGACATGGCACCAGTGCCCCTTTACATCTAATTGCTCTGCTAATTGCTGAATGAACAGTATAATGAGTACGGCAAAGGGACGTCGTCGCAGTGTTGCAAACTGACTTAGCGGGTCTTTCGTCGTTAACTCGACGGAGGTCGTATTCCCGTACTTTTCCAGCGGGAGGGGGCACCCTTTTAATTGTTAAAAGAAGCACCTTAATTTTCTCGTTACTCATGCTTCGAGCTGAATTAATTCGAGCAGCACTCCGAGATGACGCGTTCAAGCATAATACAGGCTGCCCCAAGAATATGGGACAAGCCGCGACATGCAAAGTCCCCGCGGTATAGAAAATCAGAATGTGACTCGCTACTTTGCGATCTGGGGCTTCGTTCTCAAGATAGAGACGGCTGAAGTTCAAGAGTCCGACTTCGAGCGTGTACTATCTGAATGCCAGTAGCACTCACACGCGAGAAACACGCACAGGCACGTATACTTTTTCGACACATGGCACGGATTTTGATTTCTACCACCGTGTAGAAAAGAACGCGTCGCGTTCGATGTCCTTTGACAGTTCCCCTCGGTATCGCGGCTCGAATAAGACTGACAATGAGTCAAAGCTGTGCTCGACAAGGGCGACAATGTTTATCCTCGAACTCGGGCACAATATCGCGACATCGCGGCCTCTCGAGTGCTAGCTTTATGACTAGAAGGTAATAGTTCCTGGTTCTTAATATTACGACATTTTTCTCTTTTTTTTCTAAGGGTAGTTTCGACACTGTTTACTCTACCGTTCACTAATGACAGTGATAAAAAGAAGCGCGCAAAGCGAAATTCAGTTTTGTTACTTTTTCCTACATTTTTTAACGACCTTGTATTTTCTACGTATTATGAAATCAAGGAGTACATATTTCTTATATCTTGAAAAGGAAACCTCAGATTGCAAAATGGCACAGAATCCCTCGATTCCCTTCAGCTTGCTCTAGAAACTTGGTGCAGCCTGTATAATTGCAGCCGGTACAATTAGACGAATCGCGGACGATCTCTTAAAATATCAACGAAGCTGTCCCCGTTTTCTTCCATCGACGACAGTGATCTTGGCTCCCCCCTGATGAAGATCAAAAGTACTTCGTAGGAGTGCTCGTCGAGCAAACGAGAGAAAACCAATAAAAAGCTCCCGCGCTTTTTACCCTCGGCCCCGTATCTTTCATTACTTTTGCTACTTTGATCAGCCGTTCCTTTGTTATGGGCGTCTTCTCTTTCATCAACCGACAGGCGGAGCGTTACCGCAACTGAAAGTAACGACGGAACGCGCCCGCGCGCCAACTTCTGCGACTCTTATTTCCTCCCGAGGACTTCCGACCGTCTCTTACAGCGGAGGGCCACCTAAACCATCCACGAGCAACTGCTATCCCCCGGCAAAAATGTCGAAATCACGCGTGTCCCATAAGCACGGTTCAGAGACAGCAAGATGGCAGCGTAACGTGTTCGATCGACCCTCGAATGGTGACTCCTTTGAAATCGAAATGGAAAAATGTTCGTGCCTTTTATTGCCAATGCTTCTCCGAAGCTAGAATTGAGACGCGACGGGCAATAAAGTCTCTCGAGGAGCTGGTTCTGAGCAGTCACTTTCGAATTATCCTATTTCACGAACGATCTCCGCGATTTCATTCGTCTGCTTCCCAATAACATCGCTACCCCCTCGGTCCACCCTCGCAACACGAGGATCCAATTTCTCCTTCATTGCTCTCTTCCGACGAGCAGTATATAAAATCTCCCCGTTCGTTACGATCGATGCGCCGATAAATTGTCCCCCGAAGTTGAGCCCTGCCCGAAGGCACGGGCCCGCCTCGCCCCCTGCCCTTTTCCGCGGCCCGTAAATCATCGATGAGATCGCGAGACCGGAAGTCGGCCGGAAGGAGCCGCCGACGAGATACGGAGACGCGCTCGCGCAGTTTTGTCATCCCTGTCCCGGCGTCTGTGCATTAACGAAACTGCTAGAGCGCTTCCACGTCCCGCGGAAGCCTCAAATTTGGTCCAAGTTTCTATTTTCGGGGGACAGGCCCGACAGAGAACATCTGCGTCGCCTCAGCCAGCGAATGGAAATTTTCGTCCCGCTATTCTGATGCTGCGCAAGTTCCTATACGTATTTCCGGTTCGACAGCACGGTAGCGCGGCGGCTTGCACGTTCCACTTTGTGGCATTATGCTCGAGGTACGATGCTTGCAAGGGGAACAAAGTAGAGGAATTGCGAGACACGAAGCTCGCGGCAACCAGAGATTGAGAAACGAGCGTTATCGAAGGCTCAGCAAAAATCGAAAGTAATCGTCGGTTTTATCCAACGATCGCGTCAATTCGTCCGGCTGATAAGGAAGATCCAGAAGAAGCTCAAAGGCTTTTATTCATCTCCTCCAGTGGGCAAGAAATCTTTCCTCGAGTTTATGGAGGCTCCTCGAAATTCACTTAACACGCTGGTAAAGAGAATTTTCGGCGGTGAAAACAATCCCCGCGAAATTTGTCGCGCTAATGTATTCGCGGGCTGCGTGGCAGATATCCACCCTCCAGCTACCCTCTGTCCACCCACCCCCTCATTTTCGAGCTGTAACTTCGTCAGGGGGGGCCCCGCGTTCCGCCGTTGAAAAATCGCAGCTAATGGGAAAAATTGCTAAAGTTACACGGAAAGTTCCGGCGACTTTCGTCGTCTGCCGCGGCACCTTTCGCAATCGCAAAACTCCATTAAGCTCGGAAACTAATTTCCAACGGAGCTCCCCGGCCCGAGCATTGCATAATCCTTTTGCGGTCCGCGGCGGCCCGCATAAATTTCGATCCCGTCCAGGCGACGCGGCGGCCGCAACTTCCTCGATCCCCACGAATTCTTACAAATATCGACAAATGTTTGATCAAATAACTTGTGATAATCTTCGGTGAAGTTTTGTCCCCGGCAAGAAGATAAATATTGGATCTGCTGAATCGAAGAGACGCCTTGGTGACTTCGTTGGAGGAACCTTTTCACGATTGTATTAACGCCTTTAGGAATTAAGTCGCGAAATTCAATTAATGGGGAGTAACAGTTGCGTTAGGTGAATTCTGTAATTTTTTCAGCCACCTATTTTGATTCTGAATCCAATTTTAGTAGCTTCTGCGATTATTCCTGAGCGTGTTGAACGCAAGGCGCGTCTGACACGTTACGGTGCAGTTCTCCTTGCGCTCTTTCTCCACAGAGATCAGATCTCGTCCATCCTCTTCAATAGTGTTTCAATTCTTCTTTTCGATATTCAGAAAAACCCAATGTACCCAATATCACCCAACATGACTTTAGTCCGTACTGGTGATTACGTTATTTGGCTATCTACATCTATTTTCCGTATACACTGTTAGTGTTAGTTTTAACTAGTTTAAGTAGTTAGGTTTAAGTGATTAGGTTAACAACAGCTGACAGCTGCCCTTCGCACTCTTCTACTGTTATATGTGCTAGTATATAAGTTCTATTTTTCTTCTCCTTCTAGTTTTCTTATGTTTTCTTTTGTAATATCTACTATGCAATAAAGACTTATTATTATTATCATTATTAGTATTATTATTATTAGTATTATGAAATATCAAGCACCCATCATCGACGATTCGTTCCGGCTGCCCACTTTAACTAACAACGAGGACGGCGTGAAAATCAAACACGGTGGAAAATCGTTTCCGACTGATAGCGAGCGATGGAATTTTTCGCGAGTACGAACGCGAATTATGTTCCCCGGGTCTGGTCATAATTAAAGAGATCCAACATTGAGCGCACGGCCGCTTTATGCTCACCGAGGTTCGTTAAGCCCCGACAAATTAATTTCCATTGTACTTCGAAACGGCCAGCGGGCACGATTCTTGCGGTCCGAGCGCGCGCGGGCGTCTAACGCGCTGCCAATTCTCCGCTACGCTTCCGCATCCGGCGCGGACCGATGTACCGCGGAAAACTTGCGCCACGGAATTCTATCTATTCGGGTAACCAATGATAAATGTCGGAGCGAACTTCCCACTCGGGGCAAGGAACGAACGAAAAGTTTCGACCTCCACCAGTTGATCCAACGATTCACGACGACCATTCTTTTTCGACCCGTGGCATAGAATTCATGGGCAACGGCAGCTTTTCAATGTCCACGTTCGATTTTCGCGCGCTGCTCCAAGAAACTGTTGCGCGCAGATTCTCGTTCAAATATTTACAAACCTCGGGTTACGTTCACCGGTGGGAATTTATGTAAATCGTCCAGATTGCGCGTTCCGCGGCCTTCTTTTCCCTGCCGCGAGATCAGCGAGTTCGATCTCGCGCGTTCAAGTTAATTTTAGACGTTCTAGAAATCTAGTCGCAGAGATGAATCGCCCCGTCTGCTCGCCTAATTCGTATCTATCTAAGGCTGCTTAACGAGCGCTCCACGTCCACGGGCTTTTCACTAGCGGAGCTCCGAGGCTCTCCGCGATCGACGAGACGGGGAATCCTGAGCGGGCGCGAGCAACAATTAAGCAACAGTCGGCGATAAGAAAAATCGACCTGCAAGCGTCGTCGACTTCATTCACAATTCAGGGAGCTGATTTATCGCGTCGGCGGGCTTTGCGCAACGCCTCTGACGGAGCGGAATGAATCGTTAATTCGCTTCTGGGAGCCGTGAGGCTTGTGTACTTCTCTCGCGAACTTTCGCTGGAAATACCTCGCCCGTGGATATTTCTCCCCCGCGTGGCGTCGTTCGATTCCCTGCTATTTACGGCAGATTTACTGCTTCATTTCCTGCGCAGCTTCTTTACAGATTTATACAAAGCAGAACGGCCTCGGTAAACACAGAAGCCTCCGCGACGAGGGAAAGGATCGATCGATCGGCACGGCTGGAATCTCCGATCCTTGGCTCGTGTCGACAGACAAGTGACTGCTAATTAAGCTACCCGGAGTCGTTAAAAGATCCCTTCCTTCCTGTGAGCTTGACATTCAACGTGTCTGCTGTCTGAAGCTACAGCCTCCCGCTAGCGAGCATCTTGGCACAGGGGGACGTTTCTACCGAGACTCACCTCCGTCGTTTCGCTGAATGGAAACCGAGATAGTGAACTGATGAATCCGCGGTTGAAAGACACAGGATTAAGAGACAGAGCGAAGGGGCTGAAGTTTCCAATTTACCCGGAAAAGAAATTGAACAGGCGTTGAACCCCAGCGGTGCTTCTAGCATCGAGAGTACGACATGCCGCTCGGGTCGTCTGGTCGTATTTTTATATACACGCGGCTCTATATACGCGTGCTCGACGGTCGAAAGGCTAAATACGTGTAGGACCCTGACAGACGAGATCGTCTGCAACCTTGGGCGAGTCTGGCCAGCGCCGCCCACTTTTCTGCCAAGTCGATCTCGCGGAAGCTTCTCCGACGTTGGCAGAAAGCGTGGGCTTCGAGCCCCCCTCCCGCCGCCGCTTCCTCCCCTAATTCTTTTTAGACCCCGCGACCACGTAAACCCCGAAATACCGCGCGGTGATGGCGGCCGCCGTCGCCTCCGCGTTCCTCCGCCTAGGAATATGCGGAACGTCCCGTTCGACTCCGTATCGCGCGTAAAGTCGCTTCTATAAAGGATGAAAAGAATCGCTCGCCGTGCCAACAACAGCCGCCGCCAGTCCTAAGGAGACGCCTCTTCGGAGGGGGCGAGAGGAAAGAGGCTGCTGTCTGGTGCCAAGAGAAGCATCTGGAAATCGGGAGGAAGGTTGTACGTTCGCGGCGGTGAGATAATGTAGGTATATCTCGGGCTCGAGCGGCGGTAATTGAAGACAGATTGATCGATGGGGCGCGCAGCGAACGCGAGGTGGCTCGATTAATTGATAATACGAGGAGTAACGAACGATCGCGTTGCGATATCGCGCCGCTGTCGTTATCGAAAGGTAATCTGGCGCCAGATCCGGTTTATCCCAGAGCAACGCTATCTTTCCCCCCCGCTAATAAGAGACGCTGATCGATCGCGACACGGTAGAGCCCCACGATCTGGCGGCGATCTTTCGAGCGAGATTTTTCACTACGCGCCTAAGTCACGAATGTACTTGTCGGTCCAGTGACCAGCAGCCTCTGAATTATTCGCGGAAGTAGCAGAGAGATCTCTGAAGCAAGATGGTACAGCTCTTAATCGTTACTCGTGCTCTGTGCTCTCGCTGATTACAGTGCCATTTATCAGCGCGTAAAGTTCTATCTGCGAGCACCACTCGTACACTCGAGCCGATCGTTGAAAATTCCCAGATGCTATCGTGCCCGAATGACATCAGTCGGTTCGTTTAATGCGTTGCGTCGCGATACCGGTCAACCAGCGCCTGATAAACCGTTGATCCGGCGCGGATATTCGGCGAACTGATTCCACGGTGGATCGAGCGTCGGTTAGATCTCGAGAAAACTGTCTGACAGCTGGAGTCGAATTTGAGCGTAACGTCAGCTCCTTCCTCGCTCGTTCTACGGAGAGGAATCTCTATAGAGAAAGTAGGTAGCAGCATCGTCGTACATCTTCGAGCAGCTCGAGACGGATCGTGGGTATCGACGAGCATTCGGAACAGCTTCCACCCGACGGAATTAATTTGTACGAGGGGATTAAGCGATTTCGTGTCAGACATCGAGAAGACCGCGGTGTCGCGCGGTGAAATCTTTCCATTCGTCACGGATCGGATTACTTCCTCGCGCAGACCAACTTCCACCTGCAAACTTCCCTCGATCCTTCTTTCCCTCCTTGGAACTTCTCCTCGGGATCCCTGAAGCCATAAAAATGTAGGGGAAGTCGAGCTCCGCGTTTCCCCTTGTAATCGGGAAACTTTCGGGGCCAAGAGCGGCGCTATCGAATTCTAGATCGATCTGAGACGCCACGATATATCGCTGGCTCATCGGTATCGCCGGCCCCAATATCGCGCCGATTTCGCCGCGAACACGCCGACGGAATTCCCAACCGCGTGAACTCTCCCGCGGCTCTTGCTGCGCCGCCCTATCAGCATTTATTTCTGGTTTCGAACGGGGGTTAAGCTCTTTCGAGATCAACACACGCGATCTCTTTCTCGATTTCCAATCGTCGGGATCGTAAGAGTGATCGTACGAGTGGAAACACCGCGTGTCTGGATCCGCGAACACAAACCACGTTCAGATGAAACGTAGTCGTTAAGAGAGAATTGCTGGTGAAACGAGTCACCTATTGTTAATCTAAAGTTCACACCCACGCAACGCTTGAATGCTTAACACGCAAGCATTGCACGCGATCGTATTTTACTCCATATTTTATAGTGACTACTGTATTATAAATAATAATAATAATAATAATAATTACATATCCTAAAGTGCAGAGTCCCGTTCCGTGGATAATATTCTCATCAGAAGATAATTCTGCAATTGGAGTGTGTACGGCGTTAATGGGCTTTGATACGAGATAATTCAGCATCGAGAAAATTTCGCGCAGTTCATTTGAATTCCGCATTATAATTCATCGCCCGGCGAAATCAAATTAATCTAGGGGAACTCTGCTTTATATACCCATCGTTTTGCATGTTAAGTTTCCAATTTGGGATAACGCGCATTGTTCGGTATAATTGCGAGTAGAAGAATCTAGGGTATTCGCGATCGTCCCGATTAAGCCAAAATAAAGCACACGATTTCGGAAAGCAATGTAACAGAAACCTATTTTAAGTGTATCTACCTCTTTTTATTCATTCAGAGGGTACAATGTTTTCCTACTTGAGCCCCCGCTCGGAGGAGACAATGAACTTTGCCCAAAGTAATCGGGGCAACGATGAGAAACAATACAGCCAGAGGGGGGAAAGCGGGCAAGATAGGAGGTTCCTGGTTTGCTCTAAAGCCAGCTCGCCCGCGGCGCATAATCCCGCGCGATTTCCAATCGCGCTTTACTGTTTTCGAAAATTCATCGCCACCCGCTCGATCGCGTGCAATTTTTACCCCCCGGGGCGATACACGTGCCACGAAACCCCCCCGCGAATGCAAACAGAAGGATAGCAGAACGCGACCTCTGGATTACTGGGGACGATAATTGGATTGTAGCGAGCGCACGTTCCGTCTGGGAATTTCCCCAGTAACAAAGCAGATTAAAGCGCTGAGGATCTTGTCAACGGCGATCCTTTGCGCAACAGCTGCCGCTAACTATCCCACGTCCACCGTCCAATCCAATTACACGTGTGTTTCGAGTAGTTAAAGGTGTCGGCCGTCTCGGCGCAGACTCGCGAAATCTCCGCTCGCTTCTTGGATTCGCGACCCACCGCGAAACGTTGCGATTCTTCCAGATGTCCCTGTGTCGAGGCGCGCAGATACGATCTACCGACCGGTATCGATCAAATAAAACCAGACATCTCGATACGATTCTAGAAGCGCGCTCGCCTCGTGCTGTGAAGTGCTTACCGCCGAGATATCAGGCGGGACAGGCGTCGGTGTGTCATCGTTGACTACCGAATGATTTCGAGGTGATAAACGGCTCACAATAAACCTACCGCGAAGGGTGTACTTTTGTTGATTCTCGCGACTGTTTGGAGGGAAAGCGGGCGAATCGGCGATGACGAAACACCGCGAACGTTGCTGCAATCGCGTGGCGCATAAGCGATTATTGCGAATCATCTTCGTTTACACACAAATCGGGCATTGATACCAGAGACGAGCCGCGTTTATCTAATCGACTCGATCGCCGGCGTACGATCCGCACGCTTATTTCTTTGTTACTGTACCAATGTCGCATCCTCTTCCTCGTCGTCGCCACGTTCACCCTGGCGAGCCGGGAATACTTGTTCCGTACGTTCTAAACGACAGATGCTGGGGGTTGGTTATATAACAGTCACCCACAAACTAGATGTTAACTCAATCGTATCAGTATCGAGACAGACCAACGAGAATATTATCTATCGACCTTGGTATTAAGAAGCACAAGCGATCGAGTTTCGGCTGATGGACGAAAACTCCAAAAGATTGGCGGGGAGAGGGGTGCTTCGAATCACCTGTCCCACGGTCCATGCATAAATTAAATTAAGAAACAAAAATTAAATTAAATATGTCAAATTGCCAGCGAGAAAGCAAATATGTCAAACTGCCAGCGAACGATGCGTGCAAAAATATCGTGTCTCACATGAGACTGGAATCTCGTGAGACAATTATTTCATTATTTCTTAATTATTTTGTCATTAATTTCATGAAACTAGACTCCAATGAGATAAGCTGCATGATGTACTTTCAGAAATCTCATCTCTCGCGACTGTTTCCATTATTTACATTTAGTTATTGCTGAGATATTTGTCTCGTGATAGAAAAATCATTTAAGAGTGAATGTGTGTAATGAATTTACTGCCAACTTGTAAGAAACAGAGAACACTTCGACACCCTCGGCACCCATCGAAACTTCCAACACACGATAGCTTTCAAACGCCACGAAACCCCTTCGTTTCCAAATGGGTAGAAAGAAAAACTGTCGTTCGTATTGCTTTCGCGAGCCATGAAGAAGTTCATAGCTCACAGTTTACTCTTTCAGCAAGACCGATGTTAAAATTCTAACAACTAGAGGGGGGGGGGGGGGAGCGCGCGATAAGCAACTGTTTATTTAACTGTCGTGAGGAAGTGTAGAACACGGCGCCAATTTGCAATCTACGATCGCGTAATTTGTTGTATCACTATTGTAGTTAAGATAAGTGTCGCTGAAAAGTTTGGCGGCGTCATTACGTAACGAGGCTTTACTTCGTTTCCCGCGCGCGATCACGCGACTACCGCGTCCTTCCCGAACCTTCTCCAAATCTCTTCCCGCTTGAACAAAAATCCATTGCATCATCTGTCGAAACCGAACAGCCGCTCGAGTGGATGTCAATCGACTTTATCTACAAACTCTGGGAAATTTTGTTTTGCTCCGCGGCCGATAATAGAGGTGACGCGTGCTCACGCGCCCCGTGCGTCGGCCAATAACAGCGGAGGATCGCCCGTTCTTCCCGGTCGCGGTTCACACCCGAGAGGAGGGCAAAATAGTGGAACAACAGAGAAACAGCAGCTTACAACTTCAATAACGCCGTGTCAGAGTAGTGCTCGCCGCGACAGTAGTGTCCGCGATAAAAACTTCAATAAAAACCCGGCTGCGTCTACGTCGCGGTGTGTAAAAGCAGCGAACGTCCCGAATTACTTTTTCGGTGCTTCCTTCCGCGAGCCACACCTGGAACATTCGCGAAAATTCCCGCACAGCGTAGCTGCTCCATTTTCTTTCCCTTAACCGGATGCTTGGAAGTTTCGCGGCGCGCAACATTGCAGCTAGTGGTGCCGTGTTCCAGCCGAAACGTTACCGTCCGCCCCGAGACGGTGAAAATTTGGCGTTCCACCAATTTGCGTTCGTAGAGCCAATAGAGATCGGCGGGGTTTATTTCGGGCGTTATGAACGGGCGCGATACAACCGAGGTAGACTTCATTCTACGTTGATATCGAACGTCGGGCGGCGGTACAAGGGGTTAAGGGGTGCGGAGGGGGTGGATCGGGCGGGCGAGGGAGCTCGCGTGAAAATTGGTAAATCGTCCGAATTCGTTCATGTAGGTCAACGGACACGGCTAACCTAGGCAGAACCTTGTGCCAGTTAACGGGGCCCCGCTTAATAAACATTATATACGCGGACGAAGATTATTTTGGGAACAACTGGCTCGAAGAGGTTCACTCGCGGCACAGCTGGCCGCGGGCCGAGTAGTTTCGCGCGTTCGAATTTCCTTTCTGTATTTTTCTCTCTTTTCGTCGGTCCTGTTCGGCCCGATGCTCCGACCAGGGAGGAGGAGGGGGGGGGGGGCGGAATCGACGGGAGACGATCGTCAGACCGTTGCAAAATTAACGGACGCGGAGAACGTGGGCGGCGAGTGACGTCTGTTATTGCGAGAGCCGGTGCAGCGGGCTCGAAATTACGGTTGAACGTCGGGTCACGGAATATTCCATGCTTTGGCGGCGATCATTATCCGCTGTGCACGGATTATTCCGTGCTTTTGGTTGTGGTAGACACTGGGAGATACGTGCTTCCTCGTGTAAACCAGAAAGAATATGGAAATCGTCGTAATTTTCTTATCCTTGGTATCTCGGGGTTATCTGATTCTATTAGTAGACAAAATGTATATCTGAATCAATAAATGATTCGGCTCGTGGCGTGCTAACCCCTGTAGAACTGTTTGCAAACTGGTGACAGGGATATCCTTTCGAAAAAGGTAGAAACTGAGAGTATCCTGAATATCAATCCCCAATCACAAAAGTGTTTCATCCAAAAAAAAATCCCTTCCAGAGAAACGGGGTGAAAGGTTGTATTCAAAGGCTAAAACTATCGATGTCCACTGTATTACTAAATAGGTACACAGCGCGCCTATTGGTATCCGCAGAGATCAATGCAGTCAATATGAGAGGGCCAGTGATTTAACCCGCGCGTGGATCATAGACTGTAGGTCAAACTCTAACCGACGCGCGAGCTCGGCTTCCCTGTTGCATCCGGTGCAGTTGCATCGGCTGCAGCAGCACGTGCGTTTGACACTTTCTGCCGATTGCACGGCTTCGTCGATAAGCTCTGCGCCAGCCAGGGATCAACGATTCCTCCGTAAACACTTGACCCGTAAACGTAGACTATTATCCCAGGAGAACGTGCAGAAACGAAATCGTACCATAGATCAGAATGAGCTGTATATCAATCCTCCCCCACCCCCCCCCCACCCCACTCCCTCCCTGGAGGTTCAAGCGACACACGCGACAGACTAGGTCGCGATGCCTTCGACCTGCCAATCCAAATGCAATCTCACCGAGCACACATCTAATATTTGCAAACAAGTTTTCCCAGAAGCATCCTATCTCGGCCTGTCTAAAATAAGGAACAGTTCGGTGAATGACGTATCGGTAGGATCGGTCCCGATAACGCGATACCGTGAATATTAATAGCGCCCAGCGTTTCCAAAAATGAAAACAAAAACACTCGATCGCGATGATGTGTCAAGATCGCGCGGATAAAAGATCCGGCGGGATTCTGACGGAGGTGGTGCGCCTACGTACCTTGTCCGTACTACTGCTTCCAATCGTTATCCCAAATATATCTGTTCTGATCAACGATGGGCCTCGGTGCGTTGACGGACCCCTTCATAAGTGTCCCTCGCGACTTCACTAGGCGTCACTATGCGGGCTGACAGTGAACGCGTTTTCCAAGCGGCCGTGCGTGGACCGATGTGTTCTAGTCTTCGAGCGAGGAGGATTGCGTGGACGTGGAGCGAGCGGCGAGAGATGACCACGAAGAGGGTGGCTGCGACGTCCGCGGTACTCGAGGATCGTGGAGGATGACGACGGTTGGTCACGCTGACGCAGCAGAAATTTGTGCTCGCAAGGGTGGGTTCACGCGCGGCGAATGTTGTATCGTGGAGGAACGGTTCCGTGGCGGGCGTCCTCGCGCAAGTACGAATTACTGAAGACACCTGTCGAAACAGCCTGTCTTTTATACGCTCGAGGTGACACCGGCAAGATAAGGCCGGCTCCCGGCGTTTACATGCGCCTGGGTTTCCTCGTTCTCGGCCGTAGTACCCGTCGACGCATCTACGATTCCCTCGTCACGCTGAATCCCACGTAATTACAGGTAGATACTTCGGCTCGTAATAAATTATTCATCGAACGTGCTCCTCCGACGCCCTGTCCTCCTCGAGGAGCCCGATCCTCGGCGTCTTTCGAGCTGCTGGGTCCTCCTTGGATCGATTCGCGATAAAGGGCCAAGGCCGTGGATCAAGAACTATGTACAGTGACGAATAAAAGTGTAAACGGCTAACGCTTGTCTTACGAGAAGTACGATACTAACTAATAATTTGAGTTGTTTTATAAAAATTAGGTTATTTTAATTACAAACTGAGTCCAATAAATAAAATGTAACACTTCATTTTCGTTTATGCTAACAATGTGCAGAATATTCTAAAAAATAATAGCTTGATGCAAGGTTTACAGTTTTGCAAGTCTCATTGGAAAGTGCAATGAACGAATGGTAATAGAAAATCTTTCATTGTAAAATCCAGCATACTTCCTCGGTCTTTCAATTGTTTGAACCGCGAAACTTAATTTGAAGCCAATCAACGAAAAAAAAACGAAACCGATCATTTCTATGTGTGATAAAAGTTTATCACTAAGTGAAATTGCACGGCCAAGATAAGAAAACGTATGGTTACGTCTCAACTTGGACAGAGAGTAGTAGAGGGGTACGTAAACTTTTGCGACGTATTCGTTCGTAATGTACAAAAATACCGAAAATAATTGGCCCAAGAACTAAATAGGAATACGCGCTAGGGAATGGAAAATTTGCCGTTGTTTTAAAAGAATTGGCTTGAAAGCTAAAGAAAAAAACGCAAACCTGCTCTTTCTGACAAGAATATAAAACTACGAAAAGTATTTGTTAATACCAATGGACAGTGGATGATTGGAAGGGGGTGATGTGGTCCGATAAGTAAAGAATAAATCGATTTGAATCGAATGGAAGATTCTGGCACTGGACCTCACCAATAGAAGCGGATCGAACATCGAAAGTAAAAGAAACCATGAAATTTGGAGGTGGATCCAATATGTATTGGGGCTATTGTTCGCACAAAGTTGTTGGCCCTTTAGTAAACATTAAAGGGATCATGCGAAAGGAGCAAAATTTAAATATCTTACAAAATAATTTGCCGCCAGTTGTAAATTCCATTGGATATAATGAAAATGAGCCTTGATATCAACCCAATTGAATATTTGTGGGCAATAATTGAAAGAAGTTTAGGCAAATACGAGAATCCATCAACAATTCTAATTATTAGTTATTATCGCACTTTTCATAAGACAAGCGTTTGCAGCTTTTGCTCGTCACCGTAGGTCTCTGGAGACCGGGCTCGAACTCCAAGAATGCAAGAGGTTTTCACTCGAATTCGCGCTTAGGTAAAGTGAATGGGTTCGATGTGTCGGCTTGCGATCGGAAACAGTAATACTTGCCATCCAGCCGAATACAGAAATATGTATTTGAATATTTTTAGTGGAGGGAAAGTGGTTTTGGATGACCGACGATCACACGGCGGCTGTGGGGTAACAATCGTTACGGAAATAGAATCGAAAAACGTTCGTAAATAGAAGGAAAATGAAACAATAGTCGCGCGTGACGCGAAATCTAATGCGGTATAATTGCACGATTGTCAGAGCCGGGTTTCTTTGAATCGATTGGAGTATCGTCGGGCGTCGGTCGCCAGCAGGAAAAGGCGCGTAGCGGGAGGATGATTCTTTTAAAAATTCCTTGAAACGTGATCGCAATCGGTTTCCTCGTTTCATTAACCGCTGTTCGAATGCGTATCACGCTCGTGCCGCTTGCGATAGACGGAAGAAGCAAGAAAAATACATAAAACGACAACGAGAACGCGATTTAAGAAATGACAAGGGAATCCCATTTCCCCCACTGAAGATTCGCGGAACGATGGTATGTATTGTGGCTGAATGCAGAGATAAACCGACGCGCTTTGGGTTTCTACCGCGATGTCTGATCAATTACGTCTTCGACTCCTTGACGGAGAACTGGAAGAATACATGTACAGGGGATGTACTACTTGTTTAAAGAGACATCTAATTCCTGCGATTCCTGTAACAATGTTCACTGATTGTATTTCCTGCAACGTGCCTCTAAATATAAGTCCGAATGTCTCGCACGTGGGCAATGACGTCGCTTCAATGTTAGACTTGCTCTAAGTGATGTAGGTCTATAATTGGCGCTCTCCGAGACGAATGCTTGATTCGAAACAAAATTCCTCTGGCAGGAATACTACAGGCAGGCAGGTATACTCCGATCACAATTAGGCAAAATCTCAATAACTTGTCTTATCTGATCCCGTTCAGGCACACTAGTGCGCGGGATTCTTGCCAAGGGAAGTTCGTTTCAAATCGAACTATAACTTGCTGAATCGCATCAAATGCAGTGAATAAACATCGTTCAGTTGGTTTTGTAAATTCGTGGCCCTATCCCACACGAAGCACGAGTGCAGAACCACATTTTCATGGTCGAGGGTTACTGGTCCCCTGAACGAGGTCGCGGAAAAAAATTCAAGCGCGGAAAGAGTCGCGGCAGCTTAAAGCAGAGCAGCCACAGCATCCGCTGCGACAGTGGGTACCGCAACCAAGAAACTGGAAACTGTCGCATCGTTGCACGTGCTTCCAACTACCGCATCACCCGCCAAGGTGCTCCTATATAGCACATACCCATCGAAACGTAACCTCCAAGCAAAAGGGAGCACATCCCGACCAGCATCCCCACCTTCACGGAAACAGCCACCACGTTCAGGCTAACCCTCGATGTGAATATCGTCTTCGAGTCTACGATTGTTACGTAATCGCTCTAGGTCTGGTCAGGCTAGACGAGGAGGATCAATGGGTCGCAGCTAGACGTCACTCGACGTCGATTCATCGGAGGAGAGCGAGCCGTTCGATAGGGATCACGCACCGTGTAACCAGTGTAACCATTGTAACCACGTATCATTCTCGTGCCGAGGAAGCGCCGCCATAAAACCGAATTCATCCGACGGCGGCGACGGCGACGCGTCTGCGCGGGCCACCGTGTTGCTGTTGTGGACCGACGGTGGCATTGACCTTGAAATTCACGGTATCAAGGTCAGGACACACGACAACCCCGTACGCGGATGCGCGACCTCGAGAACGGGGAAGCCCAGAGGGATGCCGGTCACCGGGAACCTGAAGCCGTTCAGACGCCGATCTCCAAGGGGCGGTTCGGTCCTGGTGGAGACTCACGATTAGGCAGCGATCACCGGGTTACTCTCTCGCCGGCTTTTCGTGGACCGCGATGCTTAGTAGCTTTCGAACGACTGACGCAACGGTGCCTCGGCGTCCAGACGCTTACGCAACGACGCCGTGTCCCCTCTTTTTCATCCCCTCGGATTGAAGCAGACGCGACGTCGAAAAGGGACGACGACGACGACGACGACGACGACGACGACAACGACGACGACGAGCACGACGACGCCGCCGGCCACCGGGACGGCGAGCAGCCAGTGGACGTACACGGTATAGGCGAGATCGGAAGCCTGCCAGCGGCAACCGGTGCGAACCGGATATCGTGGAAATTCTGGGAACGGGATCGCCAGCCTCTGGCGCACGTAGGCGTCGCGACGCCCCTGAGATCGAACGGTGACGTCCGAGCCGCGAGAGGCTTTTCGAGCCACGGTGACGTGCATCGAGGCCCTCTGACGTTTTCGGCAAACGGAACGGAAGTGGCTGCGCAATCCCGTGCCACTTTCCATCTTCGCCAAGCGGTTTTCTCTGCCAAAATAATCCTCTTCGCACATGCCCCTCTGTCTCGTTCCACCTTTCGATCCCCATTCGCGATCTTCTTCGATATTAAAATTCTTTCGATGCCCGAGTAGTGAGATACGGATTGTCATCGAGGGGCTTCTGCTTTAAAGATCGATCGCCAACGCGGACGAAAGAGAATTTGAAAAAATTCTGCGCGAGGACTGACGTCCGTGGCCTGATACGCGGCCTCTGGTAAGCGTAAATAGGAGAGCGCAGGCTTGGCACGAGATAAATGTGGGTTGCTGGAGCGCGACGCGTACAAACGTACTGCTGCTGCTCGCTCTCTGATGAATGGATATAATCCGGCCGATTTATCAGACAACCGGCTTCGGGACCGAGATTAAATCGGCCCTCTATCGAGGCTAACTCCTTCTAAATCCCTGTCCCCGTGACCTTCGCAAAAGCTACCGCGCCAGAAGATCAACTTAAGTTTAGCAAAACGTGGGGCGCGTCTATACTGGAGGTTAGAAAAGCGCGGTGGGAATTGGAGAACTCCCAAAACCCGATAACAGATCACTGCGGTCTAGTATCAACATCCGAAGCTATGTATCTTGTATCAGGGACGGCCTTGAATTCTCGATCCCCACGACCTTTTCCCTGGCTCTCAATATTGGTTCACGCGCCACGTCGATCGAGCCGGGCGTCCAGTGACACAACAGTTTCCAAAGTATTGTTGGGAGGAAACAAGCGGTCGATAAGATTGCTGCGCCATCGCTCGGGCATCGTTTCCCTCCCCTCCCAGTGGCCGATGCTGGAGGATGGTCGTGAGCTACGATATCAGTAACCGAAACTACGAAGCTCCTTGTATCAGGGTTGACCTTTAGACTGGCGTCTCCGTGGATGATCGGGCAAAGCAGGCACGAGATACGGGCGAGCGGGGCTGACGACTGCGGCGATTCGCGATAATAACGTTATCGGTTCCGAGTCTCTGTTGAAGGAAGTGACATGGCCAGCCCAGCCTCATGCCGCACACAGAGGCGGTCATCGATTATTCGTGCAGACACGCCGCGATATCAGCCGCCGCAGAATGCAGATGCACCGGCTGCAACGAGATCGACCACGTCGCGGTAGGCACACTGACCCATTTCCGACGCCAGCTCTCCAAGGCCGCTTCCAAAGAATACGCGGCGCGCGCGAAGAGAAAGAATCCTTCCCGATAAAAGACGACCAGCTCTCGAAGCCGCGGAGCCTCGTTATTCTCGCGACTGTAATCGCAGCGGGAACGGAAATGCGCTGGTAAGAGGGAGTCTACAGGGCGTTAATTGCCGCGGCTCACGGCGAAAGACTCCGCGGGGAGGCTGCTCGTGGTCGCTGGTGAATGGAATTCTATAATTTCCAGCAATTAAGCGAAAAATGAACAGTTATGGTTCCTAGTCCGTGGACGTTTTATGCTGACGTTATTTCCGCCGAAGAAGCCGAGTCTTTGCAAGAGGGAAAGGTCCGCGGTGTTTGCTTTGAAAGTACCTACCTCCCGCGGGAATTTCGTCCCAGACTGACCCGCGGGGTTAATTAAAAATTATCGCTGACGGGGGCATGAAGTGTTATACCACGGGTTTAAGTAAAACTGGCTTGGTCCTCCAGCGTTGGCTACTATACTTTGTTCGTACTACGACGCGAGATCAATCGTGCCGTGAAGCAACACGTGTACTCCGAAACGACATAGGTATTAGATTATCGATAAATGGGCACGCATATCAATTAAATGTACAATGCTGACGGTGTGACAAGAGACAATCAGCGTTTCGTGTCCATCGGTTTAATATCGTCCCAGGTAACCGGAGGTCGACGACAATGCCACTTGGCCAATGGCTCGGATAACCGTCGACTAATAAACCTGCGCGACCCATCCAGCCGGGATAATCAACTCGTGAACAAGACCCCGGACCAGCGGCAATTAGCCACCGGTGAGTAAACAACCGCCGGCGAATATAGACCGAGCAATCTGTCAATGATCTCGAAAGTCGCGGCGATGGGGGACTTTATCGCGAGGCCCGAGCGTTAAAATAACGAGCAAACAGCGACACCGCGACGTCTACCGGTGACGAATGCTCAACGCCGAGCGTCCGTTCCTATTGATCTTCATTGCTCGCGAGGACGACGCTCGTTTGGGGGTTGAAATAGTTGCGATACCCGTAGAAGGGTGGGGGATCGCGTAAACGGGTCATTGACCGAAATGTCTCGGGCAGATAGGGTGATCGATCTCCGACTTTGGGATTAGAGCTGTCATGCGGGAAATGAACGTTTGGGTTAATACTACCGGCCGATATTCATTAAAAATCGAGCTACCCATGAATTCCATAAACTCGTCCCGCTTTTTCCATGCATTAGCCTGTTGCAATCCGCCCTCGTCGATACGGCGACATCCCTCGTAGCTCCTTCGATTCGATCGCTCGATGATTCCGCGGCAATTCAACAGCGGCCCCGTTCACGAGTTGGGAATCGCGAATTCCTGTTGACGGGGCGACAAATCATAGTCCCCTTCCCCCTGCGACCACGGAGTCGCTTCGAAAGGCCAATAAGGGTAATACACAGCCGCGCCACCAGGAACCAGAATGGAAAACTAGGAGGCGCCCGAGGGAATCCCTGAGACGCGCATACGAGAAAGGCCAATCACCTCGAAACTAGGAGTCCCTTCGACTCTCTCTCTCTCTCTCTCTTCCTCGCTCTGTCTCTTCCCCTCTTTATAAGCACGCCCGTAATAGTTCAGTGGAATTTAATCGAGACGGCAATTGTTTCCTATTAACAGTTATGAAAGCACTCCAACGAGGTTTGAACCCCTTTGAACCGACGCCGACGCCGAAGCCGTACATATCCCCCCCGGACAGTCATTTTAATTGGAATCCATTCGAGAAGATTGTGGCCGGGCAATGGAGTTCGAATCACCCTAAAATTGGTAGCGAGACCGCGCGCTCAAAATACGGCCGCAATAACTGAGCGTACGGGTGCTCCTCAGAGGGAAAAGGGTGGGTATCGTCTTCCTCTCCTCGAGATGCTCGCAACCAATGACGTGTTAAACGATGATTCACCGGCGGAGGCTTGGTCGCACGCTCTTCGAAGTGTCTCGCGAGAGATTATGTAGCTGTCGATAGTCCCGAGAAGACAGTCGTAGAAAATGGCACTTGAGAGAACTTGCACCTTTTTCACCGGCGACTTAAGTGGAGCTGCACGGTCTTCCTTGGGAAGAAAGTGGCATAATAGATTGCCACTTGCAACAACTGTATTCAACTACATTTCTTCTGGAGCCTCTCTGGTAAACACTGATTCTTTACGGAGCTCCGGTAAACTGCAACGGAAGTTCCGCGAAGGGGATTGAGAAACGAGGGAAGTTACTCAAGAAATTATTCACGATCCGCGTTATCTCATTTGCCCGAGCATCGAGCGATAAACGAAGGCGTCGGCTTGCGGGAAAGCCAACGCGCCTCGTTGGGGAGGAAATAATGTACACTCTACACAGTTTACTCGATAAAACGGGCCGTTGCATGGTTGTTGTTGCAGCGGCGCGTTATCGAAACCGCGGACCGCAGCCTCGAGTTCCTCGAGAAATTTCCATTCGAGATTGCGTCGAAAATCGTAATCCCTGAGTCACAAGATTGACCAACAACGTCTCGCGCTAACATAGATCCATTATCTATCAACGAATTGGAGCATAGGGTGCTCAAAACACTGAGAAAAACTGGTCGAAGCTAGCGACACTTGCATGGAATCAGCAGGAAACTTTTAATCGCGTTTCAATGGAACGCGAGCTTATTAAATGCCTCTTAGAATACAGGGATGTGAACGATAAGAGAGACCAAGAGGAGAAAGTAGAACAGAAAAAAGGAGCCAGAACCATGTCACAAAGGCAGGAAAAGATGAAAATTAATAACATCAAGATGCAACGTCTCGAGCAGATCTTTCTTTTCTCTTTCTATCTTAATCCACGCTTCACTTCCAAACGCTTCAACATTTTCTGCGAATATTTTTTTACGTCGATGCCTGTCGTGCTCAAGAGAGCCGACCCTCTGTATACAGGGCAGAACGTTTAACGAGAATTAGACGAAAGCTTCTTGAAGGTATGGGACTTGTGGAAATTAAAATTTTAATACATCCCCGTTTGTGGCCGTTGGGAAATGATAATATCCTGTCCCCAGGGGTCTTACAGCCTTCAGTCCCATCGTCCCTCCCTTTTGATCGCGGGAAATTAGTTTTACGCTCAGCTGCAACGTGAATTAACTCGTGATTACTGTGGCTGTCCATACGAGCGTGTTCCGCCAGCAACGGGCGTAATTTATTTGACGACAGTGGGACGATAAATAAAATCAATGTACCGCCCGGCCGTTCGTTACTCGCGGGGATATTAATTAGCACCGCAGGCGTAGATGCTGCTCCTCGATTACAGCCGGCCACCGACTCCTGAAATCTCGCCGATCCACCACGGATCCGTCACACGTCGGTCCACTATCCTTTTCAATTATCAGCGTAACAAATTGCGCGCGAGTTTAAACGAACAACATTGTTAAAGCGGGCGCGGCCGGATAAAATATAGCGATAATTAGAGAGCATAGTGACCGGCGCAGTCGCCGTAGCAACGGCGGCAACAACAACTGCACGGTTAATAGCGGAGTTTACGATAACCGTGACAAATGTCACGACGAGAACGCTGGAGACGTTAACGCGCTTGAAATCGCCGAGAGCTGGAGTTGAAACGAGGGCGATACGAGCTCAAAGGGAGGACTGCCTGTCTAGCGTTTGACATTCGATTTTACTCATCGCCAGGCAACGCTTGGTCCCTTTCAACCTCTGGTTTTTGTCTCGATTTCTGGCCAAGGGGTGGGATCCCGACGCGAGCGGGGTTGAAGGGGACAAAGAGAAACAGCCAGCGACCCTATGGGGCCTGGTGGAGAACACTGCGGGCGTGAAGCGGAAAAGCCACGCGGAAAGGGGGCTGTACAGTTTTCCCTTCCCTTGCCCGTTTGAAAGACGCGCGACACCCTCCAGGCTCGTTTAATTTCCACGCGTAAGGGAGGAAATAATTCCAGAGACCAGGGCACTGGAATTTCCGTTGGCACGCGCGACGATAGGGCACGATGCGCTTTTGTGGGAGTTCGAACTGTCCGGGACGATGTTTGCGCTGCTTCTGAGGTCTATGGCGGATGAAGTAGCGCGGGATCGATGTTGGAAGGGATGTGTTTAACTGTTTCGATTGTTTTGAGGATGTTTTTTAGCAGGTCTAGAGAGTTATCCAACGATTTCACTGCTCCGAGATTTAAAACTGTCCACGCGGAGGCCCTTTTTGTTGAAAATCTCAATACGCCCACCGTCACAAAAGCATCGCAGAACCTGGATGAACCGCCTAGGAGCGTTTAAAGCGGTTTCCAGCGGTAATCGGCGTGAATTATTCAAACGAAGTCAACGTAAACCCCCGTCGACGTCGACAGAAATAGAAGTCTGCCTGTGGCGAAGCCATTCTTGAACGATCGACCGTCGAAAGTCGACCTCGGGGACCTCGAACTCGACGACGGGTTCGATCCGCCGACACACGAGCCATCCACGAGACACTCGCGGACCCTGACACGAACTTCCTTCCTCGTTAACATAGAATCGAACGCGGGGCATTGCGCGCGCGGAATGAAATCATGACACTCGGATAGCGCGCCCCGCGGCCGGTTCAGATCGATTGATCGCAACCGATCCGCCGCGGGTCGAGTTCCATTGACACCGTTTAAACTGCACGCTCGCGCCTCGGGGTCGATCTTGCGCGATGTCAAGATAACGTTGCGCAACGCTCGACAGAAACGATGGACGCTTAGCCCAACGATGGTTCACGATAAATGTGGATGACTTATTGGCCTCGGCAAGCCTGTTTCTCGAGGAACACGCTGGCAATTGTATGGAAGTGGCGACCATAGGGATGCTTTTAATGAGGAGGCACTATGCTTCTGGAAATTACGATGATCTAGAGGTATTGTAAACGTACGTGGAGAATCTAAGGATTGTGCTTAATTAGTGTTCAATTTTGAGATATGTATATCGCGGCAACAGAGTTTGAAGACACATCTTCGGAAACGTTACGATGTTTCTAATTTTATAAAAGGAACCTCGTTAATAATTACGCATTGCAAAGTTCTAGCGTCCTCGGGGAAGCCAATGGAAATGAACGGCCGTGTTTCCTCTCCATTAAAGCAAACCAGACGCTTCCGAAAATACAGCTAGCGTTTTCAGCGAGGATTTCGTAAACGGCGTCGAGTAAATCAGAAATAGACCGAACCGAGATTCACTCGGCTGTATCGCACGGTCTCGCGGTTTGACCCCGCAAAAATTTATCGAGCGAATTATCTCCGTTCTGTAATTTTCCCATACCCCGGCACGCGGCCGTCCAATACCTGATACGATAATCGACTAAATTGAACGAAAACAGCGCGTCGTTGTTCAACTGGAGACTACGGGTGTCCGGTAACAATCGTGGCGAACGTGTAGCCGTTCAAAGGGGCAGGGAAAAGTTTGCGCTCGCCGGCAGATCGATGGAGAAGAAACACGAGAGCACGGGGGTCGACGGGAATTTCTGTTGTTTCTCGCGTAGGATTCTGTAACGACGTCCCACGCTTTTGTAACGAACCGCCATTGGCAGTTTATCTTCTCGCGGGATTTATTGACGGATTACAACGGTGAAAAATAGCGGCAAAGAATTGATGGCTGGACGATATTTTACCCCTTGCTTATTCTCTTCCACCGCGCTTCGTCCAGCGAGAATCGTTGTCGATGCCGCGAGACTATAGAGAATCCGCGGCGACATTCTTCAGCGACGCGATCATCCACTCCTTTTTTTTTACCTGGGGCAATCGTAACTACGGGAGAACAAAAGCTTCCACGAAGGAAACGTCTACCTCCCGTGCTTCGTCAGTGATAATACTATCAGCGTTCTATGGGAGCTGTGGTCGTGTCGATATTCTTGGAGTAATACAAGGTCTGCGCAAATGACATGAGCATCCGCGTCCCCTACTTAAGAAAAAAATCGCTTATTTTTAAAAACTAATCTTACGAAGTTTGCACCAAAAGAGTGAATATTTTTAAATTTAAATTTTTAATTTACTTGGCGCTACAAACTGGGTTCAGACAAGCAACCAAACGTCGCCTGTCAACTTGACCGTTTCTCAAAGTTACCTCCTCCCCTGGAAAAAAAAGTCTGCGGACGTCCTTGGCAAATGGAGACTGAAAAAGAGTCTTAGGAAGAATAAAGTATAGTCTTCTACAAGTGCGAGTTGAATGCTAGCCAGCAACAGTGGATAAAGTGGACTTGATAAAGCGCCTAACGATACTTTTCTTCCCACTACCTTGGATTATTCAAGCAAGCCCTAAGTAGATAAAAATACACCTCCTCGAGAAACTTCCAGAGACATTCCACAACGCTGCTCATAAAATGCTGCAAATTTCGCAACCCTGGGCTCATAAACCATCTCGAGATACTCCCTCGAAAAAAACCCTCGTGGTTCCCACATCACTGAACAACCTCGCCGCGATGTTACACACCCCCACTTTCCTAGGGGACGCAAACGCCCCCGCAGCTATGTCTATTATTTCCGAACCGATTAATACCAGACTCGCGGGCCGCCTCACCGCTAATTATTCTTCGTCGTTCGCGCGTGGGGGGGAGGGGGAGGGGGAGGGGGAGGGGGTCAGGTTAATCGCGCGCGCAGCCTGGAAAACGCGGGGCCGGCCGCCGCAGATACGGAAAACCGCTGACGCACGCGAGTTTTCCACGTGGCCGCGTTCACCCCAACCCCCTCACGGCTTCATTTGCGTTTCGGATCGGGGTCACCCTCATTTCCCCCCGCACTATTGTCGCCCGTTCCTTCGCTCCCCTGCGAAACAACACGTCCCGCGAACAATAAAAGAATAAACAGGAATAAAGTCTGCTCCCCTGCGCAACACCAGCTCCTCTCACCGCGAGGGAAATGGGCGAGACAGGAGGCCTTGGTGAACCGCGCAGGCCGTGCAGCGTGCAATCGCGCCACCCGAACACGCCAGTCGGCCTGTCTGTTCCATGTGGAAGCCAAACGTAATGTTAATTAGATGTTTTATCCTCGGGCAATCACCGATATCGCTTGCACGTTTCGCTAACAAGCTTCATACCCGAAACAACGCCTGTTTCCAGGTGTACCAGCCTGCTGTTCCTCGCGTGGGTCGTTGATCATTGAACGTTCAATTAGCGAAGCGGAAAGGTAATACCAAAGAAAGTCATTGAGTGATATTCTACTTGGGATCTCCGCAGAACCTTGGTGCAACCGAGGAAGGGGTGATTCATGACGGAGATTCCAAAGTTTTAACTTATTTTCGGAGCAGAATCCACCGCCCTTCTCTGCTGCACCAGAAATTCGAAGACCTCCTGTAGGTGTGGGTGACTAATGATACCAGATGCACTGGCAACGAATACGTTGCATCGATCATCCTCTCCGTGGCGTTCTATCGAGCCTCCTCTGATTCTTAACGATATCAATCATTTAAACGGGGTCTTCAAAGGCGAATCACGGGGAGGGTGGAGCGCCCTACTCGGGGTCAACAAAGCGTCTGAAGCCAGAGTCTAGCGTGGTATCGGAACTTCTTCCCAGCCAATTGCTAACAACAACGAAACTCAATTATCCGCAGCCTTCGGGCTATTCTAATAACTATAACTTTCGTCGACCAGCTTGGCTGGATAAGACGTTCCCGGGAGCACGTGGTATTCACGGCGGAATTCCGCGGTCGCTCAAATTAACCAATGAATCAGCCGGAAGCAGAGGCGAATCGCGAACGTTGCTGCACGCGTATAAGTTTCACCAGCGAGGCTCGTGTCATCCGGCAGATCCATTTAGAAGCCGCAGCCCGCTCCGTCTCCGTCCACCCCACATTCGCCCGCTTCCGTCGTATTATGCTGGGATTGGATTTACGAGCCAAGGAATCGCGCCTCGATCGAACAATTCGGCCCCGAGCGGAATCGTTCACTGATATAGTTATCGTGCCTGCCACGATCTTTCGGAAAGGGCAAGATGATTTCTCGTCGATAAGGGAACGCGTGAAAATGAGCCCGCTGTGTGCTGATCCAGTTCCTTAATTAGGATCGACCGACAGACACGTCGACGTGAGGCTGGCAGTGGAGCGATTGTGTAACTGTTCACGTTGATACAAATTAAACCACTCAATGGATGCCTCGTGACTTTTTCGCGCAATTAAAGTTTCATCTGCTTGCGACGTTTCTTTTTTCATGTTAATAGTGTCATGGAAACAACTGCGACGCGGAGCACGCCAGGCTCGAGGCCGTCCGACAATTCTGCATTTTACCGTACGGTTAATGTTGTATGCTCTGTGGTCTCGTACTCACCATGTTGAAGAAAATCCGCCGATGTCGGCGCTCGAGTTGTAGAAAGAAATTACAATGTCTCTGCGTAGGATCTATAAATTCGATAGTTCGACTTCCGTTCCTCTCTATTTTGCTTCCTCTGTTTATCTCGCCACGGCTCGTTAAACGTTCCTCTCTCTCTCTCCCTCTATTCCAGTTTATTTATGGAAGAAACAATACTGCATAAAAATATCACTGGTTTACTTTGGCTTATCCTCTGTCTCTTTGATTGAATACTATAAACGCTGGGAACCTAGAAAAAGAACCTGAAAAAAGAAGAGTAGTTCGTAATTAGTCCAGTCGCGTGGTTCGGCTTAGCTTTCGCGTGGCTGCGTTAAATGGCAATAACTCGGGCGAAATTGTAGGCCGGCGATACGAATTCCTTTTCCAACGAGCCCGACGATTTATTGACGCGGGATCTAGAAAGGCGCGAATCGCCCGCTCGAAAGGCAATAAGCGTAACGACGCCGCTGCTGCGCCGCTCGGAATTGATGCCCGCGCGTTGAAACAGAGTTGCCGCTAAATGATGACAAAGCGCCGTTGAATAAACTCGGCGTTAACCAATATGTAGAGGAAGGTCTGTCCGCCGCGAGAGCATATTGCGATGGGAACAGCAATCCGCGATGATATCTCGCGCATGAAATACGAACGAATATATTCCTTACGTGTATCTCCTCTCGCCGTTTACTCTACACCCCTCCCCCCCCCCCCCGCCGTTACTCGAAATATCTATCTTTCAAGCAGAGCCGCTCCGCCTCTATCTAAAATTCCAGCCCAGGTCTCTTCGTTACGATCCCAGTGGAAAGTAATACGGATATCACCAGCCATCTGAACCACACTCCCATCACTTCCGCGAGCGTGGAGCCGCGAGAGGAAAATTTTCCACTGCAGCCCGCGATCGTTCGCGGACGATCGCCGCTGGCGCGCGTAATCGGCCGACGGGCGACCACTTTCACCGCGATTCGCGATTACGATAGGCTGCGCGAGGAGGGGGAGGAAAAATCTGTCCCTCTGCGGCGGCTCTGCTGTTAGAAAGTTGGATGTACCTGTCTAATGAAACACAGTCCTCAAGTGGCGGCTGCGATCGGTTACCGACTCATCGGTTGCGCGTGTAAATGGGCGCTCATGCCACCCGCGTGGATCCCTCGTCGCTCGCCGAACACTTTTAGCACCCTCTCGATGGCTTTCTACGTTCGATCACCGAGCAACGTCCGGGTAAATTGGATCTGAAAGGTGGAGGGATCGGTGAGTCTCGCTGCAGCCTGCACTGAATATCGCAGCCGAATAGATCACTTACCTGCGCGTGAAAATCAAGCATCTCTGGCTGGTTACGTAAAGCAGGAAACCAGGTCGCGGGCTGACCATAGCTAGACGTACGCGTGTACCTGCGCGCCGTTCGATCGTCCTCTGATGTCTATCGTGGATCGTTTATTTTCACGTTCACCGCGGTGAATACATATACGTCGGCCAGCACGCTTTAAAATACCGACGACTGCTCGATACGTGACCGGTTGCGTTTCCAGCCTGCGCTCCTCTTCATCCAGATCGATCCGCTACGACTCGATTTTATTCGCTATATATATATATATATATATATATTATACAGGTGCGTGTGTGTGTGTGTATATATATATATATATATTCATTCCACCTAAAAAGCCTATAAATATTCTCGTATGTTGATCATCTTGTTGTTGGTGTTCCCAATGAACCTCCTCTGCTTCACCATGTGTCCGCCTGCCGATCTAACCTGTTCCAAGATAAGCATCCGGTTAAAAATTATCGACTGCGATCGGGGCGATAATAAAAGCAATAGCCCGGGTCCACGCATCGTGCACCGTTATCCGCTCGATTTCTGTCTCCTCCTTATTTCTCTGCCGTCAGTTCACAACCGTGCCGATATTGCGTCGTCTGATATAACCGCGCGGAAGATCGTTCTGACCGTTCTAATTAATTTATGTGCCGCTTATGCGGGCGACGCGGCTCTGAATCCGATCGGTTAACCGAGGAGGCTAAATGAGCGCGCTTCCAACGCAGAACCGGCCACGTTTTATTGGTCTTAATTCGACCGGTCGCTTTAATTCGATACGGAGACTCTGCTGGCGAGAAGACGCGCGCGCGCGCGTGTCTCGTTTTAGGCTGGGCGCTCACGTCTCTGACTAACGGTGCACGATACACTCGAGACACTTGGGAATAATTGTTTTTATGATAAGTAGATATCACTCGTTAAACAGTGTTCCAGTTTATAAATAGTATTCCACCGTTTCGACGGTGTTCTTCTTACACGTCGCACACGTGCGAACCCAGCTTAACGGGCACACCAAGTCCCCACGATGTGTCAGCGGAGAACGCGAGCAAAACTATCGAACAGTCTACCGAAGCCGAGGAAAACGCGCGCGCTTATCGAGCCAACCAGCGTCCGCGTATTTCTCGTCACGCACACGGAAATCCATATATGCCACGCGGGTTCTCAGCCGGCGTGGACAGATAACGAGCAGAAAAGCTAGACGCAGGTAGAGAGGCGGGGATAGGATGGCGGAAATCGCTGGGTCACGGCTGTTCTGTATAATACTTACACTCATCGGGTACGGGCTGCGTGGTCCCGGAGGCAGCTCGAAACTTCGCTGGACGGCCTCTAGCCGATGACCCTGGCGGCCATTAACGAGCTCCGCAGCCTGTGGAGCAGAAAAACGCCAATGTCAATAACGCGTTCCCGAGGAGCTGCTCGCGATTCGCACGAATATCCCGTATCGGGGCACACGAGCTTTCGCCCGCCGCGCGATACGCCGGGCACCGCCTGCGCAAATACTTTTATCTCGATCCGTACGTCCCCTGTGTTAATCGATCGTCGAGATCGCTGTCTAATTAGCGAGCCTTTACGCCCCCATAATTCTGGACGGAAAAAAGTGACATTGCGGGACCGCGGGAAAGACGAAGGTGCCCCTGGATCGACCCAGTTCCCCGCATATCCGCGATGAATTACCGAGTCAACGTTAACTCGCGCCGCAGCTTTTTCTTTATTTGCGTTTGCACCTGGATCGCGGGTCAACAGCCGCGAATTTCATTCCAGCCAGCTCGTATTTCTGGTCTAGCGCGGAGTCGCGCTGGCTGGTTGCTATCAATCATCCGGGATCCCGTTGCTTGCCACCTCGAGGCTCCGCTCGAAACTTTCCCTTCTACGACGACGACGACGACACGGACGCGGGGGAAAAAAGGGAATGGAGGTTCGGTGCACTAGCTCGCGCGAATTTCAGGCTTTCCCTTCGAGCGAGGAATTCCGACGGTGCCCTCGGGCTGCTGAAATACACGGCGGGAAGATGCGTCTAGACATCGAGAATCTTTCAAAGGGGGTCTCCACACTGTGCCCTCGGATCCTCCCCAGCTGCCTAGACTGAATTTCCGTGGAAACTTTCGCCACCCACCTGCTGACGCCGCGACACTGAATCACGAATTTCCGAACTTTGTCCTTCCTCTTAATTACTCGCGGACTTATCGCGAATCGATTCGAGCCGATCGCCGACTGGATCCACTTCCCGCCGAAAATATGCTACGCCCAAGAGTTCGCGTCTGGGAGAAAGCCGGTCTCTTGGCAGCCGGTCAATGTAGCAACGGAAACGAAAGGACGCTCCTCTCGCAGCTCCCTGCTCTTTAAACCGCCTGATTCCCGTGCGAGTTAAATCGAGTTGCAAGAAGAGCAGTTTCATGAAGTAGCGCTAGAAAAGTGCGATAGCCGGCTGCCATGAACGCTTCCGGTTCTTGTGAATTCGAAGAAGAATCCCGCGCCCGGATCTTATCGGGAAGCCCGAGCGTATTAGCGAGAAGATAAACGCGAGCGATTGGAACGTGTAACGTGCGCGATAAAAATAGATTACTCCAACCTCCCTAGATAAATTAAACTGCGACAGATGTTCATTGAAAGGAAAACGTCGTACATCCCACATAGCCAATTTTCAAGTAGCCTACCTATTTCTCAGCCTGGAGTTAGTGTATGTTTCAGATAGCAGAAAGGATTGTCGAGAACAGCGAGCCGGACAGGCTCTCCTTCTATCTAATTTCGTAATGAATTTTAGCGCTAATTCATCATCACTGGAAGATTCGATCGGCCGAGGGGGAGGTGCGCGCGCGATTTCATCGAGCAAAGCCGCGATTCTGGATCCCCGGCACGATGGATCGTTCTCTCTTACAATTAGAAGCCAGAACAATAAATTCCATGAAAGTTCGCGTTAACGGGAGTACGTCGACCTCGACCACGATCGATCGTGTATCTCTAGGCTGTGCACTTAAAGGTACACGCACACCGATCGGACCTTTCCTTGCCATGGGATCGATCGCGCCCCTCTGTACAAGTAAATTGCTCGACGCTGGCAGGGGAACTTTCACGAACGAGTCGAATTATCCCTGTGACGCATTCCGACCAGAGTGTGCGATTAATCACTATTCCAGTTGGTTGGATGAATTACAATGGAACGGAAGAGCCCCTTACACCGAGCATCCCCTCTGCGTGTAAGAATCACAAGACTTCCCTTCGTGCAAACAGTGCTAATGCTCGAAAAGGGAGTGTAAACAGTAATAGAGTAAGAGAAGCAGTTCGAGACAATGTTCGAGAACCTCCAGTAATTTCGCTCGAGATTTTTTACGGCTATTGTCGCGATCGGACCAAGGCGCTATGTTAATCACCGTACCCTCGGTTCTACTGCAGAACGAAATTCTATTTAAAGAAGCCTTCGACCTTCACGGAGAGTGCGACTTCGCCAAGTAACTTTCCATCTCGACGGTGCACGGTTCTCGCGTTCCCTGACCGAGCAGAACTTCAAGATTTACTGGAGGCCCTCGTGACTGCAGATTCCCGGCGTGTTGCATCGGCTCGCTGCTGACGCTTCGTAAACATCGCGGCTCGCTGACTGCGGCGAAAAACGGCCGACGCGCTCGAAACTTCGAAACCCGAGCGCGCTGCCCGCGGACATCTCCAATCCCCCAGCGCGGATATTGGGATTAAGCGCGAGTAAAGCGACGCAGCACCGCGCCCGAATTAAAATGCAAAGAGTGTTAGCGGGCACCTCGAAACACTGGCCACTGGCTGGATTTAATCGCGAGCCGGTCAAGCAGCAGGGAGGATCGATAAACGCCGCGGACCTAAGGCGAGAAACGAATCGGTTGGAAGCAACGGACCGACTAAGCCACCGATGATTTTCACCGCTTGTTTTCTGGCCGATGGTCCCCTGCACACAGTACACACAGCACGAATCACGCGGCTGCACCATTAGAACGCGCTCGGGGCTCGGAGGATCGATCCACCTTAAATTGCGCAAGGATATCGATGGAAGGGGAGTCGCTAGGGACCGCGGAGAATCGAAAGTCGCGGTTGCTCGACGGATAATACCGTGTACTCGTAAACTTCGTCTTCTAAGTCGTTGCTGATTAGGATGTTGAGAGTGTTTCCTTTTTAGAGGTGTGCGGGTACCCGGAATTTACGAGCTGCACTGAACTCGGTTCGAATGCACCAGCCGAGTCGCGGGCGTTTGAATTTTCCGAGCTGCTTGAAATTGACGAACTCTTTAAAATAGATGTGAGCTACTTGAGAGACTTAAACGCCTCGAATACTCGCACTTTTAAGACTTCGAATTACTGAAATTTTCGAATTACTCGAATATACTCGAACAGATCTCCAAGTTCCGAGTTACCTACTCGTAAATATTCGAATTACTCGAGTTACTCGAATATTTGTGTATTTCAAATTAATTCGAGAAATTCAACAATTTTGCAAAAAGCTTGCACATTTCTTTCAAAAAGTGCGTCGATTTCAAGCAGCTTGGAAAATCCAAACGCTCGACTCGGCTCGACCGTCCGATCATTACTTGACTTGAAATTCGAGTATCCGAATAAATCGAGTACTCACGCACCCCTAGTTGCTTTTAGATCTGATGCACATTCAGGGTACAGTATCGAGCAGAAGCGTCGCGCTCTGCCTCCTCCAAGCGGAGCAGCGTAAAAAGAAGAGGAGAGTGGAATAATCAAGCGACAGAATAATTGGAATATGGGCGAGAGCGATCGAAGGGACGTAATCGCCGACGACACGTGACACGTTTCATTTGCACGCGTCACGGTTAACGCCGTTTAATCTGCAGTAATTGATGCAACCTTTTGGGGAAAGGCGCCTATCGAAATGCGTGGGCGGCCGACAGGCAGCCCTGGAAAATCGATAGATGGTTCTTGGGAAGCGACGCGGACGCGTCATCGGATCGATACGATTCCTACGGGCCAGAAATTACGAAACGCTCGTTGCCGAGCGCACTCGCCGCGACAGCAATGTGCACCGATATGCATACTGCGCGCTGGCCGTCGTTTGCATTTTTCAGCCAGCAACGCGGAACGAAATTCCACGCCGTTACGGTGCCGCGAGTCGAATATGTAGCACGCGGTCGCGCGATCGAGGATCGTTCTGCCTTGCCACGGGTTAACGCGTCGTTTTTGCGGTCGGAAGCGAGGAGCGTGATCGCGCTGGCCTGACTGAGGAACCGTGAAGAACTGTTTTCACCTCCGTCTGCGTGACGAAGCGGCGCTTTTGTGACGAAGGCTACTTGAACATACCGGTCTAGGCCCTTTGAAGCTTCCGAGGCACACATTACCTACTAAGAACCGAAATTTTACAGTTGCACAGTCGCGCAGCGAGGACACACGAAGCGAGATTAGATTCTGTCCAGCGTGCTTCGACGATCGCACGCAAAACGCGTCAGAACGATTCACCGTAATTGAAACTTTGCGACGCGGTGCGGTAAATTAAATGGCTGAGCACGGAGAAGAGCAAACTGGCTGTCACGCTTGGCGACGAGCAATAAGGCTGCTCCCATTAGCGAGTGCAAGGATGCTTCACGCAATTTTTATCTATCTCGCAGTCGGCGCGCGTTATCGTTATCTGTAATAAGGCGACGGAGGAATGGTAGCGCGCGAGACGCGGCCTCGAGGCTGGCCCGTTCTGCAGGATGCGGAATCGGGGTGCAAGAAACCGAGGCCCGGAGAAAGATCGACGATGGAACGTTGCGCGGTACGGCTCGCGTACCCTCGGGCCGCGACGCATCAGGCGTACCCACGGAAACATCGATCCTCGGGAATAAACTGTCTGGTAATCGAGTCTACCGATCGACAATGTGGAGAGGGCTCCCTGTCAAGTGGTGCGTTCTGCTTCGCTGCTGGACTTCGATGGCTCTCCTCGTAGCGAAAATTCAACGGCTTCGCTATCGGAACGTCCCGAGTGTTCTCGCGAACGCTCTGCCCTCAGATCGGTATTGTAATTTGCGTCGTTGGACGGTGGGAACCATTTAGTGGCTGACACTCGAGACGGTATTCAGATCCACCGATTCTAACATTTCAAACGTGGGTATATCTGGGAACTTTAATTCAGAAAATGGCTAATAAAGTTACCTAGTCGCTTCAGTTGGACGTTTTCGTGAGTCTGAGCCCCGCGACAGGGGATATTTTGTATTTTGTCGAGAAGCTAGGAAGAAATGAGCCAATCACGCCAATCACGCAGACTGGCCTTCTATTAATTTATTCGTTTGAGGTGGGGCAGCGCGCGGCGCGTTTTAAAAATCAAATTAATCGCGCGAATGCGTCCGCACAAAGCGGTGCTGGGACCGGCGCGATCGTCGAATTTTCCCTGGTAGAGGCCGCTTAATTACTTGTCACAGGGCAAAATGATGCATCGCCGGCGAAACACGGGATATACATAAATTTCGGGCGAAATGAATCGTTGGCGGAGTGCACCCGCGCCCAGGAACAAATTTCATTATCGCGCAAAATATTGCAGCGGAAGCGGTTCGATTCTAAATAATTCCTATCTCGATCACACGGGGATCGCGGCAGCGGCCGATGGAAAATCAGTGTGACTATAATTTGATTAACCAGCGCGTGCCGTCGAGCCACTTTATCGAGCCACATCGACGCTCCCGATCCCGTGTGCGTACCGAATTCATCCTAAGGGCAACTTTGAAAGACTAAATAATAAATAAAAGCGATTTCTATTCATCACAAGAACACATTGAAACAAAATCATCTGATCCTACAGTTTAATCTTTCCTACTGCCCAAAACGGCAAAATATTAAAATCAATAAACACCAATAAAAACGTAAAACTTTTTGAAAAAGCGGTAAAAAAGTAGGTAATACATGTTTGAATTTAGTATCAAACTTATAAATTGTTTTTAAATCGCCCATATAATTACTAAATTTTTTTATAAAACAAAAGGCTTCTGTTGTTCAACAAATACCTACCAAAAATTGCACTCGCCGTCAAAAATTATATTTTAAAATAATTATTTGTAATTGAATAATATAAAGGCCCTGATCGTATCCCTAATAAGTTTCTACGAATCCACAAAGTAATATGTCTCCCCCATTCACAGCCAGCATTGAGAAATTTCAGTGGAACGTGTTAATCATATGGTCCCGCCGATTCGCTGCGTCCGGTGCTAAACAACGTCCGCGAACGAGATCTTGTAACTTTCCGACGTAGCCTAACCGTACACGTGGAGCAGGCAGAGACGCCCTCCCTTCCGACTCGAAGCGTTTGCTGTTGTTTTTAGACCGATCAAAACGAGTTCGCTCCGCGCGTGAAACAACTTCTCCGTTGGCGAATGACCCAATCGCCACGCTCAGACTACATAGAAAGCCAGTTCCGATGCGGCACACGTCCCCTCGTAAAGCGTCGCCGGCGTTGGACACACGGGAGCGGGCTCGCGAGGAAAATATGCGGCCATTCATCCAGCAGGAATGGCAATGAACGGATAGATGAGGACCACGTGCCCGAGCCCAGGCGAGAAGAAGTTGAGGTGGTACACGTGAGGGTGGTAATGACTACACGTCTTAATAAGCTCAACAAAGATTTAATTTATGTCGTAACACAACCAAAAATCTCTTTGGAGGGAAATGTTCGAACGAGCAATAAACACACCCGCTCAGGACGAGTATTTCTAGCCGACTGCCTAGCCTCGGTCGCGTTCCTCCCAAAACCGAAGGAAACGCGTACCGCGTGCAAAACTTGGGAAAAACCCCGAGTCCTGAGACAGGGGAGGTTTCGTCGCCTGGCAAACTCCAACGGCCACGAAACCTTCCGTTGAACTTTATGGCCCTACCTGGTCGCCTTCTGCTTCGCTCGAAATACGACGCTACGCACGCTACAAAGTAATCGGATTCGTTTACCACCCAGAGCGACGGTTCGTTCGCGGTAACTCGCGGGCACGGGCAGCTTATGTAACGTGACTACTCTTCTAGGCCGTGGAACAGTGTTGGGGGCTGTACCGGGTCAGGCCGAGCCTGTTGACACTGCACAGGACAGCGTTGCAAAGAGATTACAAACTCTAGGAAATACTGGGAATTCTTCCGCGGCGTAGGTATTCAAATTCCCGAGTAGAAAAGTATAGAAAATGAAAGGAATGAGGTTGGTATCTGTGCTGGAAGTGTCCTTTGCTAGCGAGGTGCTAAGGAATTTGGGTAAGGTGAACGTGGGGGTTATGCAAATGGTTCTCCCCTAGCTATTCAGTGATATTGGTAAATATTATCGAGGGCATCTCAGTCAAAGCGGCTGAAATGGATCGCGGGTGGACTCTCTTGTTCCCCCAAGCTCCAGAAAGCGACGCAGACGATCTAACTTCTCAGAGTTAATAATTACTTGCAGTGAACCTAACCACTGACATACTGAATCATACATTTCTGTACTAAATCTGATGAAAGACACGTCGAGCCCTCGTTCCACTTCTTCGAACATATAGAGATACCTATCATCTGTTTTTATTCACGAGTACCATCGAGTGTCCTCGATCAAGTCCGTAGAATCAAATCTGAATCCCCAAGTCCCATTCGAGATAATCACCGAGCTCCTCGAAGCCAGCCAGGCTCCCACGAGTACGGGTTGCTTTCCGAGAAAGAATGTATTAGGAGTACATACACAGTTGAGCGATGGCAGATGACTTGACGTCACGCTGCCTAGGCCTTGAAATGAGCGCTGCGTGGCCAAGGGTCTGCCTGGTAGTGGGGCAAGCGATAATGCCTTCTGCTGAAGCGAGCAGCGAGAGCCAGGCGTCATCGAGAATTTCCACCGTGTTCCAGCACAATTCTAATATCACATCCTCGCTCGTGACTCGCTTTTATCGCCGCGACGAGCAGGTATCTCCCGAACAGAGACCAAGATCCCTGGGTCTTTGGAACACTCGCCAATTGAATTCACGTACATAATTCGCTAGCTTGATCCTCGATTACGGATGCCTGGAAATTCACGATGCCGACGTAGCCCGACTGGGAAGTTAGGCTATTGTAAAATACGAGAGGATTAATATAGTGACATCCTCCGGTCTAACCGGTAGGCATGGAGGCTAGCGTGCAGCTACCTTTGTACCGGCGATACCGAACAGGGATAAAGGCTCCTGTTTCGACCATCCTACAGACCATTCTCAAACGCGAGCATCGGCTCTCCTCGCGTTCCGTGATTCACGACTGGGCTATTTTTCGCGCGAAGGACGCGTTTCATCGCGCGGCGATCGCGTTTCGAAGCGGACGCGGCTTCGCGAGCGTGATATGCTACATAATGTCGACGGAATAACGTGCTCGTGGCTTGAACACGGCCAGGTATACAGCGCCTTGAAAATTTCACCGCGAACTTGCTCGAGCAGCAAAACTTGGGAAATTGAGGAAAAGTGGTGCGATGGACGTAGGCCTCTAAGCTTGCCTATAGTTCTTTTCATATTCAGTTTTGTAAGTTGAGTAAGATGGCTATATACACCCGGGGATGATCGATATCTCGAGAATTCAATTGTTATTTAATGAACTACCTCGGAAAACTGCAGCGACCAAAAGGAGCCGTTTCTACATGCTTGTAAAGTTCAGGCTATCTGGCCTCTGAGACACCGTGTATATCGCTCGCGTATTCGACGCAAGTAGAGTCGTGCGAATTTCATTCTACACCGGCGCGCATCATAAACACTGGCGTGGCAGCAAAAAAGATCACGGATGTTTACACATTACGAATTCCCGAAGCAAATGGAACGGGGCGTTCTCGCGATCTGATGGCACCGTTCCACTCAGCGAACGCTCCGATATTTTAAAACCATCGTACATTCGAACCGAGGAGTCCTTTCGCCGGAGAAATCGATTTACATATTCGGGGCACGGTTGCTCTGAAAACTGGTCGCTGCCGAAAGTGGTCGTCACAGGAAGGTTTAAAATTCGACCTACAATGATACTGGACCTACCGTACAGCCACCACTGGACCATTTTCAACGTCAGACCCCCGAATTCGTACGGGCCCCGTGACTTCTTCCAATTAAACCGTCGTCAACTCGCGAGTGAAACTTTTCCTTCGACCGTCCCGTACAAAACAGTACGATAGGTACAATGAATATCACAGCGACTTCCCGTTTCCGCAGCCATTTATCTGCCACTTTGCAATTCTTATTTACTCGTTAGTCATAATTTATTGTTGGCACAACAGCGTTCCTGGAACAACACTGCTGACGTACGAATGCCATCCCCACCTCTGCTCGAGCGACCTCAGCTGCATTTTCGTTCGCCCCGCAGCGCTGATTGCCTTTCGACCCGGCGCGAACATTGCCTTTAACGTAAGCAGAGGCAGATTTCGAAGCGAACAGGCAGCCTGGAATGAATCGTAGCGGCGGGGGGGAAGCTTGAATTGGAGCAGTCCCCGAAGGTTTCGACCGCGAGCACACCGGAGGATCGATATTCGGCCGCGCGACCGGTGTGTCGCGTGCACGAGGGCATCCTTGGAGCAGGAGCACGACTAAAACTCCCGCTGTGACACCCTGCGTCAGCAGGTAAGGCCCAGGTAAGGCCCGAGCCGCTGCAACGACGCACGCACACAGCTGGACCATCTACAAGCACGCGGGCCCGAACCCATCTCTCCCCTGGCTCGACTGGTTTCCGTAGGTAGCATGGCCAAAAGTTTAAATTCCTTGGAAACACAGGTAGCGACGTAAACACGCGAGGCACATTCTCCGGGGAACACGCAACGCGACTCGGTATTTATTCACAGTATTTATAATCGAGCTCTCATTTAACAGCACCTACGGACGATTCTAGAGAAGATGTTTACTATTTAACGAAGAGCGCGGGCAACGATGATTGTGCCTGCTGAGGAATGTACACAGTGGTGTCTTCGAGACGAAGTTATAGAAACTAGGTTTAGCTTTCGAAGGCTGCTACACCAGGGACCTAATTATAGAAGGATCCTTAGGCATTCAGAGCCGAGAATTCGAGCGACCGAGCGTTCCACGATATTATGGGTGGAAGGAATACAGCGATGTGATAAAGTCAGTATAAAAGGTAGCGCATCGAGAGTCTAGAGTTCAGGGTCGACCTCTGCGCGATTATTCAAACTTGGACTTGAAATACCTGTTATCCCAAGGTGGGCAAGCGTTTTATCTCCCGCAACTGTCAAGAATCACCCCTATCTACCCATACCCAGTGGTATCGCCCCGCACTGTTTAACTGTCCTTACACCCATCTCCACCCACGACCCTTCCGCTTTGCATCGCGTCTGGCGTGGGTGTCGTCGAGCGGAGCGCCCAGTGATCGTCTAATTCCGTGTAAACGATGCCTAACTTGCTCCCGGACGGCAAACATTCCTCGCGCGATACGCCTAAGTAAACGACACGCGAGATCGATACGAGGGAGCCACGAAAATTTCTTCGACCTCGCGGAGCGACTATCCTACTAGCCGAAAAGTACAGGAGCCCGAGGCGCAACGTGTCCCTCCAAATGGGCAGACATTCGCCACAAAGGAAATATCGTTGCTCGCGGGCTCTCGATCGATTTACCTTGCACGATTGCTGGACGTTCACCGGGGTGTTTTATCAGCGATGCTCTGCGTCACCCTGCTTTCTGTGCGCGACACTGCTACGTTTCGGCTTGCACGACGAAGCGATCCACTCTCTCCTGTCGGCGCAAGGGGGGAGGGGGCAGAGGGGATCGGCGGGGCCCGCGAAAGCGTGTTTGTAAACGATCGGGAATGACAGCGCGAAAAATCGGCTCGTTTCACAGGCGAACGGCGTTCGACACGTTGCGGACAGAAGGCCGTTTTACACTGACCCCCTGCCTCTGGAACTTCTACGTATAACCATCGTCTACGTCCTGCCACCGTTGCCATGTTGCGTGCCACGAGCGTGTGTGCGTGTTCTATAGTCTGCTCGCTCGCCGGTGTGCTCAGCTCGCGAGCCTACCACCGATTCCGCTTGGAAGAGACGTGCTATAGCGCGTGACTGTGTACCCGCGTACGCGAACGAACGCCGAAGGCCCTTCGCGGCCGCGACGGTCCTTAAGTCGATCACTGATTTTTCACCCTTTGCAGGGGGAGCCGAGAAGGAGCCAGAGATCGTCCTCGCGCGACGAATGGGACCTGGATCGAATGGATGATCTTTGAGAAGAAGCGCAGAATTTGTGGCAACGTTGTGGAGATTGAGGGGGAGAAGGGCACCAAGGTGTTTCGCGAAGGGAATCGTTTGATCGTCATGATTGCGTAGATAATTTCGCGAAAGTAAGGTTGCTTCTGCGGTCGTGATTACGTAATCCACTGATAAGTCGAGCTTAATATCCCGCGAAAAAGGTCGCTCCTGACCCGTAGGACGCGTAAACGAGGAATTGATCTTTCGCGAGAAGTCAGCCAGCGAAGACACGATGGAGCACGATGTACCCCGCGGAAATTGCGATAACTGGGCTGTTTCGTTATGAAACGGTTTGAGATTGACGACAGGCTTGATAGTCGAGCTAATAATTTCCACGCGATTATGTAATCTGGTATTGAATTATCAGGCCAATAAATAACTGCGATAATGAAGAGGGCACTTGTACTCGTAGCTGATGAAACAGTCTTCTCAAGGGGAAATTAATGAATGAGAAAGCCGATCGAATGCGAATTCGTTCTACACTTTATCCCCAAGTCCATCCGGAGTAATCGATTCCCGGAATCCAGTTACGACGATTCCCTGCTAGCTACCAGGAAGCAAAGAATGCTGTCGAAAATTCGCGCGCCACCCGGTAAACGGCGAATCGAATTCGGTCGTTTACGATCTCTGCTCGCGTTGAATTAGATAACACTACTGACGTCACCAGCTTGCATCTCCGTCGAAAGACAGATTGTTGACTCCGTGATTAAGATGATTCGCAGAAAGTCGTCGCAGGGTCGAGACGAATTTTGCCGAACGATTGCTGGATTCTCAGTCGACCGAAATCAGTTTTTCCTCGAAACCGGGCGCGAATCACTTTAGGATCGTTAGGAGTGATTTCAACAAGATCGAACCCGTCCTTCCCCTCCGAAAGCTGTACAGTTTGCTCGAGCAAACATTTGCATACCATTAAACCGCTTAGACCGCTGATAACGCTTAAAACACTGTAACTCCAACCGTTTCGTAGAATTCGCGGCGACTTTTTTTTCCGTTTCGAAACCACTCGCCGGGAAACGTTACGACCAAACGTCGCGCATTATCTGTAATCTCTGCCATCCGTACTTACGTAAAATTCTCGTACAGCACCGTCGACCGCTTACGTAACGAATCACCGATTCGCATTTCAACCGCGGCTGCGAATCATTGTACTTCGATCTGCGAGCAGGGCCCAAGGTGCGCCACGGCGTTTGCTCCAACGATTCAGTCCCCAAACCTCACCCGGCCATCCACGAAATTCGTTGCTCCCTTTACGCTCGCCAGAAACTCGCGTTTTCCATACCGATGGTCGCGGGAACGTTCTCTCGATCAGCGTAACGCGAATCGCGTCACCGCTGTAATTAAATGCAAAGCCACGCGTATTTTACCGCGTTACAAGCGGAACGCGTGTACGCGGGGACACTGGTTGGAACAAAAAAAGGCTCACCGTGGCGGGCGCCACGAGATTTCAGATAGCAGTAATAAAAGCCGCGGGGAGCATACAGGAGCGTGGGACGGGAGGAAAGAAAAAATCGTTGATCCGAACGATGTTATCGCGACGAAATATTCAGCGACCCGAAATCGCGGGAACGGACGGCGAAACGAAGTCCCCGCGTCGTTCCGTGCATTTCGCTAACGGGACACCTCGGCAACGATCTCGGGAGTTAATTCCTCCGTCGCGTTAACGGTTCTCCGGTTATCCAAAAGCTCGGGCGAAACGCCGATTCGCTGCCAGTAATAGGTCACACGTTCGCGCTCGTTACTGCGATACTCTTTCCGTCTACGACGTTCGACACCTCGCACCGGCCACTTAACCCACTTCGCGCGCCGTGCTTTTCACCCAGATTTATCGTGGCGGCGATAAGCAGCCGTCGCGGCAGTCCGTTGTCAGACGGTGAATTGCTCGGTTATCGGGGGGGAATCGGTCGGATCCCGTTGTTGTAAATTAGTCGAGCGCGCCTTGCAGGTATTTCGAGAGTTACGCGGCGATAACGATAACTGCGGGGGCTACTAAAAATAAAGCAAGCCCGCGCGTAACTCGCTCTTTTATGATTCTTATGGGCGAGCATAACGGGAGCGGGGAATTATTTGGTAGCGAATTCGATGGTAGAGAGGGAACTCGGGACGGTATTCCCGGGGAACAGTTTTCGGTCGATTTTATCAGCGAGGAAAGCCGCTTCCGGAACGGGGAGGGTGGAAAGCGCGGTGATTTAGTAACTTTAATTCCATTCTGAAGCCAATTTACAGAAAATCAAGTTAAATGCGCCCCGGGCTAGCCGTTCCATATGATAAATGAAACACCCTCGTGCAAATGGACCGCTCGTGATCTTAACTTTCCGCGCAAATAATAGCGCCATTTTACCCCGTTCCTGCTTTTACTGAAAAAAAAAACCTCTCGGCTCCACCAAATGTGTGATGAACAGGGGAATCGTGCCCTAATAAATTGAATGGAAGAGAGAGAATCCTTGAGTGTCCAAGCTTCTCACCCAAGACATTCGAGCTTGCGAAGCCTGCTCCCCGAAATGGCTGCCATCCCATCAGCCGCGATCTTGAGGAATCGCGGATCTAATCAGCGCGCGTATGCCAAGAAATTAGCGATCAAAGCGAATTCCGCGTGAAGGGCTCCGCTTTGATTGAGGCACGTCTTCGACGAGCAGGCCCGCGTCCGTTCGAATATTATGCAGCATCGTCGATTTCCGCTCAGATCCGCGGAGAGCAATTCAATCAGTTCCCATGCACCGCCCTCGCAACGCCGAGGGGGAGGAAGGACTGTCTAATTAGATCAATTCGCCGAATGTGTCTCGGGGTAACCCCAACGGGTAGGCACAGCGATCCATCACACCGCTCACGAATAGATCGTCGGCGTCAAATTCAATTCCGACCTGCGTGCAGGCCCCTGCTCTAACCAACGATCAATTTTCATCTAGGACCGTCGAGTTTCGGTGGACTTGGCAGAACTTTCCGCTTCTTTCGAGTCCCACCGATCGCGCGGCGAGTTCTGTCCGCGAACCAGTTCGATCCGCCAGCCACGATGCACAGAAACCGCGTCTAATTTCGTCCACCATCTTTGCCAGACTCTCGCGTTGAAAATTACAGTAGAATGGCGGGCGATTCGTCAACCACTCGCGACATTCGATGATTCATTGCTCGCTGTGCCATTAATGCAGTGCATTTCTGAATCGGCGAGAGTGGTGGCTGGATGGGATGTTTCGCCCGTTAGCATCGATATATTCTTCGAGATACTAGGAGAGTAGGTAGAGCTATTCGATGTTCCATGGGGTTGAAAAGCCTTGGAAAAGCACGCTTTACAGTCACGATTTAGAGTAGTTATTTAGATGTTAGATTATGCGCAGCGACTGGACGTCGCGTAGCCGTCGACCCGATGGTGTCGCGTAGCCGAGGACTGGCTGTTTAAAACGTGATAAATATGAGAACGTGGCAAGCAACTCGAGGTGCCACTGTGCGATGGTCAGGGAGTCAAGTTCACGACGGTTTGCCGCATATACGAGACTGAGATTACATTGGCAGAGACTGCGCAATTTTAGGCTTCAATTGTATCGCACGAGCACAAGGGTTGCATTCGTTTCGAGCCTCCCTTCCGATCGTGGGATCAGCTTAGACCTCCGGTTACCCTGTAATTAACGCGCACGACTCAGGCGCGACCCCTCAGCAGCAGGTTTCACCTCTTACGAAGCCACACGTGTCAATCCCACTGATTCGCGTTGAACGTCTCGCTGCCGCGGACGGGAAGGTATCTCCTCTAATTAGATCGATTCTCGCAGGCGCATTCGTCCTGCGGTAACCTGAATACGCAGATGTAACGATCCATCATAGGGGGCCCGGTAGGTATTCACCGTTTAACCTGCTTCCCGTTGCTTCGACGACGCAGACGAGCCTCGGCGGGTGGGCGCCGCTGATCAAGATTAATCGTATGCAAATTACCCGAGCGCCGTGGCAAGTTCCCGCGAGATCTAGGGACTTCCACGACCTAGGCTCGCGGCGAAAGATCGAACGATTCGTTGGGAGGCCAGCGAGATTTTGGTAATTGAAAAGGCCAACTCTCGGCAGATCTCTTCTTACTCGCTGCATAGGTACGACTCATCGACAACGAACCACTGATCTATCTATGATAGACGAACTGTCTATAAAACCTTACATGGAGTATAGATCGCGAAGACGCGAAAATTCAGACGGTTCCGTAGTGAAATAGAATCAGACAAAGACGGAAATAATCTGGAGCACCACTGCCACTGAAATGCATGCACTCATCGAAGGATCCTGGTACTCGATTGCTATCCAAGTTAGTAGCCGTTCGAGCGTTCTACCCGTTCTCTAGAAGGCGATCTTCATGGCCTCGATGTAGTTTAACCGCGTGGTTCCAAGATTTTCCATATCGCGAAACGACGCCGGCGTGTTTCAGGCTCGACGATAATATTTTCGTTGCACGGAGGGAAGGTCGGAAAGCCTGAACGAGAACGTACGAGGGGGAAGGCGAGGGTGGCCGAATAAATTCGGCCCGTTTCAATTTCCGATAGTAATGGGTGCCGTCGTTGCCCAACCCCCCGCGACCCTTGCTCCGCCACCCCATAACACGGGACGCCGCGCGTTTATTCTCGTTTCGTTTCGTATGAATTATTCGCACTGGGCCAGCGATTTCGTCGCCATAATTTTCCTCCAGGACCGTCGTCCGCTGGTCGCCCACAATTCCCCTAATCTCTGCGCGCTGCCCCGGCCACGTTTATTCTCCCTCCAAGGAGTGTAAATTGGACGAAATCGCTCTTAATTACGGCCGACCTTTTGCCTCGTTTCCAGGACGAGCTCGCAGGGCGAAGGATCGATTAGATTTAAAAAAAGAAAGCGTGCCACATTTCGAGCTCGACGAAAGGACGTTCAATAGCAGTAAATAAAAAACAAAAACCGTAGAGCGGTTTATAATCGACCCGTCAGCAAGGACCCGCGTTGGCAGTGTCGCGTACACGCGAGCAACCCCGAGATAAATCGATTGGCGCTGCGCAGCTCCATCGGGTCTGCTGAATTATCTGATAACAGCGGGTAACACTGTTGAAACGTTGTCTTTCAACAGTCTCTGTTCGCCGATAACGCCGCCGTATCGCCGGCTAATCGGCTCCGATACGTTTCCACCCGATAGCCACGGCAGAGAATCGTTGTCCGATTCCATGGAATCCTCCAGCGAAAGGGAGCTCGATCTCTAAAACTGTAGGCGAGTGAATAAACAGGGGAATTACGCCGTTGTTTGCGCAGCCGTCTCGCGTTGATTTTCCAGCGGTGGTTAACCGTTAAACGATGAGAGAAAAATCGATAGACCGTGAGTGCGAGCGATCCAGCCCCTGGGCCCGTCGCGCGTGTCAGCCATTTTTCCATGGAAATTACGCCGACAGCCGAACTGATTCCCACGCGTCGAGAAGTCCTCGACTGGCATTTACACGGATTACAGAGGTCGACATGGGCAGCGTGTCCGCTGCATCGATGATTCCATGACGGGGCTGAAAAGTGAGCTGACCCGGCGATCGGGGTGCGTGTTCATACAAGGATCCCGTGATATCTCGAATCTCCACGCCGAGCCGTCCACCACTGGAAGGACCCTTGGAAGATTAACCCTCTCGACACGAGTCCCTCGCTCCGACTCGCCCTGGCAGACTGGAGAGGGATACCTTCGAGATGGTGCTCGAGGAACGTTAATAGAGAATCAACGTTCAGGGGAACGAGATCCCGGTGCCGGGCAGCTTCGGTAAATGCATCGGTAGCTGCTCCGCGGATATCGCCTAATGGCCGTGTAACGTATCCACGCTAACTAAATGTTTTCCTCCCGGGGCAAATGTTTATCGTCAAACACAAAACTTTTGCTACGTCAACCTCAACCCTTGCGTTATCCAAATACTCCATCGTTCTGGCCACTGAACCTTCGCCACTGAAAACCCTGTGTATTTTCCTCGTCGCTATTACGATCCACCCTCGATGCTCTTCCCAGTGGAAGGCCGTTCGCGTTTGTCCTTTCCGCTGAAAAGAGTGGAGGAAACACACCATTACCCACTTACCGGCTAAATTGTCCCACAATTTGCCGTGTAATGGATCCTCCGTCGCGTCTCAAGGAGCATGGTGTTTGCAGAAGGTTGTAATTGATCGATCGAGCGCGTTAAAGCCTCCAAAGGTCAAACGGAGCCGATCTGTAACGCCGAGCGGATCAGCGTTCAAGGTATATTCGCTGCAACGCAGAAGAATGCTTCTGTGCGCCAAGGATGCTGTGCTCCGGGGTCTCAAGGCTTCCACCAACTTCTCGAAAATTTCCGCAGGCATTCATTCGCAGCAAAGGGAGCACGCACACCGTTTACGGTCCCTACGCAGCCTACTTGCTCGCCTTTCCCCCCAAAAGCGAGGATGTATATTCCGGGAACGTCGCGCTGGCTGCGCGCATCTGCGAATGACAGCAGTTGTTTCCAAGTTTCCCCGAAGCCCCAGTAAGCACCTACGTAGCCCGGTTTTCCGATTCGCTCGGTTACTTGTATTCGCGGTGGCTTCCTGTTGGATGGGTACGTTTGGTAACAGCACTACGCCCGATCCATCGCTTCAGCCAGTTGTAGTTCAGACCGGTTGTAAAAATTTTAGGAGATTTAGATTCCGAAGGGGATCGATGATCAATGAGACCTGTCTCCAGATAGCCAGATAGCGTGTGTCGAGGATTTCGTTAAAGATAGATCGGTTTCGGAGACGTCGCTGCACGTCGTCGATCGCGGAGTTTCCTCCAAGTTTGGCTGGCGAGGACGCGCGCGCCCCGTCTTCGCGGCGCCTCGACCGATATCCCTTGCATCGATTACATGTAAATTGATGGCAAATTGATATCGTTACGACACGTAGTCAAGCGACACCGATCATCGATCCATCATTCTGTCTATGGTCGTTAAGAACGCCGGATAATTCGTCTATTCCGGGCACTAGAGGACTAGTTTCAAACTAAAGAGCCATTAAGGGGCTCGGCGAAGTTGAAAGATTAAGGGGGATCCAATTTGATCAGGGCCAGCGGTTCCTTTCTGACGACGACGCGGCGCAAGCAGCCGGGCCCCGATGAAAATGTAATTGCGAGTTAGTATTATGACGGGGGAAATACGTCCTCGGTTATTCTTTTGCCAACTGTGCTCCGTTGCTCTGCGTGCCCCGGCAAGAACCGCGGCGCATATCCAGACAACAATGCGCTTAAAGCATCACGGGTTCAATCTGACACGAGGATTTAATAGCCGCCGCGCAGACAGCCGGGCAGAATATTTCATACTAACGATCGAATCGGCTCGATACTCGTCTGATTAGAACGCTACCCCCTCGGGTGGTTTTATTTTATTTTAACCGTCGAATAATTTCCAGAATTATCAGTTTATTGAATTATTAATAACGGCCCGTTTATAATACGCCGCCCGGCGCGTTATTTAACATGACGATTGTTCCGCTACGTGCAATTTAAATTTAATTATCGCGGCCGTGTATAGAGGCACGATTATTCCGCGAACACGGCAAAATTATTTTCGATTATACTCGAAGCGACCGTGGCGTGAAGTTTCGCCACGCTGCTCCAGCGTTTCGAATCTCCGCGCATCGAAGGAAAATACCACGAAGGGCTCACAAACGGACGTCGGAGGAGGAGGAGATTGATCGACGAATCGCACCCGCGATCCGCGTTTCTTAGAGTCATTAGCGATTCCTGATGTGTCGCGGGGATTAAAATCCCTGCAAATGGGCGTCGATGAATCGTCCTCGTTCGTATGTAAATCCCGGGACGTGTCGCGTGAAATTCCGCTCAGCACTTTTCTCCAGAGATTAATTCAAGATCAGCCCGTCTAATTCCCCATTCTTCGCGCAAACGGCTAACCCGACGAGGGTAATAACGTGTCCCGCCTCCTGTATCGGGGGCGAAATCGACGGGGCTTAATCCCTGTCTCCGTTTCTTTCCAGATCCCCTTCGGCTGGGCCATCCAGGCACCGGGGAAGTCCTGTCACGTAGCCAATTCGACGGGAGAGTGCTCCTTAGCATGCTCGCTAATTCCGGGGGAACTTTTAAGTAGCCATTCGTCCGACGACGCTGTCAATGTCGATCTTAACGGCTACTCGATTAATAATGGATGGGGAGAAGACGGGGGCGAAGTGTATAGCCAGTTCCTTGTAAATTGCAAAGTAGGAAATGTGGGTGCCAGGGGGCTTACACAAGACACCGTCTTCTACTATACTTAAACCTGATTTCTTCTTGCCTCCTCTGTGATCCTGCCATATTCGCGTCACGTTCAACATATCATTTGCATAGTAACCTATACGTAACCATCGTTCAAAGTGGTCTCTGTCTTTGCCCGCCTCGAATCTCCTCGCGGTCTTGAGGAATTTATTATTACGAAATCGGAGGGACGATTACAGCAGCGAAGCGACCCACCTTCGTATCTCCGCGAATAATTATAACAATGCCGAACGAAGCCAGCCTGCTGGGATGGAAGGAAGGCTGCCTGCTGAAGCACTCTGAATAAATTAATTTTTAGTCGCGCAACGTGCGGATCGAACAATTTTCATCATTATCCGGCAAGAAATGGTGCTTTCAGCGTGGAGGATCGCGGGAAATGCGCGAACAGCTCGGATGACTATAAAGGGAGCAAGCGCGAGGGGGACGGGAGGAGACAAGGGTGGGTCGATTTTAATACGAACGCCGCGGCGTCTTCGCGCGACCGAGAGGTCTCTAGAGCATTAATTCGAGGTATATCGGCCATAAGGAAGCCGCAATAATATCGCGCGGATGTACGTGCCCGCCGAGGATGTCGCGAATAATCGCCATTATAAATAAAACGGGGAAGTATAGTGGGAAGAACAATGGGACCGACGGAGACGCGGCGGCTCGTTCGATGGAATTACTGTTCCGTATTTAACGAGCAGCAGCACGGCGGAGGAACGATTTTCTACCCGGTTGTTTCGCAATGGATATCACTTCCGTGTCCTCGTCCCCCTTTTTCCATCCCTCCGTGGCAACTGCCGCAGCTCGCGCGAAGGGGTGGCTTCCTAGTCCGTCTCACTGAGCCTAAATCACATTGGAATTTCAAAGTCTGTATCCGGTCGAATTTGAATCTCGTTCGGGAGAATATAGAACGAGGAAACGAGTGGAAAGACACGATCGAGATGACGTAGGGTCGAACAATTTACCCCCTTCTTCTGCGTTCGTTCTAGAAATGATTACGATTCAGGTGCGCCGGCAAACACTCCCGCCTCGATATCGGGAATTAAACTCCGGCGATTTAAGCCCCGTGGGTGGAAGACAGTCAAACGAACGTCTGACTATCGTCTCAATCTACTTCGTCCCCGATTAGACTCGGCTGCCCCTCCGTTTCCCTCGTTCGTGGGTGTATCAGCAATCAATCGCCGTCTTTATCGTTCAGCGCAGACGAACACCTTTCTACCGGCTTGGTATCGTAGCTCCTATCAGGATTCAGGTGGAAGGATCTAGAGGAAGTCAGTCCCTAAAAACAGCCGTAAAATCGTCTGAGGAAACCTCGTCCACGGGGTACACCGTGTCGTTTCCTTTCCTTTTTATGTCGACTCGATTATTTCGCTGACTCCCGCGGAAATTTCGTCGACTCGAAGAAATTCCCGAGCTGTCGCGAGTTCGGAGCTGCGTTTCGAGGCAGATGTCCTTCACTTTCCCGCAAATCCCGGAGAGTTTTGAAGCTTGCAGAGGCACCAATGGTGAGCGGAGCGTCGAGAATAGATGCCCACTGGTGCAAATGTTTCATCATTTTTGATTATCAATCGCGCTCGACCGCTCTTTCGCGATGAATTCACGAGCTCCAGATTTCGTGCTCGACTTTCGCCCGATTCTATGACCGCAGACCCGCGTGGATGGCGATATCACCGGCAGGATGAATCACGTAGCTGATACGCCCTCGATAAGGATGCGTAATCGCGGCGTATCTCGAGCGGAGAACTTCGTTTCGCCTGGCGTAACGCGCGTTGAGGAACGTTCTCGGATTTTACCGGCTGTGCCGATAAACGCGAGCACTCGAACGATGCAGCTATTACGACACGTAATAGAGTGATAAGCTCAAGTGCATCTAGCCGTCCTTCGACATTAACCGTTGGAATTCTTGTTTAAACTTCAATGATCAATGAATCATTAAACGGCGCTTTTAATAAGGAACTCTGAACTCGTACACTTCGCAACGCGTGGAACCGCGATCGTATAAATTTTCCTTCGCAATGTATTCGCAGCTAATTACTAAGATAACTTAACGATTAATCGATGCACTCGTCAACTGGATAGAAGTAAACAACCGCGGATGAATGTTACGCGTTATCTGGCTACGTGGAAACTTTCAACCAGCCGACCTGATTCCTTCGTTTTATGCAACGGTATCTGTCTGACATTATCTTGCCACGAAATGAGCCGTTATACGAGGTGCCTTTAATCAGGGAAACGTTCTGAAGCCACGATCGTCCGACTAAGGCATCCCCGCCGTTCGATTGAGAATCTATAAAATCGACATCTGCTGCATCGCCCATAAAGTAATTGTGCGCCGCAATCGAATTTGCCGCGTAAGGTCAAACGTTTATAAAAATATATATATATATATATGCAGTCGCGATGCGTCCGTGCATCGAAAGCTATAAAACCGTATCGCTTCGTAAAAACAACGGGAACCTGTACGATAAACTGGCAGGCAGCAGCGAGCCCTCATCGGACGCCTAACGTGGCGCTCGGACAAAGGAAGTACAGCTATCACAGTTTAAAAAAAAAGAAACGGTGGATCGGTAAACTGCGAGGGGCTCGAATTAATTATAAACTGAGCGTCGGTAACGATCGACCGAGAGTAACACGATCTAACACTCGAGAGCGATCAGAACGTTTCCATGTGTATGGTATCCCTGCTGGAGGCATTCGAGACGTTGTTGCTGCATCCCCCGGCGTAAATCGAGACATCGATCTCGTTGTCCATCTCCTCCGAGAAATTAACGAGCACCTGTAACATTATAATTCTTCATTAACCTCTTGTCTTCTTTGTCACCATCTCCAACACGCACATTACATTTCCCGTTTTTTTTTTTTCTGTGGCAATGTTATACATTTGGAGCAAAAATCGTGCTCCTCCCTGTTTTTATTTGCCACTTCTCAACTCGAAGCTAACAGATGTCTGTGAACTAGAGTAGAGTGGCGAGGTTCGCAAAGGGGCTGGGAATTAATTCCAGCTGGAAATTTCGCAGCAATTTTACAAGCTAGTATTTCCAGATATCGTGTAAAGTATTAAGCGGAGCATACACGGGGCACAGTGACGGTGTAATTTCGCCGGGACGCTCCGACATTCTCCCTTTTGTCGCGTGAATCATCGGGCGATGTTTATGGAACGCGAATTTTTCGGCGAATTTATCGGCGATCCCCGGCCAGCGGGCTGCGTCAAATGTATCGTAACGGGTAAATTGGCAATTATTGCAAATGCGGCCCGCGAAAGTTCCGCGGGGTTGGATGCGTAAACTTTCGGTCGTTGCATCGACGAGGTGACACGGCCCTCGGGCGAAAGGGAATAAAGCAGGAAGAGCGAGAGGATGGGATAGGGGACGGTCGTGGAACGCTTTCCCTCTGACGAGGAACCATAAAAATCTCGAAACTCTCGCGACGAGTTCCCGCGGTTTACATACAAGCTCACCCTGGAGAGGGAAAAACCACCAGTCGGCGAGCTTGTTTGCCGCGATTCCGAGGACATCCCAAGTTTGTCTCGTATCACTGGATCTTTAGAAAAAAGGCACTTTCTCCCTTCCGGAATTCTTAGTACACCCGGTACACCTATCAATGCCCACACTACTTAGTCTAAACTACCCTCGGCATACCGAAATTACACCGGTTCCCCATTCAGAATCAGTTGAATTTAGCACCAAGTCAATATTAGTTGAATCTCAATCCGATTCCATCTCCATTCCAGACATCCGCCAAGCTCTGTCGTCTAATTGTAAGTCCAGTCATCCCACGCCGTCTCTCTCCATCCTCCGCGCAAGCTCCTCTTCGCGAAGCCACTTCATTGTTAATTTCTGGCTGACCTCCCATATTTATCTTTCGTTTCCCTTTCAAAGAATCTCCACCTGTCTATCGCTGAATTTAATCAGCCCAGGACATCCATTCCCTGCGCCCTCCGGTGACTCGCTGCAAGTTCGCCAATAACGCAGCGCCGTGATTATCGTCTACTTTAGCAAACTTCTCGCGCGGGCCAAACTCGGAGGGGGCGCGCGTGCGCGATACTCAGGCTTAATTGGCGAACACGTCCCGAGATACATTTGAATCATCAGCGTGCATGAAGTTGCACGGCGCCGGCCTTAATTCGCGGCAACTTTGCCCGCCAAGATATTATATTAAAGGCTGCTCAGAAATCCCGTTGCTCCGTAAGCGCCTTCGGCAACGGTGGCGCCAACAATTTCCCTCGCAGCGGTTCGGAGCGTAAACCGAATTATGCGGCCGGCGTGAACCTATCGCCCAATCACCCGGTCCGCGGAACGGGGCTGTAGGAACGCGCGGGTCCAACGGTTACTTTCGCCCCGCAATTAAATTGCATCCGTTCGCATCGCCTTTGATCGCCCGCCGATTCTTCTTGCGGGAACGAAATTTACCTACCTTTCGGGCCCGGGTCTATTTCTCTTGAAAGGGATTCCGTTTCAATTCCGCGGCCTCTGTCGGTGGTGCTCGTTCGGTCGGCGCGCGGGGGCCTGTTCGATCGGCTCGACTTTCAGACATTGAGAAATGGCACGGGAAGAAGGCGGCTGGCGGTTTTCGCCACCGTGAAATCTACATATCTGTTCACCGAGATCTCGCCAACGCTGGAGAATCGGACCCTATGATTTATGGCCCCTGTGCCTCTGGAGGCTTACTCCTCGTCGCAATTATTCCCGGCTGATTCTCGGGATTGGAATTGCATGGAAAAATTTGTCGTTCGGCGGGAATGTCGGTTTGGGTTTGGGTAGAGGAAGCTTTGATAGGCGAGTCCTAGGAACAGTACAATGGGAACAGCGACACACCGTTATTGGCAGTGCCGAAATTTACCTCGCCCGCAGAGTAAACAGTGGCACGGGCCATTCGTGCAGACCGGAGAATAATACAGGTTCCAGGTTATTCAGCTGTTTTCACAATTTCCCCGCGATATCGAATTATTATTCGGCTGTATCGCTGACCGATTAATTAATATTCGGGGCGGTTAAATCATTCCCTGTACCTACTCTCTGCGCCCGTCGCGATCGACTCCGGCCGCGGTGCGCCGGCTCCTCTTTCTATTTTCCTTTAATTATCCCCGCCACCGTCGACGCCGTTATCTCGCCTACCATCGATAACGTTATACCAGCGAGCAGGACCGAAAGATCCATTCGAAGTTTCCCTTTATTCGTGCAGCCTCCTCCCTCGGCGTTGGAGGGGGTTAATTAAGTCCCAGTGACGAGGGAGCGAGTTCGTTGAGCTCGAAAATGTCCACCGGCTACGCAGAAACAACCGAGTCGATGACGATCAATTAAGTTCTCGAGGTGTTTTGGGATCGGTTATTAAGGGCGAATTTTAGGGAGGTCGCCGTAGGGGCAGGAAGATAGAGACCGAGGAGGAACAGCCTCCTAAGCAGAGTTAATCCATGGGGGGGGGGGGCTTTGTGTAGGGGTAAACATAACCGGATCAACAAATCCCGTGACAGCCGCGCGTATATACCTACGCTGCCTGGAATCTTATCTCTATTAAAGGAGACGGAGGACGCTCCGCGCGAGACGCGAACAAACGATGCGAACGTGATTCCATTGAGCAGACGCAAACCCGCGGAATCTCACGCTTATTCCGACGCCAAGCTCGTAATCGCTCTGCCATGAATTATTTAGGCGTCACGTTCCACTGACAGCTCAGCAAAAGGACGTGCGACGTTTCCATGGGTTATACGGTGTATCGATTCTTGCTAGTCAACAGCAACCTTAGCATCCTTAAAGACTTCGCTCCCGAACTATTCCAAAATCTCTTGAAGGACGTCTGCAGGTAGCTTTCTTCGGCTAGGGCAGTGCTAGCCGTTAGTTTTTATTAGGCGAATACGATAAGAAAAGTTCCAGTCCCATTCTAGTCGAGTTTCTATTAAACGCGGGATCAAGGTCTGTCGTAGTTCAAGTCAGTAGTAATTCGCGATATCCGCGCAGCACCGAAGCGAAGGTTTTATTGCCGCTTTCGCGCGATACACATCCGTTGCTAAAAGAAAGAGTAATTCTGCAGAGAGCGAGTTGCGAGGTGCAACTCCCTTAATTAACCGTTAAATTGGGCTGCGCTTCATTAACCGACTCATGCAAATCCGCCGCGCCTCGCGTGATTCTGCACGGGGGAATTTCGCGCGGGCTACGCTGTCTGAGAGAATTCGACGCGGAGGGATGAGACCCGGGCGGAATGCAAATTTCTTGTTTCTTTTTCTTCTCTCTTTCTTTCCGGACCACGCGTTCCCGACTTCCAATTGAATTTCCCGCGGAACGCCGTTCAACGAGCTTGCGTAATCCAGCGGAAAATAGAGGAGACAATTGAACGTGTAATATCTGTCCAAGGACGAGCGACGCCTTTCACCGCGCGAACGAAAACGTTTATCGATGCCAGGCAATTATTAGACGTCACCTCGTCCGCGACTATCGAGCAGAGGCTATCCCAGGCTTCGTAGGGAGGATCACCCGAGTCGGGGGTGGTTCGAAACAATTGGAAGCTTAAGAGAAGCCATCGTCGTGGCGACGTGTAAAATTCTCCCGGCTAGTATAAGGAAGATTGAACGAAGGGCGGGAAAGTTACTCGGTTCGGCGTAAATTAAATCGCTCCCGGGGAGTAATTAATTACTGGCAGTTTTGCGCGGCATGGCGGAGGCGTGCAGTCAGACTCTGGCGCGATAGGGCGAATCAGAAAGCATTTAGGCGAGCTTAGAAGCAGACGGCTCCTATCCGTCCGTGAAGCCACGGGGAGAGGCGGCTACGCGAGCGAGTGTGAGCCGTAAGACGGCGGATCCCATTAATATTCCTCAGGCTAGGTGGGACGTAAACGAGGATCGTCCTTGGTCGAACGGATGGAGGCAGCGTGCACTGGCAGTGCATCATCTGCTGAAGACAAGACCATAGTATATTGCGCGACGCTCGCCCCGCAACTTCATCGATTCCCGTTCGATTCGAAACGTAGGTAGGTAGTTGTCCGTAGTTTCCTAGGGGCGATCGGTGAAGAGCTATATCCCGACTACCACAGGCCTACGATACTACTTAGGGTTCTTTCGGTACTTAATTCGCGTGGTCGCAAGATTCGTCAGAGTTAACGCACGAAGTTTTTGAATCGCTTGGACTGAAGTATTTAACATGGGAATAGCGGAAGACGCTTGCCAAGAAGCTGCAGCTCACTAGGCAGCCGCGAAACTTCTGCGATACAGACCTGATCCAGCGAACTTTGGGTCAGCGTGTAGTCCGTGGCTTTGAGATCCTCGGCCAACAGCTTCACCATATTAAAGCTGCTGCTCAACGCCATATCTTGGCTCCTCGGCAGCAGCAGGCGAGCCGCCGTCGCCTGCCTGGACGACACCACCGCCTGAGGGAGGTACTTCGTTAGAGCTTTCTTCAGATCAGCCGAGGAGACCGGCTGCCGAAATCGCAGGAACGCCACGTAGCCTTCGCCAAACCTGCAAGCAAAATAAGCCAACGAATGGCACTGAATTTCAGCTACGTTTCTTCAACGAAATCTGCATTATTCACGCTTTCAACTGGCGCAGACATAATAAAGAGAAAAGAAAGCGGCGCTAGCAGAAATGAAAATCGCTGGCGGAACCCGCGGCTCGTAACAAATACTTATCGCGTTCCGAGCGTTCACCGACCAAAACCATCTATTTCTATTCATTTACATTGGTTTGCACGTATCAGCGTCGATCAATTACCCCGTGGGAAACGGCAGGCTGTGCGGCAGCTTCTCCTCCACTAATTTGCATAGCTATTCGCGACGAGGAGCTGACGATGGTCAAAGGCCCCGATGGAAACCGTGAAACGGAGGGTGTTATCAAACCACAACACTTTCGGGGGAACGAATATTCCAAATAAATTCACTCGACGAACTTAATATCTTCCAGGGGCAAAGAATTGGCGCGCAAATATCGAAGGGGTTGAATCGAATGTCGCGGAACAGCAGGCCGTAAACGAAGGCTGCAGAGTGTTCGTGGCCACGTCGAGGTTGCAGGCAGTATTTCACAATAGCCGGCATTTATTTCGCAAGCGGAGAAACTGAGAAACCTACAGGTGGACTGGTTCCTTGCCGGTGCAACGTCCTCGGGAGGATACGGATGGATTGCAAGATGGCGGGGGCGCACGTGCGCGAGGTGCCGTAAATCCTGAGGTGCTCGATGGCCGAGAGCGGGGAGGGAACGGGACAGGGGGATGTAAGAGAGGACATTCACCCTCCCCGAGTTGCTTCCGACTGCGAAGGGTCGCAGCGCCGGCTAAATATTTATGGCGCTGTACGTTATTCCCGAAAGGGAAGTCAAACGTCCGCGGGGTTACAATGGGCCGAGGAGGGCTGGTAACACGGACGGGCATCCGTTGTAACGGCCGAGCGTAATTTCCACGCGCGGCTCCGAATTCCGACGGAACCAGGAAAATAGGAACGGCGGCGTTCAGAAAATGATGGCCGGAATTAAAAATCAATCGGCGGGCGGGGGCGGGGGGTCGTTGCAGCGTCGAATAAATGGTCGCGTTACGGATTTTGTCGGGAAAACTTTCGAGAGATCAGACCGACATGGACAATCCATCAGTTGAAACAACATCATTAAAATGCACCGGCTAAAATTAATCCCGAGCCGCGTGTATCGAGCGGTTGCATATTCGACCGGAATAATTGATCGCCCTTTGTTGCGACTGCTAATGGGGAATTAATATCGAATGGAGACTTTTTGATACCCCCGGCGTGGAAACGCGAAACGGGTTGGACGATTGGAAATAGAATTTGGTGGAAGAATGATTTTTCACGAGGGTGGAGAGAAGAGAGGCTCACTTGTGCTTGAGATGCTGCGACGTGCCTATGCACCTGAGACCGGCTTTAGCAAGAATACCGACTGTGTTGCACAAATTCTCGCACTCCGCCACGCTGTGCGAGGTCAGGATCACGCAGCTTTGGTTCTTCGTCATGCGTTTGATCGTCTTGGCCACCAGGTCCTTGGTGGCGGGATCCATGCCGCTGTAAAAGGGATGAATGAAACACGAGTCTCGTCTCTCTTTCCTCAACTATCTCTTCGATAAGCGGTTTTTATGGTGTACCTGGTCGGCTCGTCCATAAGAACCACGGGCACTGGCGCCATCACGCTCAAGGCAGCGCACAGTTTCCTTTTATTACCCCCGCTCAGGCTGCTCACCCTTTTGTGAGCATATTTCAGCAGATCAAGCCTCTTCAGCGTCGACTCGACCGTCTGAAACCAACAATTTTTCACGACTTTCACGCGGCGGAGCGGGAAAAACGCTCGAGTATCGTCGATCACGGATCGCCGCCTGAACTTCCGAAGTTCTTATGAAAAACGAACGCGGAGGAATCTCGCAGCTGCTTGCCGTCCTAAGGCACTGCCGGCCGAAATAATTAAAAACAGAATCCTCGGCGGCGCACGAATGAGGAAGTTACTTAAAGGTCCCTGGGTAGGACTCTGGGGCTTCCGAAGTTTCGGTATAAATCAAGCCTCACCTTGGGAACGTTGCACAGCCCGGAAACTTCCCCGTGAATAGTCAGACACTGATGCGGGGTGAGGAATCCATCCAGAGCGTCGCTCTGAGGGCAATAACCCACTTCCCCGTTGCACAGCGGGCCGGAGCCGACCTCCTTGCCCTTCAGGACGATCCTGCCCGCCGTCGGTGTCACCTCCGTCGTCAGCATCTTGAAGGTGGTGCTCTTGCCAGCCCCGTTCGTGCCCAGAAGCCCGAAACACTTGCCCGCCTGCACGCCGATGCTCAAATTCTGAACGGCCACGTTCGTCCCGTAAACGCTTCTGTACTCCTTCCGTAATTTCACCATCTGCATGACGTCGTCAGCCATGCGTCCCTCGACCCTCATCCTCTCCTTCGACACGTCGTCGTCCTCGTCGACGACGTCGTACGGGCACCTCTGCCTGCTCCAGCTGGGGAGCAGTCGACACTCGATCATCAGATTCAAGGAGAACAGAACGGTACCCACGACGGCGAGGTAAACGTAATGGGGACCCAACAGGGCCCAGCTCAACGGCGACAGATAAGTGTTCATGTGGAACTTTTCTAATAATTCAGCGGTGATGTCGTTCCGCGATATCTGCACCAGAGCATCGCCCAAAGCGTACTGAGGGAATATCAGTAGAAGGTTGTGCAAAATGTCCCTCGCGTCTTCCGCGGCTTTGCTCGTGCCTAGGATGTCGAGAACAAGGATCGTCGCTAACGACGCCACGCCTATGAAGGTGTTCACGCAGAAGAGGACCATGTTGGACAGGCTCGAGTCGTCGAAGACCTTTTCTGCCAGGTGCGAGAAGGGCAACGCTGCCCAGCTGTAACAGAATATCTTAAGGAGTGCAATCGGATTGTTAGAGAGAGATGGTAAAATGGTGTAGGATGGGCACGTACGCGAAGAGGAAGAGTAAGAGGCAGATCCCAGGCAAATTGTCCCTCGCTACGTACGCGGGGAGGCCGAATATCTCGAAGACGATCACAGCCAAGCCGATCGACAGGCCGAACACCTGAAAATGGACGGGTAGAATTGAAATCGGCGCGGAATCTTTATTCTCGCTCCCGTTTCGTCGAACCACTCACGAAGAAGTCCCAGATTAATGCAGTGGCCCAGTAGGTGGCAGGATGGACTCCTGCCAGGAACAGGATCCTCTTCTCCTCCGACAGTCTCTCCCGCACCAATTCCTTCGATCCTTGAGCGGCGACCAAATTGAACGCGATTAAGAGGACCAGGGCCACCCCAACGTCTGCCACGTGCTGCAACCTGAATCGAGAAGAGTCCCTTTCGCTAAGACACATTCATCTGGACACCCTATTTCTCCAATCCGGTTGATATTAAAACAGACGGAGAAATGCGCGCGCAGGTGTTGGAGAGGATTAAAAGGCAAAGTAGATTCGAATAATGGAATCTGGGTAATCCAATTGAAACGCTGAGTGTGTCGCGATCGTATGGCAATGGACGGAGTTAATTAAAAGTAAACGCAACGCGGGGGCGATTTTGTTATACATATTTTCCAGAGCATTCCGCATACGTGGCAAGATCGGAACGTTAATATCTGGCTGGGTTAATTGGATCACGTTTATCAAAATACAGCGCCACGCGCAGAAGCCACTCCCATTGGTTTCTTTTCGAGCCTGCTTCACTATTACGCATAATAGCTGTACAAACTTTAAGAAAAAAGAACAGCTAGGTGACCACCATGGGACCATTTAGCCTAAAGATAAAGGTATTAGTGGACTCCAGAGCGAGTACACAACGTTTCTCAGTGCTTCGTGCGCTCAGCAAGCATACAGCTGCCCAGCTGTGTGTTTTGTTCTTAAAACAATTTAGCCAGCTTTCAGTTTCGTACCCCGAGGGGGTTTACGGCGAAGGTGACGAAATGGTGAAATGAAAATGACTTACAGGGTCGTCCGATTCAGCTGGTCGCTGGATAGCTTCAAGGGATGATTAAGGGTGGTTAAATGGCCTTGAACTCCGGATGCTCGTAGAATCGCCTCGTTCAGAGCGCTCAAGTAGGATGGCAATGCGTGGTGGCCCTTGTTGTTGTACCAAACAACAAACAGTGGTTCATTCTTGTCGTGTGACAACGACCAGCCACCGTATCTATAAACAATGAACTCACGTTCCTAACGGATCTGAGACTTGCTCCTCTGCAATGGATACCTTTTCTCTATGTACTCCTGGTGGGTCGATACGATCCAATCGAGGGTAGGCCTGCCAGGTAAAACCTGCAGGAGCCCTTCGACAGCCTGAGACACTCCGTGACAGATCTGCTGACCATCCACACAGTTGCAAGTTCCTGTATCCTAATTAAGCAAACAATATTAACCAGTCAATTTTACGAAGGCTTCCTAGCATTCATTAGTGACAGATATAATCATCGTACGTTAGGCAGTGTTTGCCATGCGCCAGCGTAATCGTCCCCGAATCGATCGTGAAGCTGAAGGGACACGTGTTGCAAGAACGGGTCGTTGCCACTGTCGATGCTTTGGAAAAATTCAAACGAACATGAGAGAGAGAGAGAGAGAGAGACACTTGGAGACAGTTAATCGTTAAATGGACACCTCCTACCTGTAGAAATAAGTCGGATGAGTGTCGTACAGTTTCGGGGTGAGTGGCAGCGCTGGTTCGTCTTCGGACGGAGGTCTTATCAAAGAGAATCCCATAGCAACCGCCACAAACATCGTTGGCAATAAGAGGCCAGCCAAGAACGTCAACCAATCCTTTCTAAAGTGCCACAATCTTTTCTTCAGCAGAGCTTTCACTTGCCTAACGGCGGCGGGCTTCGGAGTGGGCTCGATGTCGATCAAATCGACGTCGTCGTCGGCCATCGTTACACCTTCGATCCCACAAGATAACGGGGGGCAAACGTTAACGAAAGGGATTGCTCCATTTGTTCATTCTACCTACCAACGTGGTCCACGCTGGCGACGCTGTCCTGGCTTGCTCTGATAACGGACGACCCGCTCTCTGCACGGGCACACAGGTCTAGGAAGACTCTCTCCAGGGTGTCGCATTCCAGAGAGAAATGGGAATAACCCAACACCTTGCGACTGTCCTCCAGAACCTTCGCAGCTTGCGCGATGCTGGAACAGAGTTTGCTTTCATCCACCAGCACGCCACAAATCTTCCACCGCTTTCTTTCTAAATGAAATAGGCACAGGGTCGTTTCATTTGGATTAGACTTACTTATTGTTCAGACCGCTCTTGCCCTGGAGAGGTAGCGTAACAGCCACCTCGGTGCCAGAAACTTCATTGGCCACCGCGTTGGGCACCACGTCTTCTATCACGGTCTTCAGAGTCTCCAGCTTCTTCCTGTCGATCGAATCGACGGTCGTGTCGTGATCGTTGGGGAACGACACGAGCAGCCTGTATCCACGACCGTGCATCATCTTCAAGGACAACGGCGATCCTGTACAGAGGATCTTACCTTTGTGCATCACGACCACCGTGTCGCTCAACATGTCTGCCTCGTCCAGGTGGTGTGTCGACAGGATGACGGTCCTGCCAATTCTGTGCTGGTCGATCAGTCGCCAGATCCTGCGACGCGCTGCAGGATCCACTCCTGCACCTGGCTCGTCCAGGATCACCAAGTTCGGGGAACCTAGGAACGCTAGAGCCACGCAGAGCCTCCTCTTTGTGCCGCCTGATAGACGGTAGACTGGCTCGTGCTCCTGTCTGCCTAGTTCCAGGGACGTTAACATCCTGTGGAAAGGAAATTCTCGTGACGCATCCATGGACAAATGGGTTAAGCTACGCAAAAAGCTACGAATCCTGAATGATCTGAAATTGAGTAGATTTAGTTTGAAGATTTTAATTATTAGAAAAAAGTACCTAACTTTATTTCTGTTGGGTGTATTTTATTTCTTGTTATTGTTTTACAATGCTTTTTAATGGATTATTTAATAATAAGTAGTATAATTAATGTTATTTTAAATTTTCTATAGTTTCTGTTTTTTTTTTAGCCTAAAACGGAACTATCGCTTGGTAGTTTTAATAATTCTATACTGTAAGAGGTGTTGGTAATTTTTTGCAACATAATGATCACAAGGTTCTGCGACCCATACTGCGTTTAACTGATTTTTAATCATTTTAAGGGTTGGTAGGTTTCTGCATAACTTGACCAAAATGTCCATCGAAATGGATAAGTTCCACTGATCAAAGGGCAGCGTGGCTAGTTAGAGATTTCAATGAATGCACGTGGGGAACAAGGTTAAATTGAATGTTAAACGATAGCCCCCAACGATGGAGATTGATTCGCCAACTGACTCACTCGTTCACGTTTCGTAGGATGTGAACGCCCTCCTTGGGCCGTTTCAGCTTCGCGTAAAAGATCATGTGCTCCCTGGGCGTCAAAGTACCGATGAGCACGTTATCCTGAGGGCAGACCCCTATGTCGGGTTTGCAGTCCTCTTCGCCGTTCAAACAAATCTCACCGGTGGTCGGCGCCAGCATCCCCGTCAGCATCTTGCTGAAACGAAAGTACACACTCGAAAGACGTGAATGAATCCGGACCCGGCGCGCCCGCGGCCGGAAATCCTGCAACCTCTCTGGCAGCGTTAAAGGGAATAAGTTACACCAGCCGTCCGAGCTTGGAATTTTAACGCGTTGATATTCATTTCTCTCTGAATAATTCCGGCGTGCGCGGTTGTCTTGACGGCAACCACGTGTGCGAAGCATCCCGATTAAAAATATAACGGCAGGACTAAATATATACGCACATGATGGTGGTTTTCCCTGCCCCATTTCGTCCCAGAAGGCTAGTCACTTCACCCTCGCAGAGTTTCAAAGTGAAGTCATCCACTGCCACGACGTCGCCCTGGTCGGTGTTGTAGATCTTCTTCACGCCCTCGAATCTCACCCCCGTTTGCTTCTCGTTCACCGTTAAACTGCTGATATCGCTCTCCTCGTCTGTATTCGACGTGGCAGAAAAACACTCCTGTCTTTGACTGGCAATCGAAAGAACTCAAGGAAGAAGTGATTTCGAATGGAGAAGCAAGCTCTTACCTTTTGCGCAGCCTATGAAAACAGTTCCATTGGAATAGCGCATGCTTGGAATAAATACATCCCGTCGGAACAAACAGATTTCTCTCGCGATTCTACGCAACTCATGCGATACGTGCGACATCAACGTGCAAATCTATACTTCTCATTCGCACCGGGAATACAAAGCGAAGTAGCTACGTAAGTGGACGTACAACGTGGGTCGTCTTAAATCCTTGAACATCTCGAATGGTTTGTGCAGGGGAATCAAGCAAACACGTGCATGCGAACTGTAAGCAGAAGGACCAGCCGGCAACGCCCACCCCCCGATACGCGTCTGGACGGAAACATTGAATAAATTAAGCGGCTGCTCGCGAATTCTCATTCTCGCGGAGCGAAAGGAGCATTTGCAAGAACTCGCGCGATCCAAACGTTCGAACCGCCCCGTGCAAATTTCACGGAGGCAGACGAACGCGCAACCTTTATGCAGATTAGATCGCGCTTCGTCTTCGCCGTACGTCTGTTGCTTCTAGACGCCCCACGATCCACAGAAGCTTCCCCTTAAACGGCAGAAAGTTTCCACAGGCTGGTAGGGAACGTTTCAACGGGAAAATGGGGAAAAGAAAGGTTGCGAATGGCTGTCGGGACGAGTGAGTATATAAAGGCGAGAATATTCCGAGGGTTTGGACCGTGGAGGGTTGAATAAAGATCTATGCGCACAATGTCCGCGACGGTTCGGTGCCGTCAGTAGTAAAATTCAATTACTGCCGTTGAAACAAAGAGGCCATTGGCACTGACGCCGCTGGAACCTTCACCGAACTGAAACGCGTGCCTGAGTAATGCCGAAAGCGAGAGCGTAGAGAGGCTTGCAGATATCATGCGAGAGCGGAAGTGCGCGCGAGTGCGATACCTTGGTAAGTGGCTGAAGGATGGAGAACGTCGTTAGTGAAATAGAGGTTGTTGACGAAGGCGTGGTAGCTCGGCCTGCCATAGAGGGAGCGTATGTCCGCCCACCATAAGCTACGGGACCTCAAATCGTGAAAGCCCCTGCCTGGAAAAGTCATTGGCCGATGGCTTCGTCCGTTTCCCAGGGTGAGAAATCCACGGGTCATCGACATCTTTCGGGGGATCACGTGCGCAAGGCCGTTCGTCGACGCTGGGTGATCGCGCCTCGACACCGTCTTCCGCTCCTGGCCTTCCACCCCCCCCGCGCGGCGCTGATCGCGCTCAGGCGATGGGGTAGGTCTCGTGAAATTTCCAGTTTACGAGCGTGTGCGCGAGAGAGCATGGGCGCGCGCGGTGAATGCATTACCGTTACTCCCTCCTCGCTTCGCCTTTTTCGCGTCCGTTCGTGCCATGAGCGCGTGGAGGGGTGCGATCAAATTCTACCGAGAGTGCCCCCGGAACGCTCAAAAGCGCCCCTCGTCAAACTCCCCGAGCGAGAATGACCGTGGAATTACGCGGGACTCTTTACGCCGCCGTCCACGCGTCATTAAGCGGCTGCAGCGATTGTTAACGACAAGTGAATTATGCATACACCACGAATATCTTATCGCCTGCACCAGTGACCGCGAACCCGCTACCGGGACACCTCCGTGCTGAGGTATCGTCGCGCGGAAAGTCGTTGTGGATGATTCGCACGGATCGAATGAATCCTTGGACGCGGTAATAAAAAAAAAGAATACAAAAAAAGAACGACATAATAGCGAAACAGTTCTAAGGAATTCTACGGCTCGTGACACCTCCACCAGACGTTGAATGATCGATGGTACAGGGTTCTAAGGACCTCTGCTCGAGAAGGGCTGGCGTGTTTCTACCTGAGTTCGTGTATCTGGCCACCAGGTAACCGATCGCGGCGTAAAGGCAACCGTCGGCGGCGATCATCAGCAGCACCAGGCCCAAGGACATCGTATCTCCGGGACTGGATTCCTCCCACATCCCTGACCAGGTCAGGCCGGTACCCTGCACCTCCTTCCTGGCTGCGTACAAGCAGCCGTAACAGAAGCCCGTCGACATGCTCAGGCACTGAAAGTTTCATTCGCCTCGCTCGATAACGAATTCACGAGAATTCGGAGGAAATAGACATGGGCGATAAATCGTCGCACTCTCGTGGAATAAGTAGCGCATTAGCGTGGTTCTTTATAGGTGCGTCTTTATCGTGGCCGTGTAGTTTAAGGAAACGAATCGGTCGAATGCGTTATTTATCGCGGCGGAGCGCTCTTGAAACACTAGATAGCGTATAACTTACGATGAGGAGCTTATACCCGAGACCTATAACGGCCTCCATAGCAATGACAATGACGTACGGCATGAATGTCAGCAAAAACATCACCACGGTGGTGATCGCGGCCAGGCTCGCCGAGCTGCACACCGTCGAAATCATGTAGCTGGAAATTTATTCGCATGCTTTCGGTTAAGAGAATCTCCGATGGAAGAATGGCGGTCTTGACGGAGGAGGCTTACCAGAAAGTCACGATGGAGAAGGCGTAATCGATCATCATGATCAAGACCAAAGATGGATCGGATTTTGGCAGGATCTTCCCAGCTAGGAGTACCAGGGCGATGGAGAACATGACGATTAAAAGTTCCAAAAATGTGGTGATGAACCAGGCCATGGTGTTCCTCCAGGGCTTCAAACCCATCACGCTCATTACCTGAACACAGAAGCAATTTGGGGAACTTCGATGTTAGGACTTAATAGACAGCGTGACGATCCTTTTCCTACCATCGCGTTTTGAGACTCCCTTTCCCAAACCATGTGCCTGACGGCTGATCCGACGCTCATCATCAGCGCGACGAAGAAGCAGACTTGGATACCCTGGGACTCGTACAGAGTCGTTTGGAAGCTGAAATTTTATTAATTATTGCAATGAGCACAACTGCCCAGAGCAATGAATTTGAGGGCGAAATTGGTAGAAGGAGAAAATTAAAATCAATAAAATCCAATGGAAAAGTAAGACTTTTTCAAAAAGCTGGTAAAAAAAAAAAAGTAATGCGTGTTTGAATTGAATATCAAACTTATAAATTGTTTTTCAATCACACATATAGATAATTACTATTATACTAGGGATACCTGTATTAAAGATCTTTGCGAAAGGCTTTTGTTATTAAACAAATACCTACAAACAAATGCCCCTCACTGTCGAAAATTATATTTTAAAATAATCATTTATAATTAAATACAATAAAGAGCGGTAAAAATCATTTCTGCCCAGAGCAACGGAAGAGCTAGAGAGAAGTAGATGACACTCACGGAACATCCTTCCAACACGGATACGGCATCTGTTGCGTTATGGTCCTCCAGTTCTGGTGCCTCTGACTCTTGATCCTCACGATCGCACGATCGATGGAGTCCTGAAGCTGCACGAAGCCTCTCAGGTATCTGAGGTGCTCGATGAAGCTGCTCTCAGGACCAGGCACCCAGAACTGATTCTTCAGCCTCTTCGTGGACTGCACGTAATCAACGTCCATCCGGATCTTGTACACCACGTTGCCAGGCAGCACTTGTTCCGCGGATCTTTTGGATATCCCCGAGTGCCCGTCCGAAAAGACGACGCCGGCTAGGAATTGCCGCGTCTCCATCAGGACGCGAGCCTCCGCCTCCATCTCCTCCTCGCTTGGGAATCCTTTTATCCGATCCACGAGCACGCACTCCAATAAATCATTCAGCATGCCCACCATCACGATCAGACGCTTCGACCTTTTCAGTCTCCACGAGACCTCGCTCAGATTCATATCCGAGAAATCGCCTGGAATGGAGAAACGCGTTTAGAGCACCGCGTTCGCGCCGAGCAATCTTATCAAACGGCTCGGAATAATCCCTTGATACGCGCATCTCTATCATAGTAATGCTTCATGGGGGTGACTCACCACCTTGGAAATTGCCACCGCCGAAAGACTGGATCGCGATCTTCATCACGTCCGAGGACATCATGTCTTGCAGCTCCTTCAGGCTGTCGCCCATCTCGGAGAGCTTCGCCAAAGCCGTGAGGGACTTCTCGAAACTGTCCATTAGTATCCCGAAACTTTCCATCTCCGCGAACGTTTTGTTGACTAGCGTCATCACTTCATTTACCGCCGCTGTATTCGGCGCGTAAAGGATCTGACCCCGTATCAAGGGTTTCACGTAGGACCATATGATCTTCCCGCCTGCCATGGCGACTACGCCTTTGTAAGTGTCCCTGCAGAAATCAGCTGGGAGAGAAAGAAAGATTTAGATAAAATTCGACGAAGGGAAATGATTGATTGATTGATTCGTACTGGGCAGAGAATCGAGTTCCGCTTTGTCGAACTCCTTGCTATTGTCCTCGAGCTTGGAGATGATTTTGTACAAATCACCGTTGTCTGAGACCATTGCCTGGCCGCACAGCATTTCACTGGAGTCTTGAAGGAACCTCGAAGCTACGAATGTTTGAATATTTATTAATTATTCACACTGCCCGGTTTGAATATTTTCCACAACTCACTGGAGACTGTTTGGTCCGCGTCTTCTGCATCCACATTCGATCCCAAAGCCTCTGCTGCTGGCATATTCGAGGAAAGTTTGTCCTTGAAGAATGGCAACAGCTCCGCGGCCACCCCCAGATTATCCAGTACCATCTTCCCTTCGGTTTCTGTTAAATTCGCGTTGGCCAGTATGCTCTTCACATTTGCGCTCATCAGCTAAAAGAATAGGTTTTAAATTCAATTGGAAAGCGGCGTATAATTCAAGCGCTCTTAGCATGATCTACTCACAGTTTTAAAGATGTAATCGAAATTCATGTTCTTGATCAGCGTTATCGTCACATTCTGGGTCTGCGAGTCCTCGAATTGGCAAATGGCAGCGCTGACTTCCTCAGCGGTGATGCTACCGTTGCTAAAACTCAGCATATCGCCGATCTTCTTCGGCGAGCAAATGGTCTCCTTCAAACTCAACGCTTTCCTTTCCTTCATGAAAACGGAAATCATGTCTATCTTCGCCTGGCTTAACATCACAACGGTGTCGCTCGCGATTCTGACCTTCTCCATCAAATACGTGCCCACCATGTCCCAATTATCGAACATGTCTCTGATAACGTCTAGAACCACAAAAAAAACCCATTCGATCACGAGCAGAAATGCCAGACCGATCGCTCCAGAAGAAAGTCAACTTGGAGTCCTACATTTCATATCGAGCAGCCCTAAGTTCTTAAAGATGTCCATCGACTCCAGCGCGTCGACTATACTGTACACATCATCCAATACGCTTTGGTCCTTGATGAACGGCTTCGCGTCCTCCACGATTTCCTTTATCCTGCAAGATTAAACCGGCCGAGCGAGTAAATCGATGGATCCTCGCCGTGGAATCCCGTCCGCCCGAGGGAACGTATCCTTACCCGTCGAAAAGCTTGTCCACCGTCTTATCCTTGAGGATATTAACCACTCCGTCGACGATATCGGGCGCGCCGAGGACATTCGAGACGTCCTGGAAGTCTATTTTACTGGCGACGTCGAGCAGATCGCGGCTCTCCCCGATAACGACGGACAAGTGCCCCAGGATCTCCCTCAGCCACGTTAAGTCCCACGCGGCGTCCATCCGCCAGCGCTTCAGCTGGCGATCTATACGATCCAGATCGAGGCTGCGCGACAGTCGATCGGCGATATCGACGAGGGAGCGACGGCCGGGCGCCGCCTTGGGATCGTAGCGGAACACCTTTCCCGCCCTCCTAGAGCTCAGACACCCGTACAAAACCGTCGCGTTCCTACACTCCGGCTTCGTCCGGCAAAGGGAGCCATTTCTGTCGCTCAGCACCGCGTTCACGTTAATCATCGCACCTGGCAAGAACGCCTCCATGTCGGCCGCGTCCGACGACCTCACCACCTCGCTGACCAACTTCCAGATCGGGACGTGCTCCTCGGCCATTCGGGTCAGCGAACCAATGTTTTTGTGATTCCTGGCCGTGTCCAGGATGAACACGTTCTTCTGCAGGGTGTCCAGCACGCCGAGCAGCAGGAGCACGTACCTTCAACGGAATTCGCTCTTGCTACGTCGACTTTGCTCTGTTACATTGTGGGAGGGAGGGAGCTTGGGGAGACTCGTCACGAATCGCTTTCATATTCTTGCCGGGGTTGGTGGAAGAAGTACTACGAGGGTGTGGGGCGGTAGAGGATAGATTGCTGGTCCAGTGGATTGTGGGGAGCCTTGAGGATTGGGCGTGAAGGTGCGAGGAGTTCACTTCACATTGAGGATTAAAGGTGAGTACTTCTTGAAAAGTAGCTCTCACTTCTTCCACCCACTGTACATTAATTAATTTTAGCAAGGGATGAAATAATAATCTTGCGATCGCTCTGAGTAATGTGCTTACAATCTTGGACTGGAGAAGGCGGGCTCTCCAACGAATTTGTGATAGCATTCGGTAGTCCTGTTGCTGTAAGACTCGTTCTGGTAATTGATTATGATATCGGCGACATAATGGAGAGTGCTCTCCAGAACCGCGACAAACTCATCTCTATTCGTATTAACGTTCAGAGCCTTGTAATTCTTGACCTGCAACGAGGAAAGTTACGTAGGGACATGGAATGGGTCGACGGCGGTGCTCACCATGCTGGCAGTTTCATTCCACCGAAAATCGCGCATCAGAATGTCATGAATTTCCGACACGTTCAATCGATTCAGCTCGCACAGGAGTTTCGAGTAGAGTTGATGGTTCGCCAGCTGTGAATTGAGAAGTTGGAGGAGGAACGTGGAGCACCACGAGCAGCCTCTGCAAGCAAATTTCCTGGTAATAAGCAGCCGCGCCGCGCAATAAACAAATTCCGCGAACGCGTGGCCCCCGCAACTTACTCGGTATTCGCGGAGGAATTTAGAATGTCCTTTACGACCGTCGATATCTTTTTCACCAGCAAATGAGCGAGAGCCCGGAAGTCCTGGAACAATTTCCATCGTCAAGCGCCTAATAAAACGCCCTATCATTCTCTAAGAGAAATTTCAAAGGCCCTACCTCCTTCCTGTACTCGGCTCGAAAGTCTTTGAAGGTTCCTTCCTTAAACGACGTCCACCACGTCGGTACTTTAGGCACCCGGAACCCATCCGACGCGACTCGAATTATCGTCGATTGAATGTGCTCCATTCTATCCACCAGATAACTTTCGTTGAACGCTCTGGAATGGTTCCCCGACGCTCGGGTCTCCTGCAAAGAAACGTGAGCGCTGCAACTGCCAACGGTGACGTCGCCCCTATTGTTCTAATCCATCGTACAGTTACCTCGTACTTGGCGTCAAGCGGCAATATATCGATCATTGTCAGCTGGCTGTCAGCGAGCACGAACTTCTTGCAGAAGTTGGCGACGCTAGACAAGAGGACCTTCTTCCTCACGAAACTGGGCACGATCAAATATTTGTCAACGTCGCAGGGATGTGCTTTGCCAGAGGAGAGCATCCTCGCGAAATCGTTCAATCTGTCGGACCTCACGAATGTGTCGACAGCGGTGACGACCACATTCGGCATGTCCTCTATCATAGTCAGTACCGGCTTCACCTTCGAGCTCTCGTAGATGACCCTGAGCTTCTGCCACACGTCCCCGCCGGCCAGCAAGTCCGTCGTGCTGTCCAGAAGCTGGCATATCCGGACCAAGCTGGTGAAAGAGTCCGGCGCCCCGAATATCTCGTCTAATTTAGATCCGTCTGCGAATTTATTCCTCCCACCAATTCTAGAGCGGTGCGCCCAGATTCGCATGCTTCCACGAATCAGAGACAGCGTGTCGTTGGACAGGTTGCTCCAGGTTGTCGAATTGAAAATCTTTGACGTCACGACCAAGTCTGGCGCGTTTGACGTGACGTTCAACGCTGCGTCTACGAGTTTGCTGAAGGACGCACTCAGGAGCGTCAGTTTCGTTAGAGCGGATCTTTGGCCGGTCACAGCGAGCTGTCCAGGATTTATTGAACACAGGGAGATGAAACTAATTTATATATCAAGGAGCACTTTTACTCACGTAATATTCCTCGCTGGTGACCGTCTTCAACAGCTGATGAGGATCGAAGGAGCAGACTTCTTTTATAAATCGAGTTCTGTTTGGGGTATCCCAGAAGCTCGAATTAAAATAGAAATTACACATGGTCCTTCTCACATCCTTGTGCGACATGAAAACCTCTTGCGGAGGATCGATCGCGGTCAGGCTAGCTACTAAGGCGATCGTTTCCTCAGGATGAGTGTCGAGGATCTTCAACAGTTGACGTGCGTCGCCGCTGTCGACTAGGTCCCAGATGTTGATACGATTGCCACGAACGTTCACTCTCTCCAGGGCGTTGGAAATGTGCATGAGAGCTTCGGACACACCCTCCACGAGGAATCTGTAGCTCGTCCATTCATAGTGCTGTTTTAATTCCTGGAAATGGGCGCGGACACCTGTTACCCTCACCTCCTCACTCTAGAATCGATAAATCTGGGAATAATTTCAAGTTCCGGTGAATAGCGCCGTTCACCTTGTAAGGAGGTCCTCTATCAGGGTCCTCCAGAGCGTCCCGTAGCTTCCGAAGGAGATTCAGCAGGTACCTCCTCGAAAATGGCGCCTCGATCGTCACGTCCGCCTTCATCACGCGGCTGACAAGTTTCGCGAAGTCGTACGCGTCGCCGATCACCGTCATCAAATAAGATCGATACCCGTACACCGGCCTCCTCCAGATCGCCGTCTCGGTCATGTACAGGTCGGTGTAGGCGTTGAAGTTGTCAGGATCGAGATCGCAGGTGAAGTTCTTCAGGATCCTGTACTCGTCGACGGTTAAACCCACGACGGACGAGGACCACCACTCGAAGAATTGCGAGCAAGAGATGTCAGTGTCGGTCTCCAAAGACTCGACGACACGTTTATCAACTTCTGGGTCCGCTAGCCCGTTCGCCAAGGTAGCCAGAATGTAATGCAGCTGATTATAGAAGATCGACACGGGAGTTCTCTCGCTGAATCCCAGTAAGGACAGCCAATTAATCTTGATGGCCCCCGACGATTCGTTAGACAACGTTGCTGCGATCAGAGCACGATTTTTTATGATCTCTGTGTACCTATAAAATTGATGGCAGAATTTATTCACCGCTCACCGTCGCGTAGGGCGTCAGTGGCAACTTTTATCGACTTGTGAACAACGTGGCAGATGAATTTCGTCAGAACAAATATACGATCGTCGATGAAGACGTCTGACCGCCATATTCCACTAGCCGTGAGGTTACTTTTAAAGGCGGACACTGTCTTGTCGAGTTCCAAATCGACGTAATCAAGGATGTTCCTAAAGTGCAGATACACGATGATTCGTTCATTTATTCTATACGTTGTACCATTCCCATTTCATTATCCGCGAGCCCACCTTGCGTCATTCCTCACGTCCGGCCACCTCTCGTTGAAGATACTCCTCACCTCCGGCACAAGGGACTCCAAGTGCTCCCAGAAACTAGGCTGCTCCAGCAGGGCGACTTCTTTCGCGTCGTTTATCAGATCGTCGAGCTTCCCGACCAACCGACGGAATTTCGTGTAACCCAGGGTCCAATTAAGGGGCGGCAGTTGGCCTTCGTCTTTCTGAAACTGATGCTCGCCCCGTCGAGTTACGATGCCCTCTCTCAGGAGGAAGCAATAGCCACTTACCATCCTCCTCGCGCTCGTCAACACCGGTTGCTCCTTCCATTCTCGGTTAAACAAAGCTGGGTTGCAAGAGATCCTTTCTATCTCCCGTACGATTTCGCGAGTGCCGTTCCGCAATTCCATCGCGGATCCGGCGCTCTCCTTTTCCACGCAGGGCCATTGTTCCTCGCGCGATTTGTAATCGTCCAGGGCGGAAATCTAGCGAACGTTGCACGAGAACGGAAAAATAAAGGGGACGTGCCATACTTTCGAATAGCCGGAGAAAACTCTGCGCGACGTCTCTCGTAGGGAACGTACCAGGTGGATCGGCTTCATGGTGATGATATCGACGAGATCGAGGATCAAGGGGGACAGATTCCTTAGGACAGCGCTCAGGAAGATCTCCGTCTGCGGCATGTCCTGCACCACCTCGGACAGCTTCGCCACATGGTCGTTCTTCTGAATCTGATCGACGATCCTCTCGATATTGTCTAAAACGACCGACGTCGCCCAGCCAATCGCGTACATCTTCCCCCATCCGCTCTTCTCCTGGATATTGAACAGTGGGCTCTCCATCACGCTGAACAACTTGCAGATCGCACCTACGCTGCAAAAGGATGAAACGTGTCACCAGTGCGCGTCTATCGTTCACTAGAACGATACAATCAGAGTAGAAAACAAAGTTACGCTCGTTACTAGCTAACCTGATCTCGAAAACGTCCTTGGCGCTGATCTCAATGGTCCACGACACTCTAAACTGCATCTTCAGCTTCTCCAAATTAACCAGATCGTGGTCTGGTACCTCCTGGTGGACCAAGGTATCGATGTACCGGTAAATTTCGATAATTCTACCATTCAAGTCCGTCCAGTTGAAGCTCCTGGCTCGAAGGAGCTGCCGAACCATCACCGTCTTCATGTTTAATTCCAGCTCGCCCTGGACGGACGTCGAGAGACGGCAGACCAACGCTTTCAGCGCTGTCTCGTTCGAGCCCTTTGGAAAATTTAATAAAGCCGGGGGACTCGGCTCCGTGCAGTAGGTCCTGGTGAAATTGTCGTATTCTAAGAGCCTCAGGACCTAAGTGACAGAGGGCAGTTCGCTGAGCCTTGACCGAACCGAGTTACTGGTAACCGTGTACCAATTATAAATGCATTTACCACCGACCTTATCTCTGTCTATCGTGGTCAAGTAGAACGACTCGACCAGCTGCGACCTCTGTTGCCTGACTTCGTCGATCCAGCTGGTGGGGGCCTTTTGTAAATCCAGCAGAATCCTCTCGGCGATCAGGTCCAGGCTCTTTAAGTCAGGCTCGATCACGGTGTAAACCAAACCGCAACAACCGACCATTTTCGCGGCGCTCAAATGCATTCCCAGTCTAACGAGCACGGCAGAAGGAAACGTTTTTTATGGCATGTCATTTTTCATCTTCCCTGCATGAGTTACGTAAAGTAGGCTGGGTAAACACTCACACGTTCAGTCTTGCCCGAGGTCTGGTCTCTTCGAAAACTTCCCTCCACTTGTCATCGAACTTGAACACAGACCAGTCGGGTTGAGACGGTCTTGATGAACTCAAAAACGACACCAACCCTTTAACATCTCTTACAATCGAAGTGAAGTTCGTTCTTTCGACGCTCACTGGCTGCTTAAGTACCATGCAGACTGTGACCCACAACGTTTCCTTCACCTGTTAAAGTTATCACTTCGAGATTATCAGAATACGTATTATAAACGGGGGTTGAATGAAACTGTTGAACTAACTTTTAGAAATAAAAGTTATTTATCGGACTTTTAATTTTGAAATCATTTTTCTCTGTTTTAAGTTAACTTTGTAAATTAACGCTTTAACTCTGTTGCACGGGGTCAGTTTTAACAGTTATTTTATGTTCGATTAATACAAATTCTGGAGGATCGTATACTTTTTAACTGATATTTAAGTAAAATGTAAACGTAAGGAATATTTTCTTTATTAGTATTATTTGAAGAATTGGAAGATTGGAAGCAGGATAAATATAGAAGAGAAAGAACATTGTGATTTCAATTAATTTCACCGAACGGTTTAAGGTTTCAACTTCAGATCTATCTACCCCACAACATTCTCAGGGAATCTGCTTTCGCAAATTCAATTGTTTCAGAGCAGAGTATATGCCGCTAGAACTTTTTTCTACTTTCAAGAAAATAAAAGTCTCTTATTTACTTACGCAAAAATGTATGGAATGAAAGTTCCAATTAAAGCACTGCATTTTATAACAGTTCTCTCAGAACGGAGAAGATAATAGTCAGAAAATTAGTTACTCAAAATTAATTGAAAATTTAAACAGTTTCATTCGACCCCTGTTTGCAAATATACTTCTATGAATGGAAGTAGAGTCCGATGCTTACGATCTGCTGGAAATTCCTGAGTTCCAATGTTTCGTACAGGTCGACCATGAACCTTTTCCCAGAATCGCTGCAGAGCACCTCCCTAACGTGCTTCGATTCGTGCGTGTCCTCCGGGAAGCCGAAGACCTCGTTCAGGGTGCTCTCCTGGCAGAAGAACTCCTCCGGCGACGTGTCGTTCGCTTCCTTCACGAATTTCTGCAAAACGCGCGAAAATTTCCTGAATATTATGCGCGCGGGCAATAAAGGTATAATCAGTTTCGAGAGTCATTAACCTCAGCGAAGGGCAATCTGGAGAACGATCCCACCACCGTCCGATAAACGTTTGGGTCGACGTTCGTTAACAAGTTTTGCACCGTGTCCCTGTGATTAATGGAAACGTTATAGATTCGATGCATAAGGTCTTCGTGAATAATGGCCCCGTGGTACACCGTTCTCGCGATATTCTGAGTGAATGCCAGAGCGTAGCTCAAAGTAGCCAGAATGTTTTCCGACAAGAAATTCTTCAGCGCTTCGAAAATTTCGTCCGACCTGTACGAACCAACAGTCAGTATCTACACATCCATCGCTCTGACTTCAGCGCTCCAAGCCAGAAAACTTACAGCTGAATCTCGTCCTTGTGACGAAACAAGATTCTCCTGACCACCTGCGCTCCGTTGTGCAGAATCGCGACGATCAGATCCAGCATTTTAGTCAGGTTCTCGCTGTCTTCGGCGCCCGTGAACAGAGATCGCGCTGCGCCCGTCAACCGATCTACTATATAAAAGAAATCATCGCCAGCTTCGAGGCTTCGATTCTCCCCCATTCCTTTCACCAGTTCCAGCAATTTCTGCAAGTTCGTGAATGCCTGGCGCGCCGACTTCCAATCGCGTTCCTTGGAGAACACAGGATCCAACACCGCCAGTGCTTTGTTCACGCTGGAAATACATTTAAACACCTTTCACGTTCCGTGGGAGATCATTGAATAGGGAAACCTGATTACGCAACGAACGATTATCGAGGCAGGCACTCACAACGTGAGATCGATCTCCTTGAAGGTGACGTTCTTGAAAGCCATTATCATCTTGGGCAGCCACTGGTTTATTCTTAAATACTCTGGTGTGAACTTCTTCACCGTCTGCAGGTCCAAGATCGTCTCGACCGCGCGTCTCAGATCCTCGAAAAAATCGTAGTCGCGAAACTTCGCCATCACGCGGTCCACCCTCTCCAGCAACCCGGAGAAGTCCAGGTGCTTGGACAGATTCTCGAGGATGTTGGGGATCATTTCCGAGTCGATGCCGCAGAGGATCTCGGAAACCTCGGCGAAGTCTTCCTCCCTCGGAAGAATCAAGTACTTCTTCAGGCTCTCCGGCGAGCAAATCACGCCGTTGATGTTGGACGTGCCGAACGCCTCGATAAGCTGAAGCGCGCCCGGCAGAGATTAGAAACAATGGTATAGAGAAGGATTTATATGAGAAGCTACTAACGTATAGCAGTTTTATGGATGACTCGAACAGTTCGTCGATCAGCCCCTTCCTGGCGTGTGGCATCTGCTGTCTTAAAATTTCCTTGATCTCCTCGTGGTTGTTGAACAGATCGCCCAATCGTATGCCGCGATCTACGCACCAAGGAATTCCACGTAAATTCGAGATTGTAGGTAATTGGAAGGGTCGAGGAGCACTCGCGTGCGTACCGAATAGCGCCTTGATTTCTGGCCTGGTGAGTATCTGCGCCATGGATTTTAGAAGCTGAATGCTCTTCGGCAACGTTCTCACAGCGGAGAGGATCGTTTGGTTGCCGAGCATCGGCTGCAGCTCTAACACCAGTGGACCTAGGCTGTGGCGAGGAGCATTTGCAACCGTGCTTTTATTAATAAAACTGTACACACCTACGTAGATGAATGTATACGCTAGGAATACAAGATGAAACTGAAAATGTTCCGCGGTGTAGAGCGATATTATGGAAATGTAGGGAAAACGTTGGGCATTTCTCGTACTAACGTGGCATTGCTATAAGAAGGAACCTCCTCGTATTCGGCGAGGGGGTCGCAGGGGTTGCCGAGGCTGCAGATGAAACTCTGAACGAATGGAAGCAGACCATTCTGCGGCATCGACCTCGCAGGAAATTGGCAAGTCGGGTAGTACTTGGGGTCCACGTTGTCGCGGATCGTGTAGAGGATCATGAACACGACCACGGGCCACACGAACACCAGAGCCAATATCCCCTAAACAGTGAAATTTGTTGGCGAGCTTTTAGCAACCCTCGTGCACCCCGAAAGTGTAACGTCAAATTCCCAAAGGAACCGAGAGTGTCTTCTCAATGAACGCAATTACCGGTTGACGCTTCCGAACGATGTAATTCTTCCACAGCAGAAGTCCAATCTGGTCGATCCTCATTTTCGCGAAGGTGGCTCCGAATCTGTAAAGTCAATTTACGAGAGCTCTTTACAAACCGCACCATTCCAATCTGCATCGGAGGTGCGACACGGAATTCTTCGATCTCGCTCGGTGTGGCATCCCCGAGAGGAAACCGAGTGCCGAGAAAGGGAGAGTAAGATTCGATAAAAAGTTCCTCGACTTCTAGTCGGCGTATGGGGGCAAGGAATTACTCGAGCGCCACGGTGGAGATTCCAAATCCGCGGAGGTCGCTTCATCCCCCTTAGAAACTTGCTGGCACCCCGAGAAACTCTGGAAGAAGTAAGTTGAACGAGGCAGGGGAATGAGCCACGCGTTTCGCCGCAACAAGGGTGTACCATGGCGTGCTCCGGCCAGTTAAAAAAACTGCACTCTGTCTTTATGGGAACCGCGAGGAAAAGCAACGTGTCCGAGTCTCGATTCCTTCCTTCTTTGTCTGGGGACGAAATAGCTGTCGCGTTAGCCGGTGCCCCGAACGAGGATGGAGCAAGGTCCATCGATTAATTTCACCTGATCGCTCGACCTTCCGAGACTCTCCACGTGGATCCAAAGTGAATCCGGGGATCCATAAATCACTATCGAACGGTCAAGCTACTCGCTGGCAGACCGCCGCGAGGACAGAGCAAATATTTGAAGAGCGTAACAAGCGTGTCTATCGATACAACAGCAACCGGAAGCGCGGCTCACGCGGTCGCGTGCTGCGCCTGGATCGGGAACAGGAACAATGAACCACCGGCGGATTGCTTTTTCGTATAAGAGCGAGGTGGATGGCTGGGCAGTCTCGCGTTTTATTTGCCAGGGGAAACGGAGCGGCCTGGCGGTAAGTCGACGAGCAGTGTTTAATTCTGGTCGCGACAGATTATTTTTTAAATGCGCGCCGAACGAAAACGGGAGTGTGCGCGACTAAGTACTCAGGCTCCCCGGGTTTATGCTGCTTTGTTTTTTTTTTTTCATCATAGATACAGCATAAATGATTTATTACGTCGTTTCGAGAGCACTGCTCGCAACGACGACGTGGCGAAAACTAGCAATAACTGATTTATTTATCAAGTCACGCTCTGGCTCTCGCTGTTTCGCCTCAATTATGAAATTAAAGCGCCAATGGGGCAACGCGACCGCGTCTATTCCGCCGATTACCCGCCGACGGTGGCGAATTGCAAAATTGAAATGCATCGCGAGGGCAGGCGGCACGCCGTTGCTAATTGCTGCTGGGTGCTGAAATAATCAAGAGGCTAACGGCCGCGACTCGTCTCGCGGGAAGTGATAAAACTGTTAGCGCGTGTCTGTCAGGAGGAGCTTTGATGGGTAAAGTCAACCGACTCCTGCGAGAGCCTCGATCAAAGCCCGGGGAACGTTTTCTGCTCAGGCCAGATGGCCTTCAAATCGAATGGCATACAACACACATATGCACACACACACGCGCACACACGTGTGCCCAGTTCCTGCTCGTTCAATCGCATACCCGTCATTATTCAGGCACAAAATTACGAAGATGCGGAGTAATTATTGATTTGGACACAACATCCCCGCCTCTGTCATTTGTGTAATCGCGGGGATTTGCGGATGTGTTTGCGAAAACCTTCGTGCCTCTCGATAGCGGCGACGGAAACGCGGAGGAAAATAAAATGTTGGATGAAATTCTGGATCGAGACGCAGTGGAATAGTACCATCCTGACAATCAACTGTCACTATAACGCGGTGCTGTTCGAAGTAGCTAATCATTAGCTGCTAACAGAAGCTTTTCTGGCGCACATCAATTTCAATTTTCAAATAGGTGGCACGCAAGGTTTTTCCTGTATCTCCGGGAATCTAGATAATGCCATGTAAGAAAAGCCACTGGGAAGTGGCAGCACAAGTTACGACGATACGCTGCATCTGACGAGTAACCTTGAACCAGCATCTAATCACCGTCATCCAGCCTCATTAATTATTGAAGCCTTCGGCTGCCAGGAAACACCGCTGTAAAATAAACGCTGCGCGCGAATGATGCTTTCTTCATTCATCAATGGATCGCGTGCACTTTCACCGCGCTCATCGATTATATCAGTCGCCGCGCTGCTGCAAACAACGTTAAATCACTGCCAAACAAATCAGGCTACTTCCTCGTCCCCTCCAATCGCTCAACGCACCGCCCGGGCTTTTACCATCGAAATCGAGCCGTGACTCAACGAACCAGAGAGGCGATACCTTTTCTTATTGCCGCGGAGGATTCGGGTTATAGTTCAAAGTCGACTCCTGGCGGAAGAGACAAGCGGGAATACAGTAATTAACGCTTCGCCCGATGCCTCGGAAGCCCTGCCCGGTAATTTGTTTACAAAGTTGACCGACACACGGCGGATCCTCGGCGCGCGATAAATCTTCGTCGTGTTTCCATCGTTGCCAATCTACGGCCGAAGGGCGTCCCTTCGCTGGTAGCTCAACAACAGGCGACGATCGCGAGGAGCAGGGAGAACGATTTTCTCCGAAGCCGAAACAGATCGCACCGGACCTGCAGCTGGTCGAGCAAGTTTCCCGGCATCATCGGCAGGGTAGACGGTCGAAACAAGAAAAAAAGGGAAGCGGAGCCCGCGATCCTCCTCTGCGCTCCTCCTCCTCGCCACGAAACGGTGAATCGGGAGTCGGATCGTTGCCCGTTACAAAAGGAAAGAGTGCGAAAAATAGAATCGTCGCTAATACATATCCAACGGCACGGAGTCGGCCACGATTGAATTGTAAACAGGAAGCCGGCGAATTACGGGAACGAGGCGCTCGCGGGGAGAAGAATATATTCTACGCGTTCGGCACGGTCAACGCGAGGAACGTTTCTTGGTCGATGCTCGTCCTCGATCGCCCAGACCATTCCACGTTGGCGTTTAATTGACCGTCGAAGGCGAGCAATGCGCGGCAACGGAGCATCCTTGCGCCGATCGAGTGAGCGGCTGATCGATAAGCACACCGGGGACCATTTCCCGTATCCTTGTAATCGCGATCACTTACTTGCCTCCGCTCGCTGAATTCCGCGACGTACGAGAATCGCTGCTGATCGACGGCTCGGTTTTCGCCTTATCGGCGAACAAAGCCTGAGTGTAATTTCACTCGGGCCTCATCGAGCTGACCGGTCGCGAAGTTCGTGGAACCGCGGCCACCGACCCGATGGAACGTTTCGTTGCACCAATCACGAATGCGATAAATCTCACTGTTGCCTCGGGTGGGTCACTTTCAACAGTTTCATCCAGGGGTACGAAGTCGCGGGGATGCCTTGCCAAAGCCAGCTGGAGCTTGATGAGATCCTCTGGGTTTTTTGGCAAGCGTTCCAGTAAAGGGCCTACTACCTCGAGGCGCGTCCGAGGGAATAGAAGGAGAAATGGGGCCCGCTGTGCTCCACCAGGGCCCACCACCCAGGTTTCCACGCCTCTCGATCTTCCTCGTCGCTGCTTTTCGCCCAGCGGCTGAGGAACAACACCGGCTCACGTTTTATGCACACTTGGACGACGGTCGGAGGCCGACTGTTGCCACCACCGAGATCCACGACCACGTGGACCTTAGCAGTGCTTCAACATCAACTCGTGAATATGTATTTATAGGCTCGTACACAACCGCGCGCAACCGCGTCCCTCGGCCAAACGGCCCCTTCGGACCGATAATTCAATTTCCTTCCTTTTGCCTTCATTCGCGGGCCTCGACCTTCGGGGGGAGGGTAGGGAGCTAAATCCTGGATTTATCACGGCGAACCCTTTTTTGCCTCCGTCGCCTCGACTTCTTGGACTCTCTGTTATTCGCGGAGCAATTGTTATTCACGCGACTACATTTTTGGAATTTTGGAGCGATCAGGATCGAGGACTGGGCAGCTCCAGGTGGCGAAGAGCGTTTGGAAGTTTGACGATTGGAGTTAATGTTATTAAAGAGGCAAACATCGAGAAAATGGAGGCCAAGGCAAGGGTCCCCCGCGGGTGGTTTCGTGTACCGATACTTTCGAAGGATCCTCGATGGAAATCGGGACGCTTAGACAGGTAGAAGTAACGCGTGGGTAGCTTGACGGACCTTCAAGGTGAAAGGTAGAAGTTCGAAGAACCCAGGAATTAGCATCTTGACGCATGCATAGATTCCCACGATTTGTAATTTAAATGGTTTTATCCCCAACCACCGAACTTACGTAACGATCTCCAACGGTTTCCAATTATCTTTGTTTCATCGTCCCGAGGACCTTAATTCGTGCACCGAAAGTCTCTCCTCCACTTGCAACTACACAGCTCGCTGAATTAGTTCCAGAGCAGATCTAACTACGACGCTCTTTATCGTTAGATTCACAATAAATTATTATATCTATACACAGAGCGGCCGTTAACGACGCTCGAAACTCCGGTTTGTTTAGCAAATAGACACGATCGCGACTTGAGACAAGGGGGTCGAACAACTGACCCCTGGCACCATTGAAATGTTGTGAGAAACCAATCGTCCACGACTTGTTGCCGTTGGCTATTCCTCGGGCACATTATCCGAGCCAATCAGCACCGATTGATCGTGTCACGATCGTTCGAGATATTAATTACAGATAAGCAGGCACGTAATCACGGAATTATCTTGCAAATTCTATTCAGGGAATAAATAAGAAGCTACAGAGACTTCTCCTATCGCAGATTTGAATTTCAAAAAGTTTCGTCACTGCCAGCCTCATCTTTTCTCCCAGTTTCCAGCACGATCGGAGGTCCTTCGGCGGAATATTCTCTCCCTATCTTGCCACAGTGGCTGTTATCACTCGGAGCCAGCGTCCCAGACACACTGGCGTCTATTGTACCGCACGCGGCAGAAAGAAGGGACCCGCCTTCATTAACAGCAGCCACAAATGAACAAGCTCGCCGACCGGTTCCACGAACTAATTGAGGAAGCCACTTCTTTCAATAGAAGCTCATCTTTCTCGGTAGAATTCGCCAAGAAGACAGAGCGAGCTCACGTTAAAGGGATCGCACGTTCAAAAAGTAACCATCAACTGCAAAATCTCTCCCAATCGCAGTGCTTCAGACGTTGCTGACACTCTACCTGACTCGAGCCTTTCGTCGAAGCTCTTTCCACTGCCAATTCGCCGCGGCGCACGCGTCCATCTCCGAGGAACGCAAAACGAGAAGAAAAAAAGAGCGATCGTTCCTGCTTGGCTGTTGCCGCAGCGTGAATCCGAGATAAATGGCTCCAAGCGGAGCCTGATCGTTCATAAATATTCGCGCGTGGCCGTGGAGCAGTTAGCTGGCCGCAGAAAAGGAAACAGAGTTCACCCTAATCCTATTCCCTGAACCGCGATCCTGTCTGCAGAGAACGCGCCTTTTTTTTTCTCGAGTGTCTCCCATAGAAACCGCAGGAGGTAATCCTATCGGCGAACGATTCCGCGTAATCGAGACCGAAACTCATAGGCGAATCCAAAAATACGAAGCGAGGGATGTTAAAAAAAATAAGGAGCCAAAAAGCGAGAACCTGTCTGACGGGCTGTTGGATGTTTTGCTTGTCTGCCTCCTCTCGTTCCGTGGAAATCAAGAATGCCGTATGCACGCGGGTTGCATTATGCGACTCGGATGACGCGCGCGAGAAGAAACGATTGCGTCAAAACGCTCGAGGATCGTGAAGAACGGGAAAAGCAGAGAATCATTTCGATCGTTATGGTAAACAGTCGTACTAGGTACCTACTGCTTGGAGGCAGGAAAAGCGACTCGTTCGAATAATCGCCTGCTAATTAACCGACCTTTTTTCGCGTGACACAGGCATTTCCCACAATCACGTTGTTTACCATACAATACATGTCGCGAACAATGAACATGTTTCGTTAGACAGATCGGTGATAGCGCGTTAATGCCTCTGGAATCGATGCTGAGGTCGTCAGTGTGCCTCTTTCGCGTCCCCGACTGGAGAACGGTGGCTCGAGGGACATTCTGCGCTCTGTCGATTGGAGTAGGTGGACTCCTGAATGCCACCAGCCATCGGTTTCACGAGCGCGGCGACCTTTGCGACAAAAGTCTCGCCCTGGATTTAAGGAGAGATCGTCGGAACCGCGCCCCACCGTTGATTTTTCCCAGCGCTGGGACAAGTGCGTTGTTCCACATACGGTGCCAGACCCGAGGCCAGAGAAAATGTATTAAGTGGTGCTAAGCAGGAAAATCGCCGGAAGGTAGCAGGTATTAATTTATGCAAATTACAGTCGAATGTGCGGCACGCGAAACAGAGAGGGAAAAAGAGGAGGACAAGGTGGACTGCTCTGCTCCAGCAGCAGGTTCAATGCCAGACGATTACGCGCGGAATTACGTGAAACGTTCGAAGCTGTTGTTAGCGCCGTTTCGATTACTCCAGGCGCGATCGAAGAGCATGAATCTTCCCGGTCGCCAATTAAGCCGGCGACGCTGCCACTTCCGTGCACGTTCCGTCGCGAAATCGAAAACCTGAGGCGGTCCATTAGTCGGGAGGACGAAACGTTTCGGACAGATTTCTGCCTTCAACAGATTTCTGCCTGTGGCTCGAGGGATGCTGTGTCCTCGGCGATATCTAGAAACTAGCCGACAGGATCCGTCGCACGTGATTCGAGCTTCTTGGAAGTGCGAGTGCTGCGCGTCGACGGGCCGAATAAAAGTACAACGAGAGTAACAGTTGGAAGATGATACGAGAGAGAGAGGATGCTTAATCAACGCAGCAGTTATCTGTCCTTCCGGGAAGCATCGTGTCCGGCAAATGATATGCATTACGCTGACAAAAGTGCAACGAGCGCAGCGGTCGATCCCTATTGCGCAGCGAACAACAATGCATTTTTCGAGAGAAAGTTTCCTGCCTCGACTAGGACACGCGGCTTCGAGAGGAGACAGGAAAGAGGAGCTTTACGTCAAACCAAGATCCAGAGAACAGTTAAACAAATATTACTTTGGAACAAATGCTACAAAGCGTTGAAAGATGAAGTACAGGTTGGTCGAATAAGTAGCAGTTAACCAAGTTTGGAACGAAGAAAGGCATGCATTTGTTCATTCCCCGGTAAGTTGCACTGCTTGTAGCCTGGCAGCTCGTTCTCGCATCTCTTCAGCCATGCCTTCACATTCGGATAATCGTCCAGGTTCAGCGTGACCTACGAAAACAGTGAGACCGGTGTATGCCCCTGTTCGAGGCTCGCTCGAGCCGGCGTGAATGGAAACTTGGACTTACGGCTCCGCTCGATGCACTGGTAGCGCTGCTCATGTCCGCGAGGGTGTAAGAGTCGCCGAGCAGCCACTTCTTGCCCTCCAGGTACTTGTTCAAGGTTACGTAGGCGTCGTTCAACGCCTTCAATTTCTCTTCGGGGATCGCATTCACTTGGCCGAGGAATATCGGTTTCTGTAGCAAGCAAGCAAGCAAGATGGTGCAAAGATGACGAAGCAAAGGGGTAAGTTAGAGGGGCGCAATTACGAAGTAACGGTGGAAAAAGTACGACAGGGGAAGGAAAGAGGAGCATCGTGCCGATTCGTGGCCGTAAAAGCTTTACGACTAGACACTTGATTTCGAAATAAAACCTTTCATCCGGTTTACACGGAAGCAGCTTCGAAACCCCCCCTCCCAAAGAGAGGGAATGGACAGGGGTTGTTTAAAAATTTCACGACGCCCGGCCACTTTCCCCGTAAAATTAGTTCCAGCCAGGCTGTTACTTATAAGTGTAGCTACACGTACGGGTCGGGGAACAAGTCCTTGGTAGTTGGCCCATCACCGGCAAAAATGCGCAGTTAACCGACTTTATTAGGCGCCGTAAAAGGTACATAGGATGCCCAAGAACTTCCTGTCGGGCATCATATAATGCCCCCGCGCGTATGTACTACCCGCGGAAAGGCGAATCCCATTAACCTCCTTTCGCGCCACTTAATCGGCAGCCAGAATGGACGCGGCTTTTGTGAAAATCCCATTGATAGGGATTCGCGGAGTAAGCGGCCAAGTGTCGCGGTCAACAGTTAGTAGAATGGTACGTCTCACTTTCGGTGGACCTTGATACTGATTAGCAGGGACCGCTTCTGTTTGTCCTTGACAAATACGTGCACCCTTAAGCGCGCACCCTTAAGAGTGCCTCTACATTTTCTACATTTCTACCTTGGTTATTTCTGCACGAGCATCGACTAATCATTCACGATCACTTACGAAGGCATTCTTTATAGCCCCGAAATGTTCGCCCGTGTCGAACATCAGATATTGGTTGACGAGGGCGCGTTTCTCCACGTCCTTAGGATACAGGCTATCGTCTTTGGCGTACTTGTCCGCCAGATAGCATATAATGGCGTGGCTGCGAAGAACGAACGAGAAAATCAGTACCGTGAGAAATATTATGCGCGGAATTTATGAAAGTGGGAACATCGGTTACCTGTCAGTGAGTATGAAGCCGTTATCGTCGATCGTTGGGAGCGTGTGCTGGGGATTCAACTAAAACAGAAAAAGCGTGAAGTTAGAGACGAATGCAACACAGTGGATCGTATAACATCGAGCTGAACGAACAGAACTTCTTACCTTTAAAAACTCATCGTTCAACTGTTCCTGCTTCCTCAGATCGATCTCTCGAATTTCCAAGTCCAGCCCAATCGCGTGTGCCGCTAAAAGAACAGTTCGGCATGGCGGGCTAACTTCTTGGGCGTATAGCACGATCTTCGGCATCTTGTCTTGGCGAACGTCTGCGAATATTAGTAATAGCTTAAGCGTAACTATCGGTATACAGTTTTGTCTCGGACAGGCTGTGATCAATTTTAGAGGAGACTCTGCTCTCTTAATTGTGAGAATGAGTGAGGACGCGGCACGCAATAGCGACGGGACATAAATTACGGTGCCATCTTACCCATTCTCACAAGGGAAGTTAGGCAAAGAAGTTTAAACAAAAGATGCATTTTTTTTAATGAAATAATTATCGAAACATCCATACCTTTCAAGTTACCCCCACCACCGATTCTTATTTCGATAATTATTTTTACGCAGTTTTGTAGATATAAAAAATAGATGCAACTTTTGTTTAAACTTCCTTTCGATATCTCTCACCGTTCTCGAGATATTCCGCGAAAAAGATAATCCTGAATTTTTTCAAGGAGTTATTTGACCCACCCAAAACCGCACTACGGCACCAACAAAAAATAAGTCTCCGTTACAGATGGACTACTCTACTTGCACACAAAGTTGGATAATTTTCTGAATTTTCGAGATGCCTAGCTACCCTTGTCAGTCCCTTTCACTCACCACGGCAACTACGAAAGGAATGGTGAGTATAGCGATGAGCACTGTACTGATATTCAAGTTATTCAGAGTGAAAGGTGTACCGAAATTACTTATTATCGAAATACCGTATCAGCCACTTCATTACCCTATCAAATATATTCGAAGCTCGGTACCTCGAGTCCCAAGTTCATTTAAATATTACCGCGAATAACTGATAGGTTTAATCTAAAGTACTTCTGTACCACGCGAGAACTTTCCACTCGCAGCACCAAGCGTTTTAAGGGGAGGTTCCGGTCTAAAAATCGATTTTTTTTTAATTCATTTTTCGAATGTTCAACTTTTTAGGAATACGCGTTTAAAAGGATTTGTTGAAATTCGTAAAATTCCCGAAGTTATCGGCATCTGAGTGGCGGCAAATGCATGGGTAACACCCGGCCACTCGGCACGCACGTAAAACTTTAAACGCATTTATCTCGAAACAGTGTTCTCAAAATCGGTGGAACCTGTATCTCCAAAAGTTATTATCCAATTCGACTGAAACTTTTTTCATTTTGAAGAATATACTTGTGGCTCGGGGATAGACCAATAAAATTGTAAAAAAATTGAAAATTTCTAATTTTTAAAGGCGTTGACAGGGCGAAAAATGTAGGAGAAAAGTGATTTCAAACTTCAAGTGTCGTTATTTTCTCAAAAAATGTCATTTTCGTAATTTTTTTCGGGTCTAGTCCACAAACGAGTTTCATGCCCTTAATAATCTAGCAATGTTTTTTATTTCAGACCAATGGTTTAGGTGCTACAAGTTCCACCGATTTGGATGAATTTTTTGACGCCTCGACTTTAACGACTCCCCAGTGCCGTCTGCAATAATTAATTATGAAACAAAAAATATATTTCTATGGTTTAAGATATCCTTAATACAATGCAATAGGTCCCATTAAATTATATGCAGTAGTTTTCCTTTAAATAATTCCTAATGATCACCTATTTTTATTGGCTCTAGACCGGAACAGCCCCTTGAGGGGTTATGCCTCGTCAGCTTTCGAAAAAGAACGCGATTTTCGGAAATTTTTTGTGGAATAACTACTGCATATTTTTTCACAACTATTCGCTTATTTTAAATGTACATATATACAGCAACTCTCAGTAATTTTGTTATAGAAAAACAAATGAACGAATAACAGCTATTCTCGCGAAAGCTGTGTTCATATCAGTGAGCAAAATATTTCGGAAACCGCTGTATCGATTGGCCTAAACTTTTGCAGAGTTCTTTTATATACCAAAGACTAGTAGATGAACGAAGGATTTTTTATTTTAACAAAAACTCTATTTTTAATTAACGAAATACGAATAATTCAGACATGGAAAAAACGTGGTTTTGCATTAAACGGCCGCCATTTTGTCAAAAATCAACTTTTTGAAAAAACCTTCGTTCATCCACTGAATTCAACCATATGTTAACAGAATGTTTTTGAATTTTTAATTTTAGATAATCCGGATCAGAGAAAACTTGCTCACCGCACAGCGCCTTTATCAAAACAGCGTCCGCGAGAATGGCTGTTATTCGTTCATATGTTAATGTTTTTCTATAACAAAATTACTGCGAGTTGCTACACATCTGTACTTTTAAAATAAGCGAATAGTTGTAAAAAAATATAGAGTAGATATTCCACAAAAAATTCCCGGAAATCGCGTTCTTTTTCAAAAGCTGACTAGGCATAACCCCTTAAGCGCGACCAATTAGAAAAGCAACGGATAAATTAATTCACTAGAAGATCTTATGTAGCTTCCTACTCATTCATCCGGCCTCCTCCGTTCATGCGTGCGCGTATAAATGGGTACATACCTGTCGGGCACAATGCGATCGATACTGTCGAATGCTACGAATACTCTGGGCCAATTTATTCCGCTACGTGCCACGTCAGTCGAAGCCCACAGGGATTTTAATGATCCGGATTGGCCGCGTATTATCAGACAGATAGAATCCACCGACTTATTTGTACATCAAGTAGTCGATAAACCGGTTGGCTCTCCTTTTTATGGGACGCACTAACTAATACTCAGGCGAAACTTTCGCAGATGATACACGCACGTGATCAGTGCCGTAGCTTGGTGTTAAAAATCCCCTTAGCGCGATAGGTTATAAAGCCTACGGCATCGATACCTTAAACTGCCTCGAAGTCTAAGAGGATATTTTATTTTTTATCCTTTTTTATCTCCCGTATTTATTACACCAATTTAATAAATGGGATGCCGAAAAGGCGAGGCCCTGCTATGGCTGCTACAGGTACCCTAACCTCTGTATCAGTGTCAGGACATAACATTAGAAAAAGAAAGGTAGAAAAAAAGAATAATAATGGTTACCTCGCAGTGTCGTGGAAGCTGGAAAGGAAGACCCTCGAAGGGACGCCAATGTGAGGATACAGGTTGATTTTGCGGGACCAGCAGAGGATTAGGAATGTATGAGGTTAATAGTAGCCCTTTGTAGGTTTGAATGATCGTTTAAAGGGCGCTCGATTAAAATTTCATAGACCGTTTGTCAAATGACTTTTGCGCGGGAAACGTGTCGAATGTTCTACACCAGTGGGCACACCTGTTGCGTCGCTCTTGCTACGGCACTACATAGGGTACGTATCGACAGGGGGTATAATTGTATGATTCAGTGGCACCGTTTGTCCACAGATAAAAATAACATTGTCAGTGATAATAGCGTTGCATACTGCGCAATACTTCACTATTCTTCGCGAACGTGCGTGAGAATATAAATTGCGTATGTTCATAGTCGTATCTATCGATAAGGTTAACAGAAATTCGGGATGAATAGTGATTTGTACATACATAAATAGGTCAGAAATACGAATGATTATGTGACAGGATAAGAGTGAGATTATCATATATACGTAAGAGAGGTGTTATCGCTCATGCACAATACTATAGTCTAAAGAATACGTCTATCGATAATACATAAGATTATGTAGAGATTATGTTTCGCAAATGCCAGTCATCTGAGATTGCATTTAATCGCGAGATGCTTGCAGTACCCCTGGCGACACCTAGTGACCCAGTCAGGCAATTAACTTTTACTCGAAACTATCCTACTGGCGACACCTGCCAGCGACCGTATAAACTACAATTTGAAGAATATCGAGTATAAACCACGTAGGCAAACACTTTTTAAAAATAAATTCTGAGAACTAATTCGAATCAAGCAACTACCGAACGAAATCGTTAAAGTTAGGAAAAGAGAAAAATATTTAGTTCAAATTCTAACCGCTAGGGGGATTGCGATCGAATTCCACTCTGAATCGCTAACGTTGCTCGCGGCATGAAAATGATAAGGGGGCTCTAGGGTCTAGAGGTCTAGAAACCCCAAGTATCTGATAAAAATTGACATTGATCGTAAACTATATTCCATACCCCGTCTGCGATTTTAACCAAGTGTCACGAGGTACAAAATATCGACGCTTAGAAGATAGAAGCTTATATTTCTATTAACCCTTTGCATAGATATTTAACATTCCGTAATAATTGAGGTAGTTGGACACTGTACAGAAAGCGTACAGATTTAACTATCGTATGCAGTTCTTTTACTGCGTTTTCCGCAACGATGGTGCAACGCAGAAAATGTTACGTACGACGTGGATTTGTGCAATAATAAAAACATTCGTAGATACGAGACATATTTATAGCGAAATTTTTAAGAACCAACAGTTAAAGTAGCCATGATCTTCGATCGTTCATTCATATGCCCTCGCTCGTAGAAATATAAGAGGGATAGTTTCGCGATCCCATTGGCCATTCAGTTTTTAGTCGCTGCTCAACCACCTCGTCGACAACGTGTGTCGCCTGTCGTCCTTCTCCAAACCGAGTGCTGCTCATTGAAACCCGACGAAATGTCAATTTAAAAGAAGTCTTATCGCCACTGCACCATCGGCGGACATTCGATCGCAGCTACGACCTACAACTACCGCTCGGTCTAAAAGCGAATAGAGTAGCGCTGGTCGTCGTGAAATCGGGAAGTAAAGTGACAAATCGTCGCGTGCCTATGTAACTTCGCCTACGAGGAACGGTTCTCCAACTGCGCTTCGAAGTTATCCCCACTGATAATTCGTCGGAAATATGGCTTGCCCATTGTCGAATAGCATTCCGTAAGTAACCACCATTGTTCGCAAATTATAAATCGTAGATCAATTGCATTGATTTTCTTTCTCCCATAACTGCCAGTCTGTCGCTTCCCATTTTGCGGGAACGAACGGATATTAAGCTTACTAATGAACACACTTAACTGCCATCGCGTAATATTGATTACAGTGTGTTAATAAGCTTGAATCTGAAGTGATTTGAAAACATGAACGATCCATCGACGAAGCGTGATAATTCGATTTCAGGGAAGATGATGATCCAGAGAACGATCAACCGACCGAGGGCTCCGGCATGCTTTACGGCGAATATCTTCGATTGGATAAAATCTTGACCGCGCAGAGATTATTGAGTGCGGAGTTCAACAAAGAAGTGCATGACGAGCATCTTTTTATCGTCACTCACCAGGGTAGAGATTTTATTCCTTACGTTTCATTTCCCTTGAACCAAGATAACATCTCTGACAACATCGTCAACTGCGATCTTTCCATTTAAATCTTTCTGCCGAAATTTCCCTCGATACGTATAAATCTATCCGAACCCCGCAAACTCGTTAAAGTTACCGATCGTTAAAGCGACTGTGTGTTTTTTTCCTTGCCCCGCAGCCTACGAACTTTGGTTTAAGCAGATCATCTACGAGCTGGACTCGGTCAGGGCGCTCTTCAACCCCGAGCAAAGCAGCTACGACTCCATGAATGGCACCGCCAACAATCGCTCGGCCGTTCAGAAGAGCCGACTCTGCCAGGTCCTGAACGAGTCGAGGACCCTGGAAATCCTGAGGAGATTAAACCGCATCGTCCTGATCCTGAAAGTAAGCGGGATCGAAGGTGCTCTCCGCGAGACGAGCCTATTTCCGTGGCCCGTCGCGAAACGGAGAAGATCCAGCGCGGCGAGCAGCGCTCTCTCGGCAAACGAGTCGCCGTTGGTAATCCTATAGAGAATGGAAAACCAGGCCAGTGGCGGATACGTTGACAATGACAGTGATGGGTGGAACGTGAACGACCCTTAATCGCAAGCCAATTAGAGCATCGCGATTTATGACAAGGGTGTTGCTCCGACGCGGTGACTTTAATCGAATTTGAGAGATCGGCGACGTCTCGGCTTGCCTATCAAAAGTACAGGGTGTTTTAAGGAACGGGGGCTCGGAACTTTCTGACGGAGTACGTCTGCTCCAAAGTCTCTAAACCCGTGGATATCTTTTGAACACTATGTAGGATATCGGTGTCCCTTCGCAGACGAGTTAGAGAAACCGTTCTCACGTTGATCATCCACGGAGAGCTGACAAACGGGTCAAGGTCCCTAGCAATGCGACACTCTTTCCGTTACCGTCACTTTGCTCCCTTCCTGCACCATCCCCCGCCTGTCGCGCCGGAATACGAATGATTGTGGGAACTGCAGAAATAACAGTGGGATCTAAGTAAGTTAATACCGCTAGATGATATGCGACACCCCGTCCTGACACGCATAGATGAGTTAGGTAAGAAGCTAGTTGGCGCTCTTTCCCCACCACAGAATGCAGGTGTGGTCGTCGGCGTTTTCTCGGCGTCTCGTACCGCTGAAAAATCAGCTCCGAAGGTTCTAGTAAGCTGGACTTAACGCGAGATACAGTTGCGTCCTCAGATGCCCGATCGGGAAACGACGGTTTCTCCTTGAAACCATCGCGAGAGCGAGCGTTCTATTTGCACGAACGGCTGATTAGAAACCGATCCTGAATCCCCGAGTTTTCTCCTCTGTTTAATTCGATGAACGCAACGGGCATCGGACACACGCGCGTCATAACTGTAATCTGTCGGATGCGTTTAAGATCGCTTCTTCCCCATGCGGTGGAAGCGTAAGCGTGGCAACCATAGAAATGCAAGTGCGGATGTCTTACGCATAGACCCGGTCTAATCGATTGGCCGCCTCTATACAAAGTCGCGGCTAAAGGAACGTCGTTAGCGCGGAGAACTCGAAGGAGTTGAAGTTACAAGATTTGTACAGTCTAAAGAAGTTCAAGCTTCGACTAAAATTGTATATGATATGTTAAGGGGTTTTTAAAGTAGAAAGCAAGGGGTGACAAGGGAAGGGAAGGTTTAAGAAATTCCTTTCGGCGTATAGATCGAATTGAAATTTGGATTATGTGGAGATGATCGTTCCTTTCACTTGTTCAAGCTGCTAGTGGACCAAGTGACGATCCTGGAGACGATGACCCCGCTGGACTTCATGGCGTTTCGGGACTACCTGTGCCCAGCCTCGGGCTTCCAGTCGCTGCAGTTCCGTCTGCTGGAGAATAAGCTGGGCGTGAAGCAGGAGCACAGAGTCAAGTATAATCAGAGTTACACCAGGGTGTTCGGTAGAGACCCGAAAGCGATCGAAGCGATCAAACGGTCGGAGGAGGAGCCCAGCCTCAGCTGCCTCGTCCAGAGATGGCTGGCCAGGACGCCTGGCCTCGAGACCCACGACTTCGACTTCTGGGGCAAGTACAAGAGATCCGTGGAGAACCTGATAGCCGAACAGGAGCAGCTTGCCCGAGTAATCCTTTTATTCGAACATAAGCCAAACTTCGCACGGACGGAATCTTAATGCTCGCCACTGTTCTCCCAAGAAACAGACCAAGGAGCAGCTCAGGAATTATCACCTGTCGAACGCGCGGTCTCGGCAAGCAGCCTTCGAGACGATCTTCAACGAGTCCCTTCACAACGCCCTAGTATCGCGCGGTGAAAGGAAATTCGTTTACGCGGCTCTTCAAGGGGCAGTGATGATCACGTTGTACCGCGACGAGCCAAGATTCAGCCAGCCCCATCAGATCCTCACCGCTCTCATGGACATCGATTCCCTTATCACCAAATGGAGGTGTAAGAAGAAGCATTTACTCCTCTCATTCACCATTCCAAAGCGCACGATCTATCTGCATTTGTCTTCTTGTCTTTCAGATAATCACGTACTTATGGTTCAACGGATGATCGGTTCGCAGCAGCTCGGAACCGGAGGCTCCTCTGGCTATCAGTACTTAAAGTCCACTTTGAGGTAAACTATCGCGACAGATATTACGAAACAGATGGTGTCTCTATTGCCACTGCAAATTTGTTCTCGAGGGATTCTGGTGTTTATCGTTCTATCAATGTCCTGCGCTCGAAGAGATATCAGATTTATATTTGGACGTCTTTTTGTTGCTGCTATCTGCCAAGCTACTGATTATACCATCTGTTATGTACGCGTATTAAATTGTCATTAATGGCACGCATGCCCCACTTTATGTTTCGATAACAGCGACAGATACAAGGTATTCCTGGATTTATTCAACCTCTCCACGTTTCTGATACCGCGCCACATGATCCCGCCATTGACCAAGCAAATGAAGACGAAGTTGTCAATTGCCTGCAACGGATGGAACCCGGATGACAATCAAAACAACTCCGAATGCCCGCTGGAGGAAACGTAGATAAACTCGAGGATGATCCATTGATCGAGGATGATGATGAAACTCCAAAATGATAAGGCACCTAACATGTTACTTTTAGAAAAACAAAAAAAGAAACATAGACACTACGAAGTAAGTACAGAGTTGGCGACTTAAAAACTTTACTATAATCTGCCGCTTAGCACATGTTAGAACGTTTGTAAAAAAAAAAAAGATGTATACAAATGGTCGCATAGATAATCGTAACGGTATAATACTAATGTAAAATCTATGTCGTAACGATGATCGAAGGCGATGTCGGTAATTATTCTCACCCTCGGAGGTACTTGTACAAACTTTATCTACATGTAGGGGTTGATATAAATACTCGGCTCGAGGCGACGTCGCTTGCACTAGCTAGCCATCTTAAAGAACGTCCAGTGATGAAACCTGATTCGCTATACCTATTGACAAATGTTCTCCATGCTAATTTCTTGTACTCTGAAACGCCTAAGTAGCGTAAAGTGAAATCTTACCGCATAGATTACTGCCAATCGCTATGTACATATAGCCGTCGTCGCCGAACGTTGTTCCCCACGAATTCTTCACGATGTAATGAGGTATAGCGGCCGATTTGTCGTACCCTACTATCTGTACAGCGTGGTTCAAGCTCTCGAAAGAGCCGTCGCAGTGGTACTGTATCACGCCGCCCAAATAGTTCTGCCAGGACAAAGCGTTCACAGCAGCCGCCACCGGTCCATGAGTGGCCACCGTTACCAGTAGCTCATCCTCCGCATCTACGAAACTAACGTTCGTTAAACCTTTAATCGTCTTAACGACAAACGCTGCAAGCGATTATTACTCCTGGTCGGGGACAGCGGCCCAGGCCTCGAGGCGTTAAGCTCACGGGGGAAAGAATCAGTCCGCGATAGCTCAATTCATAGAGCAGCTGTTTCACCAGCAAACTGTTGGAACTCAAATCCTCTCTCCACTTGGGATCGATTCTTTGCCTCCCTATGTCGTAACAATTAACTCGGACGATTTTGTCTTCGCGCCACCGCTCGTCTGATAAGTATAATTAATAAATACGCGGGATGATTATGTCGCATGTGCGTCACCTTCCCATTAGCAAGGATAACAGTAGCCGGCTAGCTTACGTAAGGAAACCTCCAGTTAATTATACACGAAGCTGCTCGATAATACGATACGCTAGGTATCCCACGCCTATGATATGCCTGATATACGGTACCCATCGATCGAAACTATTAATTTCTAAGCGCATGTTTTACCTCGACTTCTTCTTATTTTGCGAAACCAATGAAATCAATATGTTTACACGCGACTCGCATTTATACTTCCTTACCTATCGCACGCGAAGTCTTTCACTCTTATACCAGCCTCCTTTCCCAGCGTCCTGGAAGAAGGCGAACGTTAACGTTACTCGTCCCTAGTGCGCACTTCGTTGGAATATATCTTACCCTTTCGATGTACTTACTTCTCCAGGTTACACGCGCCCGTCTTCCGTGTGAGCGGGTAAATGGATTCTTGGAATATTTTAACCTTCGAGATTAGTAGCCAGGAAAGCAAGCTGCATATGTCCCCTCCCTCGCAACCGAAATTACTGTTCTCCGCGCAGTCGATCATCTACCAAACGAATTTATACTTATCCTTACCAATCATCGCCCAATGTAAAGGTTCGTCTAAAGGTCTGATGACCTACTTCTTGCACGCTCAGAGAATACAGCGTGCCATTTTTTATCGCGTACATGGACTCAACGACCTCGACGGTGCTGAAGGCCCAGCAAGCGCCGCAGGATCCTTGACTCCTCACGGGGGTGACTACACCCTTCGCTCTCCAGTCGAGTCGCAAGGGTACGCTGGTCGATCTCCTCGCTCGATCGGTCGTCTGGTGCGAGCGATGCCGCCGATGATAGGGTGCGTTCTCGTGTTTCTCCCCTGATCCATTATTCATGAGCAAATAAGAGGTATTTGTTATCGCCGGTCTGTTTGTGCTAATTGTACGAAGTCAAACGCTTTTGCTTGACTGTGTGTACCGACGTGGATTCAGGGGCGGATTTAGAATTTTTGGGAGGGGGGGGGGGCAGTGGCGGATCCAAGATTTTCTTGTGGGGGTAGGGGGGAGGCGTAGGTCTGAGAAATAAAACAGGGACCATTCCGATATTTTCTTGCTAAATGAAAAAGTGTTTTTTTAGTATCTATTTATCATATTTTCCCTCATTGCTAAATTAAAATAAGTATTTTGCAAATTAAAATAAGTATTTCTCCCTTGAGGGCCCCCCCCCCCCGCCCCTTTGTATCCGCCACTGCGTGGATTTGCATGCAGGCCGGATGGAAAGCTTCTCACCTCGTGCAGGCAGATCTGGCAGAAGCGTCTCCACCAAGAATTCTTCTTCCGACAAATCGGAGAACTTGGTAAGGCCGTAGTAGGCGCTCTCCTGCGATGATCGAAGGCCGTTCATTTTTTCAATGTGCCGCAACGACCTCTGCAAACACGTAACGTTTTCCATTATATAAAAAGCCTGATCGAGCATACTTCGTCTCGCAGAGACCATCGACGTATCATTATTTTCTAATGAGCATGTAATCTATTATTATAAAATACGTCTACTATAGAATTTATCTATTATAGAATTTATAAAGCTCTCCCAAACAGTATTACTCTCAAATGTTCGAAATTATATTAAGCTTTTTAATCAATTGTCGAGCGCATAAGTTCGTTTCGCAATCGTTTGTAATACCAAACGATCTCCCCTTATCTGAGTAAATACGAATGTCCGTGAGTTTTCAAAATGAGGAAATCAGATAACAGCAGAGACGAAAGACGATCGTAAACGGGAGCGCGGGAAATTTTCAAAATTAACGCCCGTTAATGAGATCGAGACGCGTGACACTTGAACTGTGTCGCGTGGAGTGTTTACAGGCCGTTATCTAGTGTTTTCGCAGATCACACTCTGTTGTACTGCTTACTTGAAATCGCTTAAACCGCTCCTCGTATTCAGCGGCGTCGTGTCTGTAAGATTTATTGTAGCGCGTGACATAGCCCTCGAAAAGTTTGATATCCTCGCTGGTACTATCGGGCCCCACTTTCACTGGTATTGCCAGAAAACATAAACTCACTGCTAGCACCGTGAACGCTACTGTCCTCCACTCCATGTCAAGAGCAAAACATGATTCTGAAACACGGTACATTTCACGGCAACGTGACAAACGCATACACAAGTGAATCCCGGTTGCATGACTCAATGGGATATATGCGTGTAACTTGCGTACAGAACGTATCACTGCGTGCATATGTGTTTCGATAGCACCAGGGCCGTAAGAAGGAAATCCAATTAACTTTACGACACCGGTCGATCTCTACATTCTCTACGATTCTTTACGGACTTCGCGAGAAAATAATAAAGAATACAACAGTCTATACAATTTTAGGGCTTCTATTTATATTTCCATTCATTGCAGAATTCTTTTCTGCTGAAATTCAAATATTCTTCCATATCTGTGCGATGTGAATTAATATAATACCTCATTTATTGTTTTAATGTCATATATTTCATTTAGTATATAATAATGCATTAAATACAAGTCGGGTGAATTTAAAGCTTCATGCTTTATGTGTACGTAGGAAGTTGAGAAATTTGAATGAGTATATTTATTAGGTAGTTCGTAAAGTCTAAACAGATGCACATTTCGATCGTACACTTTCATTGACAAGTAGTATTTCTCCTAACCTCTATTTACACGTATAAATGTGAGTAGTTCGTTAATGTTAAGACATTCCAATTTGTATTATTTCACTTCGAGGAAACAGTAATAATGTTCTTGCATAACTGTTATATTTAATAAAATATATTATAGCACTGTTTTTTGTTATAAATGTTGTTTTGACTCTGACGCAGCGCCACAAGCAAGTTGCCCTACTTCCGCTTCCAGTCGAGTCTTTTGGGCCTTCGATTCCTTTCTCGCGCCAGCGTAAAACATGGACAATCGTTCTATCTCAAAGAAGAGGAAGGTTGGTGGATTTTTGGAGTTTATAGTCAAAGATTGATAAAAATATAGCGTTCCCTGTAACAATGAAAGTAAAAAAGGGAATATTTTGCCGGGAAATAAGAATATATGCCACGTGAAAATTGCGGATGACATGGATGCTTTCAGTTATCTTGCGTTTCGTTTATATGCTTGTACACCGTACGTTACGTGTGTGACATAAATGTTACTTATTTGTATTAAAGCAATTTTCATTCACCGGTAAATTAAAGTGAATGTGCTGAAAAGACTCAATAATATTTGAAAGACTGTATACTTTTAGGTTAGCTTGCGATACATGGATTAATAAATCGCACTTTGTTTTCAGTTTGTCGGAGATGGAGTTTTCAAGGCCGAGTTGAACGAGTTCCTGACTCGTGAACTCGCAGAAAATGGGTATTCGGGAGTGGAAGTACGCGTCACTCCTCACCGCACAGAAATTATTCTGCTGGCGACCCACACACAAAGTGTTCTTGGCGAAAAAGGTCGTCGGATCCGTGAACTGACTTCTGTCGTGCAGAAACGGTTTAACTTTAAAGAGACACAAAACATTGAGTTGTATGCTGAGAAAGTTGCAACCCGTGGTCTTTGCGCTATTGCTCAGGCAGAATCCCTTCGTTTCAAACTGATCGAAGGTCTCGCTGTTCGAAGGTAGATGATAATTTACTTTTAACTTTCCTTATATTACTCGGGCGGTTTTGCATTCATGAATTCTAATACCCATATATTCATTTTTAGAGCTTGCTATGGAGTTCTCCGTTTCATTATGGAATCGGGAGCTAAAGGTTGCGAAGTTGTCGTCAGTGGAAAACTGCGTGGTCAAAGAGCAAAGTCGATGAAATTCGTCGATGGTTTGATGATTCACTCTGGAGAACCCACCAATGAATATGTCAACACTGCAATTCGCCATGTACTTCTTCGGCAAGGTATTTTCAATAAAGTTATATTAACTATATTATAACTATCTAACACTGAGAGTGGAAACAAACTTTACTCTTGACTTAAATTGTTCTTTACTTTTTTCAGGTGTGCTTGGGATCAAAGTGAAAATTATGCTTCCATACGATCCCCAAGGTAAGATCGGTCCTAAGAAACCTCTCCCGGACTCTGTCTCTATCGTGGAACCAAAGGATGAAATATTCCCATCGCAGCCAACATCTGAAGTGAAAGCATCGAAAGACGCGCCGCAACCAACACCACTTGCAGTGTAATTTATACAGAAATGAAAGTAAACTTTTGAAAGAAATATCACAACTTTATTTGTTCGTTTGCTACGAGAATCTGATACGATAACAATAACATTTATAATGAAAGAGCAAGTGAATATAGTAAAAAAAATATTCTAATTTGTCATCACAGTATGAGAAGAGATATTTGTTTTCGTTCGTTTTATTTATGAGAAATCCACAGAACATGCTGAAATGATTATTCCGCACTGTTTTGTGGATAGGATTCAGTTGTAATAGATTCAACCTAAAACATCTGTAAGGCAACTAAACCTAAGAGACTTGATCTTCCCAGATGAGCTAAATACAATTAACGAAATACTGTTTTATTATAAAGTCCATAAAATAACCCATATCTACATCAAACGATAAAAAAACGACTTATCTACCGTCATGTTAACTATCCTTAGCACGTATTGGATATTTCTTGAAAAAAGTGGAGTGCATGAGTACAAACCATAAATCAACATGTTCCCAGAAAATATCAAAAATATATCCGATAATGTGAGACACAGCATACATTAATTAATTAACATTTCCATATTTCCCGTTGCATATACGACGTGAATTTATCTTAGAGGTATATGATCGTCCAGTAAGTGCATAATTGTGTTACAATAAATAAAACATACATGCAAAACATGAATAAACTCTAATGGTACTTGTTATATTAAGATTGTGTTATGCACTCGTTCTCAGTATTTTTGGTATTGTATAACAAAATTCTCGATGTAATCTGACAATCATTTGTACCAAGTATTTTCAAGATTGTTGTTTCTATTTGTAAGTATGAAATGAGTACAGATATTAATGAACATTTCGAAAGATTATAATTTGATTGCTTCCTCGTACATTCCTCAAATGATAAAGCATAGGCTTGTTGCTGATTTTGATATTTGCACTCATCTTGTCATTCAATTATACGAAAGTATTATTGCATGGACCCTAGAACCCTAGGAGATCTGCTTTCAAAGACTGATTGAGCGTTTGAAATCGAGAATTATTGACGAACTGGAGCCATCTGTTGTGTAAGTGAGAGTAAGCCATCGATCATCCGTCGAATTATACGTGGCGTAGATTGATTCCTCGAGATTATAGTTAATTCATTTCTAAATTCGTAAAATACATTGCGAGTCGATGGATTCCTTTGCGACGCGAGGCGCAATTTTAGGAACTGGAAATAAATAAACGGCGTCAATAAACCGGCATGACCCCTGTAACAAATAAATTCTGTAGATTAGCATCGATCGCTTATCCTCGAGCAATTAATATATGCTAATACGTACGTAAATACAAGAAGGACTGTAAAGGGTAGAATAATTATCTCCGATAATGCACACAGGCGTAGAATTTTCCGAGATTTATACTCCACTAAGGATATGAAAAGGCGTGCTCCCCACCAGCTATTTTGTCCCAGACACTGAAAATAATAGCAGAACAAATGTCAGTAGTCATAAGGATGACTACACGCATTTCACGTATGCTATATTCGTATTATATAATTTGACTGTACTAGTTGAAACATTGTTACTTACATTAAGCAGTGTCAGAGAATAACTAGCGAAATGTATTAACGCAAATAGAAATATGGGAATTAACACCACTAATTATTCGTTAAGGAATAATAATTTGGGGATGCACCTGTACGGACGTGTCTGATGCAAAGCCTATTTTAGTTTAGTATATTATTTTAAATAAAAAGGATACGTGTAACAGGGGCTACGTATAGGAATATTAAAGAGTAAAACAAATAATGGAACGAATCTTCGAGACATAACTGTTCCAAAGATTGCCTGCTAAGTTGAACACGTGGCACCCTTTGGTGAAGCCGTAATGCACTAGTAGCTGCACTGCTTATTATTACTTTGTAATAAATGTTATAGGAATTGCTAGAATATGCGAAATATAAAATTAAGATTCCTAGAGTTATGATCCTCGGTGGGTATAATGGAAAGACATAAAATTACATACTGGAATATAAGAATGATATAACCAATTGTGAATATGATTGTGAAAAGTCTTGTAACCCATAATCCAACCGAAATCTTATTGTCGATAACATGTTTCTCCAAAACGTGCCAGCCTTTCTCCTCTTGTTGAAAAGTATCGTTTGAATCTGTGTTTGCTGTATCAGCCATCCTGTACATTCACAAAAGACGCTATTATGCAGAATCATGGAGCATTACACATTCAATTTTAAAAGCACGCTCGGATAGTAAGCGAGATGTATATTTCCATGAAATTTATTTGAACTACTTTTTGTAAACATGAACAGAAATGCAAATCGCGTCCTGTTTTCTAAAGTGAAAGCAGGTACTTTGAAGATGAAATATTAAATGTATAACAGCTTGGACATACCTTAAAACGAGTATCTTTGAAATAACTTGAAGGAAATCTTGTACTATGGCAAACTACTGATAATATTATGCGCTGAATACGTTAAAACTACATATTTCTAAGCTCATGTTTGCAAATCAATTGGAGTCGATTTATTTTTACATTTGTATATGAGTGAAAATCAACTTACTTTGTACGACGTTGAATTAAACGCACGCTACTTTGACAGAAATCTATGTTTCTAGAGAAACACGTAAATCGTAAGGAATTTAATCGGCTGACATCCACCACGCAAATCCACTGACCACGTATACTTCTCCAGGTACCTTAATAATTGCCCTGAGTTTCGTTTTTAAGATTTCTAATTCCTCTGATAGATGGTGCGAATGATTCTTCGTAGGTAACATCTTCTCGATTTGTACGCTAGATGGCTGTAAACAGCAGTCAGTCCTCGCAAGCCTTTCAATTCACAGCTGTCCCAAATACTTTCGAAAAGTGAAATCCTTCCAAGCCCACGTATTTCTACATTCAAAGCAAAGCCCATTATGTACTTTTTATTATACATTTAAGAAGTCGTAGAAACCACGAGATAGTATCATCTTTTTACAGTCTAACGATCGTGTCTATTCGTGTAACGAATATCAAACCTTCTGTCTCTTTTATAACAATGAAAGTTTTCTCAATTTTATATATTTAATATGCTGGAGTATCCTTTTATGTTCATAAGTTAAGTTGCTTGTGGAAAATAAATTTTATAGGATAGAATTTACCGACTTCGTATTTTATTATTTAATTTGCGCGGCCTTGCGTTAAAGTTTTGCAAATCTAATGAAATATTACTGATGAGTACCATCGAGTAACTACCATTACGAAATAACAAAATTCTTTTTCCTTCTTCAATAACTTTAGTCATTACGTCACACGTTCTGTCGACATTTTGCCGAACTACGTAATAAAACGGTCTTCGGAGAAAGGGAATACCGAGAATTCGGTTACAAGTGTACCGTGTATCACCATTTTTCATGTATTAAATTGAGCTGTAAACCTCATGCGTAAATTATACCTACCCAGCATATTTTTTTGACAAATTTTCTTTCATATTTTGAATCATTTGTTACGAAACTTCTCGATGCCGTCGATAATGAAAACGTTTGATCGAATATGTTGAATGACAGAAAGAATTAGTCATCGTATGTAATTGCAGTATAAAGATGCGATACCTATATAATTCAATAGTCATTACTAATAGATACGTAACAGATCCAGAATAATATTTATGGAGTGTTGAATAATATTAAGATTACTATAGAGTAATGTTTCAATCGAGGAAAGGTCACATCACTTAATTATTTTATGTGACGCATTATTATAATTTACTTGTGAATTTTTTTCTCCCGGACGTACATGAGACATAATAAAAGAAGCATGTGGCGAAAAAGAAGGTCGAAATCGCTGTAGCCGATAAATGTCAATATAATTTGTGGAAGTCCTACGCAATCGTATACTTCATACATGTACTATACGTGCGCACATTAGGTGATGCCGGGATTAATATGTATACATATACTGTCATTTTACATAAAGAACCCATTTATACGGGTAGATCGACGCAAAACATATCGGAAAAAATTTTATCTTGATATTTAAATAATGTGAAGGCGAAAATAGTGGTATACATATTTAACTATATAGTAATTTTTAAAATTCCGGGAATAATTATCACATGTCAAACATTAAAAAACGATATCATATATATTAGAATACAATAAATAAAATACGAAAGCATTTTGGGAGGTGGTAAGAAAGATACGTGTGTAGTACACTATTATAAGTAACGGTAAAAGACTTCCGCTCGAGAGTCGAGACAAGGAAAAGTAGCTCAACGTGGCTGGGGGTAGAGAAAAATTCTCGACGTGTCCGTTTAAATCAGTGCTTCGCTTGCAACCGTGGATGTAGCATGGTGGTTTACCTGTTCCCTCAACAACATACGGGAATATTCTTCACAATTATAACGGTAATTTCGGGAAGATGCTGTTCATCGGCTCGATCTGCGCTATAATCGCAGGCGCTATAATGTATCGCCTCGCACGCCGAGAAAGTTGGCCCTACGCAGTTGAATTAATCCTTTGTGAAGTAAGGTATACCGTAGTAGCTGTCACAGACTTAATATTTGACTGGATATACGCCAGGAGTAACAAAAATGGTAAGCTCAACGAACGTTTAACACGTTCTTGTATTTCTATCCTGTATCGCAGATTTTAAAACTGTGCCGCTCGTATTGTTGCGTCGTCCACTTCCTCCCGTCTTTGACAATACTCGTTTCTATTGAAATTCACGTTGCACGGTAAATTACGCGTGTACTCGTGTATGTTTTCGGAATCAATGAATAACCGATGTATGATAATACATAGTAATTAATGTCATCTACTAATGGGTAATGAAATATTCATAGGCAGTGACACCTTTCAACTCCAAATGAGTTCTGTAATTGAGCAGTAAACGATCAACAAACCGAAAGTCGTGGAAATAGAATGTAGAGGTATAAATAGCTAATGAGATGCAATAGTCATTGATCCTTCTTTTTTTTGTTTAAAGACCATTCATCACAAGCAGGCAGAATTGCAATTATAACTGGAGGTTCCAGAGGAATTGCCATAGAAGTGATTAAAATGCTTTTAAAACTTGATATGGAAGTGATAATAGGTATGTCCATGAAGTGTTTGAAGTTATAGAAATCGACCTGACCTGGCTGACTACAGGACACATTGATAAGAACTCAGCATAATATCAGAATATATTTACTAATATAGAAATGGATCTTTCAGCTTGTAGAAGACTTGCTGCTGGCGAGAAAGCCATTCTTCAGATTAGAGAATCTGGTATTAACACTGGAAAAGTAAAAGTATATAAAATGGACAATGCCTCTTTGGAGTCAGTGAAACGATTTGCAGCAGACATAAAAAGAGATTACAAAGAAATTCATGTTTTGATCAATAATGGTAAGGCATGGTTTATATTCACAATTTTTATTTAAAAATATATTAACTAATATTATTCTTCGATTCGTAGCTGGTGTGATGTTCTGTCCTTACGAAGAGACAGTGGATGGTTTCGAGCAACAATGGGGAGTAAATTATTTATCACACTTTTTATTAACAGCTCTTCTGTTACCATTGTTGAAGGCTGGTGGTCATCCACAGCAATGCAGCAGAGTTGTTAATATTAGCTCTTGTGCTCACCTTTTGGGTAAAATTAATTTTGGTGACATTAACTACAAGTACTGTATCATTGTTTTATAAGCACTGTTTATTGTGTTGTAATCAGCACTTTGCTTACTAAGAATTCATTCTTTCCAGTAAGCAAAAGAACTTCTTTACTGGATATGCATATGCACAAAGTAAATTGGCACTAGCACTATTTACGAAGAAACTGCAGAACCTTTTAAAGGAACACAAATATAATGTGCAAATTTATTCCGTACATCCAGGCGTAGTATTTACGGAACTTTTTATGCATTCTTACCTTTGGAGGTTTATGTCAATCCTCAAGTATTTCCTCAAGGTAAATATCTTTTGAGATAAACGATAATTAGGGTATTCATAGACTGTAACAGCAATATATGCTTCTTAGGCTCCTAAAGATGGAGCGGTTTCTATCGTGTATGCTGCTGTAAACAAAGCAATCGAGAACTCCGGTGGTGCGTACATTACTAATTGCCGTCCTACTTCTGTTAATCCTGATGCACTGGATCCATCTATTCAAGACCAATTATTTGAACTATCCCTTCAACAAGCGCAGATAAAGGACTTTTTCCAGTTCACACAGTGAAGGTATTAATGATTTGTGAATTATCCCTTAATCAAACATTTTATATTTAAGCGAATCACTATTTATTACGAACTAAAAACTTTATAATTTTATAATTCAATAAAGTCGTCTCGTTTCACGAGAAATAAAATCTTATACACAAATATACATATATTATTCTGCAATTTATTTACTTAACCTGAATAGTGCTAAGCAAATCGATTAAGATTTACAATAAACTTACACGCTACGAGAATGCCAAAAAGCCTGCCCCAATTCCAAAAATCTAGGACACATTCGTCGAACTTCCATTCTCCGCATTTGGTTACTGTAGCTTAAGTACTTAATGTGTACATTAAGGTGTAAAATGAACACACGAATTAATTCAGTGAAGTAGAGATAAAGCGTAAAAGTGTTCAGTAGATTTTAGTAAATATTTTGAACCGGAATGAAATCAATCACTACTTATGACAGCATGTAGGTATACGTTTCGAATTGCGATTATTAGAACTATTCGTTTTAAAATTCGTATATATCGTGTTACTATTTTTCGTTACGATTTTTATGATAAGTTTTTCTTGACGTAAAATTGGAAATCCATCGTTTCACAGTTCTCCTTGTTTATTCGTACATGAACTGATATGTCTTTATCAGTATAATTTTATTACAAATCTTTGTTCATGTTTTATATTCGTTAAAACTTATAGTACGTGTTAGTAACAATGAAATATTATTGCACATTGACTGCAACTTGAAGTTCCGTTCATCCGTCGGAACATTTTAATTCTATATAAATCACAATGATTTTAATGCATTAATGATTAAAGTGTATTGTGATGTAACGTATTTAAAATAAGGCAAATACACTGTAATCGTTCGTGTTAACTAAAAGTTACAAGAAACATTTTATCATTACTCACACATATACTTGTAGTTTAATACTAGTATGAACTGTTTCAACTACAGATAAATATATTATTTTCAATTATGAAGAAGATACATTATTCTTGAGAAGAATATTGCTGTACGATCTTACTTTACAAATTTTAAATTTCTTTCACAGTTACTAATTATAGAGAATGCACAAGTATTGGTATAAAAAAATAAATACCTAATGTGCTCATAATTATTTCGATAAAGCGGCAGAATTATAAAAAGTATGAAACTATGTAACTTATGTATAATTCTGTATATTCGAAATACAAAAAGGTATAAAGACTAGAGCAGTGTGCTAATAAAATTGTGTTATTGGTACAATAGAACGAGCAACAATGATCTTATTACGTAAAATATAAATAATGATAAAAGATCTATAAATTATAACATCCAACACAGAGGGAACGAGCAATAATTATCTGCTACTTAAAAACCACAGATAAAATCTTAAACAAATACAACAAAACTTTGGTTGTATAAATGCTGCTAAGAGAATTTCAAAATTGTGTGCACCTATCGTAATTCGCTATAGTAATCGAAGTGAAAAATGTTTAGTAGTAGTTCTCGTTAATTATTATACAGTAAAAACCGATAGAAATGTCTGTTTTTTTAACATCAAGCTTCTGCTGACCTTTACAGCAGTATGATGAATACTTATAGTAATATGTATATTGCACATTTGAAAAAATTCTGGACAATATTAGGCTTAGATTTTTCAGTAAAAACCTTACATTCACCGCGGTGACCTTCGATTCAGTCACCAAATATGAAATACCTATTTGTACTTTCTGACATAACAAAAAATACTATAAAAAATATAGCATAATTCCATGTATGGAAACGTTCTTAAATGCCCAAACACAGGCCCCCAACATATTTATCATCCACATAGTGCAATTATATCAAATCATAACGAACCGAATTTCTTTAGTCAATATCTACGAAAACATGCTATTCAATGAACAAATATTTGTCAACATACTTAGAGTTCATTCTAATTTCAAGTAATAAATACCTTTCGCAACAAAACTGTTGATATAATCTGTACGATATAACACTAGACGCTAACATATAATATCAAAGATGTGCTAGTATTAGAATCCACTTTTTGTTTAGTAATGGAAGATTGACTAGTATCGTATTCAATCTCCACACTCTGTAAAAACCGTATGAATGTTCTACGCGCATATTTAGCAACTGAAATTATGTGTTTCTTTCCCAATGACTTAATATTACATATAAAAGCTACTTAAGAAAGTCGACTACAACCACAGTTACTTGTATCACCGATCGATGTTGTTTTCCCATTTATCGAGGTTGCATTCGTTTCATATCTAGGTAGCTCCTTACTACGTGCTTGCTAAAACGATATACCAATATAATCGCAACCAAAACTCCAAAGCAAGGGTATCCCAACAAATGACATATCGATCAATTACCTCCATGAGTTCAGCCGCTATTTCCATAAACAGACGTTCTACGTTCTCTGCTTCTTTGGCAGATGTTTCTAGAAAGTACATTCCATGCCTTTGGGCAAAATCTTCTCCCACATGTGTTGGTATTTCTCTATCTTCCCGATCAATTTTATTACCTATTGATAGCACGCGTTTAATACACGATCTATCGTCGCGACGACACATGATACTTACCTACTAATATCCTAAGAACTTTATTACTCGCGTATTCCTCAATTTCTCTTAGCCAGTCCGGTAAACAGTCGAACGTGGGTTGACAAGAGATATCGTAAACTAAAATTAAAGCATGAGCCGATCTGTAATAGCTTTGAGTTATCGAGCGAAATCTTTCCTGCCCCGCAGTGTCCCATATTTGAAGCTAAAAAGAAAATTCGCGTTGATTATGCGTAATATAAAATCGCTGCAGAAAAAGTATATCCTAATATGTCGGATGAATCATAATGCATTACATCACACGCATACCTTAACTTTCTCATTTTCTACTTCCACAGTCTTGATCATAAAATCGACACCTATTGTTGCTCCTTGACCAGGCGGAAATAATCCCTATAAATGAAACACGTTTCTCAATAACTGGCAATATGTAGCGAAAGAGTGCATGAAATTATTTAAATAATCCATTTAAACGAAGCAGCGAAAATAATGTCAGAACAGATGGTGCTGTCTCGTAAGGATAATCCTGAAACCGATCGCCGCGTAACTGTTTAAACCGTTTTTAAGAGTAAATAATACGATGGAATAATAAAGAGTACACGCACCTGGGTAAATCTGCGCACGAGGCAAGTCTTGCCGACGCCCGCATTTCCCACGAGCACAACTTTGAAGAGAAATTTGTAATCCTCCATCACATCTGTACCGTGTTACGGTCAGGAGTCCTGCATAAAACTAACGATGCATTTGTGAGCACCGCACGTATAATTTTCACGACCGTTCACCTTGACGGCGCCTCGGAAACTCGTAACGCACGCTTCCCCGAAACGAGATGCACTTTTATTTTCGTACAAGCGGATGGGGTGCTGCTCAAGGCATTATTCTTCGTTCGTTGTCCCGCCGCGGTTCACTGGGCACAAATGCATTCCATTTTTCCGAAGCCGAAAGGAACGCACGCTCGACGGGAATCGCGACTTACTTTCCATACTCTCTGCCATTCTGTCAAAATGAAGTATTCTCTTGTCCCCGCCATTGAATCATGACGTCGCCGCTATTTAGAAATCGTATACTACTTGTTCTGTAAGTTCGCACGTGATTAAACCGATACAGAAATTCCGCGATCCGTTCTCATTAGGAGATAATTACGCACCACTGGAAGCTACGTACGAACTTACTGCCACTTATGGCACTTACTACTTCTGGCAATCGTTCACTCGTTTCATTTAAAGATTCGTTTTTTAATAGGTGCAGTGTGCAGTGGCTACTTACAATCTGCAATATTACGGTGCGTTATGTTTCGGACGTTGGCAAGCGCATTTATGAATGGCACGATTTGAATTCAAAGCCTGAGCGTAAAGAGAGCTCGTGCTTTGAAAGGTAGAACCATTGATTTGTACGACAGCAACATCGCGTTGTTTTATTTAAGGATAGAAGAGAATAGGGATGAAAAGTAATGGAACAAGTTGTACAGTTTTATTAAGAGTGTTCGACGATGTAAAAGGACCGTTTCGAAAGGTATTAAGGTAACATAATCTATCTAATTCTTTCAATTTCAATAGCAGTTCGAATTTTACTGTTATATCGCTAAATCGAAATTGTACATACCGTATTAAATCGCATTAATGAAAAGGCGCCTAAACACGTCCATCTTGCTCGCTAGCGCCACGCGCGGGAAACAGTGGAAGTTTGCTGCACCAAGCAAACTGGTTGCGTGCGCTCGCGATTTACAAGGGAGCTCGTGATTGGCCATTTACTGAAATTCAACCGACGGAGTAATAAATCTGACGAATCCCGAGCGGCGTTGTATACCTGTAATCCCGTTAGAAGGTACAAAGGAATGGTAGCCATTTTACGTGGATATCCCGTTCGGCGTAAGCAGTGGTATCCGCGTGATTATCGCGAAAAGTCAAAATAATCGTGGTACGGGATATTGCTGTTTTCCGAAATGCGTTAAAAAAGGTAAATGTTGTTCAGTGTCGGCCTTAGTGTACGCGGTAACGGCGATTGTAGCGCGCGAGGACGCGTAACACCGAATGTCGTTTGAGTCCGTTGCTCGGGCGTTGAGGAAATCCAGATGCGTGCTAGCTATTCGTGTACATTTAGGTATTTGTGCTCAGGTTCTAGAACGTGCGTGGATGGCTCGATGACGGTGTGACGGGAAGCAATTGTCGGGAGCGTGAAACTATCAAACGAATGAGAAAAAAAATCAATATGTGTCGTCGGTCTATCGAGCATTTGTAAAAAGGTTGCAGATAATATTACATAAATAGAAACAGTAACGTGCTAATTTTCTTCTTATCGGCTTGGGCTCTCTCAGGTCAACGGTCCCGGCCGCTTCGGTCTCAGTGGACGCAAAATCTTGGGAAATCGCGAACGTGTCTAATCATTTCTGCCCTACATATTCAAGCTCAGTAAAAGTGGAATAGTCTAACCATAGAAAGCCAACAGGCAGCGTTCAAAGATTTCGCACTGCTTTCTTCTTCGCACAACTGGGCCCCTTTAATTCTTGGCCAGAGTTTCCTGATTTTCTTGTAAAGCTGTGTGTATGTGATACAAATAACAACGCCTGTTCAGTTATTTATTTCGATTACAGTCTCGAGGATGCGAAATCTCATATAGCTTCTGCAATCCAGCAATTCTTAAAGTACATCTAATCCCGTGTGATTGATCTTGCAAGCGCCGATCGAAAGTGCATCACTAAACGGATCAATGAATTCTTGTCGCTCGATTCGATATGTTGTCTGAATAAAAGATCAATGAGAGATGTGTGTTCGTTTTCTTGCCTTCCTGTAACGTAAAACACGCTCGTCTGTTTAATGCCCATTTGTTGTGTGTCACAGTGTAATTACCATTGTCAGTTTGACGAAGATTCGTTGCATTTGTCAATTGGCAGCACGATACCATGACATCGGCGAAGTCTAAGGAGATAGCGGATGAGTACATCTCATCTCTATCCGATTTGACAATCAACAGCAAGCCGCTGATTAATATGCTGACTATGCTGGCAGAGGACAACATTGAACATGCGCCGGCGATAGTTCAAGCTGTTGAGAATCATCTGCAAAAGGTTATTTATCTATTGTAACTTTCTCAGAATAACATAAATCGATTTGTATGTTAAGAAATATATTTCTATACGTATACAAGTATCATTGCACATTCGTTTAATCTTAATTGTTTATTATTGTTTATAGTTGATAAGACTGAAAGTTCAATATTTCTTCTCCCATGAATATTTGTTTTAACATGTTTTCGTTGCTGGTCATAGCGACGCTATGTTTCACACCTTTGTTTTGCTTTAAGTATAGCGTAGTCACAGAAGCAAAGCAAAAGAAACTCAGTCGAGCGTACTGTAATAAACTGTACGATGCAAAGTATTACAGGGAATGCATACGCATCGGTACTACTTTTGTCGCAAGAATGCTGTACTTATTTGTATGGATAATATTTAAGATTCTCTGAAAACTTACCAATAAACAATATAAGAAGGAAATGTTGTAGCAATTTGACTTTTAAGATACTAAATAAAATTCTTCTTCCGCATTATTGCCCCATGATCTAATTGTTTCTTTCTTTCTTTCTGTTTTCATTTAAGTTCACCTATGAAAGATTTTGTGCTTATGTATCATGGTATGAAACGATGGCTTGAATTCATCAATGTTTTGAGTCGAAGTATAAATCAAATGTTCTGTTTCAATAGGTGAGAAGTGACATCAAATTACCTGTTCTTTATTTGATCGACTCGATCGTGAAGAATGTTAACGGAGCATATTTAAATCTCTTCACACAAAATATTGTTAACACTTTTTGTGGAGTGTTTGAAAAGGTATGTCCCTGAACTTTTAACATAAAGAAATATAATTACATTCATAGATTTACGTAGGCTTTCTTTATTCCATCTTAACACGCAGATTCCGATCTGTTTAAAAAGTAACTTACTTTACACAGAGTATAGTCGTGTAGTGGAAACATGCACTCCAACCATATGCCCATTTTACCTGGGGTAATGCTATAAGATAATCATTTAGTCAATACCAAGTTACTGTACTCTCGCTTCCTTGCTTTCATCATTGTAGATTGATACTTCTGTTTATGAAAAGTGTACGAGCATAAGATCCGGGAATAGTAATGTTTGCATTAATGAACAGGTGGATGAGAATACCAGAGCCAGCATGTGGAAGTTGAGGCAAACATGGAACGATGTGTTTCCTGCGAAGAAGTTATTCTCTTTGGACGTACGGGTGCAAAGTATTGATCCTGCCTGGCCGATCACTGCCTCTCCCACTAGTGTTTCTTCAGGTTCTATTCACGTTAATCCACGTTTCTTCTCTATGGTAGGACCAATCGATTTGCACATTATGCTGATGCGGTTTCGAAAGACAGTTTGAAAATAATGTTAATTACTTGCAGCCCCAACAATCGGCGACATCGATCGTTGCACAGCCAATCGTTGCGCCCGTTAAGCTGCCTCCAGGTGATCCCGTAACACCCACAGAAGCAGCGATGCGGGAGCAACTGTTAAAGAAGCAACGAGAGTTGATAGAGTTACAGAAGAAAAAGATAGAATTGGAGCTACTTCAAGCTAAGGCTAACTTGGAACAGCAACAACGGCAGCTTGACAAGCAAGCTGGAAATTTGAAGGCAGAATTGGTAAGCGAACATAGTTTCTAGGTATGCAGTTGAAACGTTGCGGAACATTATATTTACGGTTTATTTAAACAGATTGCAGCGACAGCACAAGCTACACCAAATACAGACACTGTTACACAAGGGAAACCTGTTACATCTACCGTGCCAAGTCAAGCACCAAAGCAAGTAACAAAACAGGTAATTGTCTAACTTGCGAATCTTTGTGTTTGCGTTATTAAATCGAACTGTGTAAAGACGCTTAATTGGAAATTTTTGTTTCTTCTGTTTAAAGTTTCCGGCAGCAACTGCTTCGCTTCTGAAAAGTGCGGGAACGAACAATGGTCCACGAATCGCGCCAGCTAGTAGTATAGCAGTTGCATCAGCTAAGCCTGTGTCGCGTGATCCAAGATTAAAAACTACTTCAGCTCAAGATGTACCAGTTACAAGTGTGGATCCTCGGCAGCGGATAAATACACCAAATCAGAAGGATATCCGGGCTGAAGGGCAAACGCAGCTAGCGGCAAATACAAACACTGTACTTTCAGATCAATTAAAACAGCAGTTACTTTCGAAACAGGCTGTGACTAGCACTATCAACAAGTCTCCGACAAATCTTGCCGGCTCCGATACTGCGACGATAAACGCTAGTAATAACAATAATGCTAATACGAACCTCAACAATAATAATAACAATAAAAATTTCAGTGGTAACGCAAATAAAGATGCTGTGTCGCATCGAACAAGTCAAAAGAAAGACCCTCGATTGTCTAGTAATAGTAGTGGTAACCTAAACAGTAATAGCTCCAAAGGTTCTCAAAGTCTGTCTGTGGGTAGTAATAGTTCTTTAACATTATCTGTGGGCAACAGGGGAGGTGGGAGTAACGACCCCAAGTCGAAAGATACAAAGAGCTCGAACTCACGGAGCTCTTCGTCTTCGACTATAGAGAAGTCTTCCACTTCCTCGAAATCCTCGCATAGGAAGATAGGTAACAAGTCGCGATCTAAGCAACCTCAGACATCTCCGAGTAAGATACCGAAAGTCGACAGAGACGTCAGTCCTGTTAGGTCGAAATCTCGTGAAAAAGACAGTGGAGACAGTTCACCATCCTCGCGTACCTCTCCTCAATCCTTTCAAACCTCTAAGAACCGAAAGAAGAACACGAAATCGAGAAAGCGCAGTCCAAGCCCTCCATATAGAATTCCCAGACGTAACGATGCGAAATCCAATTCAAGTCTAAGCAGCTCCGGCGGTGTTACCGAGGAGGAACAATCCGGTTCATTGATAGTCTCTCCTCCTCATCCACCCACGTTTAAAGAAATTCGGCCGAATGCTAGACAAAGAAATTACGTAAGGCGAAATAAGGATGGCAGTCTTAGCCCGGAGCGTTCTCCAGCGAACGCTGGAAACGCTCAAGCTTCTGCGGAGCCCACTCTGGAGTCATCCAGCAAAGACGAAGACTTGAGAGCTACCCTACCTCTTCCAGGTGCAACTGCTCCTGTACCGGAAAAGAGTGAGTTAATAACTTATATTCTTGCATACATATCTTATAAGTCACTTGCAGGTAGAATTTATTGGCTAATTTGCGTTACTTGACGGTGAGTTAGTTAACTTATAAGATATTTAATCATAGCGGACCTTGGATCTTCCTACCTACCTTTGCTCCTTTCAGCACTAATATCAATAATAACATTGTAATGGGTAAAATGTAAACATGCTTTATTTCTAAGTAACATGTAACTCTTTGCTCTTATCTTGAGCAAAGCCCAAGTTTCTCTATCTCAAAGAGAAAAAATGAAATATGCGTACAGTGATTCATACGTGATAGATAAGTTATTTCACTGTATTTTGGAATTTTTTCAGAAGAGGACTTAGATTTGCGTGTATTGCCACAACAAATTAACGCCAATAAGAGACAAAGCTCAGAGCACATGGAATCGGCTATGGCTAAGAAGACCAAGGCCGAAAGGTTTGACGCGTATGTACCTTTTCTTTCGATCGCGCACAAAATTCTATACGCAGCTCGCGCAATCATCGTTCATACTCTAATCCCTTTGACTTTATAGATTATTTGGAAATGAAGATGTTGATCTGCGAACATTGACTCATCCCAAAGCCGGACGACCACCGACACCTCCCCCGCCAGTGATATCGGGCGAAGATGGCAAAGATGGTTGGGCAAAGTTAAAGACACCGTCAAAGAACGACAGAGAAAAGCAAATTAATAACACTGACGATAAGAGGGACAGTAGAGATCGTAACAGGGACAGATTGGGTAGACTCAGGCTTTATAATAAACTTCCTGATGACCCTAAGGAAAGGAGAAGGACACTGTCGAACGAGGATCAAGATAATAGACCGGGTCGGAGGGGCCGAGAGAATGATAAGCCCGATAGAAACGAGGATAGAAATATTGAGATAATAATGAAGCAGGCTGCCGAGCAATTGAACCAAGGTTCCATTACGAAAACCCAATACAATACTCTAATTCAAGAGGTTTTGCATATGAGCGAGGATCGCAAGTTGAGAGCCGCGCAACGAAAAGAGAAGGAAGTAGGTTCCATCGTTTGGGAGAAAGGTGTGAATTTAGATATGGCTGGCGCGGGTGACCGTACGCCAACCTTTAGTCCGTCGAGTGACAAAGAAGTAATGAGAACCAAGGATCATCCCATTCCAAGAAATCCGAACGGTCCAAGGTGGCAGAGCCAGCCGTGGCAGCAGCCAGGGCCCTGGGCCCATCCACCAGGGCCGCCATACGGCCCGCAAGGTCACTTCAATTCGGACTTCAGGCCAGTCGGTCCGTGGCAGAACCCAAGGCACTTTGGACCGATGCGACCTGATTATCAGTATCACGGTGGCTTCAACCATAATCTTGGTCCCAATCCTCGTCTGGGGCCTGGGCTGATGGGACCTATGGGACCCAACGGGCCGCTTATGTCCAATCTTTTGTCTAACGGTCCGATAGGACCGATAAGCATGTCTAATCCACCTATATCGCTACCAGGAATGAATGGGCCCGGGATGATGATCAACAATGGGCCATTGTCCAGTCTTATATCCAATCCCAACATACCATCCTTGAGCACTTCGAGGAATGTGTCGCCAAATTCGTCCTCCAAGTACGATCTGGAGGACGGCGATCAGACTTACTCCACGGCTATGACGAAGAATCAAAATCCTCACAGCCGCGAATTACCACCGCCGGACCCGAAATTATTAGACGACATCGCCAGGGACACTATGAAATCTATAAACATTGACAATATACCGCGGGAAATCAGATATTACGGACAAACCGGAGTGGTGTTCATGAACTGGGACGATCCAAGAGAAATTGGATTCCAGGATGGTATAAGGCGAATTTTAATCGACGACAAGGACACTATTACTTGCGCATTTAACGATCCATACAAGGAATTCATATACGAAGGGGAAGTTCACAGGTATGTATTCAGGCATTCCTTCGAAATTTCTAGAATCCATTCAGTACACTATTTAATGGTTCGTTCATTTTTGCAGGATCAAATTAGGTGCGCCGACGAGAGAATTGTATGTAGACGATCGATGGTACGAGTGCTATTTCGGTGGTATGCCTGTAACGATAGATCTTGGTGGTAAAAAAGTTAGCGTTAAGTTGGAAGGGCCTCCGCCCCAAGTGAAGATCGGCACTGTAAAGAGGACAGACTTGGTAGTTGCCAAAATTAATCTCATTATAAATGCTCGAAACATGGTTCCTGTGTTCTTGGACGCAAAGCCACAAATGTAAGTTAACATCATACAATTGCAGACTTTAGTACGAGAATATTCGAGTCAGTATTTCAAGCAATGCTCTAATTAACGTTTTTTTTTTGTAGATTTGAAATCGAAGGGAAGCCTCATACGCTTGAATTCATAGATTCGTTGCAAACGGTTCTTTTAAACGGACGTCCCTTCAAAGTTGAATTCGGGGGACTGCCCAAACCCATTATTGTCAGGGACAAGAAACATTTCATAAGATTCTCAGTATTGCCAAGGGGAGTTCGCCCTGGATACGTTAAAATCGCAGGTATGCGAGGCGAAGAACCCATCGAGTCACCGCCTACCCCGCCTCTCTTGACACAAAAGCCGAAGGTGGATACAACCTCCGCACCGACGCAATTCTCGGTCGTCGAGCATGAATCAACCTCGCAGGACGGTTCTGATCTCAGGTCTACTCCCAAACCGGGTAAATATTGTATTCAGAGAAATATACCACGCGACGACGCTTGGTCGCGGAGGTTTAACGTATACTTTCCTGTGCGATATTTCATTAGTCTTGTAGCGAAAATTGGCTTGGTTTCAGATTTGCAATTGGACATGTTATCATCGGTACTACCATCGGCAATGGCACCAGCGTCCGGATTATCGTATCAAGCTGAACCAGTGGAAAATCCAACTGCAGCCGCCCCAGCGTTGTCGTTGCCACTGAACATGAACGAGTTGTTCCAGAGATTAGTCGAAACTGGTATCGTACCAAATATTCCCGAGCAAAAGAAGCCAGAAGAGGAAGAAAAGAAGGAACCAGAGATCATTCCTGTTTCGTTCGACAAACCGGAGACACTTAAAGTGTAAGTGTAATCGAGCAAATGGAAAACGTAATAATTCCTAGTGTCAGATTCGAGTATAATGTTTCTCGTTCTCTCTTTATAGCAAACAACCAGCTATCGCAGCTGCATTATACAGTGGCATGCAGTGTAGCTCGTGCGGTGCTAGATTCGCGCCTGAATTGGCCACTAGGTACAGCCATCATTTGGATTGGCACTTTAGACAGAACAGGCGTGAAAGGGATTCCGCGAGGAAGGCTCATTCGCGTCCATGGTATTACGATGTTAGCGATTGGATACAGTTCGAAGAGATCGAGGACTTGGAGGATAGAGGTAGATAGTTCTCCAATATTTTTGTACATCGTGGTTACTTGTGCCAGAAAGATAATAAGTAATCCTTGCCTGTTCTTTCTTCTTCAGCACAAAGCTGGTTCGAGACGGAGAAGCAAACAGCAGATACAGAAGGTATCGCTGCGGAAGATACTCCTCAAGAAGCGTTACAGCCTAGCGTCCCTACTGGATCCGACGAGGATTCCAGGTGCCAGGTGTGCCACGATGCGTTTGAACAGTTTTACAACGAAGAGAAGGAGGAGTGGCATTTGAGACCTGCGATTAATTTCGAAGAAAAGAATTACCACCCGCTGTGTCTCGATGACTACAAGGTTAGCCCCGCTTTCTTCTTCTCGGTTATGCTTTACGTTAAGTATCCTTCGTCATAGTTTCAATGGATTAAGAAACTATCGCTATAAGTTTATTAACGAATTTTCCATTTGTTGCATTCTTGCAAATAAATAGGAAAAGAGTCTTGTGGTATGTGCTTCTTAATAATTAATATTCGTATATTGCACTTGCAGACAATTTCTTCACTTATAGATATAGTGGAAGTAAATTAGGCACTGAAGAACGTAATGTAAAAGCTGCAATATATTTTTGTTTCCTTCCTCCCTTTTGATTCTCATAGAAGATTTTAATAGAAATACATGTGAAGTTTAGTTCCCTTCTCTTTCGTTAAATGTTGACTTTTAGCAGATCTTGTAGACATGTAGAAGCAAAGGTAATAACTGGTAAATGCGTATCTATAGAAGATATCGCATTACTTTCGAGTCTATTAAATACAAATTATAGTGAAGTATAAGCAACTCTAAGATATCAGAGTTATTTATATGTGTCCATATATTTCGAGATGATTTTAGACAGTTAAGGTAAACGTGAATCTTTTGTTTCTGTAACATTTTTTTTGCACGTTCATAGTTATCAGTAACATGTACCCTTTATTTCGATTTTGCAACGCCAAAATCTAAATTACTAATACCGTTCTGTTTTCTCATGCCATTAGAGAGCATTGGAAAAATCCGCGTTAGCGCTCGAGGAAACGATCGAGGAAATGGAAGACGAAAAGAAGGAGAACTCTGACGAAACGTTTGCGGAGGAAAATAAGACTGAGGAATCGAACGTGGAAACGTTGAATGCCGAAGTCGGAACTGTTGAAGCGTCGGGCGACGCGGCGAAAGATAACGCGCAGGAAGAGACTTCGGAAGTCGGGAATAAAGAAGACGAAGGTATGGCTGTAGATGATGCAGATAATGAGCGAAACGAGAAGGTAGAGGGAGAACAAGAATTAGAATCCAATGGTGTTGAAAACGTAGAGAAAGATGAGACGAAAGAAACAGAAACGACCGATCCAGAAATTATAGAGAAGTCTTTCGAAAATATTAAAATTAAGGAAGAGCCAATCGACGAACCCGAGGAGCAATTAGAAGAGGATCAATTTGATTTTAGTAAGGTGGAAATTAAAGCAGAACCTGCTGAACCTGAACCAGGTATGTATTGTACATTCTGCGTAATTAATATTATAAACCTAATACTTTAATCTATTAAAGTGTGGCCAATTTATTGTACGTAAGAATTCTTGAGAAATCTCTAAAACAATCTTTTGATCAGACCCCGAAGAGAGCGTGATCGCTGAAGCCGCAACGGTCGACACAACGTCTGCTGCCGTGAAGAGTTCTATAGATGGAAACGTAGAATTGGATTCTACGCCAGCGACGATTCCATCGGCCCCGTCTCGAATTAAGATTAACATCACGAAGCCGTTGTGTATCAACAAAGAACCGGAGGAATCAAAGGAGAAGGAGAAAGCAGTGGCTGAGACGCCTGCCGAGGAGATAACGGAACCTTTGGTGCCTGCCTCTATCAAACCTGCATTGCAAGGTAGAAAACTGTCTAATTTACCCCCTGTGGAGAGAGGGCAAGAGTTGTCGGGACTCTGCTCGATTATGTAAATAGTACTTGTAATATATTTGAGGTGCGTCTGCGTGAGAGTTGTGTGCGATACGAATGTGACTTTTGTGTTTAGCGTTACTTAAAATTAAGTATCAATTGCATTGTACATCACATTTGTGCAGCTTATACGACCTGATGTGACATGCCTGCTACAGACTTCTTTGCCTGCCGAATTTTTTTTATCGTATGATTAACTTATCCACACATACTTTCTTTCGCATTTCGTATGCCTGGTTTTTTAACGAAGGTATTTCTATCTTTCAACTGCCAAGTATGGTAAAAAAAATCGATCGCCTGCTATCTGTTTACATTCACGCATCACGCCGTATAAGTTCAAAGTATGCTGTGTGTGACGTGCGCTAGTGCGAGCGTATGTTTGGCGCGTGCGTATGCGTTTAGCTCTTTTTTGTAATTCTAATTAAGGTGAGAAGAGAACGAAGAACTGTACATACAATGTAATCGAGGCGATTTAATTAGAGTGAAATGGTGTAGTAGCATTCCCAACATGAAAAGTGCAATCGCATTTCGTGGCAGGAGATTATCAGAAATGGAACACTGATGATATGCACGCGAGAGACTAAGAATTTCATACCGTTTGTACTTTGTAAAAACATTCGAAAGATACTGGTTATGCATCGTTTTCTAGAGGTATCGTCGTCCCTTGTCTTGATTTTACAAAACACGAAAACGAGGTCCGGTAAGAAGTAACGAGAGATTACCCAATTTCAGTTAGATGTACAAATTGTGTGATATAAAATTGTTGACTATGATGTACATAAATACCAACATTAAAAATAATCGCGACGATATTGGGTAAGGACGAAACAGTTACTACTAGAGAAGGATTATTTTGTTGTATAAAAAAATCTTGTTGATTATTCGGGGTCTGGCTTCCTTTGATTGCTTATTTATGATCCTAAATTTACCTTTCTTAAAATATCCCTTACGATAATCGTCATTACTGAGAGAACTTTAGAAGTTTCAATTTTTAACTATACAAATATTTGAGCAAATAAAGAGGTATTGATAAGAAGAAGAAAAAGTTACTCTTTAGTTAAGATTTGTCTCGATATTCAATAAAACTTATTTTTAGAAAAAAAAAAGAAGAAGAGATATGTATTAAAGTTCACTATTCACTCCTTGTCCTTAGCATAGCAAAGCTTTGTAATATTGAAAGAAACTTAATAAAATTGTGTTTTCTTTGCACCCAAGTGTCAGCTTTCATTTAATATCCACATCTCAAGCAGACTATAATAACAGAGAACATAAATTACTCAAACATCTTTCTGTGAAACATCTTTTATATTAAGTACTTTGTACAAATCTACTCGAATCTTTCCACGACATTACTTTTATTCTAGCGTTTCAATGACATATAGTTACTAGTTTCTTTCGGGAAGGATCAAGTACATGAATGTCTTGGAATCTGTATTCATAAGTTGCAATTGTGTGGCCATCTGGGAAAGGGGAGAGTATCTTTAATGTTCGATATTCCCAGGACGCATTGTAAGAATCTTTCGAATCCCATTCCGAAACCACCAGTTGGGACGTTGCCATATTTACGAAGGTCTAAATACCAAGAGAGATCGCACGTTAAAGGTAACTTTGATTTTAATTTCTCGTAATCGTCTTCGCGCATACTCCCTCCTACTAACTCCCCTACATTAGGTGCTAAGAGATCCATTGCAGCGACCTTTAAAGAAAAGCAAAGTATACATGCTTATGTGCCTATTTCTCGCAGGCTTCTGTTTCTTATCTCAATTCCCTCACCTTTGAAGTATCGTCTCTACACTCTTTCATATAAAAAGGTTTGTTCTCTTTCGGCCAATTTATAACAAATAGAGGAATATTGTTATTATACTGTACTAAAAATAATTCATGATCTTTAGAAAATCCATCTCCATATTTAACGGGCTGTTTCAATTGGTTACTATTGCTCTCTAAAACAGTAACTGCTTCGTCGTACGTTATACACCTGAACTTTTCATTCAACCATTTAGGTTCACCGCCACCGATCGAACGTACGTCAGAAGCACCTTTATTCATGATATCTGTAGTAATGTACTTTATCAATAGTTCAATTTCGCCCACTATGTGTTCAATGCTATCGATAAATGCTAATTCAGCTTCTAACATGTAGAATTCTGATAAATGCAATCTCGACTTAGAATTTTCAGCTCTGAATGTTGGTCCGAAACTATATACCTTTGTAAGAGCCCTGAAAGAATTTAATAATTCACATGTATTTTTGAAGACTCCAACTTCTTCTCGGCTAATTTAAGTTTAATCACCTCGCAGCGATTTCTAAATGTAACTGCCCGGAAACTGTTAAGAAAGCCTTAGTATTGAAATAGGATTCATCTTCTGAAACACCCTCCCTTTTCATAGCTTTTAATGTCTTCTCAGAATGTGGTTTCACTAAAAACAATTCGCCAGCCCCTTCGCAATCGTTGGAGGTCAGAATTGGCGCGTGCACGTTAACGAAACCTCTCTCTCTGAAGTAATCCCCAATAGCTGCGGATGCTAAATCACGCAGCCTTAGCAGGCTAGAGAAGCTTTTAATCCTTGGCCTTAAATGCAAATACTGTCTAGCATAGTCCTCGGAATATTCTTTCCTTGGAGCGAAAGGATATCCATCCGTAACGTCGCATGTACCAATCACAGCGACGTCATTCGCGTGCAATTCGATCCTACCGTTAGGAGCCAAAGCTAGTCTCCCCTTCGCAGTGATACTACTACCGTAACTTAACTGATCCGGCTTATTGCTCTTTGGTACGACAACCTGGAACGGTTTAGGCGATGATCCATCGCAGATGTCGATGAAGACATTGTCTTTCATCTTCCTGATTGCCCATACCCAGCCCTGGATTAATAAATCATTCGACTAATGTGACGGATCGCAAGCTACGCTTACAAGTGGTGGGATATAAGCGAAAAGAGAATTCTGTGTGTACTGCGAATAGCCGCCATCAGTACTAAGAGACTGTACAGACAAATGCGCGGCGTGAGCTACTAATGAATGAAAAATAATGGAGCACGGCTAACCTGCACTTTCATACACTTTCCAACCACTTCTTTGAAATTAGCATCGGATATTTGCGACATAGTGTGAACATTGCACTTAGAAGGATCGAGGTTTACGAGCAGTAACCTTTTTAAGAATCTCGAAAACATCTTAAACGATATTCTTCCAGTGATGTGACCAAGCTACACGACTATAGAATTGCACATAGTAAGTACAAAATGGAGTCTCAGAGCGGAGACCTGATGCAGACGGAGCTTGGCATGTGCCACAGACGAGGTATAGGATAAACCTATCACCTTATGGATGTTCGTGCCGCCACCCAAACTGTGTTACCGACCCATAATTTGAGGACTGAATGTAGTGGCATCTGCTCATGAACAGCGTCCAACTCAGCAACTATTTTGAAATGTGTTGAAATGCTGAAAGGTTTGTGCGTGCTTGTATACGTGTGATTTGTTTAGAGTGAGAGAGTTTGACATAGAAGGCACGCTTTTGCTACGCTATGCTTTAGCTCGGTTTGTGTGATATCGTTTTATTTGCATCCTTCTTTCTCTTTCATTGAACGGAATATGTTCATAAGACGATCTTTAAATTGTTACTCTGACAGAAACATTTGTAAATCGCGGGCTCCGACTCTCAAAAAATTACCTACAGCTAAAAAGCTGTGCTGAATTCTAATTCCTACCACGCGTAGCGTCACAGTCTGTTTCGAGACTTCACCGGTAACGTTGCATGCGACATTAAAATGGTAAGGTGGTTCTAGGACTTACGGTCTATCCTATACCTCGTCTGTGCATGTTCTAAGCCAAAGTTAGCAGCACACCGACTATCTCTATCCTTCTTGGCTTACTAAACACCGTCTATTACTCGTCTTTCTCATTCCATCCCCGAACGACCTCCGCGCTTTTCCGTGTTCCTATTAACTCGGAGCACCGAGGCTCCTATTAGGAATGTATGCAACAAGACCATTGAATTTCACGAGTCGATACTCTTGCATGGCAGGTCTCTCCTTTATCTCGCTGCGGTAATGCTCGTACCGACAGAAGAAATATACATGCCTCTTCTTTATCGACTTAGGTCCGCTATACCTCTCCCTCGCTCTAACCATTTTCTATCCTTGTCGGATACCTCCTCGTTCATGCTGTGATCCTGGTATTAGGAGCCAAAATCGGGCGGTGGAAGACAGCCGATAAAGATGGAGAGCACATGTATCTTCCGTTACCACGTGCAATACTTGTAAATTATATTGCATATTCTTACAAGTTTTTACTGAATAAAGGCACATCTGGATGTGCGACGTCTAATTGATTACCATTGATCAAGAATAAAAGCAAGGGCAGCAGAAATCACTTAAAAGAATAGCAGTGCCCTCTGATCAATTCATCACCAGACAGATTGTTAATAACTAAGTAAATAGTTGTAAACAAAATCAATGCGAAAGTGACTACTGCATGTTCCTATGTGTTTAAACTTTTAGATGGAACTACAGAATTACAGAAATTAAAGGCGAATATTCCATAAAGATTAAGTAGTATCACGTAACTAATTGCTTATAAGTGGAGTCTATGTAAAGATCGTTACTGAACATTGTTAATGGACTGAACTTTCATATGCAATGGCAAATGTACGAAAATTACTTGCAGAAAAGCTGTATAATCTAGTATTTCTCGCGGATAGCCACGCTTATTTAAACGGCCGCCGTTTTGAAGTGAGAGAGTATACCCCACTCACTCTACCAATTTTCTGCCCTGGTCGGATATCTCCTCTGCCATTACGTAAATCCTGCTACCAGGAGCCAAAATATGGCCGCCAAAATATGGCCGCCAAACACAAACATTTGGCACGGCGATAGATGGCGCTGATTTCAACGGTCGATAAAGGAGGGTTTCAATTGGCGGGATATTAATTTAAAATATTTCAGAAAACAATTATTAACACTTCTTTAGAAGGCTTTTAAGCCTTTAATAACTACTTATTACACGTAAAAAGAGAGCAAGAAGTATTGCTGAAGATCGTTAGCCCCGTTTCACACATTCACGGCACGGCACCGTTTATACAGTAAAAGGAACGAAGATCATACGAGATCTTTCATACTTGCCGTCGCCGTATAGACGAAAGACTTCTATACGATCCTCACATTTTTTACCGTATAAACGGTGCCGTGCCGCGAATGTGTGAAACGGGGCTTAAAGTTGTATGTTTCCAACTGCAGCCGAAAAAGTGGATAACTTAACGAGGTACCCAATAAATAACAATAAAGTACTGCAGCAGTTATCGTTTGAAATAAACTTTATTTATTTGACCAATCACATGTAATTGGTTTTCAATATGTTTCATCGATACATACGCATAGATACTTATCTAAGTAAAGCAAAATTCATGGTGTATTCATCGTATTTTTACAACGTGGCTTGTTATATCTCGCGTTATCTCGAGAACGTTATAATCGGCTAATAATACCATTAAAGTATCTAATCTAAAAACTCATGGGTTCGAATTTATTTACAACCTTAAAACCTATGGACTCCGGCGGCGCGAAATTTTGTCCTAATATAGGACACAAATTACTTCCCTTCTAATATTGCTTTCTTACTCGTCTAATTGATGTATAATAACAGCTATCTCTACGAAACTAGCTTAACCCAGTGCTGGCATAGGCGTGAATATTTTACACAGACGTCTTGCAGTTCCAAAAATTCGCGTTCGAAATACATAATACAGGTATCATCATCAGCAGCATCCCTGGTCGATTAAGAGCCGAGCCACTTCTGCCACCCCCCAGAGGAGAGTGCTGCGACATCGAGGCAAGCTGCTCCGCTGCGAACAAAGCACAGTATTTTCACACGACTCTGTCAACATTACTACTTGTAATCGCCACGAGAGAAAAGGCTACTACGGCGACAGCTCACCTGGCACGATCTTGTTATTCTCTATCGCGTTCGTTACGTAGCTGTTCCTGGCGGCTGAAACAAGTCGGACGGGTCGTGGTAGCGCGGAAAGCAGTGGCTAGACTTGTCCGAGACGAGAAAAGGGTCAGTTGTCTTTGTTACTTACGGGCACCTTCCGTGGCGAATCGCATTACTTCCGAGGTCTTGCTCCAGCCGTAACGATTTTTCGACAGAACGAGGGCCTCGTAGTGGGTCGCTTCCTCCAGCCCCGTCAAGTTGAACGAGTACGTGTGAATGAAACTATTGCCGTCGTTGCCGCTGGGTATGTACAACGTGTGCCACTCACCAAGGATGCCGTTCTGTGGAAAGCGCAAAGAGAGATCAGAGAACAGAGGGGCGTTAGAGTTATACTGGGACTGAAAGGATTATCTCGCGCGAAACTGTGGGGCCGTGAGGAAGGTAGGAGAGGCCGGAGAAAGTTAGGCGGTGCGATATCCCAGGCGTTAGGGTCTCGCCACTCTTACCCTGTATTTACTAAATCTGAACTCGTATTGGACGATGGGGCTGTAACTGTAGACCTCCCAGACGAAATTGTACGAGGTCTTGGAGAGGCTGTGCGAGATCTTCTTGAAGGTGGCCGGGTTGGCGACGCCCGATATCTCGACCGCCGACTCGGTGATTCCCAAGGAATTAGAAGCCCTGCACAGGTAGAAGCCGTAATCCGTCGTCTTGACGTTCCTTATCACTAAACTGTGATCGCTGCCCGCGTTGTGCTTCACTATCCTCGACGAATATTTCACGCTCCTGTTGTTGAAGTACCACTCCACCTGCAGCCAGAGCCGTTTAAAGTGACAATTGGTAGAGATCGATTAAGGAGGGGATCATCGATGTCGCGGCTGAGGGGAAAGTACACCCTAGAACCTTTCGTCATTGAGAGAAGTAGCAGGAAACGCGGCGTCAGCGACGGGCTCAACCCTCGCGGGCTAGGTACTTTCCGCGACCAGTGCCGCGAGCCACGCTTCCCGCGAATCGATTCGTCACGCGTTACCGCCACGAACTGATAACACCTTCGAGAACTTGCTTCGGGATGCACGGAAGAAAGATTCTACGGCTCCGTGCATCGATCGGCTTCATTGGCCTGACCGTTCACTAAGGCCATCAGCCTCGAGGTCCTTATTTAAATAACTCGACGGCGTTAAGAAGGGGCTCGAAGACAAAGGCAAGGGTGCTGGGAGGCAGCCAAGTGGAGGCTTGAAATCTAAAAGCGGAACTGCCGTCTCAGGGAGCAATTAAAAGTCCGACAACTAGAGGAATCCCTATTACGACGAAACGGGCTCGATTCCGCGCGAGCTGCGCCCATTGTTGTTCGAACTGTTAATTACTGGCGTGGCAATTACACGTAGTGTTGCGAGACTGCTCACCGTCGCCTCGGGCCAGGCGGTCACCCCGCAATGCAACTGCACCCGTATCCCAGGCGGCGCGTGCATCCAGGTCTTCGTCATCTCCATCCTGGGCTTGTCTGCTTGGTCCCCAATCGCCGATAGTTAAGCAGGATCGATAGATGCAACAGAGGAGAGGAGGATATAGAGTGACGATCATGGCGCGATACGTTAAGCGCGCTAAACTGTTCTTGCGAAGTTCTTGGAATATAGAACGTTGAACTTAGCGAGAGACGCCATCGTCATCAGTCGTGCTCGCGTTTAATTAGCCAGCCGCGGCAATGATTACTATTACGACACTGTCGATTATCAAATTATTCGGCGGGAATTCCGTGAATTCCGCGAACAGAGTTTCAGACGCGGGGTTTCTGTCGAAGATCGAGATTACCTCGTGGACTGATTATTCTTTGAAGGGTAAGGGGAGAAACTGGGGAACGTCCGTTTTTCGCGATTTTGCGATCTTTAGCGCAGTTTGTTGGTGGTAACTGGGACTACAGAACTGCCGAATCACAAAGATAATGTTAAAATACGGAATGTCCCCACTCTTTGCCTAAGCATAAGCTTCTGTCGTCAAGATAAAACAAGAAATTGCTTCAGAAGAAAATTATACAAGAAAATTAAATCCATTGAACCTTGTTTCTTTATTGGATGGACTAAACTATTAATGATTAATTTCCTCGCTAAAGCTGCTTTCTGACATTCCCCGTTTTTTTCCACTTACCCTTCAATTTATCGTCGGCGAACGATTTGACGCACTCGAACGTCGCGTGGCTGCGATTAGATCCTGCAGCCTTCTGATCGGAATACTAAACAGGCGAGTGCACGGCGATTTCCTAATTTAATTAGGGCCGTTTAAGAGCGCATCCAGGATGGCGGCACGCGATTACTTCCGCGCGTATAAACGGGCATACGTGGAGTCGATTAACTCGAACGTAGGTGCACCACGAAGAATCCGCGCTATCTTTGCGTCCCGTAATGTGAGCACGCTTTCGTTATCGCGACATGCTTGTATCCAAGCGACAAACGAAGCCGGGGACGCGCAAGGTGCTGGAGATACCTCGGAGCAAACACGCTCGCCGTGGAAATGAGTAAAGATTAGAGTGTTAGAGGAGTAGCAGCTGCAGGGTCGCGAGATGTTTATAGGAAATCGTAAGACGTTATCGGAGAACGGTGTCTCGTGATAACGAGACGATCGAGCAGATCTGAACGTGGTCCCTTCGTTAATTAGGTACTGAACACGTCAGAAGCTGAACTGTCGCGTTGATGAGGTGTAATGAAACGAGAGAGAGAGAGAGAGAGAGAGAGAGAGAGAGAGAGAGAGAGAGAGAGAGAGAGAGAGAGAGAGAGAGAGAAAGAGAGAGTCGAACGGCAATTAAACATCATCGCCGAGATGACTAGACGATCTCTTATGATTTCGAAAGTGTCCCCATTACAGAATTGCAACTTACATTTGACGTACAGGTCTATAGTCGCCATGGCGGATTCTCCAACGTCGTTCTTCGCGACGCAGGTGTAGCGGCCAGCGTGGCTGGGATCCTCAGCGTGAAATCTCAGACGGGATCTGTCGTACACGAACGGTATCTCCCCATCCTGTGGATGGACAAACGGTTTTTAACTTTCCACTGCTACAAGCGTCGAATATTCCCGTGCAATGTACAATCCTTGGCTAGTCACGGTCCACAGTTACGAGAAGGATATTAATCACCTTGTTCCTCCAGGTCACAACGGGAACAGGAACACCTTTAGCCACGCACGCCATGTCCACCTCCTCCCCCAAATTCACTTCCAGCTTACCTGACTCTGGCACTGGTTCAACGCTCGGAGGATCTGGAGAACAATCGCCGTTTATTCTCGGTATAACCATTTGGTTACCATTATACTCATGCCCATTCATAGTCCTTTGAGTCTAATAGAATCCACGCGAAGGCATTGTAGGACTATCGATAATCCCCGTGATTAACTTCAATTCGGATCGTCTCTAATCCCAAGCGACACGAAAGAAACCGCAGACTTGGATTCCACGGAGGGAGCGACACGTCTTCCCTTATATTTTCAGAGGCGGCAGCCGCTCGTCACCGAATGAAACCGAAATCCTCGCGGCTTGCGAGGCTCCATGGAGGATTCCGCGGCGGAGGAAAGTTTCCTGAATTTGTTTGCGGAGCGACGTGAAACCCAAAGGTACCCTCGGGCCGTCCATAATTTCACGGCGACCGGACGGGATCGATACTCCTGTTTAGACTCGCGTTCTTTCTCTGCCTCCCCCCCCCAGATCGACGGTGGTTTTAAATTATCGATTGCAATTAATTGCCGTGCATCGGTGTTCCGCTCACCGCTGTGTACCAATTACCCGCGGCACTGGAGGGGAGTAGCCAAACAATTATCGCGGGCTCGCTGGAAATGGCAAAGTGCCCAGGGATCGAACGAAATGGGTCATCTGGGTCTGGAGATCGAGGAGATCGATGCCTGTGATGTTGATTCGCGGGCGATTCGACGTGCTTGAGAATCCTGTGCGATCATGTGGATATTTACTTGGCAGGATAATGTTATACTTACACATCACTTCGATCTCGTGGACTTGCGTGGCGTGTCCCCAGGGCGCTGGCCGAGACGCCTGGCACACATATTCTCCGGTATCGTTCCGTTTCACGTGGGAAACCTCCAAGCTCCTGTTTGAGTACATTCTAACTCTTTCGGGCGGTACGTGTCGCGGTTCGCCGCTGTCTGCTAGAAGGATGCCGTTCCTCCACCATCTCACTCTAGTTTGCACGTTGTCTGGGCACGAAACACCAATGCGAAACCTTTCAATCTCCTATAGACTCCGTTCGCGTGAAAATATGTAGAAATCACCGAGAAAGATTCTTTTGGTAATTTCTAGATGAAAAGTCTTGAATCAGGGAATTCTAAATTACTTGTATAAGAACTCTCTGAATCAGTGGCCCAAGGGGCTCTGCCCCCCCCCCCAAATAAGGGGCTTTGTAAAAAGAAAAGAAAATTGGTTTTTATTACTTAAATAAATTTCTAAAAAGAAAATAAAACTGGATTTTATTTTTTAAATAAATTTCCCAAAAGAAAATAAAACTGGATTTTATTCTTTAAATAAATTTCCCAAAAGAAAAGACAACTGGATTTTATTCTTTAAATAAATTTACAAAAAGAAGAGAAAACTGGACTTTATTACTTAAATAAATTTTCAAAAAGAAAAGACAACTGGATTTTATTCTTTAAATAAATTTCCAAAAAGAAAAGAAAACTGGACTTTATTACTTAAATAAATTTCCAAAAAGAAAAGAAAACTGGATTTTATTCTTTAAATAAATTTTCATAATCACCTAATGAATTTCATTGGATTTGCATTAAAAATATTTTGTATCCGTTCAACTGGGCTCCCCCCCAAGATTAAATCCGGAGTGCGCCACTGCGCTGAACACTTTCTCTCGAGACTATTCTATATTGTTCTATTAAGTCCCAAAGGCAGTAATAAACATGGCCAGAAATCATTTCTCCATAGATTCGACGAATTGATATTGGCAACCGTTTGCAAAGCGTCAAGACCCCCGAATGAAGACAAACATTTATTGAAACGATAAGCTGCAAGCCGGCTAAGTATTCTCCGTTCGACCTAATTTCACTTTAATCCGGACTCGATGGAACACCGAGGCCGTGGCTCGTCCCGCAAAGTTCGCGTCCGCGGCGGGGAGAGCAAAGTGCCGGGTACTTTAATCCGAAACAAGTCCTTAATCCGCGGCGATCTTAGGAGTCGTTGATCGTCTTAGCCTGCACGACCTCCCGTCCAAGCCGGAGACAAGGTAAAGCGAATGCTCGACAGGCAATCCCGTTTAGCGAAACCACCGATGACAGGTCGATCGATTCCGCGGCAAATTGTTTGCCGTTCATGCCTGTCTGCATACAAGTGTCGCTGTGGACGGGTGCCCCTGCTTAAGGAAATTACCATCGATCGCCGCCCGAAATTGCGACGCTGCTCCAGCTTTAACCATCGCGTGAATATTGAACGCACAAGCTTGCTTTCAGTTTCAATTAGGTACGAAATAACAGAGACATTGGTTCCGGGAAATCTCCGATATATAAAGTCTGGCTACGATGTGCAAAAACAGGGCCGGTTAAGACCTTTAAAGACCCTAAGCACTTAAAAGATTTCGAGACTCCCTTATACACTTCAACGCAATGTTCCGATAATTTGTCTAAAAAGTGTTTCTGACAAAAGTTGGATTTTAATATTTAGAAAATTTCTACGGTGCCCCCGTTTTATTTTGCTTATTGGTTAACCCAGCGCTGTGTAAAGAGGACGTGTCGACGACACTTTCGATCCAGAGTTCGTGGGTCGTTCAGAGATGATCCAAGAAGCATTTACAAATTTGTAAGAAGCAGGAAATAGAGAAGCTATTTACAATTCTGATCCGAGAACTTCCGCCAGCGCGAGACAAAAAGGATCGTCCTTCTGGGAGGAAGATCACGGTATAATTAGTTGTTGCAATTTACGAGGTGCAACAGGTGCTATTTGTTTGCAGATTCCTTTTTGTGTACAAGTCACACCCGAGCCTTTTCCCGATTGCGTGCTCGCCCGATGACTCGCGTTATTGGTTCACCGATATTTACCTCTTTGTACCTTTGCAGGATGCCAATTAAGATGCAATAGATGCCACTCACGGTCACCGTTTCACAGCACTCTCGCTGGCCACGATAAAGGCGACAAGTCCGCGTAGAAACTTACCGAGATCCTCGACGTAACACGGAAGTAGAACAGTGTCGTTCTCGAACGTCTTCACCGTCGTCGGGTAGCTCTTGAAGCCGTTGTTTACCGCCGCCCGGCATCCTGCAACAATGCCCAGCCTCGATATTAACAATCCCCCAATCAAGCCCCCAGTCGGACGCTCCCCATTCAGAGGTCCATCTGTGTCGCGGAAATATATTTCGGCCAGTCTTTGCCACCACGCAGGACCTAAGATGCACGCCAGCTCTAATTCTAGAGTAACACGATAATATCCGCTTTCTGGTCTCCACGGAGCCTGCGTGACGTCCGCGTGCTCGCGAAAAGCTGAATGCAGATTCGCCATGCATTATGTATGCGCAATTTTCGAGCTGCGTGCGACGAAACCGCAGGCCGCCGCAGTTTGCTCTGTCGCAGGGCGGTTTCAAGTTTTCGCTGGGGTCAGGGAGAACTGGCTCGTCGCAAGTAGATAAAAGCAACGGGCCAGGCTTGATTCCGAGTGCATCGAGGCAAACGAATTCGGAGGCCTGGAGACGGTTGGTGTAATTTCGCGAAATTTATGGCGCGCATCGCGAACTCGTTCCCGCGCCCGTCACGCGGTTGGCCCCCGCGAACGCGATATTAGCGGCGAACGGTTGAATCGGTTGATTCGGTGCGAATCGGAAACAAACGGAGAGAAACAATGGAGGCTTAATTAATTTCGACAGAGCTGGAGATTGGGAAAGTTGCTGCGAGAATCGAATAAATTCGATACGCCTAGTCGGTTACCAGCAAAGCACGCAGCTTTCCTAAACATTCGCCGATTCGTTCAAACGATTTCAGAAGAGAAAACCGTCATCGGAAGCCAGTGCTAGCGCGAAACGTCGACGGTTCGGATGTTTTCCAAAGCCTCAACGACCGCGTGCCCGTCCAGCAGTTCGAAATGATGAAAAAGTGGATCCGTGTCACGTCACGTGCCGTGTCAAAGATTTTATCTGGCGGACGTTTCGCTTGCTCTCGATTGTCACTGGTTTCAAGCGGCGACGGAGGCACTGACAGCGGAGAGGAACAGAGACTACGGTTCGATTTTTTTTTCGCGATCGTATTTCGATATCTCTGGCAGACATTTTTTTGAAGAGCGCATGCATCGACAATCGCTCAAAGGGGGTCGAAATACCGGTGCTCCTGGATGAGATGCGGGACGGGGGAAGAATACGCGTTTAGAGGAAAATACTTGGTTTCCCACTCACCCGCGAGGAAAATGAGAAAAGTCCAGCAGAGGAGCAGCATGTTGCAGGAGCATATATGCACGTCGCACCACCCTCTAGTCGCGAAACACACCGAGAGGAAGAGACTACTTGGAATCGTGCTGTCGCACGCGTGGACTCTTCGACTTTTCACGAGACACTGATCTCGGGCTAAGATGTGGATCGTGTTCCTGCGATCTGAACGCACACACGGGCGCGCGCCTGCTCACGCACGCTTGTCGTCGCGTGTAATTACGACCAGTTGCCCATTGTGGGGTTCAGGGATGCTCATGTGACCCGCGGAAGCATTTTAAACGCTGCAGTGCCTCTCGTGGGGGACCTACGACTGTCTTTTCGAAAGCGCAATTGTACCGTTAACTGTTTTCTTAAGCAAGAACACGCAAGTACTTACGGGTAGTTCTAGAGGAATTTTCTGTAATTTTCTTATTGACCGAAGAAGCTTTTCATTGTAATCTGGCTTGCGTAGTTTCTCGTGGCTATTGCGTAGTTGCGATTGAGAAAATGAAAAGGGATAAACGATGGTAAATACGTGAAGTGTGAATATAAAGTCATTGCTGCGAATTGATAGTGGATAATATCGATGTCGTACGATTTAGAAGCTTGAGTCTGGAGATTGATTTCCGTGGTAGTTTTTAGGAAAAGATTGGAAGAGGGATGGGCCTGGCTCTAGCTGAGAACCGTCGCACCCTATTGCACGCTGCCACTGTGTATACGTGCGCAGGGTGTCCATCTACCAACACCGAAGGCATTCTTCTATAATTTGTTCAATTTACCCGACGACACGTACCATACATAGAGTCATTCATCGAGTTATCCATTAAATCGTTAATCTAATATATGAATCGACGGCGCGGTTTTAAAAGGAGGCGATAAACCGTGCGCCCTCCTCGACGGTAGTAAACAAATGGAAACGTCACTGTCACCGCTACGTTTGCGCGTTTCAAAAGGCTTTAAGCAGGCAGTCATTGATTCTTATTCCTCTGTCTACAGGAGCTCGACGATGCTCAGCAGTATCCACAAGTATTCCACGAGTTCACTCTGAATTATTCGATAATCCAGTGCGCCGACAGCGCTGGGCTTGATTAAATAAAAGGAATGACAAGAGCTAAGCTCGTCGGAGTGACGGAGAACAGCGGAGAGCTGGTTACTCGAAACTTTTACAGTATCGCATTTTAATTTCCCTCGAACCTCGCCGCGGCTCTTATCGCTCCACCGCGGGTTGGACATAAGGCTCCTCAATTGTTTAACGCGATTCTTCACTAGGGTGGAACGAAATATAGAGGCAAAATATTTTTTTATAATTCATGACTTCTAATAGTGGGCAAAAGTTGCCTTTTATAATGGTATTTAAGCTGCCAAAGTTTGAACGTCATCAACATATGTTTTTAGGTGTCGCAAGCTTTTCAAAAATTAATATTTCAGTAAATATTAATATTTTATATAATATTTCGTTCCACCCTATTCTTCACTTCGAGAAACTTCCATCTGTACCGGCGAGGCGGGAGCAAAAATTCAGCCGCTCGTCGAACGAAGACGATACCCCTGCTCGTCCCTCAGGAGCCAGCGAACAACGGAGATGCGACTCAAGCGACGTTCGTTTTCAGAATCGGCCGTGAGTGGCAGCTTGACCCTCATTCACGGGCAAACCCTGGAGTTTTATACTTCTGTTCGGGTAACAGGCCGGAATACAATTTCCACGAAAATCGTACTAAGCGGATCATTGTCTGCGCGGCTTCTTTCTCGGGAAAACCTGAACAGTCCGACATCCCTTCTCCCTCTGCTAGAAATTCTAAGATCCGTCCCCTTCGCATCTATTCGACGATTTCTTGCATCTTTACACTGTGCCTCTCTTAAAGGGGAACTTCTATTTTTGGGGCTAAAAACAGCAAAATTTGAGATTTTTTTTAAGAAGTATCATGCATAACTTCTATATTTATTATTAATAATTAATACAAAGACAACTGCAGCGTCTTCAAAGATGCATGAAAACATGGTTCAAATTTCAGATGAATCGATTCGCTAGTTTCTTAAAGAAAAAATCCAACTTTTGCTATGTTTTTAGCCCAAAAAATAGGATTCCCTTCTTAATTCGCACCCCCACAGGTGGGTCAAGAAGTGACAAAGCCTCTGCAGTGTCCTTCTATTACAGAGGTGCAGTTTGACGTGGAGTAATGCTGTGGCAGAGTGGAATTCAAATCGGAGACAAACATGGAGAGTTGTAATGTCGAGGGCAGAAGGAATGCACGGGAGCTGATACTCTTATCTCTATATTACGGGCTACTTACAAGTGCTCGTTAGTGGGTATTGTGGACGCAGGACGCGCCATTGAGTCACATTGTTCGCGCATTATGCACGCAGAGGCTCAGCGACGGTTCGACTGGGTGTATTGACAACGTTATTCCAGCCTGAATGAAGTCGAATCAGGTATGGACGGCAGCAGACACCGGGGCAACCTGCTCGTGATTTATAAATACAACGTGAAATCAACGGGGAGGCTTTGATAAATGTCACTCAAAGGCTGCGCGCGTGGAGAGTAGATCCACGGGACGCGCCTGACGTATTCTAATTGCCCCTGCAAATTTTGCAGCAAATGAATAACGTGTCACTGGTTCTGCTCTTGTAAAATAAAACTGCCGACGACAATGGGGGAGGAACGCAGAGGGACATATTTTTAAATTTCGGTTTTAAATTTTTAATTAAATTGGCACTACAAAATGGGTTCAGAAAAGCAAGAGGACTACTCCACTCGCACCACGTGTTTCATGATACGATTCGTCGATGTCATCGCCTGGGTTGTTTTTAAACGATATCATTCAGCTTCGATCCTCTGTTTGTTTAAACGAGTTTTTAACGATTTTATGCAGCTTCGATCCCCTGTTTGTTAGTTTGTATGTTTGTTTGTACGTATGGTTCAAATCTGGCAACTCAAGTTTAACCACCTTCCAACTATCCAATTGTCTTGAAACTTTGCAGGTGTGCGTAGTTTTGGTGGACAATACAATGTTAAAAAAAAAATTAACTCCGACGGGGGTGAAGAAATTACCCAGTCATCAATAAATATAACCCATAACCATAAGTCCAAACGACTTGAAATCGGCCACTCGCGTTCTTTACGAAAACGACAAGAAGCCGCTGCGTTCGGGACGCCAGTCGCATCGCGATTACCGAAAATACACAATTTATCGAGAAATGATCCGTCACGTATATACGAATATCACCGTCGAAATTGTAGTACAAGAAAAGAATTATTTTTTAGTGACTTTAGCGCTATAGCGTTTAAGCAAACTATTAAACTGTCTACAGCAATAAAAGATATCTGTAAAGAAGTCTGAGCTGTGAAATGTAAATCCACAAACACTAAAAACTAGAAAATAAAAAATATACAAACAAAAAATTTTATTTTAAACGATTTTATTAAAAATGCACCAAAAACTAAATTAAAATTGCACTAAAAACTAAAAAATAATTCTTTTCTTGTGCTACAATTTCGATGGTGTTTTTTCACTTTAAATAATTCACTTTAAATAAAATCGTGGGGCAACATGTGCAATCAGAAGTTGAAGTATCGGTTGGCAAGTGGAACATCATCAACTACAGTTTATCAATTTTATGACACATTCAAAAAAAGTCTAACGAAGCGTTTGTCGATAATCATCCCCTCTCGAATTTGTCAAGATTATGGGGAATCGTGACTCTCTCCTTATTCTATAAATATCTGCTCTCGCACAGGCATCTGCTCCTTAAGCCTGAAGATTTCCAACCGTAAGTATCGCACCCCATTGAGGGGCTGGTCAGACGTCGATCTTAATTTACAATTCAAAGCTCTCCGGCGATACTTTATGCGCCGACATGAAGGTTCCCCGCACGCGGACGTACTCTGGAAACCTTTTACGGCCACCTTCTCCGGTATCTCGGACTTACGGATCGTTTTTTACTCGATATAAATGCGCGAAACACGAAGCAGCTTTGAAGCGAATCTACGTCGAAGCTGTGTCGAACGGTTCCATGTGTCCTCGTGGAATTACAGGGGGTTGGTCGAGCCTGCCCCTTGATCGTTCCTGCATTAATTCCGCCCAACGAGGACACTCTGTTTTATGAACCCCCCCCCCCCCCTATCTGAACTGGATTCCCTCACGAACGTCACTACTTTTTCCACTCGGGGATTGTCGCTATCCGTAAATATTCATGATCACGAAGAAATTCAACTTTAGAAGGGGGCATAGCCGGACAAATATCGCCCCCTTTTCTCTCCTTTCGGCCGCCGTTCAGCTGCCGCTGACAAATTGTGCAAACCGCCGACGGCGACGCAGGCGTTTCCGCTTCTTTCTCACCCCCTCCTCGAAAGCGGGCTAGCTCGCCGCAGCCGCGATTCAACGGCGATGAGGGCGATGTTTGCCCGCGAGTTTCCCGTTTCGTGGCATGCTTTTCAAGCATTTCGGGAATTCCCGTGACTTACGGCCGCATCTCGGTCCTCCGATGTGGTTTCTAATTCTATGGAGGGGGTCAGCTTCAGCGGTCCCCGCTCTTCTTTGACGAGGCGGGCACAAGATGAAAGCGCGGACAACTTGCACATTCGAGTACAATGTAACGGCGGCCATGGCTCGCAAGGAAGTACACCATAGAAGTTTTCTGAATTTTAAAATCTAACTTTTGTTGGAAACACTTTTTAGTCAAATCATCGGAAATGCCTAAGAAATCGTACATTGCGTTGAAGTGTGGACTTGACCATTTCGCAATTGTGGACGTAATTGTAACATTTCCTAAAGTCTTTCCTCCGCGACATCGACGTAGAAATTCCGAAGAGCATCCCCCTCTTTGCATACAGCTTTCCGTGCGCTCCGATTCCTTTCGTTTCGTTCCCAGTGAAACGCGTTCCCGCGATTTAATTATAGGTATGCCGTTGAGAGAATTACGTGCAGCGCGCGCTTCGACCGCTTCGTTATGCCGCGCTTATCACTCGGATAATCGAAATAACTCGCCACTCGAAGGAGCTTTGCACGTATCCCGGCTGCATTAAAAGCTTGGCCAAGTACTTTCGCGTAATAAGCGCCCCGCGCTCCCCCGGCTATAAATAATTGCGCGGAGCCCGCAGCCGCCCCGCTCGATAATACGCGCTTCACGGTTTTTAATATATAATTCGACACGCTGGGAAATTCGCCGCGATACGCGGGCAGAATTTCGGAGCGGCTGCCCCGGGGGATCGGCCTTCGTTTTCGAGCGTTGCGCAACTTTCAGGGGTCACCCCTCGCCGATTACTTATGCACCGGCCCCCCGAATAATCCGCGACTTACGCGCGATATTTCCGGCGGAAAGAACGCGGTAAGGAGATACGCGGTGCCACAGTCACTTTCGTCAGAGCCGCTCAGTCGCTGGGGCGAGAAGAGAAACGAAAGGGGACGAGACGGACCAAAGGAGGGCCGGAGTAATCCTTCGCTCCCTCGGTTTCGAGACGGGCGTGCGCGTGGTCGTGCGAATCCGTGTGAATATGCTTAATCCAACGCGAAGAAGACACTTTAGAGCGGTTCTCAATTATCTGATACACCCAGCGAGGCGGCATAGAGGGCCTGTTAAGCTGATTGCAAAATCTGTTTGCTCAGAGAATCAGGCAGGCAGACGAACGAGGGCTAAGCGCCTGCTCGTTTACAGTTTATCGAAAAATTGTCGGGGATCTCATTAGATTAGCGCGCTTGGCTTTGCGATTATGGAAAGATGCAATATTAATTCGTGTATGAACTTTGGAGGAAACGGAGATACTTGTGGAGCCTTTGTTCTTTAGGAGCTAATCTGTCCGAGCTTGAAATTGTTTAATACTTGCAAAGTGTTATTAGAAATAACTGACGTTTCACCGATATCCAAGGAGTTCGTCCCTCGGCTAACACCAGCGCGGAGCACTGCTCGTTACCAACGGTAATTCGAGCAGCGGCAGACAGTGGCTAAAAACTCATGGTTTAATTAGCGGTAATTTGCCGAAGCACTAGCCCCAAGCGAGACATCGCTGGCTGAAGTGTGCTCACGGTGTGCTCAAAGGAATATCTGCCGGTTAGGGTCGGAAATGGGATTAATTGCATAGGTCACGCTGCAGCACCGGAAGCCCTTTACGCACCGATTCGTAAGCGAACACGGCCGATCGGGGCTCTAATTAAGCGCGCCCAAATGAAACACGTTTTTCATCCCGCGCAGCCACCGTTCTGCGTTTTGAGAACTTTGTCGGCCGGAGTAACGCGGCGCTAACTCAACGGGGCGATTATTCCGTGAAAAACGAGCGCAATCTACGCGACTGCGTTGTCGCGGCTGCAAATTGCGCCTCGCGCCCCCTAAATAATATCAACAGGGCTCGAGGGACTGGGGCTGGAATAATAAAAATAAAAAAAAGAAGAGAGGAATGCAAAGCCGAGTGGGAAGAGCGAGGGTCCCTCTGGTGGTTCGCGTGACATATTTGGGGAAAACGGGTCGATTAATTCTCCCCCGTGAATTAACGCAATCCGACGGATTGCCAGATTTTATCAGTGTCCTGGGCTAAACGGTCCGTTTGCATCGAACTGTGAAACGGGACAATATTTTTGCACGCACGCACGGAATATAACGCTGCGTGCCTAATAAACCGAGGTGGAAACTTCGAGAGGGAGAATAGAGATAAATAGAGGAGCTCGCATAACTCATGGTAATTCGTGATAAATTGAGACAAACCGACGCTCCGGCAACTTCCCATCTACTACCCCGCGATTACCCTGCACGTCGCTGGAAATCTTCTAACTTTCAGCTTTTCTCTCGCAATTTTACTTGCACCCACTTTCTCGGTGTATCTCGGAAGAGTGCTTGCGGATAAAAGTTTCATCCAACGAGATCAAATTTTCCATAACCGCGCGTACACCCCGCTCGGCCATGTACTTTCCGCGAGTGGAGCGTACCCGGCGATTTACCTGGTCGCGGGGAATAAACACGGGTGGGAATGGGGTGGCGAAGACGGGACGAGGAGGGACACGGCCCACTTTTCCATGGAGAATAGCGAAACTCGGGGCGGAAAGGTCACTGCAAAGGAGCTGCTACTGCGAAAGCCGCGCGCGATTCGAAGAACAATAAGAAGAGGGGAGGGGATCACGAGCGACGAAATAATTGCTGGACCCCGTGGACAAAGTGAATTTTCATTTCGGGGGCCGGAGCAAATATTAATGAACGTCGCCTTAAAGACGGGACGCTAATTAATTCGTTAGCAGTCTGGTTTCGCGGAACGGCATATCAATTTCATCAGAGGATAATGTTATTTTGTGGCTTTGGTCACACGAGTCAGACACGACTTGGTTAAATACCGTTCTGTGGCTGCACTCGTAACTGGCTCGTTTGTATAATAATTTCCACTGCGCTTTCAAGGGGCTTGTTTGGCTTCTCCTCGGTACGTCGATTGAAAAAGAGTTCGTTGATTCTTAGGGTCGCGTCAGTCTTTCCATGTCGCCGGCGATTAATGTAAATTTAAGCGCCTTGCATATTCATACGGGCCGTACGAAATATAAGTTACTGTCTTCGTGGGCCTGCCCGGCTGAAATCTTCATAATTTCACTTTTATAAAGCGCGATGTTTTATGCATGAGAAGTCTCGCTACCGACACGAAAGGGAGACGGAGGTATAGCGCTGCTCGAAACAATTGGCTGGTCACTATTCAGCCATCTAGACACCACAGGAAGATGTAGATCATACTCAACGACAATCATAGGAAAATCTTTCTGCCCATTCACCGTCTCTGACAAAAACTTTAGATAGGTGCTCCCCCCCTCGTCGTCTCCTCCCTGGTCCTTTGGACAATTCAATATTCTCCAGCTGCTCCGTTAAGTTTTCCTCCTCGCTTCAAATTCGAAATATTTGCCCCTGCGTGCCTTCGCTGTTAATTATTCGAAGGAGAACGGAGGGCGCAAGAGCGACACAAATCTCCGAGATCGGTTCGAGTTGCCTAGCAAAGACTGTTGCAATACCGTGGACTGTGAACTCACCTCAGGAGCCACTCGACTAATGAGTAGGTACCGACATAGAATACGATTACGATACAGAGCGATACACTGTCACAGCTTTCGAACAGAGCCTGGGCCACCCCCGTTCACGAAAGTTTCGACCTCTCATTCGATTTTGTTCGCAGCCGCAGCCTCGCGATCGACGTTGACTACCACGCGTTGATAACGCGTACCATGCGTTTCATCGCCGGGCACAGCAGATCGTAGCGCAGCGGACGGTCCTAAAGGTCCCCGAAGCTACTTGTCCGAGCTGCTGAATAACTCAACGGAGTCCATTCAAGTGATGGAGGCCGGATGATTAATCCGACGCTTTGCGGTGGCCACGCTCGCCGGGCAAGAGGCTTATGACATAATAAAAGCGAGATTACCATGGTAAACGCAGACCCGCTCGCTGTCGTTGTTAAAGAACAACGTAAACATGCCGTCTGCATCTCCAGACCGTCTTGAGCGCTATAAGACACCGCTTAATTGGACCACCTCTGCTGAAACTTTTCTGCATGCCTATACTGTCATAACTGATTCCACTGAGAAGCTTATATTTTGCGTGCAGAATAGAGTTATCCTGCGGACAGAAGTCCAACTCTTAAATAGACTAACAGGAAATAAAGAAGCTGTAAAGCGTGAATGGGAGAGAATAATTCATACACCACAGGAAATTATCTTGGTGTAATTACGAGGGAGGGGGGGGGGGGGTGGAGAAAGACATTACCACGCTACCTTGTTCCAAGGAATCGTTCATTTCATTGACAGATATGTTACCTTTCATACCGCTGGATCCAGCAAAGAGGAGGCGATTCCTCCGCGGACATCGCGACAAATTGAATCGTGGCGATGATCGTGCCAAGCTAAGTGCCGGTGTCAGAAAGTGACTCGAAAAAGGAGCTATCGATCGCGCTGAGGAGGACAAGGACGAACAATCGTGGGAATCCTCGCGAGAGACGTGTCTTTTTCACCGTCCAAGCTATCCTTTCGGTGGCGGAGCTGGATTCTCCAGGGAATTGCATGTTTTATTCGTCCTTTCGAATATTTATTCTCGCGAGGGAGTGGATTAACCGATTGGGAAGCGAAACACGACTTCGCGACTAAACAACAGCCTGCGTGCTTTATCGAGGTCATGTTTCAAAGGAAGTCGATGGATGAAATTAAAATCAGGGAGTTAAAGAGACAAAGGGAGGGAAAGACAGTTATCGTCGACGAAGGAGATACGTTGCGAAGGGAAATAAGTCTCCTTGTTTCCTCCGACGTCTAAGTAAGTAATTCCAACGGCGAAGCAAATCGCTGAACAAAGTTTACGCGTTACGGAAGAGGAGCGATTGGGGGTCGAGGAACAGGCGAGGATACTCTTTGCGCAGCTAATCCGGTAACAAGAGGTCTCTCTAACGAATTTGTCTCGGGTCGTTGAAACAAATCCGTGGAAACGGAGTCGCGCGATGACGGGGAATAAGCTTAACGTCAGGCGGATCTCCTCCTCGACGTGCGCCGGAAGAAGCTACTCCACTCGGCTGCGGATACGCTCTCGCTTCGGTAATTTCGTACGCGAGCTGACAGGTGTTAATTAGTCGCCTGTTCTTTTTTCCACGATTTAGCAAGCTCGCGGCGTGCTCGCTGGTAAACATCCACTTAACTCTACCACGGAGGAGAAACCGATTATTAATTAAATGTCCGACGTGCTCTCCGGCGATGAAGATAGCTTCGAGATTGTTTGATATACTGTAGGGATGTCAGGCGATTAGACTGATTAGACAGAGTTCACTAAATAGACACTCGTAAACAGTTAAATAAGTATTTATTACAAATGCCTCTGCCGAACTGCCCTCGTGCATTCTTATCTCGAGATTCACACTCACAGCACACACTCTTGACACGCGCTCCGGTCACCCGAATCCTCCACGTGCATTCAGGGAAACCATTCGAACCTCACACCCCTGATACATTCGATATTCTATCATAAACATCCTCTCTCGGCCCCAATCGCTCTGTTCCGAACATACTTTATCAACCGAAGAGCCTTCGCACTCCCACAATAGGTACCTACGTAATTACCAATCAGTATTGGTAGCAGAGGAAATACGAAATAACTATGCAAATTGTACAAAGTTCGGATTGATTTGGCGTTGACACAGTTCCCTGTTTTTCTCACAGGGTGTGCGCGTAATCTCGTTCCCTCTCGTTCGAGGGCTGCGCACCCTCTTCGCACGATCCTCGAAATTGCATCTGTATGCGTCGTACGCTCGACACGTTCGCGAGAAATAGTGTACGCGCGTACGTGCGTATTTTGACAATGAGAGAGATGGGGGTTGGAGGGCAGGAAGTAGGGGAAGGAGTCGGACGCGGGATGGCTTGAGACGGGGGAGGAACATGAGAAGAAAGGGGTGTATAGAGGGTGGTGTTGGAAGTTTGGGATAACTTTGTGACGTTGATGGCGCTGGAGAATGAAAGTTCTCGGGGAGATGGAAAAGTGGAGTGGTTTCGATATAGGTACGCCCGAGAGAGAAGCTCGGCGCGATTGGTTTGAGGCTTGCCGGTGCTGCTCGCTTTTCGAGCTTATTCGATTTTCGACAGCCGATACGTGGCCCAAAGGCAGCAGACAGTTTCTCGATAGGTTCTTTCTTTCTGACTCTACGCCTATGCCATTCGGTATGGGGTGTCGTTTCAGTATTATCCGACCCTCCATTCGTCCACGTCCACCACTTCCACCCGTCTCATCCCCCGTTTCTCCCACCGTTACACCCGTTTTCCCGTTACTTTCACCAAGCCAGCCCCCTCTGTCCCGCTCGCGTCCGTCGACTTTCAGTTTCCAGATCCTCTCTCTGCGGTCGGGGGATGACTTCTCCTCCACCCTTCGCTTCTCTATTGACCCACTGACACACAAATTTCAACTTCACCGTTTCCCTTTGAATCATCCGGCCAGTTTCACCCTCCCCGTTCCGCGGAAGCTGTATTTTATGAGCGACTCGTTCTTTCTCCTCCCCCCTCGAGGATCCCCGTCGGCCATGGTGTGACCGTGGCCGATTGATTTCCATCGACCTAATTACTTTTCCCTGGTCGCGTCATTCTTTTGTTCGCGGGGGCCTCTCGAAGGTAAATAGTCTCTCCTTTTCTTGCCGATCATCTTTAGAATCACACGTGACTGTGCGCGATGCTTCGAGCATACTATTATCGTAAAGAAAGATAATTTCCTGCGGCAGCGCTGCGCCTCCCTGCGTTCAATGTGCGCCCACCTTTAATTCTACGAAACGATTACTTTTTCTAAACATCGAACGCTAAGTTGTCTACGCGACCCTCACCCGCTCCCGGCCAACTTTAACGCGTCATTTCCCAAGTTCCAAGCAGCCCCGTTCTCATAACACCATAACCCACTTGCACCCACTTCTTCCCATCCTTCCAAGAGCCCTATAACTTGACCGTCAACCTCCTAGCGTTATCGTTTTTAGGCAAGAACCTTTCAGCCACCCCAACGCTGCCACCCTTTGTCCATTCACACTATCAACCCCTCAGTTCCACTGCGTTTTTCTTCCCCTATTCGAGCGTCTTTACTCTGTATCATTCTTCATTGTAGTTCACGAACGCCAGACAGTCTCTCCTCGGTAGTAGGAGTCAAGGGGAGTTTGAAACGTCGGAGCAGCCAGCGATTTTCCCGAAACTTCCCACCAAGAATTATCTGTGCAGTTTCCCGCAGTTCCGCGCGTTCTCGCGCTGAATCTGGTCCCTTCCCCTCTGTGATGGTAAATAGTTGAACAGAGGCTGGGCGCGAGTTCGTCTGCGCCCGCCAGGATCGACCACGAAATATGCAAATGGGCGCGCAAGGGCAGGAGTTTGAAAAATTCCAGAGACACCGTCCCTGCGGAGGACAGTCAAACGGATTCGCGCGTAATTAGTCGGCCGCGGGAAGCGTTATCGGCAGAGGGATGGGGACGATTGAAAAACCCAGCGCGTCTGTGTTTCAGAGTATCGACGGGAGGAAAAACGATGGGCGTGTTGATGTTTCCTGGTGAAACTCGTCGCGCGAAACGTTTGTCGATCCACAAAGGTAGGTACGTTTTAAGGGCGAGCAAGCACGCTTTGGGTCGCGGTTTGGGAAACGCGTGGGGGGATGTAAATCCGAAGCGACAAAAGTTCCCTCGCATGCCTCGTCTCCGGCTACCGCGGATTAATTAAAAATCTCATTTGGCGCGGTCGTATCGCGCCAGCACGCACGGGAACCTGTGAATTTGAATTTAAATACGGAGGACCTGCAATCCTCTGTCATCATTCCGTTGCTTCGTTGCGCGGCGTGGAAATAGCTTTAGAATTATTATAATACTTTGTGCCTCGCAGTGGAGATCTAAAGGCAGAGAATTTCTGCCTCACAGTTCAGATTCCATTGTCCCTGATCCGAAGCGTCTGTCCCGTTTACAAATGGCCACGATCACGAGAACGCGCCGTGTCAAACGCGAAACTAGTCCAGGGTAAATAAGATCGAGCACTGGCAACGGCGAACCGTGGCGTTTTCTAGATTCGCGTCCGCACCGTTGGCCCCTGCGCCTCGATTATCGCTGACCGCCGTTCTGATTTTTAATGCATGCAAAACGAATGCATACATGCATAACGGCATGCAAATCGCGGGAGCGCAACGGAGTCGCCGCGTTTCGACGAATGTGTGCCCGCCGATAGGGGCGGGAACCGTGTGCAGGGGGACCGAGAAGCCGAATATTACAAGTAATACTGGATCGATGTGTCGGTTGGGCGGAATCGATCGGAGGTAAATTTTTCGGCCGCTCGCACCTTCAGCGAGTAATGTGCCGGCGATTGAACAATAGAGGCGGTAAGACGTGGCAATCCCAGTGGCCGATGTAAATGTAAATTCGCATCTGGCGGCGATGTATCGTGCGTCAACGAAACGCCGCCGGTGAAAATCGCTGGCTGATATTAATAGGAGACCCGAAGTGAGTTATTACGGGCTGGTGTGTTCTTACCGTGAATATTATCCAGGGACACCATGCTGTGCTCATTCCGAGCCACCCTGTACCGTCCACGAATTCCACGCGAATCGATTTTTAGTTTCCCCGTCAATAGAGCATGTACAATTATATCGTTTCAATTTCAGCTGACAGCATTTATTAAACCCTCGAATTTCAGAGCAATTGTGCGCGACGTTTAACGCTTCACTTTTCTATCGATTCATATTTTACGCTTTATCCGCCGGGAGCCAATTTTTCCCCGCTTTGCCGCGATAAACCAGCGTTTCGATATTGTACGCGGAGGCTGGTGATTCAAGCTCGGAAAGTCTGCAGCCCGTTAGTGGAAGACAGAGGGTCGGGAGAAAGAAGCGACGCAAGAAATGTGCGCTGCACCCTTAATACGGCGGCCAGATTAATATTTGAAGGACCCATACACCGCGGCCTCGGTTGAGAGTCTCTGCTTCTGTGCCGGACGTTTATGACGTGAAATTTGCTGCAGATACCCGTTCTCCTCGGAGCATAGAATCCCTGCTGCTGGTACTTGTCTCTAAACTTCCGTCTCTGTCTGATAAACGCCCCAGCAACGAAACACTATCAAGCGTAAAGTCTGATAAAACTCCGTCGAAATGATTAGCGAAAGTGCTTTAATGCATCCGCATCGTGCGACATGGCGGTTTTCGTTTCCCTTGCTCCACTGTCCCGTAAATCGAATTACCGTCAAGATCAAGTAGTCTAACCTAACATAGGTCAGACGCGCGCTACTCCTTCCGCGAGTCCCATTTGAGGAATTCATTTCGGTTGCATATATCTTTCTGCTTTCGCAGATTAAAAGCCGCTAGGGTGTGAATGGTGACGTTTTAGTGATGAACGAAGGGAGCGTGTCCCTTTTACGCAGTACGCGAAAGTAAATTCTGACGTCGGTCATTCTGATTGCAACGCGCAAGTTCGCTATGTAAATTCAGAAGAGCGATGTTGGCGGTTCGTTTTATTTCAGACGACTAGCTTTATGTTTCCTGTTGCGCCCCCAGGCCGGGGAAGCCTGGATGTTTCATATATAAAGCGGAATACGATTGTAACTCGCAAAATCTCGTAACAGCAATGATTTCTCCTCGGTCGCAGAGGCTAGGGCAAAAAGGCTCGATGGCCCCGAAAGAAGCAAAGAAGAGAATCTTTATTTCGTGGAGTTTTGCCCGCTGAACTTGGCAATGATTGATGCAGGGGGCTCTCGCTCGCGAATCCTAGGCCCGCGTTACAAATTTCCCTCGTTACAGGGCGGTCTGACAACTGGGAGAACGACTGATTTATCGCCAGGCGAAAGAAAAATAGGGATATGTTCGTACGTAGCATTGAAATGAGAGAGGATGGATGAACGTCGGAAAATATTCATTACCGGATCAATTCAAGCTCTGACAGGATCGCCCTGGTTCGCAGTTAATTGTTCCACTTTGGTAAATTGATTAAACGATTTCGAAATGATCCCCGCGTGAAACGGAGACCCGGTTTATTGGTGTAATAGTTTTATTGGCGAACGATCGATACACCTGCATCACTCGATGCAGCTCAAGCATTATGTTTAATGGGAGAACAGTGGAAGGAGAGAAATGATACGTGATGACACAAGATTCTCTGCTTCCCGTGCTACTATGCATTTCTTCAATGGGATTTTAAAATGCTTGGAACTAGTGTTCCTTCTCGAGAATTCTTTCTCAAGAATTTCTCGAGAAAATTTATAAGTCCTTATTTCTTATTTCTCGAGAAATACTGTTTTTCCCGAGAAACTTTAATCTAGGGAATCGCGAACGTATAAACACATCTACAATTTATAATAAATCTTATTAGTAACATTAGAACTTGAATGAATTACAATAAAAAATCTCAGTAGAGAAGATGCGACATTATTGACTGGTGAAGGTGCTCTTAAATTCCTATTTAACAGTTTAGAAAAATTGTATGCCTACTGAAATAAGTACATAATGAGTTTCTTGTAGCTATTAAAGAAGAAATATCGAAAAGAAGAGACAAAACTATTGTATTCTTTATACAATTTTTGCATAGGTAATCTAGAATCTCTTCAAAAAATTCAAAAGACGTGTTGTTTTATTTAATATCTATATTTATCACAAGAAAAAGAAAAGGAATAGATTAAAAAAACTATTTTAAAACAAGAAAGTAATGTTTCGCATTGCACAAATTTTGTATTAAATAAATAAATTGATGAATTATATTTAATATCCGTTCTTTCATTTATACAAGTTTTGTGCAAATTAGACAGTAATGAACAATCAGTTAAAGTTTTCTTATGTTCGTGATAAACATTGTCAACATTATTCCAAAAATATAAATTTTGTAATATTTTTTCAATTTCTCGAGAATTCTCGAGAATTCTTAAGAAGTATGATCTGATTTCTGATTTCTCGAGAAAGAAAAAATATCGAGAAATCAGAAACACTACTTGGAACCTGTACCTTTCCAGGACTAACAGGACCAGAGTCTTGAGTGCTCGAAAATTTCTACCACCTCCATCTGAAAAACAGATGCTCCAAGACAACATCCCTCTCCTTAAGCATAGAAATTTAGGAGAAATCACCCCCAGATTGTGCAGCAGTCCTCGTTCTAAAATCTACCAGGCTACCTCTGAAATTCGCTAAAAAAATCTAGGTCTCCAGTGGAGCCGTCGCTGTGGCACGGTCGGCGCGCTGACGCGAGAGGAGAAATCGCTCGCGAGTGCGCGTTGGCACAAAGTCGCCCTACAAAATGATATCACCAGGCCCCCGATGATTGCGGATCGATGGCGGACGATCGATCGAGGGTGTGTCTTACAATCGGGGAAACGGTGTGTTCGGCATGTGTTCTTAATCGCGCATGCACCCGGTGATGCAGCTCTAACGTGAAATTGGTCTGCCAGTTGATCGCGCCTGTTGCTACGACACGGTTTCATCCCCTCCATTCTAAACGCAGGTGTACCTGTTACTCGGAAGAGCAACCGTTTAGTTGCGTTCGATCAGCGTCTTGGATCGGAAGGGGGGACGACAGTGTCATCGCAACGACCGCCACAACCGCAAGTGAATATCCCCACGGTCTAACGTCTAACATGTACAGCGTCTACCTTCTACTGTTCTACCTGATATATGCCGTCTACCGCATCTACGTTCTGATCCGTTTCGCGATCGCGTAAAAGGACACGCGCAGGATCCTCCTACCGTGGGCAGAGTATCAACGCTACTCCATCCGCTCTTCGCTTGGTATTTATCCTCCCATAGATATCGATTCCGAGTACCCGAGGCACTCGTCCCGAGTAGTTTGATCCGACCGGCGCGAAGGCTGGATGGAAGACAATGGGGAAAGAGACGGTAGAGGTCGCGAGTACCGCCTAATCCGCCGCGAACGTCTCGGTCCAAGGGGTTCAGGGGCTCGAGGATGGAACGAGTCGAACCGCGACAGGCATTCCACATTCAGAATTCCATCGTGTACGTATACCTGTAGCTAACGAAGATAGAAGCCGCAAGTAGTATAGTGCCGAGCAAGTCAGCCAAGGAGAAGCGATCGGCGACAAAGCGGCCGTGACTTTCGTCTTGCTCCCTGCTCTGCATACAGTGCTTCTCGCATCGGGTAACGCTTGGTTGTATTTCCGCGCTGTCGCGAGGATGAATCAGTGCAAAGTTTCAAGGCAGAGTGAAGAGCGGTAGGCTCTTCTCAAAATCCCTGATATCCTTGTATCGAGAGGTTTTGTCGTAATGGTTGGCAAGTGGCTGGAAATGTATTTACTTCGATGCTCCCCTATTGTTGCAATTGCTATGCCAGCTAGCGACTCCTACCGGATGAGATACAGATTCCCTTGGCAATTACGTTCTGCGTAGAATAGTATTTCACTTGGCGATTCAGGGCTCGTTTTAAATTAAAATTGCCTCGCGAGACGGCGGAGCGAGGTTGTTTAACTATCAAATAACAGGGTAGATTCTGCATTTCACATTTCTGCTCATTAAAATGCAATTCCTGCTGGAAATTCTTCTTATTCTCCTATGCAATCGAATCGCAGAATGAGCCAGAGGAGGGAATATTTATTATTGTTATCCAATTGTATTTCATCGATTTGATCGAACGCTGACCACGCGATATTTTTTCCCATCACTCGACTAGGTCACGAATGTCCTTTCCCCAACTACGAAAGAGCCTTAATTTCTCGCCTCGCGGTGTCCTTCCCTGTTGCTTCAAACTCATTTTCCTACGCACAATGCACGCATGACATGCACAGGAGAGAACCGTTAAGGACAAGAGGCTCGCTGCCGAACTGTCGTTAATACGAAGGGCAAGTACGAGAGCGAGTCTTATTAACCGTGTCCGTAAACTACATTACGCGGCGCATGCACATGGCAAATGTTTCGCATTAAGTGGCCTGGAATCCTGCTTATTAATTTTTATTACCTACCGCTGCAAGGTCCGTACCCCAGCGCGCGAAATAGCACGGCGAGGTGCGATGCAGGCTTACGGATTCTCGATTGCCCATCAAGTCGAAGGAAATGAAAGTAGGTTGTTCTCTTATCGAGAGGTATCAGCTGAATAAGACTCTGAACGAAATTCGATATTTCTAGTAACGTAACAATAACAAGGATCAACACATGAACTTAGGGGAAGAACCCTTGACCGAGTCCTGACTAGATTCCACCCTGCTCCGTGATTCTGTAGCACGGAAGCGCCAGGAAATCTTCAAGAATGAACTTGCTATAATAATTTAGGGGACGATTGTAGGAGGTGGACCACTCGTTCGAATAATTGTGATCAGTACCCTGTAGATACACACGCGTGTATCCGTGTATAGTGTGAGAGAGAGAGAGGGAGGGAGAGAGAGAGAGAGAGAGAGAGAGAGAGAGAGAGAGAGAGAGAGAGAGAGAGAGAGAGAGAGAGAGAGAGAGAGAGAGAGAGAGAGAGTGGATGGTAGGTGGTAGGTACGCGACAGTAGTAGACAGACAGACCAAGTCAGACATGCGCCAAGAGGGACTCGCGGCAGTGAAAGAGGTCCGGAGCAAAACCCACGTTTCAGTTTGTCGCGTGTGCTAGCCCGACGCGCACATTGTCCTGGCGGGAAAGTCGTCGAAGGATGCCGTGTGGTGGCACGACAGCTTACCCGAGAGCCAGCGCGGACTGTTGAACGGATCTGGCGCATTATCGCGAAGGATGAAGGGAACGAGGAAAACGACGTCGAACGGGAGGAAGTGCGACACCACGTTCACCCTCACGAGGTTCATCCTGCGAATCCTTCGGTCAATTAATTGGCGAATTCTGCCCCGGCCCCGCCGCCACAAGCATTAAACGCGCGGGATCGCGTTTAACCACGGACGTTCAATTCGCCCGCTGCTTCTATCTTCTTGCCGTGCCGCAGTGGGGACGAGAATCAGTGATTGCGATAGTTCCCAAGGTACCAGCTAATAGAGTCACTGTATTTGCGTTTTGAGAGCACCTGTGATTGAATCTCGATAGCACAGTGAACGTGAATGCCGGTCGTTCGATAGATTCCAACTACACGCGGGGACGGAGGACATTTGTTTAATCGTCGCGAGGCTCCACTTGCCAGTGTAAAATGTTGTCGGTACCCCCAGTCGTTTTTGGGAGCAGCATCGCCGTAAGAAAGCTCGCGGAAGGAGACGGAACCGAGAAGGCTGTATTTCTATTCGAGATACAACGTTTCTCGGCCGGACGTATGTCTTCGTCGTAAGGTACTGGCAAACGTCGAACGTTGATAAATCATCGCCGCGTTTATTTTAGCTGTGGATTGAAAACAAACAATAGCCCGTGCCCGTGCATTAATATCGGTGTGTGGAGTCGCGATTGTACGCGGTATTAGCGGCCAGGGCTCCGGCGTCCGTGTACCAAACGGCTCGCAATATTTACAAGTACAGACAGGCCCTGTTGTTAATTGCCCCGTGGCAATTAGCAATCAGACAGTCCTCGCTGAAACGAAACAATGACGGAGACACCAGATGACAGAGGCGAGAAGTCGGAGAAAGCAGTCCTGCAGGTAAATCAATGCCATTTTCGTTAACATGTCGTTTGTAATTTAACGGCAGCGACTGCCACGCAGTTGTTCCGCGTTTAGTCGATCACCGAGATGAACTGTTATCGTCCCACGATCGTCAGTCACGTAACAAACTACTCGATTTATGCACTCGGTGCCGGTTTAATCCCCGGACACGTGGATATCGGAGCGGGATCGCCCGTCAATGAACACGACGGCCGGAGGATTAATCGCTCCCGTCGACTTTACTTCGCAGCACATACAGGAGATCAACAGCCAAGTGGCGCAGTTCCGAGATCTACTGATAAACATCGGGCAACCGCGAGACTGCCCAGAGCTTCGCGAGAAAATCCGGAAGCTGCGTCGAAACTGCGTAGAAGCGTGTAAAGCCACGTCTCAGCTTATACTGCCAGAAGTACAAAGGTAGGTGAGAAGAAGTGGTGTGCTTATGCGTGGGTGTCAGAAAATATCTAGCATGCCGAGTGAGTTAATCCACAAGTGCACCGCTAGCGGACACGTTGATGAAGTGATACTGCAACGATACGGTGAACCAAGTACCTAACGTATTCGTGAGAACGAAACTCTGCTTACAGCAGCCAGAGGTGGGATTAAAAATCGCGCGAATGAAACCAGAACGTCTATTCCTTCGAGTGCGATGCACGAAACTTGGAAACAATGAGCGCACACGTCTCCCGACGAGTTCCCCTGTCCTAACAGCGAACCCCTCGCCGACAAAGGGTTAAATCGCGCGAGCTTTCCTCTGGATAACCGTTGCCGTATCGACTTCTGTAGTTAATCAGCGATCAGGGAGGTCGGAGCTTGGCAGGGTTAAAGCGAGAAAGAAACGGCGGAGAAACGGTGGTGATTGATTAACCAGCTTACGTCAATTACCCTGATCGAACGTTAAACGAAGACGTCGCGCGGAACGAATTCGAATTGCTTCCGGCTAATGAGATTCCAATTAACGGGGTAAATAGATTGCTATGATAGAAGCCGACCGGGCCGCGACCGTGAAACACGTTCGTGACCAGCTTCCGTTCCAGCCGCGTGGATCACCCACGTATTTTGCCCCCGCCTCGATGATACTCGAAAATCCGCCACCGTGAGCCGGAAATCCTCAAGTACGAGGCATTGTCCGCTCCTATTGTACCCGCAGGATTTATCGGGCTTATTATGGCCGCGTTTCTTCCCCACCGAATTACATTTAATTCCCTCGGGGGGGGGGGGGGGAAGGATCAACCCTTCGTGCATGACGCGAAGCGATTTGCCAGACCCACAATTGCTCGTATTCTCGCAAATTACTTGGGGGATAAAAGAATTGTAACATAAAACATGGGGGGGGGGTGTGCTTTGGAGGTTGTAATAAAGAATCTTATGGATTCGGGGATTTGTTTCCCAGAGAACAGAGCCAGCGAGGTCCAAGTACGTATCCCCCGCCCATTAAAAAATTATCTGCCAGGAGATTGCCTGTTTTAATGAAAATCTAAATGTTCCACGAGCCCCTTTCTCTTCCCGCGTTAACTCCCTCCTCGAGGAGGGAGAGACGAATTGAAATTAAAAGTACAATGTGAGATCGTTGGAGAGGAGGACCTCTGGAAGACCTTTCGGTGCCACCAAGTCGAAGATCGCTCGAGAAATGGTTAATTAAAAGGAGACTGTAGGGAGACCTCTCCCTGGAGGCCTCGTAATTAATTATTTCCACCTGACCACGGTTTTGCCTCGAGCCTAATGATTGGACATAATATTGGATATATAATTGCTTAATTATAACGTGTACGTCGGGCAGCGCCGTGTTGCGTGCTCACGTTTCCCACCCACCCCCAGCAACCCTCCCGATTCACGTAACTCTCCTGCGTAATTTCTGTTCCGCCTCAAACGTCAGACGCACGCTAATTGCGATTTAAACCTCGTTCAAACATTTATCCCGCCTGGATTGAGTACACGATCGTCGTAAACAAATCGCGCCCGATTTTTCTTCGGGAATCGACAAACAAGTTCTACGTGCAATAAGGAAAGCTGGCGGGGAGGCCGACAGAAAGCCGCAGCGTATCACGAGACCAGCGCGGAAACGCTGGGAATCGTTCCGCGTTTGACTCATCTTGCCAACAGTTTTTCCAATATTACCGCGCGGCGCAATAATCGCACCTCGTGCAACCTATCTCACAAAATCACGCCACTTCTGTATCGACCACGCGACACACGCCACGAAACCCTCGCTTTCTTCCCGCGTTTCTATGAAAATTGACCTCGCGTTTCGCGCCAACTACCCTGTCGCGCGCGATTAACGCTTCGATCTCGCGATCGCTGACCGTTTTCCCCATCGAAACGCTCCCGCACGAGCCCTAGATCAACCGGCTACGTGGTTCTTGCATAAATCATAGCCACCCGCGACCCGAAACACGCCCTCGACGCGCAACACGTATCGGAAGCTCGAAACTTTCTTACCGCCTGTTCCCGGCTATATTCCAGCTAATTGCCGGTGTAACCGAGGACGGAGTATGTAAGGGACGAGCGTGGGTGGGCTCGAAATCGCTGCGCGACAAGTGACGGATAGGGGCTAGTTTCCAAACCGCGGCTCCAAGTGAAACTGAACGCTAAGCGCGTTATGCCACCTCCCGGTGAGCGAGCTGGCGTTAAACGGGGCAAAATTAATGCCCGGTCGCCGTGAAAAGTTTTATTGGACCATTACCATGCTTGAATAATAGCCCTCTGCCAGCTGGGTGCCCGGGAACACGTGTGGTAGTATCTTTCCTTCTGTGAAACTATGGACCTCGGGGGTGCAACTAGGGAATTGAAAGTTTCTGTCACGCGACCCGCTTTTCTAAAGATACTTGCCGTGTTGTTGTTCCCATCCCACCGTCGTGCGAATTACTATGTTGGGGAATGGTTAACGGAAAGCTTCGAGCCGTGTCGTCGGGTCGGCCGAACGCGGACGCCTGTCTTTAGCGAACCTCCACGCTGCTCGTTAATTCCGCGATTCTCCGGCCTCGCGAGAAAGAAAGAACCGCGCACCGCGAACCTTCGACCTCGTTACCAATGAAATTCTTTGATTTCGCCCCGTCTTTACGAGGAACAGTGTGAAATATTCAGGCGCGCTAGCAAGCGCGAGAATTGAAGACGCGCGGGGCAGGCACAGAGGGTTGCGTATTATGTGAGCCCGATTCCGGGGATGTTTACCATAGCAAACTCATAAAAAAGGCTCCGGTGGACGTTTGTATAGGGAAACCTTGTTTACGGGTTACAGATGGGAGAAGATATTGAATGTGACCACATTCAGCTCCCTCAAACTTCTTCTCAATTGATTTTCTATTGCTTTCTAAAGTTTTGAGTTCGGTTCTGGTTCCCTGGAAAGTCTCGGGATATGCCAATGGGATATAAATTGATTTGTTATTTGTAGTCTCTGATTTGGAAAGGAAGACGAATGAAGTGCAGCCATATCTACTTCTACGGAGAACGAATGGAATTCACGTACTGGAATTAGTCAGAGCACTTCATATTATCCCCCCATGTCTTTCAGTCGAAATTCGCAGCCCCTATTCGTGTTTCTCGTTCCACCGGAGGAATTTAAAGAAATGGTACGCGAGTCGAGTGAGGGCGGCTCTAATTGGGCCCGCGGCGGTTCCTTCGATTTCCCGTGGATGTTAATAACCGCATTTTTTTCGAGTAATTAACTCGATGAGCGGGAGTTCGCCAAGTTGCTGGTCACGGAACGAATCATAGTCCCCACAAAACAGGACAAAAGGGTGGGGTATTAATTGCGAGGGAGGGGAGAGAAGATTGGGCAGTTCTGCGACGGGGAGAATCCTTAACGAGGAAACTTTTCTTTTTTTTTATCGCAGCGAAAATAATATGCCAGCAGAATAATATGCTTTCAGGACCACTGACATCGGGATCCCCGTGGACTGTCCGAATCTGATGCTGCTGTTCTACGTGGTTCAGCTATTCTTACGCGAGCTGTGCAAAAGCAGGAACCTAATCCGCATCGTGCCCATGGATATGGCGGATTATTACAGTAAGTACGACAGCCTACCCCTGTTTCACTAGCAGAAGCATGTCGGGTCAGGGTCACGTTGAGACGTTTAAATAAATTGACAACGAGACCCGGGACACCGTTCATGAATGTAACATCGCGTCCTATTGGACCCGGTTCCCGAGAACGCGATGGCGAGCTCGGTCCTCTGGCAACGTTGGGTCGAGGTTCCTAGCTCTATGATTACAGGACTTGTTTAAAAAGAAGAATCCTATCGAGTTTGTCTAGAAAGCACCTTTAATTCAAGCATATTACATAATTACTATATAATACTTTCACTGGTTGAAGAGTCGAAGAAAAACGAGCCGAGCCAACAATCCTCCCATGTTCATCGTACAATTTTCTTTTCTTATTCTCCTGCAAATTGCCTGCAAACTGCTGAGCCACATGTACACGGATGCATTTCCCGAGTAATCCACTTTTAATTCCGACAATGCGCAGCGAGAACTAAACCAAAGTTTTTATTAATGGGCTCCAGACACTCGGCCAGGTCCGTCGAACATCGGCAACGTGATGTCGCAGATTCTTCTCTGCAAGCAAATCCGGCCGGACTTCTACGAGGAGGAGCTGTGCAGCATCAGAAAAGACTCCGAGGAAATTCGCCATCTGATAGCCGAACTGCAGGAGTTTATGCCCCAGTCCGACGGCGATATAGGTAATGTCGTATTTCTCCCTAGCCGTTCACGCCCAACGTCCCTTATTTCCGCAGAATTTTATTTCACCACGCCGAGAACGCCTCTTGTTTCTCCCGATCCTCTATTCTCGCCCGCTCGGTCGAATTTATCCACCCGCTCGTTTCGGGGAGATGGTGTTACGGACATCGTTGGTTATCAAAGCGTGAATGCAGGGCGATTCGAAACTAAACTAGTGAAATTGGGAAAGCCCTGCAGACGGAAGTCGATGCATACAAACGCAGACATTGAAGTGCTCCCTTCTCAAGTTATGCCAGAGGTTATTCCGAGAAAGGATGATCCTTCTTATTATTATTATTTCGACTTTATTACTCGTTAACAGAAAATATAGTACATAAGGAGAAAGTAAGATCTCTTATCTTTCAGCTTTGCGAGTAGAATACGCCCCCAATTTCTGGCCACCTACTTCTGCCCGATTCTACGCAAAAAGTTTTCCAGACAGAAGCTATACCCCTTTCGCAACCCTTGGGCGCCGTTAATTCGATTACGCGTGCCCGCGAAGGCATCGATCTATTTATACCCTAATATCTCATTCTCCCTCGACATCCCTGTTCCTCCGCCACCCTATTACTCTTCCGGCCCCTGCCCCCTATTCACCCATCTCTAATCGGGTTACTCCAGAGGCCAAGGTCTGGATTTCAAAGGAGAGCGCGCTCTCCGTCCACCTCTCGCGAGCATTGTCTTGCTCCCTCGTGCACACGTTCCCATTGATCCCGCGGAGCAAACGTATTACCTTCCGACAGACTTCGCTATAGAAGTTCATCCGTGGCAATTCCCGGATGCTGCACGTCGACCTTAAGGCTGTCGTCTCATTTTTCTTACGGTCCGAATCAATCGAAACGTCCCTTGTAAACAGACGGACCCTAATGAAACTACTGCGGTTGATAAAAAAGAACTTGTACATAGGTGACATCTCCAGGTACTCTGTGTAGACGAACTGTTCACGCATAGCTGCCACATCTTCTGCTCTCTCTGTCTCTGCCGCGCTGTTACCACAGAGTTCCCGCTTTCGGTCGAGAAGTCTCGAAGGAATACGGCACGAGAGGTGCGTCTAGCGTCAGAGCCTCGCCGAACGTGGCATTAGCAATAATGAAAGATAGGAGAGGTCCGGGAGTGTAGGAAGTAAAGATGGAAAGATAGCAAACCTGACATAATTTGAACTATAATTATTAACGATATTACACATAAAATTTATTTGCAGAATCGAAAGCCCGTTTCGTTCAAAGCAGTCCGGTTTAAATTATTTTCCGTCAATTTAATCGGCAGAATCACTTTCATATTGATACGATGAAAAATAAAGAAATTCTGTTTCTGCATAATCGGCGATATGTGCATCGCCGAGCAACTCCAGCCGGCAGGTTAGACGGGTGAGCGATACAATGTCGCAAAATTTTTTTTTTAAAGAAGGACCCCGCGGTGCACGCAGAAGTCTCTGGGAAACGTGGCTCGAATGTACCATCGACGCCTCTGACGGATAAGCCTTGACGCCTCGTTCTGTCACTTTTCGAGCTGTCCTCAGTACACGATTCATAAGTTCATTATTAGTTCAACGTACGGTGCTTATTAGCGTTCAAACGCACCAGACCCGCCTGCGCGGATGTCTACTGGTGGCAACTATACCCGCGAAAACTTCCTTCTTGCCGATTCCACGACGAAAGTTGTCCGTCGATATAACGATGAAAGCACCACCGTGCTTCTCCGCCGGCCGAAAAAATAGAACGTCGCGGAAATCACGGGGCGTCGCGAGCTTCGATCGCGCGAGCGATAAATTCGAAACTTTATGCACCCATCAAAGGAGTTGCGAGTTAGGCGTGGAGAAGGAGAGAGCGGGAGGGAGGGAGAGAGAGGAATAGAGAGCGTGGGTGGAACGGAACAGGCTTCGACATTGAAGAGGAACCGGGTCAAGGTTGAGCGGAAGCAGGGACTTCCTACAGCATCGTTCCTGGGGCGCGAAATTTACGCTCGAGAGAGGCCGCGGGGCTGCAAGAGGGAAATAAGAAAACAAGGAGCTACTAGGTGGAAATTTCGAAAGGGAGTGCTCGTGGCAGGGAATTCGGCGCAGGGAAACGGCGCGAACGAGAAGCGAGGGAAAAGGGGACGCTCGGTTGACTCGCCGAGTGGTCGAGAGGGAAAAAAGCAGAGTAGCAGGAGCAGCGAGGAAAATTTTAAAATTCGTGGAAAGCCGTGTCGTTCCGCTTTGACGCACGATTTAACGCGCGAGGCGATAACGGCATGGGTACGCGACGGGAAAACGCCGGGCCATTATTTAACGTTAGAGATCGGGGTCAAGGACGGGTGGTAACGCGGGAACCCATGTGTGCTCGCATTTTCCCTCTGCCCGCCCCGGAAACGGGAATTCTGCCGGGAAAATCGAGAGGGTTGGCGGGGCGGGGGGAGGAGCGTGGCTCGACCGCGAGCCGATAAAGCGATTCGAGCTACGATCCGCGAAACAAACGCGGCGGGCGAGGCTAAACGAACGGCGTTTCGTATAAATCGGCTGGGGTTCGGTTACCTCAAACGCCGTGGTTAAGCTGTTGCTTGATTTCATTCCCAGATACTACCTCGATTTGCCGCGGCGGAATTAACATGTTCGGGTACCCGCGATATGTTATCTGCGTCGAGGGTGGTGCCGGGGGTCAAGGGCGCGTGGAATTTCATTCCTGCCCTCGTAACGCGGGAAAGCAAACCGCGGCGACCGAAAGAGGGGTTCTTGGCGCCGAGTGGAAGAATGGAATCGCACAAAGGGGTAAACAGAGGGGCATAGAAATAGCAGGTGACCAGGGTAAAGCGAATTCGGGCCACCCACGGCTTGGCGAACAAAGCAGCCGGGCATTAGCGTGATTTTTTTACCCCGTCGTTATTTTTGGATCACAGAGCGTGCATCGCCGAGGTATCGAGCACCCACGCAACCCTCGAAATCGAATGCGAGGCACTCGCGTGGGCATTGTGGTTTCTGTTTTCGGCATTGCTTTCCATGCAAGGGGGATTAATTACGTTGGAAGCTACTGACGAGGATATTTCAAATTTTGTTTGATAATTTCTTGATAATGCCAAGAATGAGAAGAAGTTTCTTACCTTACGCTGTTCCTCCTTTCGCGAATCTCGGGAAACGCCCGGCATCGATTCAGGGCCGTTCATCGAGCACCTATCGCAAAAAGAATCCAGTTGAGCTGTAAGGAAAAACGTATCGCGCCGAAAGAAGTCGTTATCGATCACGGTGCGATTGGTTTTTTTAAACCTCCAAGGAAACTTGAAAGCAGCCCTTCAATTAAGAGCGCGTTTACCCTCGAGCTTCCGTGGAACAAAATTACCCTCCATTAACTAATTACGCGGCCGAGAGCCGTCTATTTACCCGTAGTTTAGCGGGCTGATATTCAACGAACGGGGAAAATACTATTCCCCCTTTTTTGAGCAACGATTTTTAACAGTTAAGCCGGTAATCCTGTGGTAGTCGTAGGAGAGGAGCTCTAGCAGCGTTTCTCTGAAATCTGTTTAGAAATTTCAAGCAGTATCCGCGAGCGTTTTCGCTCAAAAATACCTTACATCCTTTGATCGACGATATTTTACTTAACCATTAAGACGGTGAACCGTGCTCTGTGAAAGGCTGGCAGTGGAACGGAGCTAAGAGAGATTCTGTTTGCGCGTTCGCAGAGAAGTACACGGCGCTACAGAATCCCGGAAATAAAGGGACCCGTATCAACGGCAGGCGAGCTCATCGATGGAATCAAAGCAACGACAGAACCGCCAGACAATCGTCCTACTTTCGCGGAGCTCTAAATCTCTTCTGTTGCGCGGCCAGAGCTAACTACGTTTAAACTAATCAAACGCCCTACACTTGCCCGCCAAACGAACGTAACTTTCGTTTCGTGGACACCCCTGACGCGAGACTGCGCGACGTCTGACCTCTCAGCAGAGTTGGGCATTAACTAAATAAAAAATTATTTAAATAACGGATCAAATAAGAGTTAGTTCAACTTTAGATTATCTGGCGAATAAAGTTACCTTTTTTATTCGTCGAGCGTGTCAACTTGAGCGTCGAATAAATTTTTCTACTTTAACTTTAACTTTATTCGAAATTGGAATCTCAGTGAAATGTTCGTTACGCTCAGCAGAATTATTGTCGACGCTCAGAGGCATGCGAAAGAAACCATACAAAAAAAAGCGTCGACTTTAATGTGTTCTGCGTTTCACGACCGTGAAGCGCGCGACATCAACTAAGTAAGCACTTACTTAGTCGATTAATCGGTAAGAACCTGACGCAAGCTTTATTTAGTTGATAAGAACGGATCTATAAATAATGTACAAACACGCGCAGACGCGTCTCTGTAAAGTGGACATATTTTTTTAAAAAAGATTTAAATTTAAAGAGAATTAATTTACGACGGAATCGTTCAGGGTTGAATTTTATCCGACTTGGATGCAACCGCGTTAAACGTTCGTATCGGTGACCGACCAATTACCTCCGTGAACAGATCGGCCGTTTAATGAATTATTATGTGTTCCCCAAGTTTCGAACCGCAAATAGATATTCAGATTTATGGAAATTATAGATTAGACCTCCTCATTCGTTTCCCTAATTGTATTCGAAACCCGAGCACTCGTATATTCATATGGTAAACTTTAAAAGCCGTAACTGATTCGTGACTGGTAACCGGCGAAACGTAATTTCGGAACTCAAACTTCGTAGATAATTAATGTCGAGGATACACGGTACAGGTGAACACAAACCAGCTCAAACTTCTCGCTGATTGCGCGCCGTTCGAAATAAAAAAAAAATGCGACGGGAACATATTGCATCTGAAAGTAGTAAACCAAATGCCAATCAAATTAAATGTTAACGATTCCAATATTCTCGTAAATGGACCAACGTACAACCACATATCGCTCGTTTACAATAAGAATGCCGCAACTACGCGTGTATATCTCATGTTCGAGACCTAGAGCTACCACATATATCAAAAGTCGTGTGGTTTTGTGATAAACTGTCGAGTTCGTAATTTCGTTACTTTTGAAGATACTATATCATTATTTAATAGTTTAGATTTCGACTCTTTCGGTTGCTTCACTTTTACAGCAAATGACCGATGGATATAATTCTATACACGGTTTATGTTAAGGATAAATGAGGCAGTCAGAGCAACAACGGACTAACCCACATTTTTTTCGAAATTGAATTAGTAGCAATAACGTATTCCAATAGGCTCTATTAACCATATAAAATAGGAAAAAAAAATTTTTTTTAATGTGGGTTGGTCCGTTGTTGCTCTGACTGCCTCAAATATATTACTGTATAAATGTTACAAGAAAGAAAAAGATATAAACGAAATCTATATATATATATACATGTACAGACATCTATATGTATACATGTTAAAAGTATCAGATTAGGCGTTGCACTGTTTTCTTTTTGGAAATTGAAGGATAGGGGTAGAAATGGGGAACAAATGGGTGTTGGATAAATGTATGGGTAGATTGTGGGTGATAGGGGAAGTGGGGTCAGCTGATGGGAACAAAGTTGAGACGTGGGGTATCAAGGTATTATTCCAAAATTTTCTCAATTTCTAAAAAAAAATCAGTTTGTGACACTTCATGGGAAATTACAACGTATGTACGTATTACTCGTAATGCAATTATCGGTGAAAAATAATAACCTATTTCCATTCCATTGTTCGCGATATTAAACGTTACACAGACATAGTACACGCAAGAAAAACTACTGTTTTGGAATTCATTGCATTTCAACGTCATATTAAATCTAACAAGGCACGATTCACGTATCGATTACGCACGATTGAAACATAATTCTGTGTTAAATATTCAAGGAACTTGAAAGCATGGTGATTGAAGTAGGTAATCATTATAATATATCGAAATTACAAATTGGAAAATCAGCGACAATGCATAATAATTAGTTTAACTGCCGCGTGAAAGGTGTTCGCGTGCAACGCGAGTAATCGAGTTCAGTTTTACTAGCCGCTATACACATGCGCCCCCAACACAGAATTCCAACGAATCGCCGAATGCGTTATATTGGATTTCGGAACCGCAAATTGAGTAGGAACCTGAGCAAGGACGTACGAAAATGGACAACACATACCAATTGTCGATTTAATTGGGAAATCTGCCCCGGTTTGACTGCAACACTTTATCACACTGCACAGAAAGACATCTATGTTACCGATGTGTCTACTTGTAAGGATCTCGCCCAACTAATCAAACCCCGCGCGTTTCTTTTATTTGGCGGTGCAAAGAAACTACGATTACTCCAATTGGATTCTCTATCGACGAAAAATATTATTGTATATTATATTATATTTGGAAAATAATAAATGGATAACGTATCTAAATATTCGTGGTTGATTTCAACTGACATTAGGTCCAATCTAAAACCGCCAAACTGCACGATAGGCATCGAATTTTTTCGATTTCCGTTACCTTTCATACAGTGCAGGAAGCTACTTGATTCCTTTCCTCTTGCGAGCGAAGTCAATTAAAACTTCGATATTCTTTACATCTGTCTGCAACGCTATGAAACTAAAACGTACCGAATATAAACAATATTTCACTTAACACGATCCGGCAAATCAAACCACCTGCATTGAACTATACTCGAAGCATGCAGCTCCCTCTAGAGATGTCGCTTTTAAAGTCGAAAGCACGAGTTGGTGTGCATGTGTGCATTCACTACTCCATATATACGAACAGCTCACGTTATATAATGGTGGACGTATAGAGCCACATTTGTCGTTCTTGGTTTTGGATTAAGCATCGTTGAATGCCTGTAACGATGTCTGTTAGTAGAATAATTGTAAGTACATCCGCCATGGCCACTTATTACCGTCTTCTACTTCCAACGAGTTATATTACGTTGCCTGACTTTTTACTATTGATTCGTTAATGATGGAATATAATCGTGTGACAACCTACTTGCTGAATTGATGGAATGAAAACATTCACGCCTCGGTCTACAGAGTATTGCATGAAAGTAATAGAGCTCGCTCCTTTTTTTAGGTCCGATCATTCTCCTCCAGCTCTGCTGTACAGCAGATGGTCAAGGTGCGTCTTTTGAATATATATTTAATACAAAATTATATAACTCGAAGTAAAACCATGTTCTTCGATTCATGGAATATTTTTTAATAGCCCCCGATCCAAGTCTTTGGATTAGAAGGACGATATGCTGTGGCACTTTACTCTGCAGCGACGAAGCAGAAGTCACTGCAAAATGTTGAGAAAGATCTAATCAAATTCCAAGTATGTAATTCCGAGTTTACTACTACTTTAAAATTAACTGCATCTGTGATAAATCGAGGTTTGTTTCTCGCGTTAGGATCTCGTGAAGAAAGATCAGAAGCTGAATGAATTTATAAAGGATCCATCGACAAAACGGAAGGTGAAGGTGGAAGCGCTCAAGTCAATCTGCACTAAGATCAGTTTGTCTAAAGAAACATCGAATCTGTTGGGCCTGCTCGCAGAAAATGGTCGACTTGGGAAACTGAACACTGTGATCAATACGTTCAAATTATTACTGGCTGCTAGCAGAGGTGAGGTTGTTTGCGAAGTAATTAGTGCGAAACCACTCGATGCCGAAATGAAGACTAAGCTCGAAGGAGCCTTAAAGGGATTCTTAAGCAAAGGCCAAACTATTCAGCTTAGCACAAAGGTTGATCCTTCTCTTATTGGAGGCATGATTGTATCGATAGGTGATAAATACGTAGACATGAGTGTTGCCACTAAAATTAAAAAGTATAGCGAGGTCATTAAAGCTGCAGCATGATCACTTTTTATAACATTCAGTACAGTAAAGAATGAAGTACTCGTATAGGCATTCACGAGTACAATGTACATCATTGAACAATAAATTATTCCAAATTCAATTACGCTCATTAAACTGTTGTTTCTCTTTCCATTCATCCCTTTTACACGTAAGATACATTTATTTTATTGTTTCTATGGACGTCTAATAAAAATGAAAAACCAAGTCTTACTGTTCTGTTAGCCCAAAACTTCTATTAACATTAATAGAAGAGAGTTTATTTGCAATTACGTTATGTATAAGCTATTACAGTTATAAATTAAACACACGTTTGCGAGGATTTCTATTAACATTTATATTATATTCAAAATACATATTGCTGTTGCTTTCGTCACAACTGTTAAAAAATGGCCTACTTAATGGAATGCCGTGAATGACGATGAATTCATAAAAACAATGAACTTATATGTCGTTTTAAAATGTACAACGATACACATATAATACTCCACCACAATAAATCTTAAAAAAGAAAAGATTTAAACACATGATCACAATTTGTTTTCTGCAAGAACACTTGCACTGTTTAAAATACTACAAAAAAAGGATAATGATACCATATGATATATGATCTAAATAAAAATTGACTTTGCAATTAATAATTACGAAAAAATATTATGCATGTCCATACTAACAAGTAGTACTCATTGAACATTTTGTAACTTTCTTCCCGATTACAATCGGAATACAGTATACTCTCGCTATGGGCTCGTGGCGAGCGCTTAACGATTAGCGCTCGACGATTCCGAGCCGCGAGAGAGAGAGGGAGAGAGAGAGACAGAGCGTAGGCACGTGAAACACGAAACTAGACAGAGTATCATACTTGACCTCTTTCGGAGCAGGCAGAACGACTCTTTCGTCCCTTCTCGCTCGCTCTCGACCGAATGACTCCATGAAGTGGTGAGGATAGCGACGAGCGCTTAACGGAAACAGTTGAGTTGAGCCCATAGCGACTCTTTACTGTAATACGAAAAGTTTAATCGTTACATTAGAATGGGACTAGAAGGTATGTTGTATAAACAAAATTTTCGTTTCGTGTTTAAAAATGCACACATAAAAGACCTTTGCTCCAATCGCGAAGTAAACTATACTCATTACCCAGATGTGCAAAGAAAGTGAAGGCACATCTTTATAGAACTTACTACCTATAAGCTTTCAATTAAAATTGAAGTAACTCATACACGAAATAGTTTGCTTTTTCAATATGATCTTACATTTCAACTGATGGTATGTTATTTTCCACTAGGACCCAATCTTCCTCCTCAATCGTGGGTGGCATTATAGATTCTTTTGATAAAACTGAAACCGCCAACATTTATGTAAATCCAAACGTATACGAATAATCAGGCACGCCAATTAACTTACACTTACTATGAAATTGGACTTCTAATTCATGCCTATCCATATCTGCTGTGTATGGCATCCTCGCATCTACATAATTACTCTGCAACGAAGGGTAGTCTAATTTATCTCGTAGAATCTTCTTTCTGCATTCACCTAAATCCTCCAACTTTTTTAACTCCGTTCGATAACTAACATCATCATCCCCGGACTCAGTTTCCGTATGATCGCTATGCTCGTTGTATTCCTCCTGATCGTCATCTTTTTCTTCTCTCGAGGTATCATTGGAATGTGTCTTACAGCTAATATACGTAATTGTGTCGATACACTGAGATACGTTGGAATTAGTAGCAGTAATTTGACTGCTTGTCATGTACTTTGATAAATCAAAGTCCAAGACGTCAGCTAAAAGCTTTTCTTTGTTTTCAACATCGCGTTGAATCGATTCCAGATTCCTATCAGTTTTCAATATGAAATCGTCATCGATACTTAATGTTAGTAAAGATGAATGGGTCGTCTTTGCATCATTGGCGTTGACCCGATCCTTGTTCAGGGCTGACAAGTCATCGACATCAGGCACCGACGAACAATTCTCATTCCCATTTGTTACTCTATTACGCGACTTTTTAATCTTCCTTTCTGGAGTGAAGACGACGTCTTCGAATTCTTGTTGACCAATTTTTTGGAATATTTGTCTCCTTTCGTTGTATTTTTCGTTTTGGTCGATACCGTTTGTTTTACAGGCATCATTTTGTTCTGTTGCCCCGCTAGTATCCACTGTTAACGAAGTATTTAGGTTTATTGTCGTTGTAGATGGTATTTCCACAGCTTCTTCAGCATGCACAATTGAAGTTGCATCGGCGTCAGCTGTGACAATTGGTACAATCCTGAAATGTAATATTCAATTTAGAATGGGCTGTGTACATGCTGATAAAAAATGAAACTCGATTATTTTTACACCTTACCCTACAGATTGAATGATGTGAGTTGGGTTAATTTTGCGGAAAGACACGGCTGGCACTATCGCGCTTTCTTTCAGTTTGGAAGTTAATTCTAGTATACCATTGGTAACAGGTTTGCTCATTTCAGCAAACGATGATAGTGGATCCGGTGTATTGTTTATTTCTAAAAGTTTAATCATTCTTAAAACTTGGAGCGAAGGTACGGGAAAACATTTACAGAGAAAATATCTATACTCCAAGTCATTTTAGAAGGAACCCGTTTCGCGCATGTAGAATGAGCTCATTGGCTCCGAGGGAGCGTTGGTTGGGTTATAGCCAATAGTAACTTGTTTCGGCACCAATGAGCGCCAACATGCGCAGAACAGGTCTGAACTTGTCTGTCGGTGGGTTCCTTCTTAAATGACTTGTACAATACCTGGCAAGAACATATCAGTTTCGGGATAATACGCGATACGTATGATGTTCCTCTCTCCTTCCAAAACAAATATTTCATCCTTGGTACAAGCAACATCAGTAACGCGGCGTAAGTCTGTTATAATAGACGTTATAGCAATAGTTGTGGGATTTACTACATATATAATATCGTCGCTGTACGTTACTAATAAATCATCACAGAACGGTAAAATAACACCAAACGTGGGCTCCCCTCGATTTTTCTTAGAACTCTCTGGTGCTGGATTTAGAAGTTCAACTTCTGTATGACCGGATCGGATAGCATCCTGAATAATACATTTAATGGTGATAACTGATGAAAATGAATTTAAAATAATACATTTTTACACAAACCTTAAAGATAAGTGTTTTCAACACAGTTCCAATTTTATCAGCTTGCCATAAACGTAGCCCAGGCCTGCTAGCATAGATTACTAAATCCTGTCCACAGTTTTGCCGAGAACCGAATACAGCTCCCAGCTTTCCCAAACTAAAATGTTTAATCGTTAGAGGAATGCTTTGATTCTACCATTACAAATTATTCCTTAAAAATTCAATACTAACATTTTACGTTCTTTCTGACCAACTTGTGTGACTTTTCCGTTCTCGTTCCTATTTACTAGTATTGTACGCAATATTGTCGAAACTAACAATGATCCTTGCTGATAACTAAGCTGCACCACAGCATACTTCTCGTTTAGCAATTCCGACGACTTTGACAAGTGCTATTGAATGATTGCCATAGAAGTTTATCATGAAAACTTGTAAAGAAGCACGTTTATTCTCTATTACATACCATGTAGAAATCAATTTCAGTCAGTACTACTAAACCATCCTGATCCCCACTAAATAATTTCATACCATTTTTAGACCATTCGACTGTTGTTACAGCGCTGTTATGCAAACCACTAATACTGTATCTTTCTACCTGTTTCTTCTGTTTTGGTTTCAAGCTATCTGGTAAGGAATCTGGTGGATTCTTGGGTATTTGAAACACAGTTACAACACCATGTTCGTTACCAGCAGCAACCATATAATCCACAGTCGATATTACTTGAATGCACGTGATTTTTGAATTAACGTTCTGGGGAAATGAAGCATCGTTAGGTATGAACACGAAGCGACCAATGGATCGAACGATCGTTTTGAAAATTACCTCGCATCTGAGCCTTTGTAAATCCTGCTTCTCTCTGTTAAACCAATACACTAAGCCGTGGTTAGTTCCAATGGCTATAAATTCAGGCACAGCGTCGACACAGGTAAAGTTGATGTTATGTGTGAACAGTCCATTCTGAATTTTAGCAGGTATCTGCTGTAGTAGCATCGCGAGGGGAGCCCATTCTCTTAAAGGGCCACCATCTTCGCACATAGGTGTTGTCATTGTAAGTGCTATATTCAGAATATTGAAATTCCATATTCTGTGTTAATTGTGTTTCAGAAATTACATGAAATACGGTGTACGGTTAATGTACTACTTAAGAATACTCGTACTATGTGCGAATAATTCGTAAATAAATAGTTTAAGGATCTCCTGTTCTGTCGAATTGCATCGCACTTTGCAATTTGTCAGTGACAAACTGCACTGTAGTATAATGATACTCGCAGAGAGACGGAACAGGTATTTACGATACAGTCATCAAAACAAATATATCACGAAGTATATCAAATTACCTTGTTATTGACTGAACGCGATTCGTAGAAAGTGTTACAGTATCATCGAATTAAATCTTTCCCGTCAGGCTGCGTAAAATAATATTCTTCGAATAAACATTGCAATACTTTATCCAATATCGTTTGACACTTCGGCAATCTGCATTCGCGATATATGTATGTGCACGCCTTCAGTAACCATAAACCACGTCATGTATAGAATAGGCGCAATTATGTTGTCGTTGCACCTCGTTGCACTTTATAGATTTTATTATTTTTACAGTTCACCTTTTACACGATGAATGTGTAATATAAATTAGTTCATTGCAGTGTAGGGACAAAAATATACTGTATTGATATTCCATGAATTAAAAGAAAATATTTTGCTCGGGATCTAAATTTCAGAAAATGTATAATACGAAAATGTCGAAAACTTTTGTCCACTATCTTGTTGTATAATTAGGAGATAAAGTTTAAGTCATTGTTTAATACTGTGCATTCGCGTATATATGTTTCCGATTGAGAAAAATACCAGAAAAACAATTACATTTTAGTGCGCGCTGTAATAGAGGCGCGGATAGAGCGCCACCAAGCATCACCAACGGATGCTACGAGCTTAGAGCAAACTGTGACCCTTGCAATTTCTGTTGTCATTCTGTGAAATTAAATTCAAAATCAAAAAAATAGGTAGGATTAAAATGAAACATTTGAACAAGTTTAGCGGCAAAGGAGCGATTTTTTAATTTATACCTTTCGGAGGTTTGTTGCACTTACTTAAAGGGCAAACATTGTTTCTGAGCCCAAGAACAATCGGATTCTGTTACCACATTCGTAATGAACTCCAACATTACCAGTATAATATCGAAATATTATCTGCGGAGATATTTTAATATTTCAAAATGAAATTTTTTTGTAACTTCGTAAAATTATATAATGTGCATTCGTACAAAACATAATCATCCAATACAAGTTTAGTTTCTTGCTTCAAGTATCGATCACGCGTGACAGTAACAATCAAATTTATATTACTTTTAATGCTATACACACGACTTCAATAATCAACAAAAAAAAATAGCGACTTTTAACCATAGGGATCGGAGTACAAACAGTGGATTCTATAACAAGACGTTCGAAACGTAATTTGCTATACATTCAACTTTTACGTAAGGAATCGGTAGAGAATAATTCAAGGGAAATTTGTTTCATATATAAAACGATTAATTGACCGACCTGTACAAACGATATCGCTATCATCTTTCTTCCATAACAAAACCCAAACAATTGACTTTCGCACAACATTAGGAGAATGTGGGACTTACTAACAGGATCGCACGTGAAATCATTATGAAATGAATTTAATTTAAACATTATACAGCCGATGACAAAAGTGTAATGCTTCCATTCTTACTGCCTGACTGGTTGTAAACTGTTATTCTTTTACAAGTATCTTATAATTATAATAATAGTATAATATTAATATTATATCAGACAGATTCACACAACGTTCGCAGTATGAAAAGTGATTTTTTTTCTTTATATATATATTTTTTTTGCTTCTTTTACGTTCTTTTCTGCTAATGTTTACGCTCCCCAATGACTAATACATGTAGCGCAAATACTTGGTAAATCGTTTCCGTTTAAAAGTGAAAAAATGTGTAAAAACGTGAACCTTCGATGCGACGACGGTATAGAGCATTATTCTGGGGAAGGGAATTTGCGTATTGTTTTTCACTTAATTTTTTTTCTCATTAATATTAATAAATTTTGGATTCGCTGAAATACTCCTAATTCCTGTCGGTGGCTCGGAGCTTCTCTTCAACAGCTTCCTCGGAAGCCTCTGATAGGTCTGTTGCCTGTATGTACTTTTGCACGCCGACCAAAGACTTTTTCAAAGCGTCGAAAGAACTCGAGTACAACATCTTCTTCTTGACTTTGGCCGTGTCAGGACACCACGACATCAAGAACAATTTCTGTTTCTTGGAAGCCTGGAACATAAACGAGGAACTATGTGAATATCCATGCCAGTGGTAGAAATACGATCTTTACATAACGCTGTATCGAAAATAGTGGATGCGTTACCTCAGAAGTACCCTGACACTGATGAGTGTACTCGAAATCGTAGAGGCCATAGCGACACTCCCCGGTACCGCCTTTCTGCAAATCTTCGAGGAAGTTGTCGTAAGCCGCGTCGCGAGGTCCGATCACTTCAACGTCGATTTGCTTCTCGTCCTTAATGTAGAAGATTACATATCGATGCTTTTTGTCTTTTTTAATCTCCTCGTACGTCGTCTTACAAACGTCGGCCACTGTTACTCCAGATGCCTAAACAAACAGAACCGAGCGACGGTTATTAATAAAATTTTATGCACTCTGGTTATTAATAAGATCGCACATACAGTGAACATTTAGTATATGTACAACAAGGAATTGACTTCTAGTGGGCAAAGAAGTAACAGAAGATTTCAAGTGACAAGCGATCCTTGCCGATACCGTAGAGATAAATCAAGCCTAATACTGAGTACAATGTTGCATAACGATTGGATAAAAACTTTGTTTATTAAACTTAATCGCACCTGTTGAAACCGATATCGGTGACAAGAGACTGACAACTCAGCATGATTCATAGAAGGCGTATCTCTAATCTCTACCGCATTAATTCTAACATACTGCTTTAATATTATTAAACTCGGTGGCGAAAAACCACAAAATTAATCAGAATAAACGCAATTAAAGTTAATTAAATAAATTAATTCGCTAAATGCGTCCATTGGTAACGGGTAAGTAGCATTTACAACTTTTCAAAGATTACAAGGTATCGGTAATCAGCTCGTACCCTTCCCGCCCCCGCCCAATACCGGCCATCGATCCACCGATCCTGCGTTCTACCGCCGCGCGGGGGAAGATTATCAAGCGTCGGTCATCTTTCTGCATTGCGAGAAAATAGTTGTTGACCGATGCAAAGGGGGGAGGAGGCGAGGAATTAGGGCCCTGCTAATATCGGCCGCTATCGGTATTACGCGGCGTGTTAGTCTGACCGTTTAAGCTTATTTCGCGGGCAATCGTGGGGGACGCGTACCGAAATAAAGTCTTCCCACGCACGTATCCGACGCTAAAAGAGATCCCCGACGTCCATTTCTAAAGTTATCCCCTTGCCCGCGGGCACGTGCCGTACGGTACACGAAAAAGGGATCCCCCGTTCGCTGGCGTGCGTTTCTTCCACTCTGTGAAAATTTGTGAAATACGACCATGACACCACGACGCGCCGCGCGATTATTCTGCGGGGAGGGAAGGAGAGGACGCGTGCGCGCACGCCGAAGAGGAAGGAAGACAGTCTTAAAGGAAGGGGTAATGCTACAGATGCGCGACACGGCACGCACGGAGTGAAAAGTTCCAAGTGGGATAGTAGTTATTTTTGAAACAGCTTTCGTCTAGGACCAACGCTTTCGGATAGAAAGCGTCTATTCCCTATTCGGATACCAATAAAAGCTCCTCTGCATACCGATGAACGCAAGCAGCGACGTCGCAGGAAAGATAGAGGTGCGAGGGTATAAACAAGAAACTGCAAAACCGCTAAAATTAGTCGTATAAAACGTAATTCGATATTTAAAGTTTAAAGCGGACCGTTTGCCAGCACACGCGCCTCCGAACGCTCTAAATTCTGTCATTCATTGAAATACACGATTTTACGTATGTAGGGTGGTTGAGGGGACTGAGAGGGTGCGCGGCTCTTCTTCTAAATTGAAATAGAAATATGGAATTACAATTAAGCGCGGTAGGTAATCATTGAGTCGAGTATCTATAAATTAAAATTTCAACCGAAAAATATGACAGCGGAGGAAACGTTTCTACCGGTTGGTAATCGTGTTTCATTGTGAATGCGTTTGAGCAAACGGTCGGAGCTTTGTCTACACTCGAGCATAATGAACGTGTAAGGGTCGATCGGGGTGCAAAAGGGTCCGGACGAAAAGTGTAACGTGGTTGGAGGATAGCCAATGGATGGAGGATGCAATTCCTCGGTCGATATTCTGGCACGACGGGGGATGCCGGTTAGGGCCAGACTTGGCTCCCTCTAGGGCGTTGTTGTAAACGTCTCTTGTGTGTGGCACAAGGTCAAACGGAAGATGATTCACCGACGAGCGAGAGACATGGTCGGTCGTTTGACTGGCAAGTAAACTGGTCGTTTACGTGTATGGCTTTACGCGCTATCGCCTGGTCGATTAATAAAAATAGAGCGGCGGAACACGTACGACCTTTGCTTTGCAACCATGGAAATGCCTTTCGAAAAATAATCATAATTATAGGAATCCGTCTACCGTTTGTCGATGTACGCAGCGTGTGTGAATCATCAGATTTTATTCATTTCCCGACGGGTACCTCTTAATTGTGCCAACTTTATTTTCTAAAATTACTGGAAAAGGAATACTACACGGAGGAAATATGCGTAATCCTGTGGAACAGTTGGAACGCTGTATCTTTTTTAACGGGTAACGTGGAGTAGAGAAATATGCGGGACAGTGCGAATAAGAAAGAGCGAATGAGATTGACCGTCGCAATGTCGAGGATAATCAGCTTATTCACCACGTTTACGGAGGCGTCAGTGAACTTTGAGAGTCACTGGCCTGCAAGAACCGACCTCCTTACGGGCTCATTGAATTTTTCCCTCTCTACCAGAACTCCTCTTGTAGTTCACTGTCATCCTCGAGGCTATAGTAAGAAAGAGAGAGAAAGAGGCGGGGAGGGAGGGTTAGTTTCATAAGGAAACCGAGCTCTTCATTACCAAGGATACAGCATCTGTATCGGTAACTCGTATAAATATTCCAAATTTATTCAGAGAACCATAGTTACTGCTTGCGCCAGTTTCACATGGTTAAGTCTATGTCACCAATTTGCCGGAAACGGAACGCGACTATGGTTAATTAATCCTTCCGGAATTTCGATAGATGCGTGACGTGTACAATGAATCACTGCGATTCACCGATCGCACAATAAATACTTTCGAGGGAGATCCTTTGCCCACGCGATTCGATTTAAAGAGCATCGATAATTCCGAGCAATTAACGACCTATAAAATAACAACGTCCCCAGCTTGGAGATAATTGCAGCCAATAGATAACACTGATAAACGAAAATGGCAGAAGGAAACTGTTCCGCAGCGCAATAGATTTATCTTTAAATAAACCACTAGAATTACGTACTCTTCGCACATACGCGAGTTTATTTCACACTTGTACACACGGCATGCAATTGCAGAATTTTTTAACAAAAAGGAAACGACGGGCAGGCGGTTAAAGATGGTAATGAGGTAAAATGGTACTCGAAGAGATAAAGTTTATATCGGAAAGGGGACAGTGTGGGATCGATAATGAAGTTCAATATTTCGACATCTTGCGCGAAGATTGGAAGGCAGTTTCGATCTGGCGTGATTTACGTCCGTTATGTAAATTTTTGGCAATTACGACTCAAATTCGAGAGAATTCTCGAGCTCACGACAAGATTGCACAACGATAACAGTACTCGAACGTATTTCGCAGCGTGCAACGAGATTCATGTAAAATATATGGAACAAAAGGGGGCAGGTTTCCTTAATTCGCTCGACCAGTAAGAAAAATTGTACGAGAAGAGTTCGCTGCGCTTATTTTTGCTTTCGCGATAGCAGATTGCGAAGTTCGAATTGAATTGAAGAGTCAGCACTGAATTATACACATGCGATGCGAAGAAATAAGATGATTAATTGTCGAAAGTATTACGATCAGGGGGGGGGGGGGGGAGACTTTGCTCCCCTATGCAAGAAACGAAGGACCGTTCGATCCTTGTGTAATTAAATACCACGACACTGGGAGAGAGAATTCACAGAGGTGATTACCATGCGACGCGATAAGTTACAACACAACAGGGAGCTTCAACTGTTCGACGACGGAGCGAATTTTTATCTCTCGTCACCGATCACAGTTGTTCTCTCCAGTCTCTGGCTATCATATCGCGAAACTAGGAATGAATCATCCGCTTCCTGGAAGCAAAGGAATCGCGATTGGCACGTAAATGTGCGCCTACGTGCGAGCAGTGCCGAGTAGTTCTCTCCTCGGCTCGTTGCTAAAAGAGCATGAAAATCGATGAGCACAGACGATCCCGAATGGTACAGTTCGGAATAAGGAAATCGATGGATCAGCTTGGCGAAAGTAGAAAGCGATCGTTCTCGCGGCGTATTGCCGGGACAGAAATGGCGACCGGCGCGTCTGCTTCGGCCATAACCACAAAGTAACCCGTCCCATCCCGTACCGGTTCTCGGAGGTTCGTTGACATTTTTCGAAGGGCGGATACATGCACAGTACGATATTTACCATTTCGTGATGCCGTAGCCGGTGAGAAGAATCACGTAAACAAGCACTTTTAACCTACACTTTCACGGGAGCCTCGGTTCTGGTGGAACTGAATAGGCGCAGTGTCCAGTCGCGGGGGTCGCGGCTCACGAACGAACGAACGAGCGAACAGAACGAACGGGAAGGGAGGCTCCCTCTCAGCCAGCTTTCTGCGAATCCTGTATCCCTACGCCTGCGCGCGCGCACTTCTGATTAACTCTGCCTTGATTGGCCGGTCTGTGGCTAACGAGAATTTATGTGCGTATTTCACGAAAAAATATCGTTAACTAATCGCGCATCGCGGCAGTCTCGTTCTTTTTCACGGTAAACCGATGGATTTAGTTTGCGTCAGCGTGAATTTTATTTCCAAGCCGGTAGCATCGGTTGCAGTGCGCAAGCGTTGTGCGACGCGGTCATGCCGGCCGTTTGTAATACTTTCAATTTCGGCTAGAATACGATTCCCTTATGGATTACCTTAAGGATCAGGTCGATAGGTGGGATGTTTGATAAGTTGGAACGGTTTTTGAACCGATTTCATCAGCAATGACATGTAATTTATGGGAATTAATCATCAATGCGACCTGCCGGTCACGCTAGCCAATCATCGCAAAGGACGTGGGGAAATTACCTTATATGGGCAGCGGCATGCAAGCGACCGCATACAGACGTCGCGCGTTGTTCCGTGCGCATGCTGCATATTTTGCGTGCGCACGACGCGCACTTAGTTGACAGTTTTAAACCACACCGAACCGCTATAGCACAATATTGGATGGATGGTAATTACGAGAACACTATCGGTAAATGATTTAAAATATCTCTGACGCGCATACTTTCCTTTCTATTTGCACCATTTAAGGATTTCTATCTTATTCAGATAGGAATGAGATTTAACTCGATGCTGAGTGGTAGAGGTACAATCTGTCATCGATGTTGTACTTTAGCTTTTTCAGCATTATAGAATCGAAGAATTTATAAATCACATTGAAATATTCGCATAAATATATTTTACCTCGAATATGACAAAATATGATTAAACACAATTTGGTATAGGCATGAAGTACGAGATACAGTAAAATGTTGAGTTCGAAGTGTTGTGGAGTACAAGTAGAATGTCATTGTAATACTGTTATCACTTATACAACTTAAAAGTATATCTAATACATTCAAAGATTATTTTTCTATATAACTAGTTGCTTTCTTAAACATTCTTTAAATAAAATTAATAGTCAGATTGCTGCTCTATACGTGATACAACTAAAATAGTGAACAATGTTACAGTCGTATAACGAACTATACATTAAGAAATACAAGGAATGATTAATGAGAAAAATGATGTATTCTTATATAATTTAAACCAATGAAGCTCTTACCTCCTAAAAATTATAACGTTTAAGATTCCCATTGCGTAAATAAAAATATGAATTTCTCTACAACTTTTTAATGATATACTGTCTAAATACATGTATGTACAATTTTGGCAAATTTGTAGATAATGGCAAACACATGCTTCATTCTGACAATATATTCTAATTAGCATTCTGTATAAATATACGAGTAAGCATCGATTATATTTATGAATTATCATATCTAATAAGTATCGACATCTTGGATAAATAAAATTTCACACTGAAATTCTATATTATCCAATAAATATTTACTTGTTTATTTTGCCGTCATTAGATCATCTAAATTAACTTCGTATAAGTATAAAGAAATCCATATCCTTTTATTTTAGAGTATAAAATTCTATTTATTCAAGATATCATATTTATGATCACATAATAAAAAGAACGATCTAGTACACGGATACAGTACACAGAAAAGAATACCTAATTCTCTTTAGATATTAGTAAAAATCATATTACCACAATATAATTATTAAATATCTATTCAACTTATTACACAGTGAACTTAACAATAATTATCGGATTAATTAGACGAAAGAAAAGTATACATCTAAAAATGTTGTGTTTGTCATTGTATATGTGTGTGTGTATATATATATATATATATATATATATATATGTATATATATAAAAGAATTTAGCTATTTAAATTATTTGAATTGTTTAGGGAGTATGTACAAATTTTCGCTTGAGAAACATACTTCGAAGCTTCAATGGCCAAATTATATTGGCGGTAGTTTTGCAGTGTATGCAACGCTTGTAAAACACTGCAGACGAATAAAAAAATATCGATAGGTATAATGTTCTTACAATGTTTTCGCACGAAGCAATGAGCCATTAGCATTCTAATAACTAATATCGTCGCACAATTCAAATTTCTATAACCTTTGTTTTTTTTTATTCATTTTCTTTTTTGCCATGTGGCGGCCACTTTATTGGCAATTAACATGCGGAACACGGGAACGTATCGCGTAGCAACGTACGTAAATCATGATTAGTATATTTATGGTATAGACCGATTGTTGATAATGAAATCATCTACTCGACATCAATTTCCGTTGAGAAATAAATATTTTTTGCGATATAAGTTTATTATCTTTATGGTGGAGGATGAAAATGTAAATGTATCTCTGATAAAAGATAGAAAACCACATTACTGAAGCAGAAAGACAAATGCAATTACAAAGTTCATAAATAATTCAAATCGTAATACTTTTTCCTTAAGTACTCCTTAACGGTTTTTCGAAGAACAAAAAATCTTTCAACGAACATTGAAATTACATTCTTTTGTACAGAATGCAGTAATTATGATCTTGTGAATACAACTATATGGTAGGAACCACCTATATCTTCTCTAAAAAGAGGAGTCATCATTTATAACATGAAGAAAAAACCTATTGTTATATGAGAACTATACATAAGCTAGTTTCTCAGCCAACTGTTACAAGATTTTTTCTTGCTTTTACAATTATCCAGATTTGTTCAAGGACTAATATGTGTCTTCGTAACTACACGATAATGTTTGCAAAACTAACAGAACGTTAGATGAGCCCTCGTTTTTTCTTATAATCTTCTAAGTTCAGTGATCGCCGAGGTCCTGTATCTTTAATATTACTAATTGGCTTCGGCAATACACTGACGGGATTGTCTGTAAAAAAAAAGAAGATACATTACGTCCCATAAATTTGTTCCGAATAGATGTTAGAAAAGATTGAATACTGATGCTTTTTCTACAAGACTTACTCGGAATTGGTACTTCCAAATCTATTGTAATATCAAAATCATGAGCGTTAAATAGATCTTCAGTGCTTTGTTTCTTCTTTGTTTCTTGTCCATTTTCTTTTTCATTACTCGCCGCTACTGCATCAGCTTGCTGGGGAGTTGCTTTCTCATTCGCTGGAGCGGTAGATGTGACTTCCTCATCCTCTGGTTTGTAAACCATTCTTGGTTTTGTGCTTCGTCTGGTAAATGGATCATCTACCTTTTTACCTTTATTAGCTTTAATCTCTTCCTGCAATACGAAACATACATATTAAATTGTATAAAAATTAATCACTTGCAATACCATTAGAATACCGCGAAATCCGTATTATTAAATTACCATAATAGCTTTCTCCGCCTCTTCGACATTCTTTTTCCGGTTACGGTCATTAATGTAAGATATGCTAGATATCGTTGCAGTGCGCATTTTATCAAGTTCGGAAGCTCGTTCTTCAAGCTCGCCCAATTCTTGATTCAGTCGAGTAGCGGTTTCATCGTCCCCTCTACAATTAGCTGCGTCCCTTTCCCGCATAAGCTGCGCCTTTTTCATTGCATAATTATATGGATTTTGTTTGAACCTTTCCTTCTCTCGCACTATCTTCTCTATATCTTCTTCTTTGAACTCATACACTAAAGCTTCTTTAATGTCTTTTAGTTTATGCTCAACTTCTTCAAACGTAGGCATGGATATCCCTTGCAAAGCGCAGGTTTCCTTCCATTTGAAAAACTCGGATTCGGTGAATTCTTGATTTGATACGAACTCTAATCTAAACACGCGTTCCTGGGCTCCGTGCCTTAGCTTCAACCCTTTGTTGGTCCTCGTCCCGCCAAGCTGATAAATCTTTCCGGTTTCGCAGACACCACTTATTTCAGCTACTCTATAGACAGGTTTCCCATTGTTGTTTCCAATGCCAATCCTAACGAAACAACCTTGTACTACTCTATCAAAGAAAGGTAGATGCACGAATCTCTCCATTTTATGGCGAGATAATCTAATTTTATTGAGATCCTCCTTGTTAGTGACGTATACTGGTTTCTTGGGTTTGGTCTTATTACTAGTGACGGATCTGGAAAGATGTACATTTGATTATTACCGAGCTGCCATTTTTTATTAAAAAAATAATAGACACTGACTTCTTATCGTTGTCGGAATCTGAGTCCCTGCTGTCACTCGAAGACGATCTACGATGAGACGATGGCTTTGCAGTTTCTTCATCTTCACCACTGTCCGACGAGCCACTATCATCGGAATAGATATCGGATGCTTTAAGCTTTGTTTTATTTGCACCTCCTTTATGATCATCTTCTAATTCTTCCTCTTCGATGTCTTTTGATTGTTGTTGCTGTTGCTCTATCCTCTGTTTCTCTTTCTCCTCTGATAAAAGGGGTATAACGTATTTATGAAGATGGATAATCTTTAAATGAAAGTGTGAGAGTATAATTTTTTTGATACTTTACCTCTTTCTTTTTTCTCTTCTCTTCTGGCCTTTAGGAGAGACATTGCATGAAATTTCTTATCTTGCTTTTCCTCTATTGTCTTCTTACGATCTTTGCTACGTTCTTTAGGATCCGGTGCTCTATCGACTTTCCTTTCTTCAGCGCTCTTCTCTTTCTTCCTTGATTCCTTCTGCTTTTTCATTTCCTGCTTCCTTGCCATTCTCAATTTCTTCTCAATCTCGAATCTTGTTTTCATGATTTCACGCTGTTCAATGCGTTTAAAGATTTCCTGTTCGCGTTCTTTCTCCGTCATTTGAGCAAGCCTCGCCTGATCTTCGGCATCCCCCATTAACTTATCATCGTAGCCGTCATTAAATTCCTCTTGGCTGAAATCAGACACACTGGCATCCGAATCTGAAACCTCACCTGCAAATACAAATTATTTCTTAGCTTCGTACGATTGCAAAGTACATATAGCATTTTCATATCGATTTTGCATTTTAGCATAAACAATTACCTTCTTCTGGTTCAGAGACCTTCTCGGGTTCCTTTTCACTGGCGCTTTCCTCGCTGCTAGACTTTGTCATCTTTCGTTTATTTCGTTTAGTTGGCACTTTCTTCTTCTTATTTTTACCAGCCTTTGCACCCCAATCATCGTCCGAATCTGATGTATCTGAATCCCGTTTGCCGTCCTTTTTAGCAGTTCCATTGTCTTCGTTCGATTGGGAGTCATCCTGAGTCTTGCCTTTCTTCTTCTTAGCAAGCGATAATAAGTCCTACCGCGAAGGAGAAAAATTTATCAAAACATACAACAAGCCAAACAAGATTGCCACAAACATAAATGTTTTATAGTTTCCCGCGTATTCGAACTTGGAACGACCACTCTCAGAAATGAAGTATATATGTGTGAAGTACTGTAAACTTAAACGTGCATCATCTAGTAGCGTGAACAGGTTATGTAAAATAATCTTCCCGCGTACATCGTTCCTCGCGATACGATTCGATAAATGCAGCATTATTATTGAAATCAGCTCACTCGATTTTCAAAGCGTGAAAAACGAGTGGGAAAAAACGGAAAGCAGAAGGGTATACAACATGAGATTTATATGGTAAGGTTATATCATTTACATTATCCAAATCCGAACCACTTTCCGACGCACTGCCGCTACTATCTGAATCTATAAGGGCCTGATTCTTTCTCTTTGGCATCGTCACGAAAGTTTACACGCGGAGATCGTGAAAATTGCACGCCCTCCTAACAAAGGCAAATCTAACGTCATGCAAGATATACAATAAACTAGGAAGACCGCGTAGAACCCAAGGCGTTAAACATCACGCCGACACAGTAGCGGTACCGCGCGCCATTCCGATTTCATCAACCTAGTTTTAAACTTCAACTATTCATTTTACGTCCCGTTATATACGATTATTCCGCATATCAATCGGCAATGAGCGGTACAGAAGACGCTGGTATCACGATATTCCGTTTCTCTGTGATAATTAACGAATCCTCGTTCTAATTCGCGCGACGATTCCGCGGGTGTCGGGTTCCCGGGGCAGGGACATTCTCCTTCACGCATTGGCAACCGTGGATGTTGAATGTTGACACTTTTTGCCGTCAATGGCGTACGTTAGACGCACCTGTGTCGATGTGTCAGAGAAATTTTCTACTATATTGGATTTTGTATGACGTTACCATCTAGCAGTGAGATGTAATTATAGAAGTGGCATTTACGAATTAATTGTAATAGGTAGTAGTGTCGTAGAGAATCTGAGCATTCTAATTACGGATGTTTAAAATTAGAATGCTCAATGGCTGTGAATATGGAAGTAGAAAAGAACACATCCAAAGAGGTTGACACTCAGCTTTTGGCGAGCAATTCGATGCAATTTAATGATGACATTCGAAACGACGACGAAAACGTCCGGGATCTCGGGGATCAATTTTCACCTCTCGAGAATAAAACGATCGATAGCGAGAAATGCGGCCGCACCGTTATATACAGGCGACTCGAAGATCCTGACATTTACGCGAAGGGTCTGGACGACAATCGGTTATCGAACAATGAGAAAGAAGAGGAATGTATCGGAAGTAAAGAGAAAGGAAAGGAATCGTCGAACATCCGAAAAGTTTCCAAGAATGACTGTAACATCCAACGATCAGAGGTAACGCCAGAAAACTCCACCGATGGCTGTGTATCTCAAGCTCCATTAGCTTTTACAATTGACTTTGGCAACAAGGAGATGGATACGACCAAGTATCAAAATTTATTCGAAAGATATAACGCCAGACATAAACGAAATCTTTCTATGTCGAAGGTAGATACCTTTATTTCTTTCAAATTGGAGTATGTAGAATTAAGTGGATATCTTACGATGCAAACAGAATTCATTGTTTTGTGGATGGTTTTATGTATGATTTAAAGGGAATGTGCTAAGAGACGGATGAACTTTTCAGGTAGAAATAAATTCCAAGAAAAGTGGTACGTCGTTCTCTTCCAATTTAACGCAGAAGCAAAAGGTTTCTAGTACACATTCCGAGGGGTACTTTAGTAGCGAGGATGACACGAAAAGGAAAACGGATCAGTTATCGGAGAAGCTGAAACAATTAGGTGATATTGCTTGTTTATTTGTGGATGTAGATATTATGGAATTTTGTTTTTTTTTTTAAACTGTAAATAGTTGGCTTCGACTATTATGTTCTTTAACATGGGATGCATTTGTTACACAGATGGGAAATTAATTTTTTTTCATAAGGATCCTTCCTAACATTCACTAGTAAGACACTTCTAACTTTTAGCACAAGTTAATAATTTTGTGTAACACATTTAACTTGCAATGCTCGAAATAATCCTTGATTCTTTTGTAACCATCGAAGACCACTTCCTTTTGAAGAACAAATTCTGTATAATGGAAGACTATATCTGTAAAGTATGAGTCATGATGAAGTCACCTTTACTATGCTTTTTAATATTCCTCTCAAGCACTTCGATACGCTCACAGTATGTAGGCTGCCGACATTAATGATTTTAATATCAGATTGACATTAAAACTTTAAGCTAAATTAGATTGGAAGATTGTTCGACTATCTTTATTATATATTTTACTATTTCATTATGGTATTTTGTATGTTTTATAATCGTGGAAAATTTTGCGCCTTTTTAGGTTCAAAAGTATTTTCTAAACCGTCTCAAGGTGTAAAAAAGTCTGCTTCTGCTGTGAAAGTATCAAATTTCCAGAATAAACAGGATTCTATGACTAGATCTTTCGAGCAGGCGAAGCAAAGTAAACGTCCGCATAAGAATCTCTCTTTAGAACTCGGTTACACAGAAAGGACGCACACAACGTACTGGGTGCCCCAGAAGTCTGCTACTATAAACGATTTAAGTCGGATTCAAACAAATAATTACGACGACGATGGTGGTGAGAAATTATACACAAAAAACATTGACCCGGAAGATGATTACGGACATTCGTCTGATAATACCTCTGATAAGGTGTCCAACATCAATTACGCTAGGAATAAAAATATTAATACGAAAGAACACAATTTGTCTAGAGTTAGTTACATGGTGGAAGTAAATCCGGACGAACCGGCTGACACCGATATAGATACTTTTAATGTTAGTAATGTCGATGGAGGTTCGGATGGCGCGGTTAGCGAAGCGGGCACATATACGGTACATAAGGATTATACCGATGAAGAGAAGGCAAGGATGGATATCGACAAAGTATTCAGCGTTGGTGTTTTAACTGAAGACGAAAACAACGAATCATGTATTCATAGCTTTAAGGTAAACTAATTGTACATTACGCCTTTATTATGTAGTACATAATAATCTCCCTTTATTAACAGTTGAAATATGTTTCTTTCGAAGATGTGTGTTTCAAGAGACAACAACACCTGGATATCGGAATGGGCTACTCAAGTAGCGGAACACAATTCTCTTCCACCGGCGATCGGCGGGCCGACCGGGCGTACTCCTCCACTAAGTCCTTCCAAAATACCGTCTCCTATTCATACTAGATCTCAAAGACTGGCTCGCGGTCGCAATGTATGAAAGACTCGTGATCGGTGTAATGCTATTACGCGCGTTTATCGGACTTATATGACAATGAACATTTCTAGGAACAAAGCGACAGCAGCTTAGATGCAGAATCGTACTTGCGCATAAAAGAAAGAATTGGTTTAATGTCGAACCAACAAATACTCATTGATTCTGGTGGAGAGTCGGATGACGATACCAGTAACAGTTATCATACGCCTCCGCATAGTTCGCAACGAACGCCAGTACACGGTACTTTGGCAAGACGGGGAAGCTTATCTGAATCTCTTTTTAGAAGGATTAACACCAGCGAAAACAGGAGGAGTATTCGTAAGTATTTGAGTTCAAACAAATCGAAGACTGAAGACGTAAGCGCTGAGCCCAGTAGTCCGTCCAAAGATATGGCTTCGCTTCATTTAGGAAGACGAAGTAGTTCCTTGGACAGGTAAGAAAAGTGATTTTTATGAACGCATATAAAGGGCAATCTTCGTGGTTATAGATAGTACAGAAATATTCGATTTCTTATGATGCAGGAGAGAATATACATCCGATACAACTGAATCGAATACGTCCAGAAGAAGTAGCGTGAAGTATTATCAAGACGATGACGCTAAATATACAAATAGCCCTGTTTTCAATCGCTTAAGACCATCTACTCCGAAATTAACCAACAGTCCAATTGTAGCTCGTAAGGCAGTTACAAAAATCGTTAATTCGCCAGTGTTGGAAAGGACTAAGCATTTGGCAAAATCTTCTCCGCAAGCTAAAAACATTGGGTACTTTACTTGTGTCGAAAACAGGTATGCATGTGACGAGAAGCCAAGAATATCATATATATATATATAATACTAAACGGTTTCATTTTTTCAAGTCCGTACATGCTAAGGAAATCCAATAGCACTGCAAGTTACGATGAAGGAAGCATTAGCTTTAATAGCAAAGAGACACTGGCGAAAACGAACAATGTGCTGCAGAATAGTCCGAATCTCCAACGTAATCTAAATATCCAAAGATCGTGCAGTAACGCAAATATTAGAAACGTGAAGTCTCAAAGTCATTCATCTCGCCGCAGTAGCTTTAACAGTAGTGACATCGACAGAACATCTCCGGGAGGACGATGCCTTGTAGCATCTGATAGCAGCAGCGAAACCGGTGAACAGCAGGTGAAATCATCGGTAGCCGCGATGTCTTCTGGGATTAAATTAAATCGAGCTTTTAGCATAAGAAGAGCTAGGTACTTATAAAAACGGACAGTACGCCAGAAGTAGTTCGTGTTCTATTGTCTGTTTAAAATTATGTTTTACGATATGCATAGATTGAACTGTGAATCTGATACAACGCCAAATACAACTCCCGAGGAAAGACGCAGAAGAGCTCAAAGTGAAGTAAAGACAGCACCCGCAAATAAACAAAGTTATCATCGAAGTCGCGCAAGTAACGCGAATACGCATAGCAAAGAACCCTTGAAAAAGTCCGAGCCTATAAAACCCAGGGCTGTATCTATATCAAGGACCGACAGTACTAGAATTAGCATGAGAGCGCCTAAATCATCTCATGTAAGTGACTTTACCTGCGGACTCATTTATATGTATCACAGTATTTCGTCATTCATGATACATCGTAATACTTTTAGTATGCTCCTATTACACAGCGGCCCAATCAGAAAGGAAATAAGGATCAGAAGTCTGGCAGAAGTAACTCGACATTAACATCGAAGGAAGTGGAGTTTCAAAATTGGAAAAGGAGAAAGAGTTATGATCCAATGAAAGCAGCTGCCGAGGGCAGGAAGAAATTAGTTGATAACTCGAAGAAACATCACAGCACGGAAGATAGTTCGGGAAAGTAAGTATTCATTTACGAAGTAGCATTGGAAACAGTTAAATTAACTTTTGAAATTGTTAATGTGTTTCCAGCCACGATAATTCTGTATTACGGTCAGCAAGTTTTCATGGAACCGGGGGCGCTCTTTCATTAGCCAATGAATGGTCTGACAACGAATTAAACTTTGCTCAGAACGATAATCAAGTACCTCCACCGTGTAGTCCACAATTGGTAGATATATACACGCATTCTTCTCAGAAGAAAGCATGCCATTGTCATAAATAATTGTTAAACTTTTGATAAGCAGGAAAGCGACAGTGATCTCGAAACATCTTATTATTTACAAGCAACGCAGAATGTTGTAACAGCCATGTCGGCTCGAATTACAGTCTGTCGTTCACCTTTAGTGGATTCAGATAATGAAAGCGACGAAGACACTAGTCATAGCCTACATAAAAATATATCAAAAACATTGCACCAGCCTAGCGATACGGAGAGTAGTGACGATCGTCAGCCTAACACACAGACTGCTATCTCAAACACCAAATATAACAGAGCATTTAGGTAAAAGCTTGCAATATCAAACTAAACCCGATGCTATCGATACGCATGTTCTAAGAATTTATTTGCAGCTTACGCAGAGCAAGATTAGATCTACAACCAATGAAACTACCAACAAATGTAAATAAAAGTAAATCGGTCTCGCACGATACTCGGGGGAAGTCAGAATCTGTTACAAGCATTAGTAGAACCGATTCTGGGCGCTTTAGTATGCGATCGAACCGACCTTCAAACGCTGTACGTATTTCTTTCCACGTAGAATATATAAGCTTCTATGAAGCGCATTCTTAAATTACTTGTTTCACTATTAGGGCCCAAAACCAAAGCCAAAAGAAGCCAAAAAATCAATGGCGCCGAATGCAAGGGAAATTGAAATGCAAAATTGGAAGCGTCGCAAAAGTTATGATCCCATGAAAGCAGCAATGGAAGGGAAAAAGAAAGCAGGTTTGGCAAAGAAAACCGCGAACTCAAGCCTTTCTCCGAGGTAAGCAGCTGTTTGTATCTGCCGATTCAGGAAATAATGTAAAAGCATTCCGATTTCTTATTAATATGAAAAGTAATTATTTCACTGTGTTGTTAGGACTGATAGCGATCGATAATCTAATGATAGAGACCATCGATACAAGCAAGTGGTACGAAACAGACTTGTTTGATTTTGCGATGTAGATTTTTTTAAGAGGTACCCCGAATAAACGTAACTTTCAATGTCGTTGCTAGTTCTGGCCTCTTCAGAAAATCATATTGCAGCTGCTGCTTTTTCGTTTTATTTACTGTTTACATTAATCCATTGCTTATTACAATTTTACAATGCACTATTAATCCATGAGTACTATGGATCCATCACTATTTCATATAGAAAGTTACGTTGAATATATATATCTTTTTCTGTTTAATATCCGTGTTCATTCTTTACTTCATGAAAGAATTTTCAACTGAATTATCTTTTAGCGGATTCAGCTCTAAAACTGTTTACTCGTAATATACACATTTCTTTATAAGCGTGTGAAGCAGAAACTTCAGCCTAGTTTGTTGTGGCTTATTATTGTGATACACAGCTAGATTCATTTTTTAAGCCTCGTTTATCGATTGATTTTGTTTGCATGATTCAAGAAAGAACCAAGCATATTGAAGTGTTTCCGTTTTTGCACTAGTTTGAAAGATTTATCCAACAATTCACGATTAATGTAAATAAAAGAATATCTTTCAAGCTGTTTCCCATGGAGATTATTATAGAGATTTAATGAACAAAGTTACTAAAGTTTCTACAGACCTCTTATAGAGTATAGATCACAAGTTCCAATATTCTCAAAAAATTGCGTCAAGTTTGATTTAATAAATGGTTCTTTCTTTATAGTTGTAGCCTAAGAAAAATATTATTCGCTTTGGTTTTAGTCATGTTGCAAGATCACGCAGTTTCCATGGTTCATCAGGATTCGGAGTTAGCGATTGGAGCGACGAAGAGTTGGCTATATCTGCGGACGAAACTGCTCTTTATTAAAAGCTATCGATGATATTGAATGAATGAATCGACTATAGTGATCAAATGTACATAAAGGATAAGGAACTCGGTTCTTACAGAATTGCTCTATAAATAGTTCTATACATTTAAAATTATATTAAATGGAGAAGAGTGTTAAAAAATCTTTTCTATATTAAAAGATTCTATTTTTTGCAACTTTTAACATTAAGAAACTATAGATCTATATGGCTGTCAGTACTGTTTTAAGTTCAAGTATCACTGTTCAACAAAATTGATGCATACCTTTGTAATATTAGTAACCAGATGTTTTCGTATGTTAATTCCTTTCTTTCTCACAATCTGAATTCTGATACTGCATATTACAATGTGTTGTGTCTAGTATCAAATGCTCTGTAAATAGGAAATGAAGGCGCCAGAGTCCTCCGAAGCTTGTGGTAAAGAAACGATCGATCATAGTTCCAATGTTAGGGCCTAAAGGTAGTGAATACTAAATACACAGAATCATGTGTTATTGGTTTAATTGCGATTGGACCAATCATGTAGTGGTATAGAGGCATCGATATCTTCGCGTTATAGTTTTCAGTATGACTGTCATTCGTTTATTTAAGTACATGGCGCTATTCTACATCGCATTGCTCGTTACAGTGATTTTATAAAATCAAGTCTATAGAGTATCGCGTGCTCTTTAATTTACTTCAATCAAACTTTACTGTTTCTTTATACAATAGCATTAATACCAATATATATCGATAACAGTACCAAAAAATTGTTAGTTTGTAATAAATACAGACATATTGCTTGATAATAAATTAGGAAAGATTTCCATACACCATTAACTTGTATATGAGCTCTCTGCATTTCGATATAATCGTTGATGTACGCAAGGAAGCAATGCTACTTGCTCTTGAGATGTGCAATGAATTATTGTAATTACTTTTTACATCCAATAATTTAATAGTTATTGTGATCATACTATGCTTTAAGATGTTAGTACGTATTAAAGTATTATATTTTATTATTGACCAATTGTACATCTTTCCGTTCGCTGCAAATTATGTAAATATTAGGAGTTTTTCAATTGATTATACAAACGGAATCTATCTTGCGTACTTGCTCGATGAGATTTAAGGTGGTCAATAGATCGATATTGATCTGCATAATTTAGAAACGATACTAAGCTTATTAATGCATGATTGCGAAGAAAAAACTTAATATGTACTTGTTCAAAGGTTCATATCGTTTGGTTGTGCTGCTTGTTACTCTATTCAAAATTTATTGATCACTTCAAATTCTACGAAATTCAGGCAGATCAATTCTTTGTATGTGCTTGCTCTGGTTCTATTCAAACATATTCCAGTTTTACTGCATAATTTTTTAAATAAATGTTATTTATTTCGTCCGTAATTCTAAAGACGAATGATCCTCTGAAAAATGTTACCATTTTATTTGGTAACACTTTGGAGATTGAAGAATTACATATCATTTTGTTAAAAGTTATGCAGTAAAAAAAAACGGCATATCGTATGATACGTATAAAAAGAAGAAATATTGGTCAATGAAATTGTAACGTGTTTTATTAAAAGTTTATTTCGAGAAATTTCATTTACCAAGAAGAATTGTATGTTCTGCACATTATTATTATTGTAAAAATGCACTTTGCCTTCTTTGTATCTTTCGTTTTAAATAACCTAAGGAGGTGCTAATTGTAAATTTTGTTTAATTTAGTTTTCCATATCCCACCTTTCCATTCAGTCATAGAACGTTAATTAATTCGTAATGAATACAGATATAATTTAATATTTAAACGTTAATCGACTATAAATTAGTTTAACTCGATAAATTTCACATTTGCGTGTGGAAGGCTATAAAGCCTTCTTCGTGCGCGAATCATTATTCTGCAAATGGTGCGAGATAAGTTTTATGTTATAGGATAATACGTTTATACTATACAGATTTCTAATGTCATGTTAAAGATATTTATAACGATGCATGTGCATAGCGTTGCTGCATCTTGTTTTAATATGGGTATTCATTTCGTGTTCGTCCTTCCAATGAAAATGGGCTTCCATTGTGAAGATTATTGTGATTGCAAAACTATTATTACATATTATCGTTTACGTGAAATTGATAATCGCTCTTCTATCGTCCTGCTTTACAATTGCAAAAGCGAAAATAATATGGCTGCCATTTATTATTCAATGATCGGATATTTTCGTCACTTTTTCGATATGATATAATTCCAAATAATTCGAAATTTAACGAAACGATTCATTGTTTTTGTAGCAGTAAAAGATAACCGGTGACATGAAATTATTACAAAAAGTCATCTATTTTGCAATGGCGGTATCATGTTATACATTTTTTAATAAAATTGTAAAAGTCATTTACATGCGTAATGTTTAACATTTTACAAGTTTCAGTAGACAAGTTATATTGCTTTATTAAATGCGATATATCATACGACTTTTCCAACACATTTTGGCGCGAACGGCCGTAGGCAACTTTGGTCATCCAATATAGGAAGCGCAATATATATTTTTCTATGTGCAACGCCTAGCGGCAGACGTAATAAGTTCGATCCGATTGTTAATGGTTTTGTATGATCATTTTTAGAGTGTGATTTATTTTCATCGCATACATGTTGCCTGCGATGTAAAATGAATAGTAATCGGTATCTTAAAATATGTTGTAAAACACCTTGACATGTTTGATAAGGGTATGATAAATAAATGACAGAAGAGTGATGTATCTGTTCTCTTCACAAAAAAGATTTTTGTGAATTTACTTCCCCGCAAATATTATGGGTAATTTTTAACGCGTATCCTTACCTTGATGAATAAATTGATCCATTATTGGTTTGAAAGAGAGGCACAATGACAGCACACCAATTTGAGTATGCGCAATAATATGAGCGTCCTTGATTGGGCTAACGTTAAATGCGACGCGGGTCAACGTGGATCAGCGCGCGCACGAAAGTCGAGCACGTGGTTACCGAGACTGATCGGCACTGTCGCATGTTGATATCTTCTATTACCCGTTTTAACTTGTTCTTTACAGACGTATTAAAGAGTAAAAGTAACTTTAATTTATAAATTAAAAGATGAAGCTGAAGGTGAGAAAGCCGTACAAGGTACGTTGACTTTAATGGAAAGTTTTACAATACCGATATAACCTTAAGCATTTATGCATCCAGTGTGATCAAGTTATACATTGTGTATTTCTGTGATTATAGGCGAATGTGAATAATTTTATGAATCCTGATGATTCGAAACCTGAAACCGATTACTTTTTTGGTAATGGCATCGATAAGGACAAAGACGAAGAAGAGAAGGTAATACCGAATAAGAAGAGAAAAAAAGTGGAAGAAATGAAAGAAGAGAAGGTGATACTTGATAAAAAGAGGAGAAAAGTTACCGACGATACTACAAATATCATGCCAAATAAAAGGAAAAAGTTTAAGAGCGATTTGTATAAACCACCCACCGTTGAAGAGCTAAATCAACTCAGGGAGACGGAGAATCTATTTCACTCCAACTTGTTCAGGCTACAGATAGAAGAGATGTTGAGTGAAATTCAAATTAAAGACAAATACAAATGCCTGTTTGATAGTTGGTTTGAAAAATTAGAAAATACTATACAATCGATTAATGAAACAGAGGAGTTTGAGGTTTGTAGTTTTATCGGAGAACAGTGTAATATATTGGAACAATGTATATTTCAAATTGTAATCTTAGCTTTCAGATACTACATTAGGAAAGAAACTGAACGTGATCGTTCCAATGCCTAATGTGTTGAAAGAAACAAAAGGCACATTTAAATTTCTTAAACCGTCAAATATTGCTGTTGTAGGATCTTATGCGTTCGATGCTGCAGTTGGTCCACATATCACTGTAGATGTAATGATCGAAATGCCTGCTGAAATGTTTCAAAAAGTGGACTATCAAAATTATAGGTACATGAAAAAGAAAGCGTTATATCTGGCATTTGTAGCATCTAGTATCACTGACGACATCGCTGAGAACAAAAAATTTGTTGGAGATAATTTGAGGCCAATTTTGAAGCTTGTACCAAACGGAAAATTAGGCACAAAAGTTACTGCATTGGTACACGTATCGATGGAAGATGGAAGCTTTAAACTGGATAGATTCCTACCAGAGAAGAATAGCATTAGACCTGGATGGTTTCTCACGAACGCAGAAAATGGTACAGAACACTTTGGATGGTCTGTTTCTTCTCCCTTTCGTAATTATATTACTTTTTTTATTAAATAGAATTATACTTACAGAAGATTTACCGCCGACGCCACATTACAATTCTGTAATCCTTCGAGACTTAGTAATGTCGCGATCAAATTTGGAAAATGTGAAGATAATAAAAGAATATCCAAACTTGAGAGATGGTATCATTTTACTGAAAATATGGTTGGCACAGCGTGATTTGACGAAAGGTTTTGAATCTTTTAATGGATACGTTATAACGATGTTTGTTTTATACTTGTTATCTATTAAGAAGCTGAATACATTTATGAGCAGTTATCAAGTAGTCAGGAATGTATGGAGTTATTTAGGTAGGGTACGTTCCAGACAATTTTTAAAGATGGACATTTCATTGGTAATGATGATTAAAATTTTGCGTTTTACTAGTGCAACTTAATTTGTGCGAAACTGGGATAATAATGAATCAAGAAAAAAATAGTCAAGACAGGGTTTTCAGTTATCAAAAGTATTACGACTGTGTATTCCTGGACAGTACTGGTTATCATAATATCGCAGCACATGTGACTAAAGCTACTTTCTCTTGGGTACAAAGAGAAGCAGAACTTTCTTTGAATCACTTGGACAGCGCACACGCGGATAGCTTTCAGTCCCTATTTATGAGAAAAGTGCCATTTTATAGGGCATTTGATCATCTTATATGGTAGTTATTTTAATATATTCTATAATAGTATTTTTTCAAATAGATTTGTGAGACTGTGAAGCTAATGAAATATGTAGTTTAAAGAATACTCAGGCGCTAAAGAAGCTAGTTGGTACTCGATCAAGCAGCAACGACAAATTAGACTATGGTTCTGATTACCGAAATCAAGCAATAAAAATCCTTCATAACATGTTGGAAGAGGGACTCACAAATAGAGTAAAGCAAATCTGTGTTTCACCAAAGGAAGTTGCTGAGTGGGAATGTACAGAAGACGATTATGACGACATTGGAGAAATTCTTATCGGACTAGAATTAAATCCCGAGTTTTGCTTTAACATTGTTGATAAAGGGCCAGAAGCGAATTTGCCAGAAGTGTGTAATCTGTTCAAGTACGGCATGAAGAAGTCTCATATCTGTTAAATGCAACGAGTGTTGTTTCAGGCAATTGGATTTAGAAAATTCTGGGGTAAAAAGTCGCAGTTACGTCGATTTCAAGATACATCTACCCGGGAAACTGTAATTTGGTCAAAAGGCAAAACGTTATCAGGAAAAAGACTGATATGTAAAAGGATCGTATCTTTCTTATTGACAAAAAAGTTGGGTTTTCGTAATAACCAGTTTATATATGTCGCTGATGAAGTGGAGGAGCTTCTAAAATTACCGAGAGCAAGTGTATTTAATAGTTATAATATACACTTGTACAAATAAATAACTCTCTCTATAACGAACAGGTGAAAATAACGCATTTCGCTTATGGCACCGGCGAAGAAGCTGCCCTGAAAGTGATTAACGTATTTAATCAACTTGAAACGGACTTGATGTCACTCACGGACATCCCTTTGTCGATACACGGAGTTCAAGGATCCAGCGCAGTTTTTCGATATACAGATGTCTTCCCACCCCTAGCGACGACTTATCGTCCTGACAATAAACTTATCAGGGGAAGGAAAGATTGCTTGGTACTATCGGAAAACGTTACTGCAGCTCCTAAATATGTTTGTCCACTTGAAGTAAGTTTGCAATTATCCACTAGTGGAAAGTGGCCAGATGAATTGGAGGCTCTTAGAAAAACAAAAGCTGCCTTTCATATACAAATTGCAGAATGCCTCAGAAAGCAATATATGTCGACGGTGAAGGCGAGTTACTCGCACGTTGATGTGTATAAGGTAGTTGCATTTATTTTTACTATTCTCAACTTCAAAGTGACTTCTTAAGTTCAAATTAGTAATAATACGTTATTAGGAGGGATTTGTGTTTCGCTTAAGAGTAGCGCATCAAAAAGAAGTTGGTTGCCTGAAGCAACAGGTAACCGAGGATGGAGTTGTACAATACAAAGATAACGAAGAATCGATTGAATTGGAGAATAAATTGTTCGAATTACCAAAGTTAACTGGTGCGTTGCACGGGTAAGGATAATTTATGAAAAAAAAAAAGTAGACTCGGTCCTTTATAAGATTTGAAATTAATAAGATATTCACGTTGTAGTTTGCATGCTCAACAACCATCCTACGGAGCTGCTTGTGGCTTAACGAAACGTTGGCTTTCGGCTCAATTACTGGATGATTCTCATATACCAGACATGGCAGTTGAGTTACTCATGGCTTCCATATATTTAACACCAGCTCCATACAGACCTACTCAGATGCCGCAAGTCGCATTCTTGAGAATGTTGGAAGTTCTTGCAAGAGGTCATTGGAATACAGATCCTGTTATCGTTAATTTCAACGATGAAATGTCCAGTAAGTGTCCACGATGGTATTTGGAGTTTCTTACTCTTTCTGCTGCTAACATACGTATAATCGCAGGAGAAGAAATCGTAGCTGTCGAAACACATTTTGGATCATCTCGCGACACTCTGCCACCATTATTTATATCGACTCCTTACGATCAGCAGAGATCAATATGGACTAGGAAAGCACCGACTATTTTAATTTTAAACCGTATTACGGCACTGGCAAAGCAATCTTTAAAACTGTTCGAAGATCAACTGTTCGTAAAATCTGTATTGGACTTCAAGGCTTTATTCCGGCCGCCACTCACCGAATATGATTGTTTGATTAATTTGAAGCCGCTTATGGTGCCTAGACGAATGCAGAACAGCGATGCCAGTGATAAATATCCAATTCTTGACTGGCATCCTTATAAGAAACACTCGAGGCAGAAGATACCAATTGTGGATTTTGATCCGGTACAGTGCTTCTTAAAGGAACTGAGGGTAAGTTTAAATACTAATTGTTCTATACGATACTATGTAAGTAGATACGAATGTTTTCTTCGTGACTCTTGAATTTTATTTCTAGGATGGTTACGATGAATTCGCTCTATTTTTTTACGACACCTATGGTGGAACAGTGATAGGAGTGGTACTGAAACCTTCTGCTTTAGAAGTTCAAGACTTCAAGGTAACAAATATTAACTGTAGGAAGCTGAACAATAACGGTCAATTAGTTTTAAATGTTTCGGCAATGATTCAAGACTTTTACCTACTTGGCAACGGTATCGTAGAAGCAATCGATGTTCGATCAAAAAGGTTTTCTTTAACTTGACGATCTTAAATATGATATATCGGAACTTATATATAAACTGTAATCTAAGTATATAAAAATCATTTTTTGTATGGTATAAAGAATGTACAAAATGTACATGGTACAATAAATGCTTTTTTTTTATATCGCCAATGGTATATTCATGAATAGATAAGATGCAGCTAAAACATACAATATATTTCAATATATTTATTTCAATAAATATATATGTACACGTAAAAAGGGAGATTTATAAAATATTCTATAATATTATATCAGTATTGTTTTAAAATACAGGCCCAAAAATAGTTTAGAAACTGATGAGTTTACTTCTACGAATTCATATTATTTATAGCATACTCTTACTTATTTCATCATTAAAGATCTTAGTTCAGCGTTCAATTTCATAATAACTGGATCATCAATTGTGTAGCTGCCAGTTTTTAAAAGGGAATCGCGCTCTTCAAGTAGTGCCTGTAACCGTTCGTTATATTCCTCTGACTTTTTCAACGTACTCCTGTTACTGCTGTGTAAAATTTTGGGGTCTATAGTGGTCGGTGTAAATACTTGAGAGTAAGCATGTGTGTCTATAAACGATGGTTTCGGTTTAATCACATCGATTTCCTTTTGGATCTCATTCAATAAAATTTTATCATTTGTCAGGGCAGTGGAATCCGCGCACAGTATTTCTTCTAGACTATGTAAAAAAAACAGTAGATATAATATGTTTTTCTACTCTAGTGTACTCTTACATATCAACTATTAACATGCATTATTTATAAATCATATGTACTCCAAATTTTGCAATTCTTCCTTGCTATTCTTTATTTGAACTTGTATAGCTTGTTGATGCTCCATTTTCATACGATGTATTTCGCGAACTGCTTTCGCCCATCGTTCTTTAAACAGCGATTTACTCTCATGCGTGTTTTGTAACTTTTCCTCAAGGGTTTTCACTTCCTGTAATAAGCTTGCTGTTTGGTCCTGCGTTAAGGATCCTCTTTGATGAACATCTAATTCTTCCGACTGCTTTCTCACAAGCAATTGCAGTCTTTCATTTTCAGTACTCTGTTGTTCAGCTTGTGTTTCCAGAGCAGTCTTTCTTTTTTCAAGACCATTAATCTATAACATTCGAAGAGATGCATAAATCTGTACGCGTCGCAAAAGTTTTACTGACCTTCGACTGAAGTCCATCTTGGATAGTTTGAGATGCCTCTCTGAGATCTCGTAGTTTCACTTCATACCTCCATTGTAAATCTTCGTTCGCTTTAATTAATCTAGTCTCCTTCTCGAGACTTTTCAATCTCCGCGTCCTCAAGTCTTCGGTAGCATTGTTTAAACTTTTTGCCAACATTTTGCATTGATCAACGCTACACGCAAGTTTTGCTTCTAAACTTTCTCTGTGCCTCTGCCATTCCTGACTTAGCAAGTTTAAATGACGATCCTCTTTTCTTTTCAGCTAAACCGTGAAAAAGAATCTTTTGTGACTTATTTTAAGCGAATGTGTTTGTACAGATTCTATATTAGTACACAGTTTTACCTCAACTTTAAATATTTCTGTTTGTCTTTCTTTCCACGTCTCCAATTCGTCAACTATTTTATACGCTAAACTATCGTCCAAGATTGGAGGGCCCAAATTTTCACCTAATTTCAAAGGACATGTAATAGGATGTAGTCAGTACAGTATAATACATTGCATTTGGTCACGCTATATAAGAAAAACTTACTAGGCGTTTTTCTTTTGACTTTATAATATGGGCCATGATCCTCCAAGTTTAATAGAATATCTAAATTGCCAACAGTATTTTCTTCCATATCATATAACGGCACGTCGCACTGACATTCAGACTGTGGAGAGTTTATTACATTTAAGCAGATATACACGTTTATTGTGAAGTATTATTTGTCTTTATTGTATTACCTTATTCTGTTGAAATAATTTTTTTACATCAACTTTGCTTTGAGCTATACAAGTCGTGGTACTCCCTTCTACCTTATATATACTGATTTTAGGTGGGAAAGATAACAATAAATGTTTAATTTCATCTGTAGCTGATATAAAATGCAATTTACATCCTATATCGTGCAATTTAATTTTTTCTCCTAATGAAAGTGGCAGTTTCAGATAAAATGTTGAAACAAGTTCAGTTTTTGGATGATGCAACCTGAATTCACAATGAAATTGTGTTCAGTTAAAAAGGTTTAATAATATGAAAAGACAGAGTTTTAGTTTGCGAAGTGGTATATACCGAATTTCACTATTTGGTACTGTTAATTTAGGGGACGTTGATTTAATCGCTATCAATGAGATGTTCAAACAATAACAGTGATAAGCTTCTACACTTTTGGAGTGCTCATTGTCACTGTATTGACAGAGTAACGCATCGACTGATTGCGAACAGACAGTTGGAATTGTTTGATTTTTAATAACTTCGCAACTTAAGGACTGCTTATTTAAATTATAGTAACTATTTGCGAGTTGCATCCAATTGAATGCCTGAGCTTCACTCGAATCCTTTCCGAAATCCCCAGCAGGATTTCTATGATAGTCTATTTCATTAAAATTCTGGAAACCACATTTAAATGAAAGTGAAAATATCTATTCTTAAACTCTTTCGTCCTTCTAGAAATTACGATTTGCGTTATGGAAACTTACTGTTTGTTTGGAATTATTTTGCTGTTCACTGATCAGTGTGCTTGGAGTCTCCACTGCACCATCTGTTTTACTTCCTATATATTGTAATTTCAACTGTAAATCGAGATATGAATTTCTACATTGTACTTCATCATTTTCAGTGAGATCCTTTTTGTATAAATAACACCTGTGATCTAAAGTGCGGCTATTATTCTCAGCAGTTCTGAGAAATTCATCGATATTAGCAGTAGGGACCAGTGGTTGCAAATTAACTTCTGACTGTCCTATCAGATCATCTTTGTATCTCAAGTATATAAACAAGAATGGTTTCAGCTGCAAGTATTCTTTCAGAACTCTCAACGAACTTCTGATCCTTATCACGATTTTCTCATTGAGCGTCCAAACATCTCCATATTCTCTTTTAGATTGATTGAAGCACACGTCATTTTCTAATATCTTACACCAGAATTGTAAATTATTTTTCATATCCGTGTAACATTTTGCAGGTAATAAAAAATCTACATTCGCCGCAGATAGGGCTGTGATGTTCATTAAGAATAATTCATGACAAGTGCTTAGCGGGCCCAATTGTATAAGTCTTTCATCGTGTAGTAAAATTGGTGATAGTTTGTTAGATTGGAAGTCTGTTTGTTCCTCTGAATTTCTCAACTGTAATTTCATGAGCAACGTAACATTTCATTTTCATCTGTACATATTCAACAAAATTTTAACTAGAGCAACCAAATCGTTTACCTCTAACTGAGAATTTAATGTTGTAGGTTCTTGATCGTGTATGCTTAAAGCAATAAGCAGTTCGGGTTTATGTATTTTAAGATCACCTTTCAGTCCTAATAGTTTATGCCAATTAGCTTTCACATTAGCATTGTTGTTTCTAGAAAGGACTTGGGCGGACCTCAGACTAAGTAGAAGGTATCCCAGTTTCTCTTTACTATCATTCCCCTTAATAGCAAAGCATTCTAATTTCAGTGGTACTTGTCCTGATCTCATTCTACAAAGTTAAGATTATCTTAATGAAATAACCGCTGCTTTGTACTAATTTAATTTTCTTTTGATACATACTTCCGCAGTCTATTCTTATCTACCTCCCAAACTAAATCGTGATCATATTGGGGATTCGCGCTCGGCTCTATTGCTTCAGTTTCTAACGAATGTCCATTTAAAGTGGCAACCACTAACGTGGGTATCAAAATTTGATCAAAACCGTTCCCTAAAGTTATCAATATGTAATATTCAGGCTTTCCAGAGGCAATTTTTCTTTCAACTTAGATGAAATAGTGTTAAAGGATATGTTTACTGAATTCGAAAATGTATCATTTCATTTGTTACGGTACATTATTACACAAGGAATGGAATAAAATGTGCTTGATTAGCGAATAATGTTACGATCTTTCATTCTATGTCAATTTGTTGAAACGCAAGTTTTCAAGTACAGGTTAATAAGTAAAAGATGACGAGCTTTACCTTCTTTTATGCTCAATACGATTCGAACGTCAGAACTTGTTATTTCCTCCATCGTATCCCGTTATATCGCACAATAAATGATAAAAATAAACTTCGCAAATATTTAATGAATATCAAAGAAATCGGTAAAATTCAAATCGGTTTCCATGGGAACCCAGGCCCTTGGCGTTGCGCACAACATTATCATTTCAAAATGTCACGTACTATTCTTAGTACCGTTTCGAACACAAAGTCCTTTAGCATGTAACATTTTGTAGCCTGACAAATGCCCCAAATTTCGCGATTGTAACTCGAATTTCAATATTTTTCACTTCACATTCTGTTTAAAAATTCAAATTACCGCCATATCTCCCGTCCCTAGATAGACAAATATGCACCTAAATGTCCCTATTCTCTATCAAGCTTATTCTTAACGCACCAATAGAAACCTGCACACAGCTTGGAATAGTTGTAATACGCATTTAAAAAACGTGTCTCGAGTAAGGCGAGAAATTGTTTTTATTAATGAAAACAGCGTTCACAAGATACTAGAGTTCGCCGCGATGAGAGGGCGCCAGTCCTGCGGCAGTTGGCGTTGCGAAGGCGGCTTAAGCCCATCTCAAGTTGGCAGCATTGTCGGCCTCGTAACAAATCTCACCCATGTCGAGTCAAGCGCGAGAGACTGGAGCGTGAGCTTGTCCGCGATCGTTTGTCCGCGTTCGACGGCTGTTTCGAGTAGCGTGCGTGCGATCGGTGGACGGCGCGGCCGAGAAAAGTTGAATAGTTGGGCTCGCTGGAGCGAGGTTCCGTGAGAGGGACTCGGCGGACAGGGAACAGAGAGAAGTTGGAAGTGACTGGTCGGTTGATCCGAGCTGCAGTGTGGGCATTCAACATCCACAATAGCCGGATCGGTCGCTCCTACTGCAAGAGGTGACACGGCTGCGGTATTCTCCCCCGGCCAGAGAAAGAGGAACATACGAAGCTCGCGAAGTGCATGTGCCCGCCCGTGCGCCCTGTGTGCGTGCGTGTCAACGGCGTGTGCGGCGGCGGGGGGGAGGGGGGAAGAGTTCAGAGCCGCTTCGGCGGCGCTCCCCGAATCCCGAGCCGCATAATCGAGTGGCCGCGGTGGTGAGGCAGGCCTGTCGCGGGCCTATCGGGCCACGAGATTCAGCAGTACGATCGCGATCGCACGCGGCGGGGCCGTTTGTAATGGAGGTGGTTCCGGAGTGTGTTCCTGTGTGCGAGAACAGGTCACGGCGATGCACGCTGTATTAACTGAGACGCGATATTATTTATCGTTGACTAGTCCCCCCGGCCGGCCGGGTCAGAACAGAGCCAGGTCGAAATTGGTATGGAATCGTCCAGGGCCCTCCACACCACGAACACTCGCTCCCGTCTCTGATAACCACTAGCCGCTTAGAAACAGATAGAAGAGCCACTAGCAGGAGGAGTAGGAGGAAGGAGTAGAAGAAGAAGGCGAGGAAGAAGAAAGAAGGGAAAGAGATATACAGCTGTGTGTGTGTGTGTGTGTGTTTTTCGCGCGTGTTCCTCCCAAGTTCTTTGCCCTCTCCTTCGCCCGCGTATATCAAGTGTAAACAGTTTTCCCCGAAATCTGCTTCGAGGTTAGGATAGCATGGGGATTGATCCCCTGAAGGCATCGACCGACGAACCGTGACACCTGCGACTCGCCGCGTACGGTGTCCCCCGTCTCTCTCTCTCTCTCTCTCTCTCTCTCTCTCTCTCTCTCTCTCTCTCATACCATCTTTCTCCCTGTTTCTACGTACGTGTATCCACGCAGGAAGCCGCCGGAGTATCATTCCCATCGGCGGTCGTCCGAGGGAAGGACGACGAGAAAAGGAAATATGTCAAGAATGGGGATCGATCCCCGATACGGCAACATACATTGTCACAACCATTAAAATTCGCCCGGTTGCGTTGTACGTCCGACATATCGCGGTGGGGGAGGGGAGGGGGGGACAAATTCGACCGTTCTCATTCGCGCGTTTTTTACGTTAATTTAAAAAGAGGTGTAAGAAAGGGGGAGACGATTAAAACGGGCTGCCCGCGAAAGGGCAGAGTACACTCGGGGACAAAATGCAGAAAAGAGACGGTAGAGAGACCCGCGAGAAGGAGCTCGTCCGTTCCGAGCGCGACCAGGAAGCTGCCAAGAGGGTCTCTCATGGCAGCGGTAACGCGGCGAGAACCAACGTGCATTCCTCCAGGTACAGTGTCACGTCGTCGTCGAACGTGCTGATGGTCGGCCCAAACTTTCGCGTCGGCAAGAAGATCGGCTCCGGCAACTTCGGGGAACTTCGACTTGGTGAGTTGATTGTCTTCTTTTCCTTATTCTTCCTCTTATCCGCCGCGCGTACAGTTACCTGGTCGAATTCGGGAGACTACACCGGCCAGAATGCTCGTCGTTTACCTTCTCGTGCACGTCCCGTTGCGTCGCGTCACCGCGCCCCCGTCGACGGCGACAGCACCGCGTGAAAGTGGCTTGTTTAATGGCACATAAAACAAAATGGAGCCACGGGAAAGGGCACCAGCCTCGCGCCTGTAACCGCGTTTCTTACGACCTGCAAGGGTCCCTTTTCCCTAACCTCTCTTTCAGCGGTCGCGTCGCCTCTACGGCGAAACTTCGCCGTTGATCGATCGTGATTTTATATCGGGTCGGGACACGCGAAACGTCGTTTCTCTTTGTTGCAATGCGGGCCTGTTTTCTGAAAGGAATATAATACGCTCCGACGAAGCAATTATACTTTGAACGATTGATTAGGTTCGTTATTCCAGCTCGGGGACCGGAATTTCCGGTGATTAGAGCTTGCTCGAACCGCTGGCTTTATAGATTTCCTTTGTCCCGTAAGAAAGTATTTGAATGGCGTAAATTTGTTCCGGGGTAAAGCGGGGCCGCGCTCGCCATTTGTCATTTTTAAATACACAGGGGGCGTTTGTGGCTGAGAAGTGGCCCAGTTAGTGGGTTAAAAGAAATGAAAATTTATTGGAGTAGTGGGGCTCGGTTGTGGTAGGTGGAATTTTTGTGCTGGAGTTTACGTAGTAACTTATTAAGATTGATGAAAAGAATGCAAGTCGGGGATTAGTTAATGAGCATGTAAGATAATCGTTGGTAGATATAGGCAATTCGATAAAAGGAAGAACCGCCTCGGTGCACTTTCAAAGCACAAAATCAATGTACTTTAAAAACTAAATAAGAAGGTCAATATCCCCGATAAAACACACTTTGTATGAACTTGTCTTACGTACGAATCCATAATGGTTATTTCTAGCCGATTATGTTCTTTGATGTCCGGTAATAGCTGTTCTTTAGCTGATGGCTAGCAAACGGTACCTAATATTTTTTTCGAGCAAACTGCCGGTTTCAATGTGTATCTTCTCACCATTCCCTTTAATCCATCCATTGTCCTGTTGGTTTCTGAACACTCACTACGGCCCATTCTCAATTGCAAGTGACAGTTCCTAACAAAAGTGGATTTTGTTTGCTCGTCTAGCTATTTTTCGAATATCGTTAAACCCACGTGGAACACACTTATTCATCTTGTTTGTTCCGCCAATTTTTGCCAGGTGCCGAACGGATCTTTACAGCGATCTACCTCAAAATTGCATTGGTTACAATCTCATTGGTTAAATTTTCAGCGGTACATCTGTGCTGAAATATTCCTTGAATATTGAAAACCCAACATCGAACGCGTTTTAAGTTAATCAAACCTGCTCCAAAGTATAGATCTTCTCTTAATCATTTTCACAGAATTAATGGTCACGTTAAATTCAAAACGAAACACCAATTCATTATATTCTTCAACAACTAATGCACTGATGCCATTCCAAATTTCATTGATGTCTCTGAACTTTCAACTCCATTCTCTCAACAAATTTCAATTACTTAATACATCCCAGAAGTTCGACACATTATTGCATGCAAAATTTCCACCAGATCTGTGACTCGGAGCTCGCGCAATCTCCTCTAAAGTTTTACACGCGCCCGGAGTGGCCCTATCATCGTCAAAGTTAGCGTCTTACCCCGTTGACGTAATCAGACGCGATAAATTCGTTGTATCATTTATCTATGCTAAGAGCAGTCCGAATATAGAAGTGTTTACACTAGCCACGCGATTATTAGCGTCGTGTTGCACCGTTTTATTACGCGAGGCCCGGCCTTTCCGTAAACAAGGCCTCTGCTTTGGATTCGCGGGGATCAACAAAATCAGCCGACTCGTAAACAATCGGGGGATATCGAAATATTTTGCTCGCTCGCAGCCCCGCCACGCGACACAGGCCCAAGCTCGGGTCTCCTTGATGAACATTGTTTAACTTTTACCGAGCGCCGATGTTTTATGCATAAGCGCGAGGCGATAACCGGCCCGTTACAATGCCCGCCACTTGGTAACAACTCGCAGAAACTTTTCTGCCATCTAGTTCCGTCTGCATTAGTAAACAACGGAACGGATTACCGTTCTTAGCCAGGCGGCGTGTGTCAGCCGTGTCATCGGTATACCATCGTGACGTTACCTACGTAAATATTAGTGAAAAGGAAAGGGGTTAATGGAGTTTGCGGTACGTGAATCATAAAAACCGCGTAAGGGAAAGCGCAAAGTGAGCCGCGACGGGGCGCGTTGTTTCGCTGCCAGTCTGAAATCACGTCGGTAGACTGAGATCGTCCTTGCTTCGCTGCATTAGTGCATGTTTACGCGTTATCAGCTAAATTATTACCCGGCTGCGAGTGGCCCCTCGCGCTGCTTATCGCTGTATCGCGGCACAGTTGGCTCATGATATTTTGACGTTAAGATTCTGCTATTCGGACCGCCTGCGGCTTCTGTTTCACGGCTTCAAATGAGTCGGGGGCTGTTCATTTTGTATAAATCACCGCGACCTTGGGTTTCTTTAAAGTAAGTGTCTTTCCTCTCTGTTCTTCATTCTCGGAGGCTTCTTTCCCTCGTTTCGGTGGCTGATGGTTTCTTCCGGAGCGTAGGAAGCATTCTGCTTCTCCATTCAAGCATATTAGCAACGCGAGTGATTTATGTAATCGATCCCAGATCGGCGATTTCTTATAGGCAAACATCCACCGCAAATCCTTGAAATTGCTTCGAGCAATTATTCGGGCTCGCCGTGACCGAGCATTGCCAAGTGTAATGCCACGGAACCGCGTAATCCAGTTAAATCGTGAAAGTCTGCGCCGTGGATATCAATTATATCGCAGAACGGGTGGGGATGTTTAAAGAGAACGCGGCGAATTAGCAGGTAGTTGCATTCGAAGATATTGTTTTTCTATAAAATCGTAGAACTCGATGGGTTTCTTATTATCGCTTGTTTTTCGAATACGGGCTAGATATGCCCTGGGGGTTTTTTTTTGGCGAGCAGCTCGTCGCGCTGAAAAACTCTAGCCTCTCTCCAGTGATTCATCCCCGAAAGACCAGCCGCGTGTGAATCCCCATTTAGTTCTTCTGCCTCGACGGCTCCTTAAAATCCCTCGGACAAATTGAGACCCTACCTCGTTCTGCCCTTCGAACCAAGTCGTTTCTCGTTGCAGTTCGTGCTGCACGAGGCTTTTGGGCACGGGCAGGGTTCTTTTGTTGCGAGCACTATAGCCTGGGCCAGAAGGAATTGACCGCTGAAGGCCATCGAGGGGCCATCCATCGCTTCCACTCTCGTTTCTTCTTGGAAACCACCAGGCACAAGCTCTGTGCCTAGGGGCGATTCTCGTGTAACAGCGCCAAAAGAAACTGACATTTACGATTTTTTTTAAAAAAAACTATTATTAATCCTGGATTAAACTCGTTTGGGACATAAAGAGGCATCTTTAAACTTGCAGAAAATATTTCTTTTATGTCGATGCTTCTCATTATTTATTAATTATTGTGGAATCTTGTCAACCTTTTCGGTGACAAGATTCATCCAGAAAGTTTAATCCAATATTAACAATAGTTTTTTTTTTAAATCATAAATATCATGGGGCTGTTACATGAGAATTTCCCCTCAAGTACCCAGAGCTGCAAATTCTAAGGAAAAGAAGCTGCTCCGACTGCACAAGCGAAATGATACTTGCAACACTAAAATCCCAATTCCGATCCCCCAAGTTGATGGAAATACGCTATTAGAATATACAAAAGGACAAAAGCACCAATAGCTCTGAAATCGCGACAGCCTCGAGGATCCCCGGTATCCATGGATTTGCTCGATTGCAGCGGGTGTAGACGATTTCCAGGCCGGCTGAATATCCGCGTTGATTTATGAATGGTCGTCGAAGCGTCGAACAAAGCCCTCGCGTCGTGTATCCGCGAGCTCGTAAATTAACGGGCGGCGTCGAACGCTCGCATCGTTGCCCGCGCCGATATTTATCCCCGCGAAAGAAGTTCTCGCCTCGTTGTTAATAATCACTGCGTGCACGTGGCGCGCGCGCGCGCCTCCGTGTAATTACCGTTGTTAATTTACGGGCGACAATAACGCCGCCGCGCCGGTGTCAACGATTCAGCGGGATTGCTCGTTGATAAGTGAACGTTAACGCGGGGCGAGTTCGGCCGCGTTCAGAGCGAGCGGCGTTGTGAGGCGCTGATGAGTCATTCTTAATATTAAAGCGTTGGTCGTACGAATCACGGCTGTCGTTCGCGTATGCGCTTGCAATACGGGTGTATTAACGACGGACGTTCCGAGCGATTCGTTTCCCTTCCACCGTCGAAACTTTGTATCGATTCGCGGACTGGCCGACACGACCCTATATATAAATTAAAGCTTCTCCTATCTGGATATCCGGGTGTCCGAAGCACTCGCAGCGCTTGGGAGCCCGGTTTCTAAATCGGGTTACGAGCGCTCGGGTACCTATACCTACCGGTCGAATATAGAGCTCCCGCTATCTGCTTGTTTGAGTAGCGCAGAACTATGGAAAGTTGTAGATCTGTCTGGCGAAGCGGAGTAGGGAAAGACCCGCACACTTATCGCAGCTCTTGCTACTTAGATATTTGAGTGGATCCAGATATCCCCGTGCTCAAACAGCAGTACCTCACGATTTCGGTCTTCCATTATCTATAATCCCACGCTCGAGCACCGTGGGTATCTCCAGGAAAGTGTCCCCTAAGCCTTCCATCCGAAAAGATATCGCGAAGATTGAAAGTCCTCCTTGGACGGTTAGGTAACTCTGTTTTTAGAATCGCCACGGCGTATCGCGAGATCGCCGGTGCGCATTGATCGATTCAGTGTCTGGTGTTGCGGTCGCTTTACGTTCGAGCGATACCATGGGTCGCGATAAAGGAGCGTTAATACTGTCGTTCTGCTATCCGGTGCACTTTCCTCGCTCGACCGGCTCACTGGAGTGTGAAGCGTCCCTCTTCCGCCCGCGGACCTTCCTATCTATGCCGTCGAACGTGTTGTCTCACTTCTGTCTTTGTGCCGAGCACGATCATTCAGCTCCGCGTATGCCATAAACCCGTGGGCTGGATTAGCAGGATAATTCAGCTGTTTGAGCTTCATTCCCGCTCGTTTTTCCTTTGTACAGTGCATCAATGAGCACATAGCGGAGCCTAGGATCGAACCGCGCCGCCGCAAGCTTCTTTGCAAGATTCCGTGTATTGCGCCGATCGCATCTAAACAGCAAACGATAACGACGTTCATTATCTTAATGCATAGACCGTGGCACAGCTTTGTCCGCGCTTCCATTAACACTAATTGCAGATGTACGCTTCGAATGGAGCGAACTGCTCTCGAGGCTCCGTTTACGCGCGTCGAGCGGCGGGTACCACTATTCTTGGCAGATCCGATTGTTAGTTTCGTCGAAGGCAACCGATTAACTGTCTGTGTGTCGATGGTTCGTTTACGTGGAATATTTTGGCCCGTCATTTATTGCGGCCATTTAACACTCAGCCGGTGCCCCAGAGCTTGCAGCTGTTCCTTCCTGTACCCATGTTCTTCCTCTACCTGAGGCCCTCACAACTCCGTCGGTTTTTCCCACGAATCTCTAAACTACAGCGGATTCAACTTGTCCATTGATTTTCAGATTACGCTACTTATAAGTGAGTCAAGTATAGGCACGCGCTTAATTATCAGTCGCCTACCTACTTATATTCTTCGTAACTACGTCGACTCGATCTTCGTCCACTTACACAATAGCTGGTTAATCATTACTCATCGTATCTGTAATTCGCGGGTTCGATTTCCCGCGATTACGAAGATAATTCTCTATCGATCGATTGGTCGCGGCTAGACAGACGGTCGAGCGTCCAGGGAACAGAGAACAGGGAACGGGGAACAGTCATCATCGCGGTCGTGACTCGTTCGACATGGAATGCAAAGGAGCGATTGTCGCGAGCCGAGCCACGTGGTCCCATTAGCGTCGTCGGGCGCGTGCTCGCCCGTGTTATCACTTTATCACCTTCCCGGTCGCTTTTCACGGCCATAAATGCATTTGCCCGAGACGATCGCGGCGAGACACGGTCGCGCCGTGTTTCTCGAAGCTCAGGCTGAAAGACGAGAAGCGGCAAATTGCTTTCGAAACCGAGCTGAGAAGAGGCGGTTGCACCGCGACCCGAGAAAACTGGCTTTCTGCGGGTGGTCGCGGGCCCTGCACCGCGGATTCTAGAGGTCTTCCGCGATATATCCTGGTCTGGCCTCTATCGACGAGAGCGCTTAGTCGGCTGTTCGCGCGGCACGGCTCGAGGACGCGCTTATTGATTCAAGAGCGATGCGCGGCACGTGGAAGAGAAATCTCCATCGGCGATCAATCGACGGAGCCTAGCGATTAGCGATTTTACACCGCGATGTTCCAAGTGCCGAGGCTGGCGATGGTAGCGGCTATCGATACGCTCCGAATCACCTTCGATGCCGCTGCGATCTCAAATCTTTTTAACGTTTCATTCAAGCTCCGAGTGATTCGAAGCGGTGCAGTGGCCGCGGTGAACGGGGGCACACGTAAATCGCACAGAGGTTTCGTTCTTCCAATTCGAAGCGTTCCTTTCTGCTTTGGAAAGCCGTTTGCTGCCGCTTCAAGCGCGGGGGTGATTCCCTTCGACTTGCCCCCGCATCGATTTCCTCCTCAGCCTATGTTGCACACGCGAGTGCACGCGTTAGTTGCACGCCACGACGCATCGATGATTAGCAGGCTGTGAAGTTTCAGCCGCGCGGCTCCAAGTCGCCGTCTCTGTTCCGCGCGACGCGGAAAACTCGATCAGCTGACGCTGACGTCACTGTGGTGTAAAGCTGTGAAAATGGTACGGTAGAGCCCGACTGTTTCTAAATCCTCCGTGGATGGTATGCATATCCTTGGAGCGTGGTCCCTTCTTGCCCGTTCCTTCTGTCTGTTATCGATTTTATCGCTCTCGGTGTTAAGTAGTACAGTGGCTGGCAGAAAGTTCGTTAGAAGGAGTTGCTTAGAAAGGGCTTGACGGAACAGAGAGTCTTTAAAGTTTCGAGTGTACCTACTAAAAGTATCTTCCACGATACTCTCTCTTCTCAGCCATTTCACCTAAGCTCCGCGATAACGCGTATTTTTTTTCTCGCATAATCGTCAAGGTGGAGCCGGTTAAATTAGAGTTCACAGTGTAGAACTGTAGAATGTAGAAGGTTACGAGTAGGTTTCTAGCACCAGCTATTTAGCTGTCCTTTATTTGGGCGGAACGTTGCTGCTCGTTCGGGGACAGGAAGTACGAAATTCCAAACCGTAGGCCACAGAGTGGCGGTACTGTAAAACCGACCATCCGGTCGTACCTGAGGGGGTCGATCGTGTCTGTTACTCCGTTCCCACGGTCACGTCCCGGAAAAATTGATCGAGCAGCTTCGCGGACGTGCTCCAAATCCGTCCTCCTCTTCTCCACTCTTTCAAGTGCCCGTCACACGGAACTCTGTAAAAATTCCGAGCAAACAATCGGGAAGCCTACAAACGCGTTTCAAAGGAGGTTCCTCGGTCGTCCATTGAATTTGCCACGTTGGAGATTCCCTCGACCCTCCGCGACCCAGTTTTAATTTCATCGGCGCTGCTCTCCCCGATTACGCAACCACCTTTATCGACGATAAGGAAGCTCGCCGTGTAGCCGCGTATCCTCCAGGAACGGAGAAACCTCGACTAGTAAGCGGAGGCCAAAGGAAATTCTGCAGGAACCCCGCTTCCGTTCGGTAGACCGAGGCCGGTGTCCGCGTTTCAGTGGTGGAGGAGCTACGGTCCCCTCACCGAGCACACTAGCGCCCTAAGTTCTCGGTCAGCTGATTCACACCAGCTGCCCAGCTGACTCTTAATTTCCCCCAACGGCCGGGGCCAATCAGCGTGCCCCGTCGCTGCAGGTTTTCCCGGCATCCCCGGCGGATCGAACCGAGCGGTCGTTGGTTCGCCGCTGGATGGGCAATATCGCTGGCGAATTTCGCAGCCGTGCACGGGGGACACTGTCGCAGGCACGCTCGGGCACGCACACCGTCCCCGCACGGACGTTGGAGGGCAGGTAGCAACCTGTCTGAGCCTGACTCGCTGGCTCGAGTGACTCAGGGAGAAGCTGATGACTGCAAAGTGAAATGAACTCGGCCCCGGATCCGGCTAGACTAGCCGCGCTCCGTGTAACGTCCTTTTAACGCCGCCTCGTCGATGGCCGCCCAGCTTCGCCCGCTCCTTCCTTCTCTCGCTCGCCTGCTCGCCCATTTACACAGCCATTCACTCACACGCGCGCGTGCTCCTCTTTCTGCGGTGCACGGCGGACCTGTGCGCTCGCCAGCTCGAGAACGGAAACGGCGATATATATTTTTAGACGGCCACTTCTTCGGCCACTCGGACTTGACCCACGCGGCATTAACGGTGCCACTCGCGCTTGTTCGCGCGTCTACCTGTTCTACGGGCTCGCGACGTTAATTACTTCACAATCCGATCGGATGGAAGTGCGAGATGCGGAATTGGTCGCGATAGTTGGAGCGGCCGGGTGAAGCTAGGTATTTGGTTCGATGTCGGTCGAGGGAATTTATGATTGGAGGATCGATTTAAATGAGGCATAATAGTGAAGAATGTATATACATATACACAGGGGAATTTGTGGTGTATATCGATGGCTTAGTGCACAAATATTGTGTGTCCACGTTTAGTGTTTTCGAGAAAAAGAGGTTTAAACATTTAATGGTACATAAGTTTCGGGGACATATGGGGCATTGCGAGCAAAAACGGACTAATCCACATTGAAAAAAATTAATTTTTCCGATTTTATAGGATTAGTACAGCCTATTGAAATATATTATTGCTAACTCAATTTCACAAAAATCTGGGTAGTCCGTTTTTGCTCTCAATGCCCCATATAATGAAGAAAAATATTATTTTCGACAAATTTATGAAGTGGATATAAATGTAATTTTTATACAGCATAAAGAAACAGTCAAGAACTATTTGTTGCATATAAAAACTGAAATTTCACAAAAAATGGACATGCAATATTTGTGCATTAAAAGATAATGGCACTGTAGAGCGCGGAAGGGCAGCCTGATTTGGAGAATTTTTTTATGTGAGTATAGTGAATTGAATGCAAAATCTGTTTGAAGGGCTTTATTTATATACCTTGAAGTATGATCACAATTTTTTTTTTAATTTTTTTTAATACAAATTGGCGGTGCCACAGCTCAACAAATGAAGCTTCTTCTGAAAAACAGTGCTTCGCGGCGCGGAATGATTTCTCCTTCAATTTTTGACCTAGAACAAAAAACCGAAATTTTTTGAGTTCTATATAAGATTATCTCGGGAAGTACACGAGGAAATTAAAAGATACTGTTTTTTGTACGAATGGTGCGTGGTTGAACAAAACGTTTCAACAATTTCGAGGTTGTGGCAGTTCCGTGTTTTCTTCAATCACGCACCATTCTTACAAACATCAGTATTTTTTAATTTCCCTGTGTACTTCTCGAGATAATCTTATATAGAACTAAAAAAATCGATTTTTTGTTCTAGGTCAAAAATTGAAGGAGAAATCTTTCCCGCCGCGAAACACTGTTTTTCAGTAGAAGCTTCTTTTGTTGAGCTGTGACGCCGCCATTTTGTATTAAAAAAATTTAAAAAAAATTGTGATCATACTCCAAGGTATGTACAGTAATTCGTCGTTAGTGTCCCGTTTTTACCATGCGTTATAATCGCGCTCACTATCCCCACCATTTCTTGGAATCCTTCGGTCGAGAGTGAGAGAACGAAAGAGGCGACGGCAACTTCGTGTCAACTGTTTCGTTCCCTCTCGCTCGGCTCTGGGGTTTTCTCACTCGCGGCATCGGCTGCACGGAATAGTCTTAGAGCATATACTACTTTAAGGGAATAGTGTCCGCATCGCGTCAGTGTCCCGCCGCCAGCCCCGTTCGTCGGGACTATAACGAGGCATTACTGTACAATAAAGCCCATCAAACAGATTTTGTATTCCATTCACTATACTCGCAGAAAAAAATTCTCAAAATCAGGCTGCCTTTCCGGGCTCTACAGTGTCATTACCCCTTAATCCATCTATATGTTCTCCGAGCAACGCTGATAAGCGAAAAAACTACTACACGTGTACTAAACGTGAACAGGAGTTATCGTTCACTAAATATTCATCCTGTGGTTACTCATTAATTGCTGACAAGCTCAATATTTCTCCACTAGCAACACTTATTTGCCGTGCGGCATTGCTCGTCTATTTGCGTTTACCTTGCCCCGTCTCGCAGTTGATTCACGCTCACGCAGTTCCTCGGTTACCGCCGTAATTTCAGTTCATAATTGATGGCAAAGCTCCAAAGTACCGCGCGACGCGACAAAGGAACTTCCCTTAATTAGCCGCCACCTGTAAAGCCTTCGAAACAATCAAAGTATCGCGGCTGATGTTATCATCCGTGCGGCGGTTCGTTGCTTGTACCCCCGTCCCTGTAAACCGACACACGCGCGTCGAGCTTCATCATTTAATAAGCGAGCCGCTATCGAAGAAACGCGAGCGGCGTCCCTCAATTGCTTCATTAGTCTGACTCATCTAAATGGAAGCGCGTACGTGTTTTTCGTTGCATTTGTGTCTCGCTCCGGACTCGCTCGCTGAAACAAGCGGTACACGTCTGTTTTATCCCACGCAGCCTCGTCGGTCGCTCGAGCTCTTCTTCAGTGGCGGATTGAAGGAAAAAGGCCCAGGTGTCAAACGTTCTGCGGGGGCCATTTCTCGAGAAAATGAATAAGCAGTTTACTAAAAACAACCATAAATCATAATTCGTAATAAAATGATAATTTTATTTTTGAAAGTGGCCCTGGGGGCCCTTCTGGGCAGGGACCTGCTCATCGGCCGCCTGTTAACTCCGCCACCTGCCCTCTTCTTCTTTTCCACGTCGCGAGGTCCGCGGATTCTCGGCCAACGTGGAGCGAATGGGCTCCTCCGGTACGATTACGGCAACAAATGTCTGCAGCAGTTCGATGCACGCATTTCAATTTCAACGCTGAATCGCGACACGTTGACGCATTCATCTCGAAAGGCTGCGCATTGTGACAGGAGGAAGGTTGGTGAAATATGAGGGGCGAGGAGAATAGATGTCGTAGCAGAGAGAAATTAAAGTACAGAGTAGAAGACATGTTGCAGGAGATATGCTCGTGAAGTAATTGATCGGTATGCCGCGACGCGCATTCGGAATTTTTCTCGTTCCCTCTTCATTTGGCGACGGTCCATGATGGAGCATGGAAATTTCCTCCCAACTATATTATATTTAAAGTTCGAATCATAGAGCCGTCTGATTGGCCCTAAAGGTTTCCTATAAGAAAATTCCTCCACCAAAGTCCACGAGCCGTGCTCTTTTCACGGCGAGCCATCGCACTAAGCTCGCCCTTTCCGAGCTTCCTTAATGCCTCATGGAAATTCACATTAGCCGGCTCGAAAATGGCCGGAGTCGATTGAAGGACGCCAGAGGGACGCGAAAAAGAGATGGATTAAGGGTAAGTTCACGGTTCATCACGGGACAGGGATTATACCCTCGATGGTTAAATGTTTGCCGCGTGTTATTCGAGGCTGACAATGATCGAGGGGAGGGTAGGTTGCTCGAGGGAGGAGCGTGTTCTTTAGCAAGGGGCAAGGAGGAAAGGGGAACGGGGATAGTAAAAGCAGACATTGTGCAGGCATCCGACAATTGGCGCGCGTTATTTTCGTTTTTCCTCGCAACTATCGGCCGTCCATTTTCTCCGAATCCTTGTTGCTGCGCGTATTATCGTGCACGTGCAAAACGAAAGGCGTCAGCAAACATGACGGTGGCGTCAGAGGCGATGCATCGAGCGTGGCCAGCCGATTCTTGCGCGCGGTTCCGCTTGTTAGCTCGCCCCGCGTTATCGAGTTATGCCCGCTGACAATGATTTACGCCTGGCCACGCGTATTGGCAGAGACACGCGGTTTCGCCCGAGCAGGTAGCTACCGAAGGGAATGCGACGACCGTTTGGTCTACGCCAGTCGAACTTGGCCTACGATTTACTCATCTGTCGCCTTCCTAATCGACGGGAACATTACGTACTCGAGATGCATAGTTGGGAGATGCACGGCGACACCAGGAGACGCTGGGCGATTAGAGGTGCTAAGGAGCCAAACAATGGAGCACCCATTGGTGGCTGCATTAAAAGAAAGGTCGTTCAAAGATTTCACCCAGTGTTCTATCGCCCGTTTCACCGCCGATGGTCAGCTGCCTAGACGGAATCGTTTCTAGCGGCGATCTTCCGGCTATTTCTAGCGGCGTGGGCAATCGCGCGCATGAAGATATAAATTTTTTTTTGAGGCCAAAGCGCTGCCGCTCTCCGAGCCCGTCTCGTCTCTCAGGCATTCCAAGAAGCCTCGCTTTGTGCCGCAGACCACTTGGCACGGCAACGTCTCCCCGCTTTATGACATAATCGGGGGAGAACGCGTACCTTAGGTAGATTTATCGCGTGGAGGTCGTTGCAGACGCACGCTTTACGGTACGGCCGCGATCGCATCGGCGATAATCTCGGGGAGCTGCTGGATCTTGATGAGAACGAGCGCGCGTTAGAGGCAGGGGCGATGAAATTGGGAGATATCCTCCAGGTGCACTTAAACATGGGAACTTTTTCAATTACAGATTCGTGGACGGGTTACATAGGGAATCGATCAGCTTCTAAATCGATCGATCCAGAAAATTCAGGATCGAGCTAACCGCGGTGTGCGCACAGCGATTGTCTCCGTTATCTGTGCCCACCAGACGGCTCTGATATTCTACCTATTGTTTAAAGTTCTACCCAAGCATTACGGTAAAAGGTTTTGATCGCGGGGAGAAAAAAAACTGGGTCGTTGGTGCGTTGAGCTCTGATTAACGGAACTATCGTGTTTCCAAACGAAAAAGATATGTGTGTACGATGTGTATAAAAAGAAAGGAAGAAAGGACGATCGTGTTCGGTGTTCGTTACACCATTTTTCCCCGATATTTTGGCCCCCTTTGTCTTCTTCGATTCACACAGTCCTCGCATCTCTGTTTTTCGTTTATCGAGAGTCGATGCACGTCTTCCCTCGCGTTTACGTGGGACAATTGTGCAACGATACTTCCAACGATCATTTTCTCCGTGTTTCCCATTCAACTCGACTTAACTGCTTCAAAATCCAACGACCGGGGGACGTTACTTTTTCACTTATCCGCGGAATTAAAATATTCGCGCTGCGCTATCAACGATTTAACGATGACGTTTATTCCTCTGCTCGTAAACAGGCACGAAAGGGAAATACATTTTTTTACGGCCTTTGGCAAACAGCGGGCCGAACGAGGCGGGCCGGGCCCCCCTTCTTCCTCTGTTCGCAGCGCCTCTCGTAAATCCATTCATTCTGTTCGCGTGGACACCGAGGAGAACCCTAGCGCACGGATAAAATCCTCGAAACTGAAGTTAAACGCCCTTTCGACACAATGTCCGCGTCCCACTTCCCTGTTATTTTTTAATATCGCGCTGGCCAACGCGAGCAGCTCGGCCGCGCGGCTGGCAAACGGGCGTTTTCGAACGAAAAGCAGCGGTATTTTTAACGCAAGAGTTGCCCCAGTCACGTCAGCCGAGGCTTCCACCGGATTTTTGCTGCACTCGCGCGACGCACCTGCCCGCGTATGCAGAAGCTAGCCGCGGTCCAAAAATACGTGCGGTATTTGAATATAATTTCGTGTCTCGCAGTCGCGAAACCGCGAACCAACTATTATTAGCCCCTCGATCATACAGATCCGTCTTTGTTCCATTTTTTTTTTTTGCCTGTCGCTCGTCGATACGTACCATCTATTATCGTTTCGTCGCGATAATCATAAGCTGTCGTTGCGGCGCGATTAAATAGGCAGGATGATGGGTCAGAAATTGCAACGCTCGCCAAGATAATCGTAGGAGTAACACATTAATTACTGGTTACGCGCCCGCGCGTAAAGCCGATCGTGTATTCACACCTTTCGCTGCTCCCCGGAGGAAATTCAAATTTTCCGGGGAGAAAGGGTCTCGCGAGTCGGTTTTTCAGCGTCGCTTTGCTGAAGTTTGTTTGGTGAGAGGGGTGGCGTCAAAGTAATTAGCTTCCGAAGCCTCGTTCACATCAGTCAAGTTGTATTTCAAGTAGAGTTGAAAGAATCTCTACACTCACTTGAAACTTGAAAGAAACCTGAGAGGATACTTCGAGTCATGTAAATAACAAGTTCACATTGGGTAAAGTAGTTTCGAGTTACTTGAATTCAAGCGACTTGAGGCCAAGCAACTTGACTAATGAGAACGAGGCTTAAGCAACGCTGTAGATATCACTGGCATCGAATCGTTGAAATCCCGGTCTCGATACACTTGGACGTGGACAGACAATCGTATCAGACTCGCTGCAACGACGATTCATAGGGAAAGGCCGCGAACAAAGCCGCCGTTTTCGTTGGTTCGCTGGTAGCAGCCCGCTGCTCGCGTTGTCAACGGGCGAATCGCTTTTTGCGCGCGCACGCACACGCCTCGGAGAGCACATAATAGCGGGGTCTCTTCGTCGATGGCCTCTTTAGCCAAAGTCGGCCTCGGCTTCTAAACGTGAACGCGCACGCATAGAATTCTGGCTTTCCAAGTGGCGAATCGCATGTACAGGGTGCGCCATTCGCATCGAGGATCCTCCTTCACCGATATTTATTAGTTTAACAAGCGTTCGGAACACTTGAAGCATTCTCTATCCTATATACTACGACAGGCCTGAGCGAACAATGAAGTGTCGGGAACAAAAGGGCGATCGCGAGCGTACACTCGCGAGCAGCTGCTGGCAACGGAACTATATCACGACACCCTGTACACTCGGCACGCGAGTAGTTTACACTAACCAGCTGATGCTTAATGCGAGACGTGGGTATACAGAGCGGTGTACGCGACGTAAACTTTACCTCTCGTTGATTCAGGCCCGTTCCTGGCAGCTCGCGACCTTGGAAGCCTGTCACGGAAGTGGAAGCCTTCCAGGAAGCCGTCGGCGAACCGTCGATCAAACGATCCTCTTGCCGACATTCAGTGTTTTCGGTTTACTCTTCTTTGTTTCCATAAGCGGATCGAAGACGGAATGGTTGCGTCGGCTAACAGCACCTCCGTTCATCGTCGTTTTCTTTCGGATCCAGGCTAGAATCTACGCGGTATCAATCCCGAGGTCGAGAACTTCATTAGAACAGACGTGGGCGGGGGCGTTATAGCGAAAGGTCAAGCGCGCCATTGTATTTGCGATCCCTCGCCGTCGGGGCTCTAATTTCCCCAGAATTTCGACAGGTTGCCGTTGTCTGTATCCCCTCGCTGCTCACAGACACCGATGGTGGCACTCTATTTTGCTTCTAGCTCGCCCTCCTCCCGCCTCGCGGATTTCCACGCCATCTCTGCCCTCGTCGCTCCTGGAAATGCCTCCGCTGCCTTCTCCGCGAAAATCATTTTAATTAGCCCGATCGTACTCGCGAAACGGGTAGGTATCTCCGCCGAGGGGATGATAACTGAATATTTCAAGCCTGGTTTACATACCGTTTCGTTCGTTAGTAGGTACCTACTCTATATTGCAATCTTACAAAGTGGAAAGATGGGAAACGCACGGTGCGCCCGAGAGAAGGTGGGCGTTTTAATTAGCTGCTTTCAATGAAATTACAGCGGCGGCTAGGTTATCTATCAAATTAATACCTAATACTTTCTCCCTTGTTAATTCCTCGTCCCGGGGTTCAGCCGTTTTCTCTGCTCTCACTTTCGCTTTATCGTTGAATCGTTAACGTCCACCGTCCAGGCGTTTTTTCCACACTCGAGTGGAACGAGTTCCAGCCGCCTTTGCCTTCGTTACGATCTTCGAATTTGTTTTCCAGCCACGCTCTTATAATTCCTTCTCCTCCCGCGTTTCATCTCGAGCGCCTCCGAACAAGGCCACTAGAACGTTGCACAAGTTTCGCCGAGCTTGAAAAGCAAATTCCGCGGGAATTTATTAAGGGGCGTGCGCGGTGCTTCGCGATACAAAGTTTGCACAAAAGGTCCCCCCCCCCCACCCTTCCTCCGGCTTCTTTTTCTTTACTTTTTCAAATTTATTAATTACTGAACTGGTCCACTTCGACTAATGGAAATGGTCCCCGCGAAATGCACGGCCTCTGGAAAGTAACTTCCAGAGCCACTCCACGAGGCCGGCGGGCCTTCGCCACGAGAGCTGGTTCTTCCAGTGAAATTTTATCTCGCGTTGCTTTATGAGAAAAGAGGGGTCGGCCCCTGTGCACCGTGCATCCGAGATCAAAATGTCAACGGGAGGAAAATATTTCTCGTACGTACGAGCTACTCGCTTTGTCGGAAAAAAAGGAGGGGAAAAAAAAGAAACCAGGGAGAAAACGGAAGCGTTCGCGGGATCCGCTTTCCCGATGATTTTCCTCGGGATTTTTCGTGGATAAAGGTGGTCGAGGTAGCCGCGATTTCCTGCCCTTTCAAAGTCGTGTTACCAAAGCGTTCAGAGATATTAAACCCCCTCGCAGGCTGTCCTCGATAAACGATACGAGAAAAAGAGCAGAGAAAGGTTAGCGTCGAGTTTCCAAACTTCTTCCTTCCATCCCAGCCGCTCGTCTCTCCTCCTCCCCCCTCCGCTTCCACTCCCGTGCCGTTTAATTGTGTTAATTACAGATTAATTACAGAATTTTAGATGATTAACGGATGATAACTATCGTTTCTCGTGGTAACGATGGCCGTTAATTCGAGACACTGTAGTTAGGCAACGCTGAAGCACGGCTATCCACGGGATAGGCTGAGTTGTTTCTTCAAGATTCGCGCGTAATTAAATCGACGGTCTCCTCCCCTAATTAGATCTCATCCTGCCATTCGAACACCCGCCGCCTTATCAATCTGCATTTAATTAGCGTCACTGCTCCTCCATTGCAAACATAATTAAACGGATCGGTAGAGAGGCAGCTGAAAATTCGACCCGTGGATTATTCATCAGCGAGAGAGGTCTTGATTCTCGCGCGATCCGGCCGGCCAACGATACGAATAGACGCCATTATCGGTTTTTAATGAAAATAGTGGCGCTGGACGCTGGCAGGATCGTTATTCGATCGTGAAATGCGAGAATTCTTCTTTTCCGGAAAAGAGAATCGTTGTTGACGACGAAACTATCGATTATAATGGACGAGTTGAATTTTCCGCCTGATGGTACCGATACTTCCATAATTGTCGCTAGCACGTCGGCTCCATAACGAGAGGCGACTAACGAAAGGAATTCTAACGGTTCGCCAGTGGCAGTTACAATATCGAGGATCAAAGAGCACATTGGAGGCCCTGGAATTTGATTCGCGTATATCAGCAGGTTACCACGAAGCATGTTTTGTTCCCACGGCAATCAAACGACGGTGGATATCGAGCGCGATCCCTGAACAAAGGTCCTCCGGCTCCCCCTTTGTCGGGAGTTATTTCCAATTTTTAAAAGTGCCGCAAAGCGAGCCTGGAATTGTGGATAATCGTGATTCTGGCTTCCCCAGCGAAATTTAAAGGAGTTAGCGAAGTTGGCACCGCGAACTTGCGAAGAGTTAGAGAACGAATAGGGAGGGATCGTTCGTCCCGTCGAACAGCGGCGTTTATAGCAGAGATTTCTGGCGCAGGCGATGCGCGAGGCTGTCGAAAATTTTTCAGAGGAGCGGGCGTGAAAAATTACCAAACAATTGACGGAGGTGCTATTAACGCGTTGCAGAGGCGCGGATGTTTGCTTCTCCTCCGTTACCGTTTCACTTCCATAAATCAACGGGTTTTACGAAATCCGCGACGACCGAGCATCATCCATCGTTCTCTCGGCAATTATAAATAAACCACGGTTTTCCCTTCCGCTCGATGGAACTTGTTTCGATAGGTGGGAAACTTCTATTTCCGATCGTTGTAATTGGAGCCCGATCAATATTATCTACGCGTGCATAAATAATGCCGGCTGATGACCCGAGCCGTGTGAATTATCGAGCGCGCCGCTTTATTTCGCGATCTCCTCGTGAATCGTTAATTTCGGAAGCGCGTCGGGCGCGGAATTGATGGAACACTCGGAAACTTATCATCATCTCGGCGATCCATCCAGTGGAGGGGCCCTCGGCGGAAAATTCGAGACGCGGCACCGCTGAAAAAGCAACGAGTTTCCGCTGGGCGCGGGGCGAGATTGCGAATTACGAAGTTCGAGCCGCTCAGATTACCCTTGATTGTAGATTACACGGGGAAAGAGTTGACGGGAGCGGATTGCTCGTTAAAAAAGGTTTACCTCGCGGCCTCGTAATTTTATTTGATAATTGAACGAGGCATTCGGATCGCTGGCGCCTGACATTTAAAAGGAGAAACATTTTTCTAATGGGCTTCCAGTGGGGAAATGTGACAAGCAGCGAGAACTACTACATAAAATATCCCTCGTCTTCGAGGCACTTCCAGTCATCCTTCGATTGCTCGCCAAGATTAGATTCAACCCTCTCTTCTAAACGACCTACCCCTACACGCGGACCCTTCTCCACGCCCCCTCGTATCTTGATACGCGCTCGAATCTTGATTCCATCTCTGCGGGGCGCATCAATCATTCGGCAGTCGAGTGAATTTCCACAGACGTTATCAATAGCTAAGTAGCTGCATGTGTAGCAGAGATGGGCAAAAAATTTATTTAAATGAAAATATCAAATAACGAATTTATAAAAGTTATTGTCGAATGAAAAAGTTAACTTTATTCGTCCAATAATCTAAAGTTAAAGTAACTTTTCTTCGACTCGTTATTTAACCCTCGGTTGTCACACTGGGTCAAATTGACCCGGAGCTCGACTTTGCGATCAAATATCTTTGAGGCATCATTAAGAATTATACTACTGGCGCCATGTAGTAGCATTTTCATGTATCCTGTACAAGTAGAGATACTTTCCGACTGTGTGGAAGCGTCAGTGCCTGTTAGAAAGCCGTCGAAATTTGAGGTAGGGTCAAGTTGACCCATGTCCGGCAACGGCGTCGTTTTTTACTCCAATTCGGATACAGTGATTTTTTGTCTGAGAGTAATCAAAAAAGTAAAAATAGAGGTATTTTCATACGAATTGTTTTTTCTTTTACTGAAGCGACAGTCAGGACACATTTGTTGTCGTATTCTGAGACACTTATTTATGCAGTGACTGTGGCGATCTGCGATAGACTTGTTTTTAATTTAACATACTTTGTTGTTGCAAAAATTAAATTTTGTATTCTTCGAATAATAATAAATGTTTTTTTTCCTATACAAATGCACGAGGTTCTCAACCCAAATGATGCCGCCATTCAGTACCTATGCCAAATAAATACCTTTTTGAAAGCTCCGATATAGGACTATTTTTTTTTACCAAAGCAGCACATCTCAAGAGCATAACTATAAATTTTTAGCTAAAAATATGAAAAATTAAAAAAGTTATGATTTTTTAAGCAAAAATCTTTTTGACGGAACTCCTATTGCTTCAAAAATTTTTTTAAGCACGATGATACTTTAAATGTCAACTTTCAATGATGGGCATATACTCTACAATGTTCAAACTTTATCTCAGAATTTTTGCAAATCGATCTAGTGCGACAACTACGTTCGAAAAAGGAGGTGTGACAACCGAGGGTTAAATAATTTTCTATCTAAGTAGTTAATGCCCAACTCTGATCTGTAGTTAGTTGAACTTCCTTCGTTTCGGACGGAGTAATTAAAGGTAGACTCTGTGTACCAGTTACAGCTTTTCCCAAGTGCCTCGCTGCCCACCCACCATCCGCCATGCGAGAGTACATCCGTAATCGAAGACCCTTCAACGTTGGGTCCACGTTAGACTTCGCGAGGGTTCTGAAAGCTGGGGGGGAGGGGGGGAGGGGCGTGAAAAGCCGAGGACGGAGGGAAAAGACTGGAGACTGGCTGGAGCCTCGGGGTGTTTGCCAGAAGTGGCTTTCTGCTGGACACAAAGTCTTCCTTGTCCGCGACCACGTATTCTTTCGCCTGGCGACCAACTGGTCGGCCGGCTGCACGTGCTGGTACCCTGACCTACATTCACACCTACGTCTAAGCCTGTGTCTACGACGACGGTCGATCGTCTGACCGTCCCGGCGCCGATTGCCTGGCAACTAGGCGGGCTGATTTAATATTTTCGAAATTACCGCCCCACTCTGCCCTACATTCTGCATCGTCGCCCTCCGGAAAAAGTATTTCTGTCGGCGGCCAGCGGTTTTCCCAGCCTCTTCGCGTCGAACCTGTTGCTTCCGTTCTGCATTAGAATGCCACGCACCGAGTCTTAGATAAGTAAGTACTTACATCCCGGGTAAAGTCAGTAGAGGTCCTCTTCCTTGAGCAGGCTTTCATCGTGGATGGGAAGGTGGAGGGAGCGGATAGAATCGTGAAACGTTTGCTTCGGTACCAGAAGAAGCTGCGTTTTAATTTCTGGAGTGGAAGTTGCACGGACGGTAGCGATTTTCTTTGGTCTTCCTATTTAATGTCCCTTGAACTCCGCTGCTCCACGAGGCTCGGTAATGCATTGCTACTTGGCGTAGCTGTTAATTCGCGGTTGCACGGTCAATCCTCTTTAATTAATGATTTCATTATCTATTTATGGGACGAGGATCTGTCACAGTTGAGTCTATATCCAGGTCGTTCGCTCGCGGTGTTGTTCATCGCCACCGTACGAGCGACTCCGGGACGCGCTGACTCTTTGATTCATGAAAGCAGAAGAACGCAGTCGATACTGCCATAAAGATGGAGGCAATTGTTCTTTTGTATCGCGTCCCTGCTCGCAGGGAAATGCTCGGTAATTGCTAGCAGTTGCTCCAGCCAGATACGAAAGCATTTTCACGCCAATTTTCCTGGCGTTATTTTTATTGATTGCGCGGAGCTATCGCGGCCTTGAGTTAGATCAAAGCCCCGGCGCGGAGCAAAGAATAGTGCCCGCAAAGAAAAGGGGGAGAAGCAGGTAAATCGATGATGCGCCTCCTTGCTCCCCGCTCGTCGGCATTTATCTTCGTTCCCGTAAGCACGATAACAACGCCCGTTAAACCACATCCAGGCACGTATTTCGATTAATAAAGTTTGCGAGCATTGCAAAGCGAGGATCATTCACTCCGCTTCGCCCATTGCTCTATCGAGTCTCTCATCGTATCCCTGCTTCATTTCACCGTTGCAGAAATCAGGCTACAGCGAAGCTTCGTAGTCAGACGTTGGATTGAAAATTTCAGGAGCGTAATCGTGCCGACTGTAATTACAAACCCCTCTGCGATCGCGTCCCCGATAATCACGACGTATAGTTGGCGATATACTTTTTAACGTTCTTTGTAATCTCCCGATCTGGATCGAAGCCCTCCCCCCCCCCCCCCCCGTCGCTCGGAAATTATGCATTTCCTTCAAGGCGTATCGATTTTCCTCGGACGAAAACGCTCGCGTGGACAGAGGCTGCTCGTGAAAGTCGCATTCGTCATCCCGGGCGACGCGGACGTGGCGACATTGAAATTGACTTTTCAGCAACGCGAAAAGAGGCCGCGGAGGGTCGATAAATCGAAGCTGGGGGAGGTCCCCGTCGTCTATCGTTCGGCCGGGTTACAGGCTTTGTTGATAGGGCCGGTAATTAAAGTAACGCTATACGCATTAAAGCGGGCACCCTCTCGAAAATCAAATTTCTGCTCGGCTGCTCCCCACGGAGCATGTGCCCCGCTCCGTGGCATCGATTATCCTCCTGGCAACAAGCAGTGACTCAATCTCTTACTTTCTCCGTGCTCTTCGGTCGAAACGGGCCGTGTCTCGCGAACCGCGCATTTGTTCGACTGGATTGTAATCGATAGGTGCTTCCCATCCGTACTAATTATTATTCTAGATAATATCCTTTCTAGGTATTATCTTCCACTTCCCCATCTACTAAAAAACTTCCGTTGAAATCAATAACACTTGGCGCGGTCCCCTTGTAATTTCACTTCCGCTAATTCCTACTACTTCACGCCACCACCTGTGACTTCAAAATCGCTCCCATCCGCTCGTCACAAATAAAGGCAGCCGCGCATTTTGGCGAAGCGAAGCGAATCGAAGAAATTAATAATAATTAATTAGCTGTCGCTGCGCTTCGGTCGTCAATTGTTTATAAACCTTTCTTTTCGTATCGCCGGGCTTCGCCAAAATGCGCGGCGGCTTTAAAGTCGAAAGTCCAATGATAACACGTGACCGTGAAAAGCTAAAACAATATCTCCTCGCCGAATATTTGTATCCACCGGCGAACGAATGCCAAATTGTGGAAAACAGACGGAGCAACAGGATTGCCCCTCAGGCTATATATACCAAGCAGAGTTCTGCGTCGGTTGCACTCGAATTTCTCCTGCTATTTATTCGACCAATAAATTCTTCTCCCAGCACGAACCGTGCAAACAAGAAGGAAAACAGAAAACGGATTTCGTTGAGTTCGGGTAGAAGATTCGACGGCGTAGATACAGGGAGCCCGACACCGAAGGTAGTAAGCTCTGACAATGTCGCCAGACGCTCTTCAGATTGTCTCGTAGCATCAGCAGCATCGATAGGAACTGCAGTTCGCGCGTAATCAGCACTCAGCCTCTCCGCGCGTGCATTAGGCAGGGAGCTGCGTTTCACAGGGCGCAATGCTCGCAGTCGAACACCCCTCGATCGCGCGATGTAGGTATCTCGAGGGGCGGCAAAGAAGCGTTTCGAACCAGTTTCTGTGGCGTAGGTGCACTAGGAGTTTCGTTAATTATCGCTGGATGCGCATCGATGGCTGCCACTTGGCCAACTTCCGTCGCGGATTGGTTTAAGGAGTTTGCCTAGTTGCGCGTGAATTAGCCAGGAGCCGCGGTTTCCGGGAAAACTTTGCGGGAAAGTTTCGCGCGGTGGGGGCCGGATCTCGTTAGAAACGAAACGCGCGGACGTGTTTCGTCCCCGCTGGGTCACCTAACTCCGCAAACGGGCTTGCCGGGTTCGGGCGCGGGTCACAGTGCGCCAGAAAAGGTGGTCGCTCCAATTTCCTGCAAAATTCAAGCACGTCGGATTTCTGATGGAAATGCCAATTACCTAGGAGATGCATCCTGGCTGCATCCGCGTGTACGGTTTCCATCGGTATCAACAACTAATTGCTTTAGTCTAAATCAGTTACCAGTGCCGCTAATTGGATCAGCTTAATTAACCGAGCGCGCGTTAGCGGGGCCCCGCGCGAGCGTTCCACAATACGCGCTTTGTATTTTGATCTTCGTAATGGGCTTCGTAAGCCCGCGATGCACGCGTAACTCCCCGCGAAGCTCCTCAATTGCCGTGTACGTACGCATCGATATCTGGTTAATGAGCAAAGTCCTGCGCAGCTTCGCGAATTAGGTGGCCGAGCGTCTTGCCCTCTCCGTCGCCGGTTAATTCGGCTGTTGATGGATCGAATGACGCCATTACGGGACACCCTGCAACCGCGACGACCCTTACAAGTGTCACTACACCGATTCGGCCCTTGCTCGTTCTCAAAGTACACTCGTTGCTTCGTCGCCAACGCGTCGAGTAACGAGTTTCCAGCTTGCTGGCCCCGCTTCTCCGACTCCCGCGTATTCCCTCGGCTATCAGCGATGCGCGGTTAGCTGGCCAAGAATCTCGACAATTATCGAATACGTGTACACGTACGCGATCGTAACGGCACTCTAGCAAGTGCTTCGTCATCAATGGGATTACTGTGCACGAAATGTCTGCGCTTGCTTCTGTAAATCTTATTACCAGTCTGATGCAAAACAAGATTTAAAGGGAAGGATGGTAAACAAATTTGTAAGCTCGTTACAGCTGCACCCGTGTATATGCGGGAGGTTTCAGGAGATGTTGATTCGATGTTGATTCAAACTAGTTTCCACCATGAGGGAGAGTAATTTCTGAATATGAAGTTGGTCGGTCGAATTGAAGCTTCGTTCGCGGATGGACGAGCTATCGAACGCGAAGGATTGGCCTGCATTTCTCGCTCCGAGCTGGGGATCCAGCGATTTGTGTCGATTTTACGACAGGCCAGCAGCCATGGTCGACCAAGTTTTCACGCCGTGGGCGCATTGAACCGTAAGATCCTAAGGATTCAGTGCGAAGATGTTCTGGGGCTTCGCCAACACATGTTCTGGCATCTCGTTCAGCAGACCGGGGACCGTTCAATGTCCTATCATCGAGCAATTCCTGTTTCCTTCGCGAAGTCGCGACATTCTGTGCAGCAAATCGAGTATATGCGATTTTGTGACCTAGTCGGACGGGGAGCAGGGCTAGAAGGGGCAAGATTTCGCTGCAGAGAGACCCTTTCGGTGGACTGCTTCTGTCTGAGAGGATAGAACACGGTATTACGCTTAGAGGCTACGACCCTAATTCTATGGAGCAGTATATTACGCTACAAGACAAATCACTGCTACGACGCTGATGACAAAACGACTCTGAGCTTCTCGACGACTAAATCTCGACTCTGATATACTCTAATTCTCCACGGGCTTCTGAAGATCACGGGTATTCTTTGCACGCCGCTCGCGTTTAAGCTCTCCACGTGCACTTCGGGAACTCGTTAAACTCCTCTCTCATTTTCCTACACTTTGCACCTTCCTGTATCTCGCCCGCCTACCATTTGAATCTTGAGTCGTCATCCTAAATCTCTACACCAAAGTCTTCATCTATCTGAATCGTATCCCTCGCGACAGTGTTGACAAGAGCCACGGTAGCCCCAACAGAGGTAAGAATTTAAAGGCTGACGTTCTTGGGCTCGTAAAAACGTTCTTTTGATCCGTGACCCGGTGCCAGTTGGTCCGCGCAGGATGCTCGTGAAGCCTGGAGGTCGAGGTACCGTGTGAACGGGGCTTCATGTGGTGTAGGAAGAAACGCTAGAACGAAAGGGGCTGAGCAGGGGGGAACGGCGATGGAAAAAGAAAGATGAGCAGGGGGAGAAAGAGGCGAGGTGTGGTAGGGAGAAAGGAGAAGTGCAACTCGGCCTGCAGCGTGTGCAAGCGTGCACCGGAGACTCGTCTCGATCGTGACACCTGCGCCTTTTCTCTCCTTCTTGCAGCGCGTTGCTCGCTCCTTGTCCCGTCCATTCGTCGCCTTCCTTTCCAAGGCATCGTCAGTCAGCCGCACTTTATGCTGGCTCGCGGCATTGCACCGCAGACACAGCTGTCCCTGGTAACGGTCGAAGGGATCCTGGTCGAGGGATCCTCAAGGTCCTCCTACGGTTGCCACGCTTTCGAAATTCTTCGCCTTCGTTTCCCCTCTAACCGACGGCTAGGCAGGCGACGGGCCCCGAGCCGCTTCCAATCGCTTCGAACACGCGACGAAAGGCTCCAGTCGCTCGAATTTAAAAGACCCGAAGAGGCTCGCCGGGCCTGGGAAATTTTCATTCGAGACGAGGCAACCGCTGCTTCTGGGAACGGTTTTTTTCTGCCACCGTCCGTCGAGCCTGCTCGATTCCGACGTGTAACGAGGTCGACGCGGGGCAGAGAAGCTCGAAGCTGTTTCCAGTTTCGAGCCGCTGCCGCTTTAAAATAAACCGTGAATCGCGGCGTTCCTGGTCGACGCAACGATGATGCAATGTCGGGGATTTCGCGATGACTTGGAGCGATCGTGTTTCGCCCGTCTGTCGCCGTGATAAATTCGGTCGGCAGCGATTGATAGCCGTGGTCTTTGAAGAAGAAGAAGCTCTACGAATATCGTGCTTTCTGTTCGAGCTGCATCGCATCGACTGTCGAATTATTGCACGAGTTCTCTCTTGCTTGTCGATCGATGAACGCAGTATCGGACGTTAACGCAGCCAGTGCTCTGCGATCGGGCGCTCCAATCCTGGCAAATTCTAGGCCAGGTACGGCGCGACTGTGGCAGTGACACGAAAACAATTTAACAATGTTTACTAACGGCAATTCGAGATAGCCAGCCGACGTATTTGAAGAATTACTAGTTCAACAATTGAGGGCTCGGATGCAATAAGGGGACTAGCGCTCGAAAATGTGAAAAAGTATTGTCCAAATGCGAAGAAATATTGGAAAATTAAATGTTGTTAAATTGTATTTAAAAAAATACAGTGTTGTAAAGCTCGTCACAACACACATTTTTTCTATTTACAGTTTGTTTATCGAATCATTACTATTCGAGCTAAAAATTATAAACAAAAAATTTTTCAGCAACCAAAATCATTATTTCTTTAAACATAAATTGCGATAACTTGAGTAAATATTAAGGGATCGTTATGAGACTTAAAACATAACTTCAGAAAACTTTAGCGAAGCCGTAAAATGTATGCACAAAACCCTTATGTTAAAAAATTTAATAATATTTAATTAAAAAGAAATACTGGACATAACCCATGTTTTGTAACGTTCACTGTTAAAAAGTATCGAGGCAATTTTGAGATACATATAACTTGCAGCGACAAAGTTTTTCCTTCATATACAAGGAAATTTTTCACCAATTTTCACACTGATTAATAAATAATTGTAGAAGATATGACGATATATATAAACGTTGCGTGCCACCAACAGTCAACAGCTGCGTATAATGCGCTATTTAGCAGTTTTAGCATTCGCGTTGACAGTTTAACAACATTTAATTTTCCAATATTTCTTAGCGTTTGGACAATACTTTTTCGCATTTTCGAGCGCTGCTAGTCCCCTTATTGCATCCGAGCCCTCAATTATTGAAATTACGTAAGATATCCATAAAACAATTTACACCGCACGTCCTCAACGAGGGATTGTGTAAACGCGGTTCTGGGTGAATACTCTAATCTCCCCGCGCCCAAAATCGGCCAAATATGTATCCCCATTTGGACAGGAAAACACATCGCTCGTATATCGAATTTCGTGAGCATTCACAGCGCACGCTGGAATAGGATTACCCAGGCTATTTGTTCTTTTTTTTTATTTGCAGTCACTGGGAACACGAACGGGTGTATACCGAAATCCAGTTATTGGCCGAGTTTCCATCGTCGCGATTTTTCCGCGTCGTCAAACAGTGGCAGTTGATTCAATGGTCCTTAGATTTCCACCAGCAGCCCCTGTTGCCCAGCTGTGTATTCATCTCGTAATACGGTGAAGGGAGGGCGGAGGATCCACCCTTGCGACGCGATATTTCGATCGACTCGCCTCCTGGAACTGTATTTTCCACGAAAGACACGAGCTGATGGGGAGAGTGTGCTGGATGTTTCCGATTGTTATTGACAAGGTCTCGTTAATTCTTATTTCGTTGGGGGAAAAATTGGCGGCTGAAGGTGAGAACGGAGTCGTGTTACTTTCGTAAGGAACGCGTGATATGTCACTCCTTTGAAAGAGAACGAGCGGCTTGCATTTTGTTACGAGCTACGCACCGCTGCTTAGTGGCTGGTTTCTCAGCTCCGATTACTCTGGACGGAGCACCGCTATCGATGCCTGATAACGCGGCGTTCTCTGACGTCGATTCCCCGTGTCCGAGACCGATCGGCCATTTGTAATCGCGTTGCATCATGCTCTTTCGTGCAACGTAACAAGATCCCGAGCGGCAATTCGGAGTAATAAGAATCAGAGTTGGCTGGGTCTTTGAAGGGGTTACGGTAGCGATGGGGGTGATAACAGAGGGTAGGCTTCAGGGAAATGTATTTCGGTCGTGGGAAGCCTGGGGTGGTGACGCTGGATTCGGACGATAGAAGGAAAAGTTTCGGTTTCGCTATGCCGTCGATCGATTGACGAACTGTATTTTAAGGAACACGGTAGAGGAAATATTGATTGCATCACTCGAATATTTAGCGTACATTCACTTCCGCCTCATTTGGCACTAGTAGCAGGAAAGTATTTTTGCGCGATTGTTGACCAAGTAGGCATGCTTTATCAGTCATGGAGATATGAAGATTGTTTCGCAGCACGTGGGTTTCGAGGTGATGCAATCAATATTTCCAGCGCATTATGCGTGCCTCTATCAAGATACTAGCAGAATGAACCGCAGGTAGTATAAAGCACGCATGAGTTTAAAAACCATGCCTTACACGGACTCGCCTAAAAAAGGCACTGGGTTCGTAGGGGACGCGAGACAAAAGGTGGTGGTCGAGGGGTTAACCAGCGAAGGGGTTAGATCGTTATACGGGCGCCCCTCGAATGGGAATTCGATTTCCGTGGGGCGGAGGGGTTCGCGAACGGGTCGAAATAAACGGCACGCGCCCGTCGTCCGGCGGAAAAGCGCAGAAAGGGGCCGAATGGACGATGGAGGGGGCAACGGCGACGATGGTGGTCAGAGGAATACGGACAACAGGCGAAGTGTGACCAACGTCCGATGTGGAGTGGCACGCGTGCGTCGTTATTGCGGGAGCAGCCCGATGGAGAGTACGGAGAGTAGACTCGAAACAGAGGAGGGGGCCATCGAGTCGCGGAGAGCGCGCGAAAGCCGCCTGAAAAGAGACGCGGAAACAAAGGGACGCGATGGATCGGCGGGGTGGGATGAAGGGCGAGGGTTTGGGGAAATGGGGGGGGGGCAGTGGCTGGCGCGGGAGGGCAAGATGAGATCAAAAGAAGGGCGGAGGAAAAAGGGGGTAAGGATCGAGAAATGTAGCAGGGCGAGTGGGAGGGATAGAGCGACGAGGGGGAGACGGCGAGGGTGGAATAGGCTCCCGGTAGCCCGCGATCGATGGGAGCGATGTTGCCTCAGCTTGCTCGTACGTTCCGCTTCGATTTTCTGGTGGTCGTTGGAAGGGTGGGCCGACTCGGTTGCTCGGTCGACCGGTCGGGGTACGCTGGTTGGCTGATGGTTTCTCTGCCAGCCTGCCACCACTAGGTTAGAGGGTTAAAAGTGTCTGCGCACCACTTCCCAACACGTGGACCCCGAGACACTACGGTTTTCCTTTCCTTCGCGCGGCGAACGCAGTGAACACGATCAACGCGGCCCACTTTTTATCCCCCCCCGGGCATCGCCGCCTCCTCCCTGTTCTACCTACTGCCTACCTACCCACCCACCTAAAGCTCACTGCCGTCTACTGCCTACCACCTTCAGGGCCCCCTCGCCTCGGTATCGCTCGACACACGATCCTCCTCATCGTCCGTTCGGTTCGCTGGGCTCGTTCGCTCGCCACGTCGAGGTTATCGGCGGCTGGAAAGTCGACTGCAACACGTGCATCTCTGCCTCGGCCGCCTCGAGTCACGCTAGAGCATAATTTTCCCTTTCACCGCCTACTTGCCCGTTTCCAACCCCTGTCCACCCCGCGCCGCTGTTCCGTCGTCAGGCGACTAGACACAGTCGCGCCCGTTCCGGTTTCTCGATATCCTCCGTTGTCGTTCGGCTTCCCTCGATTATCCGTCGATCGGCTAGCCGTTGCTATCGGCCCGCCGCCGTTATTATTACACTTTCGTGTCGCGCTTTAAAATAGCGTTATCCCGCGGCGTGTTGTCGCGCCGCTGCAAGGTAGCTGCGTATCGATTTTCTGCAACACGGTCGCTGGGCAGAAATTCGAAATCAGGCACAGGCGCTCTGTCGCCCTACAGGGTCTCGAGCAAGTCAAGGGACACGCGCAACTCGTCGAGGTACCGCCGCGAGGTTCAATCGGGAGATTTGTCGTACTAATTGGAGTACACAGAGATCATCCCCTTTACCGTCACTTGTTTCACAACCCGCACAGGCCCCAGTTCTTTGCGATCGTAATCCCTAAGCCGCCAGTCGATTCGCAAGCCTTTCCCCCGGGTTTGCTCCCTCGTCAGGACGCGAAAACCCTTCGTTTCCTAACGGGGACATCAGGCGCGCCGTTAAAATGGGAATCGCGCGCTCGCGACCGAGTGTTAGGCTCTCCACTGACCCACTTTTACTCCGCGGAGGCGCCCTTTTCTTTTATATAATCTCTCGATACCTGCCGGCGCAACGTCATTGTTATTGCATCGCGACCGTGTTTTTTTTTCCGCGCGAAACAGGTAAATAAGCGGAGCCCCGTTCGGAATACTTAACCGAGCCGGGCGTCGCCTTCGTCGTTGCTCTCGCATTTCCTCTAGGACGGCCAGACCGGTGCGACGTCAGCTCGATTCTCTTCCAGCTTGTCGTCGCGGCGATTTTTGTCTGGGCAGAGTCTCGTTTGCACCGGTAGGACAGGTTATATCCGCCCGGGAGAGAGAGAGAGAGAGATAAAATCCTTGCCGGTAGCTTTCTGCGGGCAGGTTCGTTGGATCGCTCGTTTCCTTCGATGCGAATCGAGCAACGTTTGCCCAGGATTCTTTACGCCTGCAATCCCGTTCCGACACTTTCGTCGGCCATCGCCCGGTAACGCGCGTCGTTTCGAAGTTACGTTATGATTAAACTGGGAGGCCAACAAGTGGTTAAAGAGGGTGACATTGTAAATCGAATCCTCCAATGCCTGGGACCCGCGGCTTTCGATTTTACCTATAGTGGACTTGAACTTTCTCCGCCGTTTGGCCCATTGATCGCGAACTTCTTTCCCCGTAACTCCCTCCCTCGTATGCTGTATCACGGTTGAGTTCGCCGCGAGTGGATGTTGCGTTTGTAGCTCGACTACCGTTCATCGCTGGCGGAGCAATTAACCCTGCTGGCTCAAGAAACGGGCGATTCAATTTGCCGAGGCTTCCCTTGCATGCCTCCCTTTCAAACGCGCCACTCTGTGACCAGTCGTCGAGCCGCAATTTAATCGTATTTACGTGCACACGTCCATGCGGCTTCAAACACTTGTTTCTACACGTCTATCCGAACGATTACCCCCGCTTCGTTACTCTAATTTCACGAAGGTTAGAAATGCCGTACAGTTAAAAGTGTCTAAAGCTCTTGCTCGAAAAAAAAAAGGAGCTTCGTATTCTAGCTCACTGAACACTTCTGTGCTAAATCAAACACGAAAAAGGGGATCCCCGTGCATAACCACATCTCAGGAACCCGCGATCCGTCTCTAGGAAAGATTTTCTTCTCCTTCGAACTGAAACTGGAACAATGGGTCCTCTCGAAGCACCATTACGGCAGGATTCTCAAAGCTCTCTGAAAACCTACACCAACGTACAAAGCTTTACGGATTCCTCGGTATAATAATGTAAGGATACACCGCCTGTCTCGGTTACAATCGTCATCAGCATACTCGGCGGACTCAGCAAACTCGGCATTCGTTACCGAACGGAGCGGAGATCGAATTTCTTTCCTGCGAGCGATCGGGGGCAATCTTTGAGGTCACTAAGGTTCTTTAGAATAACAGCCGATCGAGCAGCGAGGGCGTGGCGTTCGTATCGGAAATCATTGCGCGGCCACGAATCAGCCTGGACGCGAAACGCAACATTAATTACGCGAAAGCACTGACTATAATTGCGTGGCGGGAGTCAACGACCCTCGCGCGTGCAAGAGGTCCGAGTGATCCGTGGATCTGGCTCGGGCTTGCTCAGCTGTGTCTTTCGCGCCGCGATTACCTCAGCACGGTCGAGCAATGCAGGAATTGCGCGCTTCTTCCTTCGCGCGCCTCGGCGGATCAAGACTTTTACGTAATCGCGACACACGGACGTTCCGTCGCGCTGGTCGTTCCAAGAACCGCGAAAAGGATACCCTCCTTTTTTCGCTGACGAGCGACTTACCGAGCGTTCTGTCAAGCGAACGCTGGGCTACTTCGAGGAGCCGCAACACCCAACCATTCCTATTGCTCATCAATCCCTGATTCATCGATGGATAGCGACGATAGCCGGTTTCGGAAGGTTCGTTGAGATTCGCTAGTTCATTAGGACGCACACGAAACGAGGACAGGCGGCGATAACAGATCGGTGGATTTTTTCCTGGACGTTTAAAGCGACACGTTCCCGAGGCACGAGGGGGGGAAGAAGAATCAGGGAGGGATAATATTTGCGCGAGATTCAACATATTGAAAGCACACTTTTCCAATAGCGCTGCGAGCGGGAATGGAATATTGGTAATCGTCGCGAGGAAATTACACGGAATTACACAGACGATTTGTGGAGCGCGGCAGCGGTGGCGATGATCGCGTGAGAGAACCGTACCGTACCGTACGATATCCCCGCTGATGGGGATCTATGCGGGCGGAAGAGTTACGATCGATACAATCTTCCGAGGGAAATATAACTTGCTCGCTCCGCTCCGCGAGCCGCATTTCGCGGCCGGTCACGCGTCCTACGCCCCTCGAAATACCTTGGGGGCTAGGTCGCCCCACTAGGCATGGGAATGAACCCCTCCCCCCTCCTCCTCTTCCCTCCCCACCCCAATATTGCAAATTATCCTTGCCCTGCGCGCTGCATATCGTTGACCTCGCGGTGGCCTTCCATTGTGCACGCGGAATTACGAAACGTGCGCTCGGAGCTCCGAGGCGTTCCAGATACTGGCGTGCACAAAAGAAGCCTCCAGACGGCGGGACCGCGTGCATCCGTCTTCGAGCTGGAGCGCATTCGTCTTCGTTAGCGGCAGATTCATTTCGGCTCGGACGAACTCTCGCCGGTTAGATCGGCTGTTAGGAGCATCGGAAAGAACGGCGGAGACGTGATTCGGTATAGGGGGATAGAGAAGGAGAAGACCGTGTCTCTCGAAGTTGACGAAATGGAGCAGCAGGGCCTGGGGCCGTTCGTGCCGTATCGCGCTCTACATCGCGGAGCCGCTGGAAATTTCACAGTTCACGCGATTCTCTCTCTCTCTCTCTCTCTCTCTCTCTCTCTCTCCCATCATTTTTTATTCTAATATCTTCCATTCCCACTTCCACCTTTCCCTCTCGTTCTCAACTCTTTCCTCGTCGCTCGGCCCAGCAGATTTTTCCATCATCCTCCGCGGAACGATTTCCTCGGCCTCGGCCGAGCGGCTGTCCGAATAACGACATCGATTATGGCAGATATCTTATTCAGAAGCTGCTGGCCGGCCGCCAGCATTTCTTTCCAACTTCCTGCGACGCCGTTCACTTTCGTTCGTTTACCGTTGCACTCGAGACTGGCCCCGCGTATCCACGGAAATGTTGATAACTGATTCATCGAGCGATCCCCGAGTGTCTACTTTCGGCGATCGTCCCACAGTCGAAATGGGACCGGTGATACATAGTGTGCGCTGCGTCTACTTACCGATAGCCCTTCGATACAATGAATTTCATCGAGCGTGTCGAACGAGAGGATAAGGGATTACAATTGCGACGTGGAGGTGGCCTGTCCGTTTCGTAAGACGTTAATTGGGACCGTAGACCGAGGATACTTACCTTTACCGGTTCGCGCGTTTACTCCCGATCGAATGCTCGGCTGAGCAAGGATTTCCACATGCCGGGCAGACGCAGATGAGCCAACCATCGACGGCCATCGGCCGGCAGGATGATTATTGCATCCTGCGAAGCTCGCCACCGGGGAAAAACAAAGACGCGAGAGAGAAAGAAACTTAATATTGAAAAAGTTGTTGCTGAAACCCGGCTTCAATTTTCTCCGAGCAAACAGAGAGCGTTGCCGCCGGTAAAAAATATCCTTGAAAGGGGATACTTAATTAATTACCTCGGCCTCGGCGCTCGGCTTGTTCGTCGACACCAATGCTCCGGTTATTGTTGCCGCGGGGTGTCTCGTTAAACTAATACGTCGGCGCGCGGTGTCGCGCAACTATCAGGCTCTTCATCTGCGTTTCGTTCCCCGTAGCATAGAAATCAACAGGCTACGGAAGCCGTGATTTCGTTCCCCGAGCATTTCGATTTATTAGATTCTCCAGGCGAAACCCTTCGGAACCGAACCATATACACTCGGCTTTGCGGCTTAGCCGGGCTTCGGTGTTGCTCGGTGGTCCATTTTGTCAGACGTTTCGTCGCAACTCACGTGTCCGGCATGCCGGGAATGTCGGCGAGCTACGGGCACGCCAAACACTGCTCGAGGAAACCCATTTGGAATGGCAGAAAAAATAAATTTCGATGGGGTCGACATTTTGTTTGGTGACATTTACCTTGCAGTCCACTGCATCGCTCCACTTGATTGACCTGGCAATGCCAATTAAACGGCTGGCCGCGGTCGTAAGTCACCGATCGGGGCAGAGTTGCTACGGGTTCCCGATGAGCAGCGGGATTATAACTTAAGTAACAGGTGCACGGACGGGGTGGAGACATCAAGGACGACTAATCCGTGTTAACAAACAAGGGGGAGTAGTCGAGGGTGGTGTGTGGAGGCGTCTATTCGCGGTTAAATAGGCGTTTGCGCGAGGGGTCGAGGTCAGGCAATAATGCTCCGGGACCTATTATTTCCAGTAACGTTTTAGTAACGAGAACAACATTCCCACTGAGAATCAGGGACACCTCGTCCCAGAGAGCGCGCGCGCGATGCTCGGTGTAGGCAATTGTGGAACCGTTGCCGCGTATATCGGAATTGTCAGTGGCTGCGGATTTGTTCGGGCTGTGCTTGACGTCTTTGACCTAGCACAGAGGCAGTTCAGAGGCTGAGGATAGAAATGTGTGTATACACAGCGAAGCCTTTGTGACAAGACCGATAATTAGAGTCAGCCTAAAGTGTACGCGCCTGATAATTAGAGCTGGAGTAACCCATTACGCGGTACCTCGAGTCTCGCTAGCATACCGAGCAGCAATTGCTCGCGAGCTTGAACGGCGGGGCGCGGTAAACGGAACTGCGATCCGATAAGATCGCGATTTGGCTCTTGTTCGCGGAAGAAGTATTCTAATCAGCCCGGAGCCTCAACCCTCGGAAGGAAAACCTAGAACGAATGGATCACCTGCCCGAGTGGAAGCACCATTGGTATATCGGGAATTAAAATTCGCTGCAAACTGTCCTCGATACGGAATCGGAGTGACTAGGCAGGCTAAATTAAATTTGTTTACCATCGAGCGAATGCTCGCACGTTAATCTTGTTTCCCACGATTCCTGGCTTGTTTTTGCCCGAATAATCTGCTCTCCCGGCCGAGCAATAGTCAGTGGAGCTGGTTGCGTTGTAATCTGGAAATCTAATTAGTGGGGGGGGGGGGGGAGGGTAGCGTCGCGGATAGAAAGGATTCGTTGGAAAAATCGAGCCTGCTCGGGTATGATTCGCTGTATCGTTGCAACGGGGCTGATCGCTCGCGACAAGCCTGGGAACTGCGAGCGAATGAATTTGCATGGGAGCGTCGACGAGGCTCGCGGCAGACCCCCCCGCGCCTTTGACGCTGTCCTTGCCCGAGCCCGCTGATAACAGCCGATATAAAAAGGCCAGCGAAGCGGCGGATGAAATGCAGCGGGCGAGAAAAATTCCTTACGTGCTCGGGCTTCTCGTGCAAGAGGCTGATCGATCAAGGCCTCCTCGTAAATAACTGAATACGCGTCTGGAGACGCCGCGCCGACACACGGGGATATCCCTCGGCGCCTTCGCAATATAGGAGCCGCTGCGGAAAAGGCCCCTCTGTACGATTATTCGCTTCGAGAGGGAAACTCGATGCTTATCGACATCGTTCGAACGGTAACGTGTCACACGTCGCGAGCTACCCTGGCTTTGTAGTTCTTTAGACCAGGGCTGGAGCAACTTGTTCGCCGCCGCAACTTGTTCGCCGCCGCCGGGCCGCACAGTCCCCACCACCAGTCAGCCGGTTCCCCCACCGTCAGCAGCTACGTGCGGCCCACGAGCCACCAGTGCAGTGTAGTGTAGGAGTGAAAAAGAGTATGGTGGGGATCGTTCTCCTGCGGCCCAGCAGAGCAGGCAAGTTGGGGAACGGGCCGCATGCGGCCCATGGGCCGCGGTGTTGCCCAGCCCTGCTTTAGACGACTGATGTTGCAGATTTCCATTAGCGATGCGCCCCGGATCGCTTCGAATGCTATTCGAATCCCAACAATTTCAACCCTCCAATGGCAACAGCAGCTAGGAGCCGCGAAAGATACGGCGCCCGCGCGTTTGAAAGCTGAGAATCCAGCTCCCGTCGCTTTCTCCCGCTTTCGTCGCGAGCTTCCAGCATCGGCGCCAATTACATAAAGCAGAAATTACGAAACGATCCAATCCCGTCCGGCGTTGTTTCTCGCGCGGTTTGCAGACCGGTGGCGCGTGACGCGCGAGACTCTCTTGAAATTCGACGATCAGCTGCCGCTTTACATACCTGCAATTAACGAGCACGTCGCGCGCTCGCTAATTGTGAATTAATGCTCAGATATTATCGACGCGGCTGTAGTTTGCTGGCCGCCTATTTGTCGCCGTGAGTGTTTCAATTGCGCCGTTTGATCGGGCGAAAAGTTGTTGATCCCGTGAGGGATGGACACTCGATTGACCGTGATACGAAAAGTACGCTGGCTTAAGACAGCGTGAATCTTCCGAATGTATAATGGAACAGATAGGTCTAGCAATAAATATAGGACGTGCTGGGAAAGAAAAGGGGTTCCCGAGATACTGTTGTGCATCGCGTGCCAAACCTCGAACCTAGTTCATCCCTATTCCCTTCCCTTAGCCAATCATTTACATACAGTCCGTAAAGAAACTAATAGCTTCCTCAGTTTCCCCTCTCCGCGGTCGGTGAAATTTTATCAGACGGGTATCGCAGCCCGTCGAGAATCGCTAATCGAATTCTCTCTCGCAGCTGGAATTTAATCGTCCGTTAGTAATCCCATCCGACTCTATTCATTTCGCGCGATGATCCCGAGATAACGTCTCGGTTCGATTAATCGTTTAATTAAGCATACGTGACCGTTCGCTCGCGTCCGGTTTCTTTCCCTTCGATTCTACGATCGAGCGTTTTCGCAACCGGGGGAGATCTCGAGCGCGCGTACTTGGCATCCCTCTGTCGGGGGATTTAATGCCCGACACGAACCAGAACGGAAGTACGAGCGGACGGATTCGCGTTATAAAACGTCTGCAGCGACGGGTAAATTTCCGATGGCATTAGTCGCCGATTGTGTCGGCTCGATCGACGCGGGCTGGGCGAGTGGAAGGATCTTTCAAGCATCGAACAGAGTGCAGAGAGAAAGGAGGGTAGAATAAAGAAACTAAGTAGGGAAAAGTTGGAGACTGCAGTAGGTGCGGAATGAACGTAGAATAAGTCCAGCACATAGGTATCTTTCAGCTGCATAAAATGATCGATGGAAATGAATCTGCTTTCGCTAATGCGTTTGCATTACGCTGTCACGTGCTGCACCGCCTGTTCTTTCGTGTACGTACACGCGCACGCATTACGCTCGTCTGATTCGGCACGTGAGTTCCGGCACTGATTCATCGCTGTCGCGCGCTCGTCAATTACGCTCGTGATTAATTAATTCGCGATCCGCGATTCCAATTGTTGTCCTTAATCGCGCGAGTTCACGCGAGCTGACTCTGGCGCGCGACTGCCACCGATCCTCCTTAACTATAATCGAACCTCAGAGTAGATAGCTATCTATCCTAGTTCGTACACCGAAATTCGGCTGTACTAGATATAGCATTACCAGTCGACACCGGTAGCTTAGGCTTCCCCTAAATCTGTAAATCCAGGCAATTAAGTCATCATGACAGTGAACACAGATTAACCCAAGGAACAAGGGGCCATTGCCCCTCTCCAGGAACAAAGAGGGAGAAAGAGGGAGGACAGCTTTCACCAAACCCCTAATCCATCGTCTTCTTCCAAAGTTCTTCCATCCACTTCCAAGGGAGGTTTTTGTCGTGCCGCGGTTGCGTGCCCCGAACGAACTCTGCCCCCGCGTTCCTCGCACAGTTATCTAATTAACACCGAAGTCTCAAGCTTGTCGCTGAAAAGTACCGGGAAGCACTTTCGTTTTCGAGAGCCTCTAGCACAGTCAGAGTCTTCGCAAACTCTGGGACGCAGCTCTGCACCGCGGTGTTCTCTGGATGCCGTCCCCTCAAGTCTCCACTCGAATTCGATCGATTGGTACGCGGGCAATTGAATTATTGATAAATTTAAAGTCTGCGACGGAGCTGTGCGGGCATTGCTCGGTAACCACAACCGCAACCACCGCGTGTGTTGGCCCACAAATCTGGCCAATCCAATTTACTTCCGGCAAGTGCAATCGAACAGAGGAAGTTAGCCCCTCGGCGCGGAATTATCGCAGGATTACGGTGTCGTCGGAATGGGAAGCTTAGGCGAGCGTAACGCAATTAACAGCGATACAGGCTTTTTATATTACACGGAGGCAATCGCGCGCGTTAATATCGACAGCGGCGGTGCATTAATTGCGACGGTCAAGCAGTACGCGTTTATTGATATTTATACTAACGAGAGAGAGAGAGAGAGAGAGAGAGAGAGAGAGAGGGGGTGGGAGTGGATCGGCACAGATGGAGGGCGCACCCAGACCGATATCCGTGATTGCGTAAAACAGTCGCGACGGGTATAAATAAGCCGCGCGGGATAGAGATTAAACACCGGTAGCGCTGCACGGGACGTGCGAAAAAGAAAAAGTATCGATAAGTTCGTTGGTGCGCGAGATACGTGTAATTGGCGCAATAACGGAACGAGTGCTGACCTTTTGACTTCTGTTTCTGTTCCAGGGAAGAACCTCTACAATAACGAGCATGTAGCAGTTAAAATGGTGAGTGTGCCGCGATTAACGAGCGACATTTTTCCAGTCGCGTACCTATTGGACACGCTGGAAAAATAAGGAGAAATGTTACGAGGCCGTTGTTTGGATTGGCGTTAACGGCCAATTATGAATTCAATCCTGAAGCGATCTCTGTCTCTGTCCCCGCAGGAACCAATGAGGACGAAGGCGCCGCAGCTACACTTAGAATATAGGTTTTACAAATTATTAGGTACACACGGTGAGTGTCGGCCTCGCGATCGTAGCCAGATTGATGTTGCGCGGGCGGTTCCATGCAATGACTCCCGTGTTTCGTTAATGCACTCAGAGGGTGTACCGGAGATATACTATTTCGGCCCGTGCGGGAAGTACAACGCCCTGGTGATGGAGCTTCTCGGCCCGAGCCTGGAGGACCTGTTCGACCTCTGCGGCAGGAGGTTTACCCTGCAGACCGTTCTCAGAATCGCCACACAACTCGTAAGTGCAGTTAGCCTACTAATTTTAACGTGGACGCGGCGCGCGTGTCGCCTGGGAATCATTTCGATTGCACGCTCGGATCGGTGTATACATAGTTCGAGCGCGCAGAGATCTAGGAAGTGGCGGAACGTTCGATTTGCTCGACGTACGAGTGCTGTCCACTGATTAATTTTATCTCGGGCATGATGTTTGAGTACTTGCCAGCCTTGCGCTACGTATATGTAACCTCTGTCAGAGTTGGGTATTATTCGAATACATTTTTATTGCGAATAAAACGAAGTTATTCGAGAATAACAAATAATCTTTTATTCGAATGGAAATTTATCAAATCAATGCCCAACTCTGGCCTCTGTGTTCCTTGGAAGTAACGTTTCGCGAGATTAGACGAAGGTTGAAGGACCTTCGAAGGATCGAGGATTTAAGGATCTGCTGTTGGAATCCTTTTGTAAAAGTTGAACGTTACTACTTTGCGCAGCTCCATAGGATAGAGTACGTTCACAGCCGGCACCTGATCTATCGTGACATCAAGCCGGAGAACTTCCTGATAGGACGGCACACAGCCAAGCGGGAGAAGATCATTCACATCATCGACTTCGGGCTGGCCAAGGAGTACATAGACCTGGAGACGAACAAGCACATACCGTATCGGGAACACAAAAGTCTGACGGGCACGGCGCGTTACATGAGCATCAACACGCACCTTGGAAAAGGTAACTTTTACTTCGCCGCGTTTGATACCGCCCGCGAGCCGCCCCCGCCCCAGAAACCGTCCGCGAAAACTCTTGAAACTTCACCGCGCCCGCGATCTACGCGACGGAGAAAGTTGTAAGCGAGCCACGCGCCCTGATACACCATTCTAAAAATCCGTGGTGCCGGTCGCCCGTCGATGTTCTATCCAGCTAGGATTTCTGCACGGTAATTCGATCGCCGGCGAATTATTGCGACAGCGGGAGAAATTAGAACGGGAGATAGGCGTGATAGGCGATGATCGAAGGGAAGTTTAACAATTCGAGAATTAAAAGTTGCCCCGAGACTAGGTATTGTTTCTGTCGAGGGATCGTCAGTGGATTAAGGGGTAACGGCACGATGATAGGCAAAAAATGGTAGGATAACTTTGGAGGCGATTTTAAATAAATTTATGAACTTTATTATAGAGACATGTATAGAGAAGAATAAAAATTTTTGTTTCAGATTTTGTAACAAAAAATGGCGGCACAATAGTCGCACGTATTTTCCATTTGAGTAATTTCGCGGTGGTATTTTTCACGTCCACGTGGTTGGACCTAGAACAAACCGACAAAAAGTTTTGCAATCTACACACTAAATACTAGAGAAGTACCCAAGATTTCGAAAAAGTATTGAATTTGAAAAAAAAAATCCCTTTTTGCTAGAATATTCAAATGTTGGACATGAAAAATTCCCCCGCGAAATGACTCGAATAGAAAATCTGAAAAAAAATTTCGTTCTTCTTTATACATGTGATGAATTCCTTTAAAATCGCCTCGAAAGTTATTCCATCATTTTTGGCCCAGCATCGCGGCGTTAACCTTTAAAGGGTGCGAAGGTAGAAGTTAGACCGACGCTGTGGCTAAGCGTGCGTGGAGACAGCGAGCAAACGTGGACGTATTCTTTCTGCCAATCAGAGCAGAGCAGAAGAGACGACCTGGAAGCGCTGGGGCACATGTTCATGTACTTCCTGCGCGGCAGCCTGCCCTGGCAGGGTCTGAAGGCGGACACGCTGAAGGAACGGTACCAGAAGATCGGCGAGACGAAACGGAACACGCCGATCGAGGTGCTCTGCGAGGGCCATCCCGAGGAGATGGCCACGTACCTGCGGTACGTTCGTCGGCTGGACTTCTTCGAGACGCCGGACTACGAGTACCTGAGGAACCTGTTCTACGATCTGTACGAGAAACGGGGCTTCGCCGACGACGAGGAGTTCGACTGGATCGGCAAGACGTTGGTGCGTGATACCCTGTTCGGGTGACCCGCCGTGCAAGCGGTCCACTTTCTCTTTTATCTATTCGCAATGCATGCCAAGAAAGGAAGGACAGAATGATAGGGGGAAATTTTCATTGACGGCCGATTGTGCCCAGGGACGAGAAGCACACGTCGCAAGAGTCGATATCGAGCCGATCTAACTCGGAGTTTCATCTTGATCCGTTATCAAACAATTTCCGTTCTCGCGTCAGCACACTGTACGAGCTGTCGCAGCTGTCATTCGATCACGAGCAAATTAAAAGAATCTTTTATCACTATCAGTACTGAGATTGTGTTTAAGTCGCCCAGCGACTCAGCAAGCCGTTTACGTAGCGTCTAATCGTTAGCAAACTCCGAGGTATCGTCTCTTCTCGGGGTAAGTAAGTCGCCCTGAGTCGAATCCGTCTGCGCCGTCCCGCCCGTCATTCCGGTGAAATCGTGTTTCACTGATTTTTCACGTTTGCATGCTGCCCCCAAATCTATATCTAGCCAACAAACTTCGAGCAGCTTAGAGCGCTGAGGACGGCTCCTCCGTCGCACATCGGGAAAACGAGATCGGATAAGGTGGGTGGCGTTACACATGGAGGATCGCGCTTTATCTTTACCCTGTACACCAGATAGCTTGGATCGAAGCTGTTACAAGAATCAGACTTTCGGCTCCAATAGCAAAGGGACACCGATGCCTGCGCCTCGACACGCGTGTTTGCGCGTGCTCTGTGTGTCCATAGTTTGCCCAAGACCGAAGCGTAACCCACGCTCCAAAGTGAGCCGCTCGTAAAAAGCTCGCCGAAACGATACTGGAAGCTTATCGACTTTTATTCCGCCGTGCGTGAAACTCTTACTTCTCTTTTCAAGCACGATATCTTCCCTAAGCCGAGATTCTCATCTACGCCCGCCTGAATATTGCACGATACTTCTTCACCGCTCACCGCTTCTCGCGCTTCCCTCTTCCCGCTTCCTCTTACGTTAAACTGTTTAATTTACGCCTCTCCGTAACACCGTTCCGCGGTACTTTACGGTAGCCTTGCCAGCGTACGCCGATCGATAACAGCTTTTCCCTTTTCCGCCCCAGGATAGCGTTATTTTTCTTTCCGCGAGACCGTCGGCGTGTCCGGGCCTTAGACGCTACCAATCACATCTCGCGTAGCCTCTCTTCCACCCCGCCACACTTCTCACGCACTCATTCTCGATTACTTAACTCGATGCTTTCTTTTTGCAGACGATATTGATCGTAATCTGCAATGTTGTGTAATTTCATTTCTTTAACGAGAACATAGAATCCTATCATCTACGGTTCGAAGAGCAGTGTTCGAAATAATAATGTCACTGCCGAGTATTCTTTCATTCTTGATTCCAAGTATGTTATACGAAAACTTTGTCCACTTGTAAAAAGCACAGGGAGCCACGGGACCATCGTTTCAATATGACGTTTGTGTTTCGTTTTCAGTCCACGCTCGTTGGATCCGTGCAGACCAGGCAGGAGATGTTCGGAACGTCGAATCGCGAACGATATCCGTACAAGGTATGCCCCGCCTATAATCACACTAATCTCTATTTTACGACACAGCATGGATATGGATGTGCGAAGTGATATGCTTGACTATTTTTTTTTCTTTCTTCTATCGAATAACCGCATGAATAATACGCGTCCACGGTAACGGGATAGATTTCTCAGCGACTCTCGAGTACAGTCCTTAGTAGCTTCGGTTTCGACACGGGAGATTTGCCTGGAATGTACGATGCGGATGCGTGCACCTTCTGAAAATTATTAAACGAACGATTCTGTTTCTTTGCGAAACACGGGAATCGTCGGTGTACATATAGGAATGCGATGATTTTGAGGAGGATGTTGTCCTCATGTTGGATGAGGTTCAGATCGAAATGCAGGGCAACTATGTAAGCCATGAAAATATTGTAATTGCTCCACCCTAGCTTCTTCGTGCAGGCGTTTTATCTTATCGAGGCTAACCGGCACGGTGCTTGGAAGTTTGTGTAGTTATGTGGAATGCGCGCGATCGTCGGTCACCGCGTAGATAAAACGATCCTCTGGAATGCAGCGAATACCTGCGACTTTCGTGAGAATGACTTCGTCTAAGGCTAGAATCTCAACGGGGGCACAATAACGTGCAGCGAAACTTTCGGACGAACAAGCTCCATAAACTTTACGTTTCCAGTTGGAACGCTTGTACGAAGAAGCGAGCTAAGACACGCTGTATTTAAAATCCCCGTTGGCAATCCTCTAGTATCTTTCATCGTATCGGTATTATATCTTAATGTAGCTAGTCTCATAGTACGTAAGCAGTAGAGATTTCATTCAGAACAAAATCATCAGTACATATATCTGCATATATATATATATATATGTATATATATATATATATATTTATATATATCTTATCCACCAAAGAACTAGACTGTGTAAACTTAGGGACTAACAAGGGAAGTTAGACAACCCGGAAATTCAGAAAATTATGCAACTTTATGTGCAAGTAGAGCATTTCATCCGTAACGCATAATACCATAGTGCAGTTTTAGGGGGTGAAGTCCCCCTTGAAAAAATACAGAATTTCCTTTTCCGTGGAATATCTCGAGAACGATGAGAGATATCGAAAAAAAGTTTAAACAAAAAATTACATCTTTTTTTTTATATCTACAAAACTGCGTAAAAGTAATTATCGGAAGATCCATACTTTTCAAGTTACCCCCACCACCAATCGTTAATTCGATAATTACTTTTGCGCAATTTTGTAGATATAAAAAAAGATGCAACTTTTGTTTAAACTTCTTTTCGATATCTCTCATCGTTTTCGAACTATTCCACGAAAAAGAAAATTCTGCCCCTTTTTTCAAGAGGTTTTTTCTTCGCCCCCTAAAACCGCATTATGGCGCCGAGAAAGAATAGGTTTGTCTTACCTATGAGCTACTCTACTCGCACCCAAAGTTGCATAATTTTCTGAACTTCCGACTTGCCTAACGTCCCTTGTAAAACAAACTTCACTCACGATACAAGACAGCCCCATCTCGAAATCATGCACCGGGCAAACTTGCAAGGTTCAATGTATTCGCTCGAGTGCTGTTTTCTAACCTTTTGTCTTCTCTAATTTTACTGACTAACGCGTTTGAATCTCGACACTCTCGTGCTTGTTCCTTCAGGATGTGACAGGTCCAGGGGTGGGAAGCGGGGGCGGTAAGGGGGTGGGGACCACGTGGCCAGATACCGTGAAGCAATCAGGAGCTGGTGGTACATTGACGCCTGCTGATAGGCACGGTTCAGTACAGGTGAGTGGCCCTTGCGATCCTTTGTGCCGTCCATTGTCCCGTGACATTTGTCCGCCCGCCGACCTTTCCATTTTCCTGATGTTACACGTCCTTGTCGTATCGGGTCGCGGATCCCATTCGTTTGAAACGGAAACTCGAGACGCGGCGAGCACTACGCCGCCCGGCCATCTCCGCCTAACTCCTTCCACCCGAATGCCGTGCCCACGGAAATGTTTTAGAGAGCTCTCCGAGCGTGGATCGTGCGTGGAATTTGCCGAACGTTACGTCCGATTAGAGAGAAACAGAGCGTCCTTATCCGTTCTCACCATCTGTCTGCTCCACCCTTGAACCCCCGTTTCTTCTGCGTCTAGACAAAGGCGCCAGTGGATTATGGCCAGGTCGATGTCTACGCGAATTGGTTTGTTGCAGCATGCTGTCTTTGTTCAGTTGATCGGTTTCTTTTTCCAACACACTAATAATCCGCTTGTTTGCCGCCCGGGGACACTAGAGTAACCGCGAGCTGTGTTTTTTTTCCAAGAGCGAATTCGCTAACCAAGTTGGTCAGTTGCATCACGTGCTAGAGTTTCACTTGATTTGTATTAGCAACGTCCCACGAATACGAAGCGCCGCTTGCTCCACGTAAATTGCGCTCTTCATCCTCCGAGATAGAGACCAGCGCACGTGTGTACATACGTATCACATGCATCTGTCGTGTATATGGTGTCGTTAGATCCGTAGGACACATTATATCGTAAACTCACGGTGTACAAAGTCCCGCCGATCGTTACATCTTCCAGTAATCAAACGTGTAGCTTCCCCCTTTTCACGTAATCGTACGTCCCTCCGCTCTGCAATGTCGCTCGCGATGTCTCTCACGATGATTGGTTGTACACGTAGGTGGTGTCTTCGACGAACGGGGAATTAGCCAACGACGACCCGACTGCTGGACACTCCAACACGCCGATTACAGCGCCTCAAGAAGTGGACATGGTCGACGAAACCAAGTTAGTATTGCAATCGATCTGCTCTTCTTGCATTACGATCAGTAGATTACAGGTTCCGTACACACGTTCTCCCCGTACGTCCTCGCTTCGATGGGCGAGGTGTAACACCTCCGATACGTAGTCTTTCAACACTGCATGCACGCGTGCTCGGTCTTTGGACGATTCGTTGAACATCCCTGCCACGAATCGTTCCGAGGCAGCGTACACTAATTTGGTAGAAAGTTGGCGGTAATCGGTAGCAGGGTCACGTTCTTAACAATACTATCTCACACTCTTTACTTGTGCCCTCCGCCCCCTCCGCATGATACACGTTAAAAAATCTCCTGTCTATCCTATTTCAGAAGCAAATCTTTGCCGAGAAAAAAGTGTTGTGGATGTGGAAAGACCCTACACCGAAGTTCCAACCTTCCTGCGTCTACCGTTCACCACGAACCGATCCCCGAACTAGGCTCGATCTCTCAGTACAACTGGCCGTTACAGAATTTCCTTTTGCGCAACATAGGGGCAAAATACAATGTTCCGCTGCCTTACGTATAGCAGGGACAAAATCAATCCCCTGATTCTTAGCGCGGGAGGGGGTGGTTATTCTCAACGCGCGGTTTAGGTACCGCCGCACGCGTCGCGCTTAGGAGGCGGGGAGGCGCGAGACAAAAGAGACAAGCCGGCGTGGAGTAAAAATAGGGAGTCTAGTTTGGCGCGATTCAGTGTCGGGGACGCGGCCTTGAGCGGCCAGTTGATTTTGTTCCAACTGTACCAGGCCATGGGATCATCCTCTCCCGCCTTTCCCCTCGCGTCCCTTTCGACGCCGCGAGCCCTGCGCCTGGAGCACCACTCGGTTCCGAGGGACAGGCAGCGAGGATATGCGCTCGAATTTTCTCTCCACCCCTCCGCGCCGCTTTTGGAATGCCCCCACCCCGGTCCTCTGTTGTCGTGCCTCTTGCATGTTGGTGTCATAGCGTAAGACGATCGGAAAGAAGACGACTCTAAGTCCTATTAGTCTTTGCTTTATTTGCAGATGCTGTTGCTTCTTCAAGCGAAAGAAGAAGAAAAGTGGCAGACAAAAGTGACTGTTGGAAGAAGACAAAAGTGGGGGGGCAGTAGAGTGCGCGTGTAACAGTGCAGACGAAGGTGGGGAGGAAGGTGTCATCGTCGCCGTGGCGTTCTCCAAGCGCGAGAGGATCGGCGACGGGGATGACGGGGAAGCTGCGGCTGATCCGGAAACAGAGAAGCCTGTCAGGAGGTTGCCGGCTGCCGGGAGTCGGTCCGGCTCTCAAGACTCGGTGCTGCAGACCACCGTCACGATGACACGCTTATTACTGCTGCTATTATTATCATATCAATGATTATTATCACGATTAACTTTGCCCTTCTTCCTTTTTCTTTTTCTCTCCTTACGATTATTATTATAATTATTACTGCTACCACTATCTCACAATTACTGTATTATTATTTCATTATTATTTTATTATTGTCATTATCGTCCACTGATTATCACATCGCCATCTCGTCTACGATCATCGTTTACGGAGCCCAACATCGTTGTTCAATGTCGATGTTAACCATACACACGCGTGCATACACACATACACATACACTTACTGTAAGCTCGTCACCGCGTTGGCCGAGGGTAGACGGCCGAAGACGACGGAGGGGGAGGCCCCCATCGTCGGTTTGGGATCGTTTCCGCTCCTCGGCGAGCCGGTGGTCCCCGCCCAAGCGTGTGCAAGAAGAGTAAAGGAATTGACGTGCCCGATGGTGAAAGAGAGAACGCGTTTTGTGCCTACGACAACACTCGTCTTTCGCGGACCGCCGTTGGCCCCTGTTCGAATGGACACGCGCCCGATCGCTATATACCCCGCGGTAAATATGTGTTACGATACGTGTATTAAAATCGTATAAAAAAAAAAGAAGAAGAAAAAACGAATCGACGCTGAGATCTCATTTCGCACGAAAGTCCCCCGGATAGATGTTAACGAGCGTAGCGTGTACTCTCCTGCTTGTATCGACGCCCGGCGACGGCGCGCGTGGCGTGGCCTGGATCGAATCCGGACGGGCATGAAACGGAAAGGACATCGACGGCCATCGTTCGCGTTGGGCTCGCTTCGATCGGTACGCGGCGCATCGCGCAAGGACCACAGTGTCAAAGAAGCGTCGGAAAGTTCGTGGTCAAGTAAGTCGGAGTTCTTTTCGTTCTATTTGGCGAGCGTGAGACGATCGATCGTCTCGCGACTTTTGTGGGATTTGGTCTTCTTCGTTGGGGATCCTGCTGTCTCGTTTTCTGTTCCGTTTTTCGGGAATCGTACAGAGTGTCGTGGAATGGCGGACGCAAGCTTAACTGGTGAATAGAGCTCCGTGAGAGTAAGCGAAGGAAGTCTAGTTTAACACTTTCTATTGCTTCCTTTAACGAGTTCTATTCAGCAATTAAATTTGTAGCTATAGCTGTGCAATACCCTGTAGAAGCAATTATCCGACGAGTTTTTTCATCGGGAAGATTATCCTCTTAATTTCATGTCGTGGGGGGGTACACGAAGCGAACGTGTGCAACAGTATTAACGCTATCAATAAGTAGCCGCGAAGGTCGCGCTACGTCGTGCTCATCGTAACTTTAGTTGAATAATATTATTTCTCGCAACGACTACTTTTTACGCCTACACTGCCTGCCGTTGCTTTACACGGGCGTACGAAGCTGCGCGTGCTTTGTATCTAACGTGTGACGTATCAGTTAATCGCGTATCTTCTAACGACCTTGAAAGCGGGTGCTCGGCTCTTGCGCTCTATAACTGGGGAAGAGGTAGAAAGCCCACCTCGCGACTGTGGCGTCCGATCGGATCTCGGTTTCATGCCCTCCGCGGGAATCGTCGCGTTAACCGGCGCGACGCGCCGCATAATTAATTCAAACTACACACTTCGCGTAACATATATCGAAAGAAAAAATACAAAAAAATAAAGAGAAAGTACACGAGCACGTGAGAACCTTGTGTCCGTAGATACTAATTGTCTGCCGTGAAAATTTCGTAGGACGTAGATCAGCAAATTATGTTATACCTACGTACGTGTCGATGCAGTTGATCTGTGCCCCACCAAACGCGAGGATTCGAGGGAGAGGATCCTTCGTCTACGAGCGGGACCGCTGATTTCCAAGAAGTTTCCTTTGCTTTTTTTTATTTCTGGATCAAGCGCGTTAACGAAGCTAACTGCTGTATATACGTATAGGGGCGTAACGAAGGACAAGGAGAGAAGCAAAGTACGCTCGCGATCGATCGTGCATCAACCGTAGGTCCGATTTCGAAGCAGTGAGAACTTTCGTCGCCCCGGCGATGTGTTTGCAACGCTAAGAACGAAACAGGCGGCACGGAATTTCTTCCAAACGTAAATATGTACCAATTGGATTCGAGCCAGGAGAAAAAATGAGATAGAAAAAGATGTAAACACGGACGTGATGCAGCACACAGTGCCGTGAACTTGTACTTTGTGGTGACCATGGTCCAGGACTCATTGAGAATACGTTATTTCCATGAAGTTACGAGAAGCGGAGCGTTACAAAGTGATACATAGAGATCTCTGTGGACTGGAGGCGTGAAGAGAAGATACTTAACGCGAATCTGCGCGCTGTTGATGTTCAGGAGGAAGGAAGGAACGGATCTTGTCCGTTCTGCCGATTGAACGAGCGAGTAAGTGTTCGAGTCGTTGGCCAGCGGGACGTTTTGTTACAAATTTCCCGACACTGCCCCCCCCCCCCCTCCCCTCCAAGACGAAGAAAGTCACTCTTTTAGATGAATCGTTTTATTCGGCGATTTTCCATGATTTTCACGCGAAGCGGTAGGAGACTTTTGTCGCTACTCGCGAGACCCTGTGTCGTAACGTTCATTTGCAGACTGATTAACGATAAAATGATTTGTGCGCACCTCGATTTTAAGTTTCTTCGTGTTTCGAAATTAGATATGGAGTGTACATACGCGATTAATAGATGTTAAGATAAAAAGAAGTTATCGCAAACTGTGCCGCGTTCTCGCAAGCCGTCATTCCTTCTTAACCGCTCCTACTGGGAAGGCAGATACAATAGCCAGAGAGAGAGAGAGAGAGCGAGAGAGAGACAGAGAGAGGGGGAGATAGATTTTCTAAGAAAAAGAAAAATGTCCATATCTCTAAATATTACCGAGTAACATTGTATTACGCGTAGGTGTAACAAGAAAGTTACTGTTCGAAAGTAAACACATGTATCGCCGTAAGTGTATCAGTAGTTGCAGGAGTAAGTATACTATCGTCGTTAACCGATAAAAAGAGCAATAACGATAACGAGCCAAGAGCGTTGCGTCTGGTTAGATAATCGTTGACCGATAAAAATAAAGGGACGATGAAGAAATCGCAGCAGATTAGGGAAAGCACTAGTCGATGGTGTCACGGTTCTTATCATTCTAGAATAATATTCACGTCCGCTCGCAGAAAGAACGAGGGAGACATCTCGGCAGGGTCTACGAATTTGTAACAAAACGGACGATCAACGGAGTAGAATCAGTCTGTTTAATCGGCCAGTAAGCATAGATGTTTTTCTTCTCTCAGGAGTACTCGGGAGCACACTAGGGACGGTGTACAATTGACAGACCAACTCCTCGTGTCTGCGCGTGGAAACGACAAGCGTTGAGCTTTATCGTGCTCGAAGGTCCGAACTTTTCGCTATACTTGACGCAAATTCAGCCGGCCGATGAAGGCCATTTGCCTGGCTGGCTAACGTCATAAAGCTCTTTAGACATAAGAGGATGTCCTTTGACCTTGTAAGGGCGTCTTTCACTGCGAATCCACTTTTGCCGGTTCGTACCACCGACCAAACCTGTTTGCCTTTCATTTTCACCCTCGTGTCCGCATTCCACCCCGAGACTCTATGACCTGGCATCTCTGTTTCTTACGTATTGCGCTTTCTTCCAATCGAATGGAGTCACGTACTACCAGAGGCTCGGGGTTGTAGCGCGCGCCTCTTTGGAAGAATACACCGACGCTTCGACAGTGTTCCATCTTGCTTCCATCAGCGTATTTTCAGATCCCAAGAAAGTCAGTAAGCCGCAGTGCTGTTGAGTTGTCAAAGTGTTCTTCCAAAAGGGCACGTGCCCTGGAGCCTCCAGCAGTATCCACCCCTAAAAGAGCGATGGGTCGAGAGATAGAGAAGCAGAGTAGCTAAAGGGGTTTTTACCCTTCGATGGCCCCGGTCCTAGGTACCAATCGAGTTTGCGTGAAAGTATAGCCTGGCCGACGATTGCGCACCACTCCCGAGCCGTACCAATGTAACGTGTTAGAGCGTGCCGCGAGTGCCTGTACACGTTGTATGAAATATTTAATGGCCAAGCGCATCCGTCGACGAAACGATCACTACGATGTACTTAGAGAGCGTGACGGGGCTTCTCGATACGAGCAGCAAGCCGAGCGTCGATGCGTTGCTCGCCTCGATGGGGGTCGCGTTTCGTCACCCTCGCGACAAGCGAATAAAATTATACCGGCCGTCGGGTGTCTTGTGGTAAATACGCTTAAATGGAGATAAGAGCTAAAAGAGAAAAAGAAGACAAAAAAAGGACAAAAAAAAACCCATTAAACTCTGTGGATTTCGTCTCTCGTTATTATACGTGTGTATATATCTGCATCTTCCCACTGGATACGCACCGAGAGTATTGTTCCTTTTGTAAGCTTGTCGGCGCAAGCGATCGTCGAACAATCGGACGCGCGTGCTCGCGATTTATATTTATAGCGGCGAGGGGAGGAAGAAGGGAAAGGAGGAGAGAATAGAGGCGTGAAAGTGTGGAGGGGAGAATGGTCCGCGGTAGAGAAAATAGAGAAAGCTTGGCGGCGGAGGAGGGGGGGATGAACGGAATGATAAGGGACAGGGAGGATGGAAAGCGGAAAGACCGTTGTCCTCCAGCTGCGGGGAGCGCGTTGTACACTCACGCGGAAAGAGAACGAATCTTTGCGTTATTCGGATGGCTTAAGCTAAGGCCTGTTAAGTTCTCTTACTTTCGTCGGGCGGTATCTCGTCTGTAAGCATGATCTCTTTGGCGGATAACACGCGTAATTCCGTGACTAGGGTATGTATGTATGTTAGCCGTTGGTTTCCTAATTTAAGGAACAGTATCTCCATGGAGAGAGAAAGAGCGAGTGAATGTGTCGATGAGAGAAAAAGGGCGAGGCGAGCGAGTGAGCCTTATGAAAAGACGAGAGCCCTCCGTATTTATATCGCTACCCCGGCGCAGATCGTTGGCGCGATTACTGCTGCGACTATGTTGCGATTTAGCTTGTAGTTTTTTAGTCGACCTTTCAAGCGTCACCGACTTTTAAGACACAACACGACTGACTGTTGGTTAAGTATGGTTGTGAGTGAACAAAGGAAAAAGAAAGGGAAGACGCGGTACACAGAAGAAGAGAACACTCCCCTTGTCCGATCCAGGATGTCTTTCTTTTCGGAGCTTCGATTTTAGTTTCTTTTCTTTTCTTTTATTCACTCTTTTACTCCGCGCAGGAAGGCTGTTACACGCTCGTCCTAACGACGAGGCAGTGACTCGTTTCGAAGGAAACGATTATTTGTATATTGGTGCGAATAGATCGGACCAAGTTCGACGTATGCGACGTGTCTTTCATTTCCTTGCTCTAGATAAGTTGTGAAAAGGGAGGGCAGGAATCGGTCGCAAAGAGATGCATAGAGGATGCGCGTAAATGGACCCGATGTATCCTTCTCTCCTGCATGTATCGATGGTGATACTTGTACTCTCGATCATATTTCTTTTATCTCGGCCCGTCATCTGTGCGCATCCCGTGCATGGAACTGTGATCTCTCCTAGTTGCATCATTGTGTATTTCTCGGTCGCTTTTATTGTGAAGCAAGGAAACTATCGTTTAATTTTGATTCCTTTTCCGTTCCTTTTTTCTTTTTTTAATGTGTTCGCGTTTAAATGTCAGCGACACTTAATAAAAACCGCATCGAAGCCTGTAACCGCTGTGTCGTGCTTTTACGTAGTGAATCCTTCACGCGATACGCTACTCTCTCGAATCGTGATTTAGATAATACATATGTGATTAACGTGCGTTACGTATATTATTACTATTATCATTACTATTGTTTCTCTAGCATGTATTCGTTGCTAAAGGATTACGTATGTAGCTTGTGTTCTACGATTGTATTCGCCGCGTCCATGGAATTGGCAGCTGTGAGCTCATTACCGAATAGCGTGTGCCCCATGTATATGAGTGTGTTCGATGACGTCGGAGACGTTTTCGAGGTGTTTATCGATATAGCGGCGAGACGTTGCGCTACGCGAACGAGGGCAACAAACATCATCGGATGTATCGGCTTTATTTTGTAAATAGAGATTGTCGGAATGGACAGAGCAGTACGCACACGGTGACACGAGATGTTAAACGGGGGGGGGGGGGGGGGTACAAAACACGAGATGTCGGATATGTCAGGGAGAGATGTATCAGCTTCAAATTATATACACATATACATATTACATAAAAGTTATATCAATAATGGTGATTAATAAGCTGTACCATTAATACAGTGATCGTTACTGTCGCGCGACCGACTAATTTTATTACCACCGCGTAATCTTAACGACGCCAGTGAGAGAGGAACGGAGCGACGGAGAAGTGGGGATGTGTTCTTTACGGCGGGATCGGACTTGGACGAAGCAACCGGGGGACGAGAAAGGAAGGTCTTGGTACAGATTCCACGTCGGTAATTTATAGAGGCGATTCAAGGGTATAGGATTAAATGCTTCGAAGCGAATCTTGTCCATTTCGTACATGTCTACAAACACAAAAAGGTGGCACGGGCCTACGTGCCCGACGTTTTTTTTTGCGAGGATATTCTATACTATATTAACGAAACGAAAACTGTTCACTTTTAACGTGCTTCTTTTTTCCCCCTGTTATTGTACTAGTGGGATTCGTTTTCTTTCCACTTGTGGAGCCCGTCATCTAAAATAACCGATTGAAGGACGAGGAAATTAATGTACATAGAAATTAAATTGTTTGAGTACTATTCCGTTGGAATTCTCTGTTTTGCGACGATAAGCGTTGGGGGTGTATGATGGCGGGGAGCGGTTTGCATGCCGACGATGTGTGAAAACACGAGACTGAGTGACACACCGGACCACACACACGCACGCAAAAAAAAGAAAAAAGAAGAAATTTAATGCGTTCAATTCGCGTGATATAAACAACGTAAATACGACTTATTGAGACAGAGAAACATGTTTTCGTTAGTTTTGTCAAACAAATGTGCACCTCTCTCCCCCCCCTATACATATATACTACATTTTTATCATACTTGTAAGCTGTGATTGAAATCCTATCTTTTAACTCGTAATCACTGGCTTACAAACTGTTATTTAACGACGATATGAAAAATGAAAAGAAAAACCGTCTGATAAAGCTGCTTTAATAGAACTAAAAAAAGACATTGAGAAATTCTTTTCCATGTAAATATGTGTTGTGCCTGCGCACTTAGGAAAACCAGAGAAAAGTCCTTAACTGAATTCCTTATACGTTTACATTTTGATTTACGCGATTCGGGCCGTACCCATCGAGCTCGCTTTGCCCTTCTATTTATCTACATGTGTTGTAGAAAAGTTCGTTTGCAAAAGATTTCGATTGCGGTAAATAGAAAAAAAAAACGTACAAAAGTCTGATTTTCAAGCCTTTTATTCTGTTTAGAGCTACTTCTTTATATACAGTTTCTCCCTAAAAAGAAATTCAATACGAATGCGATCTACAGTTACTTTTCTTTTTTCTTCGGTCTTTGTCGACAGAGGAATGAAAAGTGAATTCTATTGTAGAAACAGCATATTTAGAAAGAAGGAATGAAATGAACGGAAGTCCGAGACTTTCATTATGTAAAACTATTGATTTAATATAAAATTATTAAAAAAATACTGTTGTGAGATTACATTGAAAAACTTCTATAGGACAGCAATTCCAAGAAGAAAAGACAATTTTTAATTTACGCTCTAAAGGTCGTTGCCGCATTTCATTTCGATTCTCAACAGACATTACTGCATTCGCCATATAATAAATACAAGGATACAACATGTACTGTACCGGATTTTAATATCTAAATCTTATTTATCCGTGTTTGCTTCCGTTTTTATCTTCAGCCTCCACGTTGTTCCGAGACATTTTCAAAATCGTTTCCATGTTAACTAATTCTCTATGATTCTCTAGCATTTCTATAAAACCTGGTTCTATCGATAGCATGAAGTTGGAGGCGGCAGCAAAACTGATAACAAGCTTTTTCATCATATTTATTTTCTTTAAAGCATTCATTGTCCCTTCTTTGTTTCTAAAGGAGAAACGATTCAACAAATAAATAAAGGAAAAACGTCAGTAGCAAATTGTTACACGAGTGCAGTCACCTTGCTATATCGGGATGTGTTTCTTCTAACTTTTTGCTGCGCATCTCTTCTTGCTCCTTTAAGAAGTTTTTGTACTCGGACAGTGAATTCTGACACTGAAATATCAAGTTCAGCTGCTTTTCTGTCGCCTCGTCAATGGCCTTTTGTAACGATAAAATATTGTCGTTCAGGCAAAACAATTTAGTCATATAGGCATAAATCTTTCTGGAACAGAACGTCGGAGTTATTCTGTATTAGATGCTTTAAAGACGTTGAGTTTCTCTGTTTCAATGAGATTCTGCTTACTTCTGCATTTCTTGATCGCCTTCTTTGCCTGATAGAATAGCTTGAATACCGTGAGAATGGAGACATAATTTTATACCTTGATTATTTATAAGAGAATTTGCTGTTGCCTTGTGCAAACTTGTTACCGTAGTCCCTGTGTCTCCCTCTGATTCATCGCTTGTCGTTTCTGCAAGCAATAGCATCCAAATTATTCTCATACAATCGAATAATTCTTTCGTGTGCAACGGCTTAGTGACGTACGGTATTCATGCTGGGCTTTAAGTATTAGCGACTTGGCATTTAAGTTTTTCAGTGCCTCTCTTGTGTTCCTGACTCTTTCCTCGATAGGTTTAAAATCGTCCAGGGAGACTGCTCCAATAGGAAAGTTGGAAACGCTTTCACCCAAGCTTGTGGCAGCATTTATCAGTCTTTTAAATTCCAACATTTTGGATAAATATGTAGGTAGTAAACTAGCGTTAACTACAGTGTATCTTTTTACCGGTCTCGGTATTATTTCCGAACTCGAGTTTACTTAGTTATCGAGAGATTCATTTCACATTACTACGCTATTTCTGCATCAGTTAGGGCGAAAACTAACGCATCGTGTTACAATATTTGAAATACATTTGAAGTGAATACTGTTTGAAAAGTATTGAAAAGTATAAACAAAATCATGGATCTAAAGGAAGGTACATAAAGTAGACTTATGTACGCGTGCAGTGAAGCTCTCCGCGGGGAGGGACGGTATACTCTCAGCCATCTTGTGCCGGTCAAATAGTGCTGTCATCTATGTCCTCTTGTCTCAAACTTTTCGTGGAAGTCCTAATTTACCATCCTTTCAAAATGCAAACTGGTATTTTTACGATTGGATTTATAAATAATTACTCTTGACCCGACGCCGCAAATACTTACTGTGTACGTCTATACCAAACGACGCCAATCCACGTCAATCTACGCCAAACGTCAAGCCACGCTAGTACTAATAAGTAATCTCGCCTACAGAGTGCACCACAAGTTGACCGGCTCGAGATAACTGAAACAGGCGATTTCCCTTCCGTCTTTTGCTCCAAACCCCGCACAAATATGCACCATCTTTTACGTCCATGGTGCACCGTCCTTCAGGTCCATGAACAAAACGGTGTAGAGAGAAAGGTTATATCTGGCAATATATAAATTTGTCATAGGAGCTTTATCGAAGTCCCTAGATTTCAAACGATTGGCCATTCTTATAGTAAATTTGTCGGGGCACAGATTCGTGGATTACGGTCGGTTAATTTACGAAAAAATGTTACGCAGAAGATTCCGGTCTTGTAATTTCTTTGCGATTAATACTTGGGTGCATCGGCGTCGATTGCGAATCGTAGTTCTTATTGGCAGCTCGCACGTTTATCGGTGTAGCATGGAAGCATAAAAGTACCCGCGTAAAAGAATAGGTGAGTTGCCTTTGCTGTGAATACTGTACTAATATCTTATGAATTACGTGTGACTTCAACTACGGCGTGATTAAATATAAGTTAGGGCTTATTTATTGATAGTATACATATTGTAAAAACGGACCCTGTAATCATATTCTGTATTCGATAAATCGATGATGCGTTTGGTACAAAAAGACTTCAATGTTTATCGTGTCTTTATACGTGTAACATTTATGTATATATCAGAATTGAATCACAATGAAATTAATTTCTCTATGTAAGAAAGGCTAATTGTAGATTTCCTGATTATATACAGTGGGTTCGTATGCGTAGGATCGATCAGTCGATTAGCAGTTGAGCACGCCCTCGATAGAGTGCGCCCCTAAAGTAATTTGAAACTCCCGCATTTCCGGAGTTTTGAACGTGTTAGATCGTGTTCGGGTTGCGAGTGCAGCGTTCGAGCTTGCTGTCGTAAAACAAACGTGTTTGCTAAATTACACTCATTAACTGAACGAGTACGTTTCGTCTTCGTTAGTAAACTCGAATATTAGTGGTTAGCCGGTGTGTGTTGAGAAACGAGAGGGGAATAGTTTCAGAAACTGTCTTGTTAGCCGTTGTTCCATCGGAAGGCATGCACATCTAGCCGACTACTTCAAAAGGTAATTTGAATATTTGGGTATTCACGAAATATGTCATGTTTATGACTCGAGCATCATATACGCAGCGGTGTTTGTACAAACAACTCCATTGCCGTGAAATATAGTTCAAATTTCTCGAGATCAATCAGTCCATTCGTAGGTTATAATATCAAATAGACTGTCATGGCGGATCAGGAATATGTATTGCTTGACTGCTTCGTTTTTCCGGCAGAGGGCCCCGAACAGAGGAATGTCGATCAATTCCTCGTTCGATTAATTATATAGGGCTGCATTCTCAGTCGTTGCTTATTCTTAAGATCGTCTTAATAATAAGTAACGACTGAGAATACTGCCCATAGGATAATTAGTATAGAAGAGAATTTTAATGAATTAAAAGACGAAAATGTGGAAAGTGCGTAAATGTCCAGCGCTGTAGGATCCGCGCGCATAGCGTGACATCTGTTTCCTTTACGTAAGTTGTGCAAATTCTCAGCCGGCGAAAGCTTCCCGGGCAAATTACGTTCCCTCGCATTTATGTCACCTCCCATTTTCGCATTTTCCAACGTCACGTGTATCAACGCGGAGCGTCAGTCCGAGGCGTTCCACTTCCGCGGCGAAGTGAAACGTGTTAACCGAATTATAGATATTCATTCGTGTATTCCATCAATATAATACTATCATATAAGATAATATAATTGACCATTGTCCCGTTAATTGCTCCCCGCGAATCGGCCCGTGTATTTACACGGAAGTGGACCAATTTTTCGCGAATTCCCAAATGCTGTTTCGAATCGTACGCTCTGGCACGATCGTTTTGAAGATACGATCGTTTTCGCGAAAAGCGATCACGTGTATGACTCGGCGCTATAATAACCCGTTCGATGGAAGTGGAAGTTCGCCTTAACTTCCGCCCGGCAGGAAACTGAATCCTTTGAATTGATTCAAAAGCTTGATTAGTACGTTGATTGCTGCAGGACGACACGTGCGTGTGTCTGTACGTGTGCAGCTCGCGACCACACAAGACGCTTGGCCCTTTCGCTATTGAAGACACGTGTGCTCGTATCTGGCCGACAAATTGCTTTCGTTGCGAATCGACGGTGCCGCGGCATCGATCTGTTTTCAATTGGAAACACTGGGCCAATTCGTTTACCCGTTTCAATAGCATCGAGCCATCCATATTTGTCGGGCCCATTAGTAATTCAGCTTGAATTTAGAATCTCAACCGCGAGACTGCAGGGTGAAACGAGTGGAAGCGTTCTCAGTTATACGATGGAAGTAGAGCGCACTTTTTGGGGCTCGATGGGGGATGGGGGTAAACTTTGCGATTGGTAGATCATTTCTTTCGTCTCCAATATCGATGGTCTGGAGATATCGAGGCAAATGATCCTGGATAAAGCAACGCAGGCGAAGGCTTCCCCTGTAGAAGGAAATCTTATTTTTTTGGGCTAAAAACTTAGTAAAATTTGGGAATTTTTATCCAAGAAATTAGCGATTCGACTCGTTTGAAATTTGGACCACGCTTTTATGCATCTTTGAAGTTGCAGTTTTTTTATTATTATATTTTAATAATAAATATAGCTTACTTGGGAAAAACCTTAAGCGTACGGCACTAGAGGAAGTCTCCCTAATTTCAACATTTCATTTTGTTCCGTGTGAAATACCATTAATCAATTCGTTCAGGCGATAGTGAATTATTGTGCATCGAGCTGTTGTTTTTTCAACGCAGGATGAGTACCTTGTTTCATTATACCATCCATTAGTCGCAACAGAGTTTGATTGAAAACGTCGAGGGCCCATTAATTCCGTCGCCGGACCCATAAAACTTTTATAAAATTCCATAGCCGTCTATTTCAATTAAAAATATTAACGTTGCGAGGGCGTTGCAATTACGCGAGTCGCAGTGGGAGCCGGAGGTGGGCGCGATCTTTGCTCGTGAAAGCTCCGCGTAACGGTAGTATTTTTCGTCGCTGCTTTTAAATTGCATTATCCATGTTTCTGACTAAACTCATGATTATCTCTTTTTTTCCCCCGCCGTGTAATTCGTATCCCGTGTTTATCTTTTGAATTACTCGGCCCGCGCAGTTACCGTGATTATTATTACGCGAAAGAAATCGTATTTCAGTCGGGATCGAGCGAAAATTATAAGATAGAAATTCCACGGGGTACCTGCTCCGAATCCGCCCTTAAAGTTCTCGACCCGGCGTAATTGAAGTGTTTATTCACGACTTGTACGGCGCGCAGCGAAACGGGGGAATAAAGAAACACGGAAACCCCGCTGTCGGACTTTAAAGTTCTCCTTTTTAACAAAGAGAAAACAGCAGCGTACCTTAATCTCATTTGCTTGGGAAGTTTTAACAATTTTTCGATCACCGCTCCTTAAGGTCATCGAAGGGGTTGAAATCGTTAGTTACAGAGACAAAGATAATTGATGGAAGTATCGACAGGGTGGAGGGTGAATAGCAAATCGAGTAAAGTTGAGTAAACTGTAAAAATTACGGAGCAGTGCGAACGCTTTTCGCTTTAATGTAAATTCCCAGAGTGTATTCATTGTGTAAGCATTACTGCCACGTTTTAATTTGTATTTAATTATCTTATAAGAGCGGGACGCAAAGTTTACATTTAATCATATATCCCTTAAGGAGTTCTAATAATATTGGAATACACGTTCTGGCGTTTTCGCGATACATTTTCATTATATAATATTTAATAATGTTATCTGATAATGTACGATTAAGATGTTTGTCAATCGACGTGAAGGATACCTGTATTTTGATGTGCGATATATGTAAAGAAGACACGAAACAAGAATAATAAAAGAATTTAATCATGTACACCTTTGTTTGTTTTCTAACCTAGGTACTTACGGTTAAGAATCAAAATATCCATCAGCGCATTGTTCAGTCACCCATTAGAACGCGACGAGGAAGATCCAGAACCCCTCCAACCCCCAGGACCTCTTCAACTTCCAACCTTCCGTACGTTTCTCCATTTTTTTTCCATTCATTTATTTCCATTTTCCTACTTCCCCCGCGTTAATACCATTTCCCCTTGCCATGCAAATGCGCCGCAGTCATAGTCACGGAAAAGGAAACGTCCAAATAGGTCACGATCGTAGGAAAATAATTTCCCACGCTGTTCCTCCGTTCCTCGCGGTTTTAACTTGGATGTTTCGTTAGGGCGACGCGGACGATACATCACCGAGGCGTATCGATTAATCACCAGCGTTCCCTGACGTTAATTTACCGCAAAACGTTGGCCCGCGATCGCCTAGGCCAGAGATGCGGGCGGTTAAACGGGCTCCTTGCGATCGCCTCGCAACAAATAATCGCAGAAACAAGGTGATCGTGGCGCTGGGGGTTGGCCACAAATGATCCCCCTGTTATGCGTGTTCTTGTTGCGCCCGGAGTTCCCCAACAATTTGCATGACCGCCCGCGACAATGGATCTCGCAGGGCAAAAAGCAAGTCGACGGTATCAGTTTCGGGCAAAAACCGTGCCCCAATATTTGTCCCTATAATGGCGCGTATTGTTACCTTCCTCCTCGATCGCTTTCGATACCTTTCGCCAAACACTTGCAACGCTTCTTTCGCGAGGTAAAAGATCCAAGTTTTCGAGGCTATCTAATTTCCGCGTAGGCTAAATCGAGGAAGCCCATCTAATTTCGAAAGTAGTTTTAGGCTCTCGTAAATGGGCGAATGAAAATTTGATCTCGGTACGCGTTAGTCTGCCGGTTTCAGCCATTTCACGTGCATGTCTCATTCCACTTTGCAAGCCCCCTTTCTGCTGGCAGAATGAACATCCTCATCGATTAGTGCTCTGCTGTTTGATTTTTCGCTTATTCCCCGCGGCGAAACTCGATTACGATGGCCTGATAACGGGGGAGTTTGCGGGCAAACGTCAAAAGTCGAGCGCGCCCGGTAAGTTAATCACGGAGCCAGGAAGCCGCAAACGTCAAAGGATTTACGGAAGCGGAACGCCGGAAAGAGGAGTTAATCTGTCGCCTATGCCACGGCTATTTAATCGTTCCGGTCGTGTCAAGTTGCGCCAGCTATCATGCACGTGCACCGGCAGGCTTGCTTTCTATTAAAGATCGTCCACGGCCATTCGAGGCAACCGCGCTGTCGCTCATAAAGGGGTGGAATCTTTGGGGACTCGGTATCATCAGCGGTGCTCCAGATATCTGCGATATAAACGAGTCTCTAACAACGCTCTCTCCTCCGCTGTTCATGTTAAGTCGTTCTTTGAATAGCGAATCAATTGCATCCCACTTTCTATAATGGCACAAAGAGGGTTGTCATTTTTCTTAGAATCAATTTCTCGTTCCCGTAGCTTCTTCCGCCTCGACCTTTAGCAGGCGCGGTTCCACGAAACCGTTTAAATTATTTGTAGACTTATGTTACCGCGAATACGTTAGCCACATTCGCATCGCTTTTCCGCACTCCGGACTGTTTACCTCGACAGAATAAGATTCGCAGAAATTTTAGAAAGTTTCGCGAGATGTTCTGCGATAAAAATTTCAGGGGTTAAAGTTACGCTTCCGCTGCGAGATGGGTTCGCTGTTCTTGGGCTGAGCGGCTCTTCTGCCCCGTTGCCGTTTAATTTGCGCGTGTGGCCGCGGCAACAGTTCCCACCGCTCTTTGACAGTGCAGCGGGGTCACTTGTTGTCGATTATCGAGAGCTCAACTTCGCCTCTGACATTTGAAAAGCGGGGCTGAAATCCTGGAAAATAATTGCCGCCGTGAAATCGAATTTCCATCTCGATTTAACGCGTATTCCATTATCGCTCTCGACGAGCGTACGCTCCCTCTCCTTGGACGATTATCAATACACGGTTATAATATTTCCCGATTATACCGTGCCCCGAATTAATAAGAATTGTTTATACAATTGCGAACGGGAACGGAGTGTATTTTAATTAAAGGGGAAATCGTCGTTCGATTCAATTTCCCGTCTATTAAGTTTGCACAGAATCGCCGAGGCTTCTTCTTCGATCTACCCTCCGCTCCATAACACACGCTGCTCCCCGACCCGATCGCGACTCTGCATGATAAGCTCCTTAAAAAAGAAAAGAACATTCCATCCCATTCCGTTCTATTTCCCTTCATTCTAACAGACTTAACATCACGATTTCATTGGAACTGTAGGTGGACCAGTGAAAGGGGGTGTCCCCGGAAGGTCGGCTAATCGTCACCGTAACCCGCCTCGCTATTTAATTTGCGTCCGCGGCGGCGGCGTAAGGTTACACCAGGGTTCTCTCGCTCTTTGAGGTCGGGCTGCTTGATGGTCGCTGCTCGGAGGGGCCGGGGGGGGGGGTGAGGGTGGAGGACGACGGTGTATGCCGGTGGAAACTGCACGGGAACATGGACCGTGGTGAGGAGGTCGGTACGGCGAGGTACACGCTGGACAAGGACGCGCGGAGAGGGAGGAGTTGTACCTGGATGACGGGAGAGCGCCGGGGGTGGTGGTGGGGCGACGGAGGAGGCGGTGGTTCCCTGGTGCGCGGCCTGAGCTTGCGGTCGGGGCATCTCGTAACCCCTTGGATGTACCCGTACTTAAGCCTGGGTCCCGTGTACATGCACGGGTCGGACGGCGAGAGGGTGGCTGCGGCCGGCTGACGGAAGCGCAGGACGTCTGAGTGCGTGGATAGAGGGGTGCCGAGGCTGCTCGAGGACGACCGGGTGCGCACGAGCCGCGAATCTCCGCGGGAACCTGTCGCGCGCCACCGAGCAGTCTCTCACTGGCGCCCGACGCGGCGAGTGCCCGAGAGACTGGATCACGTGAAGTTCCACGGCGTAGTTGGATCGGGCCGCACACCAAGGGCACACGTACCCCTCGACCGATCGAGAGCAGCTACATCGAAAGGCAGCCACCCCTTGCGAAGGGGGTCGGAGCGGACGACGGTGGACGTGCCATCCTCGAGGTTCTACCCCCATTTCCCGGAGCACCGATGGACGCTGGTGAACGCTGGGCGACGATCGGTCGGTGCATCGGGATGCACCGATGCCTCCGCGTCGATCCTCCGCGCCACGTGGGTCGAAACCTCCAGCCCCTGTGGATCGCCGTGGTCTTCGTATCGTCGCTGCTCACCGGTGAGTCGAACACCCCACCCGTGCTTTCTATGCACGCTTTGCTCTGTCGCCCGGCTGTGAACGAGGAATGCGCGAGGCTCGAGGACACGGAACTACGTATCCTTGCCGTGGCATGGTATTTATTACTGGTTGTTGACACGCGACGCGTTCTTGTCCGAGAGGGGCAAATCTTGCTGCGAAAGCAGACAGCGCGACGAGCAAGAACGATCAACTTAAGGGGATTTGTAAGACGGGTTCGTTTCGATTCGCTGACTTCAGGTCCCACAGTCCCCTTTGAATTTCGACAATTGCATCGGCAGCTCTTCAGGGATCCCCCGATCCTTTTTCACTGGGGGATTTCATAGATTCTACGCGATCGTCGTACAACGAATCTGATACGTAGCAAGATATAGAATCTTTAACTTACCAAAGGATAAGATGTATCAGATGGACTGTCTTATGTTAGTCCATCATCGTTTTAATTGTACGCGAGCGTATTCCTCTGTCCATGGGATTTGGAAGCTACTTATCTCGCGAGAACGTTCCCACTCGACACGAAACGAATCACGAGCACCGTAACCTCGATCCTCTCGTCCGTACACTGATTCTTGCTGCTCTCAAATACGGGGCAGAGAGCAGCGGAAAGTTTTTGCGAGACTTGGTAGCAGGCAAACGAACTCACGTTGGCTCCCGAGCGGGCCGCAAAAAGCTAACGAACTCGTCCAGGGAGTCCGTGACTCGGGTACAAGTAGATTTCGGAGTAACTTTGTAGGAACGATAAAAGGGGGTCGAACGCAGGTTGGCGGTAGCGATGCTATTTTTGCGGCTCGTTAAACCGCCTCGTTTCAAGAGGGAACACTATTACCGCGGACAATGGACGGACGGTATCCTCTGCTTTACATTACTCTGAAATAATCAGAGATACGGGGAGGAATATTGGATGGAGTGAGTATCCTTCGCTTCATTCAGAAATCTTTGGGAACATGGTCGCCGTCATTCATTCGGTATTTCCATAACGGCGGCTAATTGAATCCTTTAATTAGCCTGTCGACGTAACAACGTGTTCGTAACTGAAATTGTTCCACCGAAACTGGCCGCTGTTCAGCGTCGGTCCATTGAAAAAATAATCGCACAAACAATACGCAACCGCGTCGGCTCGCCTGGAATGGTCGAAAGATATCGCCAGTAAAGCCACCCCGCTGTACATTCTCGCTGCACGTTTCCTCGCCACGGAGCGCGCGATACCGCTGACGTAGTTTACCCCGCGCTCCTTTAAAATTTAAACTACCTTCGCAAGAGAATCGTTGCTGGATTTATGGCGCGGCGTGCAACTTACGGCCGGCTGTATCGCGAGCCTTCTGGATGGGGGGTTGGGGGTCAGGCTCGGGTCGCATCGACGGAGAAAGGACACGAGGTGTTTCGTATAGGGGTGGTTTAATAGCCAATGGCCAATGAAAATCCTGCTGGTCCGCTCGGAGCCACTACAGTCACCGCTGATCGGCTTTACTTCTTTCGCTTTCCGTTTCCCTTAAGCATGTTCGCGCCGTTCCAGGCGACTGTAAACCGACTGGCACAATCCACCAGGCTCGATGAATTCCCGGTCACTTGAGAAACGCTGAATCGAGCTTCGTTTTATATAAAAATGGAAACAGTAATAAGACTAACGGGTGCCTCCTTATGGGAGCAATAAGAAACGTGTCTGTCTTTTTCGGCAAATTCATTTCACGTAGCTGTGCGTCCTCCTTCTCTGTCGCTGGATCCACGATTCACCGATATCGTAGCATTACTTGTTCCCCATAATACTCTCCCGACGTGCATGCCTGTTATCGAGCAGAATGCACCGTGAATAGCGATAGGGACGTCATCGATCTCCTACGAATGAAATCCATTTCCCTCCTGCCAGGGCGATACGATCGCGGCGGGGCGTTCGATCAGAGATGTCGCGTCCCCTTGATTAACGTCGAATTTGCCTCTCGAAATAAGAGACGTTTGCTCAAGGGAGCGCCTCTCTGCCCCCCCCCCCCCGCCGTTAGGCGCCGTGGAGCGCGTTGTAATCATTTGATAAAATACGAAGGGAATCGTGGGCGGTGGAGATATCTGGTATGAATCTCGTTCGGTTTCTATCCTCAACCTCGCTGCCCGCGAACCATGGGACACGCATGCGGCTGCATATCGCGGAATTATTCTGAAGGGGGTGTCCAACCCCTGAGTGTACAGTTCACTCGCGGGCCGTAACTTTTGAATAGCAAGTAAGAACGGGGTCAGGACTGCGCCGGGCGACGAAGGGCGCGTAAATACGAGGGGTGAAACGCTTGGACGGGGGTGGCTCAAGCTTGGGGAGGAGTGAATGCGATTGCCGAACGCTGATACATCGCGGTGTCTTCTTTCCACCGATTCGAACCGCCCTGCTTCGTGTTTCCACGCGGGGGCGGGTCTCTCTGTAATTTATCCTGTTATTTACATTAACGAATCGGGGCCAGCGAAACGTTCGCAAATGCAGAAACAGGTGCCGCGCACCAGTCAGATTTTCTTGCAGGGGGTGGGTTTTGATCGCGGGTTTGTTTATACTCCGATCGGAGTCGTTAGGCGACGGGTTAATTCGTGTTTGGGCCGATTTCGATGCAGCGACTGCTTTAACATGTGCTCGGCGCTTCCAAGAATTGGGACGGGTCGCGGTACCTTTTTTTTTTTAACAAATACGCGTTCGCTTTTAAGCGGCAAACGTTAGCACGCTTTTTCCTTATCCTGCTTTAACCAATGTCCGCTCGTCCCTCTAACGAATGTTTCGCGTCTGATAAATATGCAACAGCTTAAAAAACAGCCGCAGCGCGTTCCGGTTGCCGGAATGGCACTGTATAAGTTAGGTATTCGATGAAAATATTATCGCGTCAGTCGCACGGCGCTCCCCTCCGCCTTGACTCGTATTCCTCGCGCAAGCTTTCTCAAACCGCGACTGGGGGCCGCGCTCGAAGTTAACGGGTTGAAAATTGCTGTGTTAAGTTTCGCTTTGAAGCCTGCTCGCGCGGAATGGAACAGAAGGCCCGTGTTAATATCATCCCCTAACAACTTGATCATCCACCATTGGATGTTGTTTCATGCGTGGTTACGAAATTCCTGGTGAACGGTAATTTCCTAATGGAAAATCGAACGGCATCGTACGCGGGCTCGGCTTTTCTCAGAACATTGTCGTTTCCGCCACCCTGACACCGTGTGAACGATTTCCCGTCAAAGACGATTAGCGGGGAAAGTTAGTCAGCCTGGTAAAGCATTACCACAGTGCCTCGACTGTTGCCTGCCGAATGTCGCTAATGGAGAAGGCGGTGTTGCATTAGCTGCGGAGGAATAATAGCGGGAGAAGCCTGGTTACGCGTGCACCTGTCGATTCTGGGACCGATTTCCCATAGAATGATCTTGTGCCTTCCCTTGCGAAGCACGGTCGCAGCCTCTCGAAAAGTTTCCTTCGCGTGTCAGCAGACGCGAGGGGCAGCAGGCGCAAAAAGAGAGTGGACACTTAGCATTTATATTCTTCTATCAGGAGCTGTTCTGAAACGGAGCAACCGCTCTTCCCCCGACTCCTTTGAGAAGCTCCTTATCGGTCTCTTGCTCTGAAAGGATCTCGAGCCGCCTTTTCCGATTTCAATTCAAGTGCGTTCGAACACCGAACGCCGCTTTCATCGTTATTGGATTAAGAGATTAAAGCCAGGATGTACAGGGGGAATTATAAAGTCATCTGGCTCCTTTGAAGGCCCCCTCGATCGATGTATCTCGAGTAAATAAATCCCTGCTCCTTTGAGGAGCACGCGAGAAAAGGGACGAATAATCCCTCGATCTTCAAATTCATATGTAATGTTTGCCCTGTCTTTAATCTCCCTGCCCAACGTGCCCAAATTCATTAGGTTTCAAAAATATACGAACTCCGGGCCACTCGTACCACCCACCCACGTATGGGCATATGTTTGACGCACGATATTCCAATGATATTTCCGCAAATAGCGCGACCAACGGAGGAGCAACGCGTAACGAGCAAACAAAAAGTCGTTGCCCGCGATTCGTCCGGTGCATTTACAGCCGGCGGTGTTTAGCGCAGGAAACGATGCTTTTTCTATGTTTACACGCATCGAAATGATTCGATGGAGGTAGACAAATATTTGGGTCCGTGCGTGCACGGCTAGGGAAACGATGATCGTTATACGAACCGTCGGGCAAACACCGGGGGCGCAATTATAGCCGATGCGTTTTCGTTGCTGTTTATACAGCCGGTCGATGGGTGTATCGAGGCGACTTTTGTTTTTCTATCCGTCGTTCGGACGGAAGAGCAATTAGTTTAATTATAATAGAAACGGGCAGCGAGAGGTGTACGCGCGCGTGTCAAATTGCCCGTTCAGGATATCGCGCGTGGTCGTCGCGCGTTTAACGCGGCAGTACGCCCCTTGTTTTCCGATTTGCCGCGATCAAGCCATCGTGCGGCCGTTTTATCAACGGGGCAAGGTTAACCGATGAAATTTACGCGACCGCTGGGCCGGGCGTGTTGCGACAATCGGTCTATTAAAACGGCAACCCTCGGCCCAGCCGTGGGAAAAAGTCAGATGCTCAGTTGGACGTTTCATCGAGTTCATAATGCCAATTTCGTTGGCCGCGTCGCCGCGGGAATATTTCAATTAATTAGTCGCCTAATTGAATGCAGCGTTTCATGCGGCCTGGTTCAAATTTTTCCAAGGATTTATTTTGTTCCTGATTTTCATCCTGATTTTCATCCCGAGTAGGGAGGTTTGGTGCTTTTTTCTTTCTTTCTTGTGATTTAAAGCTATCATATAAAAATCTATTGATACGAAGTCAACGTAATCTGCCATTTAACGGATCATGCAAGATGGGGGGCTGGCAGATGTAATAAAAAGGCGATCAATCATGGCGAAAGTTACCCCGAGCGGGGAGTAGATAAGCTCTACTTATGTCAGGCATGCAGGCCACGCAGTAGATAAGGTCGCCCGGAGTCAGACGCCCGTCAGACTAATAACGCTTCCGACTACTTTGTCCTGGGAGGTAAGCGCCGAGCATTATGCGTATTAACGGTGAAGCGAACGTTAAGAAGGGGACGTTGAACTTTGTCTTTCGTGGAATGTTAAATGGTTAATACGCAATCAAGCCTTCCGTCTCGTATATCCGTTTCCTTTGCAATGTTTCCGAGGGAAACGCGCGGGATATAGGAAACGTAGAGAGAAATGAGGGGCAAAGACTTTTGCTAAATCTTCTTTTCACATCTATATAGATAGTTTCTATCAAGGAAGACTCTAGATTCATCTTATTTCCACGAAATCGCAAAGTTCGAAGGCTGCGTACAGAATTTGATTGCGCTGCGTTCCTGCCGCGATGAAAGCCACGCAAGCGGCGTACAAATTGGAAAAAAATTGAATGGGGGGCGGAGGTTAAGGTATTTCTGGTAACCGAGGGGGATCGATTGTACATCGGGTTTGACGACGTCACGAATCGGAAAGTCCATCGCTCCTAAATTTTTGTACGGCCGCCCGGTGTGCCGGGGCCCGCCGTTCTCCGCCCGAGAGCCGTCTGAAATTTGAATATTCATTATCGGTACGGGTATCCGGCGGTTACGGGCAGGTAGAATGGGAAAAACGCGAAGGCAAAAGTGGCGAATGGGAATGCGGGATACCTGGCCGCAGGATAGAAGGCGAGCGCGCCCGGAAAATAATAAAACGGAAGCGAGAGCACGAAGAAACAGATGGATACATTAATCAATATAGGATAGCGGCGGAGCAAAAAAGGAAGGTAATACGGGATGATGAAAATTCAATATCGCTGGACGCAGGAAGAACCGGCTGGATGTTAAAAAGAGCACGATAGAAAAAGTTGACATCGCGGCGGCAGAAAATAAAGTGGCGATGGTACGATCCGAATCAGCGGGGAGCTGGCATACAGAGATTCAGCATTTTATTTTCCCAATTTTCGGGAGCAGACGGAAAATAGAGATTGCAGCGGGATGGAAAGTTGGCCCCGCTGGCTGCGGAGTCTGGACAGTTTGGAATATATTTACAAGTGTTACTTTACCCGCGGCGGATTCCGCGCTCGCGGACCAACGACCACGCGCGATGAATCCTACGCGAGAGCGGCCCTCTGACGGGCGGACGCCAAGTTGCTTCTCGGTTGTTGGCTTCGCGAAAGTCGTTAAACAGCATCAGCCTGTGCCATTTATGGACTTCTGTTTTCCGCCAGGCTGAAACGGCCCGCGCTGGATACGCTCGTTGCCCTGTGTGCGCACCATTCCGGGCCAGCGAAACCGCACGGTAATCGTGTTTATGAGACACGATAAATCAAGGAATTGAATGCGACCGTGTTGCGCGGCTAGGACACAGAGAGACCGGCCTGCGAGCGCTGCGAAATCTGCCTGACGGAAACACGGTGATTTCGCGCGTTTCAAAGGAGCGACTTTTTCGGGTTCCATTTAACACGGCCGGTTTTCTCGGCTGGTTTTCCTCGCGCGGGTCACCCGCGAACGGGGAACAGAGGGCAGGCTAATTAACAATGCCTCGAATCTCCCGGGGTATATTTTGCCAAATAATCTTCCACTCGAAGCAGTAGCGAGAGTGCCGTGATTTGGACGCTCAGAGAATCGCCTTCGCGTCCCTTGTTGGTTTACACTTGCTCCACTGAGATAGCCAATTCCACTAGCGATTTCTCGATTCCCGAACCGCCGTGGCTCGCTAAAAGCCGGGAAGCAGTGCCGCTCGTGGCCTCTGCTCTCCGGTTTGCTGGCGGCGCGCGTTGGATATCCGTTGTCTGGATGCACAGGCGTGCCGTTGCAACGGAACCGTGTAATAACCACGTACACGAGCCACGATATACCATTCAGGGAGATAGAGAGGGCGGGGGAGGAGGAGGAGGAGGAGGAGGAGGGGGGGGGGCGAGAGTTAGAGCGATCAAGAGGGAGGATTCAGCGTGCATGTACAGGGTGTATATAGCGTGCCGGGTTGGTTGGCGGGGAGGAGGGCAAAGAATGGGATAAACACGGATAGACGAGGACAAAGAGATGAAGCAAGATACACAGAGCAGGAACAGGAAGGCACGGAGGGCTAGGGGCGGTGTAGGGGGCGAGGAAAATTTACAGGAGAACCGGCTACAAGCGAGGGGGGTGGAGGAAGAGTTTGCCGGATTGTATGCGTTGAGTGCACCGATGCAACCTCCTCCAGCCGTGCCATCCCCCCCCCCCCGGGGGGGCAGGTGGGTCGGTTTATCCTTATCGGTGGTAGCCGTGGCACATAAATCAAAGTGTTTACTCAGCGACTAGGTTCGCAGGAGAGGAATGGAAACGGCGCAAGCTCACGGCTAATAATGAGTACCACCGCCGACCGCTCCTCTCTGACCCGTTCAGGAGCCATCCATTCAAGCAAAGCAACACACCCCGAACCTCCCTTGAACCCCCTCCCGCCTTCCATTCACCGAAGTCGATGGCAGAACGGACGGCTGACCGCATCCTTCTCCACGGTCAGATACGTCGTTCTTCTTTGATACCGCGCCCCAGGACCGAATTAGTCCGAGGGTTCGCACTCTCAAAAGCCTTCGATGCTTGTTGCCGGGCGTGTATACCGCTATTTAGCGTGGCCTTATCGAACCGGCGCGGTTAATCCCCCCCCCCCCCCCTATCGCGGTGTCTATTCTTCGGTCTATCGGGCACCCTGCCCCGTGAACGCTGCCTCGGTTTCACTGGGGTGCAATTAAATGACTCGCCCCATCTTTTCGTTCGGGATAGTGATCAAGTTATTTACTACATCCGGGGGAGGCTCGGAGAGGTTCAAAGGACGCGTTCGCCAGCGCCGGCAAGTTCGGGCGCCTTCTTTGAGACGGCCACCCCCTTTATCTCGCCAGGAGCGGAACACCCCGGGCGACGTAAAATCTATAATGAGCGGGGAGGCTCGTGGAATTCGACGCGTAAGTCGAATGCCTCTTAACGAGCTGTTGATGTATATCGTTTCCTCGGGACTGCGTTAAATTGATACAGCCGCAAAGAACCCAACCCTCGGGTCCACCTCCCCTCGCCGCGACACGATCCCACGGGTTTTACGAGCAAAGTTTAAGCCGCGCGGCGGATGCGGGAGGATGTGACGCGTTGTTTGTCGGATAGATACAGTGTCCCGGCATTGACGAGCGTCGAACGTGTTTCTTGGCGGAAGGAACCCTCGTAACTTTCACCCCCGGGCCGAGGGACAGACGCTCAAATTCCCTTCCTGTTGTTGGAACGAAAGATTACCAGCGATGGTGTTTAATTGCTGCTTAATACCTCGCGCGACCAGCGCAGACTGAATCGACCTGGCGAGCGTCCATTGAACCACTCGGTAATCCTTGGAGCCACAATGGATCTACGACATGGAATGCACTAAACCATCGCCTACACGTGCACGATCCATCGTCCTTCCCCCTCTCGCTCTCGGATGGATGGCCAGAACACGCCTTTCGAGATGCCGTTTCCACGTATCCGTGATTCCAAGCATTCCTGGCCGGACGCTCGAGCTGGTCGGAAGGAAAAACATCGGGGATTGCTTGTCCTCCTGCGAGTCGATGCTTGCGAACTTTTCTCACGGTATTCGCTGGAAAAACACGGTGTACCAGGGCGAAGATACCTCAGACTGTTGCATCTGGCGCGTTGGGTAAACTCGAGGATCCCGCGGCGGGCGTTGTTTCATTCTCTGCAGTGTTACTGGCAATTAGGAGCGCGGAAATGTTTGATTAAGGCGGGGAATTGGATGTTAGGATGGTTGAATGAAGAGGATGACTAGCCAATTTGCAATACCGCTTTAATAAACGTTGAAACGCTTCTGGGCGTTTGTTATCGGCTCGCTGAAGCTTCTGTGAATTTTTTGTTTTTATTTCATTTATCTCGACCAATTAGCGGACCCTATAAAAAGCTTACGCGACCCGATGAATGCCACTGCGAAATTGGTTACAGTAATGATCGAAGAGAAGTTGGCGTTATTTGTCTCTCTGACCGGTTGTTCGGACAGCTCGTACATAGAATAGTAATTGTATCCCCCGAAATGGATTGAATCGTGCCCGTCGATATAATACCGGCATCGTACGCGCGTATAATAGTTATGCGTTAATTAGCAAATTAACAAGAGCATTATACGAGCGGGGCGCGGTGTAAATGATGAGGGCAAAGTCCTCTCTACGTGGATATTGACTCCGGTTGCACTTCATCCAGGTTAATGAGTTCTCCGAACAAACTTCACGACGGCGTCAAATTTTCTGACAGGCCAAAATAATTCACCGGCGAAGGAGAAAAAGTTTCCTGCCCGCTTCGCCTTTAATCCGCCGCTATGGGTACTCCGTGAAGAATTAGTAGCACTGGATCGTGCAATGGAAATTAAGTTTCCGCAAGAGAAATATCTACAGTGTCTGCTTCTGTTGCGTAAAATTTATTAATTTCCCGCGCATAACAGCAGAGGCTCGTATGCAGCAGCTCGAAATTGAAGGGGCACTCTTGTGACCCTTCTCTTGTTAGATCCCCAAGGACCCATCGTCGCGATCCGAACCAGCCAATTAACCCTTTAAGTGGGGAGAGAGCTGATGTATCAGTCGCTTACTTAAGTAACACGAGTACGAAACACGATCCTCAGCTGTTCAGCCCAGTACTCTTTACATTTAAAAGCGAGGCAGCATTAGAATTGGAAAGATTCTATTCAACCAAGCTTCCCTACCTAGCAAACAACTCGCTGGACTCCTCGACTCGCTCGAGGGGTTAATAGACCCCACGAGAATCGATGCAATCAATCATTGCTCGATACTCGATATTTACCGCGATATTCCTTACGCTCGAATCGCAGCGACCATGGGGGGGACGACAAAGTCTCGTTAGGGGAGAATAGGCGCGTATGATAACTCGCGGCGAATAATGAGAGGGAGCCAGCAATCCGAGCCGTGCTCATTTACCTCTTGATCAGAGCCACCCCTCTGCGCTCTCCTTCGCGTTCCTTCCGCTTCATCCCCCTTCTCGTAGATCCATTCACCGGCACGTAGCACGGTCCAGCCATTACGGAAGTACGTTGTAAAATGCGCCCCAGCTATCTTTTCCCCGGCGAAGCTATGGCTCCGCACTCGCCATCGCCACCCCCGCGAGAAGGGTGGCTGGTCGGAGAACGTCTTTTCAAATGCCGTTTCCAAGTAGCACGTCGGTTCCTTAAATTCGCGGTTAATGGCTCCGCGACGCGACACCCAGTGAAAGCTTAAGAGAGAAAGGTGGCGCGGATACGGTCCTCGGCCGAGAGTATAATCCTGTTTAAAGATTTTAAGACTCGGCCCCGCGCCACTTGCGACATTATTATGCGGGTGGGGCGCGAGGGGACGCTGGCCAGGGAATGGGGGTGAATTTCATCGACGTCTGTCTTTTAGAAATTTGCATGCATTTCAGCCCGTTCCATCTAGCGAGGCTGGATCTTAAAGCGTTGAGAAGTGGTCGCGGATAGAGGAGGGGGGGGGGGGTGGATATTCAGAAGGGTATAACGTGGCGAAGATTCTTGGGCGGCCCGAGATCGAGGTTTAGTTTGGAAGGGAGAAAGTTCGAGGCCCCTGTCGGGCAGGCTTAAAGACTTGGTTAGCTCGAAGGGACGTCTTTCGTGGAAAGGTCAGCTGGAAGGGAGGTGCGCAAATATTTTCCAATATTCCCCTCCCCCCCCCCCCCAGGTTCTTTGTGTTCGAATGTGGACGGACAGCAACGTTGCGAGCTATTTCCGAAGCGCTCGCTGTCCCACTTTTTTCGCTTGACCTCGGTTTTCGAAGTCCAGCGGGGTGTATTTTTAAACGGCAGTTTAATAAGGAGAATGGCGAACTTCGCCCACACCCCGGACCCCCTATTCTTCGGCGAGTTACCCACTCGACTGCAATGGAACTGCATAATACGTGGCCCAGCTAGGAAACCTCCCTGGAACCATCCATCGGTTTTTCTTAGTTCAAACGTGCCTCGGCAAATATCAGCGGCTCGAACCGGGCCGCGGCTGCAGGATTTCCACCGTTAATTCCATAATGGTCGGGCGGCGAGCGCCGAGTTATAATAAGCCCGTTTGTAATAACGCGAACCCTTTCTGAAAAGGTGCCCTGACTGGAATTAATTTATCGAATTCTCGTTGCTTAAAAAGCTTCGACGGATCAGCCTCGCCTGGGGATGTAAAGAAAGACGAAGTTGAACGCTTCTGATCATCCCCGGCGCGAACGAGCTCTCGCCAAGTTTATTGCGATACCCTCCCTTCACGTCCCTACTAAACTAGAATTTCCATGGCACGAAGCGGAAGGTGCCCGGTACAAATGGCTTTCCCGTCGAGTGTGACTTTTAATTCAAGGGGACGAAGAAGCGTGACGCTTTGGAAAACGATACGGAACAGTCGGTTTGTTCAAGTTTGGTGTTAACCGATTGCCCCCAATGACGTACCATTAACGATTCCGCCGAGCACGCAGCCGCGTTGCCTATCAATCGCGATTTAACCTGAACGATGAGCCGATGCCTGACGGAACGGACGCGTTTCACCTCCCCGAAATCGAGCCTTGTTTCAACGTAATTTATGGCGTAGAAACAAAGATACCCCTCTCCCTCGACACGGGCCCACGGCCCGGCATTTTAATCGAGTCTCGAACGTCGAGACTCGTGCGATCAGCCTTCGATCCACGCTCCCCCAATGCCCGTGTTCAGGCAGCGGCTGGAAATGGCAACGCGGGCGGGCAACTTGTAATGCTCGTGGACGTTGCGGCCGCGGCTTGTTCGCTCACGGGTAAATTCAGCGAATTATTATACCGTCAATTTTCATTACCGTCTAATTTACACGGTGATACGTTATTCCGATGGAGTATAATGGAGCATAAATTTCAGTCGACCGATCAATAACAGAAGTCCTGCTCGATAATGGTACACCCCGCTTGGCAATTTTACGCAAGGTGCTGCACGTGAAATAGTGAATTAGCTTCACACCTTCTTCCTCTCATAATCACGCCTCCAACCTGAAATTTGTTTCCTTTTTTTGTTGGGGGGAGAATTCGAAGGCCACTTCGTGGCCACACCCTTACTCCTCCACGCACACCGTCACTTTCACAGCTGCAGATTTGAATCTCCGCAGAGATTCCATTCAATTCTGTTCCTCCATTCACGCGTCAATTCAAACCATCGCATTACCGCCAGCAAAGCGAGCAAGAATTACCGTTCCAGGTCCCTCGCCCCGCTCGCAGGGCGGTTAAAATTAACCAGAAGGCATTCCCTCTCCCGGGGAAGCGTGGAGGGTGAAACGGTGCTCGAAGGGACGGGGCGCAGGCTTGTCGATATTAAATAACACGCGTGCAGGGGGGTGGTGCAATGTGGGCATGCTGCGCCGCTCCATTCGCACGTCTGTTAATCGGAAAAATATAGGAAGGGCGGGCGCGTACAGCCGCCTGTTGATTTTCTCGCGATATATCTGTCGATACTCGTGGCCGTTTGGGGGTGGTTGGGTTTACGCGTGCGGCTCGAAATCGACCGATCGAACGACACACAGTATCTAATCGGGAAGCAATTATGAGGTTGGCTGGCGTCGCGTCCCCGTCGTCGTTCGCGCAGCCCCCAAATACTCGACGCGTTGTCGTTGGCGTCACGCTGTTATTGTTGTGTCAAGAGGGAGGGCGGCCGGCGGGGGCGGGCGATGGTTAAATTATATTCGCGGTGCGTTAGAAGCGTTTATGCGCGGTGGACGCACGTGACACGTGTTGACGAACCACGAAGAACTCGGCTATCCCTCGAGCTGCCTATGTTTTGATTGAATTATCGATTGCGGTGAGCGATTAACGGGCGGCTGACAGGCCAGAAAAACACAGTGAGTGGTCCAGCCGCGGCCACCGAGTACGATTTTCCATTTCGCGTACTTTACTCTGATTAAATTACCGGGTAACCGCGCGCCGCGCCGAGCCGTCTAGAATTGGGAAACTTTGGCGAGTAAGGGAATCGAACGGTTGGATCAGCTGGACGTGAAGTTTTCTCCAGCGACGCCTGTGACCCTAACTTTGGCGACCTCCATCGGTTTCACATTATAGGTATTAAATAGCGGCTCTTGATATTGAAAGCGAGCGTAGATGAGGGACGGCACACTGCACTTGGCAGTATGCAGTGTTTCTTAGCAGAGTTTGCGAGAACACCGCCTTCGTGGCGGTGAGAAATGCAAAGTTTCCGATATGAGCGCGTCGTTTTGCATTGCCGGGCTCGGCAATTTTTAACCCGACGGAGGATTTATGGCGCGGCATAAATATCCGGGTGCATGCATCGCGTCACTAGCTGTAATGTGACAAGAATGATGAGCGGCACGCGGTACCGTGAGTACGGCTGTTTAGAGAGTTGGATAGGAGAGAGAGAGAGAGAGAGAGGGGGGGGGGGTTCCCGCGAGAGGAAAGACGCGGCCGCGCTCCGAACCGCAACAATGCTATTCATGCCACTTCTGGGAATAGTTTCGTTGCTAGCCTGCCAGGTATTGTTCCAGCTTCTTTCTTTTCGCGCCCCCTCCGACCGTGTCTCGTAACTTTGGCCTGACGAGAACTCCGTGGCTGGCCTGGCAACGTTAACTCGACTATGTAGATATTCCGCTCACGCACGTCCTGACAAACGCCTGACATAATTTCAAAGTAAAAAGCTCTGTCTTTCGTGCCGTGAACTTCCGCGGGATTACATTACTTGGCGCGTTGCTGGTACCGAAATGCAGATTCCGTGGCGAATATAAATGCGAGCACACGAAGAGGCGGAGGCAGAGGAGCGTTGCGATTCCTGGTCGCGCAAATTTTCGGCCATATTGGCATCGTCGTGGGAATTTAAGTGCCCTCTAAGATCCACCTTAATGGGGTAGAAAATTCAATTTGCCCAGGAAAGAATTGAGAAAAGGGGTGGGCGCGGAACGGCGCTCGGTTAAGTTCCACGGACCAATATTATTCCACATATTTCCGACGTGGAACAGAAGCGGAACGCCTCCCGCGGAGCGTGTGCCGTGTGTTTCTGCGGGGAAAATGTATTTCCATTACCGTGGGAGGGAAAGGAGCTTGCCTCTCGGTGGACGGGCCATCGACCTGAAATCTTTGAGCAATTCTATCAGCATCGGTCTCTTCTGGACGTAACTTTCGCGAGGCCCGTTAGGGAATTGGAAAATATATACTGGCGGAAAGGGGCATGGAGGACTCACGTTCCCTCAGGAACTTGGGTCGTCCGAACGACACGTTGGATACACGAGAAACAAGTTGTAAATACAATTTAAAGCATCCCTACACAGCTGAAGTGCAAGTAGCGCGCGGAGACAGAGAGGTCATGGATCTACTCAAGACGTTTCGAACGCGATTAACCACCGACCCACTAGCGAAATCTTCTATCGAATTCTATCGAGCGCACGGAGAATTGCCGGGGACTGGTGTAGAATTTCAGAGTAGATCAGGTTTCAGATGTTCGAGTCATATTAATATGTAAGTTTTTACTGAGCGAACGGAATGATACGTGGAACGCTGTGCATACGTTCGAGCGAAGAAATGAAAGTGGAAAGTCAGAAGCAATATTATTGAGGAAGAGGAAAATTGTTTTTCCAGCTATTTCATTCTATTTCATAGATCCAAACGCAACGAAGGTGCAGTCCGCTTCGTTTCACATTTCTCCCCATGTGTCACCCGATTAACATCGATTTGGAAACGCGACTTTTTCCCGTCCAGCTCCGTTCGTCGGCTAGGAAAATACACGGTACAATGGATATAACGTTTCATGCTATAGAGGCCCATTCATCTTGGCCCATTCCAGGCGGCGTTGCTGCTTTTTCGTTGTTCCATTAACTCTTATTTTTCCTTGGACCCGCCCACAAGCTATCCCGTGCCAGCGGAGCCGGCACGAAGAAAACCAAGAACTTTAACCCCCCGGCACCGTATCAAGGCATTTCCTTCCCTTTTCTCTACTCTCCCCCAGACTTTTACTTCCCCGCCAGCTTCTTCCGTGGCAGCCATCAAAAGACAGTTCTTTCACCTGCAACCCGGCATTGTGCGCCGGATGCTGCCGCGGCTTATCTCTCCCCTCCTCGTCAACGGATTGGGGGATTTAACAGGTCGTAAATACGCCCGGCGTAATTAATTCTCATCAACGAATCGCCCAGTTCCTTTCCTACCACTGTCGGACCCACCATACGCTTCGATACTCATATAAGACGCGCTGCTCGAAGGATCCCTCGATTACAACGTCGTGCTCAACTTCAATCTAATCAACTTCTTCTATACACTCCGTTGCTAAATTTTCCACGGCCGTTGTTACGAGATTTCTCGCTGAATACAGCGCCGGGGAGCCATCAAGAAATTATTCATCACGCAGCTGGGAAATTAGAATCGTCGGGCGCTCAGAATGCCCGGAGTCAATTTTTCAGTTCATTACTGGCCCGAATTCATCGCGAACTTATTAACGCGTCCGGCGCGCCGCCCCGATACGCATACCCTTTGATGAACAATTAATTATTGTGCAAATGCTACGCGTCGATGCCGAATAGGTTATTGGAATTTAATAAATCCGTCCATTTCGACTACCTCGTTTCACCCCCGCGCTAGTTACGCGACCCTCTCTCTTTCCCTCAGCTGTTCGAACGAATCATTTTCATTGAACACGTCACGCCGAGGCGATAATTATGTTCCTCGGCGAACTTGAAAATGTCCCCGATGTAATTGCCAAACCAGCGACGACGCAGCGGCTGGCTGACCTAAAACGGGCTGTACCACTTGCGCGGCCAGTGGAAACGGTCCGTCGCTGGCGCGTACGTAAGCTCGCTCGTCCACTCTCTCGTGCTTTTTTTTGACACGGTGTGATTCTAACCGCGATGATTGACCGTTAAATCATCAGATTTCGGCAGATACCGTCGGAGCTCCTGACAATCGGAAATTCGCGCTGGTTCGATAATACGAATCGTTTAATTAATCCCCCTCGCCTAGGCTCCCACCGCCGAACGAGAGCCGCGCAACCGTGATGAGGCGATGACGTTGAATGACGGACGTGGACTTTTTTTTCGGGCGCACCTCCAAGCAGCTTTTGAATGAATTTTATAGCTTTTTCTCTCGTGAAAGCCGGGAGTTATTCGATCGGTAGGATTCATCGATTAGTTTCAGGAGATATTTCAATTCCGAGATGCGTAGTTACCGGTCGGAGTTATTTAGCTAGTTACTCGCGCAGTGCCTTTAGAATATCTACCTTTTGTGGTATCCGTACAGTGGCTCGTGACTGAGAAATGTTGAATCGCAGTTGAATGGTATTAACGGCAAATATTTTCCCTTGAAACGCAAAAGCGCGCTGCACAAAAGCTAGCTTCGGAATTGTTCCACCGCGGTTTTTCAGATGTTTTTACGGTTCTGTCGGTTTTATCGTAGTCGGCGGAACCGAAACGTAAACGGCTATTGTTACTCCGAAACGACGTTAAAGCTAATGGAAGGGTCCAATAAACGTCGTAATTCTCATATAACTGGAAATGATTGAACCCCCTACGCAGCAGATATCGTATTTCTCTCTTGAATAATAGAGCAGCGATAGAGGTTCAAAATTGGAGTCCTTTTGTGAAATACGGATTCGACGTCTTGCATATTAATGGTTTTGCAAAATCTTCTTCAATCGTGGTGTCCAGAGACTTGCACCACGAGTCTCACGTCTAACTAATGACTGAATTAAAAGAGTGATAATAATACGCGTGAATATGTAAGCACTAATTATCTTTCAAAGAGTATAGAATTTATTTAAAACGCAAGCAATGAATCAGATAACCGCGACGCTCTTTAATTTCTATCGCTGTTGGTGGCAAGAAGCAGCCCCATTGAACGCGCCATTTAAAAATCCCGTTCCTCGGTTTATAGGCGACAGGTTCTTCGATAAGACGCCGATCGATCCGTCGTTAACCAATTATTCGCCTCCGAATTCGTTAGCGCGGTAATCATGGGTCGCGGGGACGAAAAAAAAAAAATCAATTTGCAGATTCGCACGGGCGAACGATCAAAGATCCCGCCGTAATTACGTCCAGCACTATCGGGAACCAATACTCTCCGTTCCAATGCCATTTCCTCCCTTCATGGTGGCTCGTGGCGCAGCGTTTCCAACGGGCGTTCCGCGAAAGTCCCCGTAGGTACTTATTTGTGCATGCCGTTGACAGCGTTTAGCTATAGTGACGAGACTCCGCGGCGACGTCTCCTGGAGCTAAGCAAGAGCATCGGCGAGCGAGTAAAGCACCAAAGAAAGTCTGCTCGAGAGACGCAGGAGGTGCTTACAAATAGAAGGGCGGCGGAAAAAGCAGACGGCTGGGAGAGAAGCACGAAATAAGAAGCCACGGAGGCGACGGATCAGAGAATTAACTGCTGGACACAGGCGTTGTTGGTCCGTTGACGGAGGTCTGCAGAGCAAATTGCGTCCAGAGGGCGTGCCACTTCTATATACCATTGGAGAACTCTAGAAAGGGACGGAGTGGATGTAGAATTTTTCATGACGCGGTAGTCGGGGAGCATCTAAGAAATCGGCGAGGATGGCTGGTTGATTGGCAGTGGCTCGGCCAAGTGGTCGGGACGCACACTCGTCTCGAGGAGATCTCTCGAGTCTGGACGGAAGTCAATTTACGGGCCCCCTGGCACGGACAATCAGAGGGGAAGCGTAGGCAGCAATTACAGGATCCGGTCCGTTTCATTGTTGATTCCTTGGCCGGCGATCTTTATGCAATCACGGTCTATCGGCGCCGCACGGCTGCTGGAATATTGGCGGGTTCCTCGTTTATTCTTCCGCGGACGATAGAGGGCGGCTGTCAGTGGCAGCATTTAGTTGAAGGGGGACGGTGCATGTACCGGGAGGGAGGCGACTTTGAAACGAAGCGAGATGAAGCAGATAGAAGAAAGGTAAAAGAGGGAAAGAAAGGTTGCGGGGCGTCGGGGGCGGGGGCTGAAAGAAAAAGACCGGGGGGGTAGAAAGGAAAAGGAGCGCGAGCTTAGAGGGGCTTGCAAACGCTCCACGGGTCACCGCCGTCACACAACAATACAACCCCATCGCCCTTAGCCGCGACCAACCCTCCCCCCGTTCGTCCCTCCGTCAGCGTTCTTCCTGCTATCCGCGCCTTCGCCATTGCTCGTTTCCACGCTCGTTTCCACCGAGCTTCCACCCCGTCCCACCATCTTTTCTGTGGCTTGCGCGGCCTACAACTCACCGGGCAACCCTATCCAAGGTGAAACTCACCCCTTTTCCTTCGTTCCCTTCTCGCCCCTTCACGGGTTTCTCCGGCGCTCCTTAGCACCAGTCTCACTGCTCACCCCCCCCCCCCCTGCCCCGGTTTTTTCTCTTTATTTCTCGTTTTGCCTTGGCGTCTCTTCTACACTCCCCCCCTCTCTCTCTCTCTCCCTCTCTATCCCTCTCTCTCTTTTTCCCTTTTTTCAACTCGCCGTGGTCGCGGTCGTCGTCGGCGTTGTTCCCGCCGCCCCTCGGACGCGGCACCACGGAAATAAATGAGAAGCACACGTCAAAGCGAAAAAGGAAACCCCTTTTCTGTGCACGCGGGTCGACGGCGGCGTTGGTGCGTTCTCCTTCTTACCGGTGCGACTCGGTGAAACCGCGGATATATACGGTCGGTGTGACGCGTCGCCGGGGCTGCGGATGGAGGAGGACGACGACGCACTTTCCTCGGCAATAGGCGGGCACACGCTTGTGCAAGCTCTTTCTACCGTTGAAACCGATAATACAGCCGCGGCAGACTGAAGGGGTTCGCGGGGCGCTAGCATGGCCGAGGTTAAATTCACGGCCCCACCAGTAGTAACGTGCCGGAACCCGTGGAAATTCGCCGAGAATCAGGCGTTCTTTGTGGATTCGTCTAGGGCTCTTGGACGAATCATTACTGCTCGGGCCGTTTGCTCGCGTCTCCTTCGTCGCTCGCCGTCTTGGAATTTCGCCCGTTGTACGCCTCGCCTACGATTCTGCCTCTCTCTCTCTCCCCCCCCCCCGTCGCCCTCTCTCGCTCTCTTTCTTTTCGCTGGGGGCCCGCTAATGATTGCCGAGATTCGCTCTCGAGGCTGCGACCGTACGTCGAGGAGCTGGCGCGGCCTAAACGCGCCACTTCGTACGCAGAAGAAATTTCTGGGAACACCCGCGGAAAATGTACGGTGGTCTGAGGACCGACGTCGTTGTCCCTCGTCTTCCGCCGAGGCTTCCTGCCTCCGTTTTTCTGGCTTACCGCGCCGAGCAATATTTGCTGAAAGCTTCTCTCGTCGAAGACGAAACGCTCTAACGTATATATACCTCGTTGCGCAAATACACAGGGCGGAGGACCTTACACTTCCGATAAAAGAACTTTCGCTTCTTTCCGAGAAGGGTCTCGTTTGGGGCCAATGGGCATATGTTCGTCGATCTTCCGTCCGAGTTTCTCAGTCGGAACTAACGCTTCGGCTGAAGCAACAGATTTGCCTTTCAATATCTTGTTACAGGATTCCCGCGAAGCAGAGTGGAAGAATGTCGAAGTTTGGGGAGGAAAAATGGTTACATTTGCCGGTTGGTTACGTCAGAAATGTTCCTTTGGCGAAGCGTATGAAAGTTTCGCGAAATTCCCTCGGTTCGAAACGGCGAGCGGAGACCGGGGGAGCGGGATGGGGTGGGGGGTGGGGGTGGGGGGAAGAGGGGGCGGTAGTTAGTCGCGAAATTATTCGCTCCCCTGGCACGTGTACGTGCCGCGCTAGACGCACGTGTTCTTTCAGTAGTTGGAGCCGATAATATGACCAGACGTGGCGCTGATTCAGCTTCGAATTCGCGCACGGCTTGCTGCAACGTTGGAGTTACAGTTCCCTCCAACAGCCAAGAAACGGCATTAATGCGCAGCCCCGACTGCTGACTGGGAGAACGCGAGAAATACGCACGGGAAATTTTAACCGGTGCTCAATTCACTGTGACGTCGCGTGCCCCGACTATAGAGACATTCGTTCCACTTATTCCCTTCGTCTAGAAATTCTTACGAATTACTCTGCTGGGGCAATGGTTTAACGCGATGCCTCCAGTGAGATTTCCGTGGAGCTCGGAGTCTGAAAGCATCAAATTCCAGAAGATCGAGTTATTGTAATACACTCTGGGCAAATATATAGGATTGCGCGGAATCGGAAATGGAAAGCTGGAGATTCAAAGGTTATCGATCTCTGGCGATTCCCTCCAGACGCCTCTCTGCTAATCACGTCGGTCCCTTTCTTTTACCTTGGAACCCCGGGACGCTGCCGGGGTTCTTAAAGTAACTGCAGTTGCGGCGAAGAATGCATAGCGCATTCGCGGGGGGGGGGGGGATAAATAAATTCCAGTCATGAACGGCGTAATTCGTGTCGGGGCTCGCAAGTCTAAATCACTGTGAAAAGCCTGGCAGACGGCGAGAGGAGGCCGAGCGTCAGAGGAGGCTGGGACGGGGACGTGCGCGATTCGAGGCAGTGAAATGGGGCTCGATTCGGTACGCTCAAACGATACCGAACAATACTTCGCAACTAATGCAGAACGTTTGCCAAATGAAAGCTCAGCACCGATCGTGAGAGACTCAGCAGCCACCAGATCCGGAATCTCGCTAATCCCACACTTGCACGTGTCTGCCTTTCTTTACCTCGCTCCTCGAGGCTTCCTTCCCGAGACGTTCGCGTCCTTTCATCGAAACGATGTAAATTAGAACTATAAATACAGAATGGACAGGGGATTACAGTGGCGGATATCCACTTCTATCGTTTTAATACAATACATCCGTCTTTATAAAACTGATACCGAACGCGACCCAGTTTCTCCGCAACCATCCCATTCATCTCCCTCTGCTCAATTAACGACGAGCCTTTTAATTACGCGCTCTCCACAAACGGCGCTTCATAAAAACCTCCGTAGTAGAGGCTCGAGCGTTTTCGCAAACAGAACGCGAGGTTTACCGATCGACCCTGGCAGCGCAGAGTATCAAAGGAAAGGGATCGAAGACGCGCGGTCCCTGGCTAATCACGTTCCCCTGCCGCGCGGGCTCTTCATCCTGCCGCGTAGCCTGGCAAAAAGGCAGCGACGCTCCTTTGTGCAGGCTGCGAGCTGCAGGTAAACGAGTTCCTGCCATAAACCTGCTAATACGGACTGCTGTGCAGGGACGGGAGTAAATCGCCTCGAAGAGACAGCGCGGCGCGCTGGGAGAGGGTTGGTTGCGATGAACAAGGGGGTGGGGGTGGGTTGTACAGTTTGGGGAGGGAAAAAAACGATGCTGCACGAGGAGCAGCCGTAACAGAGACGAAGGGTGGGGAGAGAGGAGCGTTGTCGAACAATAAGGAGCCCGAAGGTAGCGTGCGGGGTGTTTGCCAAGTAAAACTCAGCAGAGCACGGCGAAAAATAGGAAGGCTGAAGGCCGCCGCACCCCCGTATCCACCGCGTCAGCCCCTTAATCTCTGGCGGCGTGATAACGTCGACGCAGCATTTTGCATGCTAGACTGCCGGGCTGCTACATCCATTCCTGTCCTCTCTCTCTCTCTCTCTCTCTTTCTCTCTCTCCTCTCTCGCTCTCTCCTCTCGCTCCTCTCTGGCTCCCTGTTCGATGCTCCCCTGCGCCAACCTCATCGGCGATGTGTCCCTCTCCACTCTCGCCCCCTTAGGCGGCATCCATCCACCGATTCCGTCCCCCCATTTGCCACTGCTCGTCCTTGTCGTTCCCCCTGGCCGCCGCGCCGTCGTGGGCTCCACAGACAACGTGTGGCAGTACCACGTAATCTACCTGCTCCAACTACACACCATCTTACCCATCTTATCCTCCACCCTATATCCAGTAGCTGGCTTTCGTCGTCCTCCCCCGCGGGCGATGCAACTCTCATCAATTACCGAACTACGCCGTCAGGAATACGTCCTTATCCCACCCCCGAAATAGGTCTACCTCTGGACCGTCGGAGTTTCGACATCTCCTAAACGCGTAATCGGCTATCCAGCCACTTGTTCCGCGGGCCGGAGAGGGTAACCCGATTCGGCGGGGCGCGGGGAGCATGGTCATGAATTCCGTGTGGCTGAAGTGGACTTCACGGCTTTGATTGGCTTGGGATAATGGCCGGCTGCTTAACGCGTTTAATGGGTCAACGGGACAATGGGCACGGGGGAATCGTTGGGGTGCGAGCAAGGGATTAGACCAGTCGATTGGACCGCTGGATATTTTCATTTCAGGGACTCCCTTGAGTCCGCGCTACATGGCTAGAGATATACTTCCCATTTCTCGAATCATCTTCCTTTTCCCTTCGTTCGCGTTTCTATCGATCCTCCCTGCGACCGGGCGATGGGACCCACGAAAAAGGAAGCAACGTGTCTGAATAAACACAGAACGGTGTTTGGCGAGAGAACGGGCGTGCGAGCGACCAGGGAAAAATAATTTCCTTCGTCGCGTAGACGGGGGAAATAGGTGACAATTACCGGGGACAATTTTCTGGCGCGGCTGACCGACCGAACGGGGTTGGCAATGGGGCTGGGAGGGTTAGTTAATGGTGTTAGCGTCACGCAGCTTTTAATTGGCGCGCGGCCGTAACGATAAGAATAGGAGATTAAGATGGCCGAGTACGCGGCGGCGGGAACGGTTAATTTATAGCCCCGCGTTTATACGTCTTTTCCAGCGTTTCCTCGTGCCTCCTGACTCCTATAATCCTCCCGACCGCGCGCGCGCGCGCGCGTATTTCATTGCGATCCTTTCCGCCGCGGCCTCCTACGAGCACATAAAAAGAACTCTCTCGCGCCGCGCCGCGAAGGTTGTCAGGGAACGACGGGAAAGCCCTTCGCGAGAATAATGACGCTTTTCGCGGAGAGATTACACATAAATCACTTTGGAAACTTATTACTTGAAAGCTCCCACCGTCGGCTCGCTCTTCTCCTCCGAACTCGCGCGCGTCTCGCTATTTATCGATAACTTTCGTTCTGAGATTAAGGTGGCCCGAGTTCGGTCTCGCAACTCTCTTACTTCTCGAAAATATTATCTCGGAATTTCCCCGAGAACGGCTCGCGAGCTCTGCTTGCCCGTTTGCTCTGGCTTCGAGGCAGAGGAATTTCTTCAAAAATACTCGCCGGATAAACGGACGGTACTTGGATGACGGTTGTAAGCGATGTTTCCTCAAGCTTCCTCGCTGAAAGGATCAGCGTTCTCGATAATACACATGTCACTCTGACTTCTCCTATCCCACGGCAAGACACGCTTGCTTTGAACGTCCAAATGGTCCGTTCCCATTTTCGTCTCCCTTGAGCAGCGCGCGCGGGGCGCAGCTAGTAGTCGGCGGCGGTGGCTGGCCACCGATGGCACACTTATCGTCGGAATGAAATTGGAAAATGGACAATTGCAGGCGGTAATGCGGCGGCGGGAAGCGTGTTAACAGGGCTGCGGATGTCGCTGGGTGCGAGGGTCCACAGTCACGCATTAGGAAGTTGCCTTTCTCTCTCTCTCTCTCTCTCTCTCTCTCTCTCTCTCTCTCTCTCTCTGTTCCCGTGGCCCCTCTAGGCTCGTACGTTTCAATTTGTCGCCGGCCTCTGATGTAACCGCGCGGTCTCATTAGTCGAGGGGTGAAGGAACGACAACCCTTCTCCGTTCCGTGCCACCGCCATCTCTGGCCCGCCTCTGTCTCTCTTTACAATCAACCTTACTGCCGCTCCACTACCCTCGACCTAACCACCCGCTTCGTCGCCACTCTTACCACCGTCATCACCACCAGGCGAAAGCGGACCAGTATCGCGCCCCACCCTACCAACAGCCTTCCACGGGTATCCGTCTAGCTCTCGACGTAGTGTAAGCTACGAACAAACAATTACAACTTCCACCCAATGGCGATTGCCGCGCCGTGGATGGAGCCTCAATCTACCTGTCGGCGACCACTTACCGTGACTCCCACGGAGAAACTTTGACTAGGGAATGGAAAAGAGAGAGAGAGAGTGAGAGGGGGAGAAATGAGCAGGAGGGTGGCGGAGGTTCCGGGGGAATCGAAATTACGCTCGTTCCACGAACGATGCTCGGATCTTTTTCTTTCTACGCGCCGGCACCCTTGGTTTCTCGCCGCGTTTTTCATTTTTCCCCACCGAGTTCCAGCGGATGTAGACGTGGAAGTCTGACCGGAGGAAGGTGGGTGGGCGCGAGCAGGGAATGAAGTCGTGTCGGGGGAAATAGGAAATCCCGGGCGGAGTTTGATCGCGATCAGAATCGTGGTATCCCGTTGCCATTGTGCCGGGCCGTTGCGCCAAGTCTCGTCGATGCTGGGGGGGCATTTTTCTCGGATTCGACTGGCGGCGGATGTTTGCATCGGAGATTGCGAGGTGGCGAGATTGCGCGGCGGTTGGTGTAAAGTCTAAGTGGAGCCTAATCGATGTGGAAGGAAATCTGCTCCCTCGAATCCACTTACTGGGGGAATCTGGTTATACTCGCGCAACGGCGACTGTGCGTCGTAATTACGTCTGCTGTAATCGTAGCTCGCGTCGGTGAATCGCGAATGGATGTTTACGGGAATGGGCGAGCCTAGAATGGAAGTTAATCGAATGGAGGACGTTGATGGATATCGGGGAATAGCCTGCTTTCCCAGCCTTCTGTTGCCTTTCGTCTCCGTGGTGATCCCATGAAATTTATCATCCCGCTGATCCGATCCTATCATCGTGAAATCAGCATTCAGGCTTCCGCGACTGCCGGCTCCGGAGACTAGCGGGTGTCGTCGTCGAGGAATTGATCGAGCCTGGCCTCCCTTCAAAAATAACCCCGAGCCTCTCCCCCGGCCAGATTCAATCTTGTCGAGATGAAACTCTGGGGGAAACTTTTTGGCCAGTTATTTTCACGCGCAACTTAAGTATCCGGCAGGAAGGACGCCTCCGCGACTCGACAATAACTTTGCTTCCCGTTACTGTCGTCTAAAAGGATGTTCCCGATACTCTCCTACACAGCAAAGAGAACTAATTCCACTTTCTAGACAGCTTCTTCGCGTCGATTCTGAAACGCTTCTGCGCGATCATCCTCGACCATAGCCCTCAAAGAAATCTACCCAAGTGTCTCGTGCGAAATAAAACTTAAAAACTATTCTCAACGCTATCTGATTTCGTTTGTTCGTGCTTAAGAGAGACTCACGGTCCCCGCTGAAAGGACTCGGTGACACGATTCTCTGTTTGCGGAGCCTTCTCCGCTGAAACTCCACCTCTGGCAACTTAGTCCTGACTGCCAGGGGCGATATATGATAACGAGGTAACGAGTAATTATGCATTTTGCACCAGAGCTCAGAACACCTCGATGCATTGACGCAGCAATTTCCGTTCTATCGCAGGGAGCAAAGTAATTCGCCAACGGAATTGCTCGATTGAAAATTCGCAACCAAAATCTTTGCTTATCGAACCGAATTTACCTTCCAATTAAGTTGCTACGTTGCACAAGACTGTCGATAGATTTATTCTTAACCTTACAGAAGAAACACGGGCTTTCGGTATTCTGTGGATGTCTATTATCGGTACACTATCGAACCTCAATGGTGAATCAGGTCAACCGGTGAAGGTCGCATAAAGAGGACCCTTGAAGTACGGAAACGATTGGTGCAACGATTTCCCCCGTTCCGTGCAACTCGGCGAAAACTGATTTCCGGTTCGATATGGGGTAGACGTTATTCGGATTAAATCGTCAGCGTGACCAACCCTTGATGCAGGCTAAAGCATCCCGTAGTGGAACTTCTTCGATCCAGCACAATCAACCGGCTGTATCTTCGAAACGATCGCTTGGTTCGTTCTCGATGGCCCATACGATCGGCGAAACTAGGTCAAACAGTGGTGGCATTTTTCAGAAACTGGTTACCCACCAGATTTCCACCATCGAGCAGAACGAAGAGCTTATCGGTGATGGATGGTCAAAAGGGACGAGCAGTGCCGGATTAATTAATGGAAACTCGCGCGGTATGTTTTAATGATTATATCTTTGCGAATTTCTCGACGCACTTGCACCGGTTTAATTCCAATTCGATGCAATTTTAACGATTTTCTCGCCCGGAGCTTTCCCCTTCTACAGCGTGTGCACAGTCAATATGCGTTTGGTAAAACAGCTGCCTTGTTTCGAACAATCCCCCGTGGACGATTGGAGCGCGTGGGCGGCGGGGGTATATTAAAATTTTTCAATAATCGTCAACCCGTGGAGTTTGTTAACCGACGTATTCGCAACTTTATTAGCTGTCGGCTGGAACGCTCCCATCTTTCATGCAAATATTCGCACGGGCACCGCGCGCTCCGTAATCGATTTCGTTCCGGTGTAATGAGATTTTAATTAAACGTCGGAAAGAAACTCGCGTCCCTGGCCCTTTGGGCGCGTGCATGCGCACGGGAGCAGAATTTTTCACAGGGCAGCGGAATTCGGAGCCACGGGGCCGTGTGATTCACCAGGAAGGCGCGAATTCCTTGTCCCTTTGGCCTCCGTTACCTTATTCGAAATTACTTGTCGATGGGATATCGCGAGTCGTCGCGATGCCTGGCTTCGTTGGAGGGGAATGGCGCGGAGAGAGTGGCGAAAATGAAAACGCGGCGCTGCGCAAAGGGGCTAATCAGAGATGACGGTTCCGTCATCGTATTGGGTCTTCGCAATAGCAGCAATTAAGTGCGTAATTATACGAAACCGCAGCCGCCTACGGGCCGTGGCGCCGCAAATTCATTCGACCTGGACCGCAAAGCAAATCACTGTCGTCCATTGCGACCAGCCGTGTCGCCGGCTTGTCAACCGTCATTGAAAACTGCCGCCGATCGCGTTCATCGTGTTCGGGACTCGCGCGCTTTGTCCGGGAATCGTAGGATTGGGATATAACAGCATTAGAGCTCGCTTTGTGATGGTTGACAGGTGGGATACCTCCACGAAGCACATAATAGTTGTAACGAACAAACGAACAGCGAGTACCAGTGTCGAAACACGATGAAACACGAAGGGAAGATGATGAGAACGGTGTTTGATTTCCCTCGCTCGCGCGAAATTAACGGGCACTCGAATTAGAAAGTGTTCGCTCGCGGCGAAACGGTTTTACGTAATACTCTTTCCGGCGTGCTTCTCAGGTTGCCGGCTCGGGGCTCGGTAAATACCAAAAATACTGGGCAAATGGAAATTCCGCGTTCGAGCACCATCGAGGGGCCGTTTGAAAAGCGCGGCCGCGTTGTGTAGCCGTGTAAACACACGGGATTCGTTTAATTTTTCAAAGCAGTTTATCTGCTCTGTGCTTGACACAGAAATCCGTTTACCGTGCGCGCGAGCGCCCGCACACCTGTCGGTGTACACGGGCACGCACACACTTGGGGCGCGCAGCCGTGCCGCGTTCTGTCTAGATGAAAACTGCGAGGAGCACGAGTGTGTCCGTACACACTGTGGAAAATTACGATCCCCCACTTCGCCGTCTTCTCCTACGATTCGAGCAAATATAAATTCACCGACTGGTCCTTTTCCAACCCCGCCCGACCACTGCAAACAGCCACCGCCAGAAGTAAACGCCACTCTGAGAGGAATCTAGCGCGCGAGCCGTCGTCAACGCGCGATATTGAATATTTGAATGTTTACGAGGCAGTATAGAGGCGATGCCCACTTGTCGTTTCGCGCCACCTAGCCTCGATATTTTTTCCGAAAAACTCGCCGAAGAGGGTGTTGCGCGTATTGGCGCTGCGGGAAAGGGGTCGAGACTCTTGCGCGCGGAAACGCTACGACAGGCTGCGGTAACGTGTCACCGGGGCAAAAAAAAAAAAAAAAAAAAAATAAAACAACGAGGCGTTTCGTGGTTGTTTCAATCGGTCGGGAGTGCATCGAAATAAATTGCCGCGGCCCGTGTCCGCGACCAAAGCGACCGCCGCGTGACTTGGTCCTTTTGCGGGCACGGAATTCCATGCGACCCCTGTCTCATTGATCCCTTCGCTCTCCCCCGGGAATCAACGGACGAAAATTCGATGTTACACCTGCGCGTGGGTGGCTCCGTTACTCGTTTAGCATTTATGTAGGACTCTTCTGTCCCAGGCATCTGTTTAATTTTAACGAACGTCGAGCACCTTGGACAAAGCTTCCATTTGTTGGCAGCAGTGGCACGGATAAGACCCAAAATTAACTCAAAGTATTCCTGACAGACGGTTTCATTGCGATTCGTTAGCCGGACGAAAGTAAATTTCTAATTTTCGAGGAGTATTCCCTATTCGCAATTACGGGACGGGGGCGCGGGCGGAGAAGGGTGGAGCGGCGGAATGTACACGGGGAAACAGAGTTTCAGTAGACCGCTCGACGGTAAATAGACATTTCTGTTTGCGAGAGGAGCGTGTCTGCTCGTGATAGACAAGAATGCCGTCGTTATGGCGACGCTGCAGTGTAGCCAGCCCCAGTGGCAGATGCGTAAACGAGATAGAAGCTTACAAAAGGCGCGCTGCGGATGCGATGCCAGCCCGCGGTCGCTTCTTCTTTCTCCCTTCTTCTCTGCCACCCCTGTTTCGCCTCGCGAACTTTAAAGAGTAATTGAACGTCAACGGGCCTCGACGCATTTAAAAATACGCCCCTCCTCGCTGCGTACCTTCTTCTTGCTGGCCATTCATGCTACCCGGATCGTGAATATACTTAAATAATCAACACGTCGCCACGTAACGCACATATTACATATTATATTTTTCAGTGGTGCCCAGTGTAGACATTACCTCTCCTCTATTTATTTTTATAAATACTTTGATGGTACATAAATGCTTGACGAGCATCGTGAAACGGAATTGATCTATCTGGGAGATGGAGGAATCTGTAAAAATTCTTTGGAACAGTGCTTCCTTCGAAAGTCGTAGAATTGCTTTCTGCCGTGCGCGTTTTCTTTTCTCATCCAATTGTTTAATACATTTATCGGCGCCGTAGCGTGGCTGGATCGTTAGGAGCGCTCTTGCGATTGAAAATTTCCTTCGTGGAATCGCGGTCAAATTACAAGACCCGTTTTCCAGTTAGCCCGGGGGGTGGATGGATCGTTAAGTACTGGTTGCTCGCGATTGAAAGTTTTCCTGTTCCAGCGAGAAAAACCGAGTCGAATTGCTAAATACGTTACGGCAACGGTATCGATAACTCGGGCTCCCGATACGACGCATCCCGCTAAACGCGAAGCTGAATAATTCATGAAAAACACGAGGAGGATACTTAGTCGATCGCGGTTCGCATCGTCGGTCAGTTGATTAGCAGCGATTGGAAATGAAAAGCAAGTGCCTGTCGTTGGACTTGCTCTTTCGCAAAGGAACGAATATTCCCGCCGTGATAGCCTTCGTCAGCCCCTTTCGCCCTGGGGGAATGATTCTCCCGCGAAAAAACCGCTGGCAACGGTCGCGAGCTCTCGAACAGTAACGCGGGAAAACGGCTGGGACGTGTCTGTTGTTCAAACTTGAGTCGGATCAAAGGTCAGATAAAGGATGGTAGTTCGGTGAATTCGCTGCAGCGGCGTGTGGTTTCGTGCGCAAACGAAAATATACGTGCAGAGGGGGTCAAGGGGGGGGGGCGTGGAGGGGCAGTGGCAGGGGGGGGGGCGAAACACAAGGCTGGAGGCCGGATAAAGACAGACACAGGGGCCAGCGAGGAGGAAACCGGCGGCGTGGTTGAGGGTCGATTTTACACGGGCAACGTACAATCTCTATGCATGAGGCTCACTGGCTCGCTACAGCTTCCTAAGTACACAGAATACGTATTTGCATTTCGGTCTTTGTACCGGTGTGTCCCTGTTAGTGTTCCACCCTGGCCTCCGTCTCTGTTCTCTGTTTCTACGTTTCCATCCTGCCCTCTTCGTCCCTCTGCTTCGCATCGCTCCCTCTCTCTCCTTCCCCTGCTCACCGTTGCACAGTCCACATCTCGTCCTCCTCTGCGCTCCTTGCTCTGGATCTCGTGGTCCACGAGATCCTTGGTGTTTCTATATTCCACTGTGTGCAGCCTCCCTCATCGGAGTTTCAACGTTGACCCGACTCTATACGGGCGGACCAGAGGATCTACTCGCATCCTGTTAACCGCACTGCGGTCCTTCTCTAAGTCCACCAACTATCCTGTGAGTCAGTATTTATAAACTTCGGATTAAATCATCGTTAAAGGTATCTGGAGGTTCCCGCCGTTGCGAAATCTCTCTGTATCTTCCTCTACCCGAGCTCCACGACAGTGTATCGTTATAACAGTGGCGATGGTGGCGGGCTGGCTGCTCGCAGAGGCTCAAAATCGTTGCTGTTATTGAGGAGGACGAGTTCAAGGGACCCCCCGGTATTTAACGCGAGCATTTCGGACGTCCTTGCGTTCTTCAGACCGCACTGCGGTTCTACTCTGAGCCTCCGGCGATCTAGTGTCTCGAGGCGACGTTTGGTCACGTCTGGGATTAGCATCGATGTTAAACGCGTCACGTTTGAAGTGTCGTTGACTCTGGCGAAATTGTATTTCAGCGTATGAACCCGTTGCAGTTGTCGAATTCTGAGATTCCTTGGGCGTCTTATTTAGCACGCCCCGTTCCGTCCACCTGTGTCTCCTACATTCCGACAACTCCGGTTCTCGCTTTCCACGAAACAGAGCCGGAAACTTTCCTCCTCGTTCCGTTCCTCGGTGTTTGCCGACGAGAAAAACATTGAATTTCAGGAAATTAAGCTCTTTGATCTGCAGGACGTCTTCGGTGATCGAAGAAAAGTTCTCGGGACCCCGAGGAAACTTCCATTCAAGGATCTTTCGCTGTGCGAGAAGTCTGCCAGTAGTCAGAGTCAGGCATTGGTCGGACGGCAGTGATGCACTTTGCCAACCTCCACTTTCCAGCACCGCCCCTTTATCCAGGGTGTTTCGCCTTCGTTCCGATCGCGATAATGCCGACTTCAAAGGCTCGACAATCCCATGGACGCTTTATAATAGATTTTCTATCCCATTAGCGTCCGCTGGCTCCTTGTGTCGTCCTTCTTCCTCCCACGCGGCGAGACTCGCCGCGGCGCGTACGGTATTTCACGGGACTGGCCTGTAAATCATCGTTAAAGCACTCGGGCTCAGGACTTACGACGTTCCTAGCAGTTTTCCGCGGGGGAGTCTGCTAAATTAATCACCGAACTGGCGCCGAAATACTCGCGAGGATTCCCCGGGAAACTCGACAGGGACGCGGGCGCGCGCGAAACTTTTAGATTGAACAGCTTTTATCTATTTCCTCCTTTCAGGACCTACAAAATGGTCCCAGGTAATTTCGTGGAAAATTTTCACTCTTTACGCGAGACAGACACGCCTGCCCTTTACACCCCTTTGCAACCGTTCCCGCACCTCTCAGCCCCGTCGTTATCTTCGTCATAGGATCTACATAGACCATCAGGCACACTCTTATTCGATGCAGCGAAACTTTGGATTAAATCATCCTTAAAGCACCGGCAGGAGTTTACGATCCCGCGCTGTCTCGAGTAGTTTCCGAAGCAGTTAACCAACTTGGCTTGTCATAAACCAACGTCGATTTCTCGCCCCAGGGGGGAAGTATCGAAACTGGCCGCGTACAGAGGGAGCGGGCGAACTTTTCTGCTCGACGTTCGATTTGCTCGATTATAACGGCTCAGCCGCCGAGTCTCGGCGCATGGTTAGGGCAGCAGAGTCTGATATTAGCCCGCGGAAAGGCTCGAGTGGCGGAATTTTCCCAACGGCTCGAAACCGGCAGCAGCGCGGTTCAACGGTGGAATTCTTCTCGGGAGGACGGTTATTCTTGAATTAATAAGAGAAACGGCTGGAATTTAAACGGGGCCTCCTTCTCCATGACAAAGGGACGCGAGAGTGCTCGGCTTTGAAAGAAACATTTTTCGCCCCGTTGATCGGCCTCCACCGAATTTTACGAGATAATTTGCCCGTTCCAAGCGCGGGTACCGCTCACTTCATGGTCGTGACTCGCTTCCCGGAGTGTACTTTATGATTTTTTGAGCGGCCATGGTGGGACGGCGCCCCGAGTTCAGTGCTGAGTAAAAGGACATGGGCGCGCCTCTTTTACGATTTCCTCGTGGCTATTCCGTTCTCAGAGCTTTTAGTGCTCGCCTAGCGCCTGCGAGCTTCTCTTATTCTTCGAATTGTCGTATAGACACCGGAGGAGAGAATCCGTACGCCACGAGTCGAGGAAACCGTGACATTTTTCAGAGCCAATTTTAATTGCATCTACCCGTGGCACGTGTGGTCCAAAGGGCCACGAGCTACGGAACAAGCGACAGGGAGGACGGGTAGAAATATGAGAATCCGCCGGAAGCCGAATGTTCATATTGAAAAACGTTTTTTTTTTATTCAACAAGCGACCACTGTCACGTTATACGCCCCCACGAAATTTCCCCGGGCCACTTGAAGCGCTATCCAAGCTCCAGACTGCCCCTGCCTCCCTGCAAACCTATTTCCCCTTCGAGTTTGGTGCTTTTCATACGGTCGCGACCGCACGCTGACTGACCCCTGCGCAGCCAATTTTCTGCCCGCCACGGACACTTGTATCGGAGTTAAACGACGTTTCGGACAGGCAGGGAGAGGGAGAAACGCTCGCGGCCGCTCGCGAATATTAAAACGATGAGGCGTGGCGAGCGCTGGTGTAAAAAAGCCCGTGGTGCAGGGAGACGGGGGTTGATTCCCTGACGAGAACCTTTCGTTTCTGTGCCGCTGTCAAGAGCGGAAAACGGCCGAGAACTTTCTGCAGGCCGGGCCAGCTTAAATTCACTCGTTACGAGCCGTACGTTGAAACGCGCTCGCCACCCGCGACGCCGGCAACCCGCTCAAACTAATTCGTCTACCCGGCCGCGAACGCTCCCCCCACTTATCTCCGTTACCCCCCGGTTCGGTTGCCCCTTCTCCCCCGGCAGCGTTTCGCCAGACCGCTTTTCCGCGAACGGTATTACGCTCTCGCCATGGTTTTTTTTCGCCCCCTGATTCGCCGCGGGTGAACGTCCAACCCGTTTTCACCGGAGTTTTCAGCGTCGTTTATGCGGGCCTGCCCCGAGCCCTTTGTGCCGGGCGCCGCGAAACGATGAATATTGACAATGAACTTTGGGCCAAGTGCCGAAACGTTGGAGGTTATTGATTGTTGGCAAGCTTTCAGAGTCGCTGAATCAGTGGTAGACGTATACGGTAACTGCTGCGTATTACGTTCGACGACCGTGCGTTTTTTTTTTTGCTTCAGACTCGGGATTATCGCGTTTCCGTCCTTACATTGGAGATGCTTTGTAGATCACCATCGACTCGGATGTTGTAAATTCATCGGCGGGAACTGTGACTGTTTCTTTTTTCACAACCCCGCCGCTGTTCCTCAGCTTTCTCATTTCCATCTACTTCGCTCTAGTTCTCGATGCTCCACTCCCTTTGAAAGCGCAACGTGCTGCAGTGGAACACAAGGGGAGCAGCAGAGTTTCTCGGGGCTACGGTAACGCTATCGGCGATATCGTAAGTTTTGTCTCAAATTGATTTTAAAACACCGTTCAGCGTTCTCCCGAGAGAAACGCGAAAGAACTCGGCAGCCGTGGTGCAGCCTGTTTGCCGTTTACAGAGGACACGTGCACGCGAGCACGTGAGCTCTGTATCAGTTGCTCGTTTCCCTGCAGTCTTTTCAAGGGGTTATTGTAATCTTTCGCTACGCTTCCCTATTAGACTCGATAGCCTCTGTGGCCCCCTTGTTCATCGAGTTTCCGCTCAGCGAATTTCCGAGCTGTTGTGGGCACGGGCTGCAAAACAAACGGATCAAACTGCGTTCCAACGAAACAGCAACCGTGAAACACGCCACTTTAATGCGCAACGCGCTGGAAAGCGAAAAATAGCAGCTGGGTAACACGAGCCCCGTCAAGCGGATGCGTTACACCGCGATTTCGCGTGGCACGCTGTAATGCGATAGAAAATAATGCGATTACGGTTATTTCCGTGCCACATAATTTCGCGCGTTCACGCGTCATTGATCGGCGACGCGTATTCGTAAATGAAATCCACCCCCGGCCCGCTAAAACTCGCGGATGTTGTAAACTGTGCACGTGAGCGTTGGCTAATTCAGTTTCCACCTCGAGAAGGAACTGTTGGGCATGTTGGTAACTTGCTCCTTGTCGGAGGCAAATCTGAACTTTAATAAGCAGCCGTGGGTGCAAGGAAACCCCAGACTTATAATCAAAATCACCGCTTCTTCCCCTCTGCCTCTGACCAATACTGAAAATTGTGGTCAGCACTTGGCCTTTTATCCTTCGACGGCAATAGTCTCTAAATGCGACGCGTGTATCGTATCAGAAAGTGGACGAGAGAGATTCGCTGTCGCCATCACGGATACGCTTTAATAACAAACACATTCAGCGCTGATCCTCCTTCAATCACGAGCGGCCGCGGTATCATCATTTCTAATCGAGCTAATATCGTAAACAGATTTGGCCGCGATCACGTGAAAGCGCCACGATAAGCCGCTCAGCTAGAAATCATGCTGATCGCGGAGACAAGATAATGAACGGCTAATACGCGCAGCCACTCCGCGATACGAAATAATTAGCGTCGGATCGCCGTGCTTCGTGCTCAACTAAATCGATGTGAATTGCTGACGCGGCCTGTACCTATACTCTGCCGTGCGGATTTGCACCTTAACGGCAGCCGCAGTATCGATCATCGTTGGTCGGACGAAAGCTCGCTAATTAACGGCCGCGCGCTGCGAAATCAGAAGTGGTAGCGATCAGAGGGGTTCCTTTCCAGCAAAGGCAATGAGGAAACCTTTACGGAAACGAGAGGACTTTAGGGAGCCGCGGGAACAGCTGTCGTTTCCCTTTGCACGCTCTTTTGACAAATAAGTCTAGATCCATTGCGCGGGGGGGGGGGGGGGGAGAATTTCACAGCAGATGGCAATCACCAAGTGAATTCGATCCCATTTATTATGCAGTCTGAATTTTTCACGACCGCGCAAACAGTGCGCTGCTGAACGAGTCGATCATCAATTTATCGCGCAACAGCGTTAACTATAATAGAACCGATAACTCCGTCTTTCAACCGCGCTCCTTCCCCTCGCTGCTCCCATGAATGATTCCGCCCCGGTACTCGAAAGCCCCATGTATGGACTCCATGGAAACCCGTCCGACGATTCACATAACCACCTTTGAAATTTCGATAAAAATCATCCGCGCGCTGTTAAATTGGACCCGCGCTATCCTGGCCGCGGTAAACGCAACACCCTTGAACATCTCTTCAAGTGCGCCCGATTTCCCATAATCCCCGGCACAGTGGAGGCAGAAATTATAAAATAACCCCCCGTAATCCATCTCTCGGGTGGACGACCGGCTTCCCTTTAAATCCCATTTAAATATTTCTGCGGGACGAGCCTGCCGTGTGATTCGAGCGTTGCATTGGCGAGTCACCGTCCATCTAAACGGATCCTCAGCGAGCTAGAGAATGCTGGACAGATTCCTTTTTTCCAAGTTCCATAGAACTGCCTCTCCCCCGTGTTACTTATCGCACTGATCCGATGTACACGGTATCCCCCGTGCCACGGGAGGAGGGGAAACAATAAATACTTTCCATCTTCCTCGGATCCCTTGTCCCGCATTGTTTCGCCGGTGGATAAATAACGCGTTGCAGTGGAATCGTCCGCGGTTTTAATTCAATCCCGAAACAAAGGCCAGGGAAGAAGCTCGTCTTCGTCATCGAATGGGGTCGCCAGAACGTTGATCTCCGAGGCCAGGCTCTCGGTTTCGCCCCTCAACAAGTTGCCACCCAATGAGCGTCGCGTGCGAATTGAAACATCCCCGAGAACGGACTCGTGTACGGCGCGAGGATCGCAAGTTCACGACCCCCCCCCCCCCCGTGGTCAGAATCGATAGCTGGCTAACCGACGTGAACTTTCGGCCTGTTAATAATTCACTGTCGAAAGGCAGATTAGATCCAACGATTGTTAAGGGGGATTAAATCCCTGCGTCGAGCGTGCAAACGAGCGGGGAGCGGTTGAACCTCTGCCGGTGAACAAGTCATTGCAGTTTGGATACACTTGCGCCGGCGATTACAACGAGGCATCCCTGTTGCGTGATTAAATATTCGCGCAGCTTATGCATGAAAATTGGGTAAAGGGCGTCCCCTCCGAGTGGTGTATCGCTGTTTATCTATGGGGATAATGTAGACCGACACGAGGTAGTCCCTTGTAGGACCTATCAGAACAGGGAGGGTTTATAAGTCCGTCTTTTCACTCTGACAGCATTTGTTGCTCAGATAGCGGTCACCTCGGTTCACGAGGATTATTCAAGATATAATCCTGTCCTCTGCACGAGTTTCCATATTTCGTTCAGTCATTGTCTGATTTATATTCCCAGCAGGAAATATTCCAATATAAATTCTTGCCATAGCAGCTTTATATCTCTTCATTCTGCTACAGTAGCACTGGCATTCCTGCGATTCTCCTAGACCGCCCGAAGCTTCCCCTCGCACGGCTACTTTATCCGTTTTTACCCTCTAATTTCCGCGGGGATGCGATGATTCTGGGCGAATCTTGAGGCCCGTGGAGCACAGTTTCATCGATCCCATGCAAATGATGCGCGCGTTAGGGGTTTTTACCGCGAAGGGCATCGGGACCGATGCCCCACGGCAAAACAATGCGACCACAGTCATGTCGGCGCGCAATACGCGTTTCCGTGTTTCGTCGTCGGACTAGCGACGCGATGTCACGAGAACCTGGGCTTCACAGGGGCGGGGGGGGGGGAGGGGGAGGGGGAGGAGGAGGACGGATTCCCAAGCCTGTACGTTCCTGTAATTTCATTAGCAATTGAAATTCCTTGGACGGGCTACGAGCAGCGAGTTGCGTGCGACCGATTTGTGGCGCGGTTATATACGCTGCCGTGATTTGGTTTCGCCGTTTTACGAATTTGAATACTTACCGTCCGAGCGCGGGGAGTGCCGGCTCATCGCGATGGTAATACGACCATCGAAACGGCGTATAAGTCGGGCATACTTTGTGTAACGGAATCCGGCGGCCAGCTGGAACACGGTAAGCTCGTGAACGCTGCTTTCCTGAATATTAATGGCCACGGAACTTGATATGCGGTTCATCGTTGCATTGGGAGGATATCTTCCCCCCCCCCCCTCCCCTCCACCCCTAGCAACTACTCCCTGGTGCCTTGAATCAGTGGTATCGGCAGCTTTCGATCGAGGTAACGGAATGGCGGTATTATCGAGTCCGCGTGTTTCTGTCTGTTAACGAGGAACTTAATACAGCGGATCGACGAGCGAAAAATCGGGTCGACATCAAGCCGGAGTTCAATCTCGCTGGCACAGATTTTATTATTCAGCCGGCCGAGTAATTGCAATGAAATTAATTCGTATAGCATCGGCGGGGGGCGGGGGGGTCGGGCCGAACGACGTACAGGCCATTAAACACGCGGCCGGGTAACGCGAAAGAGCGGAAGCGGCGCGACGCCCCGGCGTTGCACTGAAACGGTGCAGCGTCGTTGCACAGGACGAGTCGGTCGTTCGTCCTCGCCATGGAAGCCACTGTTAATGGAGTACAACGAATTACTACTAATTAACGGGGGGATGCCGCGTGGCGCGTGACTCCGAGCGTCACGTCACAAATCCCTGGATTTCCCTTCGTGCCCCGACGGCCAAGAAGTCCCGCCAGCATAATTAGAGTAATGTAGTCGTTTCAGGACTGACGGGATCGTCCATTGGCCGCTCGTACCGCGTGCTCGCGCACTTATCGCGCGGTCTGCACGCGAGCCCCGTCTACTATCTTCGTCCATCCAATCGATTTACGATTATGTTGCTTGGCTGGGATTCCGGGCGGTTGAATGACTGGGGATTTTCATTAGGAATGATGGGAAGGGGTGATAGGATCTTTGCTGATCGACGGATGAATGGGATATATTGTTCTGACTTGGAAAGGTTTTCTGTGTAGAAAGTTCCTGCAGCAGAATATTTTGTAGATCAACATCTATATTCTCGATGCCGTTTTGGCTATCCCTGGGCAGGTTGTGACACTTTAAAAGCACTCTGCTGTTTTTCGGCGGTGCGCTCTTTAAGGCCATGCTTTAAACCTAGAATTCGGCTACCGTTACAAAGAGTGGCTCTCGTAAACGTAAAGTCTGCGGGGAAGAGCGAACGATAGTGGGGTTAAAGTTTGCTGCATCAGTGTATTCTTAGATTCTCCAGTCTGCGACATTCTTATGCAATAGGAGCCTCGACACTTACCTATGCTATCGTCCTCAGCTTCTTTGGACTCTTACCACCCCTTACACATAGAGTCACCTTGAAAAGGCATCTCATAATCCCTGAACATGGTCCAAATACTCCCAGCCTGAGCCACAAAGAAACTCCTCATCTTCGAGGCGGAAAAAGTTTACGCTAAGAATCCCAGTGCACCAGAACCGAGCCTCAATGGCAGCTCCTTGGCTGGTGTACCGTGACAGCCGGAGCTCAACTCGTAGGCACAGGCCCTCCCCCGTCCCTGAAATTATTCGTAATCTTCGAAGAGACGGGCACAGAGTGGGCGGGTGGCGAGGAAAGGGTGGCTCGTCCATGAGACACGGTGCAGGGGCTGGAGAGGAGAAAGTTTCCGCGATGACGATCGCCCCGCGGAACGGAGAGAGAGAGGCCGTGCTCCCGAGCTTCCCCCCCCCCCCCCTCTGCGTTTCCTCTGGCAGCACCACCGGCTACAACCCTCGCGGTCTGCACGCCCGAACAATGGAAACAATACATTGAAATGAGAAAGTTGGTTTGCATTGTCGGACAACTGCGGCGACGCGCAGGGGACGCTGGCGTGCGTCTGTCTATCTGTCTGTCTTCCTTCAACCAACCCCCGTCTCTGTTCCGCGAGCCCGTTCCTCCCTTCTCGTCCCTCTGCCTTTTACCCTTTGTCTCTGTCGGCCTCCTACGTTCCTACGTACGTAGGCTCGCTTCTGATCCTGCTCCCTCTTTTTCTCTCGCCCGGTGGCACCCCCCCCCCCCGCAGCCACCGCCGTTTTCCCAGTGCACGCCTCCTCCTCGTTTTTTTCCTCCGCGAAAAGAGACGTGCCCGCCTCGTTTCCCATCGCCTGGCTGAAAGAAAGGATTGTAAACCGCCGGATGAGCTGCGGATTCTGGAATGGGGACTGCTCCATTCGACGCAGGGGGGAGGGTTCTCTCGTGGCGTGCGAACCCCGACCAGGCCGGAACGCGCGCATCAGCAATTAGTCCGCGAGATATCTCCCTCTTCCCGGAGCATTTTAATAAGTTAATCGGGTCGGCTGGCTCCCCTGGTCCCCGTCGTTGCTCGTATGCCAGTCCGTTTTACCGTTCAGCCGGACCGGGGTAGGCCGATCCACGGCTAATATGGAATTTTTAAGATGTTTCCCTATCGGTGGAATTCGAGTGGAAATACTTTTTAGACAATACCCCTCAGGGAAACAATAACCACGGCACAATAACCCTCGCGTATCTTCCCCTTCCTCAATCCCCCCTCCCCCTTCCTGCTGAATGAACACTTCGCGTGCGCGGTCTTTTAAGTGTTCTATTCACGTTCCTGACCGTTCGTTGCCGTATCGACGACACGAGAGCCGTTTCGGGTATTATGCTCGATCAGGCGGGATGTTTTCCCTCGTCGACGCGATAACCACGAAATTATGGCCGCTTCCTCTCGTGCATTCCGCCCGGCCGAGAGATAAAAGAATCGTGGCACAGCAAATCACGGGGCGAATTATAAATTTCGGGGACAGGGTGGTTTAATCTGTCGGGCTCGTGCACGCGAATGTTATGTTTTTAATCCATTGCGCGGCGAAGTAACTTCGCGATACCATGTTCATGGCGGATTACTTCGGCTCGAGTCCATTTGGTTTATGGAGAAGAACCGCCTGAGTACTCGCGCAAATGCCAGTCTGGCATCAAAGTCGTACAGAATTCACCATCGTCAATGGTTCGCGAAATTATTACACGGTGCGGTGGACACGCGCGGCAAAGCGCTGCTCGATTACAGAAATTTACTCGCAGCGACAGCAATTTGGCCAGGAAAAGGGGGGGGGGGGGAAACACAAATCACAGGCCCGATGCCCGACGATCATTCATATTTCACCGGCGGCCGTCCGAGTCGCGTTTCATTTTTTCGGCGGGCCGGATTAAAGTTTAATTTTAATTCGTCGCCCGTAGTTTCGGCGGCGTCCCGCGTCCCCCCTCGTCTCGTCTGCGGGCCGCGTCCGGGAAAGGCGAGCCGCGCGGTGGAAAAAAAGGGGGAGAGGAAAACGCATCGAGGAAAGTGGCACCGAAACTTTGATCGCGAGCCATTAATAACGCGGCCGGTAACGTGAATCGCAGCCAGACCTAAAAGGTCGGAAGCGGAGCGGTCATTCGAGCACGGTTAAAAGAAGAATCGCGTGTAGGAGGCCGAGAGTCGCTGCTCCGACGGCGGGAGGGAGAGAGGATGGTGTGGGGATCGGGGGGTTGAGGCTCCAAGGGATGTTGACGCAAAGCATTACGCAGATGGTCGGTGGACGACGGTTGTGTCTCGCCTCTCGAACAGCCAACAGAGAAGCAGAAGTGTACAGCTTCAGAGGCTCTCTCCCGATGACGTCGAGGGTTGACTAAGGTTAGGCCACTCGACGTGGATCGCGTGTACAACTCGGAGGGGACGGGGGAGGATGGCGGCAGGGGGCTAGGGGGTGGGATGGCGAACGCGCAAACATTCACATGCGTGCCTGAGAGTGTAGCACGGACACGCGCGTCTCCACAACCCCCGGTCCCTTTTCCACTGTTACAGCCGCATCCCCGAGTACACCCCGAAGAGGGAGAGGGGAGAGTCCTCGAGCGCCGTGGCAGGGTGGGCGGTTTGCTGGGGGGTACAGAGGAACACGGGCGCAGGGGAGACGTTCCTCGTTCATTCTGTTCTCCTCCAGCCCTGCGTCTATTGTTTAGTTATTCTGATGAGCCAGTGCATTTCAAATACACTCGAGGACGAGCCATTATATCGAGGAACACACCGCTTCCCCTCGCGGACCGGCCTCGTGCACGCGTCCCACCCCTGCTCGCGTCTTCTGTTCCGAGCGAGCGACAGGTCCTCGAATCTGGACATTTTGATACGCGGTTAATTGGACGGAACCACCGGAGATAAATCAAAGGCGTGGGTGGCATGCATGCAGAGGGTTGCATCGGTATATAGGCTTTGTCGAGCGTCGTTGATTCTTGAGCATAAACGACTGCGAGGGTTCGAGGGTAGGTATGCCGGGTGAAAGGAATGTAGTGGGATTGTGGTGGTGGTGCTGTGAGTTTGAAGCACGCTTCTTTTTTTGGGAAGAAACTGGAAAGGTATTTCGTACACGCGAAGCTCACAATTAAAAAAAGGTTAAAGACTATGTTGAACCTGTCCCAGGGCTATTGACTCCCGACAATGAATCGCGCCAGTGATTTCGCTCTCCTTTTACTCTAAATCTTCGCCATGCTCTCTCCACCTTGCGCACAAAGAAAGTATAAAATTCGACGAGGCTGGGAAACCGATGAGAAGCGGACAGGGATCTCGTTCTGTGCGCTGGCTAGTTTTGTTCGCTCCACGGTAATAATGCTGTCGATGGGAGCAGGCACGAAGGTTGGCGGCGTTTTTTTTCTCCCTTTCCCTGCCAGCTCTTTGTTTTTATTCCGCTAGGAGCGGGAACGGTGAATAGTAGGTATAGAGGAAGCGCGTTTTATTCGATCAAAAGCGTGTTTTCTCCTGTTAGCCTGCGATTATCCCACTGTTATTCGAAATTAAAAATACCTTTCCGCGAGGGCTCTTGGATTTTTTCTTTTATTCCTATCCCTGAGAAAATGCAGTTACCAGGATACTTGATTTCCTCCATGTTAATCCGGATTATCAGCTCCAAGAGGCGTGTCTGGGACGCTGGAAATATGGAAATTTCTCGTAAACATGAATTTCAATCGAACCTTCTAACCAAATCGCATCCTCTGCTTGCTTTCCCAATTTACCCATCCCCTTTTTCGTCGTGCTTTTCCACTTATCAAGATTATTCAGTGGCTGGTTTAAGACACTAACGGCAACTTGTGAATAGCTAAAGCTTCAGACATTGTTTTCCATTTCTATACCGCGGGGCTGCCACTTGCGATTCGAGAAGTTCTAGCCGCGGTGCGTTTAATTGAACATCGAATCAAGGGGAATGGAGGGAGAGGGTGGAGGAGCAGGACGGGGTGGTGGCTGGCCGACGTGCATCTGACATTATAGGAAATTAAGTTACCTTTGTAATGCGAAATGAACTCCTCGGGGCGAGGAAATATAAAATTACGTTTATGGCGCGAGCTTTGCTCTTTCCTTCGAGAGGAAAAATTGTTGCGGGTGCCAAGGGATGCGTGGGGGCATAAGGTATTACCCTCCGCGCGGAACGAGAGATACCATGGTAAAAGGGGAGTCGGAGGCTAGCTGCTAGAGGAATCTCGGAACAGAATATGGCGGACGGTGAAGTCCTCCTCCGAATAATACGGCCCCTCGCCGGAAGATGCTACAATTTCCTTTCCGCTGGTCGGAGCCGTGGGGTAGCGAGGGTGGAACGATCACTTTCGAGATCGTAGTGCAGGTCACGGTTCTAAGAGGGTCTTGGAAACAATCCCAGCGGAAAGGAGGGAATTCTTGGTGCCCTCTGCCCGGCCGTCGTGGAAATTCTTCGTTATTTGCCAAGTCTGCGCGCGTCTCCCGCGGACGAGGATCGTCGTGTCGGGGACACGAGCTTCCGCCACCCAGAGGGAAGTTAATTAACGCTGACTTCATCGTTGGCGGAAATGTTAGGTGAAAAGAAGCTGCCACCGGGAAGAAGGATTCGTCTTCTTTTGCTTTGCTTTGCTTTAGATCGCGGTTACGCTGGGCAACGTCTTCCTCGGCAATTCCGGTTCTCGCGGACCTTCCATCTCCTCGTAAAATTCGATTCGATCGTTTAACGCGCGTCCGTGCAGACCAGCGTATCGACGCGAATCCCCCCGGCTCGCAATTTCTGCGGATGGCTGCGGCTTATTCGGGGAAGTTTCGGGGGCCACGCGCGCGTCCATCAGACGTTATTAACTGAAACGTTACGGGAGACGAGTAGCAGCGGATGGGCGGCTATATTCGTTGCACGTTCCTACGTGTATCCTCTGTGCACTTCGTTGGGCCGGCTTCCAGATGGGCAATGTCGGATGGAATGCGGAATACATCCGCGCGTAGGCACACCGGCATTCCTACTTAAATCAACATAACTCGCGTGATGAATGGTTAACGGGGCTGGAGGGGGACGCAATGCGCTCCATTTATGGAAGCTATTACGGCCGAATTTCAGCGTTAAATGTGTGATTTATGGCCGGCCGTATTATCTTCGTTCATGTCCCGTCCACGATACAGTCCACCCTCGCCCTTCCCACCCAGTGGCGATCCCGGCGACCGTGTCAACCCCTGCGCAACCCACCCCCGCGGTACTATTCCTGAAAATTACTTTGAACTCGGCAAGCCAGGCGAAAAAATTCATCAACCGGTGTCCGCGCGCTGCGACCATGATTAATGTCCTTCTAACTGCCGATTGAAACAGTAAGGAAAATTTATTTTCTCCCCCTCCACTCTCACCCGCGGTCGGAAGCCCAGGAATGAAGAGGGGTCGACCAGGTAAACACGGGCTGCTCGCTGCTGGCGTTCAATTCGACGCCCGTTGAAGTCTGTTTATGATATCTGTTTCCGTATTGCTCCCTTAAGGGGGTAGTGGACTATTTCAGCTTCAAAAAATCGATTTTTTGTACTGCTTCTGAAAGTCTTATCCTTTACGAACATTTTATACAAATGTTCATGAAAAAATTCAAATAATTGTCGAAGTTATAGCAACGAACGTAACACAGTGTACCGCCGAGTAACCGCGCGATAAAGGTACCACCCCGAACTTTGAAGCCGGTTTTCTCGAAACACCATTTTCAGAAACGGTGTACATCATAACTCTTGAACGAATGAATATTTTCACTTAAAATTTTAACTGGAGCTGTAGAATTCCATTCTCTATCGTGTAGAAATTCCGCATCAATATTGGATAACTGATTAAAGACAATTTTCCCGTAAAAATATGGAAAAAAATTGATTCGTGTGTAACTTCCACAATTTTTGTTTAAATTCATCTGCAAGTTTCCACACTGTAGATATTTGCGTATAGAATAATCACCTCAAAGCATTTTGCTTTCAGATGATTGGTTCACCTGAATCGATGTACACCACCTGCAGCGGCGCGCCGTACAGGACTATCTTTAACGATTAATAACTTCGACAATTTTATACATTCCGGCGATTTTCTTTTTTGTAAATACTCGCAAACGTGCCCACAATAGATTGTCAAAAGCACGACTATAACGATTGTTTGGTATCAATGTAATTTAGCGTCAAAGAAACTAACGATTTTACGTATCCAATAGTCCACTACCCCCTTAATGATTCCTTGGAAACTCGAGCGTTGCCCTTGGACGATAGAACTCAGTCTTATTTCTATTCTCCTCCTAGGATCCTCTATTCTCCTTTGTTAATAGTGTCCTTCTTTTCACCCAAAGCTCGCTTTGTGCATTTGGACATGTAATCTCCGTCTTACCAGTGGGTCCATCCTGGGACCCATTCTGATCATAGTTGTCCCGTTTCGTTGCAGGTTGCAGTGCCTCGTACGAGATGCAGGGGCCGAACTTCGTGTCCGAGCCACCGTCGCGGGTGGAGTTCACGAACGTGAACGGTGGCCGAGTGGACTGCGTAGTCAGAGGAAATCCGGCGCCCAGCGTCGACTGGCTAGCAGCGGACGGCGGCAGCATAACGAGTATCCCCGGAATCAGACACGTCCTTGGCAACGGGACCATCCACTTCCCCGGATTCGAGGCCGAGGTGTTCCGGCAGGACGTCCACTGGGCCATTTATAAGTGTTCCGCCGTCAACAGCGTCGGCGCCATCGTTAGCAGAGACGTCACTGTCAGAGCAGGTACGCCAACTTCTTGCTCGTTATCTGCATTATGCTGTCTCCCCGGTGTGCCATCGCCTTTCTCAACCGTTCCCTACCAGCCCCCGCGACTCACGGACCCACGCCTATTATCCCGCGAGCCGAGCCACCTATCCGTTCGATTCCAGGCATACTCGCGTAAGAACACGCTGTCGCGTGTCGCGATATTTTGACGAATCGTACAGACCCGTCGATATGGATATATCTATCATTTCCTTCGTTCCTCGTCTCTGCTCCACTTTTGTTAGAATGCGTTCGAGCACGGTCTGCGTTCCGGGGACAAGTTTGAAACGGTTGAGGAAACTCGTTTCGCGTTGAGGGGATAGTTCTCGGTTCTCGTAGGTTCGTTTTACATTAAACATCGGTCCCGTGGTCGCGAGTTCCTCCTCGGACGGAATAATTCATTCCGCACGATCGGAGGATAGTACGTCTTCGGCGATATGAAATATTTATTCCCAACGGGTCCGTGATTTGCTTCGTGCCATCTACGGCCCCCGTGGCGCACCTGGTCGCGCTCCGTTTCTGGGGCTGACGCGTCTCCGGGCGAGGACGAACGAGTGGAATGTAATTCATAGTTTGTCGATAGTTTGTCGGTCGAATTCGTCGACGGCCGAGCGGGGAGAGTTTGCCTTCGCCCGCGAGCCCGCGAGACTCTTTTCTCGTGGCGCGCGATTGTAACCCCCGAGATCGATCGGCGGAATTATTTAAATTCCCCTCGTGGAACGACGACGACAAAGGAGGGGAGAGGCAGCCTTATCGGGGCTCGGTTTCCAACGACGCCGTACTTTCCACCGCGGATAAGCTCGTCTTGGGAAGGGAAAGAACATTCACGGGACGCGTTGTTTCTTCCCGCTGTTTTATCGGACGCTGCTCAAAAACCCGGCTCCTCGACAGGATCCGGCGTGTGGAGGCGAGCGAGGGGGGTGTGGGTGGGAAGATACCGAAGGCAGCAACGATGGATGGAGCAAAAGCTTGGGTGTCTCCGCGAGCCGCCTTAAAAATAGAGCTTCCTCCGGGCCAACGAACCGGAAGATATCTTATCGACCTAATATGCCCGTAAATCATCGTCGCGTGAACGCGGCCCATACCTTTTCAGATTCATGCCAGCTACCTCTGCCGCGTCAGCTTCTGCTCTTCTCCTCCTGCATCCACCGTTCGTGTCTTCCCGTTCGCGGTGTCCCTTTTTGCAACGTGTCCCTTCGAACCGATTCGCCGCCGACTTCGCTGATTCCGTTCTTTCCCGAGGGCGAGAGAACCGTCTCCTTCCAGCGGATACGTGTGTATCCCTTCCGAGCGAAATGGATACGATTACGCGCGCGTGCTCCCGTAGGCTTACGTATGCAGTGGAACAGCCGCGCTGGCTGCTGACTAGGCTGGATATGCGAATCGAATAACAACAATGCGGAGGGTTCCGTTTCCGCTTCCCCGGCTACCGTCGCCTAACTGGGTGCCGGCTATCTCGACTCGTGATCGAAGACACGTACACCTGGACCATTCGTCGGACGTGTCGCGCCTCCACGGTGACGAGATTTTACGCGGGCACCGGGGCGAACGAGCTGTAGAGCGAGCTCGTTGGACCGTCACTTCCGTATCCTCCCGTGAGATACGCGTCCCCGAAGCGAATCGCGCAGGAAATAAGGGTAACTGGGCTGATAAAGGGGTGCGCGTCGGAAGGGAGGCCCGTGTTTAACGATTACCCTCCGCCGAGGGCTTCAAGTGTATACGCGGAGGTGCATGGCAAAGGGTGAGGATATTTGACCTGGCCGTTTAATTCGAATGGTTTTGGCCCTTTACGGTCACTCGATTCCCTTCATTAGATTCCATACACAGGGGGTGGAAAATAGCGCGGAATGTCGAGGTTGCGTCATTTAAATATCTCGTTAAGTTGATGAAATCCGAAGGCGTGGATATTGCCGTTTTACACAGCTCGAGGAATAAACAATACCACCTAGCTTCTCAAAGATTAAACGCGCACACAGGAACCCGGTTCCTTTGGGTTGAAGTTTAATCCATCCCAGCGTTCCTCGTCCCTTTCTTCTTTAACGGACTATTTAAAGTACGTCCACTCCGTGGCCAAAGAAGTTAATTAAGGTGCTTGGCGGAGGAAATTACACGCTGGCAAGAAGCACCCGCCTTTCGATAATAAAGTAAAAATTACTTGTGCCTCCTTTAAGTCACTCCATAGCCAGGACATTGTTAATCCTTCTGGCAAGCTCGCGTCGTTATTCCGCCGGGACAATGATAGTTTCTTTGGGGCACGACCAATGGGGTTTAGATGAAATTCAACGGGTCTGGGGAAGGGGCAAAGGGGATGGAGAGGTAAGGAACAGGACCTGGAAGACGGCGAAGGCGAATGAATATCGGTGACAGTAAAAAAGTAGACTCCGAACGAGTGGACCGTCTGGTTGACGAGACACCACCATTTAATGCTAGCTTCCCGCGGTGCTCGCCGCGAGAATACGCCTCGAAGAAACGGGTCGGAAGTTTAACGACGTTTGTGGAAAAACAACGGCCGCGCCGCATTGTTCCGCGCTCCCAGTCGATCTCCCTCAGACGTTTCTTTTCTTCCTGTTTCACTCGGACACAATGTATAAACAAACTTATTCTTCCTGGTAAATTTCGTTGTTTCGATTTAATTTCGCAACGCCACCGCCGTGCTTGTAACGAGAAAACTTAACGACCGCCGTCGGCGTTCGGTTAACCAGCTCTGGGCCGAGTGAATGTTTGCTCCTGTCGCTAAATATTTCATTGTACGATTGCGTCCCTTATCACGAGCCTCGATCGACGGTACCGGTTACCTTTGTGCCACGAGATGTCCAAGAAGAATCGACACCGGCGTGGTGGATCAAACGGTTTTGCACGTCGTTTAGAACTCAGTCTCGATATCTACATCGCGTTTGTTCGAGCCCATAGAAACTGAAAAGTACCCGAGAAAAGTCTCGCGCGCGACTCGGATTCTCCTTTATCTACCTCTTCTAAAGTCACCGGAATCGTTGTCGCCTTTTGCGAATCAGCAGGATGGCGGCTGGGATTTCTAAAAATCGCTCACACCGCTGGAAGATACCGAGGTTTTCCACGACGGAGAGTACAGAGTGGTGGTACCTCGATTTCACTGATGGTGGAAATGCAGAGAAAGGCGCGGCTCACTTGAATTACGCAATTATGCGAAGCTTCTGTTGATTGAACTACAACTCCGCCGCAATTGGCAATTGAAATGATTATTTCCCGAGGCACCAATCGTCCCCGCCTGAGATCGAATCGCTTGAATATACATGCCCGAGGCCTGCGGATCACGAATTCGTGATGGGGAGGAGCGAGAAAGATGTTGGCGTTTTACTGGCTCGAGAATACTTCCCTCTCGGTTGGACGGGAAGCGTCCGTGGAATTTCCGTTCCGCTGGCACACACGCCAGCGTATAAGGCGCTCAGCCCCCCCATATTCGACATGCTCGAAACAAGACGCTTAAAGTAATCTTATTATCACAACCGTGCGCCGTGTTTTTGCACGTCGGATACTTGCCGCGAGAAATTTCATTTCTCGCCGGGGAGATCGTCAAAATACGTCTCTTGCCTCGCGCGCGGCGCAACCAAGTCGCGAAGGGAACAATTATTTTTAATTGAAAGCGGCTCTGTTGCTGGCTCAACTTTCTTTCGGGTTCCATTCTCACGGCCGACGTAACCCGCGAGTCAAACGCGTCCACGTGCCTGTGCCTCGCGGTTCGAGCGTTCTTCAAACTTTTATTCGAAACGCGAATTTGCCGAAAGTTTCACGGAAATTATTATCCATGGCGCGCGTATGACGGGAGAGAGATGAGTCTCGTGGGAGATTCAACTGGATGAGGAATCTCCCTTCGTGGCACCCTCTGCTCCTTCAATAATACTACGCTTTTGATTTTCACTGTAGACGAATGCTCGTAACGAAAGCCCGCGTCCTCGAGGCTGTGTCTGTCTGATTCGAATTCTTCGCAATCGAGTCGCAGCTCGACCGATTCCTCCGACGACGCGACGGGGAATGGCCCGGCGACCTACGTCAGGCGTAACGGAAACATAATTACCAGCGTGACGCGTTGCATCCGCGAAGGGCCCTCGACCCGTCCCCGCGGAAAATTCGAGTCGCCGAAAATGGACGCGAATTTCGAGCACGCGAGCTCTCCTTCCGGCAGGTGGCCACGGGATAGGGATGGGTTAGGAGGCTTGGGGGATGTATAGGGATGGATGGGGTGGACAAGTCCCCGTGGCCTCTGTTTCTCTCTCTCCTCCTCGTCCTGTAGGTTTTATGGTTTGTAAATATTACCTGCCACGATACGTCTGCCGAGTTTATGCTTGGCTTGGTTGCCGCGTAACCGAGAGCCGTGTGATACGGGGTGGTAGAGGAAGGCTGGCAAAGGGGTGGAAGCAGAGAGAAAGAGGGAGGAAGCCGAGGCGAACTCACCGAGTTTTTACCCCATTCTGGAGTCTGAGTGCCTCGCTCCGCTGACTCTCGAAACGGGTTGCAGAGCCGGGGCCCCACACACCACCACATTTTCCTTTACCCACCCCCTTGCCGCCCTTCCTTCCCTCTCCGTCTCCCCCCCCCCCCCCCGAGAGAAAGACAGCACGGTTTCGCGTTCTGCATCCTTGCTTCACCCTCTTTCATGGCTGCTCTCTCGCCAACCTTTCAGCCGAGACCATCAACTTACGCGGAATGCTAGTTCATGGCCGGATTGGGACTACCTCGAGATTTTCGATAAGATACCGCGACCCTTTTAAGGCTCTGTCACACCCCTCTACGTCTTCCAGCTGCTTTCTATCGGTTCGGGGATATTTCCTGCGTCGATTAACGCGTCGGGGTCATGTGGGTGTCGGAGGGGGTAAAGAACGACGGTATCATTGAACGAAATTGAGGTCCACAATCCGAGGGTGTAGCTTTTCACCGTGGAGTGCCATTTATTGTAGTGACGCGGGGAGAGTAGAGTTCAGGTGATGGTAAATCGAAAAGGGGTTTAATGCTTTCGCTTTGGGAATGAATTCGTCCACCACTCTATCATTATTCACCACCAACAATTCACTTCTCCAACCTGGAACCATCCGCCAGCAAGCAAGACTACGCGCACTCCCGAAACTCTCTTTCATTCTTTGCCCCGGAGAATTAGAAACCGCACGCGGGAGCGTGCCATCTTTTTTAAAAGAAAATTGCACGTCACCCAGGGGCCCGGGCGTCCCTCGAAATCCCTTTTCGTCGAGGCACCTGTGCGTGTGCACAGCAGCCGCGCTTGTGTTAGGTAATTATCGCAGCCAGAGGCTCGCGGAGCAGCTCTCTCTCGCCTTGTAAACACACCGCGGATACATTACGCCACCTATTTTGTTTCTCTTCCCCCCTTCAATTTTCATTATGATCCTTTCATACCGCAGACATTCCGCGCAGAAACCCACAGACAGAGCCGCGGTGCCTCGCCCTCGCCACTATCGAGATTTTTTTTAATTAAGGGTTCAGCGCCGCTTCATTCGGCGTCTCGTCCGGCTTTTATCCCGTAAAGGTTGATTCCGGGGCGACGGTATCAACATCTTGTAGCGATGGCCGGGACAAAAGCCACGGCGGATTTAATCCCGAGGTATCGCGGCGCGCCCTTCGTTCTCCCTTACACCCTCGCGCCGCCACTTAACAACCTTTTTTTTTCGCCTTTGCTCGTACCCTCAGCGACCTTCTAGCGGCGAGACAATTAAGTCGCGCAGACTGCTTCCAGGAACGTATTCGGAGAGCTCGAATCCCGCGCGCGCGCTATTATAGACGATTTTTGCGAAACGAGAAGGAGATTTATCGAAGAAACAGAGAGCAGAACGGTCTTCTGTCTCTCTGTTTGGATACTCTCAGTGCAAACGGGATCAAGGGAGGATATTACCGGGTTTGATCGAGTGGAACTGCAAATACACGTTGGCAGAGTGTTTAACATTCCGTTACGATAATTGCATCGATCGAACTTCATATACCACCTACCTGAAAAGCGTTGTCGCAGCTGGAAATTTCGATGTTTACCAGAAAATTTCGATGTTTACGTGCGCTCGAGGTCGACACTCTTAGGCGCGGGGTGTTTGTACGTGTCCCAGTACCTATTCCTCCGGTTGGAGAACGGGCCGTATCGATTCGACGAAATAATTTACTCCTCGTCGCTAAAACCGCGCCGCTAAGCGGGCCAGCTACGAATCAACAAAATCGTCGACGCTGTTTTCGAGAGCACCGTTCCATCTGGCGATCTGTACCTTCGTACAGCACACGGTTCTTTTTCCTAGAAGCGGAATTTCGGTAACGACGCGAAACTCGGCGCAGCTCCACGAGCAGTATATAATTGATACCTCGTCGAATTTACGCGATACATCGCAGCGCAACCGCGCGCCTCTGAAGCTCGTTAACGAAGCTGCGTTTAACGTTATTACGTTTACCCAAGTTGGGATATTAACGCTGGCTTCGAATAATGTCGGAACAAAACGGCCGGCGATTAATTACCGCGAAACACCGATAAATCCTTCTCTAAACTGAAGCCCATTGAAATTTCTGAATTATATGTCGGATGGGCATCGTCCCCCACTCTCGGCGGTTCGTCATAATTTTCGTTTCCGGCGACGGTGACGTCGGCGAGGTCGGACTCGAAAACGAATTTCCTCCTTCGGTCATTAGCATACCAACTTTCCGCAGTTTCGGGCGCAGTCGACCCTGCCTCGCGGCAGAAAACTCGAGCTTTTTTCTGGACCGTAGGTTCCGCCGACCCTGGGAACGAGACACTGGTCGGGGCTAGAGGTGGGGGGGGGGTGGGGTGGGGGGGGGGGTGGTTGGTGCTTTAGCCCACGGTATTCGAGCGGCCTGTTGTTTGTGTGTTTCAGTGGTGAACCAACGCTACGATCCGGAAGTGCAATATCCCGGTGGTTTCCTCGGCAACAACGTACTTATGCGATGCAACGTTCCCAGTTTCGTTCGCGACCACGTCACCATTACGTCTTGGCTGCAGGAGCCGTCGTTCAACATCTACCCGTCCACGATGGGAGGTGAGTAGCGTTGCCCCCGCGGATATCGCTTAATGACGTTGTCCTCGTTCGTAAACAAGAACGAGCAATGTGTAACGCGATCCCTCTTTGCCCGCGAAGCAACGGATATTTCTGTCGCGCGATATTTTAATCGCGCCACTTTTTAAACGCCCGGACCTTGGTCGAATTCATTTATCCCGGCCGCGAGGGGCTCTAGCGAGCGAGCGCGTATTCTTCTGGCCGAGAGGAGAAATTTTCGTCGAGGATTTCATCCGCCGCTGAATAACCGCAGACGGTTTCGAGGATCGCGGTGATCGCGACTCGTGCGAATAATTGAGTGGATCCGAACGAGGTCGAGATACGTCTTGCGCAGATTATGGTGTCTCTCGATTTTCCGCGCGACCCTGTTTCGCCGGGATAGAGCTCCGCTATTCACGGTACCGCGAGGATCACTTAAGAACGCGAGTAATCGTAAATATTCTTGCTGATTTTTAAGACAGTGTGTAGGGCACCTATAGTACGGCGGTGGATTAAAAGAAACGTATTGTTATGGGTTAACGTTGAGCGCGCTGCAATCTCGTCTGTTGAATGCGTTGCACGGGGAAGTTTTCGCCACGAGCAACGTGAAACCCGTTAACGAGGGAAACTTCATTAATTATAGGGGAGTTCGATCAAGGTATGCATCGTCAAACAGGTTCCAACGTGCTCACTAATAATCCAGACAGATTTGTTAATACAGTCGTCGATGGGAGTTAGTCGATCGATAGCTGGACAAACTTTCGCCATTGCGAACTTGGGGGTTCGAAGTTGAATGTACTCGAGCCACGTGAAAGAAAGTGGTGGCACGAAATCAACTTGCTGCGCTTGAATATTGATTGGATTATTCCGCAATCAATACGTATCCATCTTGATTCATTTCGAAGTGATATTCCAGGGCAAAGAGAGTTCCGTTCACCCTGACGCGATTGAAATTCCTCGATTTTCAGATGGCAAGTATCATATGTTATCGAGCGGCGAGCTGATGATACAGAATATCACTAGGGAGGACGCGGAACAGACTTATCGGTGCAGGACGCATCATCGTCTGACGCAGGAAACGGTCGTCAGCAGCAACGTTGGGAGGCTTCAATTGACTGGTGAGTGCGTTAAAATCCACTTCACGTTGCCGCCAGGCTAAGATAACACGTTTCCAGCTCGATTCGCGATGCTCCGGTTTAATTGAAAATTCATACCGTAACTGAAGCGCACTTATCCCGCGATGCGAGTTAATTAATTATACACTGCCAGCCAGTACGGGGGATGTTCGGCAGCTTCTCTCGTTTGCCATTTACAGTGCTACCAACCAAAACAAATTACGCAGAATAATCCCTCGCAGCGAATTAGGTCCCCCAGCTTGTCATTAGCAGGGCAAACGCCTACGCTTGCAAAAACTCAACGGCTAGGATAGAACGGGAAATGGCATTAACTCGGCTATCTTAACGCGTTTCCTGTCGACAAAGGCCGTCCCGGAATTAACCGGAATACTACCTTCCCTCGAAGCTTCTCTTTTAACACGGCTAATAAGTATTTAATATAGGGCGGGCAAGATTTTTCCTGCGAAGTGACGGCAATGTTAATAGGAATGCCGAGGAAATAAAAGCTTCTTTGTGGGCCCCGTCGCGCTAGGGGCAACGCTTAATTCCCTCGCAACGGAAAATGTTCCGCTTCCTCTTCTCTTGACGGCGCGGCGCGTCTCGAGAGGCGGGCAAGAGCGGTTTCGACGGGGCCGGGATGTTATTACACCCCGATACGATATTTACAAATTTCCCCTGAAGACCGTTGAATATTTATGAGCACAGACTACTTTTCCCCGATAAGAGCGTCAGATGGTGCGAATCGGGTTGATTTCGTTCTCTCGCCCCCGAGGCTTCTATCGAGGCGTTTCTCGCGAATCCAGGTCGCCTCGGAGTGCGTGATTCCATAATTGGACAACTGTTAGACGTTCGTGGCGTTTCCCTAGTTTTTCCTCGCCCGTGCCGCGGCTCGAGGGTCGGAGAATCGAACGGTTCCGCCAACGGCCGCTATTTTCATCCTCCCTCTGCCGCGCTCTTTCTGCTCCCCGCCGTCGGTGTTTTCCCACCCCGCCTGTACCGGGCGAAGACGCTGGTACCAGCGGTTATTAAATTTTTTCAATAACAAACGGGCAAAGGGGGAAAAACGCCGGGGGTATTCGCTCCACGGGATATTCTCTCCCGGGGAAGGGAGCTGAATTCTGTTTGCCTCGATCATGCCTCCCCCCTGGATACGTTCGATTTCAATTAAATGTTTGCTCTCGGCGAACGAACCGTTAATTATTATACCGCTCCCAGCGGAGGAGGAAACGCCCCGCGAGGGGACAAACAGCACGGAGAACAGAATTTCGAAAATCACCCCCCCCCCCCGCATTTTTGTCAGCCCTGCGATTATTCCCCTCGAAAAAGTTGCTAAAAATGTTCCTGTTGTCGATACCCTGCACGGAAATTCTGCTACTACGCTCGTCGAGATTTCTCGCCTGTCGTTTAACGGTAGGTAGATCTGCAGCTTGCTTTCGTCCGGTGATGCATCGATAATGGCCCGTGCCTTCGTTCCCCGGCATATACCGAGTCGTTTAGGGCTCGCTTCCCTCGCGTTTCGCGCAAAAGTGCACGCGTCGTGTCGAACGTGGGCAAACATCGCGGTGGATATTACCGTGAACGTGGAAATCCACGATAAACTCACTTCTCCCGCCCCCGCACCCCCTGTGTGCGCGCACGGCCACACGTGCGATTGCGATATTACGGGTTGCTTACCGCCGACTAACCGTCGATCGATCGATCAGCCAATGATTGGCGTGTGTGGTTCACGTAGGTGAATGGGAAAAAGTGCTTCCGCCTAGTGGGTTAAGTCCAGACCGGTTCATTAACGAACGCGATGCAATTAGAGGGTCTGCTACGTGCGGCCCGGCCACTTATCGCCGATAGCGGCGTTGTTTTTTCGGGCAATTGCGCACGTCGAATAATCAGGGGCTGGCCTTTCAACGGGAATCGCGGTCCCAGAGGGTCGTTCCCGTTAAATGTCCTATATCCGCAAGTAGGGGAGAGGTGGGATGAAAGGGACACTTTTGTTTAGGACCACATAGTAAAAAAACTAAATAACCATTCGAGTTCTAATTGGTAACACTAGAAAGGCCAGTTATCTGGCTATAACAGTACACGGTCATATTAAGCTTCTGTCTATATTTACATGTCGTATTTTTCGCTTTCTAAAAGAGTCTGTTTTGTCCCTTTCATAAATTGACTGTATTGAAAGGGACTTGGGTGTGTATGAAGGGGACAGTGTAATAAAACAAGGTAATATTAATATTATTCCTTTAACTATTATTTCGGCTGATACCGAAATCGCAGTATTGATGTCGACAAGTCTACAAGTCGACGTTTTTCTCAAGTTACATAAATACCACGGCATTGCAAAAATAATTGTAACAAACTTTACATTAAGCTTAGATACTTAAGTAACAAAGAATAATCCTCAGATTAAAAAACAAACGATAATACTTTCATTAATAATCAAACACATAATCCTTAGATTAATCCAAACTATGTTAATTAAAAGATCTTAATTGGCACGAAAATTAATCGAAAACATCTTGTTGCGTGGTAAATATTCTTTTATTAATAATGTTCGGTTTATCATAGTAAGATTTTGAAGGGAACACTTTGGAAAGGGGTGTCCCTTTCATAATTTTTTCTTGCGTCCCATTCATAAATATGGCGACACAATTGAAAACCTAATCTTTACAGTTACAATATTGAACAAAAGATTATCTGACATATGTCTAATTGTTCCTGAATAAATATCAGACCAGATGTAATAATAAAGAAATCAGTCATTGGTAACAGCACTTGGCAAAACGTTTCGAGAAAGCATGAAAAAATTTAGTTTGAACCACGAAAAAATTTGAAATGGTCATCTTTGAAATAGTAGAGACCTGCAGTTAGGCGTGTTTGGGCATGCATTAGTGTTGCTACAAAATGAAAATACTTTCGTCGTGGGATCCTTTATCTTTCAGATAATTGCAATGTCCCTTTCAATACGTGTCCCTTTCATCCCACCTCTCCCCTATAGCTAATCGACGATGGTCTAGCAACAAACGTTAGCCATTTTTTTTTCATTATTAGTTTTGTATCGTTATACGAAGAACCGCCAGAAATCTCTGAAATAGGAACGCAGAGGATAAGCTAATTAGACGTAAAGTCCAGGGGGAGCGGAAACTTCTGGCGCGGATTTTCGCCTCGCCCTTCAGGGTCGCGCGGTTGCGAGATTTAAACCGCAGCCATGAGTTAATGAGCCGTCGGATGATCGGCGCCCGATCAAAGCAAAAATTCTCTTAAGCTCGGTAATTGCCAGACTCCGGGCGACGAGGCTCGCGATCGAGAGGCCCGTCTGAAAAGCTTTTCCATCCCCGGTGGTCGTTTTAGTCGGGTTGCATCTACTCGTTACCGGCGCGGTGCCTTCGCCTCGTAACGTCTGCTTTGGGGTTAGGCGCGCGCGATGCCTGAGCAGAGATGGGAGGGGTTCCGGGGCATGCACCCGGCAAGACGAAGAAGACGTCGACGAAGAAGCGGAAAGGGGAGAAATCTCCACTCGAGCCCGGCTAACTAATGATGCTTCTCTTCACATGCCACACCTACCCTCCAGATTCCCGTTGAAGCCTCAGACGTGCCTATACGAGATGCGTACAAAAAAGAACCCGAAGACATTCTGCACGTTCTTCCCTACCACTTTTCTCTACCCCCCCCCGCAACCTCGCCCACCCACGCGCACCCTCCACCCTACCCTCCCGCGCTAATCCTCGATGTAGGAAGCGTCATAATTCATCGTTCGCTACCTATCCGCCCCTTACCCATATTCCTCCGCTTTATCGCCGTATTTTTCTCTCTGCTGGCTCCTCGATCGTGCCTCGCACGGTCGCCTGTCATCCAGTCGATAAGTCCGCGCAAGCCAGCGCCGGTAATAATTAATACACCGTCGGCTTAATCGTAAACCGCCGGGTCCGCTGCCTCTTTGCGTAATCACGGCGAAGGTAAACGAAAGTGCGCTGAAAATTGGATAGGTACGCGATATATGCGCGCGCTTCATCTTCAGCCAGCGATGCGGCGGGCGTTGCATTTTTAATCGCTACTACGTTACACGCCAGGAACGGTTATTTAAGTTTCATCAGCGTTAGTGCGGCGCACTGATGATTATTACGTGCCCAGGGTTATGAGGGACATAGGAGGGATCACTGCGACGGTAGATATGCAGATTTATTAATAAATGTACATTCCCGAGCGGAAATTAGAAATAGAATTAATGGGATTCCCAGGCAGATTGTACTCGAACCTAATCCGAGTATAAGCTGCACCTAATCGAGGCGCAAGTTAACTCATTCGTCCCTGAATTCCTGCCTGACGCGTTTCTAACCCAGGTCTACGCTACTGACTCCCGAACCAAGTAGTTGCCGCCGTAATCTCCGTGGAACACCATCTAATCTTGACCTGATCCACGCTTAACCAGCACCTAATCCAACCCTGATCCACACCTTGGCTCAGCCCGGACCTAACTAACAACGAAACGGGCCATCTTGAAATTACCCGGGGGCTATAAACACTTAGGACTTAGGACTTCAGGCAGCTCGTTTAAAATCTTCCCTAAGCCCAGGTTACGGACTGCCCGGGAAATTGCGCGGGGTGCGGGAATATTTAACGATACAACGCGATGGCCGGGAATTTAAACGCGTGCATAGCAGCCGTGGCTGTTTGCAGTCGGTGCGTCAGCTCTAACAGGGATCCCGTTTTAATGGAATATAGATTCGCGGACGGTTGTTTACCGCGGCCAGGGAAACATTTCACGAGATACGCAAAACTAGGTGATATTTACCTGGTGGAAATGGAAGATAGTCGGGCATCATGGCACCCTCCGCCCCTATGAAAATCCGTGCCGCAGGAATTGTTTCAAATTCCTACGTGTCTAGGCGGTAGAACAGCCGGTTTACGGTAGTCCCGCGCAGTTGTTATCTAAATACAGATTACCTTTAACGGTATTGCAAATTACTATTAGCCCGTGCGAAGCACACGAGCGCGCACGTAATGCTTCGCGTGCAAGCACGGCGTAATTGTTAGCTTTAGCCTGCGCCGCGTCGAAGATTTGTTTACAATAACCGGGGTCCTAGTTAAACTTCCACCCTCCTCCGAGCAATTCCGCTCTACGCGGCTGTAATATATGGCGCGCACAAGTTTCGCAGAAATTTCGCGCCAAATGAAACCGGAGGTAAGATTTTATAATTGCTGTTCCCGATCCCGAGCGCGTTCAAACCCTCGGGTTATGCAGCAGTTCTCGGTGCTTATGAAATTATCCACGCGAAATGCGTTTACGCGGGGGCTGTAAGTTTTGGAAGAGCTTGGACAGGTAACTGGTGTATCCAGTCAAACATTTTTACGTTCCAACAGGATGGCGGGGTCCATTAATATTGAGACTTCATTACTTAGTTCCTCGAACTATTCGCCTTTTACCCTTCCGTCAACTTCCGCCCCCCACACTATCTGCTTCTTCTGTCGTTCAATTTTCTTCGGCTAACGTTTCCATAAACGCGGCAAGACCCGCATATATTCGTCTGGGCAAGGTACTTCAGTTAACCCGCGAAGTTAGGCCATGAGGGAGAATCTCAAACCGTCACACATCGCTCCCCTCGTTCCGGAAGCCTCGCAGAAACTCCGGCGTGCTCGCGAAATTCTGCTTTCAATTCTTCGGGTCACTCGTTCCGCGGTCGTAATAAAGGGCGGGGGCCACCTTCTAGCGGTATATAAATTTATGCTAAGCGCACTTACATACTTATTAACTTAATAATGAAGTTTAGTGGGGGCGAGGGCGGGGATGGTGCTCGATCGTTTGCATATTTCGAGACTCCTTCACCTGCACGGCTCCATCCCCAGCCTCCGCGTTCAGAATACACCGAATTAACTGCAAGCCCCGATGTACAGCAGTTTTCACGAGTAACGAGCAAACTTTTTTGAATTATCCCAGACGGGGTGTCCCAGTGCGCGTGAAATTTTACAATCCCCGAAAAGTTAGGATACATTTCACGAGCCTGGCTATACCGGGCTCGATTATGCGTTCGGGGGGCGGTTCTTCCGACAGTCACGTATTGCTGGCTCGCCAAATGATTCAACTGGGTCGGTAGTTGCAATGTATACTCCGGATTACACCTTTAAAGCTATTGCTATTGCCAACGACGCGGTATAGCTCTACTACAGAAAGGAGGAAAGCTTGACAGTGCTTCCTGATAATACTGTGATCCATCGTGTTCCCTGTACCTCAAGGTGGGAATATCACCGAATATACGAGAACCCCAGTCGTGTGCAGAACACGTTGAAATTTGGTGCACTTGCACATCGTCTGGAAGCACTTCTGTGGCTTGAATGCGCCGCCATGAGAAGCCGGCGCATCCCGGCACCTGACTCGCGAATCTGTACGCGACAGGCGCCTCGCCGCTTCGCCTTCTTTCCATGCACTCCAACGAGCAAGCGTTTCACGTTCATCGACGATTAAAAGCCACCCTTCCCGCGGCAACGAGTGTATCTTTTCCAACGTACCTGCTCTATAATACAACGCGGAGGAGCATCAAAACCCTCTGTACGTCGAGCGGCGCGCCACGTGCGTTTCTGCGTGTCACCGAGTCCCGAGCATTCATGCACCGCGGGACAACCCGTGACCCAGGGCCAATGATTCGACGCGCCGCGAAATTCGCCACGATTTTCATGGCGGGGGCGATAACTGGGCTAATGACGGGAGTCGTGAACCGAAAAACGCTCTGTTTTAATTACCAGCCAACCTCTCATTTCCAATGCAAATACGCGATCCCTTTTGTTGTAATATTCATTACCGCGTTATTATTACATCCCGCGCGCGTAAAGGTTCATTTGCGGGCATCGCTAATTACGCGAATATCTGTTAATGAAATCTTAATGAATCGAATGGGTTAGTCGCGGTCTCGTTGACGGTGGACAAGTAAATTCCATGGATCGTTCGATACTCTTGGTGACCATTTATGGGGTGGCTTTTTTTAGTTCTCGGAAAACGGCCTCGTGCTGGGTGTCTCAGACGCTCCTCTTAGAGATTCTTAGATTATTAAGAGTTCGATTTTTTAGCGTGTTAAGAAAGGGCTGGGAAGCACTCAGCAGGAGTTAAGGGCGTGCCCTGCCAGACCGTGAGATTTGAAATTCCCGCGGAGAAGCAAGGCGATAGCACACGGCTATCTGTCCCTTTATGGTACGCCACGTCGTGAGACGAGGCCGCTATCTGCGGCCATAATTCCCCATTAAACGTCGGGGCTGATGCGTGCACCAGCGCGATCCTCTTCCCTGCTCACTCTCCACCCCATCGCTTTACTCTTCCTCTTTCCTCTTCTTCTACTCCCGGCCTTCTTCCCCGTTACGGAGAACCTTTGTTCCTGCTCCTTTTTCAGCCGGCGGCTATTTATGACGCGCCGTGGAAAACATTTCCCGTATATCATGGAACAAACTTACATGAACTCGTCCTGAGGGAGGAGAGGAGTGCGTTGGGGCTGTGAACTACCCCCAACCTCTGCCTCTGCACGTACATCCCTGCACACACGCGCCTGCGTGTATCTTCTCCGCCAAGAAAGAACCCCGAAGGATCTCGGAGGATGTATTTCCTCCGCTCCTTCCTTCCACGTCCTCCTGCTCCCCTCCTTTGTTAAATCTCCGGCGATATTGTCACTATCAATTTTCCAAACAATGTAATCCAATACCGTTCCCCGTGTTTCCATTATTCCCCGCGTATCCCCCGTACCCCGCGATAACCTTGGAGCGTAGGGATCGATGAGTGGAGCACGCGTCGGCTTGGATTTCATTTCGCGATTCGCAACGGCCGTCTCTTAATCCTGTCCTTGTATTTTTATTAAAACCTGCAGCCCCCTCGTCCCGCATCTGCTCCGTCGGCTGGAGGACTATATTTGGCGTACGTCGCGGGGAAAAACTTACGCGAACTCATCTCGGGGAGCGCAGGTTCTCTCGCCGGGCGAGATATTAGAGGGCGAGGCCTCGCCCTCTCCACTGTCCAAAAAATTTCGCGAAAGTTTCTCCTCTCGCGAGGAAGTTGGCTTGTGGGGTGCGAGGGAAGGTTTCTTTATTATTTCACGCATCGAGGAATCGTCTCCTGGCGCTTTGTCGGCGACGTTCCGATGGCGTATTGTCGCTGGAGGATTTATGCGATCCTTTCGCTTTTTCTGCCTGCAGAGATACGGAGCTCCATGCCGCCGATGATAAACGAGAAGGTGGTGTACATGTCGGCGCGGCTGAAAGACACCATTGTGATACCCTGCGTTGCATACGGCAATCCCACCCCCACGAACAGGTAAGAGTAGCCAGGCTACGTATGAATTTGTATTCTTCGCGTCGCCTTTCAACGTCCCCGTGAGATTTCACTGCTAGACGATTGCCGTTTATCGCGAGTTACTCGCCTTTAATTTCGACTTCCGTTGCTGTCCCAATAAAGCTGTGATACAGTGTAGATCGAGGTTCACTTTCCGCGGTAAAGTCCCTTTTGGACTGCTTTAAAACACTGCTCCCCCATTCAATAGAGCGACAAACGGGGGAAAGAGTTCTCCATAAAACGCGGGCACGTTTTGTAATTGCCGACTTTTGCGAAACGGTCCTCGGGCACGGCTCGCTTACTTGCCAAACAGTTTTCCGATACAACGGTGGGGCCACGATGCATTGGCGAAGTTTAATTGGCTCGGTCGATGGAATGGGACCCGTCTGCTGGCTTTCTTGCTGCGCGAAAAATATTTTCATCGCTACCCCCTGAAACTTTTCCCTCCACTAGCTCGCCGCTCTAATATTATTACGGTTTTCAGTATCCAGTGGCGACGATTTAAATAGCTTTACGCCACGAGGTCTGCTTATTTATAAGCACCGTGTATCATTAATCAGCAAGGACCTCTTTTTCCTCGAAAAATATGATTCGGCCATTACACTTTCGCCATGAGTAATTCAGCGCTACGCTAGAAAGCAACAGTTGCGAATTAAAAGGATTTTTTTAAATTAATGAAACATCACGTTGTTTCCTGGAATTATCGCATTTCCGCTTTCAACCCCAAGCTTCCCTTGAATTATTGACGATAATCCTAGAAGAACAACGCGTGGTGCAGGGATTATAAGAGGAGCCACATTGAAATGTAAAAATTTCAATCTCCCGCGACTTTCCACGCCACGGGTTCGATCTGCAGCTTCTCCATGCTGAAGCATGGAGCACCCTCGAGGAACAACGTTGCCTCGAGACGGACCGCGTCTTCCGGTTGGTCGCTCCTTTCGCGATTTAGCGGGACGTAAGTCGGTTCCGCTGTTTCGCCGCGGAAGTACACGGTTTTCGACGGAGGCCCGTATTTTGGAACGTGATTTCGTTTGGACAGGCGACGGCGGTGGTCATGAATGATAACAATGACGAAGAAAACGAGATCCTCGCGCCGAGTAGCCCTGGGAGCCAGATAAAACGAGCTCTCTCGCGAGCTGCCCCTTCTCTATTTTTCTTATATTAATGCTAATTTCAAACATTGGTCTGGCCCGGGTATCTCGCGCGGCGAGGTATTTTCGCGGCAAGCACAGGCGAAACACGCGAAGCTCGTCGATGCATACCGGTTGCATTATACGGCAAAAGAGATAGAAGTATCACGGGGAAAGGGGGCGGTGGGAAAGGGTAACTGGCGTCTTTGACGAGTGGAATTCTCCTGCATGAATCAGACCTCCAATAAGCCACGCTGCGCGGAAGATATTTTTATAGAGTTCCCCCGGAGCAGCGAGTTCCTTTTTCGAAACTCCAATGAAATAGAGTCGACTGAGAGATCGAACAGCCCAGCGCGAACGAGTTTGAGGAATCGAGGCGTAGACTACAGGAAACGGAGAGACTCGCGTACATACGAATGTGGCGTTGGCGAATAAAGGTGAAAATTCTGGTCGTAATGAACTTTGACGTGGCTCGTTTTGTTTCCCGCGTGCTTCGCCAGCCACTAACTAAAGCAAAGAGGGCGGGACAAAGCAGACGGTCTGTAAAGTCGGCGGGGCAAAGCGATTGCGTATTACAATTTTAATGCATTTATTATCCGATTGCGCGCGTCCGCTCAAAGGGGATAACGGGCGAATTTTCTCTTTAGTGGTCGCTATTAATCTGTTAACTGGGTCATCCCGCGATCAGATACGCTTCCCGTGCATGTAAAAATAAGCGCTTAAAAAGATCGCGGTGCGTACTTGCTTTTATTACTACTTACTCGCCGCCGCGCGAGTAGCAATCATTAAACATTCGCGACGGGATAATTCGTTTTCTCCCGGTTAACAGATTAAACGTCAAACGAAGCTCGTCCATCTTTTTCCGCTTTCACCCAGCGGCGATTCCAAAGCTGGAGCAGAAACGTGCCCACTGGCGGGGCTTGTTATACGCGCGCAACGAGATTATGTCGGATTAAGGTTCAGTTCGATTTCACTTTTCTGCGTGTTTTTATAGGAGCCAGTAGAAGCAGAATTATCGATACGATTATTTTTCCCTACTGTTGCTCTCACTTTCGACGTGGCGCGATCGTCGACCACTGCCAAGCACGCATCGAGCTTCGATTGGAACTCGCCGCGCCGTTAAAATCGCTCGACGTTAACGACCATAGTCTGCCCTATTCGCGGCTGATATCGGCTCCTCGCCTAGGTATCAAAATTTTAACGACGCTCAGCCGCGGATAATTCGATATCGTCGCTCCCCGGTTTATTAACAATTCCCTGTCGCCGATGTTTGACAGCGGTAATTAATTTCGTCGGTTCGAGCAACGCCTGGTCCGATCGATCGACAGATGTGTTTGGGTCGTGTCCACTCGACGGCTGACTCGAACTTGCTCATACCACTAGATCAGCCGGCTGAGATCTTGTTCGAGCAGCGCTGGGCACTGGTAGCGAGTGAATGGCTGTCATTTTTCCCTCGATCATCTGTTTCACGAGCTACCAACATTACAGCGATATCTGTCCACCATAAGTCCGAATGGAAGTGTGTCATAGGTTCACGATGCGTAAATCGTCATCGAGATTAAAAAACCGAGATCCCCAAAGGAGCACGTGGACTGGAAATCCAGGGCTACTGGCTTCCCCAGCACGAGCTTCGGCAAATCCGGATGTCCCAGCAGATCGATTATGTAAAAATCACGCGAGCTAGGCTAATAGGCGCGCGTTACGCGTTTGTGCATCGACGATACAGCTGGTAGAAACGAGAAGGCGGCTGGAACGGTATATAGAAGCGAGGAGTGTATGGGTAGCGCAAACAAACCGACCGCTGATTACAGAGACTGCTTCTGACAGCCCATCAAATATTCCGCATTTACGTGTACGTCGACGTCACTGAGTATTCCGTGGCTGTGTTCATCGTCTCCCTTTCGCAGGCCCTAGCTCTCTCCTTCGCCCTCTCCGCCGTCTCTCTCGTGCGGGGCCTCCTCTCCGCTTCCTCTGCCTCTTCCGTGGCTTCGCTGAGTTGACGGAGGCGAGCAAAGAGAGCGAACCGCTCGCGTTCAAGGCAGAGGAAGACGAGACCAGAGGATAACCGGGCGGACGAGGGAGAGGGGCAGGTAGACAGAAAGGGATAGGGATGAGAGGACAGAGTAGAGCGTGGGGAGGAGAGAGTCTGAGGGTTTGCCAGCGTGGCAGAGCTTCCATCTCTAGGCTCCCTCACACTCGCCCTCTTCCCTATCCCATCTCCTTCCTCGCCAATTTCCCTCCGTAAATTCGATTATCTATAGGTATACTCTCGTCGTCGGCCGCGTCCCCTCGCCCTCCCGCGCCCCTACGCGTCCTGCGACTCTTCGGCATCATCGGCGTGGTCCTCCTGCTGCGTCCCGGCGCACCGGAGCCGCCTCAACCGGCGAGCAGGGCCTCCGACGCTGCTCCCCGAGACTCCACACGACGGAGGTCAATCACCGCGAGAAGGACTGAGAGCGCGGGATCTCTGGCGCGGAGGACGAAGATGATTTTTGGACCGTGTCGGGGGACCGGCGTCCCTGGGGAGGTCGCCTTAGCTCCGAGATTGCCGGCCGGAAAATATTCGACGCTCGAGAGCTCGTGGAGAGAGACCGCGCGGCCTAGATTGCCACGACCACTGCGAGCTTCGAGTTCTTGAACGCGCTTCCGGGACGCCGGGGCTTGGATCCCCGATTTTTGCACGGTCACGTTTGCCCCCGATGGAGGAGGCGACAGGAGGCAACGATCGCGAGCGACGATTCACTCTGCTCCTGCAAAGAAGGGAAAACGAAGTCGCCAGGGTTAATATTTTCTGCGATCACATTGGAAGATGGAGTGGCGTGGGCGTGGTGGATCAAATGGAGAGGTCGCAGGAGCAGGATTGCAAATTCAGACGAAACTTCTCCCGATGAGTCTGCAGCCGCTGTAAAAAGGTACATCGCAGGGCACACTTTAGAGAATACAGGGGCAAACAAATCCGGCGGTGAAGCAGGCGGACCACCGATGCTCCTAAAAATCGTTTACAGTTGATCGTCCCAAAAAAAAAAAGACGAAGATGAATCGCGCGGGGGAGTTAGAATCGATGGCGAAATCTGGACGAAAATTTTGTTTCACCGCTCTCGGTAAATATTGATGCTGCTCGGGCGTTTCGATGCAACGCAAATGTTTTCCTTTCTTTCGCGCGGCCTTGCGCGCGGCCAATCGTCCGGCGAATACTCTCCGCGGCAACGACAAGTCCGCTGAAAACGTTTTCGAGGGTGGGTGTAACGTTTCCAAAGGGGCGCCGAAAACGATCCTGTTAATTCACGAGCGTGGTGCTCGGGCTCGCGGTTGCGGGACCGAATTGGCTCAGTTTCTGCGCCGGTGGTTCGGCCTCGGCGAGGTCAAAGGTCGCGCGTGCCCGCGAGAGATCGATTCGATTATCCGCTGGCTCTGCCGAGACGGTTTAAATCCGTCCGCCGAGCCGTACCCTCCGTCACGGAACGCTCGCGGATTTTTGCGACATCTCGCCCGTCATCGATCCGAGAACCGTATCGAACGGCGGCAACGCGCGAACAATCCTCCAACGTCCGCGAGCTCGCCTCGGTCTGCGCTCCCCTTATTTAAAGATCCAGCGGCGGTATTAACGATTTTCGACCCTACGTTCGCCGCGCCGGTTGCGCGGCACGGGCGCGGTTTATCCGGCTGCTTGTTGAAGCGGCAGTGTTTTGAAAGCGTGCCAGTACATTTGAGTACATGCAGCGCGGCGTGTGCACGCGAAGCGGAACAAAAAGAGCATTGCCGGGGAAAAACGGAGGGAGGACGTATGGGTAGCGTAGCACAATTCACGGCCGGCTCTGTGTATTCAGTCTTCCCAATGAAACAGTTGTTATTTTGTGGTTGGCGAGTGCACTAGAGAGATACACGCCGTCGGAATGGAAAGGCACGGTCTCGGATAGCTGGTGCAAGCAATATCGCTCTCTGTCCGACGCCAGTGGTGCGCCCCGTATTTTTGCCCCGCCGACAGTGGTGAATCTTGAGCGCCGATCGGACGTAATATAGCGTCACGGTATCGCGGGCCGCGCAGTGATGCAGCGCTACGATTCATCGGACACAGCCAGCCGCAGTGGAGCAACAGCGCGCTCGAGTTGACAGTAGTACATACGTTTCGCGCTCTACGTCACACGTAAGAGCTTCTGACGTATCCATTGTCTCTGTTTTTTCAAGTCTGTTGATTTCCATTCGGATAGGATTTATTATTATTATTATTCGTCTGTATTACTTGGAAACATCAAAGAACAGTAATACAAAGAATAGCGAAGTAAAAGGCGAGGCTGCAGTACGATACTGTTAGAAGCCTAACCGCAACTAAATGACTAAAAATAAAACTAAAACTAGAGAAGAAAAGTAAAAACAGAAAGAATTACGAGACGAGACAAGGAAAAGAAGGAATATAGAGGTGACTTAGGAATAGTGTGGAAATATATATCGTCGAGCTTTACATTTAAAATCGGGAAACGAATTTAGCCCTCGAATATCAGGTGGGAGGGAATTATAATAATGAATTATAATATTTATCTATGAGATCGTTGTGGGTATTAAGAGGAGAAGCATAAGGGATAGAATGTCGTCGCAATTGTTTGCCGAGAGTCAAACAATATTATTTTTCAGCTACCTTCTGGCGGGAATATAAACGGATTCATCGCGCATAGGAAGATTTTTCTGCCACGTTCACGCAAGCTTCTTCAACGCGACATAAACTAGCGTCCAAGGGGACATTTTCAGATATTTACGTTAGCCCGCTGGTCGACCATCGACGGGATCTAAAATAGAATTTCCGATTGTCCCCGTTGCGCCGCGTCTTTACGGTCCACGGGGAAGCTCGCTTGCTCATCGTTCTGAGTGTCCTTTTTTTATTTCCCGCGATTTCGATGCGGGGGCCCAGTGGAAACGAGGTGGAAACAGAAAAATCCATGGATTACGTCGACCCTTCTTCATCCTCTCTTTTCCCTGCTTTCTGTCCGTAGGTGGTATTACAACAGAAACCAGAGGGAGGAGCCGATCGAGGACACGTCGGGGCATTACGTGGTGCGAGACGGTTCGTTGATCGTACAGGGCGCCCAGGAGAACGACGCCGGCTCGTACATGTGCACCGCCAGTAATTCCGAGGGCAGCGAATCCATGGAAGTGAGGTTAACGGTGTCTGCGCCATTGAGCGTGCACGTTCAGCCGTCGATTCAGACCGTCGATCTTGGGAAAGCCGCTCATTTGGTAATTGACGATTTTCATGCTTGCCAGCGATTGATACGCTTCGGCCTCAATGGTCCAACATAAACTTCAATGGGATTAATCGGAACGGGAACCCTCGATTTGGACTATGAACGCTCCACTGCAGATACCTTTCCCTTATAGTAGTCAACAACTTCCAGTCATTCGATGATTAACACTTTTTCTGTATTTTTGCTGACTCAAATTCCCATTGCAACGCTACAGAATGTACTCTCGCAGGGCCCACCCACTGCTACCAGGAAGCACACAAAACAATTTACGTAACACTGCTCCTCGGAACAATACAGCGCAAGCGGTGGAAGCGTGTAAACATGGAACAAGTAAATCGCGAGTGCCAGAATGAAAATCCATCCCCGCTGAGTTCTTTGTTCATTTCCCCAGCCATATGGCGTGGCCGTCGTGTTTGGTAATTCGATTTTTACGAGACCAGTGGAAGCAGAGGCGGAAAGAAAGGTTTCAGGGCTGAGCGAGCGTTGCCCCCGCTGCTGTTTAGGGGGCAAGGCTGCAATCTTGCTTTTCGAAGGAGCGACGGAGGATATTTCGAGGGCATGCACATTCCGTCGGGTGGGGGCTCGGGCGCGAGCATAGGGAGAAGCTGGCCGGTTCTCTCATCAGTCCCTTTTCTCTAAAACTGCTTTTCAGACGTGCAGCGCAAGTGGATTTCCGCAGGCGGCGCTCTACTGGCTGAAGGACGGGCAGCCATTGAGAACGGGCGCTCGCATAAGGGCGGTTTCCAGGGAGCGTATTTCCGTGATGTCCGTTGCACGGGAGGATCGCGGCATGTACCAGTGCTTTGTGAGGAACGAGTATGAAATGGCTCAAGGAATTGCGGAATTGCGGCTGGGCGGTGAGTCTTTCTTTGTTTGCTTACCATTTACGGGCGCGCGAGCGCGTCCTCGCGGAAGGTATCGGGCGGAGGAAATGAAAAGTGGAAAAATAGTGGACGAGGGGGGACACCGTTTCCCATCTAACCCCGTGAAACGGGTGGATCGTTTTTATTAAAGCGTCGTTGAACGTCGTTAGAGGATATTCAAGGCTGCCCGTTTAATTCAGTTCCCCCAGTTACATAATATTCTTTTTCTCCCCCTGGCAGGAACTCTGCTCGCCGTTCCGGCTCGTGTAATATCCATTATAACGTTTAAACGATTTTAACGCGCCGGCTACCGCGTCAGCCCCGTACAGTGGCTCTTGGGTTTATTCGCGTAAATTCGGTGCAACGACTAACGACTGACGGTGAGAGCCACTGTCTTCCTTTCTGCCTTTTACTTGTAATAATAATCGTACATTTACGAGCTCGTTTCATCTGCTTTCTAAACACACATCTTTTCCCTTGGCAAAAAGCTAAAGGCCATTCCTACGTATTAAAATGGAACGTCGAGGATACTCAAGATCGCGCCGGGTCTAACGATACCGCGGTTCCCAGCCGCAGGTTTCAATTACGTCTAGACCCGTCGTCTTCCCGGTTAAACTTGCCCGCTCGTTAAATTCTCGCGACGAATTTGCCTCGTCCCGGATCGAGATTGGATCAGCGATGAGAAAAGGGATTGGAAAACTCCGTGGCCTCGGTGAACGGTTTCCTACTTTAACCACCCCCCCTCGTTCAGCTCTCGCTTTCCCGTCTTCCCGTGGTTCTCGCTCGACTCTCGAGGCTCCTTGGCCGATGATGGAAACGCGACCGTGCCGCTGTTTGGAAGACAGACCCGTGGATGGAAACGGGGACGGCGGGGGGCGGGCTTGTTTGTCGAGCGAATGGTTCCACGGTGATAGGTTGCCGGTGGTTAATGCAGTGGAACTCTTCCCCATACGATCCATTCCGGGTTTGCGTGCCACTCCATCGTAACGCGTTTTCCATCACGGCAAACCCCCGCCCGCTTCTCCTCCGGGGGATGTACGTGCCATTTTTGCGCGAAAATGGCCACATCGGTTTTCCCTTGATCGTGCCACGCCGCGAAAATCACTGTTTGCTGCCCGTTAATCTGATCCTCCGTTCCGCGTCCCCTTCTATGCTTTTAATTTTGAAACCTCGGATGTTGATCGTCTACTCTTTGACGCGACTCGATTTTAGATGTTTCTGGTCTGAAGCCACAGAGGTTCTTAGTAGTCTTGGTATTAAATACAGGCTCCATTTTGATTCGCTTAACTCATCGTTGAAATATGATCGGTAATGGGGATAGTTACTTGATACTTTTCTAAAAGAGTAGACTGAAAATCGTGTCGCGTGTTAATTCTACCGTGATCCATGTACTTTTCCATTCTCCGTACATATCCCACTGTTTCACGGTAGGCTATTAGTTGAACGCGTAACATCCAGCAGTCTCCGTGTATCTCTCCGTATTTTGTTTACATTGCTAGCCGGATCTCCGCGAATGCTGTATCTGTCGCTAGTCTCGCGTCATATTTCTCGTAACCAGCTCCGGTGCTTTTTCCATTAACCCATACATCGCGGCACCCCCGATCGATGGTTTCGAGTTATGGTACCAAATATTCCAATTAAAACACTTTTACCGTGCCAGATTGCCGCTCGCGTCCTCCTCGATTACAGGATAAAGTGTCCGCGAAGCGATTCTGCGCCCTGGACGCCGCCTCTCGACCAGCCTTCGACCGCGCTTCGAAACTGTACGCCGACGTAGCGGAACGCGTACACGCCGGGGCTCCCTCGTAACGTATTTCCCATCACGAAGTCGTTTCGCCCCGGGCCAGGTGCTATTTTTGCGCGAAAATGGCCTCGTTCGCTCTTCATCCCCATCTACGTCTCCTCCTGTATGCGGAGCCGACGTTGCGTTACCAACGTGCCATCGAGGAACCACGTCAAAATGCCCGAATTCCACCGGCAATGTAATAAATTCGATTCGGCGTGGCACGCTTCTGAGCGGAGTGGATGAACGCGTACAGTTGGCTCGAGGAGTGCGTTCCCATCGGCGAAAGGTTACTAAAGGAGGACGAGGTGATTTCCATAGCTTCTCATCCTTCTTACGAAACAACCAGGAAATTCGACCAAACCGCAATTACGAGAGGAATTAATTACTCGGTTCTCTCCACGTCGTGTTCCCTCGACAAGCTCCCATGGCTTGGAGGATCGCGTAGGGAGAGGGTAATGCTCTCCCGAAGCGATTCGTACGTTCCCGAAACTTCCTGCGTACTTTCCCGGCCATTAACCCAGGCCGTTCGGCAACTTTGATGACCGTTGAAACTTTGAATTTTCTTTCGGGATCGTTTAGCAGCGGCCCCGGCCGGCCGGCTCCCTGTATCCCCCAGTGTTGGATAGGATAGCAACGGTCCCTGGAACGCTGTACACGCTTCGTTCCCTTTTTTCTTTCTTTTCTCCCCTCCCTCGTCGACTCCACCCCTGGCGCGGATAACAGAGGCGAAACTATTTCCTTTCTCGCCCCTGCCCAACCCCGGCTGGCCAGGGGGTAATTGAAGACCCGAAGGAAAGAAGGTTCTTCCCTCGGCTGGCCTCGACCGCGATAGAAACAAGAACGGGGGCAAACAACGGTAATGGATTCAACCTTTGAACGCTTCACCCGCAATTGCATCGGGCCGCAATAACTTGCCACGGGGTTGGAAGTTAGCCGCGGTAAGCGATTTTTCATTAGGTTTAAACGGCACGATGATTGCGCGCTATTTCTCCGCCGTGTTTGGCTTCGGGCTGGGAGAGATCGCGAGGGCAGGGAACGAGGTTACTTTCCCATCAGAAGGAGTTCTTTTCCCTATAGATTCTCGCGCCCCTTTGTTGTCAGTCGAACGGAGCAGTCTATTAACCCTGTTACCAACGTCACTGCAGCGTGCGTGATAATTACTCGAACATCTGTTCCTACAACAGACCACTTCGTTCTCTTTTTCTCTTCTTCCCATCAATCTTCCGTCGCATACGTGGAAACGAAGTGCGCCCAAGGACGTTGGAAATGGACAATTCGCGTCCCATCAATTGCCATTTTTGTCGAGCCCTACGGAGTAACACAGTGCAGAGTTCCTCTGCACCGCCAGTCAATTAGCGGGCCACGTCGGTCGATTCTCGAGTCGGTGAAGTTTCGCCGTCCCCATTACCCTGTCATTAGGATTCTTCTCGGCTGCATGATTTCTAAGCTGCGGGGCATACAGTGTACATTAGGTGGGGATTGCCCGCAGCACGATGGGATAGTTAGTACCGCCAGCATGGATTTGCATACGCTAACGAGATTCCTGTGGTTTTGCCGATGCTTTGCATGCCGGCCGGGCACGATCTCGCCCCAGACTGCGGCTCCAGCCGCGTCTATTTATTATGCGTCATAGATACGTCAGGGAAGAAGCCCGCGTCACCGCGCCGAGAGGCTGGGAGACAGAGAGGACAGAAGGAGAGAAAGAGAGAGAGAGAGAGAGAGAGAGGAGGGAGAGAGAGAGAGAGAGAGGAGTGGAAGTCGCAGCGCGCGTTATACACAGTAGTCACTGGAGCCAGTTGCAGTACGCGCTTTCGCGAATTCAACGTGCCGCGATGCACTCTGCCCGAATACACTCCGCTCTATTTACCCCTCGACTTCAGAAAATTCATCCGCGAGCTTTGTTCCCCTTGGCGTTTGTTTAACTTCGCGGGATATTGGCGTTGTTCGCGACTGATTCTCGTCCGTTTAACGACGAGCCGCGATCAAAGCTCGAGCTACCCACAGTTTCGCGTCTCTCGCCCATCTCTCTCCCTCTATTTTTTCTCTCCCCCTCTATTGGCCAGGCTTTATTAACGTCATACGTATCGCTCGGACACGGATACGTCAAAAAATTGATACATATCCCGTTTTGGCGAGCGCAACTGGATCGCATAGGCTTCGGTTTCGAACGGCGCGCAATTAAACGGACGATATATGAAACCTGGTTAATGGCCGGCGAATGTGTCTCGCTCGCGCATCGATTGCGAGGCCCTCGTGAATTACAGCGTGAAGAAAAACTCGTGCAGGGCCGGGGGGGGGGGGGGGGGAAGCTGCGCGTTGGAAATAAAGGGGGAGGAAAAAAACAAGGAAAAAGTGAAACAGAAAATGGGGGAAATAAGGGAAAAGAAAAATTTGTGTCCCAGCGACACGCGAAATTAAGTTTCCCGTCGAGACGCCCGCGGGCCGTCTACGTTTCCGTGGGTTTTTAATTTAAATTGCGGCGAGCGGAGCGGAGGGACGAGCGCTTACGAGCGCTGATTATATTTGACGACAGACTCGGCTATTATTTACACGCTTTCCCTCGTTTCCTTTCGTGGCCGCGATAAACAACCCGCCCTTCTACGCCGACGTTCTCGTTAACGTAAATTCCATTCACCCGGGGAACGCTTAGGCCGTGGAAATTATCGAAGGCGGTCGACTCGATTGAATTCCGGTACATGGGGGTGGAGCTCTTACAGTTGCATTGGCTTTCATTGGAGGCGACTGCCAGAGGTATCATCGACGATGCTTCTTTATCCCCTAAAAAAAGGGAGGAAGGAAGGAGGAGCTACGAAACTTCTTCTGCTATCTCTTTAATCTGCGTAATTGTAGAATAAATACCGAAACCGAGGAGGAAGAGACTGACAAAAGGGTGGGGCCCTGTTTTTTTTTTTAAATATTTCCAGTAAACAGATTGGAGAGCGCGTGCCGCTTTCAAAGATTATTCCGCGCGCTCGAGGATCCCTGGTACGTAAAGTTCCTTCTCGGCTGCGACGGCGAAATAACGAGCCAGCCTAATTGGACAGACGTAATTGTTAATTTACTAATAACTTCCGCGGCCCGTCTTTTAATTACGCGCACAGTGCTTCGGCGGGATTTAAGATTTTCATTACGGAAGTTGACTCAGAGCCGCCGCCTCCTCTTTGGCCGGCGAACTTTCGAATTCTTTTTCGTATCGTCGGCCGATCGAACGAAACTCTACTCGCGACGGAGGCGTGCGCGAGCACCGGGGCGTGCAAGAGTCCACGGTATGCATGCGAAAAGTTGCGGAGCGTTGTTTCGTAGGCGGCGTGCCCGCGCTTATGAAGTTCATGAATTCATTACCGGCAGGGCTCGTTACGGGAAGCGGCCCGTTCATTTAGAGCCCTTCTGGAACTGGGACGCATGCCCGCGAACGCGCCGCGCGGATATTTTCAATGTTTCTTCGTTAGGCCGCCGCGCGCTTAATCCCCCGTGTCCATTAATCCCCGGGCCAATTATTTAGAACAAAGTTCTCGAGGTTATTAACGTCCAGTTAACGAGGACGAACACCGATTGGCTCGCGGTAGCCAAGCTGTCTTTGAAATAGAACTTATAGGTGTCTTCGATGGGACTTTACGTATCATTCGATGTTGAATATAGGTACCTAAACGCAAATTGACCGACGGAATAACGACAGAGCATTTACATGCACGTTAATTATGGAAGGGGGATCGTGAGTCACTTAAAGTAGAACAAGACGATGATCGGTCAGACCGTATGGGAGTAACACAGAGTGGGGGATAGAGAGTGGGGACAGCGAAATGGAAAGGGGGGTCGCCTCGTCGGTGTTTGGGTGCGTTCAGGTACATGTTACTCGACCGTGACCCGTCTGTTAACAGAGATCGCGCCGCAGCTGGTCTACAGATTCATCGAGCAGACGATGCAGACCGGCCCCTCGGTCTCCCTAAAGTGCAGCGCCGCGGGTAATCCCACGCCGCAAATTTCCTGGCTGCTCGATGGATTTCCGCTTCCGCAGAACGACAGGCTGCTGATTGGCCAGTACGTGACCGTGTACGGGGACGTAATATCGCACGTTAACATCTCGTCGGTCAAGTCCGAAGACGGGGGCGAGTACGAGTGCATCGCCGGCAGCCGTGCAGGGGAGACCAGACACTCGGCCAGGCTCAATATTTACGGTGAGTACCGCCGGGGTGGAGAAAGATAGGGACTGTTAAGGAGAAGAATCGCTGGCCAGTGGCGATTGAAATTGACTGGAAACCCGGGGGAGTATTACGTCCCCTTGCCCAGGATCGATCGCCGGGAATATCGGCTTGATGGGAAACCTTTTGTCATTAGCGAGTCTGGCCTCTGGTAATTAAGAAAAAACGCCGCGAAGGGTTTGTCTCTTCAGAGAATTCGGGTGACAGTGATCCTTTCGCGGTGCCTTTCGTAGTTAGTATTTCGAGGGTTACGAACGGCTCGGAGTTAATCTATCGAGGGGAATGTTATGGGGAGAGATTATTTAGTTTAGCTTAGTGTAATGCGCTTGAGCATCGCGTTGCAGATATTTAAACTCAGTGCAGCAACACAGAGTTTAGTATAAAGTAAGCTTTTGTGAAGTGACGCAGCGGCAGAGATAAAAGCAACGGGATCGTGAATAATCTTCGTCTTTGTGAGCGATAGCGATCCCCGGTCCTGTAGTCTGTGAAAACACGAAAAAGCACTAGCCACGTTCCCACGCGCGCTGGAAATTACTGGAAATATATGTTTTATTGCTTGTCAATCGCAGGCTTGCCATACGTCAGACCCATGTCGACAGTTTCGGCGGTCGCTGGGAAACAGTTCCACATCAAATGCCCGGTTGCCGGCTACCCGATTGAATCGATAATTTGGGAGAAAGGTGAGTAAACGTGTTTTATTTCCGTTTAACGCCGTTCCTGCCTGTCTGTGGCTCATTGTCAGTTACATACGTCCAGCAATTAAAGCCGGGCCCGCGTCTGTGGCAGTTCAATTAGCGTACAAGCACCGGGCTACGTTATATCGCGGCGAAGATACGAGAAAGTTTCCATATAACCTGTACTTGATTTGTGAGAGGAAATATCCATTCTTCTTCGTGAAGAACCTAAATACCTACGTCCTTTGTACTTTCCTCTTCACGTCGAAATACTTTCTCGGAGCTTCAAGAGTGCCAGAGATAATTGCACGTACAAAAACGATTTATACCGTATACACGGGGAAGCTGATTTTCCGCTATAATTTCAATCACCCACGATGACGAGGGGCACCCATGTATATTGGTTCGCGATGTTGTTGCCAGACGGAGTGAAGCTACCCACCAACATGAGACAGAGGGTGGCGAACGGCAGTCTGTTCATCGATACCGTGCAACGAGCTGCCGACGAGGGCACGTACACCTGCACCGCCAAGAACAAGCATAATTTCACTTCTCACCGGTCGGTGGAGGTACGCGTCCTAGGTGAGTGAGCAAACAGCAAATATTTCGCGATACTGGTTCTTTTACAGGAATTGCAGGTCGGGCCAAGTCGATTCGTCGAGTCGTCTGGACTCTGTCGCTCACGTATGATTGGATTAGTCGAGAATTTATTATACGGTCTGTGTCTGGCAAGCTTTGGAATCGATAGCAGATCGCGATAGTGGCAAAGTGACAAGTTAGGGCAATACTCCATATTCCATGATAGTGATTTCGTGTTTAAAGTCGCCATCGGTCTATGATCGTTGTGCAATGAAGTGGTAGGGAGAGAAACGAATTAGTACATCTTTCGGGAATTCACTTCACAAACTTGCCAGACACAGATCTCTAACGGACATTTTTCCATCCCGATAGAATCCTCTCGAAACAGCGCCGAGAATGATGATTGGCGTGATTCACGGCGTTGGCGAACGCGAGGTTATATAGTTCCTTCGTCGAGTACGTTGTCCCACCATCCCCTCCCTCGAGATTTTCCATTCCCCAGGCAATCGCATATTAATTACAGGTTCGTGTATGCGCAATGTCGTGGCGTGTTTGATGCGTGCCGCCAAATTTACCTTGATACGAAATGTTTCTGTATTAGGTTTACGGAGCGCAATCCGTGCACTCCATTGTTTATCGCTGGGTGGGATTAGTCGTAGCGAGGCAGCATTACTTCGTGTTCCTCGATTTACCGTTCGGTGTGCAAATTTTGGAGACAGCCGTGCCGCGAACGACGAGCAATATTTTACTCATCGTCACTGTAGCGTTCCCTTCAGCAAGCATCCGCTGGAAATAATTTAGATAATTCGTCAAGGTGTTTCTTCGTCTCCCACTCACATTTTTTTCGCCGTATCTTTCGATTCCAAAGTAAATTCGATATCAGGCGAGCAATCCACGAGCGATCCCCGTAGTTTAATCGACGCTGCCTCGCGAGGAAACCCAGAGAACCCTGTCTATTACTTTAAAGCTGGGAAAGTAAGGCGGAACTTGTAAAAAATTCGAGAACTTGCAGTAAGTTGCCTCAGAGGATCCTCTACCGCGCGTTCCAGTGGAGTAGGTATGCCATTCTCGCGACGCCCCACGAACGCAGTAGAAAGTCCTACGACTATCCATTTCGAATGCCGCGGGAAGTCCCTTAGAACAGATCTTCCGTGTATAATTCGATCGTTTTCCTTAGCACGAGCCTCGTCGAGTCCGTTCCACGAGTGGAACAAGGGGATGAAACGGCAACCCGACAAAGGGGAATCGAATCGCACGAGACAATGGGTCGATGATCGAAAGGAATCGGAAATCTCCGCGGTAGCGAGGATAATTAATCCACCGGCGGGAGAGAATTATTCAGCCTCGTCGGTTTCTATTTACCCCGTCCGCGACGTGACCGCGTTACGAGCCGTTAATTACCGCGCACGGGGTAGAGCCGCCTTATTCCTACGCCACTGGATCTGCTGCGAGAGCAAAGGAGGAAACAATCAAAGGGAACACACGATACGCTTACTCGCGTATATGCGGGACGCTTCTCTGCGATGCGATATCATCCGTTCAGAAGTCACACTCGCGGTGATCTGCAAATTTCTTCGATCAGGAAATGCCAGGGGTGCGTCGCACAGTGGGGAAATTTTGCGATTTTATAGCCAAAACCACAAAAATGAAATTTTCGAATTTGACAAAATTAATTCAAATGTCAATTGAAGAACTATAACCATTTGCGTGATTAAAACCTGAAAACTTATTTTTAATATATAAAATTCGGCACTTTCACGTTCTAATATATGAGCAAATAAATTATCCGAAAAACAGCACTTCCAAAAATTACGAGCGATAAAGATTTTTTTATTATTTAAATTTATACACTTAAATCTATGAAATTATGAGTCAGAGCATGCCTCTGCTACAGTGCAGCAGGGAATTGAAGAAGGGTTATCGCTTCTGATGACAAGCTTTTTAATTTCTTATCGGGAAGTTTTCTTAGATAATTAATTAGTGGATCTGGCGATAATAGAAGCCAATTGAAAACGTCCCTTGAGCATTTTCGAGAAAAATTTTGTCGGTATTTTTAAATATCCTTATTCCGTGCTTCTTGAGCTTCCTCTGAAAACTGTCCAATTGAAAGGACAGCATTTTCGATTATGTGAGGACCACGAATTAAAATGTTGTGTACACTAGTAGGCACCATGTACCAAGTATGTAATTCAACAAATAATTTTGCCGTTTCTACAGCATACATTTGAAATTTTTTAACATCTACTGCGTAACCACTTGATATTACTTGTAAAATAACATGAAATCTATTAATACAAACAATAAAACAGAGGATCAAAGCTGAATAAAATCGTTTAAAAAAGAGAAAAAAGGTTTGTAATATATAACGTGTAAACCAGTCTCGGTCACAGTTATGGCGTATGTTATACAAGACATACTGGATCGTGTTTAAAAAATGCATATAATTACAAGAGTAGCAACTATTAGCAATTAATAATTGCATTTATAGAATCAAAATAGTTCAACGTAAAATAGGAATGAAAATCATTGCAGGATATTATGGGATTTATAAGTATTTTATGTATTGAAAATTGATTCTTATATGAAAAGGTTATTTATAAAACACTACTTTAAAAATTGTATAAATTACGTATTAAAAACCGAAACATAATTATTTTGAGAACAAAACGATATCTTACGCACCACCAGGAATTGAATCCATGCCTTCAAATTATTTTCGGAACTTTGGTTAATACAATATAAATGTTTGAAGTAACTCGAAAATCTAGATTAATTCTTTGCGATCGTTCTAACCTCGCATGAACATAAATATTTAAGAGTATACACAAGCTTTACATTAAAACATTTAACAGTAAAATTGTCGGCATTTGATGCTGATATTATTTCTTCAATTGACATTTGCATTTATTGTGTCAAATTCAAAAATTTATTTTTGTGGTTTTGGCCATAAAATCGCAAAATTTCCCCACTGTGCGTCGTAATTGACGGCGCAAGGGGGGAATCCGACGGCTATGTGGAGGGGGATTTTTCTCTGTTGGGAATTGTTTTCCAGGGAAGTGGTTTCGAATCTATGCATTTGCTTTGTTGACTGTACATAATCGTGTGGATACAAGGGAAGCGGAGATCGAAGCAAGATTTATCGTCACGCATAAACGAATGACACCTGTGTCTCCTATGGGGCCTTGTCAATCCTACTCGTATGACAGCCGTGTGATTTTCAGACTTTAAATATTCGATTATACAAAACACGTATTTTCATGGTGAATACGCTAAATACTTGTTCTCTGGGGGAGTCTTTTCAAACCCGATTTGGCAAGCGACGTATCGAGTGAGTGCACAGTGGACCGCACGCGAACTTGACAAGTATCCAAAGTAATTTCTCTGGAAACGGGAGCCTCGACTTATGTCTGGGTACAGAGCCATCCATTCCCCCGCTGCGCCAGCAGCCACGGGGCACCCTGTATAAATTTCTTTTGTCGAGCAACCCTTATCGCGTACAGATGGATGACGGGTGCAACGTGTGTACAATAGTACACACATGCGCGGTACGGTGTGTACGTGTGGCGTGTATGTGTCTACCTATCTCTCTACTCTGCCTCTCTACTCTCTCTTTCTCTTCTATCTATGTGCGTCACCGGATATCCGTGCGTTTGACAACACTCGCGAACGAACCCACGCACCAGAGCACAGCACTTCACTGCATCGCTCAAGCATCTGTCCTTGCACGCGCTCGCCTAACTGCTCTGTATATTATATTCCGTGTACGTGTACTTTTGTACATAAAAATTCATAGGGCGGCGATACCACGCACTATCTGGGTAGGTACGAGGCCCCGCTGTACGTGTGCACAGGGTGCACTGGGTGCACGGTGCGACCAGGAAAGAGCAGTATGCAACGGTTTAATCGCCCCGCGCGTCAACCGAGAACGTTCGCCGTCGTTATATCGGCTGAAAAGAGGCTCCTTTCGCCCCTACCCTCGGGACAGGAATAACGGGTAACGCGAAAAATATCGGCGAGCAGCTTAATATCGACTCCCGTGCAGGTGCCGTTCATATTTATTGAGTCGTTCAACGAATCCTCTCGGCGAATTAAATCTGATACCCTCCGGCGCCGTGTGTCATTACAGTTGGCTGTCGCTAATTGAAAGTGTCTTGCTTTGAAAGTTTAAAATCGTTCGCTCAAGTCACTGGAGGCTAAACGGACTTCTGACGTATCGCTTCCTGTAGTACGCTGCCACTTATGTCCCGCGCGATGGAGATCGATCGGCCTTTCGAACACCGCGGTCGCGTTGCAGAAAAGTTCTCCGCGCGCTACGCCTCTAACGCTTTGACTGTCAAGGTACTTTGCGTGAAAACGATACCAGGTCTTTTTTACCACTTTCACGCTGCAGAACCTAAAGAGGGATTCTATATACCACCCGCCCAGTTGTGCTAGTTAGGGTGCCGCGTTATATTTAGAATGAACCTTGCCACCCACACAAAAATTTAATACCGCCGATTCTTTACAAAGGTACGCCCCGTGCATCCAAGAACGCGTGCACGCACTTGTACATAAACACGCTGTTGTCGAAGCATCGATATTCTATTACGTGACTCAGTCGCCGTTTCTTTCTTGCGCGCGGGCCGCGGGCCTCGCTTCTTCGTATCGGCGTTACAGCTACCCCCGGGATCATCGCGATTTTATCGGCAATTTTCGTAATTGAAGGGTGGAAAGCAACCGCGCCGGTATTTGTACCGGCCGCGGGCCGAATTATGCGGGGCTCGAAAGCAATCAATCGGAGTGCTGTTCGATTGATTGTTTTCCCTTTCGCGGGAAAACGCCCGTAACCGTGCAAGTCTCGCGTGCGTCCGCCGTTTTATCGACGCGGCCGACTTTGGAGTACGCTCGCGGATCGGCTTGCCCGCGCTGGGAATTAATTGCGAAAGCTTGTCGGCCCCAGCCGATCGCGCTGGAGGGGCGTCCTTAACCGAAAAATCGGGGATCGGGCGGAGTTCATTAACGCGAGCGACTCGGAGGGGCCATTTTTCAGGAATTTTCCGCGGCACCCTCTGCGTTCCCCACATGGAGCAAAGTGGAAAGCTATCCACTCCATTCGCGGTTAAATATCAATCGTTCGCTCCCCAAAAAACGCTTTATCGCTGAGTGGTTGAATGGAAAGAAGCGCATTACGCGGTTACTATCGAGAGGAGAACGGTGGCGCCAGACGAGCAGAAAGGCGTACAAAGCGCGGAGAGTACAATTTCAAAGATTGCCGATAAAGCAACTTCGTCGATAGGAAACGAACACGGTGCAAGCAGCGATGTCCGTGGCTCGCGCGCTCTTTCTCTCAAGCTGTCCGTTTATATATAGACAACCGCAATAAAACGATATCCTTTACCTAGGCGCCGCGCATTAGGACACTCCGTACGAGCGCCAGGCGTTTCAGCCGCAAGAAAATATTCTTTGAAGCTTTCTCAATGCGCCTGTGTTACAGATTTAATTTAGTCACGCGCGGGGGCGGCGCATGGAAATTTAATTAACGTTGCTGTAATTACAAGCAGCACAATATGTGCAGTCTTTGACCTGGCCACGCTCTCATTAAGCAAGCCCCGGTTCTCGTTCGACCCATCGGGGCTACCTAAAGTTTCCTACACGCTCTCAATATATCCTCTTTCGCGAATCCTGATCGCGCGCGTCGCGTGGAGTGTCCTACGAACTCGCCTCTCTCTTGACCACCGCTTGTCGGATGCACGGATCTGTGCCGTGTCTCGTGGTGCTTCGAAAGTCCGCTGGAACCTGAAACTTTGGCCGGCTTAAGCGTTAATGCCGGGAAGTTTCCCCCATGGAAATCTGACCAGCGATGAAATACTTATCGCGCCGTAATCAACGTCTCGCGTAATGCTTATCGATCGTGGGCATCCGACAGGGTTCGGTCGGACGATTACGACCGTCCGTTCGATGTGCGCGCTCTAACTGTTCTATCCACCCACCCTGGTTATCTTCTCCACTGACCACCAGAGACTCCTCCGTCCACCCAGTTGCCCCGTTTCTTGAAAAAGAAAAGACGCGTTTCTCTAGCGTTCTGAGCCGCTTTGACTGGAATGCCACCTTTTGTCTTTGTATTGTTCTTTCAGTGCCACCTAAAATCACGCCTTTCAGTTTTGCTCGCGATTTAAACGTAGGGGACCGTACTAGCGTACAGTGCGTGGTCGTGACTGGCGATCTGCCACTGACGTTCACGTGGCTGAAAGATAACGTGCCGATAGAGACGATCAGGACGTCGCAGGATGCTCCGTCGTCGAGCCATGGCCGCGTCCAGGGCCAGGCGGGTCCTGGGGACGCGATTAAGGGGCCCAAGCGGGGCCCCAAGACCGACGGCCAGGCCGAACTGGGCCGTTCCCCGAGAAAGGCCATTACCGTCCGGCAATATGACGCTTTTACCAGCGCCCTGAGCATTAGCACGATCGCACCCGCGCACAATGGCACGTACACCTGTCGCGTGGCCAATGGCGCTGCCACCGTCGCTCATTCTGCACTCCTTCACGTCAACGGTAAACGCACACCGTTGGTGTACTTCTTCGTTCACGCTGCACGACGACAGAGCTGTCCTAACCCCGTCTTCTTCGCGACCCTTCTTCCCCTTTACGCGTGCTCTTGGCCCTTCGATCTTCTCCCTTTCCTTGCATCGATCTCGACGTATCTGCATGCCTCGATACGTCGCCGAAACGTGACGTTTATTGCACGCAACCTGACGTTTACCTGGTCACTGTATTGACACGACGCGTTCCACAGTGCCTCGGCGTATTGACTGTCTGCGCCGTCTTACAGTGCCTGGAATGCTTCTTCTCGGATAGTGCGAATAGTAGACACACAGTCGTGCCTTCGATCTCAGTAGAACAATTTGAGGAATGAAGTACCCGCGAGTAGAGTTTGAAGTCAATACGTCGGAGGTGCTGGCTGGCGCGTGGAACGTCTCGAATATCCGCGCCGCCGGTTCACCCCCTCGCGACTCGTGATGCACGTGAACGTAATAAAGACCGACTGGCGATTTTCCAGCTCGAAGGGAGTGTATGCTCGGCTTGGAAAGTAGCTGATTGATCGGTTGGTAAGGAAACACACAGCGGTGCAACGGCGGCCAGCGATCGATCAATCAGCCAGCCTCGACCAGGTGCATCGTCGCGTGATCAATTTCCCGTCCTCCGCCGCGGAAAAAGGGACAGTTTTGTTTCTGCGCGGCCGACTCAAAGGGCATTCCGCCTGCCTGGAAAATGCATGCGACGGGCGCGGGGCCGTGACCATTCTGCTGATCCTTCCACCGTGACATCTCTGTCGTCGTTCGCGAGTCGAGTTTCTTAAGCACAAGAGTACACTGAATGATCGTCGAGGATGATCTCGGACCGGACAGATCGCCACGAGCAAGTCCGAAGTCATTCGACGCGACCTGTTTCTGCTACATGCTAGTCCAATGTGCACGCCCATCAGCACGTTCGACCAGGGACCCCCGAGCCCTCGAGGACTTTACGTTTAATTTGTGAGCAGGTTTCGTTTTGCACGGCCTTTCGTTGCCCCTGCTGGAATATTCGCGATGGCAAGGACGATGCCTATCGCGGCGGAACGTGCCACGAGGCTCTTGGTCGCGGATTATTAGATTTCAATTTAGATTGTCGTCGGCCAGAATCGCGGAAACGATCCCTTGGCCCGAGAGAATGGTGTCCCGGGTCTCGACGTGCTGTGAATTTTCAATTTCTTACTTCCGATTTTGATATCCTCCATTCTCTCTCTCTCTCTCTCTCTCTCTCTCTCTCTCGCTTTCACTCACACTCACTCTCTCTCTGTCTTTGTACACTCTGTGATCCTGCACGCTGTTCTATATGCACGCCTAATTGCACGCTTCGATCAGATTTACCTATACGGGTACTCTTGATACGTATATGTATCTATATCTCTCTATATATATGTATATGTAAGATATCATCTTGCCAGTGTTTCACGTACCTACTATCGTTTGTACGAACGTCTTTCTTTTAGTGTGTATCGAACTAAGTCGGCCAAGTATGTTCGTAGATCGTATTTATCTGTGACATCGAAGCGCTTGTCGGAAATTTCGCTCGCTGAAACAAAAAATTCCACTCTCTCTCTCTCTCTCTCTCTCTCTCTCTCTCTCTCTCTCTGTCTCTCTGTCTGTCCCGTTTTTTGAAGAATACAGAACGGCGCGGTTGAAATTTTCTCTTCGTGGATGTTTCGAGCAGACCGTCGCAAAATTAAACCGAGATCCAGCGTGTCGGATTAGGATTTTTCGTTTAATTTTGCAGCGGGCACGCCGCGGGATATCGCCTGGCTCGATGTCACAGCGTGAGATCGCTTCCACCGTGAACGTTTAACGTTTCGTACTACTGGTTTTTAATCACTTGGCACAACCACCGTGTATTATGCATCGTTCAGCATTAACGTATCATTCGAGAAGTACACGTAATGTATATATTTTTTTTATCATTCATTGGATATATCACCCACCGTTTGCTCATATATTCATCTCTTATGGTAACCTTTTGCAACGTCGTACGGAATCGCTGTTTAAGCAGACACGCTCGCACGATCCAGTAGGAGTCGTGCCCCATCTCTTTTGCCCCGTCACGAATGAACCGTATCGCCTTTTGTTTCTCTATCGATATTATCTAGTTGTGTTGTATCGTACGATCACGTTATTTCACCGACTCTGGAACCGAGTTATCATTCTTATCTCACTATCACCTTTTGTAGAGCAGTTTCTTTTTCACCAGGACTATGCTATGTTTCGCTCGAGATCTGTGTAATATTCATCGTTCTCATTATACATCATCATCGTCACTGAAGTAATCTCGTTGGGACTGTAGTGAATCCGTACGCGGGACGAAACCGATGCGAGCGACCTCGACGCGGCTAGTTTATCGCGCTCGATGAGACAATTACATTTGAATCCTGGCGGTGGGCGCAGTTCTATCTCCTTGCAGCGCAACTAGAGTCAAGATCCCTCGCGTCCCTTCGTCCCAGCTAGTTTTCTCGCTCGTTACGGTTTCTAATACGCACGTCGTCTCATAGAGCCCCGGGTAAGTAACTCAACGTCAAGCAATTTGAAATACAGAAGCAAGAATCAATGTTCCACTTGAACTCTCACCTCCCAGGAAGCTTGGTTTTTATCGAGAACGCACGTTGACACCATTCGGGAGCGAACAGCGGGGGACAGGTTACAAAGTTTCGTTCGTCTAGAAACCGAGCAGCGTCTCTGGACGCCCGGTATCATCGCGCGGAGGTCGGTTTACCAGCAACTTCCCTGGCCAGCGGCCTCGTAAAGACACATTGGCCGACATTAGCAGTTACTACGGGTCATAAATGTTCATTTTCCGGGCGGCGAGTCGCGTGTATACGCCCGCGACCGAATATTTATGGCCTGGCCGCCATTTTTCACGGGCTCTGGCTTTCGCGAGGGAGAGTTGCACCTGTCCTGTGCCCGTGTCGAGAGGTCACGAAGGGAGAAGCACGAGGACGAAGGTCAAACGGCGCCCTGCTATCGAGTTTCCTTCGTCCACAGAACGAGGGACAGTCTAGCTACAGTTTTGCCCGCGCCAAGTAGCACAGACCCGCGCTAGGTCGGACAGTGGAACGGCGTGGCGTACGTACACACGTTCGCGTCCCCATTCTAGCGAAGGGCATACGGGCGCGATCGAACGACGCTGCTTAAACGGTGAAAGAGATCTCGCATTTCACGCCCCGTGACCTCCCGTTCTCGTTTCACCGATGAGACTTCGAGGAGCGCAGGGGAATCGCTGCCGCTCGCCGGAGAAAAACGTGAAACTCACGTTTCATTGTTACGGCAATACGAGCTGTATTACGGAGAACGGTGCTTCTTTTTTTTTGCAGATCGTTTTGGAGCGTTGTTGCCGCCCAGGGGAACATTAATTACGCTCCCTTCGTTCTCGGAAACGGATTAAACCCGGAGCAGTTTGTATCTCCGCGTCGTATTTCAATGTTAATTTTCAGACGTTCGTTGAAGAAGATTTATTAACTCGCCGCCGGTTCGGACGCGGGGCTGTTGATTCTGTTTCGCTGACCCTTGCCCGGGGCACCGCGTAGTCCCTCGATTTCGATGTAATTATCACAGGGCGGGCTGTTCCGTTCCGGCGTGTCTCGATTGACGGCGACCACCATTCCCCGGTTCGGTTACGTCGCGGGGCATTCCGGTTCGCTGCTGTCTGCAAGTTTTCTAAACCGAATGGCCCCGATCTTCTCGCACGATCGCTGATCAAAGCACCCACTTCGAAACTAACGAAGGTGACGCGCCGAGAAGTCTCATCGTCGAACGACGCTGTACGTTCCCCTTGGAGCGCGACTCGCCCCGTCACCCTCACCATCCTCCTGACCCCCTCAGTCTACCTATAACCACCCCTGACAAAAAAAAAAACTAGGAAACGAAATCGAGAGTGTCATCTATGGCCGAGATACGCGTATAGGAGTGCGGTTAGTGGCGGCATGCAGGTACATACCAACTATTATCACACGTCACGTTTATAGTTCCACCGCGGATCTCGCCGTTTTATTTCGAGAACGGTGTGACGGAGGGGATGAGGACACAGCTAATGTGTACCACGAGCCAGGGTGACCAGCCGTTCAACATCACGTGGTTGATGGACGAGAAACCGATTCAGGTCAGACCCGGTGACGGTGCATCGTCGTCGTCGTCGTCGTCGTCGTCGTCCACGTCCACCTCGTCGATCGTCTTCCACACGGGCAACAACATACAGATAAGCGACTATCCGCCGTTTTCCAGCATCCTGACGATAAATAACGTCAGCGCTGGGCACAGCGGGAACTACACGTGCCAGATCAGCAACGTCGCTGGCCTGGCCGAATACTCGACCAGCCTCTCCGTTGCTGGTTGGTGTCACAAACCAGCAAGAACAAAAATCGACATGGTAGCTGTAAGAGCCTGTGTACATAAGACCGTGCGCGACGATACGTACTCGTCTGCTGTCTGCGTGTGTGTGCGTGCGCGCGTGTACAGAGCGGTATGCTTGGCGTGGCCACTTGAAATAGCGCCTTCGAGTTACTTTCGCCAGAAATGAATTCTACGGGCTCGTTTTGCTGAAGTACCCGATGCGACCTTCTCATCTTTTCGTTTCTATCACCTCGTCCCCTATATTGACTGTTTTAAGAGAGTCCATACAAAAGCCATTCCTCGAGAAAGTAATTATTCGAGACAGTACTTCGAGTGATCACGACGCGCGAGCCCTCATGTATATATAATGCATATATACACGGGTGTGTATATAATACATAATACGGTATACAGAAAATCGCGTAGCCATGGGGGAAGGATTGGAGTACGGTGTAGTTTCGATAATGATCGATTCCGCGACGCGCTTCCGGTGACCCAGCTTCTTTTCAGCACCTGTTTCCCTTCCTTACCTAAGCACGGGGGGCCCATCCTCTTGGATCTTTCGCGATCCTTCAGCGGTGACGTTCCTCGAGTGGATTAAGTTCGACGGAGCGGTGTACTTAGAATCTGTCCGGGTATCCTATAGAAAATCGCTCTGTGACGCTCGCGGGCGACTATCGTCCAGTAGAGCATTTCGAGGAAACTTTCTCGTCGATAGAGAAACTTTTTCAAGTTCGACTGGCGCTCGCTGACGCGAAACTTGGGAGCCCGGCGACTCGTCCGCCTCCCTGACGAATTAATGTGGAGGAATGGTAGCGGAGTAGGTCGCTGATTCGCGGTGCATTCTCGTTTCCATTAATCAGCGTCTTTCTAACGACACGTCGAGGGAGTCCGCGATACCCTGAACACTTCCGAGTCCAAACAATCCCCCGCGTTATTGCTGCTCAAATACTCGAGTGCATCCAAAATCAGGTCCCAAGCAGATGCCTGTACCTACAAACCAACTTCCGTTGCAGATGTTCAACGATATTCTTGCGCTACTCGGATCGCAATTACAGTTTTCCAACTACAGCTCTTCCCGCGCATGCATCGAGGCTTGCACTCTCTCCCCCGAGTTAAGCGTGGAACGATGAACAGGTTTTTCCAACGAGCACATTCCCGGGCTCGAATGCTCATTTCCTCCGAACGGCTACGGTCTCCCTCTGTTCCTCGTTGGAAGGGCTCTACGAGCCTGCTCCTCCTCTGGCGGGGGGTGGAAGTTTCCCCGACGGTCGGGATCGGGGCTCCCGCGAGGGCATAATACTGCGAGCGCAGGGAAATTAGTTTCGAGTTTCGAGGTGGCGCGGTAATGCGACTTTTCAAGAAGTTCCCGAGCCGTCCGACGATTCCGAAAGTCGCCCGGCGACATCCTCGGACCGCCATCGAATCTAAATCACTTGCAATCTTGGCGTGAATTGGGGGACCGGCCTGCCGAGTCGTTCGAAAGTCTCGACAACAGGAAGCTCGTTGAAAGCGGAGTTGCAGCGGGTCGTTTCAGCCATCCTGGCAATTAAATTATGGACTATTTACGCGTAATGCTCCTGGAGGAGCGGCGTAGCAATAAATAATGATTGCGAGTGGATGGCGTGCATCGCGGAGAATAGAAGGGGAGACTGTGCCGCGTTGATCTTCGTTACCCGAAGACGACTTCTTATGATAACGATAGAACCCATTACGCTTGATTCTCTTCCCCCCCTGTGGATGAATCCGGGAGAGCAGCCAGAGGAGGAAACGAGAAAAAGCCCGTGGGGAGGCGGACCGCGCAGGGCGCTCTCGGTGCTCCAAGCAACGCGGGGCAAATGTCGGGTGTATTAGGATCGTGACACGTCCTCGGGTTTCGCGGTATAATGTTCTACCCGCCATTCATATTCACTAGGATCTGGCTTACCGCGGGTCAGCGGCCCGTAAAAACTGCACCGTAAATTCGTGTTATACGCATTTAGAGCTGGCGAATCGACGCGAATCCGTGAAGCGTAGAGCGCGTACGTCGTGATTTCGATATCGTTCTTTTTTCTTCTTTTTATTTTTTTTGATCGACGACTGTCGACCGTTCCCCGTGCACTGAAATAACGCCCGGGGAACGTTTTGTCCCGCTAACGAACTATTTTCACAGTCCCTCCCGTCCAATCTGCCCTCGAAAATACGATCCATGAACGGAACAATGCCACGTAGGCGGCTCATTAGCCGCGAAATAATTTCGCGAACGGTCGAAACTACGAATTCACAACTCGCGTGTTCCACGGCTCTGTGAAATAAAGCGGCACAGAATGGAGGCTCGATATTACTCGGCTCCGAAGATCAAGTCAGTGGAACTAGCAAAATTCAGTCACATCTAGTATCATCGTGCAGAGTGAACCCATTCGAGTTCGGGAAATACGCGGATAGCCTCTCGAAACAGGGGTCAATCGATCGGAAAATGGGGTGGACGATTTCCGCCGATCAGCAGAACGTCCGAAACGATAACGGCAACAATGGCCCTGGCGGTGAGAACGATAACGGGCAAGAAGCTTGCAGAGCATCGCGCGGACGATAAGAAACACCTGACTTCCCATTTGTTTGCCATTATTATAGCGGGGCAGCCGGCTCTGCCTCGTCGTTGCAGTATATTCGGAGTGTCCTGGAATCGGGCAACGTCCCCAGCCACCTGGAACATCGGGGGAACGGGCAGCTGAAACGGAAACGGGCAGCGGTGCCCGGATAAACGCGCACGCGACCAACCACGCATTACCCGTTATCGGATACGTGTGCCCTAATGTCTATAAAACGACGCGCACCGCTCGTCATTCGAAAGCCATTTCAAGATGGAAGCGTCGCCTGGAAAAGGGAGTGGAAATATTTCGCCTCCCTGGAGGACCGTGGGGATAAAGTAGTCTATTGAAGGAGGTTCACTTAATCTATTTGCTGAACGTTGCTGAAAGGCTTATGAAAAGTCCCGCCTGATAGAATAGAATCTTCGTTCTTCGAACCATCGTTACCACAGTTCACAATAGTCTATTAGATTAAGTAGTATCGCTTTCCTAACGCGTTTCCTCCAAGCTAGGAAACTTTATCTATCTCAAATGGAACACAGACTCCACCAAAAGGTCTGCGCGCGTTCCACGAGCTCGGTTAATCTCGACCGAGCGTTTAGACGCTTCTTGAAAGTTGGACGTTTAAAAACAGTTGCTCGAACCCATCGCGCTCCTCCAAACTTCCGCCACCTCCATCGCGCCCGTAAATAATTAAGCGTCAAGTTTCCCCGTATAGCTTCGCAAGTCGAGCGATTCCGCTTCAAAGTTCCAGGCCTCGACAATACGCGGCCCGAATACGAATCGGCTTCTCCCCGGAGCCCTTCGCGCGAAAACACTGCAGCCGAACCGTGAAACGGCTCTGCGAGAACTCCCAGTCTCCTTTCCCCGCACTTGGGCCCTTGCCGTGTTCATCAGCGGGCCGCGGTCGCGTTACGCAACAGGTTTACGATCGTTGGCGACGCGCCTTTTATCGGGAATTTCGTGTTTGCTCGTGGCGCGTCGAAGCCCCTTTTGTCGTCGACGTCTTTCATCGGGAAGAATGGACGGCAAACAGCGGGGAACAGCAATATCGCACACGCTGCGAAAATGTTGTTCCCCGGACTCGAGGACCGTCGTTCCCGTTGCAATTTCGCGGAGGAACGCGCGAAAAAGCACCGGGAGCTTGGAACAATCATTCCAGCAGCATTGCTCCAGCCACCCAAGTGATCCTAACTATTCCAGTCATCCGGGGTCTGCGGAAGACTCGATGCCAGGTAGCCAAATTCAGGTTACCGGGTCTGCGGTGGACCGTTTCTCTCGGATGCCGGGAGAGCCGCGCTGCTATTCCACCGGATCGCGTAGGAGCTGGATAGTCGAACGGGGAAGCGTACCTTTCCAAGCGATCCAGTCTTCGAGGGGCGTTGAATTTTTCAGAATGACGCGACCGAGACGAACTCGGTTCGAACTCGTTTGTTACACGACACCGCTACTCCAATCCTCTTCAGGGCGGCAGCACTTTCGCGTGGAGGCAATTAACGGCTGTGGGAAAGGGACAAGACACGACCCGATAGGCCGTAGCACACAACCGAAAGTCCATGGGTACTCTATCACGTGCGACTCACAATGAGGCGAACAAGTTTCGTTTCTAGGGAGGCAAAGGCCGCACAGCGCGTGATCCACTTTCGTTGATTTTTCCGAATGCATGCTAAGAACTGAATTCGAGGACACGTTTCTTTCGTTCGTGGTAATTAGACCGAAAGCGAGCACTGCCTTTCTCTGCCGATCGACGAATTAAGATCATCGCCGTGTCGAGCACGTCGAAGAGCTCTCGGTAAGGCATAAACGAAGGGAAGAATAGGAAGGACGCTAGTGTTCCTTCATTGTTGTTTACCTTTAATTTACGTTTCTCTGTTCATTGTTACTTACTGTACATCATCACGATCATCAGCATTTTGCCAATTGAGAAAGTTCGACGTAGATCCCGAGAGTCCAGCGTCAGCTGACTTCTTCTTTTTTTTTTTTTTTTGGTTTTCGATTAGAGACTAGATGATATCTGTTCTTGTATTCCGTTCGAATCTTGCGTTAATTTTCGTTGGTTTAGGTTTTTTGTTCGTTGTCACGCGTTCATATTAGTTAGAGTATCATCCACTCTTCTATGATTGTTTCTCTGTAGCGGTTTCGTGTACCGAGAGATACTAATTGTGCTCGTGCAATGCAACAAATATGTCTGTGACAGATGTAAAGCATGCGTTCGCGTAGTTAACGTTTCTGGTTCGTGCGTATCTCGTGCAGTTTATTTTTAATTTGTAATACAAATTATTTTATCTTCTTCCTTTGGTTCCATTTTCAGTCTATTATACATGCGAAGCAACTTGGAATGACGATGGAAGAATGTTGAAAGTAATATTTACATTTTGCTGTGTGCCTCGAGTTTCTGCGTGTTTTCTCTTCGTAATGATTCTACCACTAACGTTTTTTGAGATAGGTTTGCGTTGTTCGTACGTTGTTATTCGAATTACTACCTTTCAGATCATTACTATATTTAACTATTTCACATCTTTTTTACTTGGAATGATGCCTGCCGTGTTTCCTATATTCTTTGAACAACGATCTCTTGCATGCGACACGTTACTCCCAACCACCGTATACTTTATCCGATACAATTTTTCTGATCAATACTGCTCCCCTTATTTGACAAGCACGATCGATCAGTTCCCTTTGTTTCTCATCGTCGTGGTTATATTTTCCATTACGTCTGTCACTTTAACGCTCCTTTTAACGGACACAGGTTTGGTTACTCCGTTTACGACTACGTTACCGCCCGCAACTGAGCACGTCATTCTTCCCCGCCGGGAACGCACGATCCTTCCTTTCTCTTTTGTAACAGGTCCCCCTCATTCTTACGTTCATTTAATTTGCTGCTCGAAATTCTCCTGGTAATTAGTTCCTTTTTTCATCGAGACTAACAGACAAGTAAGCGTTTCCATCCCTTCGATACGACATCGTCAATTCAAGTAAAGTCCATGCCCACACAGAGACAGACACCGTGTATCGGTCTTTGTTGACACACGCACAGACACACACAGACACGTTGTTGTTTACACACCTAGCGATGCGTAAGTATGCAGTACATCGAACCCGTTGGAGATGCATGCGTTTCACAACACGAATACGTAATCTATATACAACAGCAACACGCGACAGTAAAAACAGTAGTGGATCGAGAGAGCCCAGCTCTGGTTCGGATCCTCGTCGTTCGATATTCCGCCTCTGACGGCCGCCGTTCAGGGGAACAATGGCTAATTAGTCCGACAAGAAATGATCTTTCGCGTCAGTCGGCGTCCAACGATGAAGGGGGCGCATTGATTGATCTTCGTGGCGCGTGCTCGTCATCAACGTCAAACATTTCGTACTTCACCTCTGGGGGGAGAACAATCCTATATCTCTCTTAAAGGCGGCTCTGTCATTCGGTATATTTAGGACAGCGCACTCTGACACGCTTCTTTACGTTGCTCCCGAAACTGCGACGTTACCGACGTGACGGGGCGTAATTCGTGGTGCAGCCGGAAACGGGGTCGAACCTCGTGGGAATATCAATAAAAAATGTGTTGTGAAATTTTTCCGCAGGAGGCCCTCTTTTCGAGGAAATCGTTTCGAAAGTTCTGTTGGAACTGAGCGGGACTTGGTGCACGTGTCTAACTATTACTCGGATATTTCAACTCGCAGGCTCGCCTTTGTAAGCTTTGACTCTGCTATGGTTCAGGTAATACAATAGAATTCTTCGGATTAGGTACATAATAGTCGATTATTCCAACCGTAAGCTCTCAGCTCTTTCAAACACTAGCCTCCAAGTAGTAATACCCAGTAATAGTCAGACATCCCACCTGAATCTTGCAAATCGATTTCCTCCGGAACAAAACCTCGTACAAGAAAACTGTATCCTACATTTCCGCTTCATGTTTACCCGAACTATCAACCCCCGTCGCCACAAATTACGTTCCATCCCGTACAGCGCCAAATAACCACCCCATACAATCTCCCCAACAAATCCCATTCCCATCCTCATTCTTTCCTATTGACACGCCTAATGGAGAGTCAAATCTGTCCCAGAAGGATCCACCCGTCGACAGACCTGCCTTTCAGCTCAATTTAACCCCCAGAAACGAAGGTTCGAATTCTACCCGTGTCTCGCGCAAAAACTCCCAGATGTTTCGTGCCGCGGAACGAGGTATTGTCGACGTGGAACGAAAAGCGTCCTAGGTAGATCTCGATCACGGTCGAAGCAGTGCGGCGAAACAGGCGGACAAAGGGCGCGCGAGTGCCGTAATTGACGGCGGGATTCGTGTCCCTGGGCACAGAGGAGCGGATCGTCGCGACGACGAGGATCTGGCCAGGATCGGGCACCGGATGAAACGCTCGTCCGAGGCGCGAGCCGGCGAGCTGGAAGATCTTAAGCCAATTGGATCGTATTTTTAGTGCCCCCGCGGTGGACGGTGGAACCTATCGACCAGAACGCCGTTGTGGGTCACGGCGTCTCCATCGCCTGTCAGGCTGAAGGATTCCCCATTCCGACCGTGACTTGGAAGCAATCGATCGGTAAGTCACGATTCCTCGTAGCCAGCCTCCCTCTGCGACAGAACTTCCTCTGGCCGTTACCTGAAAAACGCCTCCCATTTCGCCGTCTGGGTCGCGAAACGCGACAGCCATCCGCTGCTCGACTTCGTGTGGAGACTCGCAATTAGTCTTTGTACGACTCTTTCTGTTCCTTCGGTGTTTAGGTGCCCTTTCCAAGCTCCCACGGTTCTCCCATGAATTTCTATTTGTTGGACTGTTTAGATATTTATCTCGTATCAAATATCTGCATTCTCTGTAGACTCGCGCTTATTATTTTTGACTTACGGTTTCCTCTTCCGCGGCAAAGCCGCCTACCTCGCGAAGTCCCCTCTGTATAAAGGAATTCACGACGTTCTGTCAGATGACAGGCGAAAGATCTGTCGTCTTTTGAAGCGGGTTTCTATTCCCCAGATCGCAGCTTGATGCCGTTTAATAAGTAGGCTTCAAAGCGGAAGCATTGAAGCATTGATTCCTCGCTCTTTTTGAGGAAGGCCCGAGTTAATATTAGTTAGTCATTATTGGTTTGCGTAAGCAATTTCAAAAGGTAGTTTCTTCCCAGGCGAGCTTTATTCAGAAACGTGAAAGCCTCTGCATCTTATTCATTCAGAAATTATGTTTGTCCCTTTTAAGAAGAATCAGTAGTTTTCGCAATCATAACTGAACTTCAAAATTCAAAGTCTCGGAGCGCATGCTTCGGGTACTTTCTCGACACTGGACTCTTAATGGCCGAAGCGTGTTTCGAGGAACACTTTATTTGGATTCATCAATTCTTCCTAGCGCCGTCGCCACGGATACAAACGTCGCAGAATCGCGAAGACATACAAGAGAAAGCAACAGTACCTATCGAGAAAGAAATTTAAAATTCTATTCGTTGGATTCGATTCTGGCTGGGGGTTGAATAGATCGAATATGTATAAGCGTTAATACTCGACGGGGGATTATCCTTGCAGCACCGGAATTCGAAACATCTGTTTGCCGATTGGAAGTGATTACGAGATATCAGTGACTCCGGGAAAGGACCATGAAATCGTTCACCGCGGATCATTGTTTCACCCGTCCCCTTCTGCTCGACGAGTCCAATAACTTTGGATCAGTTCTGTGTCGATCCCGGCGCTCGTAGTTTTCATTAAGTTACACCTACTGGGCGCATTTAACCCAGGAATGAAGCAAGGGAGGGATCCGTCAGAAATTTCGCTGATCGGACATTTTCAGCAGTCTGATTCAGCCTGCAATAAACCCCTCTCTGGGTGAAGCGCCTGGTGTAATTAGTTTCATCGGTCCGTTGATCGCGAACATTATATTGCGTCGCTCGTGAACGGAATTCTTCCCTCATTTTCTCCGATCGTGGCTCGTTTCCTTCGAACGAGGACAATTATTCCGATGTATTGGTCGATGGTATGTTCCCAGAATTTCGTTATTTGAGAAAGAGACCTCCGTGTCCACTAATGTAGAATAAATAATAGAGAAATTGAGAATTATTGGACCAAGGAACATATTCGCAGTGGAGACCCAGCCTTTTACATCCCAAGCTTGGTGCTCCAAAATGGCTATCGCTGACGGTACCTGTATCCTGACTTGCGTTAATAACCGAACCGTAGACGTATGAGTGAAATTGTAACGGGTGGCTTTCGACGAGTAATGGTCGCCCCTTGGAACAATCAGGTGAGACACCAGGCGACTACAGAGAACTGGGCTACAGCGGCACGGAGGGCGCAGGGGTTGCCGGGAACGGGTCCTTGGTGATTCCACGGGTGTCCCGGGATCATGCTGGGTTCTATCTGTGCCAGGCGAGCAACGGTATCGGGCCTGGCCTCAGCAAGCTCATTCGACTAACGGTTCACGGTAAAATATTCACTCAACACGGGGGTTACTGCCGGCTGCAAGCATGTCGGCCTGCAAGCTCGCGAACTTGGGATTCTGACCACGATTGGCTCGTCAGGAATTCTTCGTTTCCTGACCGAATTTCTGTTCGCCAGCTTAGGCTGTTAGGTCGATGGAAACGCCTGTAGAAAGTGTAGCTACAATTTCTTACTGCTGGTTCCATTAAATTTCTAAACTATTCATCGATTTTCAAAGACATCAATAGCTGTATTTGGGAAATTCCAACCCTCGGGACGGGATCACCCCGAGCTCATGGATACTTTTCGTGATTAGTGAAGGACCTAGCATGGTTTAAATACTACAGGGAATACCCAGGGAATACTCGCCTCTCAGTCTCTTAAAGGGTTGATACTTTCCCAGTCTTCTATTAAACTGGACAGTTGCTATGACAAAGTACTTGAGCTGGAATTAAGATACTGCCGGGCGTTTCCCCGACCAGAAACAAAGCGACGGAAATTAATGCCCGAATGGTGTAACAGCGGGCCCCCAGGTATCGGTGAAAACGCGGCAGGAGTCTGTGCGACGAGGAGAGAGCGTGACGCTGCGCTGCGAGGCCGAAGGAGACGCTCCTCTTGATCTGAGCTGGCGTGCGCGTGACAGCAGAGTCGATCCCAACTACGATGTTAGGTTTGTATCGAAATTAATCAAGCCCCTTCCCTTCTGGTCTCCCGAGCTTATGCCGGCGGTACGGACGATCGATGGGACTGACACCTCGATCTCCTATCGAGCACCGAAGGTACATGTTAATTACGGCGGGAGTCGCTCGAGACAGACTAGTCGGGTAACACATCGCGCTCTCGAGTATCAGAAGTAGTTTCGATAATCGAGAGGGTAGGCTTGCAATAGAATTGTTAAGCCATCCACTTCGAGAGAAGGTTACAGTGATAGTCTAACAACCTGTTAACTGTGCCAGACGAGCGAAGTCTTGAAAGTGAATCAATTACCAAAAACGTGTGACTCGAATGGTCTATCCCCAGCAATTCCCCCCCCCCCCCCACACACACCCCTCGATCACCCACCACAAAGTAATATACATACATACATGCCTGAACGTCACAGTTTCCCCCAAACATTTTCCTGGCAAGCATCAACCTGCGCGCCCCTTCATTACGAAATTACAACGTTCATCCCCGGCTGCGTTGCTAACTTCCGCTCGCGCAAAATTACTGGAGTATCGCGCGGGCGGCGTTCATCAATAATTCCTCGCGTAGCCTCGTCAAATATCTATCAAATCCCGCGGATCCGCCGCGTTGTTCGCGCGCCATGGATCGAAAAACAGCAGAGAATCCAGGACCTCCATCCATCACGTTCCCACGCCGCCGTTCCCTGTCCGCCGTGGCGCGGTATCGATCACGGTCACGGCCCTTCTTCGATGCATCAGGTACACGATAGACAGCACGAAGTCGTCTGGACGCGTCATCTCCGAGCTGCGTATCATCCAGGCGAATCACATCGATCGCGGGGACTACGTTTGCGTCGCGACCAACGCCTACGGCCACGCCAGGGCGACGATCCACTTGCTGGTGCAGGAGCCGCCGAACTTCCCGCGGAACGTGCACGTGGCCGAGCAGGGCAGCAGGTCGCTGCTGTTGGCCTGGTCGTCGCCGTCCAGCGAGCAGGACCCGGCTCACGCCAGCTCGCCCATCACCAGCTACATCGTGCAGTACAAGGAGGCGCAGGGTACGTTCCCCAGACTCGCCTTCCCGCCAAGTATACACCACCGCCGCGATATGTCAGGTTAACGGGCGCGATTATCGAGCGACGAGCGCGGCTGTCCATCAGCCGTCACCCGGGACCCGTGGCAGCCTCCAAAACTTCTGGGACCCCTTGTTTTTTGACCGCGGTTCGATCGCGACATTGCTCGGCGGCGTCGATATTTCAACGCGATCCGTGGTTCCACGACACGATCCAGCGGCCCGGTTCGGTAAACGCGATGGAAATGAGCTGCAACCGTTGCCAGGCTCCCGGGAAGCCTTCTGCGACGCTGGCCCCCCTGCCTCGAGACAGAGAGGCGTGTCTCGGGAGCGTGTATCGCGCTGTGACTCCGATTGATCGTGGTCAGATACGCGTACCCTGCACGCCGAGCTTCCATGGTGTTGCCACGGATCGTAGACCCGTATGTGAGCCTCGTTTCGGGATTTGGAAACGGGGTTCGGAATTTCGACCCGTTAAACATGGACTGCGTAGAGAACGTTAGATTCATTTTCACTAGACACGCATTATTCATAGTGCATTCCAGTTGGCATTCCTCAGTACGTTCGCACCATCACGCCTGGATTTTAAGCAAATGGTGAACTGTCCAAGGGGCATTTTGGAAGAAGGGCGAATAGTGTTGCCGTGCCGGGTGTGTTCCAAGTCGAATGTACCTACTCTTTGAGTTATCGAATCATAATATGTGAGGTACCTAGCATCGCAATAATCCGGTATCCCTGTAAACTAAGCTACCGATGCTTCGGTGCCTCGGTACTTAAATGCCCCATTTATTCAATACTCCAACACTTTAGCATCCGTCGGTCTTGATATACAGGACATCCAGCACTCCAACCCTCAACTACCCCGATACTTTCAATATTGGATATCGAGTTCCACTAACCCAGTACCTTAGCACCCAGCCAAAGTCCAATGCCCCAAAATTCTCCGCATGAGGGTATTTCTCGGCCATACTGGCTCGGTCGTGCAAGCTAGAGATCCATAGCCACTAAACACGTCCCAGTGAAGTCTCAAGATACACGGCAGCATTAATCCCAGGAGCATTCGCAAACGCGAGCCAGCAATTACACGGGTAGTCTCTCTCTCTCTCTCTCTGCCAAGGCGTTAGTTCATTTTAATGCTGCGGTGCGCGACAGTAGGTAACTAGCAGAAACTTCCATGAGCAAACGGCGCGCTTCGTGTTCTTTTGAGGTCCATCCGCTTGCTCCTCGCTCGTTTCACGCAGCTTCTGTCGTCTACGTGACCCGTCACGGCACGAAAGCTGATACGCTGAAGGAAATAGATATGCCAGCTTTCCCGGATTACAGTCAGCTCTAGCCTAACCTCGGCAACGCTACACCGGAAGCAGAAATCTTGCTCGTATTGCCCAGCGTTTCTCAAACCCGTGCCCAGCGTACCTTCGGGCATCTCCGAGGCTCTAGGAGCCAGAAGAGAGTTCTGGAACGCGTTGAGAATCGCAACGAGGTCGAGATTAATCGGAAGAAGAAAAAAAACGAATTATGAGGGATCGCAGGGGAGTATACTTCTCGGAGTCGCTATAGATAACCTGGGATAGGTGATTTATCGCTTTGACATCCGCGCAAGGAGGAAGACTCTCCGGGAGCTGCTTTGGAATTCAAATTGCGACCTGTTCCATCGCGAGGACGTTATCCATCTCGGCGCCGAGGAGTCCCCTGGTGTCCCTTTTGACTCGTTCCTAATCATTTCTGAAGGAAACGTTCCTGATATCGTGCCACCAAGGTATCGCGGTTCTTAAAAAATGAAATAGGTACCCCTTCCTTCTTCTCGCGCATTCTTCCGTGACACCCTCGTCTCGAGACTTCATAAGATACACGAGAGATACGTCCACGACATTCTTCTCCCTCTCCTAAAATTACGAGTGCTTCTTAATCTGTACCAGGGCATGGTGCAGCAGTATTGCCAGGTGTCCAAGATATTTGAGAAGCGCTGGGCTCTTGCGTGACCGAGCAGGCCTGCCTCCGAATCGATCCCTGCCTCTCGCGGCGAAAAAGTTCTTATAGATTTTTGGATATTTAGGGCAATATCGCCGAGTGGAAAATCCAGCCATTCCGTACAGTTTGGAGGGAGAGGCCTAGATTCGGCCTGCTACGGCCCTTCCATATTTCACTATTTCACCGAAGCAAAATCACCGATTTCCGTTGGACGTTACGCTTACTGCGAGGATTTCTCAGAGCGATGGAAAAGAATACTCACCCTTCCTGCTTTAATCCCATTTGCCGGTGAAAAGGATTGCTCCGCGGAGTATCGCGGCGGTTCTTTGTTTAGGCGAACCTCCCCCCATATTTTAATTACTCCCCGTTCCGAGTATAATTACCGTTCCATCGTCACCAGCTCGTTGGAAGGAGTTTGATTCGTAACATCTCCGACGGCCGAGGGGGCCTGCGTTAAGACTCCATTATTGGACTGTCAGGCTCGATCTCCAGTTTAATCAATACTCCACTGCGGAGGCAATCGAGGGGAATGAAATTATAGCGCAATATGGCAAACAATATATAATCAATCCAGCCGACAATCGCGCAACGGGGGAGCAGTCATTGTTTTTCCACAACTCGGATTCGTCGCTGATTGCTGGGCGTCCTATCGCCCGTTCTTTGGCCACGAAGCATTCGCGTATCGACCACCCGCGGTCGATAGAAAAATAATAAATAATCCCTCGGCGGCGGAGTCGATTCGTGGCCCTCTGCTTTTACATTTTAATGGAAAAATTAATTTTCCTTCCTCCTCCTCTGGTGCTCGGAGCGACAGTGGTGTCTCCTCCTTCGACGGTCTTCCTATCTGCATACCGAGCCGGCGAAAGTTTTTCAATTTTCGCGAAAGCTGCCTGGGCGAATCAAAAACGTGTTGTTGGAGGCTGGCGCGGCGGATAGACCCGGGGTGGGAACCGTTCTCATTATGTTCGACGATATTTAATTACCGCCGCCGTCGAATGACCCGTTTCTTCGCCACGTCGCAGCCTCCGACCGCCATCGGAGGAGGGTAGGTTATATCGAGCGGCTGGAGGGTTGGGTCACTTTTCATGAAAGCGTCGAACGGACCGGCAAGGAAGTCGAAGTTTGCCACGAAGTCGACGACGCGCTTCTTCGCCTGTTCTCCCCTCTATTTTCCCCAGCTGGAAAGTTCGCTTTGAAAGGGACGCTCGCGCGTTCCCGCGCCCTCCGACCCGGGTTCCGGTCCCTCGTTAACTTCGGGTGTCCTCATTTACGCCTAATCGACTCGCATCGCCCGGCCGGCGCTAAATTATCGAACTTAACACATGGAGGCCCAACAGGGCGTGGTGGTGCTAACGTGCGTGAAACACGTTTTCAGGGCAAGCACCGAGTCGAGAATTTTTCTTGTCACCTCTGTCCGATTTCTGTTGCTAGCGTCACGCTCGATGAAGGATCTTTTCCGGAGAGACAGTTTCGATGCCCTTAACGTATTCTTGAATTTTTCAATCTCGAAAGTCTCATCTGAAGCGGACCGACGTCGAACGTGCGCGAGGTTTCCCCTTTGAACGGAATTCACCGTGAGATTAAGTCGCGACGATAGTTGCGGCGAACGGGATCGCTCGACGCGAGTTCTACATTGCTATGAACGGGCATTAGGGGGGAGGTAACAGAAACCTCCATGGCCGGCGAGTTTTCACTCAATCAGAGCTGAGCATACTTGATTAAACTCGGGGCGCTTTCGTAGCGTAGCTTCGAGCTTCGATGCCCCCCAAGTCGGAGTCCACCCTCCCTCAACGAACTTTGCCCTTTCTTCGAGCGATCGTGCTCCCGTTAGAGCGGGGATTTCGAGCAATCCTGTTTTTCGTCGACTACGGTCGTTGGCTCGGGCACTCGATTTTTCGACAAGCCCGAGTTGGATTGCTGCTACACTGCCAGGCTACGATAACGACCAACTACTACTTTCACCTAAGTTTATCACTTCTAAACCCCCTAAACACTTCGTTCGAAACAAGGAATCGTTTGAGGGTGAAATTGTGCGGGCCTATTGAGTCAATCGACAGGCAGAAAGTAACGCTCCCAGTTACAGATTAGATATCCTTTATTCACCAACTTCGGAATTACAATTCAATTGCATAGACGTGAAATTTATGCGATACTTCGCGATCCACAACCTCGCCGAGGTAGCAGTAACCGTTTCCGTGCAAAAGCGAAAAGTCGAGCCACCCGTTGTGACATGCGAGAACAGCGCCTCGTAAATCCGTCGACTACCCTACCGACCAGCGATGCGCACAACCCTCCTCTAAGCGTTGTCGTTGCCTTTTGCTGGAAAGACGTGTGGCATGAGCACAACACGCAGAAGATGGTGGCGGGGGACAACACGGTCGCCCTGATATCACCCCTAAAACCGGCGACTTCCTACCACTTTCGGGTGCTTGCGGAAAATCACCTTGGAACATCAGCGCCAAGCGACATCCTTCATGTCAGTATCAAACATATCAGCATGCCTGAAAGAAACGACAAGTCTTGTCATTTGTATCACGTTGTACTCATCGTTTAACTACCCACCACCGATCGCGGCACTCCGTCTCTCACTCACGTTTTCTTTCCTCCCCCTTGGCCCTCCCGTTCGTCCACGACCACTGCGACTAACAGGCCCAAACGGACGGCGAAATCCCTGGCGGACCGCCGAGGCACGTTATCGCCGAGCCCTTAGGACCGCAGCAAGTGAAGGTCACCTGGCAACCGCCGGATCGATCCCTCTGGAACGGGGAACTTCTCGGATACACCATCAGCTACGCCAATCTCGGGTATCGTTATCCGCTTACGGCTGTTTAGAATAGTTTCTAGCACACCTCGGGATGATCGTAGAATTCACCGTGGGAGCTGATCCCGTCGAGGGGGCTCGGATCTACGCCGATCAGCGCGGCGATTCTTGACAATGCGCCAGCCGGTCGACGATCGGTTCGCGTTTCCGTTCGCGCGAAAACCCACGGATAATCGACGCGGTTTGTTCACTAATTCCCGGAACCGATATTTCACGAATGGTCACTCATCTTTTTGCGTCGCGGTGTGTACAGTTTCATGTCGATGGAATCGACGGGGGAAGTTTCATGTTCGACGCAAGGGACCCGTCGCGACGATTTTAAATTAGTTTCTTCGTTAACTTTCGACGCGTCTGCCATGGGAGGCAATGGGATTCTTCGGAATCTTGGATTCCTGCGATTCCGAGCTCTGTTTTGATCCAGCTTCTCGATTATAATTGGCGAAGAGTCACGGATACGCGCGGAGGTTCGTGGCTGTAGGGTCGACCGAGACGCGAAGTTTTGAGGGCGTTCTCGTCGACGGGAACGGAGAATTTCATATCGATGATGGAGAGGGAGGGAGGGGCACGGGTGTCTGGGAAAGTTCGGGGAATCGGAAGATCGTTTTTCGCTCCAGTTTCACCGGGATGACTTTAAGTATCGCCGAGTTCCGCGCGTTCTTTCTCGCGCTTTATCTTTCCGCCTCGAGGAGCATCGACCGTGGCTTTATTTCAGAGGGAATGATCAGTCCGGGAACATCACCAGAGTGGGGATCACGGGGAACGGGGACGGTTCGTACGATTACAGGCTAACCGGCCTCCGGAAGTACACACAGTACAGCGTGGTAGTGAAGGCGTTCAATAATAAAGGCGACGGCCCAGGATCTGACCCCGTCACTGTCCAGACCCTCGAAGATGGTGAGCGTACTTTACCTACCATTTTGCACGCTGTCCTCTCTCATATAAACGTCGTTCCACCGAACAGAGTGTTCCGAGTATAAATATGTGCAAGTTGGAGTACCTCGAGGTATACTTCATAAGACAAGGATCGTTAACTCGCTATGGTCTTCCTCTAAATAACCTGTTGTTCCAACTCGCCTCGGCGTGCATTATCACGATGAGGTTAAAGCGCGTAGCGTTCCATTTAAGACAATTAACTCTTCCGCGCACTTCCATGTTCATCCACGTAATTACTTTCATCATATAGGATGTCTCCCTTGATACCAGAAACCTTTGCCTGACTTTTAGTCCGCGTTCCCTCAAGTACCGGGAATATTTTGCAGAAACAAAGTTGTTGCTTCAGCTTGCATATATAGAAAAAAAAAATATATAAAACTTTCTCGCAACAAATTCATTTCGACGTTTGCTTCTGTATTAAAGTGATTCATATCCTGTTATGAAATATCATGCCCCACGATTGTATTTAAAGTGAATTATTTAAAGTGAAAAAGCACCATCGAAATTGTAGTAAAAGAAAATAATTATTTTTTAGTTCTAGTGCATTAGAATTTAGTTTTCTATGCATTTTTAATAAAATCGTTTAACATAAATTTTTTTTATATATTTTTTTATTTTCTAGTTTTTAGTGTTTGTGGATTTATATTTCACAGCTCAGACTTCTTTACAAATATCTTTTATTGCTGTATACAGTTTAACAGTTTGCTTAAACGCTATAGTGTTAAAGTCACTAATAAATCATTCTTTTCTTGTACTACAATTTCGATGGTGATATAGGTACTACGAACGCGTGCAAAGTTTTTGTTTTACTATTCGTACATACGTGACTCCCAATCGCAGCGGCTTTTTGTCGTTCTCGTAAAGAACGCGAGTGGCCGATTTCAAGTCGTTTGGATTTGTGGTTATGTGTTATATTTATTGATGACTGGGTAATTTCTTCACACCCTCGGGGTTATTTTTTTTTTCAAATATTGCATTGTCATCCAAACTACGCACGCCTGCAAAGTTTCAAGACAATTGGATAGTTGGAAGTTGGTTAAATTAAACATACAAACAAACGAACAGAGGATCGAAGCTGAATAAAATCGTTTAAAAAGTAACGAGGGCGTCGAAATGCAATGGCACTTTCAATTATTTCTGAATATCTATTGTCCCGATTCTATCGATCTCTTTCATGTCTCCTTTGATCCCTCGTAAACAGTGATCTTTCCTAAAAAATATTTCTGCCAAGAGACTTTTCGCGGCGCCATGTTACCCAGATCGCGAAAGAGAGTGCATTTGCACGGCGCTCCTCTCGACGACGCCGGAAATGCCTCCCGACCGCGTTCCATTTTCCATCCTGTTCCGTTCGCCACGTAGAATCGTAGACAGCCAGCCGCGATCCATCGAACGAGCTTCCTCGGAAGAGGCCTCTCTCCCGCGCTGGAGAAAGTGGATCCCTTTGTGGATCGTGGCGTTTTTCCACGTCGCGATGCGCGCTTGTGATACTTGACCAAGTCGGGGGAGAAAGCGTCTCAATTCGAGGCTAGAACTCTCTGTCTGGGCTGTCGACAGCTTCTCGATGGCTACTCCAAAAGAATTTCGTTGCTCCATTTTCAAAGGATCTTAACATTCTGTGCAACAGCTCTACGAGCCGGAGTCGTCGTCGTCTATAAAATAACTGTGCAGCAGGAGATCTAGGGCGCTGGTACAGTCACTTTAATCAGTTTCCTGCTAAATTTGTCTGCTCCTCTACCCATGTACACTATCAAGGAACATCGATTCACTTCTTTTATTTAGATAGTCGTGAGACAAAACGGGGTACCTACAATTCTGATATCACAGTCGCTGGCTCAATTTAATTCCTTACGACCAGCCCTTAAAACCATCTCCCTGCAGTAACTCGGCTCCCAGCATCCCCCCCAACTCACCCCCGAATTTCCAGCCAGGTCCTCAGCTAATCGACGCCCTCGTTCGTGGCTAACTCTCCCCTTTGCGAGGATTGGCGGTCGCCTCGCGCTCGGAACTGGAAACCGCGGTTCTCGAGCGCGAAAGGAGTCGCGGTTCCCTCGGATTTACGATACGATTTGACGCAGTTCCAAGCGCCCCGCCGCAGAACGTGGCCTGCGCGGCGCTGACCGGCCAGAACATCCAGGTGACCTGGAAACCGCCGCCGTCCGACAAAGTTCACGGGGTCGTGCAGGGCTACAAGTTGCTGTACGAGGCGGCCAGCGCCGTCCTGGAGCAGCAGGCGGGCAGGGAGACGAAGATCAGCCATGCGTTGAGCACGGTGCTGCACGGGCTCAGCCCGTACACCAATTACACGGTGCAGGTGCTGGCGTACACCAGGGCGGGCGAGGGTGTCACCAGCAGCCCGGTCTCCTGCACCACGGAAGAAACTGGTAAATTGGCTACGACCGGTGTCTGCGACGAATGCGCTCGCTTGCGAACGGAGGCAAATTTACCATCGAGCGGGATGGTCCCGGTTGTACAGAGGGGGCAGAGTTGGCCAGCTTGGCCTGTGCTTTACGGGCGTACCGTGCTGTTGATGTTTCGATAGGTCAATAGCTTCTCGCGATTGCCCAGCAGTTTGCAGTTTCTGGGATACGTGCAAAGAATAGGGCTTTCAAAGTGGTCGTAGACTTCTCGCGCAGTAGTATTGGGATTTTAATAGGGAGAGGGAATATTGTAAGGGGGATGGGGAATGGTTTGGAGATCGTTCACATCACTTAGAACGACGTTTATACTAATCGAGTCAGTGGAATCACTAGTAATGCAAGTAATAAGTCAGCCGCGCCACTGTCTGACAAATTACGCCCCCAATCACTGTTACATACACAATTTGCGCTCTTGCGAGAGAAATAACTTCGTATAGTAACTGAACACTCCAACGAGTAGGGTAAAGGCAAGTAATATGGAACATCTGATTTCAAAAGCTTGTCAATAGTGGGGGAATTCGTTTTTTTTTTTAATAAAACTGACACGAGGGGACGAAGGAACTAATGCATAATCATATTTACATAGTTAAATGTAAAAAAATCCAATTATTTTGCAATTATAATAAAAAAACTGAAAAGAGTGAAAATCGGCCGTTCGAAAAAATGGGTCCTAATATGGAACACCTACGAAATTTATAAAGAAAACTCAAAAATCTTTACTTTTCTTTTACTAAAAATGAAGACGTATTAAGTAGAAGATACAAATAAATAAATATACATCATTTTTGGAATTTATTCCTGCTTTCTGCGTCCCCTAGACGTTGAGCACGCGAATAATACGTCGGAAGTCCCACATTCTTCGTGTGCCCACTGAAAGCAGCGAATACATTGGGTCTACTTTTTATTGTCATTACTTTTAGAATTACCATCGCAAAATAAACATTCCGCGTCATCGTCGTCATCGTCATTATCGACTTCATCTATGTTACTCGGTATGTTCCATATTACGTACACACAGGTTCCGACAAGAAATTAAGAATTATACTAAGAAGAAAGTAACTTTATTGGTAAACTATTGTTGAATAATCAAGAACACACATATTTAATGATAAATTATATCAAAATAATACTTTGTAACATACCTTCACTACACAGAAACTTTTACACCCCACGAAAAATATAAACGTTTCTCTTTCAATGATGGATGCCCGACTGATGCTCAATTGTCAGTATCATCGTCTATTGTGTCTAAGGATCTAGTATACACGATTGCCTGAAGAGTTCTTTATTTCTTTATCGAAATTTTACGAAGTTCCATATTACGTGCCGTTCCATATTACCTGCCTTTACTCTACGCGATAAGAGTGACAAGTGATCCTGAGGAGATTACCTAAACTTAACGGAGTCGTATGCAGTGGAAATTGCTTTCTCAACGGGGGCAAGGGCGAATATTTACGTTTCCACCGTGGGAAACGAGTCTCCGCCCGAACATACTCGCGCGGCTGCTTTAAATTCCGCCCGTCGGAGGAAGCTACTTGCTGCCAAATTCTCGAGAATCGGCCGTCGTTGGTTAACGAGTGAGACGGGAGTAAAAGAGAGTCAATGACAGAAACTTTAACGCGGGCGGCTTTGAAGCAACGTTCCGCGCTCGCTCCGGGGGAACTACTGTGCAGCTGGTTTTCCATTAAACGCAGCTGGAGCCGTGCAGCGCGACAACGGCAGTCGGTGGCTGGCCGAAATTCCGTCCGAAATGGGTCGCGAATAATTGTATCGTTATCGGGAGAATCATAATACGCCGGGGGGCCCGCGCGTAGTTTCGTACTCGCGGCTATAATCGAAATTCCGTGTATCACAAAGAAAACCCCGCAGCCAGCGATACAGGGGAGTTTGTCAACTGTAGAATCCCCGCCTGCCGCCACTCCGCGCGATGCCATGGATTACTGGTCGGCTTTTATACGGAAATTCGGCTGGCGGCGGTTCATTTGTGCCTTGTGCCACTGACAATCGCGATGCGCACGGTAACTCAATATTGCTTGCCAGTGGAAGATAAATATTATCAATCGAGTGATTCGTTACAGACAGCGTTGTGCTCGCGCATAGATCGTTTGCAGAATTATCACGAATTAAAGACACCTCAACAATGGCGCACCCAGAGAGGGAGCCAAGGGGCTCTGGCACCCCCAAAGAAAGGGCTTTGTAAAATGAAAAGAAGACTGGATTTTATTCTTTAAATAAATATTGATAATCACCTAATGAATTTTATTGATTGTGCATAAAAAATATTTCTATCCGCCGAACTCGGCTCCCCCCAAGATAAAATCCTGAGTGCGCCACTGCACCCCAATATATATCTCTCCTCGCTTTACTAACACAACGAAACCTATCATCGATTTCGAAGCAGATCCGCGCTCTATGCCTCTCTGCCCACCTCTGTCGATTTCCCAAATTCCGCGAACAATGGAGGAACTTCCGGCAAGATGCTCCCAACGGAGGCTCGAAACGAGTCCCTCCTTCGATCGATTATATCGGCCAGAGCAGCGTTCCCGTCCCGTCTGGCCTGTTCTTTCCGCTCTAGCATCCGGGGTTAGGTGTCCCCCCCCCCCCCCCCCATCACGTTGCTCTTGTGCTCGCAGTTCCGGACGCGCCGGAGCGTGTGAAGGCCGTAACCAGCAACGAGGACGCGGTGGTGATATCCTGGCTGCCGCCGCGACGGCCGAACGGCATCCTCACCAAGTACACGGTGTATATACGTGTGTTGGACCAGGGCCAGGAGGTGAAGATCACTAAGAGCTCGCTGCCCGCGCAGAACCTGCACCACGAGGCGACGGGCTTGAAGCTGCGCGAGTCCTACGAAGCCTGGGTTACGGCCTCGACCAAAGTGGGGCAAGGACCTAGCACCCCGGTCATCAAACTGCAGCTCAGCAATACCGGTAAGCCACTCCGAACTTTCGTCCAGAGGAAACGGCTCCTGGACGCAGCGCCAAGCTTCGCCGTGCTACCCCTCGAGGGGATCCACTCGAGTTTCGACCGGTTTGCGTCGGACCCACGCGCGAAGATCAAGCCAATAAACGGGTGCAAGCTTTATGATAAATTCGTGATGGTCCCTGGAGAAATTTCTTCGCAATTCTATCCCCCGATACTGTCCCGTTTCTATTTATTTTCCAAGAGAGCCCATGGATTTTCGTGGTTCGGCATGCGAGGGTGGTTAATCGATGCCTCCTCTGCCATTCTTGGCGACTCGGTGAAGCTCGTCGGGGGGTCCCACGCCAATCGAGGCGAAGTTTCTTATTACCCGTCTCTGAAATTATTCATTTCCATCGACCGCAGTGCGCGCTTCCGTTCTCGTCGTCAAGTATCGCCAATTGTCGGTCCGGGGTCGGTGGACATTCCCCCCCGCTGTCTTCGAGTGGCCGGAAAAATTTCCGGGTTTAACTTAACCGTCGAGCTGCTGCAGCGTGAACTTTCGAAACTCAACTCAAACACGGGTCCTAGCTAGCGGAAGTTTAACGAAGAGCACAGGGGTAACCGGGACTTTTAATTAGTTCCAGCAGCCATAATATCGTTCGGGGTGCCGCTGGTGGTGCCGTGGAGGGTGGACGTCAATATGGCCTGTCTGGCCGTCGGTAATCCACGGCCGACGGTGGAGTGGCGTCGCGGGGACGTCAAATTGCAGCAGAAGTAAGTGACGAGACGCGTATTCCCTCCAATATGCCACCTAATCGCGAACTTTGCTACGATAGTTCAGACATCGGACCTGACAACGCCCTCACCCTCAGGAACGTGCAGAGAACTCACGAGGGCAACTATTCCTGCCACGTGAAGAATCCCCTTGGCTCGGACGAGATAGCCTACACCCTGCAAGTTCAAGGTACATAGGAAGAGTAAGGAATCTAACACTTGTCATTAAGAAACACATCCCTGCAGTTCCTGTACTTGGTCCGTATTCGAACAGATTCAGTTTACGAACCTTTCCTTGTCTCTGAACGCAACCCCCACGAGAGGGGATCACAGGTATCACTGCATAGTAGATTCAACACGGTAAATCGATAAACGGTGTTTATACAGACACTGATCCCCGTGAGAGACCGAGCTAGGACAGCTGGTTTCATGCAGCTGCTAGCGAACGACACAGGACTCTCCACTGTTGACTCCTCTGTGAAAACCATCCCAGCGATGTTCTACAACCGATTTGCAAACTCGTCACGTGTCGAAACGTCTCGATTACCCGCGATTTTCGTTTCATTCGGGATCCGTTTTCGTCCCTGTGGCCGAGATTCCCAGGGCGCAACATTTTTCGGCCCAGCCCCGGGTCGGAGGATCGCCGTTCCGTGGCTCGCATTTCGACCTCGCGGGGCGTTTATCGGTCGTAACATTATTCGCGGCAGGCAGATAATGCCGGGACGATAACCGCGGAGCGACGTCGCGCGAAACGAATCGGGTCAACGGCCCATATTTTCGAAAGCGTCGCTTCGACGTTCCGTATCGCGCGAGAACTTTCCTCCACCCCTCCACCTCGGTCCCGCGCGTCAGTATTATCGCGACAATGGCGACGGAATGGGTCAGCGACGGAAAAAGCTCGTCACCCGCGAGGATGGTTCGTTAAAAGTTACGCTAAACTATTTCCCCCCTCGGTCCCGGCGCCGCCCCCTTCCCCCGCATTATTCTGCCCGCGAATAATTCGAGCGGCGCACGTAAGGAGCGCCGGTGAATACGTTACGCCGGGGATACTTCGTTATCTGCAACGTCACGGGGGAAGGACGAACGACCGCGAACGTTTCTGCTGCATCGATGCAATTTCACGGTGGTCCGAATGCACCGCGGCGGTACGTGACTGCGAGCCGTGGGTAGTTGGGAGAAAAATACGAGAAATATGTTTAGCGTGAGTCGGTCTCGCTTTAGCTGCGGGGGGGGGGGGGGAATCTCGCATTTGCTTCTGGGGAGTAATCTGAGGAGCTGGGAAAGCAATGGGGGTGTTATCTTCGCGAGGATGTGGGGAACACTGTGCAGTATCCAGGCGTGATTAACATATTGGCAGTTGGTATGGATTAGCATTTCCAAGCACAAGTCATACGCGGCTCTATGTATCAGGGATTCATCCATCTTCGCGATGGTCGGGAGAGGCATCATCGTTCGCGGGATCCCATGTTTATGCCTCCTCTATCCATTGTTCCCGGCGATTCACATCCAGCCAGACGTTTTCGAACGCTGGAACCGCCCGCCGTAATCGACAAACTTTGCGCAGTGCCGCCAACACCGCCGACTTTGCTGGCGACAGGCACCACGATCGACGCGGTGCAGCTGCAATGGAAGCAGGGCGACAATGGGGGCGCCCCCATAAAGGGATTCCTGTTGGCTTATCGTCGCGAGTTCTCCGAGTGGGAGGAGGTGATGCTGGATCGGAAGGCGAACACACACCTCCTGGAAGGCTTGCAGTGCGGGACCAGGTACCAGTTCACCCTGGCGGCGTTCAACAGGATCGGTAGCGGGAGCGCGAGTAAAATCGAGTCTGCGAAAACCAACGGCACGAAGCCTCTGCCTCCCTCCAAGCATCAGCTCGTCAAGGTGAACCAAACGTTGGTCAATTTGGAGCTGGCTTCTTGGCAGGACGGTGGATGTCCCCTCATGTACTTTGTCGTCGAGTACAGAAGGCTTCCTGGCGATTGGCTGCTGGGTAAGTACAGTATTATATTTCATTTTATTTCATATGACGGGGAAAGTCGAAGTAATATAGTTTAAACCCTTAATACCTACTTCAGTCGTCGAGCATCTGTCTTCTAGGGGTTAAAAGAGAGAGGGATCATAGACTTTCGTGAAATAATGTGGAACAAGCGATCCAGCTATGTACCAGAGCCCCTGTAGAATTTCCCAACCGAATACTACCTTCAGGATGAAAGGTTTCGAGCTCCCCTTCCATCCATGGTTGGATAATTTTGTTTCAGTATCGAACAACGTACCGCCGCAGTCGAGATTCCCCATCGTAAACCTGGAGAGCGGCACCAAGTACGAGCTCCGTGTGACGGCGTACAACAACGCAGGCTCCACGCAGGCCGAGTACTTGTTCACCACGTCGTCCCCGACTGGAAGTAATCGAATCCACGACGAGCATCCGCCAGAAACCGAGGAAACCTCCCTATTTTTCGACGCGCACGTGCTGGCACCGAGCGTGATCTCCCTTCTGGCCGTGTTCCTGGCGGTGGCTGGCGTCTGCTTTTGCCTGAAAACACGTAAGTCCCGACCTACTTCCGAGAAACAGAACCTACAGGCCTCAGCCAGCCGAGTTCCTTATTCCACGCGCGATTTTTCCAACCCTAATGTTCGTTCGTCGACGTTACATAGTCCGTTGAACGTGTATCGCATAGTATCGATCGCACAGCGGTTCGAATTCCAAAATTCTGTATGTCTGTCCCTTGTTGGAGACGCTACTCGAGCCATACTCCCCCGTTTTTACCTAAGCTGGTAGAACTGGAACAATTAAGTCGTTCAACACCTAAGTCTCTCCTAATCCAGCAACGCGTGGCCCGCGAGTTAGGGTAGGTATATACATCCAAAGTAAACTCGAAACTACTTAGTCGATCGGGTGCGGCGATGCCGCAGCGATCAAAGTTCGCAAGTCAGAAGGATCGATCGTTGGGGGTGCAGTCAACGAACATTCACGGGCCATCGATCGCTGGGTGGGTGGCTCGACGAGACCGAGTCCCTCGACCGAGCCCCACGAACCGATGTGTCGCCATTTCGAGCGTGGCAGATAGGATTTCTCCAGCGGTACTGGCAATTTGCATTAAGCCAAGAGGGCGTGCTGGCGCCGTACTCGTGCTACTCGTCGTTATTGAGTAGCTAAACGTCGCGGGATTGTACTCCAATTACGACACCGCACCGTGCTGGCACCTTTAAGGGCCGGCGAGCCACTAGATATCCACCCTTAATTGGCGACGATTGATTCCTGATTTTTAGTGCTCCCCCTACTTGCTGCTCGCCCTTTTTCTTCCTCCTCTTCATTCTCGTCGCGGGGTGCGTGCATCTTTACTCGATTCGGCTCTTAACGTCAATGTCAACATCGGGCGGGGCGGGGGGGGGGGGGGGTTCAGTCTCGCCCTGCGTGGGGACCATTTGATTAATTAGGAATTGATTCTGTCGCTACGATGGTACTCCGAATTAGGTGGAAAGTATAATTCGTTGTCGTAGTAGTGATGGCATCATAGATTCGTGCCTTTTCGAAGCAAACTGTTGGCGTTAAGCTTCTCCCGGGTGACCCATAACTTTAGTCGACAGACGCCGGTCTTTGTTCGTGGAAATTCTCGTAACGGATTGTCAAAGGCGACCCACGAGTTGAAATTCTCCCCAATACCGCAATCTGCGGCCATGTCGAGTCTTGAGGGTGTAGAAAGCGGTCTGAACAGCGCGGAGGGCTTTCTAAGGGCTGTCCCTGCCGCCTGCTACGAGAGACGTTAATGCGCATAGTAGGATTGAAGAGAGTGCTCCATCAGACCGTTCCCGGTACAATAATCGGAAGTTCGGGGCGTGTCTGCACCTTTTCCTAAAAGGGAGGAGACCCAGCACCTTGCCTCGAGCACTCGCGAAGTTTTCCTTAAAAGAAAATGTTCCCTCCGTCGATCTTGCTCGTCTCTTTTCGAGTCCCAAACGTACCTTCGGTAGTTTGGTGATCAGTTTGTCGATGATTGCAGACGCAGAGCGGTCTGGCAGAGCGAACGATCCGAATTCGCAAACGCAGGCAGCTCTGGAGAATAAGCACAATATGGAGCAGAGGGAACAGTACTACGCGACCGTGAGGAAGCCTGGCCAGCAATCACCCTGTCGCGAGGTGAGCGCGCTGGAAAGAATCCCTGAATATTCCGAAGACATTTATCCGTACGCCACCTTCAATCTGCCCGAGCAGGAAAACCTCTCGGCGAATCCGATGCGACAGGCGTTTTACTACGAACGCAGCGAAACGATGCTGCAAGGCAATCAGGTACGCACTTGCAGATGCAAGCGACTGCTGTCAGACAGCTGCACAATAGCCCGGGTAGCGCAGCTTTCCCGCGTAGATAGCATTCCTTTGCCGTTCCGTCATGGTCAAGCTAGGGAATTCAAGATAAATTTAACCATAGTACTCTGTCCTTTTGCAAGCGCCTTCGCCCTTTCTACGGTCACAGGACCCGTGGGAAGGCGAGAGGATGTATGAGCTCCCTTGTCGCGCGCGAATGTTCTGAGCGTGGAAACGTTTACAGTGCGACATGGACCAATACACGAAGGTGCGCGGCAGGGCGCGGCGCAAGTCCAAGTCGTTCAAGTCCGAGTCGGAGGAGTACGACACACTGGGCTCAGACAGCGACACGGAGGTCGGTACCAGCAGTCGAACCGAGTCCTCGAACCACCTGGACGACTCCGGGCCAGCGTCGATAATGACGAGGTCGCCGGGCCCGAACTCGATCGGGCAGAGGGAGCAACGGCTAGCCCTGGTCCCGAGGCCGGTTCATCATAGTAAGTTAGTATTCGATTTTCTGTGTCGACGCCGGCAACCGCCTTAACAGCATCCAGCCGCCACTAACCATTCACCTTTCTCGCATCAACGTCTCGCGTGCACCTTCCAGATGTGCTGTACCACACGCACGAATCAAGTACATCAACCGAGCCGTCACCAATTTCTGAGAGGAAGACCTTTCCGAGGCTCGAGAAGCAAAGGTGAGGCGACTCCGCCCTCTCGCGTCGAGTTCCCTTCCTAATTCCTCGCGTCTTGGCTTCTTCAACCACCTCTATCCTGCCTCGACTCTTTGCGGTCGAGTTACAGGAATACTTCGTGTCTCTCGTATCTCTATGTTTCCTCCACCCCTCGGACGCTACGAACCAGCAGTTCCTCTTGAGACCCGCTCCCCTGGCTCCACTTTAGTAGAAGAAGAACGCGACCGAGGCACAGGCGGGTAAACGCGGGGTTGGCTTTGGGAAACTTGCAGGAATCAAGGAGCAGCGGCCGACATGGGGCTCGACGGTCGCGTGCCAGGCATCCTGCGGCCCGTGATAAAGCTCTCGGAATCCGGGATGCATTCGTACTCGAGGGGAGGATCGCCCAGCCAGCCGACGAGGCCGGGCTCCTGCGACAGGCTGGTAAAGGAGCCGAGCCCGAGGAAGTCCGTGGAGTCGCTCTGCCTGCTGGAGGAGCCCGGCTCGTCCAGGATGACAAGGAGGGAGGAGGACTGGGGCAGCGAGCTGTCTACGTTGGAACTGAAGCCGCCGACTGGTTTCACGGACGCGCACGAGACCAGCGAGGCCGAGTGCGACATCGACATGAAGCTGAAGCTCCACAGGAAGAGGACGGGTTTTCCTTCTAGCTCCCTCTCGAAATCGCCTAAAGACTTCACTATCACTGTCTAAGTGTTAATCAAAGTATTCGAAGCGCTAAAAAAACGAAAGGTATATTAAGGGAAAAACAAAAGGTATCTACACTCACACAGGACATACACACACACACACACACACAAGCATACGCGCGTACACAAGTAAAGAAAGAAATATAAAAGCTGCCAAGCATGATGAGTGTTACTTCAAAGAAAAAAAAAAGAAAATAAGAAAAAGAGAAAACTTCCTCGCCGTTGAGATTGTCGGGATCCCCCAACGCTTCTCTGTGGATGGATGACTGTCTTTCCGTGTAACTACCGTCGACGATCCATTTACAATAAAGAGGTATTTTTGTAAGAAAATAATAAGAAAATCGCAGACTGCGCTCGTTCACGTTCGTCTATCCTGCTCCTTGTACTCATTTACTTCACGTTTCGTTTGTTTCTTTTGTTTCTGTTCAAGGCATAAGAACTCCTCGAAGGCTGCCCGTTAGAAATCGCTGCTCCGAAGGAATGGAGGTAAAATAAAAAAATTCATCGTACAAGAATACCAGTTACTCCATGAACGTGTATAACACTGTAGCTTGGAAGCGATTTTTCAAAGTTCCTCCCCTTTAAATACGCTACGATCGATTGATTTTCCATCCCCGCGAAGATGGCCATTCGTTAAAACGCTAATTCGTATCTATACACGTATAGTCACGGCTAGAAACGAGACGTCAATCAGCTTAATTGCCACCGCTTATCAGCCACGCGTCAGTCGCACATCCGCGGGACAGAAATGCGATTCCAGGTCGAATCTGGAGACGGAAACATCGCGAGTTCACGTCGAGGGTCGATGAACGGACTATTAGAGCCAACTAATAAATAATCTATCGCGCAGTTGATATATAGGAGGTGAATGCACGCGATTCCAACTTCCATTCAACATCCTGGTGAAATAAAAAAAAAAAAAAAAAGAAACAGGGAGCATTTTAGGTAATGAGAATCAATCATGGAAGGCTAGTTACAGTGATGTCCCTCCTGAAAATAGTGTGGAAAGAAAAAGAAGCCTCGAGGCACGCCTCGACCACCTAATAAATCCAGGTAGCATGTTTGGGATCGCGCCAGGCCTTCCCCCACTAGATAAACCACACGCGCGGTGCCTTCGCCCTTGCTGCTCGCTATTATCAGACGCTGCGTAGTTAACGGTGAATACACAGCAAAAGACGCCGCGAATCGCGCGGGATAGCGAGTATCGGCAAATGGTGAGGGCATACGAACGGAGAGGAGGATCTCGGCGGAGCAGCCTCATGGATAAGGTCCCCAGGTGGCTGTAACTCACCGTTGGTAAGTCATAACTACATTTTCCTCTCGATTTCTTTACCTCGACACTGCTGACTGAAAATCGATTACGAGAACGTGTAGAAATAGCTAACGATCGGTTTCATTCACCTCTGGCGCATTAATTCGGTTACTTTGAAAGAGAAAGCTTCTTCAAGGTTCTTCTTATATAGATTCATTCGAAACTATTAGAGCTTTAGTGGTGTTTGGTGTCCATCCCCGAGGCACTTACCTTTGCTTCCCGCGCGCAGTAGTATAGGTCAATGATTAGCGACTGAAAAGAGAGTTGGATGTTTCCTGAAGATCGAAGCAATGAAAAGTCACATTTTTTTTCGATAGTAAGAAGTGTATATTACTACAATATACTTGTGGGATATCGATTGCAACAATGATCGCATCGGAAATTGGGGGTGGGTGGTGAGGGGTTTGAGGATGTTGTTCGCTACTCATCTACACGGCGGATACGTATACAACAAAGAAAAGACACACACATATCAGCTGTGACAATAGCTTGTTCGCGTATCAATACGTGTCGTATAGTCGTATTGCCAGGATAGATTACAAAGATTCGTTTAAAAATGAAACAATCGGAAACTGTTGGTGGTAGATCGCGTTAACGAACGCGGGGCGTGGGCCTCTCGAGCGTCGCCGCGTCTATAAAATCATGATGAGGACAGCGCGTATGACAGTCGAGCGATGTCTCATCGATCGTTTAAACAGAACGATAGAGAAAAGGAACAAACAATCAGAACGTGGAATGTCACCTGACATTTTTTATCACCTTTTCTTCGCCTCCTCCGTTCCTCCTCCTTTTGATTTTACGTTTGCTTCATTTTCTCGTGTTAAATGTTCCCGCGCATAAACGATTGGCAGACAGTCGTTGGCAATGTTCCGTTCGCGACAGCAATGGAAGAAAGGAAACACCGTGAAAATAGTTCACGAGCGAGGGCACGATTCGCCAAGAAATCTGAACGATTATCAGTTCGACACTTAACATTGAGTATTACGCAGGTAACTGGTTAACATTTATCTCAGTGTGTGTGTGTGTGTGTGTGTATACATCCATGCTAGCTTAGTATTTAATTGGTCAAGATACTGTGTGATTTACGGTGAGAGGGCAATACGCGCGCAATTTCCATTTTGTGCTTTCCTTTTTCTTGCATCACTGGATCCAAAGCGACAACAGCCGGGCGAGTCTCGAGTCTCGTTCCCCTGGGGGGACGCGTCGTCACTCGAGACGGCCGCATTCTTCTCCGTCTCCTTTCCCTTGCGAATTTTCTCTTTGTACTATCTCGAATTTATACCTCGGACACCAATCGCAACGGAACTGCGACGCGTCGTCGCGACGTTCCTTCTCTCGAATGCTCTCGAAGCGGGACACTTGCTAGCGAACGCGGTGCAGAGCGCGCCATCCTCGAGACTTACGATCTCGCGATTACAAAAGTTCGTCGCCTTGCTCGACAGTGAAGTGACGTTTCGACACGCTGTAACGCCAGGACCAAAGAGTCGCGCGGTTGATTAAAAAATCTAGGGTCGCATATGAGCGACGTTCGCGAGCAGTGGCGAAATAGGTACAGTGGTTCGAGTGTTCAGTCGATTCGCTTAAAAATTAGTTGTACACGCAGGGGTAGCATGATCTCGAGATAGACGATCGCGTGTGTGATCAGTCGAGAGAGGAAAGTGGCGTGCGTGCGTAGATCTTCGAGAATGATGATCGACCTTTTCATTCGCATTCTCTTCCATCTGCCAGTGTGTGTCCTCTTCGCGCGTGACATCCGGCAGTGTCCATTGCGACGGAAAGTTAGCGTGCAAGTCCGTAATAATTCAGAGACGCCGCAGGATCCGTCGATTAGGCCAATTGAAGGAGCGAAACGCATCGGAATAGGATGGTTTCGCCGTTCACGGGGGTTCGGGGGGGGGGGGGGGGGATTAGCATCTCGATAATATTCTCCGCGAGGGTCTGTCGTCTTCTAAAGCGCTACGCGGTCGGCTGGTTTCGATTTAGCACGACGGCAGAGTCGAAATTTATTAGCGTTTATTTTTAGCGTACACGTAAAACATGGATACGTATATAAACAGTTCTCTCTTATCGTAGGCCTGTGCGAATACTTGCGTTTTTTTTTCCCTTAAATGTCGCGCTCGATTGCACTCGACACGCCAGACACGGAAAACCACGTGAACGGAACTAATTCATCGTAGGATTTAATAATCGTAAAAAACATCGTTTCATCGCGTCTCTTTCTATTTTTTTTTTTTAGGGGGCTTGTCCTTCTAACTCGTTCGTTTGTTCTCTTGCAGTCTTAATGATGGCGCGGCGTCGTGCAACGTTCCCCGAGGAAATTTTACTGTATCGCCGCTAACGCTATAACCGATTTCCCGATGATATTTCGTCCCACTAATCGTCTAATGACTGTTTTGGTCGGCTGTACGATCAGGCGTTCGATGTTTTTCCTCTCCCCTTTCGTCGTTTCGTAACGAATCTCGAGGCTCCTTGAATGGTCTCCGATCTCAATGATCGTCGGACCAGCGATTCGTATAGGCCTTCGATACGCGTGCTGCTTCACATTCGTTCGCATTATCGAATTTATCCGTCGCACTGTCGATAGCTGCGTTTACACACCATTCATCGCATAACTTTAGAGATCTCATCGTAAACTCTGCCTCGCGATCTTCGCCGTCAAAACTGTTGGATAAAGAACGAGCAACGGAAGAGTGTTGAAAGGTACTCAACAAATGCAACGTTAAATCGCGCGGCACATGGGACCGAAGAGATTGTGCAGCGATTCCTAGACACTTCTGCAGAGTTACATACAATTTTCTCAATTTTGCTATGGTGTTCCCATTTGCTGTTCGAGCTAACTCTCCGAAAGTGACCAGCAATCGCGAGAAACGACACAAGAGCCATTCCGAGCATTATCACCACACACATCCCCGTTCGAACGCAATGGAACCGCCGTAAACGCAGCAACGAGTCGAACCGTTTCATGCTCGTGGAAAAGCACGAACGCGTCGAGTACAGAGAAACAGCGAGATGAACGACCGAGGACCGTGCCTCCGTTTTAACCTGGAAAATTTAAAGGAAAACAGGGAACGAAACGAGAGAAAACGTGTGCGTCGTCGATTACGATTATCTTATGCTGACTAGACTCTAAATTATCATTCTATACACACCTATCGTTTTTATCCTTTCGAGTTAATTATGTATAATATTTATATTATGTATAAACAATAAGTTTAGGGCCGGCCTCGCGCGACGAGAGCCAGCCTCCGATACGCGAGCGCATCCACGCGTCGCACGCCTGTATTTTAACTCTTCCCTCTGCTCCCATTCTCATATATTCGTGTAGGTACATTCAGAGTTTACGGTGTATCCTTATGGTAAAATACAGTACAGATCGCGTTCATGCGCGACGAGGTACCGCGGCACGCAACAGATAAAAGTCTTTCCTTTTTTCTATCCGTTCCTCCTCGCCCTAGTCGTCTCTCTCCCCGTCATCTAACGTTTCATTAAAGTTTCGCTCGAAAAAGCGACGCGAAAGGAGGGACTACTGGAATGGTGGTGTCCACCACACTATCACACAAACGCCCACAAGCTTAACCGAGTATGTGCGCGTACAGAATGCATGCCTGATCACGATATCTCGCGTGGCTTTTGTCGAAACGCGGATTACAGTTCTCGCAGTGTATAGTTACTCCCCCGACCGTTCATATCATAAATATCTGAATATAATATATTTATATTTGCATTTATATTCATATTTATATATTTATATATTTATATTCATATTTATATATATATATTTATAATTCTCCATTTCTTTATATATACGATGCGCATTTCGTCGCCTGATCCTATCCGTTCGTTTCTTACCTTTCGTTTTCCCTTAAGCAATAACAACAGTCTGTTCACGGTGTACTAGAATTATCCTAGAGCCTAGATGCTCGTAGTAGTCGATTCTTCGTGGCTTTTGTGACGGTGTAGCTGCGCGCGAAGGGTGTGTGTATTGTGTATGGATCTGGGTGTATGCGCGTGTGTGTGTGTGTGTGTAATGTGACACGTCTTTGCACGTCTTCTAGCGCGAGTCATCGAGTCGCGACTAATTATCCCTAATTACAGCGGAACCGATACAGTACACGCACGATAATTGTATATTATGGTACACAGAAACACGTTCGGCACGAAAACATTTCATTGCAGGGAGGGACTCGCTGGCTTTAATCGGTTCAGCGGAATTATCTACTTTCGAGACGTCCTCCTCTCTCGCGGCTACGAGAAGAGGAGCTTCGTCTCGTTTCTGTCCAGTTCGAGCTTTCCAGCATCCCGCGAGACTTCGCTTAGTGGGCGCGATCAGATCGATCGGTCGATTCTCCCGTCGTTGCCCCTTCGCCGCGAGCCTGCGGCGATCAAAGACGGGAAGGGTCGAGAATGATCGTCGATCGCGTCCACCGCTCTTAGGGGACGCTTCGCTCGACCCTGGACGTCGGCTCGGTTTCTCTGATTCGCCTGGGACTCGCCAGAAACGGTCCCAGACGGTTTCGTTCGCTTGGCTATCGAATCGGACATCAACTCGTACGTCGAAACAATGGATCGAACTGGTGACTATGTCGATGGAAAACGCGAACGTAGGTTTCGGGGCAACATCTGTCCGAGGTGGGGTGAAATCGGTGTGCAGGATGATGATCCTGTTTCGTTGATGAGCTCGGTGGGATATAAAGGAAGGGAAGGTCAAAGATCGATGGATCAAATCTCATCCGTGGCGTACGATCTTGTAACTATCCAGACACTCCGTGGCTTCTAAGGTCGGTATCAAGTATATTGGCCGGTGAATTCGTTTTCGCGAACAGCGATCGAGAAGAAATCAGCCACCACCATCTGACGATCGTGGATTTGTCAATTGGAGTTATGTGGCCCCCGATGGGTATGGTGGGGTAACGGGAACGCTGCTCGGCTCCGCCTGAACGTAGCCGTGTGGCTGTTATTTATTCTTAGCGTAATGGTTGTGTGCGTTACGAAGCTATGCGTAGACCAATACGAGATGAAGCTATCGAAAAGGTATCAATGTTCTGACTAATAAAGCTCCAGAATTTTTTCGGAGCTAACGCACACCTATTCGGATGTGTGTATTTCTACGCTGACAGCTCGGTTTGGCCTACACCAGCTTGGCACCATCCCCACCACTTCTGGCTCCACTCTTGTTCTGCGAAGGCGAGAGCGAGTCAGAAAACGTTGAGAAAAGGAGCACCGAGGCAGGCAAACTGTGTGGTGGGAGAATGCCCCTCACGAAACTCACCGGCCAATATATATGGTTTCGACCTTAGTAGCTTCATTTCGATCGTCTCACCCCTTTCCACCCTATTCCTCCCTCTATCGCCAGTTGTCAATGTTTCGTAGCTTCGTCGACGTGTCTAAAAGTTAGCAAGAAATACGATCTTCCCCTCCCCCCAAGTGACGCGTTCCCCGTCAAACCGCGACCAACGAATTTCTCCAGGGTGTTTGCCTTCTATCTTTTCGACACGCGAGCCATACTTATGTACGTCTTAGATCTTAAGTTCTAAGCCCGTCTTCCCTCGGGTATTTCGCAGGGCTCTAGCAAAATATCGATCGAGCCGGGTTTCACGGCGAGGGTGCGTTGAATAGGCACGCGGTACCCTTCTCGATGACAGGACACGCGGCGTCTCGCCGTTTACACCCCGGCAACGATCAAACCGCGGGAAGATGCGCGATTACTTTAAGAGATTTACACCGATATGAAGTTAAAAACTGACACGAAGTTAAAATCACTTTATCGGACACAGATACTGTTAACGTACATGCACACACATATATATATATAGTTTTTTTTTCATTTTTGGATAGCTTTTTCTCTCGACGTCGACGATTGTAGTGGCAGTAAAGTCGATTGAATCACGATATTCTGTAGAAAACACGGGTGGGGGGGTACGGTGGTTGGGACAAAAGTGTCGCGGTGCAGGTTCATAGGCAGTTTTCGTTTACGTTATCACGCAATTTATGACTTAGCGTACGTATATACTTATGTATGTATGTATATAAGAATCCTAGATTGAGAACAGTCTTCGTGGGGTCTCGATAGAAAACGATCACGCGGGCAAAGGAACTCGTGGCTAGAAAAAATCGACGCGACACCGGGCGCGCCCCTTCGAACTTGCCTCCCGTTCGATTTATCACAATGATGAAACGTCCCGCTGGGTCAGTACGATTCCGGACAGCGTTGCCCTTGAGCACTTTGGATCGATGGCGAGAAATTACCGAACGCTTAAGATTGTCGTCGCCGTTTGCTCTCCTCGGGTCTCGATGCAGTCGAATCGACGGGCCGAAATTCGCGTCATCGGTGAGAAACGTCGGAGAAGCCGCGTTGCGCGCGACCAGGACGTCGATGGGTCCCTTAATTAGACCTTAACAATGTATTAAAACGATTACGATATTATTAATTATTTAGAGTTGTGGATAAGGGCAGTGTGGGCGATCAGGTCTCACTCACTCTCACTCATCGCGCTCTCCCTTTCTCGCGGCTGTTTTCCGTAAAGGACACGCGCGCGCGTCACGTTCACCCTCACACCGGTTAGTATTTCCCACAGAGTTAATTTATAATCCGTTCGGTTACAATTCGTTACGGTTAGTTGCGACTTTGAAGCATTACGTCTACACGACTTCGAAACACGTCCATCCCTGATTTCGTTCTCCGTCCCTCGAAGCCGCGTTGAGACCGATTCGACCGTCTTTTTTTTTTATCCTCAATTCCTTGTGACATCGCATAGTAACAACGGCGGGAGGGAAAGATGAGTGACAAAAGGGGTGCACGGGTATCGAGGCGAAGCCCACTTCGAGCTGGATGTGCCCTGTCTCTTCGACGAGTTCCGATTCAAGCCTTACTGTCCATGCCCACGGACGACGGGCAGCGCCCGTCACGGTTGCGAATTCGATAGATCGATCCTCGGCTTTCGATGAGAACCAAAGAGAGGGACTTACAACGAACCGAGAGCGAACAGAAGCGATTCTTTGGTAAAGGAGGTGGTCGAATGATCCGACTTACGTGAACGTACTACACGTACATTTATATATGCATGCATGGCCGTGCGCGGGTGTGTGATACGTTCGTGTACGTGTGTGTTGCGCGTGTATATACAGAAACGTGGAGTGTACACTTACGCGATGAAAGAATGTAAAACGAGGGGGGGACACCCAAGGGCGACGCGCATCAGCAAGTGGCTTTCTGGCACCGGGCGGCGTCGCGAGTGGGCCTCCCCTCCGTTTGCCTAAAATGTGCACTCGTACCCTCGTCGCGCGTCCCACCGCGAGCGTACGCGTGCACGTATACACAGCTAACGCGGCTGGCTAATATTTACACTTAAACGTGCTCGGGGAGGGGAATCCTTTACTTCTCTCTCCCGGGCTGATCTTAGAGCCGTGTCGCCGTCCTTCCGTTTGTGCGAAGACGTGTCCAATCTGGATCTCCTTGCCTGCTGCGACCTGCACACGGGGTACAGAGAAAAAAAAAACGCACGTTTGTAAACACTCTCTTGCATCCGCCCGCGTCCCACCACTCGACCATGCGTTTAAATAACAAATCTCCCGGGAGCTAGTGTGCTGCAGGTGGAGGCCCTCGAACCCCTCGTCCCGTATATCCGTGTGCTTAGGGTGGAGTGTTTGTTTCTCGTGTGCGCGTGCGCAGAGCGAGTCTCGTATACACTGATAGGGTGGTCAGTAAAGATTGGGTGTATACAGAGCGGAAGAAACATAGTAGTGAGCTTTTTCAGGCAGGTTCAAGTTTGTATGTCGAGTGACACCGTCTCTTCACTGTCGACACTCTACCGTGCCACTATCCTGGTCTCCCGCTTTATTACTTTCGCGATATCGCTAGGTTTCTTCCACGTAGTACACTGGGAACAGTCCTGGGCGTGCAGTGAAACTTTGAGAATGTATGTATAAGGGGGCTTGTTCTTCTTGGGTGTGAATGAATGTGTGAGACTTCGTCGATCCAGGTTCTGTGAACGATGGGAGACTCGAATGCAACGGGGATACTCACAGAATCAGGATTACACTTCGGGCAGTGTGGAGCTCGATCGGTTACAGCGGCTCGGACCGGCTCGAGGAGACACTGCAACCGAAGATCGGCAGGCATCATTGAGGCAACATCTTGCAGCTGGTCTCCATACCTTCGGGTGGCACGCGCATGCTGCCGTTCGTCACGTATCCGTTCGCGTCAACGATCACGGAGACGCTGGCCGGGTGATTGTGGTAGCTGACGTTCCGATGGGTCATCACGATGCTTTTCTCTTGCTCGTTGCCCGCGTGGGTGGACAGGCAGCTGTCGCTGCTTCTGCTGCTGCACGGCTCCATAGAGTGGTCGACTCGAATCGGGATCGAATAGTCGGACATGGAGTTCACCTCCACGGTCGCGTACTCGCGGACCATGGGCTTCGGGGAGTAGTCGATTTGCATGTGCTGCATCGACGAGGTGGGCACCTCGGCCGTGTCCGACATGGTGGACACGTGGCCGTTGGCCATGGAGTACAGATCCGGCTCGTCTTGGCCCTTCGACGACAGCATAGCTTCCACGGATTGGTACAGCAGCACGTAATCCTCCTGTGAACGGTGCGAGATACCGTTTAAGGATGAACTTCAATAACATTAAAAATAAGCGAAAGTCTTTGAAAATTGGAGGAATGAATTTGTCTACAATAGTAAAACCCCCCGCAAAATTTTAGAAAAATTGATTCGGTAGTTTTTAGATTATTTAACTTTCAATTTAACATGTATTCTTATGGGAAAATGTAATATTGAGAAATATAACTAAAAAATTAAGATTGAAATAATAGGCCAAAGTTTCTGAAATCTCGTGTACAGAAAGATCAAGCACTGAACTAAATTGTCACAAGAATTCCGGACAATTGATTAATATCTTGGATATTGATTAACTTTTGGCAGAGATTGTCACTGAAATTTATCCTTAAACGTACGCGCTTGGATATTAGTAGTAACAAGATTGATGAATGTTATACATCTACAGAAATTCTATCTCGAGTCGTACCTTCGATCGAAACACTCCAGGTCGCTTCATGTACAACAGTTTGGCGAACATGTAGATGTCGGCAACCTTCTCGAAATCCATTTGCTTGTTCAAAGTTGTGAGGAGGATGAAAACTGCAGCCTCCACACCGCCGTACCTGAAACCAGCAACCATTTACGTTGCGTCTAGTCGCGAAACATTCGACGATACCTGTATGTCCAATAAAATCGAACGCTTCGATTACCTGTCCATCACCACGATGGGGCCATTTTGATAGTCCCGGTGCAAGTCGTGAATGAGAGTGACGAGGGGTCGCGGGTTAGCGTTGTGCGGCCAGAAGCCAGGTTGGGCTCGCGGTCCTTGGACGATTTTGGCACTCAGCTCGTAATCGTCCTGCAGGGATCGGACGGCGACCTCGCGAAGCACCATTCCGCTCGCGGTTTCTTTGATTCCGCAGGATCGCACGCGGAAGGTCTCCGACTCCAGGTCCTTTCCCTCGGTTGGCCAAAATTCAGGGTATTCCTGAGAGCAGACAACCGATCGATACTTAGAATCCCACGTTCCAAATCCTCTCAGCTAGAGTCTTATAACTCTGAACTCAGAAGACACTACAGCTGGCACTCTTCGCTTACCTCGTCGCATTCGGTTAGCATGACCACAGTCTGGGCATTGTAATCCCACATCATCTGCCAGAACTCCATGATCGTATTCTCCATCGGGTGCTGGGTGGTGATGAACTCGCGGTTGCGGTGGAAGCCTGAAACCAGAAGCAGTGCATCTCTCTTCTGCGCTTTCTAATCCCATTGCCTTTCCAAAGTGACAGGAAACCATCACTTACCAGCGATCCACGTGGCATTGATATAGTCGGTTCCATCAATGCCAGCCTTCGGCGTTAAATGGACGCGGGCAGTCTCGATCGAGATGACATCTTGGTTGCGGTTCTTGTGGAGGTTGCAGGGCTTGATCGCCGACACCAGGTTGAACTCTTTCGGTTTCCAGGAAGTCACCAGCTGTGAAGCGGCAATTTTATAAATTAAATCCAATGGTCCCATCGTCCAGCAGTAATCTACTTCTAAACGCAGTCTCCATGTTATATAGTACCTTGTACTGTGCCTCAATATTGTTCCAGGCATCGGTGTTAGCATTGTTAGGGTTCAGCATGCCTTGAACATATTCCAGCAGGTTGTTCGCGTCGATATTGGTCTCGCCACTCTCGATAGCCTCTTGCAAAGCGTGGTGGATAAACACGTACTGCTCCTCGGTCTGGACCAATAAATTCCGTTGGGTGCGGATGTGTTTCAGGAAGCCGAACACGTTTACTTCGTTCTTGCATTTGGCCTGTTTCAGCATGGCGTCGATGACGATGTAGGTGCCGGTGCGTCCGACTCCAGCGCTGAAAGACGAAACGCCGATCTCAGTGAATCTGTCTTGACCTACTGTGCTACAACTGTGGCATCTGTTGGCTTTATTAACCTGCAATGGACGACGATTGGTCCCGCGTCTGGTGGATTGGCATTGGAAGATTTCCGGATGAAGCTAAGGACTGGCAAAGGGTGCTCAGGGACTCCATGATCGGGCCATCCAGTGTAGTGGTACTGCCAAACGATTCGCTCTCCCATGTCGACGCCATTCTTCCTCTTCTTTACCTGCTTGTATCCAGAGGAGATCTTCCCTTAGTATCACTTGCAAACGTTCTCAAATCGACGTTAAAAATCCTCACTGTCTCGATGTCGCAATGGTCACTGGAACTACACCAACCTTTAGATGACGAACTTGAAGGGTTCGGATGGTGTACGTCGCCATGACATCCTCCCTGAGCAGAGTCACCTGAATGCAGCCGTATGTTTCGGATCCCTTCTTAGGCCAGTACATATCACATTTCTTCTGCAAATGAGAAGACCGTTGGTTGAAAATGATCGCCTGCTCCTGATTAGCAGCCATCAGAGGCGCCGTTGATACTTACGCGTCCACGTTCAACGAGATTGGTGATCATCACGACGATCGACACTCTCTGCTCCCACACCATGCGCCAGAATCCATCGAATGTCGGAGGCAGTGGACCCTGCGTTCCGATATAGGCGCGCGTACGCTGCCAGCCGTCGATGTAGTTCGCGTTTACATAGTCGTGACCCTTTTTAGGCGGACCCCCGCCACACGATAGCAGCTGCACCCTTGTGTGATCGTCTGTAAACGAAGGTAAACGTTCAATTGTGTTCAGTTCAAGGAATTCATCTTCTCTTTAAAAAATAATTACTCGGTTCTTTCTGTATTGGTCGTAAATGCCTTAGGTCAAGGATCCCATAAGTCACTACTCTACTTCCGTGTTAGGGGATTCAGTTAAATCGTCAGAATCCATAGATCCGCGTTAGAGATATCCACCGACCAGGTGAGCACGCGCCCTCTCTTTCTCTTGCTTCTCATTTCTTCGCTGACAAGCATTAACGAGCAGTGCCTCGGAGCATCTGTGACCTCGTTGTCCGGCGCTGCCGGTCACTCACATTAAAAGCTCGCGAGAGCTGCTCGTTAATCCCGCAACATCGCGAATGGTCGAGACCCGAGTGCCCGCAGCATCGCGAATTTCAAGTCAGCCAGAGATTCGTCTTATCGGAACGGCTCGCGATACCTTATCGGTTTAAGATCGCGAGGGATTTTCGTTTCTAGCCTTCCTGCGCGAGCTCGCTGATAAATTTCATCGCGAACGTAGCGTGCGCGGAGCAATGTCTTTAGATGACACTTGGACAGTGCATTTTCCGCGCTAACGAATATTAATCAGAACTGATTCGTATACCCGAGTGCTTAGGAATTTCTATAGAGTGTCTTTGTAGGTATCTAGTTACCCGAGTACCTGAATATATAAGCACATGGGTATCTATATATCCACGGGCCTGAGCTTTCAGGTACCTAGCGCATTTAAGGATCTATCGGACCTATCTTCAAAGTGGTACCAAGTTGATGAAAATTTGTGAGATTGTTCTTTTTAATCTTCCTGATATGCTGCAAAAATTTTAGACGAATTCACTAAACGGTTGCTGAGTTATAACGATTTTAATTTCCACTGATTTCACTCGTACTCTTATGGAAAGAGACGATCTTGGCAGATAAAACAGCTGAAAAAATATTGAAGAAATGGTACCAATGTTTTCATTTTTTTTTTACATGTAGTGTATGGATAGGTGAAAATATCTGCCGAGTTTCAATTGTTTTCACTACACCGTTTTAAAGAAATAAATTATAACTTGAGAAAATGGTGAATTCAGGGCATTTTCACTGCCAAAAGTTTAGCAAATAATGCTTGAAAATGCATTTGTAAAGTGAAGAATACCTTTCTAGGAGTAAAAATAAGACTCCAACTGTCGTTCGAGTACCTTACATCTAGATTTACTACGTGTAAGACGTAGATATTCAAGTATTTCAAATTTCATATACTTTTGTCTAATAGTGTACGTCCGATAAATCCTTAAAATCCAAGCAGCTTAAGTTTCTTAGTGGCAAAGTACAATGGACCCTAAGCACCCACATCTCGATCGAGTGCCTCAGAGGACCCAGGCTCTACTGCCCAGATATCTTACAATTAGTGAAATAATTCAGAAGGCAATAGCGATCTGATTCTCAACCCGCGCACCTTCGTCTCTACACACTCTATATGCCGATCCATCGATCCATCCGTCAATTGACGGAGCCGCGAGAACATCTGAGGCTATTTACGTCTAACGAGGCGTCGAGACACGGGGCAGGGGTCACTCAGAGCCGGTGAGATTTATGAATGAAACGAAAGCCGTTCCATTCGGGATAGAAAGCGAGCGCGAGCACAATTTCAGCTCTATTGGAGGGCCGTTTCCACGGGAGGTCGGCTAACGTTGCGACGATTGCAGACTTCCGATACGCGGCGATTACAATTGTCCCATTGTGCCGGGCTTGCGTCTCCGTCGGTGACGAAGGTGAACCGTCCGTCGCCTCGAGTGGTCGATGACGAAACAACCGAAGCCCAATGCAACGGAATAAACTGTAGCGCGATCCCTTTTATCCGGACGGTCCCAATCCCGAGTGCGCGGAAGATAACGCCAGGCACCCGTGAGATTCGGCAGGGTAAAATTAAACTTATGTATCGCGAGGATGAAAGGGGGTAGCCCGCGGCGTCTAAAATAGAATCCCCCCGCCCGCGTGGCCCAAAGGGAAACAGAGGCTGCGTGGAACCACGCGGACCCGTCGAGGCACGCATCTTTCCGCGAAGCTGCTTCAACAGTTGGGGCGGAGCAGTGGAACGGCGTCGTTTAGTCAGCCGTCTCGCGGCGGCTACTCACATGCCAGTATGTTGAGGTATCGGTTCTTCGCCTTGTTCTCCACGTACTGAGAGTTCTCCGCGGTGAATTTGCCAGTCTCCGACTGAATGAACTCGTACTCCTTGCTGAATCCAATGTCGCCGTCCGCGTGCAGACTCGTGACGTGCTGCACGAACTTCTGGATCGCGACCGCCGTCCGTTCCCCGTCCTGCTCGGTGTTCTCCCATTCCTGGAGCGAGGGCACGTTGCGAGGCGGGTAGTCCAGGAAGTAGTACGCGGTGTGGAAGCACTTTCTGAAAATTGGCCTCAGGCAAGGCCTGATCAGTGTCACCATAAGCATGCATCCAGCAACGTAAACGTAAGAACGAGACAACGCAATCAACAAGGGGAGGTGGAAGGGAGAGGGAGGGGGGGGGGGGAGGGAGGCTTATCACCGAGTAGAAACTGTACACGCTCGTCACCGAATGTGCTTATCACCGCCTCGCCGTCTCGGTGCTTACGGCGAGGCGAACGCAACGCAATAAACAAATTCCAGGGTGTTCGCGGCTAGCGTGTGTGTACAGTCCGCGAGCGAACCAATCGCGCGGCAACGAAATCTGAGCGTGTTCTTGCAATTCCGATATTCTAATCAATGACAAACCGTCGTCCTCCACTCACAGTTCGAGGTACTTCTTCATCGCTTTGCCGAGCTTCTACCACCGTCCATTATATGCACGGAGTATTTCCGAAAGGTCGCTGCGAAGAATCGAGCGGAACGTTTCGTGCGCCGCCAACGAAGACGCCGAGTCACCGTCCGTGGCACAGAAATCTTTCGTCGCGATTCGTTTGGTCGCGAGTCGGACGGTACCGCGGTCGTATCGACGTCCTCCACGACAGGGAAGACAGGGCGGATAGACGCGGCCACTCGCGGCTACTTGGAGCGACGACGAAGTAGATCTCGTTCACGAAGCGCCGCTACTCAACTGGGAAGGAAGCCTTACTTCACCGTCGCCGCTGGCCGTTATCGCGGCCGATAAGGGGTCAGCTACCGATAGAGAAGGAGGAGGAAGATCGCGGGCAGCGACGAGGGGCAGGGGAGGCACGGAGGGAAAGAGGATCCAAGAAGCACCCAGAACGAACGTTTACCGTTCGCGGTATTGTTTCCTCGATCCATTAGCGGCGAGTGGCCGCCGGCCCGTCTAAATACCACGAAACAAGGCGGACGAGATAGCCGTCGGTTGACGGGCAGGCTTCCTAGAGGATTTATCGCGAATGATCCGCCGGTCGAGTGCCTTTTAATGCCGCGTTCGTGACTGCAACGTGGATCGTTTGTAATTGACGCAATGTCTGTTATCGTGCGGTGGCAGAGGAAGCTTTGATCCTCGATGCTGAATTAGTAGACGAGCGGAGGCTCTTTATTAGACACCTCTGCTTTCAGATCCAGCGAAATTAGGAACGATAAGCAAAATAAGCACGCGTTTGGGGCATCGAGAGAAAGGGGGAATTTTAAAATCTAACTTTTGATAGAAACACTTTTCAAATTATCGAAAACGCCTGAGGAATCATTGCGTTGAAGTGATCGCCCTGTATAAGGAGGCCTCAAAATCTTCTAAGTGCTTAAAGCCTCTAAAGGTCTTAATCCAGTCCTGGAACCATGGAATCACGTTTCCGTGCCGATCGTCGATTCACTCCTCGAATTACTATGTGTACAGTCTCGTTATGAGAATCGCGCGAAATCGTGAACAGGGGCAGGCGTATGAAAGAAAGAGGATCCACAGGGGGAGCAAGCGAAGGTGAAAAATAGACAGATGGTTGATCCTCACTTCCACAAGGCGAAGGACGTAATCATCAGCATGACAGCCAGACAGGCGCAGATCATCCCTGCGATCACTCCGCTGCTGAACTCTCTGGCGCTGTGCGGCGGCAACAGCGGGATCTTGTCGCAATCGCGCGTGACGCGCACCTTGCGCGGGACCGATCCTTCTCCGTGTATGATCAGCCGATTATCGATAGCGCTTCGCGTGCCTCCGCGCACCACGATCTCGTACACGGTGTTCATCGTCAAGTTGGGTATGATCGTCTGCGAACCAACGATATTTCCTGCCCGTGAGTCATTTAGAAATTTCAGAGAAGCATCAGCCGATTCCACGCGGCTATAGATTCGCGCCGGCGGGTGGTGGAGGGCTTAGTCATCGATAATTTGCATTCAATTTTTATCACCCGTGCGCGAATGCAACTCCACCGCCTTGCCGAGACGTTCGCTGGAATATAGAATCGTTTTATCCGCCGTTACGGTGTAGGTATCGTAGGCAGCGGCTGTCTGGCTATTAAATTCGAGAGAAAGAAACCGCCCACGATCGGCGAGGCTCGATCTGCCGAGAAAACGAAAGGTTGCATGGCTCGAGCTCCGGTCTAGTAATCCTGACAGTCGATTCCTCTCCGCGAGCAGTCGGCCGTTCCCAAGGAGAACACCGAGAAAGTGGAAACGACTGTCGCAGGAACGCCTCGACGACGGCAGTGATCAACGCTTAGCCACCGTAACGGAAGCGTCGGAGGAGAACGACGGGAACACGGGGGGAGGGAGGCGGAACGTACGGCGCTCTCGAGATGATTCTTCTCGGCGATCACTTCGATCTCCTCGTAACGCGTCCCGTTCTCGATCCTGTAGTTGATGAAGTAGTAGTCGATCGAGCCCCAGAAGATATTCGGTCTGGCCCATTGGATGTAGACGGAGTCGTGGGTCTGGCAAGTGACGTTCAAGATCAACGGCGCACTCGGACCCGAGATGTCCGTGCGACGGATGATGTGGTCCGACGGCTCGCCCTCGTTCTTCCACGTGTACGCCTTCACCCATATCTTGTACTCGATATACGGCTCTGGAACAAAAAGGTCGTTTGATCCTTGCAGAGAGCATTCCTCGTGCCGTATCTGCTTCCCCCCCCCCCCCCCCCTTTCGCTCGGCCGAGTTAGTCGACGTCAGCCAGTGGCGATCCCTTGGACCCTTGGGCTTGGCTCACAGTTCCTAGATAGGCAGTCGTCTATGCTTCAACCGTGATAAGCACAGCCCAACTCCTTGCATATGAACGACTCGTTGTAAACGCGGTCGGTTGCAAATCGATACCCAGATTTCAAACGAAATTCCATTCGAAACGACAGACTTTCCCCCGCTTCGTTAATCCCAAGAGCAACTTTTGAATTCAAATGACGCGCCTTTATGACTTCCAAAGAGGATTTGTCGCGAAAAGAATAAAAATATCGCTTTTTTCTACAAACGTGGAAAATCGCTCTTCTTGAACTATAAATTTTCTCATATCAAAGTTTACATTTCTAGAAAGAGACTATTAGAGCACGATTGTATGAGTATTACGAATGTAAAAATTATTGCTCAAAGGTTGAAAGATTCAAAAATACGAAAATGGTAGCTCAAAACTGACGGGGTGGAGTGAAACCCACGTGACCAATTTGCGATTATGAGAAGGTGTGACTACAGGGGAAACGGAAAGCTCGGTTCTAGCGCGTTATCTGCCAGTGGATTCATCCGCAGTCATCGAGCTCGAGTGCGTATTGCAATTCTGTCGATAAGAGCGGCAAGCTTATCGGCGAGCTAACGGAGCTGACGTCTTTAGTTCGTTTATCCGAACGGCGATTCTCGAAATGCCGGCAGTCGCGAATGAAGGAGAAAACGGAGCGAGAGGGTACTCGTCCCGCGTGAAATTGCTCCACTTTTCTCGAAGCTACTCACTCAGTTCCTTCAATACGAATTCGATGACCGGCCCATCATAGTCGTCGGTTCTGTACATCTGCACGTCGGTGCAGTTCGAGTACATGTAATAGATACGGTAACCAGCAATGATCCCATTGGCGCAGTCAGGTTCGGCCCACGACAGTTCGACGGTGGCAGAGGTGATGCCGTGGGACGTGAGGTTCAAAGGTTTCGTTGGCACTGAAAAAAGAAGATCGCAATTGAGCGGTTTGACAAACGACTCGAGGATCGAGCACCAACATCTTATACAGGGAGAAATTATTGTAGGGCGCAACTATTGGCCAGCGCTTTCGGTTAGCGCTGATTTTCAAATTTTCGAGAGCCTTCGTTACCGAAGAGCAGGGACTTCAAACCGGTATGATTTTCATACCGGTATTACGTCAACAAAGCCATACCGAAACCGATATCGTACCAAGACAGATGAATACCGAAACCGATATCGTACCAAGACAGATGAATACCGAAACCGTTATAGAACCGAAATCATTGAAGTACCGAAACCGAAATAAATACCGGTATTTTCCGGTTCTTCTTTCGGTGACATGGTAGATTAAAGTAATATCTTCATAGCCCTTATTAATTCGAGCTGTAAAAACACCGACATAACGTATTATCTTTTCATAAAAATACCAATATATTAGTACACGTTTAGCGTATTAATTCTTGTCTAATAATATTGTGAAAACTGTAATAAAATCCGAAAACCGAAAAAATTACCGATAAATATAGGTAAATATGCCGGTGTTTGCATATATATCGGTATGACGTCATACCGGTATTTGCGTGTTTCGGTTTCTATAAAGGTTTTGAAGATGGAACCGAAAAATACCGGTATCATACCGGTATTTTCAGTTTCGGTAGTAGTCCCTGCCGAAGAGGTTGGCACCACGCGAAGTGTGTCGCGAGTCGGCAATTTTCCGTGTTTAGCGCTGACGGAACGACCCGATATCCGTCTCTCCGTAAACTATTTTTCGGTCGATGCACTTGGCGGCCGCGCCCCCTTTTCCTTCTTTTTTTTTTTCGTCGGCCGCTCATCATCCGCCTTCCAAGGCGGCTTTCCAATTTCCCGCGCACAAAGACGAGAGCCAGGCTGCGACGGCCGATGTCTGAATAATTAATTTCGCCTCGAGTGTCTTCTCAGACCCCTCGCGACGACGGGCAAACTCCTATAGACACCGCTACTCGCTTTTTCGTCCCTCCCGCCCAACACCGAGGACTGCGCGCGCCCTTCGGCAAGCCGAACAAGCTTACTTTTCCTTTGGGAAAAGGCGAGTCGCTGGGAATAATTGAAAAGAAATCGATCCGATCAAGCCTCTCGCCGCGTCGATCATCGTGTCCCTTGCCGACCATACATCCACAGAGGGGGAGGTACGAAGCGACACGCGCGAAACGTTCCATCATCACCCCGCGGGGCTTCGCGATTGAATTTCCTGCAGTTTTGGCAACGGTGCGTCGTAGCGAGTGCTTAGGGTGATCGCGCGGGGCTTTCCGTTATCGTCGAACTCGAAACTATTGCGATAAAGCTATGAGTAAGCCTCATTTATCGGAACGCTGGACCGCGAGCGCCGATGAACTGTGTTTCCGATTTCGAACGGTACGCTGCCTGGCAAACCGACACTCGGCCGCGCGCCAAACGGACTTCGATAGCGCACACCAGACCCTAGGCGTTCCTGTGTAACGCAATACTCCTACGCCATGAACAGGAATGAAACCTTAGGCTCCAGGTGCGCCAGCATTCGAGCTCGTGCATCTGTTTGCCGCGTGTTTGAGCACTGGTAAGATCCGAACGGTCGAGTGGACACGCGAGGGTGATAAGCTACCAGGGGTGGACAGGCAGGCAGTTCGTTTTGTTTGAACCTGCAGCGCCCTTTGCTGGCACCCTTGCGACAACGCGTCACTTTGATATCGCATAACGTCCGCGCAAACGAAGTTTGTGCGCGAGGGTCGGGGGTGAAATCGTGATTCAATCGTGAAAATTAATTTGTGCCGATGGCAGAAGAGGCTGAAAAGGGTTGAGGGACCAATTAGATGTTCCGAAAGCTTGCTAGCAGAATTGATCGACCCCCAGCATGCGACACAGTGGAGTTTCCAACTGTACGCGTTAAAATCTTCGCTGATAATGCTTTGCGACGCGAACTGATTAGGTAATCTCGTCGATTCTACCTTTATCTACTATACTTCCAAAGCAAATAGTGCAACGTTCAGTTGGTGCAAGTCAGTAGCCATATTTACACCCCCATGACGCAGAGCTTAAAGTAGCAGACTCTGTAGTTTCATCGAGGCAATGAGGCTGATCGACGGAGCCGCTTTAAGTTCCCGTGAATTCGTCTATGGGATCAACGGGAAGCGAGTGAGAGGTGCGAAAAGTGAGACACATACTCCTTAGAATCTTAAGCGCGCTCGCGTGTTTACTTTCCCACATTTTTTTCGAGGCCGGCGCTCGAGGCTTGTTTCCGCTAACGTCTGGCTGATTTCGCCAGCTCTTATTTCGCTGACCACGAGTGTACCGCGAGTGGAGGAGAAATAGGGGAGTGGGTCAAGTCATTCAGGTGTCAAAGTAAACATGTGTTTCGAGCGCCGGCACAACGACCTTGCGGAAAAAGACGACGCGTGAAAACAAGGAGTGTCTCGACTGTCATTCAGTTTCTCGTCATTACCATTGAAGGGTGCACGGAATCGAACGGGACAGTCATATGCAGGCTCAGGCGTTTCTCTTTCAATCCACGCTGCCATTTAACTACCGAATTTACGGCTTCTGTTTTGTAGAGAGCAAAAGATACAATTGTAATTCCGCAGTAATTGATGTATTACTGCGGAACGGTTGAACTTCTTAACTTGAACACTTCTGTACATTATCGCTAGCCTAGGTATTCAATCTTAATTAAAGTTTACCACTGGCAATAATGGCCGGTTGAAGGATTTCAATCTGAAGTTTGAAAAAAGATCGATAACAGGCGCTAGGTGATCGACAAAGTGTCGAGATACGGAGACAGTGTACCTCGATGATGTGCACTTTAATTGCACGCGATAATCGGATTCTCATTCGCAGCGCGAGAATCGGTCACGCGCATTTCGAAGCCGTTCAACTGTTGCTCCAAGTATCTACGTGGGTCGAGTCAAATGGAACGCCCTGTGCGCGCGGGGTACATAGATTGCCTCTCTCCGCCGCGAAAAATCGCAGCTGAAGAGGAGGAACGGTCTCGTTCCGCTTGGTATTCACGTCGTGGCGCGATGAAAGCGAAGAGGCGAGTCGCGACAATCGGGCGCAACCTTTTAGAATTCGCGGCCGGATGATGGCTGTAGGCGCATACACACGCGCCGGGCACGTACGTGCACGCACCGGCTGAAAAATGAATACGATTACCGCGGTGAATAGAAGCAAGGTCGAGCGTCGTGTGCAACTTCGCTCTCGACGTGGCGGCAAAGTGCTGGCCGAGAGACGGGGGAAAAGGGAAGGGAAAAGAGAGAACGATTACGTCGAGGACTCCCGCCTTTTTTCGCCTTCGACTTTTCCGGGTTGAGGGAAAACGAGAATGCTCCCCCCCCCCCAACGGTTTCTTCCCCCTCCTTCTTGCAGCGATAGCCACGTTCGTAAATCCCCGATACATTTCACTACTCGATCCCCTCGCTAGCACTCGTGAGTGCACGTGATAACGAGAAGTGGGGGGTATATATCTCACCGTGAATACCAGAGTTTCGTCTGGCTCTGCGGCGGATAAAAGAGGCGTGCACCGAGAACACGAGAAACCGGCGAAAGTGGCTTTATTAGGATCGGCGGGGAATGAGTAACGGCGCGCGAGTGAAAGGAACCCGTTGATAAGAAAACGACCGCTGGCTACCTGCTCCGCGTGGCTCTCGTTTCCTGAACAGCAAGTTTATGAACTTGAAATGCACTCGCTGCATTTCACAGTGGACAGACCGTCGCTCGGCTGTGTTATTTAACCCGGCCACGCGCGATTGCGATTTCATCGCGGACCGATAAATCTCTCCTACGTATCTATCCGAGCCCGTCGTTAGGCGCGAGAGTGATTAGGCGAGCGAGGAAACGAAGGCCGTGTAGGAAACTCTACGCTAGAGATACATGCTACTTAGCGCTGACAGTTCTGCGGCGGAGTATACTACCGAATCGATCAATTTCATTGTAACGATGATCGAGTCACGCCACTACCAGCGATACAGCCAGTGTTCGATTACAAAGGCTGGAGCACACTCCCCACTCATCGATCTCGACATCGCGGGCCCGTGTTTCGCCACTGATTCGAGATGCTCGTCCTCCGCGCGGGGACATTAGCAAACGGACAAAAAGGCGGCTAGACATATTCGAGCATGCGAATTAGAGTCGCGACCTTGGCGCACTACTCCCTCATACCGTAAAAATAGAACGTCTGGATGCCACCGTGAAGGAATATAACGTGCTTTGACTTCCAAGGGAGAGGGGGAAGAGAGAGAGAGAGAGAGAGAGAGAGAGAGAGAGAGAGAGAAAAAAGAAGAGAAACGAGTCTAAGCTCAACACGGCCGTATTTCCATAATTCTATACCTGACGAACAGAACGCGTCGTAAGGTCACCCAGTGCGTGGCTGTTGCAACGGTGCAGGGTGGGAAGGAAGCGTTTCACAGGAGGCGGTGTGCCGCGCGTGTCACGAGGCTGGTCCGGGACCATTGCGAAACTGGACCCAAAACGGAACGAAGAAAAGCGCCGCGACCACGCCTGGGCGGGTGACATTTCTTCGGCCAGGAACGGGATTCGCTTCCTGTACATGGCGGAGGATCGAGTAACGCCCGAGACGTTTCCTCTCGGCAACTAGTTCCGTGGCCACGCTTTGGAACTGGACCAGAGTGGAAGACACGTAACACGGCGTCTCCACGGCTTTATGATAACCCGTACACCCGTAACTCCACCTTTTCCTCCCTCGAAAGGCAGGCGAAAAATGGAACATTGCGATCCGACGATGGCGGAGAGTTTGAGCATTTGCAAAGGGACATTCTCGAGAATCATTCACTTTGCAAATGCTTTCTGAAGCATTATTTGCTTAACTTGTGGCAGTGAAAATGCCCCGAATTCACAATTTTCTCAAGTTATAATTTATTTCTTTAAAACGGTGTAGTGAAAACAATTGAAACTCGGCAGATATTTTCATCTACCCTTATACTACATGTAAAAAAAAATTGGAAACATTGCTACCATTTCTTCAACATTTTCGCAGCTGTTTTATCTGTCAAGATCGTCTCTTTCCATAAGAGTACGTGATAAAATCGGTGAAAATTAACATCGTTATAACTCAGCAATCGTTCAGTGAATTCGTTTAAAATTTTTGGAACACATCAGGAAGATTAGAAAGAACAATCTTACAAATTTTCATTAACTTGGTACTATTCTGAAGATAGGTCCAATACATCCTTAAATTATCGGAGCACTGTTTCCTCGGGGTTAGCCGAAAGCCCTTCTTGCTCGGCCCACCGGATTAAGCCACCTTCCTCGTCTAACGGGTCGCTCTCAGGTACAGAACCCACCTCGAGTTACAAACTCATAAAGCCCCGCGAACCTACAGAAACGCAGGTAAAGGGAAATAACGACCGTTCAGGGTCGTCACCACCTCCGATGCACAAGGGTCTCAAGCGAAATTCCCATTTCTGAGGTATGGGCGACGACAAACGAGCCGCGGGATTAGGCGCGCGGTACTTACCTTTGTACGCTCGCGTTCGGGGGAGAATCCCGCAACGATCAGGGAGCCGCTAATGAATTGGATTTACCTCGACACACGTCGCTGTCGTTCTCCGTGGAGGAGATTGGCACCGTGTAGGTGGTCTGTTCGTACGTCTGCTCGTCGATCTCCGTGATCGGGTCCGCGGAGGCGAACAGGATCCTCAGGATGATAGCCACCGCGGCCGCCAGTTGAGCAGCACTGGCTATCCTGGCCCACGACATTTTCGTTTTCGCAGCTGCAGCTGTGCGTAGCTGCGCGGCGCGGCTGTCTGGGCTCTCCACCGGGCTATTTCACGAATTCGTCCATCCTCGTTACCTTCGCAGCCGTTCTCATCGCACTCGCTACTTTCACCCCCTTTGCACTCGCAGCGAACGCGCGACACGAGGATCCGCGAACGTCCGTAACCGCCACGCGTTCCTCCGCGCGTTACATCGCGGTCCAGCGCGCCACGGGGTAAAACAGTCTTCGCCGTCTCATCGCGCACTCGCTAAAAGTCCCTTAACCGCGCTGTGCCCCGAGTCGTCCGGCAGGTGCGCGATCGCAGTCGGAAGGGAGCCTTTCTCACCGGCGAACGATCATCGTTGCGCCACAGCGGCGGCCGCGGTACCGCCGATCCAGCGGGTAATCGATTTACCAGGGCCCGTCGCCGTGCCTCCCTTGGTCGCCTGAGGGGGAATAGAGAATTGAGCAACGTATCGGGCGGCGAGGATCGAAGCCTAACGAACGGGGGGCGATTGCATTCGCGCTGCATCCTAGCCGCCCGGTGCACACTGCACACGCGCGTATACCTCGAAACACGTCCGCGCGACGCGGCCGGAATATTAAGCGTGGCTCGAGATCGAAGCCCAATTTGGTCTCCTCCCGACGGACCTCTGGCGATAGCCTGGCCCCCGTCCCCGCGCACCGCCCCGCGGGCTAACGTTGATTATTCTTTGTTTCCGAAACCGCGGGACGGGCGCGACCGGGTGGAGGAGCGGACTCCAGGCTCGACGGAGGGCAGTTGTCGCCCGCGTTGCGCTAATTGCGTCTCGTCGAGCGCCTCAATTAGTCGGAATTATGCCCCCGATTGTTTCTCGTCGGGCATGCACACACTGGGCCAGAAACAGCGCCGGTAGCAACAACGGTGACGGCTGGCGGCGGCGACCAGCGCGTCGGGTTCGCCGTTTGCCGGGCCAGCAATAATTACACGGCCCCTCTGGAACGTTTTAAAGCGGCTTCCCCTTATATTTTTAGTACGTCAGGACCGAGGGGACGCGCGGGCGTACGCAGCAACGGCGGGTCGGGGATCGAGAGACGCTGCTTTCGCGATTCCATGGGAAGAGCTGTCGAAAATTTCCCTGACCCACGCTACAGGAATTTCAGGGCAGATGGTGTTTTATTCGTTTGCTAGGTACTGTCAGCCAGTCAATCGATTTCCTCTCGACGTTTCATTGTGTTAGGAGCCTCTTTCAACCTTGCATCTCGGTGCAGCGAGGGGCAGATGACACGAGTGAAATTTTAAGCGCGGTTAAGGTAAATGTCCCCATTTCTACTCATTTTGCATTTTTCTTATTATTATATGCGTTACGTTTGGACCAGAGTTGTAACAAAATAATTCTAAATTATTTGAACATTTACGCGAGTGTTGCACGAACTTGGGGCTAAACAACGTGCAGCATAAGCAACGAAAAACTTTTAAAACGAGAGATTCACGATTTTTCGAGCTGTTTGCTCGAAACTCGAAAATTCAATCTAGCTGTTTGTGTTAAGGAATAGCGACACTATTGGGATTCGATAATTGGGCAGAAAATAGTTTTTGCAAATGAAAGTTCTTATTTAATAACAGAAACAAATACCGCATTGTGCTCTGGATTTAGATTCTTTTACTATTTTTAATTTCTTTAAGTAGAAAACAGGTGAGTTCGTTTAGGGTCAAGTGAATCGCTGTCATGTCCGCATTTCTACTCACCACACTTTTAGTAACATAACCTCAGAATTCAATGTATGCTGTAACCTCTATTTCTATTCGAAGGCATTTTATTTTTTTTTAACATTATCTTATGCTTTACTATTGCGTTATACCCCCCCCCCCCCCATAAAAAATGTAACTTATTTTAACCTGAAAAGGCAACGAATTATGTGCGCAGAAACTGGTGCAAATGGTGAGTAGAACTACGTACACCGCTATTTTTCGTAAGGAGAAATACGGACATTTAGAGCGTTATATTTAATTACAAATTACTAATACTTAAACAGTTTTTGAAGTGGTTGATTTATTATTAAAGTATTGATCAATTACTCTGCAAATTTTGATAACAAACAAATTTTTTACACCCTCTTTATGACGAGTAACCTCTTAAATGAGTAGGAATTGGGACATTCGCCTTACGTAGGAAGACTTGAGGAACCCTTTGCTTTGGCTCGGAACCAATCGTAAGCCATTCTCGCGTAACGATCGAGAGAGTTAACGCGCGAACGTTGAACGACGACGTCTCGCGGGAAAGGACCGGTTGGATACCTGAATTTTCACCGACCGGGAAAAACGACGCCGAACGGAAAGAAGGCGGATTGTTTACCTCGGATTCGGCATACAGTTGGAGCAAACGGACGGAGGACTCGCGATTATGACTCAACGATTGCGATATTAATTGCAAGTTAACCGAGAACCGGCCGCAACGGCGCTGCACGCGTGCACGAGCTCGCCGCGAGCCTTGACATTTATACGTCACGGAGAAACTCTTGGGCTAGTTGTGTGCATCCTAGTTGCACGGCGAGACGTACACCGCCGCCTTTCGACAGGCAGACTGCGAGGACGAGCGCGGAAAAACGCTTCCGTCGATACTGAGATGAAAATTCGAGTTCCGCAATGAAGGATGACTCACTAGCGCGCGATGCTTCGGCGAGTGCATCTATACAGGGTGTACCGCGATGTATGGACACTGTTTCGAGGAGCAAGGTCCGCGTAGACTAATGTTCCGTTTCGCTCACAATCAGATACTATAGGTACAGTGAATCACCGAGTGTCATTAGCAAATGGGCGTGGAAGGGACAGAAATTTAGATAAGTTAGTTGACCATTGGACCGAATCTCTACGGTACACCCTGCACGCGTACCCATTAAAAGCACGTTGCTCGTAAATGTTGCGTTTCTCGCCCGACGACTGGTTATCTATCGACGATTTCCTGGCGACTTCCGTTTCACGACAAGGACGTTGGACAGGGCGAGCCAGGGACAGAGGGAGAAGGAGAGAGAGAGAGAGAGAGAGAGAGAGAGAGAGAGAGAGAGACGACGGCTGCTTCCGATTCCAATATCCCTCGCGACGAGAAATATCCAATTCCGCGACGAGTAGTCGGCAAACGCTTGGGCTGAACTCGATTCGACTCTTACTGTGCACCGGTGAATTTGCATAGGTCGCTCGCATCGGTTGACACCGTGTCGCGTGGGATCGCGCCGATCCACGGGCTGAAGACTAATCGATTCCTTCTGGAAGACGTCGCTCGTTCCGCCGGCAGATTCGACGGCGAAGGGGTGTTGCCCTTTGTCGTCGGTCCTTCTTTCTCGCTGCACCCTGGTTGCAGGGTGTCTCGCCTAGCGTGGAATTTCTTTGCGAGAAAGAGCCGAGGACATAGTTTATAGCCCCTGAATAGACGCCGAGATTGAAACCCTTAGCGTATACCGTGTGCGCGAACTATTCGTTAACCGTATTCATCTAAAAGCGTCCACCGCGCGTGTATCCCACGAAAGCGAAAGCACGGTGAACGGCCTCCGTAACCCGGCGTGTCGATGCACTTCACGAAAGCAACCCCGCAACGGCTACTAGCGAAAAAGGCCAAGTTCGAGGAGCGACGAGAATGGAGAGCTGCGTGCGATGGAATTTCCGGGCCACCATTCGATCCCCCCGGGGGACACGTTCGCGGGGACCGATTAAATGCACCGTTTTCGGCGTGATTTTGGCATCGTGCGGCGAACCCTTCGCGCCATATCGACCCTTGAACCTCGAGCCAGGATTCCGCCCACGTCCGACTCCGTGCACTGGGATCCGCGTATGCCGGCGCGATCATTACCCACGCGTTTCCCTCTGTGTGCCTCGCGAGCGAGAAAAACGATCCGGCCGATAGCGCGCGATAGCGGAGTACCGCGAATCACTGGCGAACTTTCTCACACTAGGCGTCACTGGTGCTGGGAGAGGAGAGGCGTCGTTCGCGCGATGGATCAAACGCCATTTCGAACCGGACACCGTGGAGGGCACCGTGACAGGGGGCCCCCTCGGAATAACGAATCGGACCGATCGAGGCAACTCGATTCGCCAGCGGAGACACGGAGCAATGGAGCAACGGAGGAGCGTTGCGATCCCGCGAAAGTGACACAACGCACTGCCCGCCGCGAGGGACACGAACACACTGGCACGCACACGATCCGCTCCCACGACCGCCACGCACACCGACAAACAACGTTCCCGAGCGTACGGCAAACCGTGACTCCGGCGCGGCGGCTGCCTCTGCACGCTCGTTACTCCGGCTTGCTTCCACTAGGGAACAGAGAACCGGCAGACAGACGGACGGACGGACACGGCGAGAGAGAGAGAGAGAGAGAGAGAGGGAGAGAAACTCACGCTGTGCACACGCTCGAGCACCGGCTGCTTCTCTCCGTGTACGTGGGCGCATGGGTTTGTGTACGTGAGTTGTAACCTGTGTGTACGAGAGTGATGGAGCGAGAGAGAGAGAGAGAGAGTGCATTGGAGTACGGGCGCGCGCGCAGCGAGTGCATACATACGCGCATAGACGCTCCTGACAAGCCGGCGGCGTATACACGTGAGCTAGGAAATGTGCGTGAGAGAAAGAAAAGCGGAAGGAGGGAGGGGCGACTGGCGGGAGAGGGGAAAAGCACGTTGCACACAAAGGCGTGCGTACATGTGTTCATGTTTGCCGTTGGTGTGTACGCGCGCTCGTAACGCGTTTCCCTCAGCGGTTCCCCCGTTTATCGCGTCTTCTTCACGCCGGGACGAGAGGCGAGAGACTTTTGTCGTGTCGCGTTTACCACGTACCGCGACACTTTCTTCTCTCGAGGAGGCAACGCCACGGCGGAGTGAAAAATCGCGGAAAATCGATCGGGGGAAGGAAGAGGTGCGCCAGTGGCGACGACCGAAATGGCGCGGCTGTCCCCTCAGCGCTCGTCTGTCTCGGTCCCTCGCCGACGCGACGACCTGGTCGACCCTATCTTCGTCCCCCTTTCTTCCCTCTATCCCTATAACCTTCTGCCTCCGTCTCTCTGTTTATCTACCCACCGTATCCGCCTATCCCTCCCTCGCTCTTTATTTCCCCCCCCCCCCTTTTCTTTCTTTCTCCCGCCCGGCAGATTCACCCTGCCTCTCTCACGCAGCTGTCTACGCGATCCTCGTCGCTCCCCCGGTTCCTCGTTCGCTGTCTGCGTTCGCCACGGTCCCTGCCCTGTGCCAACGTATGGATTTTCAACCGGCTACCTGGGAAGGGAAATTCGGCGTGGCCGATTCGCCAGAGGAGAATCGACGGCGACGCGGCTCGCCTGTGACTCACGGAACGGAGACGGACTGGCGGCTGAAAAACGCGCCCACGGCCATGAAAATCCCGATCGTGGCGTGCCCCTGCAGCGAAACCTACGATGACACACAACGACGGGCGACCGCTCATGGACGACGGAGTAGTGGCAGCTGGATACCTGCGACCGAGTCTTTCAGGGACATAGGACTCCATCTCCGTACCACGTGGCACTAACTGTCATCGCTCAGAAACGTGATTCGTGTGTAGAGTATCTCATTGCGGTATTGCACAGCGGCTGATAAGAATCTACCGTGTAACGATGTCATTAGAGCGTCATCGGCGCTGCGATTGGCCACCTCGATTTCTGCGCAGATGTCGCTCCTGTCTGCACAGAGTACACTACTGTACGCTTGGCCCTCCTCTCTCAAATGGGCCTACAGCGAGAAGCCTCAACGATTTTTGCCACCACTGAGTCCGGAGCGGTCGAATTTTACGGGCTCGCCAGAGAACGGTATGTTCCTTGCCCAGTCTTTGTTCCATGTTCTAACGTCGATCCCGCGAACAATGGGGGGACCAGCGATGAACAAAGCGAAGCTGCGAGTCAGCGGGATCGCGATACGGCGTCCGATAATTTTACGTGTATCAGCGGATGCGATAGCGGTCGGAATTGATAAGACTCGTTGTCGCAACTGTTGGTCGTAATGGATTAGGAATACTACGGGGGGCGAATCTCAGGCGGGAGCTTGAAAATCATTGAGGTCAAATGTAGCCTACTGTAGGTCTACTGCTGGGTAGAGGGGCGAAGTTGAAGTCGAATCAGGGACACGGAGTTTCGCGAACCGTCGGGAAAGGCGAAAAGAGGCGAGATCGTGACCGAAATAACGACGGTTTGCGTAAAGTCTGGGAAGTGTAGCGCTCGTTTTATTGTCCTCCGCGAATGGAGCACCGCCGCTGACGTACGGCGAATTTAAATGATATCGTTCACTGCGCCGGTCATGGAAAGATCGTATGGTGATCTCATGGACGTTACTACTCGACTCTACTGCTCGCGCAATCGTCGAATTTGCCCCACACGGGCGATTAAGAGTAACGCGCTGATTCAAGTGGCATAATTAAATTATTCAGACCCTCGCGTGACGATTCAAGAGCGTCGTAAAGCGATTCACGATGGGCCAGCTTTTCCTAGTTCCGTGTAACGTAACTTTTTACGCGGCGAAGATAAAAACAGTCGTGATCTCGATACGAGTACCGCAAAACCACGTGCAAGGGAGTTGATAAACCCTTATTCGCTCGACTATAAAGCAAGAACTGGGATGACATCTAGCGAGAGACCAGTCAGATTTAACAACCACCTCGTTTTCACGCTGCTTACTATTTTATATCTCTTGCTGATTGTTCCTTAACTAGCTTCATTTTCCTCCGCAACTGTACAATTGGCGAACTTCAAGATTCCTTGGGTAACTTTTTTAAGATAATCCTCTTTGGCCTTTTTTCTTCCTCTTTTAACGACCGTGGGTAAGTGTACATCAGTAAGGAAATTTCTATTCCTAACTCGGTTACAACAGGCACCCTATAAATATCGGTTATCGACCGCGGATATGGTGAATACGTACGAGATTCCCTGCTTTATCGATAGGTTGAGGGCCGACGCGCGAAATTATGAACGTACGATGAGACAGTAGACACGCTCAGCACGTAATCAAGTTTTAAATCGTTCTTCATGGAAGAGTTACGCGCAAACGACTCACCTCCTTCGTCAGTCATTACTGAGACAGTTGTTGCGGGTCCGTGGCCAGCCGGATTGAACACTTGCAGAGACACCAGGTACTGAGTGTACGCCACCAGATTGTGGATACTGTGATTCTGCAATGCAAAGGAATAGGCGATATTACAAAGGGGAAACGGTGGCGGAACACCGAATACGACACAGAAAAGTAAGATTGAAACGCATTCTTACGTAACTTACGTCAACGGCCGAGTCACGTATATATATGGTTTTTACTTCCATGTGTGTTTTGTCCCTCGGTCTATATCCGATTCGGTATCCCAGAAATTCACCGTGTATAGTGTCCCTGCTCGGTGCCTTCCATGCCAGAAATATCGACGTGGCCGATGTGTTGTAAGCGCTGGTAATTATGGGCTTCCCCTCCGGAACTGGCAACAAAAAATGTGCGATGTAAACATGTCGGTACGCTCTCAGAGCTTTTCAGATTCTATCCGCGTATTAAATTTTGTGGCAATTCGTGGCAGCTCTTGTCACACACCGAAATATCGCGATGAAACTTTACGAGGCTGTAGAGAACGATAAAACGAATATTTTTTCTTAATACCATTTTCCCATACGACGTCATTTGACAAAGTTACAGGCCTTTGAATCCGCGAGCTCAGCCGGTGATGTTTGGCGAATTGCCTACTGCCAGGCGCTCGCCGGTAACAACTTTCAGTGGCCCGTAACTTTGTTAAATGACGTCGTACGGGAAAATGTTTGAGGGGAGAAAAGTTTATTTTATCATCCCCTATGTCATATTAAATTTGTGCTAACGTAAGTGATATGTCGCATTGAAATTGTATAAGGGTTTGATAATTGCTTAATTGGTTTCTTCTAAGCGATCTTTCATCGATTCAATCTTCTCTTCCGCGTCAAGGATCATCCAAGCAACGTGCTTTCGCGATGAATAAACAGCATCGAGTACTTTTCCCCTATTTCACGCCCTGCTGCGCGTTTTTGTCGTCAGTTGTCGACCGGGAAGGTATTAATTCGACGAAATGCCTTGTCGCTAGGGATTAAAGATCGACGCCAAGGGACAATCGAAATTCTGAAAGGGCAGGCGGGTCTGCTCGAAGGGTAAGCGATTATCGATTCTCGAAGCTCTCGAAGCTACGGGCAGGTAGCTCGCTACGAATAAATACCAACGCGGGAAACAGTCGAAACGAGCGGATTAACACGAGTGCTATTGAAGTTTCATTTCCACCTCCCGGGGGTGAAAAACATATTTGTGAGGACTGTTTGACGATCCGCTGGCAGTAAATATCGTCTTGATCGCATTTGTTTTTCACCGGTCCGAAGTGGAGATCGGCGAATAAAATTCACGGATCAGACGAGCATGCTTAATCGCGTTCCCATTGTTCCTATCACCGATCCAGGCTACACGCGTTCCAGTAGACCCCTCAGCGCAATATTTTCGACAATTGATAGCTCTCGAAACGTTTCAAGCGCGCATGTCTGGTAATTCAATTCTGTTTTTTCCCAATCGCGCAAATGAATCGGTACCCGTACCCATTTCGTATTTTTCTTATTATTATATGCGTTACGTTTTGACCAGAGTTGTAACAAAATAATTCTAAATTATTTGAACATTTACGCGAGTGTTGCACGAGCTTGGGGCTAAACAACGTGCAGCATAAGCAACGAAAAACTTTTAAAACGAGAGATTCACGAATAATTACCAACGCGTGAAATAGTCGAAACGAGCGGATTAACACGAGTGCTATTGAAGTTTCATTTCCACCCCCGGGGGTGAAAAACATATTTGTGAGGACTGTTTGACGATCAGCTCGCAATAAGTATCGTCTTGATCGCATTTGTTTTTTACCGATCCGCAGTGGAGATCGGCGAATAAAATTCACGGATCAGACGAGCATGCTTAATCGCGTTCCCATTGTTCCCATCACCGATCCAAGCTATACGCGTTCCAGTAGACTCCTCAGCGCCATATTTTCGACAATTGACAGCTCTCGAACCGTTTCAAGCGCGCACGTCTGGTAATTCAATTCTGTTTTTTTCCCCATCGCGCAAATGAATCGCTATCCGAGCTATGGGCGACGCTGTGAATTCACCGATAAGTGATAACAATCGCCGCGAAGAAGCGGGATCGTGCTTGTGAAATACGCTGTAATCATTTATAAGAACAATTGCCTTTTCGAAAGCATACATCACGTGGCGTTCACCTGTAACTAACACTCTAAGCGGCCGAGTGAGTTCAATCATTAATTCCCTTTGCGATTCTCTGTCTCCCAACAATCATTTTTCATCTCCCCCTTTTAATATTTGTATCTGCAATTTATTTACACCCTGCAGAGGTTACTCAGACCCTCAACTTCGTCCCCTAGGGGTCTGTCTCACGCTCCCTTATCGCGGCCAACGAAGACGAAGGGCTCGACTTATGTCCCAAATAATTAGCGTCCGCGAAACTCCGCGTTATCGCGCGCCGATATTCCCGCGGAAACTTGGCAAACTCCCGACAGAGTAATGGGAACTGTGGGATCGTCTTGGAAATAATTTCAAGACGTTTATTGCGCGTCACGAGCGACGGTAGGGTCGACGAGAATTTTCGGCTGCTCGTTAATGGCCCCGCGAAGCGTTTTCATCGGGGCGCGACCATGACTGTCGTGAAAATTCACCAGCAAGCGTGGGCAGTGTCGCGAAATGAAAGTTGACGGGTAAATAAAGTACGGGGCTCCGCGAGTGAAAATCTGAACGAGGTGTGAGCGCCAATAATGGCGCGCGAGAATGATTAGGTGCCAAGTTGACAGGGAGAAGAGGACGAATTGCTGCGTGCAGCTGAGGAGATCGTAGAATATATTTTGTAAGATCGATTGGATAGATCGAAGATCTTATTATAGCCTGCTTTGAGAATTTATAGCGCGTTAAAGCAAAAGATGCGATAGCCAGCGATTTTAAGTTTTTTGATTGGGCGGCTATAGTATTAAAGCACGCCTTCGCGCGGGCATTAATTGCGGGGCAAATTATACAAAGGGAAGCGGACGGAGTCGTAATGAAAGGCACGGTGTTTACGATTATTTTCCGCCACTTAATTTGGTCGGCGAGCAAACCTTCTAAAGCGCGGCCGGTTTCCCTTCTATTTACACGCCAGGCTGTGTGCAAAGTACAAGTAATTTTTCCGGCTACTCCGCCGTTGTCCGGTTTCATTTCGATGTCCCTCTGTCGCGCAATTATTCATACTTAAGCCTCTGGACAATGTTCCGTTTCAGAGTCTCGCGACGGATATTAATTACGCCCGCCGCTGTACCTCCGTTCATCGCGTCTCTTTCAAGAGGCTCGGTAGATAGTCGTATCTCGGTATGGAACGTATCAACCGCATTCGAATTGTATCGTGGCATTGTTTGGTCGTTTGAAACAAGCGGGCTCGGTGGTTTAATAGAAACAAGGGGCAGAACTCAACTGGTCCTGTAGAAAATCGTAAATTGCAATTGAGAAAAGAAAGCATAAAAGCCAACAGGTAGTGTGACAGCTGCTGTAAGGTCTGACATAAAGGTTGAAGGTTAAATGGAAATTGGCTTCGTTTATCACTCGATCCTCGACCGGTTTTCATCGCTCTCCTAAAGTCATTACTTCCCCGCGGCGACAGCCAATTAACGAAACAACTGGAATTATTAACACGCGGCTGGAGACATTGTGGCGGGTCGGACATTACGAGGATACGCGGGCTGCGATAAGTCTTTCACGCGCTTCCGGCCGGCTACTCCGCCCGGCAATTTAGCGCCGTAATAAATGCGAGCCGGTGCTTTTTTACCGACCCTAAATCTGCGTTAAGTTATTATGATCCTGGCGGGGCGGGTTTATGATGGCCACCGGTGTTGGTTTTACTGTCGCGGGATTTAAATTACGCCAGCGCCGATTCCTTTCGGTAATTACTGCGTAAGTACGCGTTTCAGCACGATGGAATTCGATCGAGAGGTCTGATTGTAAGGGGCTGCCCCTTTCATAGTGGAAAAACCAATTCAATGTACACGGTTCGGTGAGAAGGAATAAAACTAATTTAATACACTCCGAACTGTAAAAACCATTGCGTGCTTTCCGGGAATGCTATAAACTAAATAGACGCAGTGTATCCTCCCGATAAAAACGCCGCCACTTTAGGAATTACGCTTTCCGCGACCGCTCCTGATGTGAAAGGAAGGAGTGGAAGTTGGAGAAGAAGAAGAACGAGAGGTAAAAATTTCTGCTATCACTTATGAGTTCTGAAAGGAAATAAAAGCTGGCCACAGGTATAGTGCTATAACACACAACACAACACATCACACCCCCCCCCCCCACACAACACACACACATACACATAACACACAACGCACACTATAGTTTATAAGGACTACAAACAACAAAGCAACGAAGTTGCAAACCGAAATTAGACTTCTCACGAAAACCTAACAAACTTGCAAACCGAAGTTAAGCTTCTCGCTAAAACCTAACAAAGTCGCAAACCGAAATTAAGCTTCTCACGAAAACCTAACAAAGTTGCAAACCGAAATTAGGCTCTTCACGAAAACCTAACAAAGTTGCAAACCGAAAGTAGGCTTCACACGAAAATCTAACAAAGTTGCAAACCGAAATTAGGCTTCTCACGAAAGCCTAACAAAGTTGCAAACCGAAATTAGGCTCCTCACGAAAACCTAACAAAGTTGCAAACCGAAAATAGGCTTCTCACGAAAACCTAACAAAGTTGCAAAGGACTAATTTTTCTCAACAATGTTGCAAACGAAATTCAGGCGTTCGAGAAATGAAATTTCAGTTTGCAACTTTGTTGTAGCTGCAAGAAACGCAAAATTTCTCTTGGCAACTTCTCTTGCAGGTGCAGTACGAAAATCTGCTTCTCTTGCAGGTGCAAGAAGCGTGCAATGGATTTCAGAACGAGAGGTTTTCGAATTTCTGCACCTGCAACAATGTTGCAAACCGAAATTTTGCTTCTCGCAGGAGTACAACAAAGTTGCAACCCGGGATTTTGATTTACGAACACCGAAATTTCGTTTGCAGCATTGTTGAAAATTTTTTTGTCATTTGCAACTTCGTTGTATTTCCGTGGGAAGCTTAAAACTTATTTGCAACCTTGTGAGCCGTAATGTGTGGAGTATAAAGTGTGAAGTGTGTGTTGTATGAATAAACTGAGTAGCATGATGTGTGCGGGTGTGAAAACTGACTAATATGTGTGGATAATGTAGGAGTTGTGCAAGATCTGGGAAGCTATGTTGCCCCCGGATTTATACGACCGACGAACAAGACCACAGACGAGGTATAGGATAGACCTATCACCTTATGGATGTTCGTGTCACCACCCAAACTGTATTACCGACCCATAATTTGAGGACTGAATGTAGTGGCATCTGCTCATGAACAGCGTCCAACTCAGCATCTACTTTGAAATGTGCTGAAATGCTGAAAGGTGTGTGCGTGCTTGTATACGTGTGACTTGTTTAGAGTGAAAGAGTTTGACATAGAAGGCAGGCTTTTGCTACGCTATGCTGTAGCTCGGTTTCTCAACGAGTCACGTGGATTTCTCTCCAAAAATTCATTTCGGGGATCAAGAAACTATGGCGCTCAAAAATGATATTTCTTCAAAGCTCGTGCGAGCTATAAATTGCAAGATGACATTGTTTATTAGTACTTTGCGTGTAGTAGAACCCTTTCACGTATCATACCCTGCAAAGTATTAAAAATTGACGCTGTTACTGACATTCCCGCAAGATTCTAATGCACTGTTTAATCATTCTAGTGAAGTAATAATAATTGGATTCTATTTGTAATTCTTAAAAGCCTCGCAGAAAGTTGCATGATGCATGAGTGTCGTGGGGTGCTTAGATGCAACTGCAAATCGAGTTACTTTTCAAACACTCATTGTGAAATAAAATTTTGTCTAGCAATGGACATTGCTATATAATATTATTTCTGGCCTTGACGAATTTCAAGTTAGCTGGGAGTCGGCCGAGCGCGACAAAAACATCAACAACCTCTACCAAAGTCACTACATCGCCGAACGGTGTGCCCTAACAGTTCGACTTTGTCCGCGACGGTGATCGGATCACTAAATATCTGTGGATGTCACAGTGCATACTATTTCCTGATTTCTCGATTCCTACATCAATTCGTTCGACTACTGGACTAAATAGAAGACCGTTTAACAAGATTTCACTAGAATATACCTATCATCTAGTAGACTTTTTGACAGAGTTGCCTAGTGTTTGATTACATCTCGCAGTGATAAAAATACGTGTATAAGGTGCGGGGTGCACGACTGTAGTTGTGAAAAGTGAAAATTTTGCAATGGACATTGCTATATAATATTATTTCTGGCCTTGACGAATTTCAAGTTAGCTGGGAGTCGGCCGAGCGCGACAAAAACATCAACAACCTCTACCAAAGTCACTACATCGCCGAACGGTGTGCCCTAACAGTTCGACGTTGTCCGCGACGGTGATCGGATCACTAAATATCTGTGCAGTCACAGTGGATATTATTTCGTGATTTCACGATTGCTGCATCAATTCCATCGATTACTGGACTATGTGGAAGGCCCAATAACAAAATTCTACTACATTACACTCAGTGTTTAGAGGACTATTTTGGAAACACTTTACTCGAGTCCGAACACATCTTTCCACTGTTGAGAGATGTTTAAAAGCGTGAAGTGCTTTTGTAATCGTGTGTAATGCGATTGTAGAGTCAATGCTTATTTCGCGATAAAGTATTTCGTAGTGCACAGTGGCCCTGCGTGTTAGTAACGTGAACGCGACCGTAGAATCAGTGTTTTAACGCATTTAGAACTAATTCAGAGCACCGGTGCTTTTATTGCTTCTTCATCGCGAACTTAATGCGACATATTTGTAGTGTGACACGTTCTATTCGGTACTGACCCTGCAGCTGCGGGACATTGGCCTGCAGAACGAATAGCTACTGCTGAAGGGGGATGCTTGTCTGCATCGATAGCAGTGAGACTGTTTGCAACGAACGGTGAGTGATACCTACTTTTTCATTCTTTCAATCTTTCTGCATGCCATCGAATAAAATGATTGCTGTAGCGAGCATAGTGACCACGAATACATACTTGGTACTCGTGAATAGTAACATTAATGTGTGTGCTTCCAGATGTTTAATACGCGTAGAAACATGCAATAAATAAATTTTAAAGTCGCGATAGAAGTTTTAATATCGCGTTTCAAACATTCTAAATTAGATTTCTTAATATCTCAATCATTCGGGATGCTTAATGTATCGAATACGAGTTTCATTTCTGAAGTTGCACTTTTACGTGTGAGATCTTTCAAATCTTCTCTCTTAACAGTAATTACATTCGAGTCATTAGATTCTCTTAATAAGGCGCGAATAGAAAGCATTAGTTTGGTATAATAACTAACAATGACAGTCATTGTTGGTACTACCTGCTCAGTATGCTCGCTACTTTTGCTTGACCGTTGCATCTGGTAAATATAAAGCGACATTAGTGGCAATATTACGAGAAATCAAAAATGCCACATTTACCATATAATAATAAATGACAGCTGCCAATGTGGCTGCTATATAGACTTAAATTTCTTTCCCCCTCGCATTAAAATAATTTTAAGCTACTAAACCTAAAATTTTATACATCGCGGAAGAACTTGCACGCGTGCTTAGTTTTAACTAGGTATAGTCCCAGCAATAAGTCTTAGTTTAAGAACTTTAGTCGTAAGACTTTTCCCAAATTTTTCAAAATGCACAAAGCATTGGTCGAACATGGACCAGAAATATTTCGTAGAAATGGGTCACTTTCGTAGGTATCTCCATGTTGGTGTGCTGGGTTAATTGGTAACATTTCCCAAGCATTGCGACTTGCAAAACGGTATCAAGCTGAAACCTAAATGGCCAACCATTGTACTCTTTACTCTAGCATTGTAACCTTATTTTCGCCTGAGTCGATAACGTTGGATGTGACACGAAAATGGTAAGGGGGCTCGCGAGCCCCCCGAGCGTGCCACATAAAATTACATTGGATGATAAGTCTATCCTATACTTGGTCTGTGACAAGACACCTTTAGGTGCCATGCCCTAGGAGTAGCTTAGTTCACTGGTGCTACCGTAAGATGGTGGTACTCCTGCGTCGGTAAATGCGATTACATCATTGGTAGATCGATAAATTATCAGCTCTAATTCTTCACATTGTTGCGAAAAGAGTTATCATGTATTGGATTTGTGGGAATCGTGCGAAAGTGTGAGGAATGTGTGCGAAATGTAGGGAACCTTGAAAGTGTGCTAAATGAGAAAATTGTGTAGGTAATGTAGGATACTTAGGATCTATAGAAACACGGGATATGTGGAAATACGTGATACAATTTGGATACGCGATGTATGTTAACAATGAAATATACTTGTATGTAATTTATGCGCTCTTTATTTGTCACTTGTAATCTGTTTGCTAATAATCTCAAAAAACGAAATCGAAACCGACTGTCGCAGTTTACTTAATTCCACTCGCTTTCCCACTTTCCTATCGCCCACCACCGTCAGTTCTGCTCACTATAGTATACGCCGACACGGCTGCCCCGATGGCTAATTGGTGGCTCTTGTTACGCCCATATATTTATGGGGGGACAGGCGAACGACCTCCGGAAACAGGAACTAGAGCCGTGGTACGTATTGGTCTGGGCCAAAGTGGTAGGAGATGTTTCGTTGGTGCCCTATTGATCTGGTGGATACAGAGAAAAGAGACGCGGGGAACAGGCAGGAAGACAGAAGAGGCAGCGTTTCATTTAAGCCATCGTGAATTCCTACACAGCAAGCTCGCACTTATCGTGCCCCTCCGACCACTTTCCATGAGTAGTTGTAAAGACATCGGAGAATCAGCGACACGAGTTAAAATATAGCGGCGATAAATCGGGCAAGCCAGGCGCGGGGATCTATCCGCTTTCCAATGCTGATGAATTATCGACGATTGATCCGTGCTTCCATTTCTGAGCCTCGTTACTAAGTTACTATTGCCCTAGTTGAGTTCATCTGCTTCCCGCACGAATGTTCCAAACGCTACAGGGATAATAGCGTCGAATTAGTCCCATTATTATTACCTTAATAGGCTTAGAGTCCATTTGTGAACCAAAGCTGCAGATTTCGGATGCATTATTATTTGCAACAGCGACTGTAAACAGGAGTCTCGATAGGCGTACCGAAGTTCTTTGATTCAGGGTTGTTTGTTGTTGGACGATGAAAGCTACGGGAGCCTCTGAGCCGATTAAAAGTACCCCCGTGACGCTGTTGTGCGCTAAGTTAAGCGGAGAGGGAGAAAAAAGGTTTCGCAGCATCTCATTAACGACTGCAAAGGGGTGGAACGTTTACCGGCTGCAAAATTAATTATTCTCTAAAGGTGTATCTATTTGCGCGGAGAGATTGAAGATCCCTACCGCTGGCGAAGATCAAAGAGTCTACGGGCAAGCTCGCAGAAATGTTATTGGAAAGAATAAGGGAACGTATAAAAAATATATTTGTCTGTGTGTGTTGGGGGGGGGGGGGGGGCATTAAAAAATCGGGCGAAATAACGAACCTCAACAAGAATCATATTAACTTCGTTGCTCCGCGTGTCCTGTTTCGTGTTTCTATTAAATCGCTCACTCTCCATATCACCGTCTCTCCCTCTGTATTTGCCTTTTAGCGCTTGTCGACGGACGGACGGCTCGTATTGACAATATTAAACACATACCCACACACGTCCGTCTATTAATTGCCTGTTTATTACCGTGATAGCTGCCATTATCTCGTTATTAGGCCAGAATTATCGTCGGTCGGCCCCCGGTTTTGGTCCCCTATTCCCTCTTGTTCACCAGAATTCTCCTAATCGTTGCTTAGCAAATAAAATATTCATCCTCCTCGACGAGGGCTGTTTTTCGTCAGCCCGATGCATTATCTCGTCAACCCCCATCCGAGCCCTCTATCGATCTGAATCTTTCGCTTAGGGAGGATGGAACGGTCGATGGTTTGAACAATTGAAATCCAAAGAATACTGGCCAATTTTCTGCGTGACCTCGTGTAAATAATCTCACAGAGTTGCTGTGCTCAAGAATATTCCATTAATACACTTTTATCGAGGCAAACACACAACCTGTAATAAAATTCCTCTCACGTGAAATGTCGCGCGGTATTTCATTTGTTTACTTATTTATCACTCAATCGGCAGTGCTCCGTGAATGCCGTTGCGTCGCGCTGTTCGCGCCCTCCCGCGACTGCGAGCGCAATGCCACGGATTTTTGTTGCAGCGGCTCGTTTTTGAAAAATTCATTCGACCGTGTCGCTTGGAACGCGCCCTGTCACCGTTGACGTATTACTAGTCGCCTGCTGTCGGGCGAAGGTTTGTCATCCCGTTTCAAGTGCTGGTTTAATGCGCCCGAGAAAGACTTCATCGATCTCTGGATGGGGATGTCATGCCTGTCGCGACGATTCAAGCCCACGAACCGGGCCATTGAATTACAATTATTCTGCTGGCGTAGGCGGTGGGCGTTTCGGTATGAAATATAAAAGGAAAGAACCCATTGATCGTAGCTATAAGATCAGGAAACGCTCAATTGTATGCGCACTAACAGTTTGAATACTTACCTACGATCAGAGTTGAGTCAAGGGTAGATTAATCCAGGGCCGCCTTTATACTTTTGCCTCTAGTTTTTATATTATGAATTTTATATTTAAAAAGAAGTATTTTATTTTGCAGCTATAACTAGGCTGTTTTTATATCGTTGTTTATGAGGAGTAAGGTTTTAAAATGTGGCCTTATAGAGAGTGAGTTCCCAGCTTGCGTCTAATGGTAAACGCGAGCCTGGATTGATCGTAATAAAATAAATTATAGAAAGACCAAAAAGAATTTTCCAATAGCCTTGACCTGATTCATGAGTACCTGGTTTTTCTTCCCTCTAGGATCTACTCACTTTAGATTCTAAATACATTGTCCCCGATGTTCCGGAAGAGTATGAGGGTTCCCGGACACACGCGCGTTTCATCGAAGCCCCCACGTTCCCGGCGATATTTTTTAACAACCGAATTGCCATCGCGTCGACGTTTTGTTGGGCGGCGCGGCGTTATTGTTGATGGTTGCCCGCAAAAAACGGCGTTTAATTACGATTGCGAGAAGGGGGCTGTATTGTGAAAAAAAAAAAACTAGTCGCGCGGTAGCAATATCAGCGGAACGAATATAATCGCGTTCGGTTTAACAACTCGTAACGTTTCCCGCCCGCTTTTTTCCTCCGCTCGAACGGTGGCCGGCGCGGATCGCGGCGGCTGACGTTCGATGGTATTTAAATTAGTTATTGACACTGGATCGCGAGGGGCCAATCGCCTATCGCCCCTCATGCGGGCCAGTCTTGATAACTAGATAATTACTCCTATCTCACGTGCTACCATAATGAACCTGCCAGCGTCCGAGTTTATGTATTTAATAGCGCTAATTCCACGCGGTTCCCTTCGACAACGATCCCCTGCGCTCAGCTTGTACCGATTTCACGGGGCCCCCTATTCACCACCCGCCCTCCTCCCAAAACACAGAACGAGATTTCGAGTCGTGGCCATTCGCGCCCGCATTTGGCGGCGTGTCAAACGCGCCTCGATTTTTCCCCTTCAAATTGAACGCTTGTTTTGCGGCCGGCGTTCAATTAATTTCGCCCGTTTAGCTGACCTTCGGTGTATTGGATTTAACGCGGGTTATGGAGTAATTCATGGGGGTGTTCATAGAAGAGTGACGTAAAAACGAATAAAGTGTCGTGTTTCGTTTCTTCTTTCATGATCCTTTGTGAAGGTATGAAGGAGTGGTTGCATGGAGGAGAATAGGGGTTGGAAGTAAGGAGCTTGTTTTTGTGTATAATTTAGAAATATACAGATATCGTTTCACGATGAACAGTGTAACGTTTGGGAGGGTACCTTGAAGCCAGCGATGCGCAGAGACGATTACGCGTTTCAGCCCGCGATAGTCATTCGTTGCGGGCTTAATAAATGCAATCGTCGGTTCGCTAATTACAGAGCTTGGTCCGCGAGTTTATTATCAATGCCAGCTTATTATCATTCTAATATGGAAATGGGGGATGCGCGCTTCGCGTATAAATACCGGACAATGCGTAGGAAATGCGGAGCAAGTCGCTTGCGCTGTTGAAAAGCCCGGCGTGGTTATCTATTCCATATTTTTACACTTCAGCGATATACATTGCGCGCCGCGGGAATCTGGGATCTTGTTTTTCAACGGTTCGTATTTTTGGGAGAATAATAAAGGATAAATCTATATGGCTGCGAGATGAGGGTAAAACGGTGTCGCGAATGCAAATTTCGGCGATTTCGCGTAGTCGTGTATCTCGATGCTATTTCAATGATTCTTTTTTCTTGATTCTATCGGGAGTATGAGTGCCCCGGTGGACGAATTAATCGAGTACTACGATATAAATCATCGATTCGGTAGCGGCGATGTAACAGGATATTTGCAGAGGGCGGGGGCGTTGTTTAAATACATTACATCGGTTTTCACGCATTAAATTTCCCACCCGCCACGGTCGTGGTTTCGTGAATTTCCATGTTTAGGCGATTGTTAGCGGGGAAAAGCAATATCGATGATTAACGTAATATTGACGTAGTTAAATGAGATTTCCCGCCAGCCGCGAAAGCAAGGATTCGGCGATTTTTTCCCGCGCGCAGTTCTCGGCGATGCGTTAAATTCATTTCCCGCATTAATTATCGGGGATTATTATGAATACGTGTTTCGTTTTCCAGCGGACAAAAGCAAACGGTAGACAATGGATCGCGGAAATATAATATTTACAAGAAATTTATTTCGCTCGCGCAAAATAAATATCGATGAAACGCCGATTACACGTATAAATCCGCTCCAGCGAGTTTAATTCCCCAAAAAAACAAAATAAGTGCACGCTCCGACTTGCGTCGTAGCTACTGTTATTCAGAGGACCCCCCCCCCCTCGGTTTTGATTTCTCCGGCAAATGTTTACGATAGGATCGCACATACCACTCGCAATTACAATTTTTCAGACAGCGATCGAGCAAACTATCTCTTCCCCGTCCTCAATTACAAAAGCGCTGCAGGGTGCCGGTGGAACTGGGGGTTGACTGTTCCCTCGGAGGGTTGACACAGTCGATACGTCGTCACTAACCTCGCAAGATCCTGGCTACAGGCTTAATTGTTCCTCTTTCTCTGCTGCACAATTACGCTTGAGTCCGCAGCGCGACCTGGGCTGGTTCAGGGACTGCAACCCTACCGACACGCACGCTCAACTGGAGCGAGTCTGACTTTTCACTGACCAGATACCCCTGACTAACGAATCCCTCGTGCAGTAAACCGAACCGGCCTCCTTGCCACCCCGTGATTAAACATTCACTCGCCAGAATTCGCAGCGGGTAATCCTATCCGGAGGGCTATCCACGTAGCGACGTGTTAATTGTTTGCGCGATACGCGTGGGAATCCAGGTCGAGCGAGTTCCTCGCAGGTAGGTACCCATCGGCGTCTTTGTCGTCGCCGTGGACGTCGCGGGCGGTAAGTTTGCCGGGAGCCTAAGGTATACACGGGGCGTCGGCCAATCCCGGCGACGTTGACAGAATTTATAGAGCCCGGCCTGCTCAACCTATTTTCATGCCGGCCGAGCGAGAAAGACAAACCGGAGGGTGAAAGCCGGCCGGACCGCTCGAGTTAAGCGCGGCCTGTACATTGCTCCTTCCTGCGCTGCAATTAGCGCCTCTTTAGTTGCCTGCACCCTCTCGCGAGGCACCCCGGTCGCGGAAAACCGGCCGTGCCAGCCATTCTTCTCGACCTAACCCCTCCTCGCTGCCGCGCAACCTTCCACCGCCGAGTGCTTCCGGCTCTCCTCGCCGATTTCAAAGCGTTTGTTTCTGCGGACCCCGAGGATATCGCCCCGAAGGGACTCGTTGGACACCTCTGACCCGATTCCGCGTCGATTATCATCCCCCACGGTGGCTTCATTCACTGGCGCTCGATGCGCACGCGGGGGTTGTTCCTTGGCGAGTTATGGGACCCCGGCGCGGGCAATTTTCACGGGGATCTATCGGGACAATCGAAGTACAGGGAGCTTGTAGTGTGCGTGGTGATGAGCGAGAATTTTTAGCGTGGTGTTCGGTTGACTTTAAGTAGTGCGAGTCGAGGATAAGCGCGCGCGCGCGATTCGGGAACGAGGGTCGAGACGTGGGTAGCGTTTTCGCCGGATTCTCGATTAGATGCTCAAAGAGCATTTGAAAGGATAGCAGTTTCAGGAAAATCCTTCGGAAAGGTCGTGGAGACGGTTAAGGGAAGTTGGAGTGGAAGCGTTCGAGGGCCGCGTTGCGGTAGTTGAGCTGCCTCGTAACCGATTCGCGATGGAAGCAATAACGGCGTAATCACAATTGGAGAAACATACTTTCTCGGAGCGTGACGATGTAGTAGGACTCGGGGCTGGGTCTGCTGCGTCCCATCGCGTTCACGGCCGATACACGGAAGCTGTAGACGGTGAACGGCCGCAGGTTCTCGATGGTGTAGTTGGTATCGTTGTTCGGAGTCACGATTTCCTTTGTCGCGTTCCATGGCCCGTTTTCCTGGATCCTGAAAAGCCAATAGGGTAGCCGTTAGTACGGATCCGGCGAGGGAGAACGTTGATTCGCTAAAGCACCTTTCAGCTTGAAAGTTATTTGCGCTGGCAGCTCAGCGCCGTGCAAAAATAGCTGCTGTACGGAGAGGTTTCATTAACGGCCCCGGTATTCTCGAGCTATAGCTTGCCCAAAGAGTGGAGGCGTTCTATCGACAAGTCTATTATCGAGAAACATGCACATCGCGGCCGCGTCGCCGAGGAAGTAATGCAACACCTCTGCTCGCGACTCGTGTGTCCCGCGGTTGACTGGTGCAGGAAACAATGGCTCGTCAATAAGCGATCGACGACTGTGTTTAGACATTAATGCCAGCGACAGATCATTGACGACTCCTGTGCGCCGTGCTGGGACTGGAGACGCGCGATTAATTAAACTCCTGACCGCCATCGACCTGGTAAACAACAGCGTTTTACCGTCAACGCTGTCTAAGCTCCGGCGACGTTTTCGTCGCGCGACGTGGAATAATGAGTGATAGAAGACATCGGTCTACTTGGGAGGGAGGAAGGTTTTACCGTCTTGCAAATTATACGGCACCCCGTTTCGCCCTAATTAATACAGGGTTATTAATCGCCGGGCTATCTGTTACGGAAAGTTCTTGCGCAGCTGCGGTTCGGATAATCGCTACAGTTTGCGCTCGGTTGATTTACCATGCGCTATGCGCGGGTGCTTACGCGCGTGCACGTGTACTTTGGTGTTTGTATAGATCCTTCGGATAGGGGCAGTACGCGGGAAGTGCCACTTTGCGAATTTGTCGGAACCACATTGAGGGTACATGAATATCATGATTTGTAACATTATTGCAACTCACCCTGTGATGGTATCTAAGTGGATAACTGGGCGATCCAGAAAGATTAACAAGTGATTAGATGTTTAATGTGGCCTTGACTTGGGGGGAGCTGAGTTGAACGGATAAAAGTATTTTTAAGAAGAATTTATTTAATGCAATTTCATTTATTGCAATTTTAATAGAATCTATTAGGTGATTATCAAAATAGATTTAAAGAATAAAATCTAAGTTTCTTTTTATAAAGCTGTTTCTTTGGGGGGTGGCAGGGCCCCTTCCCCCCCCCCCCCTGGATGCACATATAGGTAGGGAATGAATCTCTCCCCGTTTCTCTTCACTTACAGCACCGCATGGTCGCACGTGAATTCGTAACAATCTGCAAACGAAACAGAATTCTCCTTTGCCCCGCAAAATTTCATTGCAAGCCTCGTATCTCACCACTTCTGCTTTTTCCATCCCTCCAAAACTGGCAGCCAGTTCGACCGGAACGTTGGAAATTACAGAATTTTCAAACACGCGCCACCGTTTCGTTTATTTCCAGCAAATGTTGCAGCGCACATCGGGCTCGGAGTACGGGGAAATTTTAAAAGCGAGGCCCCCGCTCGGCAATTTATATCCACCCTCGTTCGACCAGCTACGATGTCGAACGGGGATTTTCAAGGCGCCGAAAAACATTTCATTGTGAGGGCGGGTGCTCTCCCTCGCCGCGTTTCGCATTCGCGACGCGAGGCCGGTCGCGGCGGGAAATCACGCTCCACTCGCAGAATTTAACAGGCTCGTTTCTACGGAACGTGTAACGCGATATATCGTCGCAACTTAGACCGTAATAACGGTAATTGGAACCTCCGCTCAATTCGGAAACACGAGCCTTCGATTCCGTATAAATGAAAACACGCGCCGCGCCGTTCCACGCGGACGGATATTATGTACCCGGGCTCGGTCCATCGGGAGGGGGGGGAGGGAGGATTATACGGCCGGGATCGCAACGGAAGCACGTGGAACTCGTATCGATTAAAAGTCGCGCGAGGCAAACACGAAGGGGGGGGGGGGGGGGGGGGGTGAGGGAGCGGTGGAAGAATTAAAAAACGATAAAACGCGGCGCATAGATCACGCCCAGTTTGGCGAATCGTCCCGACCGTTTGCACAGCTTCTAAATCGTGCAAATTTGCGCGGCGAATCTATCATTGTTGCCAAGAAAAATACCCGACGATTTTTTCCGGCCGCACCGCCGGGACAAATTGTTTAAACGGCTCGCGGCGGCCGACTGTTTTCACAGCAGATTTAATAACAATGCGCTCAACTATCTGTTACGCAGCAAACTTGTTTCCACGAAACAATGGGTACCCGCCGAGGGGATGGGATTATACGAGTCGAGTATTTTTTTTTTTAATTCCCACCCACCCCTCGCGGCACTCGAGCCACCGGAAGAGTCGGATCGACGCAACGCGGGCGAAAAAAATCAAGCATCGAAAATGATTCTCGACGCCGCGCGTTCGCGATATACGGCCTCCCCCCTCGTGGCAGCCGAGGGAAATATAAAGCCGATAACTCGTTTCCAATTAACGTCACTCGGCCGCCGTTTGCGCGGCAGCTTCGATTTGCTTATCGTTCGTACAAGCAGATCATTTCAAGTTCGGTCACGCCCGGCTACACGGTCATTCGCTGGCTTTTCCCTCGCGTAACGAAATCGATATCGCCGCTGCTCCCGGTCGTTCTGAATTCAACGGGACCATTTTTCCCTCGGACTCCGTTCACGCGACATCGTCGTTATTACGTCCCTGTTACAGGGCTCAACTCTATCGCTCCCGGATCTATCGTCGTCTCCTTTCCCCGCGAACGAACAATCGAACCGGGGGAATCGGGGCCGTTCCATCTTGGAGAACGTTGGAAATCGCTTCATTACGCTCGTATTTATGAAGCAGTGGACGCGAACACGAACGTCCAGAGGGTGCCGCGTTTCGAGCACTCGGATTCGAAAGTTGTGGCATTTTTTTTTAGCGGAACAGTATGTAGTTCGATGTATTAGAAAAGAAACGTGCATCGAGGCGCACCCTTGCAACCTCTGATTTGATTATTCCCCGAAACCATAAAAGTGTTAGCCTGGGAACGGCTGGCGGTTGCTCGTTTCGCATTCAGCATACGGTAGTCAATCACGCAGGTGTTTGGAACTCCGTCGTCCGAGGAAAAGTTCGCAATGGGAGGCGCCGGGTCCAAGGAGCCGGGCGGCGTATCAGAAATTTTGATTCGCAATGTTTCCCGAACTCCGTCGAGATAAATCGTCGTCTCTAACTTTTCGATCAACCGGCGTCGCCCGTAAGGAAACCGTCGCCGAAGGAAACAGAGGGGCATTCGTCTTCGAGAAGGAGACAGCTCCGTTTCCGTTCGACCGTGGCCGGACGAATTAAGCTCCAAGTACGTACTATATACTCGTACGAGTCGATTTCAACGTCAACGACATCGCTGCCACTCGTTAAATTCCGATTGTCACAAAATACTCGCACCTCCATCCGAAAACCATTCGCGCACTGCTTTCGTCGACAGATTTTTTCCCCGCTCGCTTTCAGTGCTTTGATCTGGCTCGGAGAATCAGTTCGTCGATATCACATCGTGAAACAGAGAACCGTTTCGTTTTAATTACCCGTAGAGATCCACGTTGTCCGTCGCCATATCGGGGAACCGATACTACTGCGTTATTTCCCCACGCCAGGTAATTTAATACGCTTCCACCCCCTCGATATCAGCCTCCCTGGCTGTCTCATCCCGCGTAACCAGCCGTGCTATCGAGGCACCCTCTCTTCAGGGGTCTTACCGGCGGCTCGTTGCGTGTGCAGCACTTCCGTGCAACGTGGTTCGTTCCCCGGAACGGGGAAAATAACACAGCGACCGGGCTTTGACCGTGATTATCATAACGACAGCCCCTGCAACCTGTTTGATTCCATCGTACAGGGGTGTTTTTTCCCCCGTTGCTTGGCGCGATCGTATCGGCTGGTTGGGCGCGATCGACTGCTGGGAAAGCTTTCAGTAGAGGAGGTCGATGTTGAGCGCGACACAGTGTTTGCCGTTCGATCGAACTTCGCGATGGTTTCGAGTCGTTATAATATTGGATAAAGTATTGGATCGTTCTCTTCATCCCCGTGGAACGAGCCTCCAACTCTCGCCCCAACATAAAGGGAACGAAGGGACAGGTAATGATGAAAAAGAAGATTCACAATTTCTCTCTCCCGCAATTCAAACCCTCGTCCATCTCCACAGGTTATATCTAAATCATCGATCGATCCCCACCTGCTCGGCCTGCCCACCCTTGCGTGGAGGGCCAGCGTAATACTCGCCGTTATTAAATCATTCCACGGGCGAAACGATCCATAAAAATAAAACTCGATACATCCAGATACAACGCGGGAGGGGGGGGGGGAGGGGTACGGTTACGAGCACTGCATCATCATTGACAACCGTCTTGTAAAAATAAACTGTCCCACGCGAGCTGCGCGGCGCGTAATTCATCGGGGCGACGCGTTGACGCCGGCCGTCTGTCCTCTCGTCAATCCCGCGGGCGACTGAAATTTTCGCTCCGGCGTTTCGAGTTCAACTACTTCGAGCTAGCCACTTTATCGTAGTATCCCGCTTCAAACGGAGTTCGCGGGACACTTGATTGCCAAGTTGCTCGCTGGCTTCGTGCTTCGTGGAGCATCAGTTTTTACGCTACCGAATAAAACAACCCCCTCGCGACGTTAATTTATTCATCGAACCGTGGACAGCGAGCGAGAAGATGGTCGGCAGCAGGCGAAGCGATAAGTGTCGAGGGACGTTTAAAATTCGAGGCTATCCGACGCGGGGTAGCGGGCCAACCGCCGTGGCGAACGTATTCCACTTGCCGAACTTTGGTTAACGAGCAAATCACGTTACACGTGATATCGCGTTCTGAGAACACTATCTACGGCGTTAGCCGTGCTACATTAGCCCGCGTCCCGCAATTAATTAAGTTACAAGCGGTTTAATGGGGATCCAGTTATCTCTTTGATTGGCCCGCTGCTCCTGGCTGCGCCGAATTCCTCTCCCCCGCACTTATTTCCGGCTTCTACCACTCGATCCACCTTCCCGCCTCGCTCCGCCGCGGTATCCAGCGACTCCGTGAAACAAAGAGACCGCACCGGGAAACTGGGTCGCCCGTGAGATAGAGAGCACCCTAAATGATCTCAATTATATTCTTAGTTAACCGGGGGAACGAGCTTCCGAGCGGGCCGCCGGCTGTACTTCCGGCTGTACTTCGGGGGGAGGTGTTTCTCACGGCAGTCCTCGCGGAAGGAGGATCCTTTGTTATCGAGAGCAACGCTTCTCCATCGATCCACAGTCGTTTAATATTCGACTCCGTCGATCTGGATACCGTCAGACGACTCCTTAACGATTCACGTATATACATATCAGTTCCGTGACGTTGCAGTGACGTCAGCGTGGCTAGTAAAAAGTATCCTTTCCCTGTGTTGGGGCAGTTCACACTTATCCGTGTTAGTTACTGCCACCGTAACAAAGAGACGTTAACGCTGACAGCACCCAACCGTCCGGAACTGACATGTGTGCGTGAAGCTTTGTTCTTCTACGACTTTGATCAAAAATACATCCACCGCGCCGTGGTTGTCGGTTTCTTAATGCTTTAATAAACCGTCTAGGGCGCAGTGAAACGCCGAGAAGGGCCGTTTGCTGCCTAGCCCACGTTTTTCCCGCGCGATTTTACGGCCACGGCCGAGCAACAGCCACGTCGAATAATTATTTCCAGAGAAGGGGGGCGGGTAGAGAGGGAAGGGGGCGTCGGCTCGGGGGCGCAAGACCATTTAAAAACGGGTGACATCTCATTAATTACAGCGCACGTAACGCGTTGTATTAAAATTGCCAGGCGTCAGGCGAACAACAGGAAGTGGTGGGAAATATCAGGGCGGAAAGTTGCGCGCGGTTTTTTCCCTTCTCCATAGAGGCCGGTGGCCCCACGGTTGCCCTCTTTCGGCTCACAGTTTTTCACTAGCGGCTGCCACTCTCGTCCCTCTCCTCTAATTAAATACGTTTCACCTTAATACCCCGGTAACAAGGGGCGTTTTTCCAGCGTTGTCCCAACAACGACAACGGTCGTCGACACCTCCGCGCGTCCCTCCTTGTTGACGCAAGAATTATCCGCGTCCGGGAGAGGACGGGGCGGGGGTGGCGCCGCTGGAATCCACGGGCACAGCTCTCGATCCGGGTTCGCTCGCGATGCCCGTCAGGGATTTGTGGATCTTGTCGGAGCCGGCAGCGTGCACGAGAGATAGCTTGTATCCGCCGCTCGAGCACGGACACGCTGTTTATGCTGGGGTCGGAATGGTAAATTGGACCGTATTATCTGCTCGGGCCGCGTATCGCGCGCAGCTCCTCCGCACCGAACGAATCGCCGGAACGTCAATGATAATCCTGCGGCTCGTTCTAATTTTGAGTGATGAACACCGACCACGTTCTATACCTGTCTAGCTGCCACCGAATCTGCTGGTCGAGTTTGCGATCTGCACCCCCGTAGAAACGCTCCCCCCCTCCCCCAGCCGTTGTTGTCGGAACGTGTTCGAACATGGGTCTCGTCCAGCTCGAGGAGGAATATCCCCCGCGAGGGGATGAAAAAGCGACCACCGGTCGGATTCGGGAAGACGTTACGCCAGGGGCTTTATCGCGAAAGATTTGTTCGACGAATCCAGCCGCGCGGAAATACCGAAGGGTCGGCAATTTATGTCCCATTTTTTCCGTCCCCTCGCGTGGCCATCAGCATAAATTTCTACGGGTGGATCCGGCGCGCGGCCACGAATCATACGCGCGCCGACAACCCCCCGTCGCTCGGATCGAATTAAAAATAATGTTGCTCCGTCGCTACGATGGCCGACAGCGGGTCGTGTAAATCAACGTGTCGGGGGGACGTCCACGATAAACCGTGCTCGTCGATGCGCCCGCCGGTGCAATCGGTCCGAGCGCGTTACCAGAGATGATGGATAGAAAGAGCGGGAAATGAACGTGAACTTGAAATTTCGCGCCGGACAGCTCCTGTGTTCCAAGTCGAAACTGGTTCCGGAGCTCCTCTCCCGTTTCCCATCGGAGTTTCGTAGAAGGCTGCGAGGCGGAGTGGTGGTGGCAGTCGCGGAGTAAATTCTGCATAGACGCGTGCAACTATTTCTCGCGGCACGAGGAAAAGGGCCGCTGCACGGCGGGAAATAACGTTGCGTACTTCGGCCCCGCGATCCCTATTGGTTCAGCGCTGCCCAGGACGGGACGGGAATTTGTCGCTTTTGTAGACGCGACGCGAGTTTCGCGCGCTTATTCAGCTGGCTTAAAAAGGAGAATCATCGATGCGAGCTCCCCGTACATTGTCTGTGTTTTTTCCCAATTTTGTAACCCCTTTCCATGAGCCCCGTCCACCGCACTGTTGGCGATTGATTCTTTTCACGGGCCACCGCGGACGCGATAATTGTCCGTGTCCATGGACGCGTCGAGTTGTTGAACCGAACGTGTTTCGTTTCTGGCCGCCGGCCCGCTCGAAACCATTCACGCCCGCGAAACCAACCTCTCCTCTGCGATACACAAGCTCGAGGGGGTGGAGACGGAGGAGGGTGGGAGGGACGGTCGAAAAATCGGTAGGAAAATCCAATCGAGACAGGGGAATATATCGAGCACGCCTGTGGTGTTTCCCGTTAAGCAAACTGCGCTCCGTTCCCGGCCGACGTGGAATTCGTTAACGAGGATCGTTGCGGATAACCGATGCCTTCGTTTCGACAGTCACTTCTACGGCCAAGGCTGCCCTCCAGCGTTCCCCGAAGTTGTTCCGCTGGTTGTTGCATCCCCGTCGAAATAATTCCGCCGCGCATCCTTCTCGGTTGACGGTTCCTACGGCAGTTTTTCTAACACTCGCGCCACGCTCGTACCTACCTGTGGCAATACCGCGCTGAAAGTTCCACGGGAATGCCGCGACACGGTCGTTTCGGCTGGCAGAAGCGGAGCGGCTGTATAGGCATCGTGAAACGTAAATACGGTCGCCCAGAGAACACGGGATTATCGCACTCAATAAGAGACGCATTGCTCCCTAAAACGGTATCGAATTCTATCAGCGAAACTTTGACGAGATCCACCCCGCGACGGGGGTGTGGGGCGTCGAATCACTCAGCTCTGCATAACTCGAATAACCAGCGCCGCCCGCTGCATTATTACCACGCGCGGAGCTCAGCTCCCGAGAATTATCGCGATTCAAGAGGGACCGGCTTTTACAATATTTACAGCTGAACGATGAATTACATTCCGCGATTAAAATGAACAGAGGATGGCTCCCGCGTTCCCGTGGCGCAACGGTCCCGCCCCGAACCTCGGGAATACCCGCAGAAATTTGTTCCCATGTACCGTTAATAAATACCAGCGAGCTCGGTAAAGATAATGGAAAGCTATGAATTCGCGCGGAACAAATTCGTCCGTCGTCCGGTGGAAGTTGCTACCAGCGCCGTGTCCTCTTTTTCCCCGTCCACCCGGAGCCACCCTAAAACGGCCGACACGAACGATCCAATTCGAATCCGCCGTGTAAAGTCTCTGGAGGGACGCCGGGCAGCGATTACGCACGCCTCGTTACGCCGCTGGTGTGCGCGTCGCGACGCTACGCGTCCCTCGTTGTTCTTGGCCCCCACACGGAAACCAGCGCGGCGCTATATCGGATCTGGGACTGGGCTGTGTAACTACTCGAAACACGGGGATCTGGGTTAGGTCGCCGCTATCAGGACCGCCGTTTCGCATCTGCTCTAATAACGTACTAGCCAAGTGCACCGTCCGTGTGCAGCTGTCCCCTACTGTGTACACAGCTACGTCTTCCGTTCGCGCGCATTTACGCGGCCGCGCGGTCGTCCGCGCCATGATTTACGCCCTCCCCGTGGCAATACGTCAGGGAATGGCAGCGACGATGCAACGGGCCACACATTTTTCCTGTCATATCGATGGCTGACACGGAAGAACGACGGACGATGCACAGCGGAGCGTGTAACGCACGGTCGGCCGGGCGATTTCGTTTTTCGGGGCGTTTCATTTGCTCGTTTAATGCGATTGTTGCTGCGATCGGTTAGGGGGGGGGGGAGGGTGAGGAGAAATAGCTGGTACATGGATGACACGTGTGGGAGAGTGAGGTTCTATATTTTGAAAATCGTCGACTGCCTGTAACTTCTAAATGATTGGAAGTATCGCGGGCGTGTCGAAAACACGTCTTTCCTTTTTGCAGAGCGGGCAGCGGCTAACAAAGCGTTACCAGTGTGATATAATGGAATGAAAATGGAATGAAAATGGAACGTAACCTGTGTCGCGTCCAGCGCAGGCTGGAAATATCCGTTCTGTTAAATACAGAAGCGTTACGTTCGACGAGGAAATAATTATTTAATATTCAACGTGTCCGCGGTGGAACGCGCGTAAGCGTCTGTTGCCAGCACGTCGCACAGCTTGAATTTTTAATTTCTCGCGCAACATTTCCCCCCCGCCTGTTTATCGTACGTTGACACACCGGCTCAAAGGTATCGGGAACAAATGCATAATCACATTTACCTTGAAAGGAGTTTTCATTATTTAATTTTTCGTTGTTTAACTGTCCGGCCGATCGATCACACATCCCCGCGTTCTATCGGACCTCTGGACAAAGGGAAATTGTATGCAAAATTCTGAATATCACGGGAATTTCCTGGAATAACATGCTTGTCGATTGAAAAAGCCGTTCGCGGATCTTCGTGCATTCCATACTCTTGGAATCCTGCACACTTTCGTTCCATAAATTTCAGCCACGGTTCCTCGGAGCCAGCCAACAACGTCACAAAGAAATACTACTTCCAATTCTTTCGCTCGGAGGGCGTGGAAGAGGTGTCAGGTGTGTCCCGTCGGACAATTTGGTCACGAGCCTATTATTCGGCTCTTATTCAATCCTATTGCCCGTGCCTGAATAAATCGGCGTCGTTCCTCCGCGAATCGCCGACCCTATATCTTTCTTTCTTCCCATTTCACGGCCCTGCCCTTTCTCGCCCCCATTTCCCATGCCACCTAGCCCGCGCTCCAACTGCAGAATGCAGCCGATTCAATTCCAAGTGGCTTCCGAGAGTGGAAGTAGCTCCCCGAGATATATTAAGGACCTTCGAGCAAGTTGATCGAACCTCTTCCTCCGGCTGTCGAAAATGATCCGTGAGAAAGTCAAAGCCCGGAGCGTGCAACTCGGCGGCGACGAGGATCAAAGGGGGAGAAATTGGCTGGCGACTTTCCTCGCTGCCGCAGACGCGAGGATCCGCGTGCTGAGGTGTCGAATTAAAGAGGAAACGACCCGTTTCCCTTTTATTAAACGGAGAGAATCAACCGCCACGACTTCCTACGCGAAAGGAAATTCCGACGAGCCAGGGGTGTAAAAGTAAAGGCAACCGCCACTCCCCCTTTTCCTTTTGTGGTTTAGAAAAAAGGGATGCCGCGCGCGGCTCGCTCGCGTTTAAGAGCAGAGGATGATTCCCAATTTGCCAGTATCAGGTATGATATTCTGGCGACTCGGAATCGAGATCAGAGAAGATCGGCGAGAAAGGGGAGGATAGTCTTTCGCCCTTCCGTTCGTTCGTCGACGAGGCTGGCTGTAATTCGGAGAGAGAAGAATCGACAGGGAGACGCGGTTTGGGGCTCGCGGCTGGAAAACGAATAAAAGTTTCCCGATCCCGAAAACTTTTTACGACTTCATTTTTGCCGCGTCGATAAACGGGCCTCGGCTCTTAATAACACCCAGGCCATTCCGTGTTATTGTTACAGCCGCCAGAAAAGGGCCACCGTCGCGAATGAGGGGTTGGCGAATGAAAAATTCCTCCTCCGAAAAGGGTGAAGGTTCTATTGCGGCGGCGCGAGGGTCAAGGAAGACTTACGTCTTCGATTTGGCAATGATGAAATGCAATTCCACGACAATGGAAATTGATCCACGAGTTCAATGATCCTCACGCCCTCCCCGCCTTTCTCGTTATCTTTTTTCAATTTCAAATTCACTCGGTTCTCTTTGACGCCTGCAACGCGCGAAACCTATGCAACTCCGTTATCCGAAACGCTGTCAAACTTGAACGAAGAATAATAGAATTACAAAGGGTGATCGGGGCTTTGGGGGTCGGCCGCGAGCGCGTTACGCCTCCATTTCACGTTTCACCGTGCCGCGAAAGTTAATTGGCGTAATTGCTGTCACAAGGGCGACGATTTTGACGCTTTACGGGTCGCGCGGCTGAAAAATATTATTGGCGTTTCGACAGGCCGGTTGGCTCGCGGAAAATAAACACCGCCGCCGGCCGCAATACCTCGTTATTTAATTGTTTCGCGTCGGTTTGTTAGCCGCCGACGGGTTATCGGGCGTTCCGTTACCCCCGTTCGCCGTGTCTTCCGTCAAAAACACAGCTCAACATTTTTTGCGCATTTCACATAGCTTTCAAATGTGACTGCGTAATGCCCACTCGACAGCTAAAGCAACGAGCACCTCTTAACGACATCCGTGATGAAAGCACTCGATTGCCGTGAGATTGAAATGCCCCATGCGTGTCTTTAAAAGCGACTCGAACAATTCCGCTGTAGCCAAGTAACACATTCAAGGCCTCTAAGCGAGAAAACTTTGTCCACGGATTAATCCTCGAGCACCCTCGCCGCTCCGGAGGGGAGGGAAAGCGAGCGGCAAGGAAATCGATCGTCGTAGAGATCGGTTTGATATCGGCGCCGAGGCACTTGGCAGACCCTCGGCGGCATTATTTAACAACGAGGGGAACGGGGATGGAGGGCGTCGGCGGTACAATTACTCCCTGATGACTGGGAGCTGAGAGTGCAGAGCCGCTCCGGAAGCCGTTCCTCGGGATTTCTCGCGCCTCCGAAGGCGGAAGCTGCGAGGGAAATGAAGCGCGAGAAGTGTTACGGGCGGCAAGGTGGATACAAGCGCGGAACGCTTCTTCGCGACTCCGGTGATAATCGAACGGTCATTTAGCGTAGATAGACGCCACAGCTCCGGGGAATCGACAGCTGACGGTTCCCTCGATTGGACAACGGTCGGGCTTGGAAACGAGGCTGGGCGCTTTTTGGACGACCTACTTGCAGGAGATACCTCTCCTCCATTAGTGACAACGACATCAAAGGATAATCGCCCCGAAAGCGGCGCGTTTCTGCATAAGCGACGAATTCGGTCACGTCCTCGGGTGTAATCCGTAATCTGGGACGCAGGGCGGAGGGGCCGCGAGTAAGCGAGGAAGAGGAATTAAAAAGGAAGGAGGAATGAAATGATATAGGAAGCATGGCGAGAGGGAAATGACGAGGATCTGATAGGCATTGGAAACGTTTTAGCGTTTACAGCGCGCCGTTGGCGGAAATAGGGGGCGAACGAAATCGAACGGACGCCGGCATTTATGTAAATGGCTTCTCCACGGCTTGTTAGACACAGAATACTCTTCAAGGCGTGGGAATCTCCATATGAATATTGCGCGTTAATGCGCGTCACGCCGGCCGTCCCTTTCATATGTTAATGCTCCTGCAGTGGGCCGCGGTGACGCGTGCAAATTAACGCCGAAACGGAAAAATCTCCGATTTAAATGGGGCCGGGGCACGCGCTCGCTCTTGATACTTCCGTGGCGGGCCTTGGCAATTAGCATTTCGTCCGTAGGGAGCCGCGGTGTCGAGTGACGCCGGGGCGTGATTGATTTATGATAATGCACCATCGCCGGTCGCCGTGACTTCTCGTGCACGAGAGGGCTGGCAAGGTTGGTCACGAACAGCGTGCTTGGAATACCGTAAAATAAAGACATTTACTGGCCCCTATATCTGGAATTTAGGGAAACGTGAAAGCTTTTTGTTTACAGACTGTTTCACTTCCAGGCAAAGTTATACGATGTTGTTAATCTTTCTCTCGGTAAAGATATGTGGGTCAGATTGGGGAAATATTACTCCATTTAAATTGTGAAGGCGTAATGAAAAAGTCGTAGCTACGGGGCAAAGGAAAAGTCTCGTTTTAGACACTGTACAGTGTAGACGGCCAAGTAGTAGTGCTCGATATGTGGTCAGACGTAAAGGATTGGTCCCCGCAGTGGGGCGCTTCCGAGTGTAATACATATCGCTTTAAATCGAAAGAAAGGTGTACTATCAATAAACAGACTACGTTAGAATCGATCTGATGATTTCACTATGCCCCATTATATCTTCCTATCCAGAAAGGAAAGACACTTGATCCCGAAATGTCCCCAATTTGGAACAGAGAGTCTTGTGAGAGAGAAGTGGAGTCTTTATGGTTTGAGAAAATGTCGCCGGTGCTCACGTCGTAGGCAGCGGAGCTCCCGATTGGGGCAGGCAAGAGTTCCAAGCTCGCAATTGCCAGTGGACTAATCGCGTTTGACGCGGTTCACGAGAATGGAAAAATTTCTAAGCGGCGCGCGAGCAGATGCAATTGTTCGCGCTGAAAGGAATCCGACTGCACAGGCGGCCCCGTCCGCTAAAGAACCCACTACACGTTGTTGCACGATGATGCGGAATTTGAAAATGAGGTCGTGCCACAAAAGGTAGCTCGAGAAGCGAGCGGGGAGAGTCAGGGGAGGAAGGTGGAAAGGGCTCGGCGGCTGGAAAAGGAACGGGAGAAACAGGGAGACAGCTCTTTAAAGAGGAACTTCTAACGCGTGCCACCGTGACGGTGCATTAAACAGCCGTGAATCCAAGCCCGTGGAAACATCAAGGTTGCAGAACTCCAGCCGGTCGGGCTCCTCGCGGAGGGCCTCCCATTTAGGGAGATCGAGCTCGATCAATTTCAAACTCATTTCATTAAGGAGATCGTCAGGCGGGGAATCGCGCTCAGCTCCCCTCGAAAAAGGTCGTCCAACTTTTCGGTCGCTAACCATGGAAAAAGCTCGCGGAGAAGAGGTTAATTAAACTAATGCAAAAGTATACAAGGGGAGGAGCGGTAGGGAAACATTTGGAGTTCGTATCCAGCTTGATCTCGACTTATAGGCGGACTCTCAATTGAATTTCCTTTCAAGAAACACATCGTCGGAGGTAGCGCAACTGTTCTCCGCGTTCCTCTCCATTTTCCTTCTCGGCCGACGAACTTCCCTGATTGGCTCCTTTCGAGATGGAAACGAGGGAGCAGATATCATCCGGGATCATTTGTCATCAATGCGAATAGTTCGCCGTGTATTAATTTGACGGTGGTGACGAGTGTCAGCTGACCCGTTTTCCAGCGGTGTGTAATTTTCGGGGGAAGCTTCTGCCAACGGTTACATACCCGCGAACGAATCGCGTATAATCCGACGTTGTTAAAACAAGGCGTATTTTCCTACAGACAGCTGTTTTGCATTTAGAAGCGACTTGAGGCACAGGCCCCACCCAGAGTCGAGCAAATTGCCGCTTTCCACTGACAAAATCCCTCGACGGATATTTTGCCGTGGAATACTCGCGCGATTATCGTGGAATAACAGTATAATTCTTCCCCGTTTCGTGTATATTATGATTATCAATCTGCTGCAGCCAGACATCCACGCGACAATGCGCATGATCGACGAGCTTGCTCGGGAACCGTGTTGCTCCCGACAGAAGAATAAAATACACCGGTAAGTATCAATCGATCCGAGCAAGCTGTTTGAACGCTCGGAATAATTGCATTAACGGATATTAACTGGTGCATGAGGACCGTGGCATATTGGAAAAATCACGTCAACGAAACGCAATATTCGTTTGATGCTCGGTTGTGGCGTGGCGATCGATTAAACATCGAACAATTCTCTCTCTCTGCGACACGCGAGCGCGGTTAGTATCGGGTTCTCCTTGTCTAGGAATTTTCTCCGCGCTTCAAGGGAATCCAGCCCCTCGGATTGGCGTTATCGCTGGCAAGAAAGTCGCCGGACATTAGCGTTAATTCAACCGGATGATGTATTCGCATTAATTGGCCCCGGCTAATTTCACCGTAATTAAGGAAACTCGCTGTGTCTCACGGTGCCAGCAACTACGTAGAAGTAGACCTGGCGACCGTCCAAGTAGAAGAAACGTTGAAAGAGTTCCGGCGGCAGTAAATTGAAAATTACGAGGCGCGGTCGTATAAGCTAATGCGTATTAACTTACAAAAACAATGGTGGAAGACGAATGGCGGGGCGGAATGGAGTTGCGGTGTAATTGAATTATTAACTGGGCTTGCGAGCGGTTACCTGTCGAAAGAATTAACCTGTTTCCGATATCGAAGACAATTAGGGTATTTAGAGAACTTTCATTGGGATGGAATGCTTTTTTTTTATAGAGGACGGAATGAATGTTTAATGCTGCCCGAGTTTCTCGATCGTCTCTGGTTAATTATGGATTAAGGCAATTGGATCGAGCAATCCTCGTGCTTGTTTAGTCGCCTGAGTAGGCACGATCTTCTTCTACTCGCGTAGTCTATGTGCCACTCTGCAGTATGTATGTGTACATACATACTTCGTTTACCAGGCAGTTTGTTCTACTTGTCTGAACAGACGCGGTTCCCCGAGACTGACTATGTACACTCTATTCTACTTTGCGTTCGCGCCATGCACCGAGCTGTTCCACTCGTTTAACTGGCTGCTGAACCATAGCGCGCGCGCGGAGGTACGGTTCTACTTGTCTGACTAGGCGCCGACCTGTTCTACTAAAACGTCAAGGGCTACTGCGCGTTGAGCTAGACAGCATCCCGGTATGCTTTGTCTGCCAAGATACTGATCTACTCTACTCGTCTATCCACGCACCGCCGTATGTCACTTGTCTGACTAGTAGCAATCCCACTCCACTTGCTTGCCTTTGCATTCTAGACACACTCTGACGGAAGTGGGTCTCTTTACTTCAATATACCTAAGAATTTTTATCTTCACCAATATTATATCACATGCATTTTGAAACTTTTTATACACACCAGCTTCTCCATCAGATCTTACATGAATATTCTTTTTACATGAATATTCTCGTTTCAAGACTTTTCCACTTCTTGGCGACGTGTGCTCGACGGAACGTTAAACGCGACCCGTTGTGTTTGAAAAGCGTGCAGCGGCGTGAAGTTGCGCCCAACTTCCATAACGCGAAAATTCAGCGGGGGGGGGGGGGGGGGAGGAACGGTCCTCGAGCCGGTTACGGCTGATCCAATCGTGGGGTTCTACACACCCTCGTTCGTCTATGTACGACTCCAATTCCTAATAAATAGCTGTTCGCCAAACAATGCGCCGCGACGTGTCAGGCCATCGACGGACGAATGAGCCGTGACCGAAAGAATGGTCTCCCGGCGACGAGTGCCGCCACGTACTCCACCAGAAACTTTCGAAACCCTTTGCCCGACACTCGTAAAGAATACTCGTGATAAAGCCTTTCCCCCGATTCGAACAAACGTAAAACCCCCAGTCGCGGTTTCGCTAGTGTTCCTGTGGACCTCTGGCATTTCTTCAGCTCAGCAGTCATACTTCTCAGCTGATCACTAAATGTTCCTTCATCCAAGTAGTTCAAGGTTCGTAAGAGAAGTCTTCTCGAAATAGAGATTATAGAAACCAGGCTGGAGCTTTTATTGTCAAAATGCCGTTTGATTTGAACGTTCAGTTAATTGCGTGACTTTGATGCTGTTGTAAGAAAGTTCCCAGGTAACCCAATTACGTAGCTCGTTGCATGTAATCCCCAGGACGGTTTTATTCTTAAGGAGGGACCAGCGGCTGTCGGGGCGCGCAAACAATTGCTCCGTGTAATTGAGAAGCGTTGCGGAGGTGTCTTGCTCGAGGTTTATAGGGAGATCGGCGTTAATTATTCCAATGTGTACTAATTGCTGATTCGGTGGATTATCTGGTTATCTACTCGTGCGACTGGCCCCTCTCGTTCCCCGTGCCTCTGTCCCTGATTTTCCTTCCCGACTCTCTCTCACACGTGACGCTTAATGGCTTACGCGGCTCGACGTAGTGGCGCGAGCTTTCGCGGAGATTTTCCGTCGAACTTCCAGCCTCGATATTTTATTCCCCTCTAGCAGGCGTTCAACTTGTGCCAAGAATATTCCTAATTTATTACTATCGCTTCGCCTGCTTATTATCGCTATGTCTTAAAGATGGAGCAAGCTGTCTGCTACGCGAATCTTAAACAACTTCTTTCTCCATATTGCTCGTTAATGAATACCTAATTCTTTGCCGCAACGATGTTTATCGCGTAAATGTCCCGCAAGCACGTACAGGAAAGAACCGAGCAGATTACTAGCCGCGTAAATGGCACTCGAAATTACCCAATCGCCAGCGCGATTATGGGCGTTAATAATAATTAATAAGAATGCGGTCGGGATTAGCAAGACGAAAGGTTGGGATTCTTCTATTACGCTGGATCCTATTATCGTTCAGGGGGAGGGGGCTGATTAAAAAATTAACCCACTTCGATAATGCCTCCCACGGATCGTCCAATCATGGTTTTCTTCAGTGAACCAGCTCGAAACCCCGTTATAATGAGAGAACGATATTTACGTCGAATTAATTGCTAATTAATTTCCAGCCGGGATACACGCGTTCGCGCACCCCTTGCGAACGTGCCGGGCGAACAATTTCCAGGGAGCTTCGTTTTAATTAACTTACGTCGGTTCCCTTGAGCGCGCCGCTCGCGATCACGGCGTGTAAAACGGAGACGAAACAAAAGGGTAAAGAATGAAGGGGGTGGAAAAAAAAACGAAATTTGTCCGCCACACGTGGGGGGAAATAAAATCTAAATCGACGGTGGTCCCAGGCCAGGCCATTATACCCTGGGACGGTGGTTTAAAAGGTTTTAAGTATCCAAAGGCTTATAATACCCGGTCGAGGCCGCCTCCACCAGGAAGATTCGCTACGGACTAATCTTCTTGAATTTATGGACCTGCCCGATAATGTTCCCGCCTTCCTTTTACCTTAATTCTAACCCACAGCCGCTCATTCCGTTCTGCCGCGAATTCCAACGGCATTTTTCCATTTCCCACTCGTCCCGACCCTCCAGCCTCGCCGCCCTTTTTCATTTCCGTATCGCATTAAGTCCCCCGCCGACGAACAATAGAATTTAACCTGACCGCCATTATCGATCTTGAATATTAACTCGAGTACAGTTGCATCGAGGTCTTGTGCAAAGCGCCGACTGCTTGGGTTTCCTTTTCCCCAATTTTTCCCTGTCCTTCCACCCTCCAGGCATGCCCCCTTCCTCCGCGTTGTTTATTATTTACTTCCGCGTCTAAACCTTGTCGTTATTTCAGCCCTGCATCCCCGTATATCTCGACAATCCCACCATCTTAACGTTCTTCTATCTCGGCATGTATCTCGTCTCCCAGATCCTGTCCATTCTTTCCAGCCACGGTCCCTGTTCCCTGCCACTGGCCATCGCCATATTGCCATCCCTTGCCTCTTCAATCTTTCCGTTCCTTCTTCCTCCGTGTCCCATTTCACGGAGATCTTTCCCCGTGATTCCCGCGAAGGAGTGGCAGCGGGCGGGACTCGGTGACTCCCGGCGCTTACTGTTCCGTGAACGCGCTGCGTAATCTGTATTACGGATTCCCCGGAATGCTCTGTATCGTGCCCGACGCTATACGCGCTCGCGACGAGAGCACAGGGAACAGGGCGGCGCGCAGGAATCGAACCGCGACGATTGGATTCGCTCGGCGATTTCAGCCCCCGCGAAACGAAATCCGCGAGCCGCGAGAATTTTTCTCTGAACCGATCGAAAATCACGCATACATTGTGCGATCCACGGCCCCCGGCCGCTTGGGTACCTTCTCGCCAATTCGCGGCAATTTCACCGCGCGATTTGCCATTCGATTTCCGGCCGCCTTTTTTCCCCCGCCCTTCCCCCGCCGGAGGACGATCGTTTTCGGAGGATCTTCCGCTCTAATCCGCCACCGCGATCAATAAATCCCGGACAGCGGCCATTTATATTTATGGGGGATACGGATGGCGAGCCGTAACATTATTCAGCCTGTGGAAGGCCGGAGCGAGAGCGCGCGACGGACAACGCGGCTCGTTAAAAATTGAATCTATTTGCGCAGCGGAGCTTGAAATTCAAATTCGAGCGAGGAATACTCGCGCTGCTCGGAACTCCCAGCCTATAATCGATACACACACACACACACACACACACACACATATATATATATATATATATATGTATATATTCGAGGGTTGCCAGCCAAGCGGCAATCGGCGTGTTCGTCCGTCAGGAGATCGGAAAAAAGGGTCCCAGAGAGAGAAAAAAGGAAACGTTGCATCGAGTTGCATTTAGCGCGATTAAAAATTTCAATCGGCATTCAGCGTGGCCCCCTCTTCTCCCGTCTATTGATTCTTTGCTCGATAGATAGAAGGGGAAAAGAGATACGCTTAATCGAGCTCTCGAAACGCACCGCGTGCATTCACCGAGGCAGATCGAATGAATGCGATGATTTTGATTAAAACTAAGTATCCCTGGTTCGGTTAATGTAAGGAAGGAAGCTTCTTGCTCGTCGAGCTTCGAATCAAACTTCACTCCTGATGTTTCTAAAAATTTATCTCAGCTTCTCTCTCCTTGAAAGAAATAACACGAACTCTTGCAACTGGTGAGAGAAAGAGTCTTGATGTTCCAAGGTTTTCACAGTGATGAGGAGGAGCTGGAGGATTTTCGACGCCGAATAATACCGCCCCCGAGGGTGAGATGTTTTTCAAGTGCAGAGGTATTACCGTCCGGTTGACATATTCGCCCGAGCACCCTTTTATTATTTTTAATTCTAGCGCTGATTACGCTAGGAATACTTAAACAGTTCACGGTATTTTTTAATTACGGCTGATGCACCGCAGCAGCCGAGCCAGCCGGCGTTTCATCGATCGCCTCCCAGCAACCGCATCCTGGAATATTGCAGAACCTTGAAGAAACCGCGAAAATTCTCACCGCGACCGCTCTCGAACCGACTTCGGCCAGGGGCGGAGATTAATTTTCCCTGAATCTGTCCGAAGTAGTCAGTCGTATCCTGGCGTTTTGAACGGTTCCTTGACGGAGCCCTCGAGGGCCTCACCTTTACTTCTGAAGGGCAGCGGGATATTGACGACTGTTCCAAAGTAAAATTTCGGAAGGTTATAAATAACCAAGCAAAGCTGGGTTTAGTATCAAGACCATACACAAACTTCGGGGTTCGAGCAAACATGATAGATTTATAGGGAGTGCTTAGCGGGCTATACCCTTTAATCCCTCCTCCACAGTTATCGCAGGCTCTCTATACCATAGCGTTCATATCAGAACAATACTTTCTATTTAGTATATCAATAACTCCAAACAAGAATCAAATAAAGAAGCACTGAATTCCCCGAAGGACACACAGCCAGCCACAACGAACTGCAGCAGATTCGCATCAAACGAACAATCTAATACCAAACTATGGTACTACAATCACCGCCCTACGTTCCCTAAGCGAGCGTGGCAAATATTGTAACTTCTCAAGGCGAGGGTCGCCAAGATCTTCCCCGAAGCCGATCCCGAAGCCGACTCGAGAGGAGCGAGATTAATTTCGCCAGGATCTGTCCAGCAGAGCCAGATATGCCGGTTGCATCCTGATCGCCGTCTCAATGGGGAGACCCCGCGCGGTTTATCTTCGCCTCGGAAGGACACCGCGACGTTGACAATTAATCGGGGGCCTCGAACAATGGAAAGTAACCCGACGGTTTAATCTGCGCCGCGAATGAATTAATCGGGAGAGAGAGAGAGAGAGAGGGGACAGGCGGCTGCTGGATCCGCTTCCGGTTGCTAGGCGACAACTTGGAGACCGGTCTCGTGAACGCCGTAGTACCCTGGCTCGTCCTGGCCGACGTCTAAGGGGTTTCTCCTCTAATTCTAAGCCGGCTAATCTGAACGGCACTTCTGACTTGTCCCTGGTGATTAAACGTTCCTCCACGTGTTTCCCGGCGGCGCGTTTTTGCCGAGGCCCCCGGTTGGCCTCGATCGATCACCCCCATTCCTGACGCGAGAAAAACCTGAAGAATGAATATCCCGGTGACGGGGTACCGCCGTTCACGGTATCTGCCAGTGGTCCCTCAAAAACCTCCCAGCCTGACCTTTCAGCCTGGCTGTCCCCTGTAAATCTGTGGTTACTTTTTTTTCCGGAGACAATGACGGGCTGGAATATAGTGTTTAAGGAGCTGGAGCTCGCGATAGGGGTACTATTTCGTTCCCGTTTCTCAGATTGTAATTCTCTGGTGTCTCGCCCCGAGGGGGTCGGGAGAAGTTGCATAGAAGAACTCGTATCCTTCCGTGAGATCTGTGGAAATCTCCCTTGATAGTTTCTAATTGTACCTTCCTGGAGGTTGCCGCCACAATTAGCGCGACGATACTGAGAATAACCATCGAGATTACTGCCAGCAATAATCCTCTACCTATTTCCGACTATCGCGTTATTCCTGTTCGCGACCACCGACCGCTGCGAGCGTGTGATCTTTTCACGGGCTGCGGCGCGAACGTCGATCGACGTGGTAGATCAAAGGGGGGCGAATCGCGGGTCGACGGGGCCTCGTTAAAAACGCATAACTCCGCGGGAGAGGAAGCCAAGGGGGCGTGAATTTCGTAGGCGGCCGGGGAAGGGAGATAGGCGAGGCTGCGAGGAAACGGGGGACGAAAAAAGCGAGCCGGAAGCCGCGGACCGTGGAGAAGTAGAGGTAGACGTAGGACTGGGGAGCAGAAGGGCGAGAGGAAGGGAGAATTTGGTCGGCCGCAATTCCACGGGTTACTTCCAGCACATATTTTCAAGTTAATGACAATTATTATCCGGGCTGGACACGGGCCGCTGTCTGGCCGCCGCAGTCCTCCCAGATAATTGCATTATTTATATGGTTATGGGGCGCGGGGGCGAGGTCAGCTCGACCGAGGTCTCTGGTTTCTGAAAACGCCAGCTTTCTCGTCGAAATCACGCGAAACGTTCGCGATCGTGCAACGGTCCGTTCGATGGCTTCTGAAAAGGACAGTTTTCGAGGATTTTAGTCATGGGTTACTGATTTATTATTCTTTCCTGGCCAGCCGTGAGATGAAATAACATTACCCGATTCTGAGGCGGTGGTTTGCTTCATTCCGTTTGTTTAACCGTTTCCCCGCCGCGATGGAAGATAATTCTCGGCGTGTGAAAATCTCGTTGGTCAACGTTTTATCGAGTGGAAAGGAAGCTCGCTGTGCCTCGACTGCTCGAGATGAATGGAACTGACTTTCTGATTCTGGGCCGTAATTTTCTCGACTTCGACTTGCTTCTACAAACTACGCGAGACTTAATTTAGCGTGAACTAATGTGTAAAGACTGTACGCTCCTCTTAGAAGTCAATCAACCCCCCTACTAAAGCAACCCATCGCTTCTGAATACCGTGGAAACTTCATCGTCGTGAAATCGCCAACAAGTACCGCGGGGGGGGGGGGGGGGGCGCGCGCAATCTCCAGCGAGGATCCTAATTTCGAAAAGAGCAGAATTCCACCCCGTTTATGAGAGTATTCACGCCGGCGAATATTTCGTCGAGCGTGTATCTAGCCAGCGATTACGGCAAACAATTATGTGGCCCGATCGCGTGGCCCCTTTTCATTAAACACTTCGCAGACAATGTGCAGAGGCATCGGCTCCGTCCACCCGGTGTAATGTAACCTAATTAAGCCAACAATAGATAACCGAACCGGGGCCGTGCGGAGGTGGAGAGCGCAGGCCGTGCGCGCGCGCGCGCACAATTCCAATGGATATATCCCGAAGGAGAAGATAAGACCTTTGAAATATCGACAGCGCGGCTGAAGGGTGTATAGAGGTCGAGACAGAGAGATAATCCCCCGGAGAGGTTCCTGCCACGAAGCTTAACCAGTCAGGGATAATCACCGTAAGGCACCTCTATATCCACGTAAAACGGTATCGACGTCGACGATCGTCTCGAATTTCAACGAGGCCGCAATAAAGATTCGTCAGACGCTTACCCGGGAGTCCTCGATGAGAGTTCACCGGCTTTTCCCTTCTTCCTCCCTCCGTTTCCGTTTCCTCTTCAGCCCCGGCGAGAGATTAGAATCCGCGGACCGAGCGGTCGGGAGGGGGGAGGTGGGAGGTGGGGGGGGGGAAATATCTCTGTGGACTCGTGGCCTCGAAAATTCAAGTGTGACGATGGAAGTGGGACATTTTTCTTGCGCGAGGAAAGGACAACGTAGTCAGTAGATGTGCATTCTGTACGAGAAGGATAGATGAGATTGATCAACGCTTGAAAATAGTCTGACGAGTGCACCTGTGAATGTCAAGAACGAAGGAAATGGAGTGTTGCATAAATAAAATCATTACCCGCCCACTTTGCGAGAGCTGGCTAAAAGCGTCGCACAGATTCGTCCCGTTACACGAACGGTGAATTCATCCCGCGGTTATTCCAGACCACAGCTGGCACGGGAAAATCATATTTATTAGAATGAACACGGTGACGGTGGCCGAGAGTCGCTTTTCCCCGCGTCGATCAGCCGACTTTATTACCGACAACCGGGGCACCGCTAAACACGTGCCGAAAATCGATAAGCACGGTGATAAGCGGGCCGCGGGCTCGTTTGCATATCTGCATTACGGCACGGTAACGCGTCCGCTCGCGGCCCGAGCCTTTATGGATAGATTAATCCTCGGCTTAACGACACTTTCCCAGATTTCAGCTTTTAAATCCACGGCCGCCCCCCCCCCCACCCCACCCCGGTTTCCTTCTCGCCGTCCTAGTCCACCCTCCCTGTCTCTCGCCCCCTCCAGCCACTGTCGAGGGAGCTTTACGCTTTAAAATGTCGCCTGGGCTGAAAGTTATGGGAAACGTGGAGCGCTGCGTCGGATCATCCTTCTAACACGCGAAATTTTGACACGACGGCAAGCTGCAGGCTGCGAGGGGAGGGGGGCGGGGCCGGAGTGGACAGGGGCGTCCGCACTGTAATTTACAGATTTGTAGCCATGGGGCGTATTTGAAATCCTGCTTTCCGCCAGCATTATCGTCGACGGTAATTACGGCTTTTCGATGAATCGGTAATTCGTAGCGGCGGCTCTCAATCCGAGATCCAGTTATTAGTAGGCCTTTGGAACGCCGTATAACTAATTACCGGGGATCGAATTAAATCTTTATTTCGTGCGGGCACAGGCAGACGGATCGAATCCCGCATCGAAGAGTATCGATAAGCAGCTTGATTATGGGGATCCGCGTTACCGCGCTTTGTTTCAGATCACGTCCGCTTCCGCGATGTCTATATCTCCACGTATTATCCGTTTCAGCATCGCACGAAATGAATCCTCTACCTTCAACCTCCACAATAAAAACGGCCCCTGACAGCATTCCCCTTTCCCTTCGACAAGTGTCACACGCTCGCAAAGTTCACAGAGGCTATCGAGGCCGTCAAGATCCCGTCCGATATCAACGACAGCGACGTGACGTTTGATCCTTTTCCTTGGGCGGAACGCGACGCTGCTGTCTTGCCAATAAAAATCGCCAAACAATTGCTGCCGGGCGGGGCGACGCGTCGTATTTCATGCATCGTTCGATTCCGCCGGCCAGAGGAATTTATTAAATCGCCGAATTTATATCCTGCCGACGAATTTTTCAAGCAGCTCGTAAGATTACATTCTCACCGCCGTGGAAAATTGATTTGGGCGAAGGGCAGAGATGGGGGTGGCCGCTTTAAACAGAGTGGCCTGCGCTAGGCGCGTCGATAAAGAAGGCATTTAAACGCGTCGAATAAATCGTGCCCGGGCCGATAAATCTTCGGGACGTCAGCCTGGTCGATCACAACCCCCTCTTGCCCCCTCATCTACCGCGTTCACCCCTCCTGTTTCGCCGCCAAGACCGGCCGCTACCTTTTCCCACATCCCGCGAATATATTCTGTTCCTCGGCCTCCTTCCCACCCTCTCTTTTTTCTCTTATTCCCGTCGACCGTGAAATTGCTTGTCCTACACCGCTCTTCAGCGCGCCCCTCTCGCCGCCTTTCGCCAGCCCCCTTTTCTTCGCGTTGCCGCCGGTCTTTTAAATCATCCCCGAAGCCGAGACGCCCGCGCAAGAGAGCCGGGGACAGGGCGCGTAATTAAAAGTTCTCGTTTACTCAACAGCTCGCGGAGACTCGCTAGAGAGGCAGGTTGGCGTCCATGGGGGGAGGGGCCGGAATATAAATTTCGTATTAATAAATTTATGAGAGGTCGCGATGATTTGTGCGACTCTGGAAGTTCCGGCGGCACAATGGGAACGGCTTCTTGTTTAAATTTCTCGGCTGGGTCGGCGTCGCGGTCGCGAGCAACGTTCCCGGGCGTCGGGGATTCAATTACGGGTGTTTTAAACTGTGGACTTACGGGTGGAAGTTATCGAGATATGCGCGGTTGTTTACTTCGCGAGAAACGTCGCAAACGCGAGACGAGTCCCTCGACTCTTGGAGAACCGTACGACTTGCTTCCTTCGAATGTCGTTCAGACACTTCAATTACACTTCAGCCACAGTTGGCAATTAGGGAAGCCTGTCGAATGCTTGTTGACCGCTTCCAGCGGGAAGTCGAGGGCCGACGGAGGCTCGTCGCGCACGCCCACACCCTGAAACTGGCCAGCGGAAGACAGAAAGATTCATGGTGCCGTCCCGTATGCAATTCCAGAACTTGTTAGCGCGAAGATGGCCAGGCGGAATGGCTCTGTCTTTCCGCTGGCAGTGGGCCTCCAGAGGATCCAGCCAATCAGGATCTTTATAATTAAGTTTTCCGTCTAATCTTCGCGATGGCCGATTAACCGGGCATCGCACGAAACGCCCGCAACGCGCCGCGCCCATAAACATGGCAATAGTACAATTTCTGGAATTAAGCCCGGCTGACCGAGGCGCCGCGCAGGAGGCGAGGCCACGCTGATGGAGCCAGCAAATCTCCCAGGGATTTCCGACAAGGATCAGGGACCGTTCGCCTGTTTCCCTGTTCTTCCATCCAACGTTTCCTTTTCTTTGCATTCGGCCTTTATCCGCGTGTCCGCCGCTCCCCCGTTCCGATACGTCTTCGTTTTTCGAGAGGGAATCCGTCCTTTGGGAAACGCCGTGGGGGTATTTTCGATAATCGCGCCCGTCCCTTCCGTCCTTCGAGATCGGTGTGGTCCCACGGAATTACTTCTGCCTCACCTGTTTCCGCAACTTCGAATCATCCTTCCTTTATACCCGGAATTACGCCGGTAGAGCCGGCTGACGAAGTTTGCGGTAATAGCAACGGCGATCATCCGTCCTACTCGGACGTCGTTCAGCGCAGCTACGACGGTATCGTGGAAGCTGACGCCGGCACCTTCTCATCGTCGGTCTCGAAGGAACACGCTGTCCCCGATTCGAAAATAATACCGCGGAACGCGACGTTACAGCGCTCAGATATCAATAACACGGCTTCCAAATGTTTTCGACGAGCGAGAAGGGCCACTCGACGCGATTCGTTCCGATAGGAGGCCCCTTGCCTGTGAAAATCCCCGATGTTACACTCACGAGCGACATCCCGGGCTCCGCATTGCTTCAAACCCTCCTTGATGCATTGTTCGATAAATAATAGATGGCCCCGATGAAACGGGTCAATGGTTTTTCATGCAAACACTTGAATCGCGTTCACCACCGACGGAATCAAATTAGCGGGATGCTTTCGAGGCGAGCGATCCGCTGCGTGGCCACTTAATAAGCGGCAACGCGATTGAAATCGATCCTTCGCGCCGTGATTGAATTATGTGTCGCGCGAAATACGGAGCCCCGACTGACTCCCTTTGTCCCCTCCACGGCAACGAACCAGCGGAAAATTAATTCATTATTCAAACGGGGATCGCGGAGAGCGTGGCTGGCTCGACGGCCTGGAATTATACCCATTAAGTCGGGGGGAATTTTTCATGCGGCCCTTAACCCGAGCGCCAGCAGCGAAACTGGCTCAAACGCCGGCCGAAAGAAACGTGGAGGGCGAGAAGGAGGATCCGCGATGCTTCAAGTATGACCAACGGCGCCGGGCTACTGTACGCTACGTCAAAGAAGTGTTTACGTTCTTGGAGCTAAAGGGGTTGAGTTAAAGGATTACGTCAGGCTCCGTTCGCGTTAGGCTTAATTGGCCTCGCGGATCGTCACACCTGCTTCGCTTGGGACAAGCGACGGACCTCGTAAATTCAAAAGACTAACTAATGGTGGACACTGCCGTGCTGCTTTTTGCCCTCTTCTCCCCGGCACATCCACTTTTCCTGTCTACCTACGTAATTCCTTCGACTCCGCTACAAAACCCCGAAACTACACGAGTAATCTGGATGAACGAACATGTCGGATTCTGTACAGTGAAACGGCGTAAGAAATGTCGCCTGTGCTTCAGTTGCAGGTGTAAACGGGGCAAGTAGAAGGGAGTCTTACTAGGGGCACCGCGATTGCTAACGATTGTCGAACAGCAGGATGACAGTGCCAGTGTATCCACTCGTCTCCCCGTGGAGCAAGGTGTTTATCGTTCTCAGGTACGTCTTTTTGCGGGAACGGGGAGGAAGCAGTCTGATAACACGACCCATTCCCCGAGACAATTCGATCGAGCTTAAATGCTGTGTGCAGCGAGTGAAAACAAACCCGGGGAATCCTTCGTTTGCGAGCACAAAGGACGCTGCGCACATGTACACCGTAATCGAATACCACGGGGATAGAGCTCGACCCAGAACCAACTTAAGTCTAATCGATGTCTCAGCTTCTTGACTTCAATCGAAGACAGACCTGCTCCGTGACTTCATTATCCCTGCGAAGGCAAAGCTCGCAACTTCGCGACAAGCCACGCATGAGAATGCAGATGAACGTAGCTGAATAATTGTGAAGAAAGCCTGAATAAAACGATTTCGTCCCTCCCTTAAATTTTCTTTTAAAAAGCTATTGTTAATATTGCATTTAACTCTTTTTGGGATAAAGGAGACATCTTCAAACTTGTAGAATTTTTTTTTATGTCGATCCTTCTTATTATTTATTAATTATTGTGGAGTCATGTTAATCTCTTTGACGATGTTGCCGTCAGGTGTAGCACGTGTTACAATCATCTGATTGCCAAAAAAATTAAAAAAAATTTAACCGGTGTGGTCATGAAGGATTAAAGCAAGGACCACTCTTCTCGTTCCCCATGAAATTACACCAATTAAACGTCACGCTCCGGTATTCTATTCTATTCTATTCCTGACGGACCAGCCAGCGCAATAAATACCGATACTAATTCCGGGTAAGTGAGTGAACGTAATTGAATTCGAGCGGAGCTCGAATTACAAGGACCGCGAGGGAAGATCAGTTCGCTGGATTAAAAATTGCCTCTGGACGAACGAGACCCGATGCTCCTAATAGGTTAGAATATTTCCAAGAACACCGATCCGCTCGATTCGGAGAAGAAGAGGTACGCCCGTAATCATCCGCGGGGACATTGAATTTTTAATTCGACCCAGAGGAAGTTGCCAGGAACGAGTCGTTTATCGTTCTCGCGGCGGAAAGTTTCGACGTTGCTGGCCGCTCGGTCGGCGGATCGTCTGGTAGACGGCATTGTGAGGAGTTCCTCGTCAAAACGCCGCTTGATTTCCACGAAGATTAATAATCCACGAGCGGAATGACTGCGAAAGCCCTTCGTGGAAGCGGGCGGACGGCCGGGGTGGCTGGAAAAGGAAGTTTGTCCGAACTTTATTATAAAACTAATATTTTCCAAGTTCTATGAGGTATTACGATAGTTTTCTGAAAGGGCCTGCCAGCCGAGCGGCAAGGCGGAATGGTTCGCGGGGCGAAACTTCAATATTCGGCGACCATAACGACACCGGCTGATATATTATTTCCTATAACCTTCTTCGTTCCTTACGGCTTTGTCTGGCCTCTCGGTACGGGAGTAAGAAGATCGGAAAAGAAACTTGATTAAGAATTCCGGTTCCACCCCCCGCCCCTCCCCCACCGCGACTCTTTTCTTCGCCGGGACTGTCGTTCACTTTCTCGGCGGAACGAATCGTCGTCGTACGTGCGAAGCCGGGGATCCCTTGATTCCCGGCTTAATAATTAAATCGCCGTCGGCCCGGGGAACGTCGCCCGGCCTCGTGACATCGGGAATTTCGCCGAATCGATTCCGGGCTGAATCGAACGATATTATTAATAGCATCGATCACAGAGGAAAAGGTAAAGAGGGGAAAAAATGGCGGGACCATTGGTGGCGTTTCCGCGGAACGGGAAGCGACGAAACTGCACGAAAAGAGGATTTAACCGCGGGGGTGGCGACGGGGTGGGGAATCTTATTAGAAGTCTGATTTACGAGCCGGTGTAATTTAAAACTATTTATGAAGCGTTACCGCGATACCGACGGGCATTACATCGACAGCGGGGCTCGTAAAATAGCCAGAAATGAAAATTGAAGATCTTCTTTCCGCTCTAGCCGAGGAGCTTCCATTGTCTTGCCGCCTCAAAGACTCAAACTAATTTTCTTGCCTCCCGTCCCACCCGTCGAGCTTCTGCAGTTCGTTGTCTCCTTCCACTCGGCCTCCCCCGTCCTTTCGCTCGTCGCTTCCATTCGCTGGTTTCATTTGGCGCCACGGTGCGCAATAAAAAAAACGCGGTTGTGAAGCACGCTCTGGGCTCTGGACGGAACGAGCCTCAATAATGCGGGGGTGGCTGAACGTCACACGAGGAGCAGTCGTAATAGAGCGAAGACGATCTCGTTGGTGGGAAGAAGCTTGATCGATCGGCTCGATGGTGTATAGGTACCGTTGATCGTAATATTTTCGCGACCCAAGCTCTCGCGCTGGCAATCAGAGCGCCGCGTGGAGCAAATTGAATTAAACCGATGTTATTTACAATGCGCTCCTAGAGTCGTCTCGATTTACGCGCGACGCGATAAAAGTTATGGTAACGACCGAAATTCCCTTCTAACAGTTGGCACGCCAAAAGCTATCGACAAAACCGAATGAGTTAGTGGAGAGGGACAGACTACGCGGGAGAGGGTTTGCGGGAGAGAGACTTTTCCACGCCTTTTCCTACCAGCTCGCCGCAGTGCTCCGCGCGCCGCTGGGTCCAACTTCCTTCTGCACATTTTCCTGCATCCCTGCAACCTCTGCGAGTGGTCATTCGATATACGTGCCACTCGGAAATGTCGATAGCGAATTTCGCCCGTGGAAATTCGGAGGAACGAGGTGAACCAGGGATAAGTGCAAGCTCGCCTGGCTGGCTGGCTGGCGCGCGCGAGCACACGCGAGGCTCGCTTTCGTACCGGGCCGAAGGAAAGCGCGGCGAGGGAAAAGGAGGGGGTGCAGAAACGAAGGAAGGACGGCGGAAGATAACAGGCACCGGCGAAGCGAGGGAGAACAAAGGGTGCTTATCGACACCGCAGTTCTTATCCCTAGTAACTCCTTTTATTTTACCCGTTTCCGTTCCAGGGTCTTCGGTGGCTAAAGCCTCGGACTCGTACCTTGTATCTGAAAGATAATCAGAGCGAGGCGCACTCGAACGCGGACGGCTATTTTGGGGGTCGCGCCCCGCGTCCCGATTTTTCATCTAAAAGTTATCCGACGAATCCCAGGGAATTTTGCGATCGAGGAGCCGTGGACCGCGCGTCGGTCGTTTTAATCCTCCCCGATCGCGCTAGATTGATTCTCGTTAGGGGCGGGGGGGAGGCTGGTTCCGATCCTCAGCCCCCGGGAGTCGAATTTTCATCACAAAGAGCGACTGTAATTGGAAACCGGGCTTACATCGAGCGGAAAGGGTAAAATCAATATTTAAAGGACTTACCGAGTTTCGATGACGTAGTGCGAGATCGGGTTGTTATGAGAATTCGCGCTCGGCGCCCAGGACAGATTCACAGATTTCGATGTGAAGCTTGTTACCAGAGGACGATCAGGCGGATCGGGCACATCTGAAAGCAAATTATCCAAGTTTCAGGACGGTGTCTAAAAGGGTCCCTGCTCGTTTGTTTTTAATGAGAACCGTGAACGGTTCACATGGGACGTCTCCAAAGCATCACCGTTCGATTAAGCGTTCCAAAATCGTATAACCGCGCGTAATCGACGGTGTTTGGAAACCAGAACGTAGTGTACTTTCTGAAAAGGAATACATAGTTCGAACGACCTATAAAACATATTCGGATTACGTTCAGGTAATTGGTACCCCTTTCCAAACGAATACGTTTAAAAGGGTTTCTGCAATTCGATATCTTTCTACGGTTATTCAGGTTATTGTAGTTTTGTTGCAGCTTTTAAAAATTGCAAGTGGAAGTTAATTAAAGCTTGTTCAAATAGAGTAGGTGGCAGTCAAACTCGAAATTGAACACGCTTTTCGATAAACGTAACGATATTGCACGAGTTACACGGAGAGCCTCCGGATGTACTAGGCCAGGAAATTGATTGGTCCTTTGAAACAGGTAGGTCGATAGTTCGCCTGGCATAGTAGTTGCTAGGTACTTACTTATATGTATATATATATATATATATATATATATATATATATATATATATCGACAGCTGTCTACATTTCATGCCAAAATTCACTTTTTGCCTGCACCATTTCTATTAATTTCTCAATCGAATACGGTATCAAGTTGAAATAACATTTCAAAGTGTCAGTTCGCTTTAATGAAATTCTAAAGGCTGTTACTAATAGTATTCAAACATAATTCGCGAGGGACAGCATCGATCTTCCCTCTTTAACCCCCCACCAATTAATGCATTTCACAGTACAGCTCAAAGAGGACGAGCTTCGAAGCAGTGGCAGACAGTAACACCGATCACGCCCTCCAGCTTGGTTACATCGGATAAGAGTCGACCGTTTAATATGCACCGCCATACGACCAGAGAGATATAACATTGCGCGCACGTTGCATAAGATCATAAATGAGAACAGGGACCTCCAACCCTCCTCCATGGAGTCGTCATCCTTCTCTGACCCCCGTTGCCTCCAGTTGTTTCTCTTGTACACCACCCTATCGGCGTCATAACATTTTCCGCAAAGCTCTCGCGATGCGACGAGAAGCTGGTCGCAGTTAGCACCCAGCAATTAATCGTCCATCGCAGACGCAGCCTGTTGCCGCATGCTTCACTATTTCCTATTCGCGTATACCATATTCCTATCCACCTTTAACTCCGCACATCGATTAAAATGCTTCCGGCTTGTCTCCATCCCGTGTGTATCGATGACCAACTCGTTTCTCCAGACCACACGTGCCTCGGGAATTATTTAGCGCAACACGATGGACGTAGGCGCTCGGTCCCTCGCGCCAGTAGTATAGGTCAGCCATAGCGCGGACACATTTCACTTCTGCATGCAAATATGTTCAGACCCGCTTTTCGGTCTATCTCGTCACTCGACTGGCTGTGAGATTTTGTTAAGTCATCGAGGGAGGCGTGAAGTGAATCGCTGGTAGTGGATATCCACCCTAATTCGAGCCCCTGGTGTGTATCGGCACCCCAGAGACACCAGAATACATATCGTGAATCGGAGAAGGAAAGTTCGGCACGCGGCTCGTCGTCGCTCTTCTTCTCGCTGGCCCGCGGGAAATCAATAAAAATGCCATTAAATTATCCGGCCGACACCGGGGCTAGACTTTCTTTCTTGATCACGGCCCGCACCCCTCGCCCCTATCTACTCGGAGACGATACCCCAGCCACTTGACGCTTTCTTGCACTAATCGGGGGCGGTGCACGGCGGAGCGTAGGCGGCCGGCCAGATAAACACCGAGGTTTATTTACGAAGCAGTTAACGTCCCCAAGTTTTTGCCCGTTCATTGATTTCTGCGGCGGCGTACCTATATACGCCGGCCTCTGGAACAATTAGATCGAATCGGCCGAGAGGGAAGGGATGTCTTTCGCCGAAAAAGCGGTCGGGTTTACGCCTCGTTCCCGCCGTTAATTTCGCAGGCTGGTTAAACGCAGCCTTACATCGCCGTCCCCGCCCGGAATTTCCATCTCTCATTAATAATTCATGCCCGGTCCGCTTTAAAGGGTCAACAGCTGCCGTTTCTTCGGCCCGCGCTGCCAAGACGGACGCGAAACGGCGAGAAGAAAGTCGAAATAAAGCGTGTCGTCGTCGTTTAACGAATCTCCCTTGACGGCAGAGTAATCGCCTGTCGCCGTTGGGAGACGAACGACGGGGATCGAAAAAAAGAAACGATGCGGGCTCGTTTCCGCAATCTTATCGAGCACGGGCGTGATCGAATCCTCCGAGACTTATTGCTTAGTCTTGCGACCCCGGCCAATCGTGTTTAAAAGGATCTTTCAGCTGAACGCGAGTGTAACGTTCCTATGGAAAATTTCTGAAGGGCCCAGACGAATTTTCAACATCTACCTACGTTGAGGAATCTGGGTCGCTTGTATTGTCAACGGATCCTTTACTGGATGAAGTAGCCCTGCACGATGGATCGTTAAATTGACGAGACAATGCACGTCTTTGGCGAAGCGATACGATTCATAAATATCAAGCGAGGGGTGGATTGAATTAAGCTTTGTAAAATGACAGAAACGCGGCGAACCCAAGGCGGAATTAATTCAGATTGAAGCTCGTGTAATTGCAAGCGCGCATTGTTTGCGGAGGTTGTGAACGGAGCTCTCGTCGTAGTCGAGATCTTTGTCCGCTCAATTTTGCAACAATTTTTCTCAATTACAGAGGGAGCCACGGTTACCGGCAACACGGGGCGAGATGTGTCTTCTGCACGGGTAACGAGCATCCGCGGATGCTTGATACCGGAAGTTGTATAGGTTACGCTGCATGCCGACGTAAACTGCACACGAAGGGACGAAGCCCGCACGCCGTTCTTTACTGTACGCGGAATATAAATTCCAGCGGGGCCGTTTACCGAAATTTATGAGCGTCATTTTAAGAACTGTTTTGCCTTGCTCAACCATATGGCTCCCACGTAAATATCTCTCGCTATGCTTTGTCGTTAAAGCTCAGCGTTTAACCATTAACCGTACACTAGCTGCTTCTTCACCCTTCTCCCCCGCTTCCCCGGAACATCCCCATACATACCCGCCTGTCATCTTTCGCGCAGTTATTCACATAGCTTTCCCCGCCAGTTACGCCATACTCCGACGACAATTAGGTAATTAACCGAGCTAATTAGGGAAGTTTGACGCCCATCGGCGGTGTGCTTCTCGTTTTCCAAGGAATCTCCGATTACAATGTAAACACGTCAATACGAATACGCTCGTGTCAGGAGTATCTTATTCGATATTGGATCTTAGGAGCATCGATCCTATCCCCGTTGCAGGTATTCCTGCCTCTGTGCTGCGTCCCTTAGCGTTAGTTTTCCTTTCCCTCCAACACACGCGGCGGACGTCTCCTCAAGCAAATACTTGATCGGATAAAGTAACGTGCATCTCGAGCGTTCAATCGTGCCTTATTGAAAACGTTACCGTACCATCTGAGTCCTCCCCCGTTACATTCTCCGTTTCCGCATGACATATTCCCGGGAAATTGTTTGCACGTGCCACCCCCGCGTCCCGCACCGTTTACCTTAATGTTTACATTTACCTGAGCGCGATAACGCGTAGCGTTAGCAGGTGTATTTCTGTCAACTTACACACAATGACTTCGCTGAAAGCCCTGCTACAAGGTCTTTTAGTTGCGATAGTTGCGAAATTATGCAGAATTTCTGTAAGAGATCGCCTCTCCAATTTCGCCAGGCGACGTCCAGCTCGTGAAATTCATCTTCGCCGTAACGCTGACTTAAATAAGACCACGGGATCGCGAGGGTGAGAACGAAATCACCACAGAAACTACTTTGGCAAGGCGATGCACTGCTCGGAATCGATTCAGAGCTCTTGAAGAAAAATTGAAGGAGAAGTATCATTTCCTATTGGAAGGCTCGCGGAGGATAAAGTTTAAAGGATCAACTGCCTCCCAAGGTTCCATCCATTCGACGCTGAGGTCGGATATATTGGAAACACAAACACTCGCTTCGGGTAAGAGGCTTGCTAAACATTATTCGTATTAGAAGCCTATTAGAACCCTGACTAAAATCACAAGGTTATTCGCTACACGCCCTACATGAAGAGTTGAATCTTAAAATCGGAAGGAAAAACGAAAACGACAGGCGTGCTGGCTGAACCGGCACAAGTACACGTATCGAATAAACGCGACAAACTGGATGTACAAACGATAACGTTCTCCCATCCGGCAATATTTCCAATTGATAAATACAGCAATGCTTCCCGTCGCGTTCGCGTCGTTCCTCGGCGAACGTGGCCGGACGTGCGACGGTATTTTCCTTCTGTCGGGATATAAGCTGACATTTTCCCCTTTGCGCGGCCCTACGGCTATCGTTCGAATGGGAGGGTAGGGAACGGGATTACGCTGGTCGACGTGCAAAGTGAAAAATCGCAAAGTGTCCCGAGGAGATTGGCCCGTGGTCCATTCTTGGCCGTTGTTTCCGCCGGAATATCGATTCGATTCTTCCAGGATTTGCGTGGATCCACGTCCTGGGAGGAGCCGGTACCCAGGTGTCCAGCGAGTGCCGGTAATAGAAGGCAGTTTCCGCCAAGTGCGTTCAGAAACACTTCGAAGGTGAAAGGGTTCCAACCCTTCGCCCCTCACCTCGCATTTCTCATTCATTCCGCCGTCGCTTTTTTCCCCCCATCCTGTCCTGTCTTACATTTCCTTCTCCGCGGCGACCTGCATCCTTAAACGTGAACCGTCCGACCGCATCCGATCGCGATTCCAGACGAGGCGTCGGCCCATTTGTCATGGAAACGCGATTAACGGCTGCACAATCATAATTTCAATACTCTGTTAAAGCAGCCCTGCACTGTACTTCTCCGACCGGAGTTTCCCGTATTATTTTCCTCCCGATAATTCGCTCGGCGCGCATCGATTCCGCCTCGTTAACCGTTTCAACAACGAAAATATTTTGATATTTGCCCGTAGTTGGAGCATAGTACGCGAACACCGGGCAACATTTCGACTAGCATATTTGCATGCGTGAGCTTGACGCTCGGAGGCGGCCGCAAAATCGCAACGCCCTTTCCAGAGGTTAACGCGATCAATGGCGCGCACGATTTTACCGCTCGGAGAATTAAGAGCACACAGTCTGATCGGCCGAAAAGTCCCGCGATACCTTAATTACCTTCATTGAAAACAAACAATCGGCGGATAATTGCGTGGAAAACACGAGCCACCGGCGGATTTCGTTGGGAAACACTCCGGTTATGCAAACCTTTCGTTATAAACGTTGCACGCGCTTTAGCCCGATGATCCTCGATAATTTTCTTCCCCTGAAGAGGATCTATGGGAACGATTTAATATTAAGATTACACAAGGATCCCTGGGTAGAACGCCCTTCAGTTCCAACGTTTCTCGCGCGCATAGCAAGTGACCGCGATATTACTGAAATTTCTCTCAAATTCGCCTCGCCCGGGGGCCGTTGTATTTTACACTAGAAATCCCTCGAAAAGGCGCGCGGAAGAGGGTCGTCGGTCTCCCGGGATGAGGAGAGGAAACCGGCAGAGAGCCCTCTGTTCGAATTTTTGCGGCGAGCGGATCGCGCAACGCGGAAATACGAGCTCCCTCTCTCTCTCTCTCTCTCTCTCTCTCTCTCTCTCTCTCTCTTTCTTTTTTCTCTCTCCCTCTTTCTATTCGTGGCTTTTCCTAACTGCCCACCCACGGAAGCTTCCGAGCTCCACGGACGCGCGAGTCGTGCAACCGGATAAAACATAAAACGGGAAAGGCTGACTCTCGGTTGTCCAGCTCCACTGGCTCTGGCTAGGGACACGGAATACGTCCCATCAAAAACACCGTCGCGAAATTAGCGCGTCGAGTACCTTTATGCCGACGACCCTTTTCTAGCGCAACCGGTCGCGGAATTTCTATGCCTGCGTGGCCTTCTTTTTCGGGGCGGTTTCTGCCAAGTCCCGATACAGGGGACGCGCAAAAGTCAGAGGGCCGATTCTGTATGGAATAATGAATGAAAAGAGCTGGCTCTACCGGGCAATCAGCTTGCGGGAAAATTGGGGTCTCAGTATTCGCGTAAATGAATTTTTAGATTCGCTGTTTTCAGAGGGAATATGAGAAATCAAAACTTCGATCGAGTAGAGATTGTTCTACACGATAGACTTATGCTTTCACTGTGAATGGCTGTACGCTCGATCGTGGCACGGTTTTCGAGGAACGAAATAGAAGACTACGGAGAAGGTCCGCGAAGCAGAAGCGTAGTCGTGCGCGCCAATATCCCACGACTTTTCAAAATCGACTTCCCCGAGAACGAGATCCCGTAGGAAAAGATTTCATTCCGCACTTTCCATTTATTTTTTCACACGGAATTGCCATCTCCCTGATTCCATTATGGGACAGGCTGTATTTCGTTTCGAGCGGTGACGGAGGGGGCGGGGGGGGGGGGACGAGGGGTAGAGGGTCGAGAATTGCGAAAGAAGGTTCGAGGGTGCTCGTGAAGAATGCAATATCTGCGTAGCGATGGGCAAATATCCGCTCTACGCGAAGAGAGATATAAAGAGATATAATATTGATGCAGTGATAGCACGAGGTGACACAGGACGAGCAAGATCGGTCGATCGACGAGTGTAAAAGCCCCAAGACCGTTCGAGGACCTCCACGAGGAGACTGTACACAGAAGCGCAAACTCATACGTGACGCATAGAACAGGAAAATCGTTTGCACATAACAGAATTCGAATGCAAAATGAAAACATGGAATAAGATAAATATAATCGTTACGTAAGTATTACACAATTCACTTCAAGCCAGCCAACTATCATACACCTTACATTCTCCTGTCTCCAATATATTTTAATACAGTCCTAAATATATATATATATATATATATATATATATTCCTGCCGCGCTATACATATAGACGTTCAGAGGAAATAACACTGCCAAGAGAATGGAATCTAGGCTCACCGTTCTGAAGCAAAGGAAGACCCACTTCGCCGGTCGCCCTCTGCCCGGGGGGGGGGGGGAGGAGGAAGTTGAAATTCACCCCCGTGCAGCAAATCCCTTAAAGGTGCTCCCACTGTTCCTGCTCCTCCATTCCGCGCCGTATTGACACTCGCGTACGTGCGTAATATTTGTTCACCTGCCCGTGAGTCTGTTCGTAACGTCGCGAGCTGTTTGCAATGTCGCGTCCCCGCTCGCGTGTTTGCGCGTATATGATTTTGTGTCGGTCTATTTACGATGTTGCCTCGGCTCGATCGTGCGCGTGTTTGACGTTCCCTATCCGCGTTGATGTTCCATTTACACGTATACGCGCGGGACTGGCATGGGTCCGGGCTGTCGAGCCGAGAAATCGTACCCCCACTCCGCGAGAGCCGTGGGATGGGTGGTGCCCTACCTGCAGGCGGCGATACGTACGAGGTAGGTAGAGGGTGTACGGCAGGTACGGCGGGATATTCGACTCCATCTGAATTCGAAATTTTTGGATCGGCGCCCTTTCCTGCCCTCGAGGGGATCTGGCGTGAAACCGGACGGAATTAATCGAATATAAAACAGCGTATTAGAAGAGGGCGAAAGTCGGACCCCCGGCGGTGATCGATCCTGAATATTTCATTGTTCGAGATGGCGGATGAATTTTGGAACGTTCACCCGGCTGACGGCGATTAATTTTTAACGCTGCTCTGTCGACTTGCTCGGATCCGTCCAGAGGGGGTGGCTCGCGCGATGGGTCTTTTCTCGACGCGACGGACTTCACAGGCGAGCCAGTCACTGTACCCATACATTATCTCGTCCGGCATTTTTAATTCCACCGCGTTGAATTAATTCCACCGCGGGAAAAGAAGAATGAAACGGGGGAGAGAATTAAGGGTCGTTCGTTTTCTCCAATTGTTTGTTTGCCCCTGCGCTACGAGACACCATCCCCCCCCCCCTGTAAATAGTTTAGACAGAATTACCGATAGGATTTACGCTCCCCCGTGGAGAATACATGCCGGAGGGTTTACCGTGGCCGTGGGTGGAGTAAGACGACGGGAACAGTCAACGACGGTCCGGAGGGTGGCCGAGAAAAAGAGGAATCGCGGGGGTACCGCGCGGGCAAATATTTTACTTGCGTCTCGGCTGCTTTAAGTACGCCCGGCTGAAGTACAAAGACAAATGTCGGGGCGAATAAGCCATTTGTTTAGAGCGACGTAATACTTGCGGCCAGAGGGTGGGGCGAAAAAGTTTCGACGAAATAATGGCGCGCCGCGACGACGCGGCCAACGACGGGGAAGAACGCCGGCAAATAAGTAGAGAGCGTTTACCCCCCCGAAATCGAGGCTGTGCCGCGGCTTCGGCGAAAGTCTAGGGAACGGCGCAAGCTTGTTGCGAACATCAGAGTGCCCTTTCGCTTTGAGGGAAATTTCGGCTCGATAAACAGTATTACGAGCTTTCGATTATACTGGAAACTGGGCCAAAGTTGTGAAGCCACAGCGACAGAAAGGGTAACTAGTACCACCACCAGAGAGCCGAGCTCCACTCACGACAGCGAGGCAACGCGATTTCTCACCACACGCGATTAAAGATTCGTTCGAGCGTCCCCCGTAACGCTCTCTCTATCCGCGCTGATTCCAAACGAGAAAGAAAGCCCGTGGCCGCTATTTATTCTGGGATCCGCTCGGCAAACAGCGCCGTTCGTATACGCTCCGTCGTTCCCGTAAATGAAGCTTACGCTGAACCTCGATTCCTCCGCGGCGACGCTCACAAAAACCGCGCACGAACGACGAAATTTTCCTGGACCCGACGGGCTTCCCTGCTGCCTGCACTCTCGTCGTTCCTCCTCTAATGTGATTCCGCGGCGGTCGAGGTTTTTACACGCGTTACAGAGCGAAACGCCGCGACGAGCATCGCGATACATGCCATTAACCTTTTTCCATCCGACTGTCCGCGTAGGGAAGATATCGGGATACAGTTTCTTGGTAGATCTTTCCAGGAATCATGCTTTCAAACGAACCTGAAGGAACCCGAAGGGACAGTCAGGGGCAGGGTTAGCGATTCGACTGGAAGGCATGCAGGATTACACTCAATTTTATGCAACGGGGCGCAGTTTGAACTTGTTTCGTTGCAAGAAGTATTCTCCCGTTCTGAGGCGTCTTGTAAAACACAGAATTCGGGTAACAGCTGCACTTCCCCCGTCGGATAGGATGCGCGAGATAGCAGAGACATCCCTGGAAAAACATTCGGATACGCCGGGCGCAACAAACATTTGTCCAGATTGTTAGAAAAACATACTCGGTTACTGTCTGTCGGGTGGGATCCGTGCTCACTAACTGAAACGCGATACAGGCGGAACGGAACGCGAGCTGACAAAGGACCGGTCGAATAAAAACGACCCGAGGATGAGGTTTAATTAGCGTTTCACCAAGAATGAACGGGGGCTGGGAGAGAGTCGCGCGTGGAAACAACTGGGGGATTTTAATTGTGACGCGGTAATTGTCAGCATTACTGCGAAACGTTTGCCATCGCCGCGACTCTTTGATTTGGAGTCTGTTTTCCACACAGACACACACACACACACCCATGTTCCACTCGCTGCCTCGCCCCCCCTGTCCGTCTATGTCACAGTCACGCGTCGTGGTTTTTTCGTGGATCGCCAGTTGACGGCCCGTCGAAACGTTTGGCGCTCGATTTTCCGCGGTTTTAAATACTGCGTGCTAACAAACCCGAAATCGATGTTACGCTCGCGCGATGCCCGACCGCCGTCCGCAGCGTACCGAGCGATAGTTATCCCGCGGGTCGTTCAATTTGTTTACCCTCTATCCCCACCACCCTCGCGTGCGCGAGCGTGTCGCCGGAAAAAAACGCCGCGGGTACCCACGGCGATCGGACCGCAACAGTGAATTTCGAAGGAGCAGGATCGATGCCCCAACGTTGCGTCGCGGTTTCGTATTTATTTCTCACGGCAGGCTGGGCGAACGATCGTCGGGCGTTTTTATTCGTTTCCATTCATATTCCCCCCCGCCCGCCCCTGGTGACAAGTGCCGCTGAAAGCCGCGAGGATCGCCCCTCCCCCCCCCCCCTCCTGCCGCGAGCGTTTCTCTGTAATCTTTATCGTGGTAATTAGCATTCAACTCGTACCGATATTCATAAATTCAGAGGTCCGTGAATTATTACACGGGCTTCCGTTATTTTCGCGCGAACTGCTGCTTAAAATATGTTACCGCCCCGCGGCTTTTTATACCCAGTCACGAGATTTATTATTAAACAGAGATAATAATTTTCGTATAAATCGTGCATCTGCTGTCGCTGAGACCTGGCTTGATTCGAGCTCGGTGGCCCGCTGCGCGGCGCCCAGTTTGCTCGCGGATTTATGCCCTTCGCGGCGAGAGATCCTCTTCTTCGGTTATTATTTCAGATTCATTTATCGGGACGCGGAAACGGGACACCCATCCGGCGTATTTGTCTTTGTGCGGTCGATCTAAACGCGATCCCCGATTTTGGGTAACGTGAAACGGCGGCCACCGGTGGGAATCAATGCCAGAGGAATCGTCCGTTAAGCAAACGAGCGATAACGAAGCGTTGGGGGGGGGGGGGGGGCGCAGAAATTCGCCAGGAGATACGGGCCGGGCGAGATTTCCAGCTGGAAATACGAGCGGATACGAATTAGCATCTACAAGCGGGGACAGAGAGTTCCCAAAATTCGGTTGGGCGGAACTGGCTGACGTTTCATTCCGACATAAATGTACGCGTCCATATCTGAGATAGTCCTGCTCCGTGTTTCCCGTCGCCGCCGTGGTCGTGGTCGTAGTCGACGTAGCCGTCGTCATCGTTGTCGTCGCTGGCGCACCCCCGGCAGCGGGGAAACAATTACTCCGAGACAAAAGATAACGCGTAGCCCGGCCGTGGAAATTTGCCAAAAGTGTCAGGTCTGTTCGCGCAGCCACGATGCTCCTTCGTGGCCCATCGGGGTGCCATTCCCTCCCTCCGTTTACCGTCTAATACACTCGCGGAGAACGGGGAGGCATCGCCTCTTGTCGCGGCAAACTTTTCGCCCCGCGAAACTACCCCTCGCGCCCGTTATCGGCTGCGTTTATTTGACGGGAAATTGAGCGTGAGGTGGATCGTGCCGGAGTCAATTTCATGTGGCTAACTTTTAGCCCCGTATCGTGCTTGTCGTTTGGAACATATGCTTGCAAGTGGATTGCTATTCGACTTGTTGTTATTGCGCCCAATGCTCTTTCCAGAACGTAGAATTTGCAGGGTAGGAGACGAGAGGTTTATTATCTTGATTATGAATTCGTTCGTATTGGAATAGTTAAAAATCAGGGGTCGAAATCCGCACCATCCATCCGGCATAACGGTCCCAATAATATCCCAACAATAATCGCGACATCTTTCTCTGTTCGCGCAGGGGCTCGATGTGTCGCCGACACGCAGCAGCGATAACAGCGCAATCAATTTTGATTTGTGCCCCGCGTCGCGACGTAATATCATGCGCGCCAAGTAATCTGACGCGTGATTTCGCCCGAAATTTCGAAACGAATGTCGCGGTGGGCGATGGAGACTTCAATTTCCAGCCACTGGCAGCGCGGTGTAATGAAATAATAAAAGGCACCGCGAATGGGGGAAAAAGGAGAGAGGGGGGAAAAAAAAAATAACTAACGAACAATAGTCATTCATGATAATCTAACGCATTACCATTTAACTCGCCGCGAGCGCGACAGTTATACAATTTCCATTACCCGCGAAAAGTTGGAGTCATTAACGATCCATAAACCTTTTACGGCGCTCTAGCGAGCTAATAATTCCCGCGTCGGTCGAGGGCACTTTTAAAGCCCGTGTTCACGCGCCTCGTCTGGCAAACGAGTGCGGATGGCGACCATTTCCAAATATCAGATTCGTGGGGAAGAGATCTGTCGACGACTTAAATAGCGCGATAAAATTGGTAAGGGTAAAAACAGGGAATGTCACAAAACAGCTTTATCGAGAAAATTTAAGTTTTAGAACCTACTTTGGTACAGACTTTAGTCTACCAGTATAGAAACACGGATTAATGAATTTAATTTACTTATATAATTTCCTTCTTAAATAATTTCTTGTTTTACCTTGACGACAGAAGCCTATGCTTCGGCGAAGAGTGGAGACATTCCGTATTTTGTTCCAGCGCAGAATGGACATTTCCTTTTTCTAATCAGTAGGTATACTAAATCTTTAACGTTATCTTACGGAGGTATCTCAATTTTATAACCCTTTCTAATTCGACAGTTCTGTAGTCTCAGTTGCCACCAACAAAATATGCTATAAATCGCAAAATCGCGAAAAATGGTTATTCCCAATTTTTCCCCTTACCCTTCATTTGAACCCACCATTCGACATTCCTACATATCGGGTCGAATCTCTGCACACACCCCATTCCCTACGTCCCTGTGAGCACAAGTATCATCGCAAAGTATTAATAAAATCACTGGACCACAAAGGAACAGCTAACCGACCCATTAGCACAAAATGCAATTGTTTCTGGCAGGTTTGACGGAGCTGCGATCCAGTCGGATCTGCGTTACGGATCATGTCGCTTTGATAGAAGATACTGCGGTGTGCAACGGACTGGCTGCGTTCGCACGAGAGCACTTTGCGTTCTTCCGGGCGGACGTGGACGAGGAACGCGAGGCGTCTTCGATTCCCCGCAGTGGAAGCAGTCCGTTTGAGTGTAACCAAAAGGAACTCGTCCCTGTATGGGACGGGAAGCCCCGTAAGAGGTTCCTGAGCAGCAGCAGAAGGGACGAGAGTATGGGGGGGGGGGGGGGGTGGTGCGTGGAATTTATACGAAACATAATATATATCGAGACGTTTCGCGGTGGCTCGCCCACGCAGACAGAAGTGGCTTATTTCTGGTGTTGAGGCTCGGCCTCGGCTAAAGAATGTCCCACGTTTGATTTATACCCGGCCACGGAAGTTGCGGATACACAAACATCCTTTCTGCCGAGCCGCGTTCTACGTGGATACTTTCGGCGCGAACGCGCGAATCCCTCTTGACGGGCCCACCTTCGTCGCGATTTATGGGGGAATTTCATTCTTCCGTATATTTCCTGCCCGTCAGAGGGGCTCTCTTCTTCGGGGGGGGGGGGGATGCAGAAGGGAACCTGCACGCTTTCCCTCTGGTCGAATCGGACTCCAAGAAAGATGCCTTCTTGTCTCCACGCTCCTTGGCGATAACCACGGTCATAGCCATCAAATCTTGATGGAAACACTGTCTGCCCCGCTCACCCCAACATGAATGATTCGAAAATGCAGCAGGTTCGGTGTCAAGCGCGCCACTCAGACGAGGAAGCTTCTCCTTAAGGAGGTTTTCGCCTCCCGGGGCCATAAATTATTGCCGAAAATCAACGTGTCAACGGGCGTGATACATCGCGCCGTAACGATCGATTCTCGCGCGACGGCACAAAGGCCTCCGCGTCACCGGTTCGAGAGAGAGAGGGAGGGGGAGGCGGGGGGGAGGGGAAACTCAATATCCATGCCGCCAGAAAAATGTCGCTCTGCTATGTCACAAAAGAAACCCGATGCCGGGAAACCATTATTCTCGGACAATTCTTGGTACGTCCGACTCGCTTCCTCTCAAAATTGGATGTCCCTTCGTGGCCTGTCCGCGTCCTAAGACGGTATCGGCCGACCGCCCTCGACCCAGCCCTCGTTTTATTATCGAATTTTCGTGGCCGCAATCAGGCAGTTTTCCTGTGCACGTCGCCCGCAAGGAAATAGCCACGCTGCCGCAGGAAGGTCGCCCTTCTTTCTGGAAGAAACGGCGACCAAGGTCGAAATGGCTGGTGGCCATTGAGCTTTCAAACAGATTTAAAGCATTGAGCAACGGTAAGTTGGATTAAACAGACACGAGAAGAAGAATTTTAAGGCTCCTTCACTGGAGCTCCTTGATGCCAAGTTCGTGTGATTAAATTTTAAATCTAGCAACGAGACATCGATTATCTTGTTCGTTTTCTCGACGAACGAATAACTGGAGAATCGTAACTCGGTTCTATAGCGACGTATTTCGGGCCGCGGGTAATCAGGCCCTCCCAATAAACCGTTTCGTCGCGCAAACACAACTACTTTGCCAATTACAAGAGCCGGCCGGCCAGTCAATTCCCTCCATGCGAAACGCCGTCACGCGTGTCCGTGTTGCAGGCACGGCCAACTAATGAACGCGCCAAGTCCGTGCATATACTGCCAAGGAAGTAACGAACCCTGCCGTATCCCGCAATTATTCGGCAAATGGCGGAGATGGACGCTTAGAGCGAATCGAAATTGCCCGCGAAATGCTCTCCGGAGAGGATTTGGCGGGCGGAATGACTCGTGGACTCGGGGAAGACAGCCCATCACGGACCATCCGATTACTGTTTCCTGACTAGATCAAAGGGGAGAATCAATAAATATTCAACGAGTCCAACGATCTTCTTGGTCGCCGGGAAGAAACGTTTCAGGAGTCTTGAAAGGGCTGCGAATGTTCTTCTGCATCTTCTTGAACGCGCTCAAAAGTATCGAAGCCAAAAAACAATCTTTGAGGGGCAGGCGAAATGGCAAAAACGCGGAGCAGATCGACGTGGCACGTTTCGAGAGCGTATCCGCTGCAATCAACGATTTGTGATTAAACGCGTAACTGCAGACCCGTTTCTGGCAACCCAACGTCCACCCAGCACGGTCTTTTCAGTCGTTGGATTTAATTAGCTGCACGAAATGACCCATCGGGCAGCCGTGGCGCGCTGGTAATCGCCTCCAAGGGTTTCCCATACTCCCCTCGGGGATTCTGTGTAGCTCTCCGAAGGCGTGTCTGAGGGAACCCAGAATTTTGGAGAAATATTAGTCGTGATCCGTAATCAAAACTCGAGCAGCTCCAAAGTCCCTATGTTTACCAAAGGGAGAGTAAACGAGTAGTAAGAGGAAACGAACGCGTCCGCCGCTGGCGAAATTCGAATGCCGAGGAACATCTGGAAAATCGGAATTCCGGGGAAATATTTGGGTTTTTATCGGCGTGGACGTCGGCACGTGTGCCGTTCAAGGCGAGACTCCAAGCTGGCTGCCGGGAAACGGGCGTCGATTTTCCGTCTGCGGATCGTGACTATCAATTTTCAGTCGGAACGACTTTAATAGAGTCGCTGCAGAGACGAGGGGACGCGTGGAACAAGAAGGGTAGGACGATAGACGGCGGTGCTCGGCGAAGGTTCTCGAGTCATCGAGTAAAAATTTGTCGGGTCGGAGGTACGTGACTATTAAGCCGGCTGGGATATTGCGGCGGGGCTGTCAGCGGTGACGGGATAACGTCACCGGGAGCAAATGAGCCCTTTCTTCGGATCGATGATAGTCCTCGGGGCGGGATTACAGCCCGTAGAGAAAGGCGAACGACGCCGGAGGACCTAAAGCCTCGCGAGCGCAGCGGCTCGTTCTTACGGGCGGGAATTTTCAGGCGTCAGGCTTCCTCGGGAAATTTATGGCGGGGTCACAGCTTGGATCGCCATGAACAGTGCTCACCCTCCTTTATCCGAGCTTGTTATCGTTCTGAACCTTTTGCCCTTGTAGGAATTACATACGTGTCCTCCGCGTATGTATACATAGAGGAAGGTACCGTTCTCTTCTCCTCCCTCTCTCGGTACATACGCGCGGCCACATGCACACACACACGTACCCACACCTGCGCGCTGCGGCCACATAAGACCCCTTCGGGCCGCGGAAAATTTAATTTTGATAATAAGTGCCTCGTATCTTCGCGGCGAAATGCCCGCGCGCGTTTCCCCTGTCTGGCCGAGAATCGACGAAGAAAATCGGGAATCGGCCAAGGAAGTAATAATGGCGGGCGCGAGAAAAGTCCGGGCGGGCCGCTGAGTTACGCGAAACATTGCCACGGAACTTCGGGAGGGGCTTGTTCCTTGAGACACGATTTTATCGGGGGCACTTAAATCCTTGGCTTTATAGTGTGTACGGGAAAGGAGCCGAATTTCGCTGCACGACGGGCTCACCTCCAAATAACTTCCGGCGCGCTTCTAGGAGGAAAGCGTACTTGTGCCATGGAATACGGGGGAAAGTCGGTTCAATATTTGTTCAGACCTGAGCTTTCATAAATCGTAACAGTTACGCGCGATGAGCAATCTGACTTGGACGGAACTTCTTGGCAGGGGAACGTTAGCCCACGGCTTCCCTTGAAAGTTCAGCGCGATCGGGATCAATGTATTTCGAATATTTTTTTAAGGAAAATATTTTTTATAACTCATCAAAATCTTAAGAGGATGGTTGGTTCACCGTTTTATATCAAAGTGTACCAGGAAAAGTCAGTGCGCACGAATAACTCTGAACCCAATGTACCGCTTTCAATTATCCAGTAGAAAACGGGGAAAATAGTCAGACGCAGGCTTCAACGTTATATTTTCCGCTCTCCTACGACGTCATAGTCTTCCACGACTCGTGCATCTCTTATTTCGCTCCGTGTGACACGTGGCCGACGATACGAGCGTCGCCTAAACGCGTCACACGCTTCCCATATCCGCCTGGCGATGAAATAAGAGTCATGCACGCGTTTTATCGCCTCGCGATTTCATCTCAGTGTACGCGTCGCGCGTTTCTTGTCGTATCAAAGGCAAGACTTTCGCGGCGGTACCAAATTGAGTTTTCACGTCGAAATCCGCGGTAAGAAGGCGTAAAAGCTACAGTCGGCCGCGAAGAAAAGGCTGGAGACTGAATAGGGAGCGTGGGACGCGATGGCGTAGCTGATTTATCGGACTGTAATTTATTTGGTGCGAGCGTCGATGGCCACGGAGCTTGCCGCGTTTTCGGAGGAGCCGAGGGTGCGCCAACGGGATCATCCAATTTCACGGTGGATAAAATTCCTTGCGTGTCCACCGGCTGAACGCGTTTCGTAATTATGACAGGCGTAGAGCTTCGTTTCTGACAAGGTTTCGGCAAATTTCCGTCGATGAAATCACATCGTCTTAATGTAACTTTGTTTCATAAAACCCCTAAGTATGAATTAAGAGTGTCATAGTGAAAGTATGGCAGTGCTCCTTTTAAAATAGTTTGCTCCGCGAGACGAGGCACAGGAGTTGCAAAAATCCCAGTGCTTTCGAAGAAAGTTGGCGACTTCAATGACCCCGCAGAGGAAGGTGACTTCAAGCAATGGATCGATCGACTTCAAAGTGGATAACTGGGAAATCTAGATCGAGGTTCAACGAAAAACTGTCATGCCTCGTGGTCCAGAAAGCTTATCGCGTGACACCGAGCGAACTGTTTATTCCTACATAATTTCCGCACGAACGGAACTGAATTACTTCTCGGCGATCAAGCAGCCCGTGGATATTTCATACGCGGTTCATTATCTTTTTCTCATTAACACCCCGGTTTGGAGAGGAGAAGGGATTGGTACTGTCGGGGTAGAGAAAGGGGAGAACGTCTGGAAATAGCTCGAGGTCTAATGATCCGGTCGCCTCGACAACGTTTGTAGGAAATTGCGTAGAAATTGAAGGATGTGTGACAAGATGAAGACGGGGGTAACGCCGATATCTAGAGTAGAAGAAGGCGAAGGGAGGAAATTAGAAAGATACAGAGGTGTCCAATCTGGGAATCGAAGTAGCGTCAGTATCTACACCGATTGCACAATAATTACACATTACTTCGACCTTTTCCCTCTTGTGTATTTATTCTATCCCACGCGTTTCCCTTGCGCCCATTTTTTTCACGCGGAATTTATTCTCGCTATGGGATATTTTCGTTTCCCCGCAACGTTTTCTTCGCTTCGAAGTGGCCGATCTCATCCCGCCACGATTTAACCGACTGTTTCCGAGATTTAAATGGAAAAGCCAGCTCTTTCTCGCCCAGTTTTACCTATCCACGAATTTTTCCACCGACGTGCGTACGCGTGCAACGCGATGGACGGCGATAATTCCGGGCGAATATGCAACGCGTTTCGCGCGTCCACCTCGCTGTGAACGATCCTTGGTCGACAAAAACGGGACGAGTGATAGGGGCGAGAGGGGGGTAGAGAATCGAGGGGATCCCGGGTTTTCTGATGCGACTCGCAGCGTGCAAATAGCGTCCGCGTTAATGCCGTAATTGGTTCGATCGTTCATTAATGCCTGTGCGCGCGAAACTCGCTCGTTGTTTCGACGGAGCGACACGATGGACACACAGCCCTTTCCACCCCTGGTCGACGAAGATCGAACGATTTTCAACGTTTTTATTGGAACTGGCGTACAGTAATTTAGTACGAAACATCGACGGGTATCATTTTCGCATTAGCTTTGTTACACGATCGACCGTCGAACAGTTTAATTTTATTTCTCAATGGTTAATCGAGCGATACGCCGGAAATGCATCGCGATACCACGATATCAGAGGTGTGGGTGAGGCATTGGGGGAGAGACGAGCAGGGTGAGCTCGGCGACGGATCTAGCTGGATTTTCGGGACGCGCGCAATTTTAATCCCGACGAGCCGCATAATGTTCGACTGGGCGGTGCAAAAATCAGTGGAAAAATGATGCCCGATTAATTGGCCTGGATACCGTTTAATCGAGCCCGGCTGAACGAGTAAGCATCACTGAATTTTCTGATCATGTTCCGCGATTCTATCAAATGGAAGTTTCAACATGTTGCGCGATGAGCAATCGACCGGGGCTATCGCATTCGATCGGGGCCAAGGACTAGGGAATTGAACTTCATGAATTTATACTTTCCGCGAGATCAAATGGACCACTAAACATCCGCCGTTTGAATGCTTGAAGGGTATGCTGAAGTGGAACGCGCGGAACCAGTAGTATAAGTCAATATAAAGCGCACTGTAATACAGCAAGGCGGTTTCTAAATTAAATTTAAATTTCTCACTTCCTCGAAACTCAAATTTGATTTAGAAACCGTCTTGCTATACTACTACTAAATAAAATTTGGATTTCCGCCTCCCTCAAAACTCAAATTTGATTTAGAAACCGTCTTGCTATACTACTACTAAATAAAATTTGGATTTCCCCCTCCCTCAAAATTCAAATTTGATTTAGAAACCGTCTTGCAATATTACTACTTAATTAAATTTTGATTTCGCCCTCCCCCAAGATCCAAATTTGATTTAGAAACCGTCTTGCTATATTCCGGTGGTTGGAAGACCGAGAATTGAATCGAGGACTTCTGAGTCGGTTAGACTCGTCCAGCAAAGACGATTCACATTAGTTAACCTTTCAGACCACTTTAAATCCCTGCATACAGGAGTTCTGTCCCTAATCTTACTTCTAAATATATACCTTCTCGAACTAAGAGTCTCCATTTGTACGAAGCCTACCTTCCACACCATTGCACTTACAAGACTCAAATCATCCCCCATGGTCAGTGGCACAAAGGCTCGCAGTGCGGTCGGGATCCGCCTAATGGAGACTATCGCTCGAGGACGTAGCTCGCCGTCTATCCACGCGGAGTAATAGCACGATGTATAATTCCCAAGTACATCATCGGACCAGCCGTTCGCCGTCTTTTTAAACCGTCTGGCGGAAGACGGGTGTTTCCTTTGTTCCCCGCCATCGTTGATCTTTCACGCGTACCACGCTCGTTACAACCAGCGGCTAGGTGGTCCATTAATGCTCCGGGCAGATACCAGCTCGCTTTAATTGTCCGTTATAACTCAGCCGAACGTAACTTTTCCCGCAGGAGCGTCGCTGGGCGTAGTTCGGGGGGTAGGAAACAGTCCGAGAGTGTACGTGCCGCATGTGTCTGTGCGGAGAAGAGAAAAATAGGGGCGGGGGGGGGGGGAGAGAAAGGGGCGGGTGGATGGTAATGGGAAAGCAGAAGAATCGACGAGGTGGAAGAAAGAAGGAGTCGTCGGTGGGAGATAGAAGGAAATGTGTGACAGAGGGGGAGAAGATAGAAATATGGTGAACAGAGGGTGGCTGGCAAGGAAGAAAGAAGGGCTGCTGGGCGAGAGGGAGATGAAGAGGCGGCAGTTTAAGTTGGCGGTGGGGTTAGTGAAAAGGCGGGCATTAAAGCGTCAGGCCACGTCTTGTATGCATCCCCTGGGCCGCGGATGAGGTATCGTCAAAAAAGGAGGGCGGCACCTGTAAATCAGTGTAATCGGTGACCTGCCATGGGAGTACATTAGAATAATTTATGGCTGGCACCCCACCCCCACCCCTCCCGTCCCGCAAAGACGTAAAAAGACATCGTGTTATCCGCCTTACTGTTTCTCCCTCTTCCTTTGGACAACCCGCTCCCCCCCCCCCCCCACTCCCGAACGATAAGAGCGCCGAGGCGGGGAGTATCGTTGAGGTCCCGCGAACGATTAGAGGCGAAGCTTTACGAGCGTTTACCGTCTGCGTGACTTATGTGTCCAGAGGTGGCTGGAGAAATTCTCTGAACACCCTGCTAGGGATATATTTTCGTGGATGCAAATGAAATGATGCTCGGTGGCCGCGAGCGTCGTTTCCCGGAGAGATCGCTCGAAGGAACGGCTCCCCAGTGAAATTACAAACGTCATAAAAATCTTCGGGGCTGTCACTTCGCTGCAACGGCTATTTGTTACCGGTATCGCTCGCCGGGCTGTTCTTGCGCGTGCCCCGGGGCTGGTGCACGGCCGGAAGAATTGTACGAAAAGCAGGACAGCGTCCTTTGCGAGCGACACGATAATAACACGTTCCACGGAGACGTCTCAAGTCCGCCCCGCGACGCCGTCGTTCACGTCCATTTATATACCCCTCCGTGGGCGGTGTCGGGCGACGTAAAGCGTCGATTCGGGGCGTCGAGGATCTCTCCCGCGCTTCACCATATTCCGGGGTCCACGGGACTCGCCTCTTTCGAGTCTCGTGGCTAAGTTGCCAAGAAGACGCGGAGGAATGCTCCTGACGTTCGAGTTTCGTTGCACCCCCCCCCCCCCCCCCGGTGGTGCACGGTCGCCCCCAAGTCGATCGCAACAGATCAAGACCGGACAACTGAAACTTGCCTGGAACTTGGCCCACGTCCTGTGCACTCCTTGGAAGCGGAAACGGAGGCGGGCACGCCTCCACCTGCTTCGATCGCGTCAGAGCACGTTTATAACATTGTGCTTCTTCCCCGAGAATCGATTATTCACCGCGGTACGCCGCATGAATTCTAATCGCAAGAAGCGCGTGCAGATCTCGAGCGGCTCACGTGTGTCGCGTAAAAATCGTACTAAATCAATGAAGAAACTTAAAGTGATGAACTTGATGAAGTGCCTTTATCGCCTCCCCTATCACTCCGCTACAATAACCCCGAAATATCTGACCCGAAGCTTCCCTCAGCCACGAACCCTCGCTTCATCGAGTCCACGAGGGGACGGAACGATCGATGCCGGGAGCGTTGGAATCTCGCAGGAGAGCTTTTTGGGCGACCGGGAGTCGCCTGAAAGTTCTCGGGCAGGTGCAAGTTCTGTGTCGAGCGGCCGGGAACCATGGCACTTCTACGTCGCTCGAACGGTGACGGCCAGCATTAGCGTGATAATCTGATTGTTTCTGACGCGAGGGTGTAATACGATAGTGACCGTGGCCAGCAAACTCAATACCCCGTTACCGAATGCCGGTTGCAGAAGTTTTAGCGCCAGCGAAATTAAGTTTGAACGGATGCCGGCTTACGGGCGGCATCCCCGATGAACCGCGACCACCTCGGCGGGAACGGAAATTTTAAACTCGCATTAAACCCTCGGCCCCCATAGGATAATTATATTCCTCCATTAACCTACCGCGGTAATCAAGTTTAACAACGATTCACGGAATACTCGGGGAGATCGGGTCTAATCCACTTAGACCTGTGGAATTCGCGACGTATGGCCCTTTCGCCAGGTGTTCAACGAACCCTCGAGTCCTGGTAATCTCAGCCACGGGCACGTCCAATCGATCGTGAAGGGGATCGTGATTCGCGATCGAAAGTACGACACCTGAAGCGAAGTGTGCCAGTTTCACGGTTAGAGGGCTGCAAGTAGAGACTCCTATAATTAGTCAGACCTCTCCGAAGTAACCGTGGATGTTCTTTGCCGTCAGTTTATCCTGGTAATATGCAGCGAACGAGGAGCGCACGTGAGTCGCACCAAACAACCCTTAAAATTCCCCCGTTCGTTGTCTCTGTTTTAAATAAAGTTCCTTTGCCCGGCAAGTACGGTTAACTTTTATCTCGCCACTCTCGTAATATTCGTTTGGAGTGTAAGCTACGCGCAGAAAGTTCAGTGGTATTTGTCCGGAGCATTACGCATTGTTGCAGCGGGGAAGCTCTAGGGTGTATCCGCTAAAAGTTTCATTACGCTTAAACGAACCTCCGCGGTGGTTTGCCCGCTTTTCACCATTCCAATCAGCCGCCTCGATAACGGCTTTATTGTTAAGAGCACAATTAGTAGTCACGGCGATTTCCTTGAAAATAGAAGGAAAAAGAGCGAAGAAACAAGCGCGAGTGGTAGGGGGGCAGCGAGGACGATGGGAGCCCGGTTTATCTACCGGGCGCGCAATTTCCAATCGCAATTGTCGCAAGAAAAAGGGCCGGCCAGCAATGAAATCCTGCAGGTACCCATCTGGTGCAATTTAAATTGCTGTACAGGATTCTCCCTGGTGGCCGTTCGATTTCTCTCCCTTCACCGTCGTCCTCTTCCCTCTTTCCTTCTCCGCCAGGATCGCGCGACGCCGTTCTCGCAGTTCGAATGAGTGACCACTCTAGATTCTCATTACTCTCATTAGTCGTCAGGTAATCTCGAACAACAGTAGCCCCCAATGGCTCTCACTCCCGTCCGTGCAACTGTGCGTGCTTTATCATCAATGGAAGATCCTTCGCTCGTCTAACTGGGAATCTAGTTGCCACTCTTCGAGACTCTCCACTTCTTCTTCTTCCTCCTGAAGGCCTCTGGGATCCAATAGCGAAGCAGCATTCACGTACCAGCGTGCCAAGCGCTCTTTTACAGTCAGCCCTTTAATCGAAACTGAATAACACCCGCTCGAACGTCACTTTCTGCCGCGTTTTTGAACTTTATCCGGTAATCGGGCAAATTCGCTGAATCCGTTCACCGGTCCCAACAGGCCTGGCCATTTCGAAGGGCTCGCCAGAGCCGATGGGTTTCTTCGCTTCGCCGAACTCCACCGGTGAAATCGATAAACCGGCGAAAACGCTGGAGTACCACGGGGAAACCGAAAATCGTGAACCTGATACCTGGATACAGAGCAGAAGTTTGGAAAAATATCGACGGCCGCGACACGCTCCTCTATTCGCGATCTCGAAAGCGGTTTTTCGTTGGACATTGTTCGGCTGAAGCCCAGTCCGTTGCGGTTCGTTGTCTATCAGGTAATCGGATTCGGGCTATCTTTGTTGACGCGATCTGGCTATACCCGAGGTTTGACGGGACTGTGGGAGCCTTCCGGGTGCCTGCGCTGCTTTTTGATCCGCGCACCTCCAAGCTGCCTGGAAATGCTCGAAAACGCTCGGAAGCACGAGCAAACACGCGCCACCCCGTCTGGCGAGACACGTCAGTTACTACGTGTCAATACACAGGGGCAGGGAATTCGGAATCTCTCGGATAGACAGGGCTTTCGACCGAGGTTTTCGCATTGCTACACTTCTACCAGCACCAAAGGATTATCAACGATTATTTTTGGAGTGACTACTGAATTTTTTTCTCGCTATTTATCTCCCCGGAAATTTTCTACTTGCTTTGCAAATTCCTGCTCCCTTTTCGCTTCTGAATCAAAGAATTCCAGGTGATGGAACGGAACGGTGGTTTCCACGTGGATAAACAAAATCGAGGAACACGCGCGGAAGCTCTTTCAGTTCTTCCAGAGGGGAGTTCTTTTTTCATCACTGGTCTCGGGGGGTGAACGAGCAGCGCGAGGCACGGTGCATTCGTGTAAGTATGCTTCGCTGGTCTGAAGGAAAGTGAATAAAATTAATGCTTCGGTTCAAAGGAATCCTCGGAATTTTCAGCGACCGCGGGAGCCACGTCAACGCCGCGAGGGAGCTTCGGAAACAATTAGCGTTGATAACCGCTGCGAAATATTAGTTTCAGAAGCGTTCTCGAGTATATATCGCCGGGTCAGGGCGATATCTTAAAATCGACTCGGTTGGCAGACTGTTTTATGGAGAGCTTTTCATATAACGACGCGTATTCCTTAAGAGCTTCCATATTTCCTACGCTCCATCCACTTTATGCGTCGCCTAGTCGCAGTTAAACTAGGCGAGGCCCTAGTTTAAGGCTTCCGCTTCGGTCGAGACAACGTGAAACGCTTTCTCGATTTAATAGGGACGACGGTGTCGATCACTCTCTACACTCCCGCACCACGTTCATTTTCTTTTTCCTTTGTACGTCCATTCGATCTTTATAGACAGCCACGGAGAGCTGCAACGTTTGCTGTGGCTTCCAACAATGGACTCCTAGTTGTAAAAGTAGTCACTGGCCGAGTTCGTTCGATGGATATCTCTCGTCGACGAATGAATCCGATAGCACACTTCGGTCGAAATTTTGCTCTGCCACGCATACCTTTCGGTCCAGTCGATCTGGTTAGAAAATTTCTATCGTTCTTGCCTCGATCTTCAATAAATCGTAGCGTCGATGAAGCCAACGTTCCGCGAGCTCGCATCCAGGAATATTTTTTTCACGATATTCCTCGAAATACGATGATTCCAATGGAATTTCGAGGAAGACAGTGCTCCTCCGCCACGGATTTCCATGGAAGGGATTCGGGGAGAGAGGAAATTTGAAAAGCTTTCACTAGTGAAAGGAAATACATAGAAAATATTGAATATTATCTGCCGAACAGAAGCGCGATGAATGCACGGCGTTCCTCCTGCTTCCCCATTGTCGCCAAGATGGAATTCCACGTATAATATGTCACGCGGCAGTCTTCGCGGGCATTTCGAACCGTGAAATTGCTATTTATTCGGTAGACGTGGCGGGGAATCGAAGGTACCGAGCGAGCCGAGGGTGGAAAAGGGAGGAGCTCGTCGACATAACCATTTGGCCACCTCGAAATCCATTACTGGCGAAACTATGAAGTTATCGTGCCGCTACTTGCCAAGACAAACCTTGGCAGACGAAAATCCGGCGCGTTTTCAATCCAAGGAGGTCCCTGCAGAACGCCAGCCTCCATTCTTAGTCCCCTCTGTGTTTTCTTTCAAATTTCACGCACCTCCCGTCGCCCATTCGGCCCCGAGCACTTGAACGTTAGTGGACGGTCATCGAGTCCTTTCACACTTCTATAAATCGCCGCCAATGGCGACCGAAATCGGCGAGAGCATTGGTTCGTCGAAAGAAACACGTCCCGGGCTCCAATTCCGGTCCAATGAACCGTACCGTCGATTCACTCTCTTCGAATACAAGAGAGGCAGAGGGGTTGGCCTCCCCCCCCACTCGAGAGCTCGATGATTGTTACGCAAATCGGGGAACGTTTGAAGGCAACAAATCCTCGGCGTGTCTCGACGACGACGTCTTTACGATCATTGCAGCCCTGTTCTCGAAGCCAGTCACATACTCGCCGGTGATGCAGCGGAACGGGGCAAAGTTTCTCCAAAGAAATCTACGCTGGTACTGCGAGAAAGAACTTCGAGCCCCCGTACCTCGCGTTACGATCCGTCACCAGCCTTTATCCTGCCGACAAATTCTCCTTCCTGGAAGTATGACGCTCGTCGGGAGCGCACTCCCGCGCTTCGGAGCGCAGGCACGCTCGCCAACTCGCGGCAATCGCAATCCAGCCGCTCATTTTCGTTTCAACTTCCTCTTCGAACTACCGCGATAACCTCGAGTGAAACACCGACCACGGAAATGGCGGCAAAAGCACGGGGCGAATGTTTGACGTCGGTGAATTTCAGGGGAAATCGAGACTCGGTCAATTGGTTCGTTGAATGGAGGTTCGAGCATGGATTCCATGTTTCTTGGAGAAGCGTTCCAGGACAATCGATTCGTCTGCGTGGAAGGTAAATCCTGGCGGATTCTAGTTCCCGAAAATCACGTAGAATAAGAATTATGTGGGTCAGTATGTTGGCTCGAAGTGAGGCGATCGACGAAGACGTAATATATATTTCAGAGAAAATATAGATAACTAAAATTAGGTCATATACAGACTTGGAACAATCCACGAATAGCAATGTGGAACGCGGCAGAAGCAGAAATTCCGCGATTACGATGAGAATCCAGTGGCAACCGGTGAAAGGAGGGCGACGAGCCCAGTCCAATCCACCGAAGTTCAATGATAGAAAATGCTAAAGGTAACCCCCAAAGGGCCGCGGTGGCAATGATGCACCGTTGATGTTGCTCCCCGGGCGCTTGGTGCGCCGTGAATTTTATCTGCGTTTCCAGCGAACCGACGACGGAAGAAGGAATGCCACGCTGAAAATATCACCGCTGACGACCGATGAACGACGAGAATGTAGCGAACGAGGGGGATGTAATTTCGTCGTGCCGAGAATGATTACGATCGGAATGCTGCTAAATGAAGCCGCTCATTTCCGCCTGGAAAAAGTCGGCTCTCTGGTTTCCGGCTGATCTGCGCTCTCGTACCACCGTTGACGTTACGATTTTTAAAACAAACTTTCTGACGGCTGATTCAATTTGATTTAAACTGACCCCCTTCCCTCTGCCACCACTTCACTGGAAACACGAATGATCGAACTCTAACTAGCAAAATTATTCCATCCCCTAAAAGCATTTCAAATAGCGCTTCATCTTGTTGTCGTCGCGAGAATTTTTCGGTATAAGAGCGAAAGGGAAGATCACCTTGTATCTTCGCGATTCATCTGGCCAACGGTGTCCCGGTAAGACCTTATTGTTCTAAAGTCACGTTGGGAAGACACGTGTCCCACCATGAAGCGAGTTTAATTTAAAAAATACTGCGAAACAATACGTGCCTAGCTTCGAAGCTCGCTATCGTTCCTTCGAGGGTAGTTTGATATCACTAGAATCGTTGGCGCGGCTTTTGTATAGGGTATCTAGCCGCGCTTTTATTTTACGCTTCAACCGGAGTTCTTCTACCAGAGCCGCTGGACAGGTATCTTTCGCGGATCTTGTTCGTTTACCGCTATCGCACGCGACGGGCAGGTAACGTGGATCCTGGTCCATTTATTTTCTCGCTTCAGCGATCATCGACATGTTCGACTGATGGGAACGATCCTCGGACCACGATCGGCTGGAACTCCTGACGAAGGCACTTTCTTCCTGCCGGGGCGACGAGCGAGCGTCGATAATGAGAGACAAGACCGCGATAAAAGCGTCGTTCGCGGCGACAGTAAATTTTAGGAGCCTCCATTCCCAGCGAATCGGTTCGCCTCTAATAATAAAACATGTGCTTCTGGAAGCTTCATTAGGGGGTAAGTGCCGCGGGTCGAAAATGAATTCGCGATTTCGGTGAAATAGTTTGGCGATAACTTTACGATAAGTAGGCGAGGATGAGGGCCGTCGAAATATTCCGATGTTCGAGCAATGTACAATGGAAATAGTGTGAAACTATATCTACTCGCTGATCAGTGGAACGTACATACGGATTTTCGATGCGCGAGGAGTTGGAAAATGTATGTGTCTGCAAGGTGTACGTCGCTTAGCCGCGATTGCTATCGATTAACTCAATTATGTGTCAAACTTGCTGTCTATTATACCCTCGGGTCGTTTCCGATATCCTCGCCCCCGCCCACTCTATAAACATCGTGATGGGGATTCAATTAAGTGCACTCCTCGCGATTCAGTTTCTGTTTCTTTAGCTGGAGCTAATATCGATGTAAGGGAGAGTGGGGTAATTGCGAACACCTAAGCAAAAAAGCAAACAAACCGAAAACTATGTGAGAAATGAATTTGTTTATTATTCACAAACTTACTTAAACTATTCATCTATAAAGTACTGCGACGAATTTTTGAAAAATTATAATAAAAATCAACTTTATAATGAAAAAGCAAAACCCTTGGTGTTCGTGATTACTCGACTGCCGTGAGGTAATCACGAACAGAGTGCTAAATATCGCAGAAGTGGCACAGAAAGCGCGACTTCAATGGTCAACCCATAAAAAATGTTGCTACAACCTATACCTAATGTATTTCTCAAATTCCTCTTCTTGTGCGTTGGAAAAAAAATTACAATTGGTCGGAATATCGAAAAAAATAGTAAAGGTCGTTTTTTAAACTTTTTTTCTGAGCCTGTAATGAAAATTCAAAAATCCCTTTTGTAGATTTAAGTAAGTTTTATACATGCTGAAAATTGAATCAAAATCGGTTAACGTTGCTAATCTCGAGAAGAATTTATTTCAGAGGTTAGAATCATGATTCAAGCAACGTCTTGGTCACAAAATGTTGGTAAAAAAGTGCTTTATTTCAACTTAAAAAGAAACAATTGTATCATTAATTCAACAGTAATTACATGCAATTGAAAATGGACAAAATATTACTTGAAACATGATGAAAATAATAAATTGTGTTTATCTTGAATAGCACGAGCGTTCTGTATTTATTACTTTCTGCCCGGCGTTGGATACGACCTAAGCTATTAGCTAGTGGAGAGGGAACATCGTTTTTATTTATTAAAACGCCGTAACATCGTATTCGCGATTACCCCGCGTTCGTGATTACCCCACTCTCTCTTATGTAATTTTAGGACAAGGTTACAAGCTCTTTAAGAAGACTGAGAATAAACTACTGCCACTCATTGGCTAACCCAGTGCCCAGGTACATTTTGAACCACGCGTGGGCACTCTGTAACTCGCAGAATTCCTCTCGGCCGAGTCTCTAGCACAGCCTCAGCCCAGATCAGCTAGCTCAGGCTCCCTGGGGTCGCTAAGCCCGACTGTTGATGAACCACAGGCCTTGGGGGAGTGACAGATTATCAAAGTCGAAGTCACTTATACACCTCTGGATCCAATTCACCTATGCACACGTGCATGCTATAGTAAGCGCAAGCTTGGACTCTCGCGTGTAACGTGTACACTGTAAAGAAACGAAGGAAGGAAGTGTATCTTCTGTGAAAATACGACGAACGATCCACGTACTCCGGGTGGTCTGAGCGTGACGGTGGATTCCTGAATTACTGGCAGCTTGTTACGGTCGATCGTAAAGCTTAGAACTGGGAATAATGCTAGCAGCTAAAAACAGCAATGGCATATTACAGAGCGAGGTACAATAACGGGCAGAGATTGAAACGGAGCACAGCGGGGGCATCGTAAAACAGAAACGACAGACGACGAACGTGGATGGGAATCGATAAGGCAATACGCAGCTTTGGGGACTCATTGTCGGAGGATATAAATCGCAAATGTCGCTGGCCTTAGCCTCCTTATTAACAAATGACCGGAGCACAGTATAATACAGAAGAATCAGCGCTGAATAAACACTGAGAATTGTGTAACTCAATTATAGTGTCTTACCCTCCTTATTCCGATAAGTTCGATTATCGAGCTCTAGCACGACATGAACTGTTCCTTTCCGGACTCGCAGGTTGTCCTGATCCCCCGAGGCAAGCTAAATTCCTCCCTCGGAGTCATCCTCCGAGAATCCTGAACGTAGGGTGGGAACATCGAATAGCCAACTGGGATTTTAAGCGATCTCCTGAATTCTTCAACGTGGGACGACCGTGCATCCACTCTTGCTGTCTAAATCTCTGCCGCAATCCCAGGTATACGTAAAATCTTCGGGTGAGGCGTGCTTACGACAGATCAATCGTGACTCAACAGAGGAGAAGGGTCTTCTAACGTGACCCGTTAGAATCTGTTCAGACTGCGGACGAGGTGGAATATGTGAAATTTGTTGACGGTATTAGGAAGATCCTCCGTATCTGTCCTCAACAACGCTGTCGGATCGTCGACTTATCTTGGCCTGGGTCCGTGCACGCGATTTAAGCGCGCTGCCTCGCGGCAAGGGACGTCCGAGGCCGGCAGGTCGGTTACCTATGCCATTTGGGAGCCGTTGTTGCTGCACCCCGGCTGAAACAACTACGAAGTCGGTTTAGAACTTGGATCCCCCAAGTGTTTCGCGATCCACCTCGGCGAACCCATAAATCGCGGCCAGGGCTCGCATTACTGCGCTCTCGTTTGTCTGCCCCCCCCCCCCCGGCCGACCTTCTGACCCTGCTCCAGGGGGTTTTCGAGCAACCGCGTTAATTTATTCGAGGCCGATACACGGGGTTGTTGTTTTAAATTTACGCGCTGCAACCCGCCCTTTGATTCAGCGGCCGAACTGCGAAAGGGAGAGTGCCTCAGGCTTCAGAGAGCACGCCTTCAGGGAAACGAGTTTGTGTGTGTGTTTCGGGGGATGCTTGGTCGAGAAAAACTGTGCGACAATTTCAGTGCAGCTTTGTTTAAACGCATACAGCCTGGACGGAGCAAATATTACTTTGTCCTTTTGGGTTCACGGCGTGAATTTACATAACGTTTGCGCTTTTCGACAGCAACGCTGTTTGCCAGACCACTTGCACTGGCGGATCAGGCTGTGAACGTTACTTCACCATTTCATTTGCCGATTATCCCGTGTGCTTGCGCTCGCTGCCGCCCGCTTGTCCACGCGATACCATAATTCACGGTATCTCCTGTGCCACATAATTTCCGACTAATTTCAAATCAGCCCTAATGGATTCATCGATTCGTTCTCCGGGTCCGCGCCGATGTCGAGCCTCGGGATTAATTACAGGGGAACTTCCCACCGAACGCGAAGGGACAAAAGAATTTTCCCGGGGACGGAACGCCTTCGAGGGAATCTTCATTAAGACCTTTGTCTGGACTCCTCTGTAAAAAGTTCGTGGTCAGTCTCGTCGCTCCTCGAAGGTTAGCCTCGTCGCTGGTTCGAAAAATATCGCGCGATCCTTGTTCGCGGGATTTTAAAAAATTCAACGCCCGTTTCGAATTCCTCTAATCGGGGACGAAAGAGGTGTGAAACGGGACTTGGGAGGCCCATTATTAGCCGTTGCCCCGCATTCGAGCGAGCACTCCGACCAATTTGTCTGCGCCGAGACCAGTTTTTCCTCCAGAGACCAGCAATCGCGCGGCGATAATCCACGCTGACGCGAATCGTGCCTGTCCGACTGTCATTACGACGACGGGAATCGAGTCAGCAAATTATTCACGCACGACGCCTTGTGACGGCCCTAACGATCTGTTTCCCTTCGCGGCTACGTCTGCCATCCTTGCCACGTTCCGCTATCTAGCGATCTTGATATTCAATGGCGGTGGGCCCCGACGTCCGACACTCGCCCCGTCCCCATCGACCGTAGGGGGTAAAATGTGCTGTCACCCTTTATCAACGTGGCAACCAAGTTCCAGCGCTCACTATTGTTTTACGCCGGCGGGTTTTAACCCGTCGATCGTCAACAATTCCAGATCCCTTTGAATCGACGGTGCGCGATAAAGGGGCGTAGATCTGTGCGATAATCTCTGAACTTAATCCGCAAAGTAATCCTGGATAAAATGGACTTAACAACGGAGTAATAATAAACTGTGGTGCCATCGTCATTGTTCCATCATCTACCTATTCACCGACACCGTATTATTTAGAAATGCACTTTACTATTCTACCACCGAGCAATTAAACCCTCCCATTACACTTCACCCAGCTACGCTAGAAATATTTAGATACAGTTCAGACATTTCGCGACACAATTTTCCCATCCACTTTTAACCCGAAATACCCTCGATTAAATAGTCCGGGAATTAAAAATTGGGAGAAATTATTTAATCTGTCGCGATCGATGTCGACCGGTTCACCGCTTCAAAGACTCTATGTATATCCCCGTCCATCCAGCACGAAGCGACACTGCATCGAGATACCCCCGCGCCTCTTGCAATCTACGCGCATGCAGTTGCACCTAATCCCTCCAATTTCTTTCGCAGCACCGCTATCAATCCCCGGCAGCGACGCGGCCCCGGGCGGAGCAGCGCCTGCAACATTAACGACAAATTACCGGCGTTTCGTGCACCGGGCCGACAGAAGGGACGAGGGACAACCATCGACAAATGAGAAAGTTCCGTGGGAGCGGGTTTTCGAGAGCACCGGCGATCTCTCCTAATGCGTGTCGAAAGTTCAGTCCTCGCGAGGCAGGCGAAAAGTACCGCGCGCGTGTCCCCTCCGCTCCGGAAGTTAAGGACAAGCGCAGCTGGATCTCGCAAGCCAGCCAACTCCCCCGATCCTGAATTTCTTATTAACGTGTTTCAGACGTCGGAAACGTTAACGAATACACACAGGCCGGGCCGTCCATCGCGAGGTTTTCTGCCCTCCGTTCGCGTCGTTAATCTTCCTTTTATAGGGAGTATCGGGTATCGAGTTTAACCGAATTTCCCCAACTTCCCGCCGCTTAATACACCCAGCCGGTCCACCGAGCGTCTAATCTATTTTCCAGCGGGTTGAGGGAGGGGGGCCGAGGCGAGCGAAAAAGACGATTCGCGGGGTGCCCGGCACGTCGGACCGAGGAAATTAATGCGATCCTATTTCGATTTTTCAAACCCGCGACCTCTGCTCTAACCCTCTCCTTCTCCCCTTTCTTTATCGTTCTTAGTTATGCCACGTCGAACGGTTCAATTAAGGGTCCCTTAGACACTCGGGGCATCGAACCGTCAAGAATCTTTTTCCACCCCCGACGTTTCACTTCCCGCGCGGCGGAGTCCAGGCGTGCTGGGCTTCAGGGGGTGGATCGATCTTTGTTCCCGGGCAATATGGTGGATTTGGAAATTTCCGACTGCAATTCCGCCGATACGTCCCGAGATGGCTCGTTAAATTTCACCCCGTTGCGATCCAATTTTCATGGGGAGGCGTGGAACCATCCCCTTTCAGAGGGGGGGGGGGGGACTAGTAATTCCGCCTCTCGGACACCGTCGAGTCCCTCCATGTCCGCCGGCAAAGGTTGAAGCGTCTAACTTCCCATTCCTAAATGGTAATCGTGGATTCGCCGTGAATGGTGTTCGCCCTTAATACCCCCCCATAAGAAAGGAAACTCGCGCTTGCCCCCACTCTGACTCGGTACTTAACGACGCATCGTCCCTCTTGCTTAACCTTCGACCGTCTAAGCTTCCGGGGACTTAATTAAACGAGTCGCGGCGTCCGTTTACTGGGGATTCGTGAACACGTCTTCGAGCACGATTGCTATTGGACCTTTGTAGACGTGATTCTTCCATTAAACGGAGGCGCGAGGCTCGTTACGGTCGAAAAGGCTGTCGAATGGGGGCAGAATTTATGAACGGATTAAATGGATCGAGCACGCTCCGCGAATCTGGATTGTTATGTTAACACGTGGACGGAGGACTAATTGCCCGAGTGTTCCAGTCTGTTTCTGTTCTGTTCACTGTTTGAAAAAATTTCGAACGTTTAGTAGACGAATTTTGATATTTTGTGGCTGGATGAAGCTTGGGGCTGATTGAAATTGATTCGCTTAAAATTGATCAGGTTTCGCTGAATTTATGATCACCTTAGGAGAGAGCAAAGAGATGAAATGTAATTTATTATCCTGCCTCGGTGTACCAGGCGTCACGGTAGTTACAATAATCGCGTACAAATGAAATTATTGCCGCATCCTGACGTTAATTACCGTAAATTGATGGAATTCCAGGCCGGTGACGCGTTTAACGTGCGGCGGACGCGGTTAAAACGGGCCGAGCACATTTTGACCACGAAAGTTCGTAATTGCATTGGACAAGTCAATTACCGGTAATGAGCGAGCGAAACGATATCTTGTAGTTACGACGAAATAAAGACGGGTCGATCGATGGGCCCCGAGCTGTCGGCACGTTCCAAGGCGATCCTTCTTTCCCGAGCAGGTTAAACGCTTTCTCGCCGCCCCCCCCCCCCCGCCTCTTGCCCCGGCGTGGACGGGAGGATGGGAAATTGAGGAGCTGAGAATTTCAGATACTGCTTCAATTCGGAATAGCTCCCCTATTCAAAAGGTATTCTCGGAATAAAAGAAGTTATCCCGAAAAAGAAGCTGTAACGCAAGCGAACCTCCCTTCCACGAACCGCATAAACTATTGAAGAACAGCCTCGTGTAAAGCTAAATGACAGGCCATAGAGGCACGTATGGTAATTAGGGGTGATCTGATAAAAGGGGTCAGCCGGGCATGGGGATTGTTTGTTTGCCACGAATGCTTTTGGATTCTTGGAAGCCTCGTCGACCGTTTCGATCGCACGGAACACCGGGGAGACAGGAACAATCACGAATCGACCAAGTGGGGTTGAGGGGGCGTGCAATTTATCGCCCATCGAAATTACACCTCGCTTAATAATCTTTGAGCGGTTTTTCGCGTGAATAAAAACATCCAGGTTAATCGGCATCGATCGCCCATTGTTTTCACTAGATATCATCGCTGAAACGGTGTGAACATTTCGAGGTGGAATTTTCGAACCTCGACACGGCCATTAGAATGCATCTAACCGGTCACGGTTTTTGGTCCGATAAAATCTACAACGGTTAGGGGTAAAACTTTCAGGCGAACGAAACAATATTTTTACTTCGAGCATCCCTCGCCTGGCAGTACATTCCTCTCGTGATTATTTCACGATACAAATGGAGGCATGCAGGTCGTTAATTTTTCCATCGCCGCACTGGAAACCGTTAATTCGACGGTCTAAATAAAATGCACGAGCCGCCCTCTCGATGTGACAGTTTTATCTGCGATTTGCCACGGGAATCCGTAAATGGATCCTTTGTTTAATTTGCAAAGCGTGTGGGGATGAATGTTCCACGCGGCGATCGTGTAAAATTCAGAATAAAACAAGAGGGGAATAATATTCAACGGCGAAAAATCGCGACCGCACCACTATCAAATCGTGATCGCGGCATTAAATCTGTCATTCGAGACCACCCCCGTTTGCCCGCCGGCATGGAGATTTCGCTTCGATCGGCGCATTACGTGGAATTCCATTAAAAATTCGCCATTTAAAGAGCAGAGCCGGGAGCAAGAAATAAACGAAAGGAGCATCGAAGTGGAGATGCGAGCATTGAATCGCTCCGCGTTAATAGAGAACAATTTCCCATAGCATTTCCCTTCCATGTTGCTCCAACATTCGAGCCGACCTATTTACTCCGCCCTATACAAAAGCAACTGCCACAATCGTGTCTGGATTGTGACGGAAGCTGCGTCACGGTTACAGCAACGATCCCGTGGAATATTTTCGCGTTTCGCGGTCCTTGCGCTTGGAAACATTCTCCGAGGCATCTCTGTCGCGTAAAAACGAGCAAATCCATCGAGGACACTCGGGCTCCTTGTTCGTTACGCGTCCGAGCAGCACGGGATCTCGGTGTTCCCGCATCCATTGTTGCCTCGCAATGCTCATTGTCTGTCAGATCGCACGGCAACGGGAATAATGAACACGGGATTGTATCCGCGGCCGTGACGAACGTCTGTCTCCACGGTCGTACGTGCTCACCGAAACGCAAGATAATTAACGTGTCCCGAACCCGCTCAGCATCCAATTTATCCGATCCAAAGGAGGCTGAAGATTGTCTCGTTGTTTCGCTCGCCGAGCGTTGAAAAATTCACAAAGGCCTCGAGGGTCGTGCCACGGATCCTTGGAGGGTAAACGATCCAGTTTTTCCTCCGCGGAGCGTGGTCGTTAGGCGAGGGAAACACAGTCACCCCTTTCAGGACGATCAATTTCACGCACCCGAGTACCTCTCATTCAATCTGCACCCTCTCGAACCCTGTTCCCTTGTATCTAGTCACCCCGTCGCTAAAACGCTTTAAACGTTACTCACCAACAGCCGCAATATCGGTTTATCAAAAGGCATTCAATTTCGTCTCTAGCCCTCGTTCCACACCCGATCCACGGTTGCCCCGAAATTACGCAGCGACAGAGGAGGCTGGTTCCTCCTCGTCCCGTTCCGAATCCGGAAACAATCGAGCGGCAACCACCCTCCAGGAATATTTAACGGCCCCAGACATCGCTGCCACCGGAGCCCGTCCTTCGCGTCAAGTCCGCCGTGTCGCGTGTATAATTCACCCCCGGCGAGCATTCGTACGAGCGGCCAGGAACCGTGCCTCGCGCCATTAAATCATCGTAAGACGTTCATGCGCGTCGAAACGGGATCATGGAGATTCCGGTGCAGGCCCCGCAACACTCGTCCCGCCGCCGGGAAACGATCGGCCGGCTCGTAACCACGCCGGAATTTATTCGCCTTCGAACTTCGATTCACGGCTCCCTCGATTTTTACTCGCCTTCGCGACAGTGCCCGGGTACGTCTGCCTTGATCCATTAACACGTCGCGTCAATCTCCCCCGCCCTGGAATTCGTAAATCTGGGGACAATCCAAGCGGCGGGTTCCTGATCGAAGATCGCTCAGATCCCAGTGTCCCATTACGACGGAATCGGTAGCAATTTGGTTGGACATAATCGGAAATCCATGTCCCAATCTCGAGCCTAATGAAATCCCCGCATGTACTCGCGGCGGGAGAGGAGCGGGGGAGGGGGAGGGGTGTGAAACAGCAGGCTGTTCGAAATAAATGTTACGGGAGGCGCAAGTTTCGCTGGAGCGGAGCGTTCGAGGCGAACAAGGCGATGGACCACGATTGAATTAACAAACTTGGGTGGGAGATCGGTTGTCTATGCCACCGGACGTTTCGAATGGGATAGGGCAGCAGCCGTCTGAGTTATCGACGATACGGAGAGGCAATAAATGATATCCCTCTGGCCTCCGAAGGGCGATACACCGTGGCCGCGCCAAAGCTATTCGCTATTACACAGGCGCGCTACAGCGAACGGCTTTACGCCCGTCCTATTGCCCGGAATGCAATCCACCCCGTCCTTTAAAAGCCTCGGAAGAGCCTGGACACTAGAAGGGAAGAAGCAACGACGCTGCTGCACAACAGGCAGATCACGGACGTTTGTGTTTACGGTGCAGCAACTTCGTTCGTTCACCTACGCGTCGCGCACGGTAAATACGGGGGCTAAACGCTCGCGATTCGCTCGTGGCTGTTGTTACACCATCCCCGCGGGAGCCCATGCTCTTTCGGCTGCAGCTTCATTCTACTCTGCTGAGTGCATTCTAGATCTCCCTGGTCTTTCGGATTCCACTTACCGCATATTTCGCTACTACGTGTTCAGTCGAGCTTATACTACGTGGATTGGTACGAATTTACAGTCTAAATACCGCACAGATTTCCCTGAACCATCGTTACATCCGGGCATCCGATTAGGCAAGTTGATAGCCAGTAAATAAAGTGCTGATAAAAATGGACAGCAACACAACGCGAGAGAAGCAAAGAGAAACAGCACGACCATGTAAGACATTACGGTGCCGACCACAACTGGCACAAAGGATCCAGGATACAGTGGACGTATCGAAAAAGGATTCTTCTTTATTCCGGTGGCTTGAAGTAGGCCAGAGACGTGGAACGCTGTGGAACAGAGGCTTAGCCGCGAAGGAAGTCCCGGCAGGTACACACGTACACGCGTATCCCACGAGAGACAGGGGCTGCAGAAGGAAGAGATAGGAGGGTTGATCGATCGGACGCGAGGCTGCAAGCGTCGCGAGAAGCGCGCTAAACGCGCTCGCACGCCCCGCGGCGCGGGCGTGTGCGACCGTTCCACCCTAAGACCGTGTATTTTGACACGCGACCATAAATTCGCGTCGCATCGCGCGAGCTGTATCTGCACGCATGCACGCGGACACTTATGCATACGAGCCGTGCCCCCGCGTAACGGCCACGTCCATGAATATATGCATGCGCGCAGGATCCACGTGCCCGTATTGAATTCGACGGGGTGGAAGAGCGCCCATTGGAGAGAATCGCCGGGGCGACGCGACGGTTTCAACTCGAATCACCAGCGAGTTCTGCCCAGCCGGAGTTTATTCGATGGATCAATGATGGCTCACGCCGGTGTTCTTCCCTCGGCTGGTCCCCTTCCGACCCAGAAACCGTCCAATAGATCATCGTATACATTGTGAGATTCGCGAGATCTACGGATTCGTCTGGCAGCTGTTTAGAAACGAGGGATTGTATAGGTATATGGATCTAAGAGGCTCCCAAGGCGTGCTCGAGATATGTAATAGAGAAATCCTAAACACACCCCCCCCCCGGATGGGGGGGGGGGGAGGGAGGAGAAAGGGAGCTGTTCGATGAAGGCCGGGAGGCGACGGGCCATCGATACACCGGCCGCGTCGTCGGTTATTTATTCATTTGTCTGCTTTATGCGGCGCGGAATTAAATGTAAATATCGCCCGCTGCGCGAGAATTCGATTGCGCTTCGAAATTCAATAATGCAGGAAGATCGAAGGTGGAATGTAGGTTAGCGGGGAGGCTGGCGGCGCGAAGCTCTTCGGTGCGCGTCAAACGGGCCAGAAGTAAAAACGCCTCGGCAGAATTGCATTCCCTTCCCTTCAGGGGACAAAGAGCTTTCAGGTCCTCGGTTCTCTGATCTCTGAGGAGGAGACACGATAATCTAATAGAGACGGAATAAGAGCATCGCAGAGAAGGCAGCCAGTTCACCCCTCCCCGTTCGCGCATAAATATGCACTCCCGTGCGGCTGTGTCTTAAACGACGAGCGATGAAAAGTAATAGCGAGCAAGCATCCCGACCCCCTCGCGCCAACCCCCTTCCCCCGATGCCCGCGACGCGGCACAGCCGACAGAATCGTCACCGCGAAGATAATCTAAGGCTTTCAGTTGCTCCACGGGAAAGGGACACATTTTTACTTGGAAGGCGGAAGGGCGGTCGCCGGTGACACTTTTAGCCATCCACCCGCCCCCCCCTCCCCCCACCCGCCCGGCAACCAGCTCTGTGTTTCAATTTTCTCCCTAAGCGGGGCGCGAATGAAATTGGTCCCAGACGGAGAACGAGCGCAGCCCCTCGAATTTGATTCCCTCGCTTCTGAATTGATCTTATTAAGACGCCAGCCAAGGGAACAATGGCGACTGCATTTCCGCGGAAACGGTCGAAAGATTTCAACAATTTCCAGGCTACGTTGCGCCCGATGAACTGGCTGAAACTAGATGTTGTCAGTAACCAGCGAACGTCCTTTGCACTGTTCCTGCACGGTGGAAAGACTAGCGACAGAACTTTTACTCAAAGTCCAGACAAATTCAACGATACCGGGGCAACTGTTGTTCTTTGTAGTATTCTGGACCCTTAGACGTTTGGGACAGACCACCCACACCGAAACCCATCAGTGCCTTCACTGTGTTCCCTCTTTTAAGAAACGGATAAACCAGACAGAGAGTCAAACTTCATTTCAGATTCACTGACGGGCAAGCTGAGCAACAAAATGCAGCATCGACCACCGTGGATTAACCTCGCCGAAGGGGAAGTAGTTCCACCGACCGACGCGCAGACTTTCATAATCTGTTTCATATCGAATAATCTACTTACGCGACGCGGATTCACCGGTCACGTCGTTTCAAACCACGATTTATGGTATCAGAGAGCGTCGGCTCGGTGAACGGCTGCGCCGGTACGAACGATTAATCGTCGTCGCTGGGAGAAGCCCGGGAGAACGCTTCGCTTTTAACGAAATTACCGCGATTTCTGTCGCGATTGCTCGCGCTCGCGGCCGTGGCGCGGTGGCGAAAAGGACGTCGGGTAACGACTTCAGGGACACCGACGTGGATTCCTGTTCACGGGATAGAATTAGATTAGACACTTTAAAGCTTCCCGGATTCAGGCGTCCTTCGCCGCGCCAGCGAAAGTGGTTGCTGGAGGATTCCCAGGCTACAGACTCGCCACTACGGAAATATAAATTCTCTATAAATATAGTAATTTCTGAGCTCCAGCACTCTGGATAATCAATCGATCGATTCACTATCTTCCCCGCCGAAATCCGTTCGTGAAATAACGCGTTTCAGACGTCTGCGTCATAAAGCCCATCCCTCGAACGGTCCTAACGCTCGAGCTCACCGATTTCCATAAGCCACTCGGAGCCAGGGATGTAGACTTGACACGTCGCCGTTTAACGCGCCAGTTATCGACCTCATAGCCCGTGCACATCTCGATGCAACTCGCGCGCTTGTAACTCGGTCGTGAACACGGTCTGTTTCATAGTCGCGCCGAGTGTCTAAACAAGCCCGATGCACGGTGCCGCCGTAAAGGAATATCGTCCAGTGATGTCCTCGGTCATTCTAGAGCTCTGTCCCGCGAGCATTCCGGCTCGAGTTTGTCCCACAAATGGATTTTTCACAGGCAGCGACGGACGGCGCTGATTTAGTTCGAGTGTAATATTCCGCCGTTTCAACCAGCTGGAGCGTTTCGCGTTACCCGAACAATTCGATCGGGCGCAGAGCTCCGCTTTCGAACGGCGGAACGGCATTCCCCGTAATTGAACGTGCCGCAGCAAACGCAAAAATTATTTGTCGCCGCTTCTATTTCAACGTTCGCGAACAGGGAGCGCGCGCGGCCCCGTCGCAAATTGCTGCCGTTTTCGGCTGATTTCGATCGAACGTTCGCCACTGGCGACGCGGAAATCGTGTTTAATGCCGCCGGCGCGGCACGGACGGAGGTCGAAGTCCAAGTTTCGACGCGAACCACGTTTGTCGATTGGATATCGGTGCCTCGAGTGAAGCCCCCCACCAAATCTCTGTTTCGTTGGGCCCACTTATCGCGCGATCCTAACGAACTGTGCAACACGGAACATCGAAGGTATCAGCGGTAATAATCCATCGGGGTTTCCACAACGAGCCCAAAAGAACGGACATAACGACATTAACGATGCAATTATTTCCTCCTCTCATTACGATTCGCGAGCGGCTCGTTTCAAAAACCGTCCATTTAATTGCAATTAGTTGCACGCGTAATCCGTTACGCCGGAGATATTAAATAAATTGCGAATCGAGATGCTCGCTTCGGCTGCCTCGCTCCGCGCCGCATGCGTGATTTGCTGGCAGGCTGGAAATTAGCAAAACATCGGGCAAAACCGCGGGAGGAGAGGGCCACGGGATCTTGGAAGCAAGCTGCGGCGCACGCAAAGTCTTCGTTAGTGGCGCAACACTGGAATATAACAGGTTCGATATGGGCTTTTATGTATATACTTGTATACCAAGGGGTTTTCCTGTTAATTATAATAATAATAATAATAATAATAATAATAATAATAATAATATTTAACGCGAATTAACGTTGGCCCGGGGTTGGTGATAGGGGAAAAGAGACGGCGGACGTTCGAATGGAATCGTAAATTCTAAAAACTCGACCTGAAGCTCGTATTTCCAAAGCTGTTCCCCGCACGTAACGATAACCGGATGGCTACTCTGTTCACGAAGCTTCCACGCCGCTGAACGGAATAAATGGTAAGCATTTTCTTTCGTAAAGGGGCGTGAAATAAATTTCGTTCGTTAATCTGACCGTTGAGCACGGACGATGCTTATTAAGCTATAACAACGCGTTGTTGAAACGCTCTGGGTTATATTTTGCATGAGTTACTGCTGCGCAACCTCTCCGCTTAGAGGAGCTTCATCTCGGGTTCCGAAGCATCTATGGAATCCACGCGATCTACGGTCCACCGGCTCCCCTTTTTATTTATAATTTTAGAAGCAACTGCAAAGTGAAGAATGAAGCGAACTTTCGAGGACGTTCAGTGTTCAGTCTTTTGAGTATTTCCCTAAATACTACACTGCTCATCTATATGTTTCTAATTTCATTGCGTTTGTTTGTCAACGCTAAGTGAAGAAACGTTAGCGCTTATCGCGGGGATCCTCGTCCAAGTTCCCACCGAAATATAGAAACGAATTTTCTTACTGGAAGCCGGCCCCGACGTCGATGCAATCCGAATTCCCGCGGAGGTACGATATCGATAAGGTCTTCGGGATTGAATTCCAGGAATGCGTAAGCTTATAGTTGGAAACAAGGATGAGTTTTCCAGCGTCAGCCAGCCGAGCGAGCGGACGGCGAAAAGTTCCCGGTCCCGTACGGCGAATCGTCCGGGATTTCCAACTTTTATCGAGCACCGATTGCTGTCCCGCAGACAATTTTCCTGTCAGCCGGCCCCACCTCGATCTGTCTATTCTTCGGCGTGGCTTTAAGAGGCCATCCACCGTCTGTCGCGATGTTTAGTCACGCGAGAAAGAAACAGAACGAGTCGCGGCTCACTGAGAAACGTCGCGACTCATTCAAGCTTGTTAATTTCGGACTACACTTGAAGACGCTCTCTTCTCAATGTCTCGTGAAAAATCGAGCAAACCATACGGAATGAAACGATAATACCACGAATTGGGGCTGTGCGACTTAAAGGAACGTAGTATATACTATTATCTTTCAAGAATTCGCTTGGAGTTATCTGCAGTTTACTTGCATCGTGATTTACAGAAGACTCTGTACAATTGGCCCCGAGATATTAAACAAAAGCTTGGCTCCATACAATTTCTGTCGCTCAAGAGACTCGCGACCCTGTTCCAACGGACGCCTGGAGCTTTCATCCGCCCCTAAGAGATAGAATACGGCTCGGTTAAAGCGTCTTTAGATAAATGACCGCGCGGCCGCCTAAAATCTACATTCGGTGTAAACAGCGGTGCTTCCGCGAGTGGGAGAGGGTGCGGGAAAGGATGCTCATAATTCTCTCGTTTGAAAACAGGGCGGCGGCGTGTGCTCCGCGAGCCACCTCGAAACTTCCCCCGGCAGTGAGGCTGAAGCACATTGTGCCCGGGCGCCGCGCCGCTGTAAATCTACATTCAAAAAGGGAATATAGAAAATGCCAGCATAATTGCGCCCGCGGATTAAAAGAGTGTACGTGCGTGTCTATATAGCGTGCTCAATTTCGTCGAGGCAATAAATTCGCGGGTCTCCGTTTCCTTGCCTGGCGCGAAAGGGTGGCGGGGGGGGGGGGGGGGCGAGACCAAAGGGGGCGCAAGGGCGTCGAATAAAATCGTCGCCCGGTCGTTAGCTTCGCCCGACCATGTCGGACGACCCGTCGTTTTTCGTCCGCGGAAAAGGGCCGAAATTAATCTCGAAACTTTGTCCATCCCGTCGTCGGAATAATGAAAATGTTAAACTTCCCTGCGGAACAGAGGAGCCGAAAAATAGCCCTCGCTCGCGGCAAGGAAGCGCGACCAGGCAGTTTCGGCGAGTTATTTCGACGCGCGCGCGGCTCATTGAACGGATTTTCGCTCGATCGACGGTGTCGCGGGTAAATTGCGATCAGCCCGTGTCCGCGTTCCTGCGCAAGATAGCCGAGATACGCGCGAAATTCGTGTAATATTTTAATGAGTTGATCGCGATGTTGCAGGTGAATCGAGTGGAGAATGAATTTGAGAACGATGAGAGCTTAAATCGACCCCGATGTAGAATCGGTTAAGCAGAGCAAATAAGCTCCGGACAGCTTGGCGTAGCTTCATGTTGGTAATCCCGACTGAAAGAATGGTTTCAATTATAACTTCGTAATCTCCCGCGCACGCTGTCTCTTTACCCGACTACTTATTCATCGCCCCCTTCAGCAGCGTGCGCTTTTATTACGTTTCGTTTCTTCGCGGATGATCGCTTGCGGAGCGCCCCTCGGCGATGAAACACTTCTCGATTGGCCAGACCGTCGCACAGTGGGACGAGAATGCCTTATTTATTTGGACATCGGCCAAAATTTGAAGTGTCGAAATTCTGTTCTATAGCATCATTAAATCTTTATTAAGTGTTCGTAGCATTAGAAATCACAAAGAAATAAACATTATATTCACATTAGGTTTGATCAAATTGTATATGAATCTGACCTGTATGAAAATTTCAGTCTTTTTGTCTTTCAGTTGCACCACTTTAAACAATTATTGCCTAAATCCTATTATGTCATAAGTTCTCAATATTTTACATATTACTGAGTATCTTATTATTAATGATTTTGTACAAAAAACATTCTGAATTAATTTGGATTTCATCGCTAAGCTATAATAATTCGACTAGTGATTTAAAGTTTTGCTCAAAGTCGCCCAAGGTCTAAAATACCTTAATTTAATCCTTTAATGGTAAGGTTTTAAAAAGTAGAAAAATTACCTGCTACTAGCTGCGATTAATAAAATAAATCTAATATAAACATTTCAGTTTATACGCATTTAGTCTCGGCCAGCAGACATGCTCGATCGTCGCGACGCGCGTATATCGATAATAATTAACACATAATTAATTTTTAAATGTATATTTTTCTGTTCATATTTTTAATAAAAATTTTATATTTAATAATGATTCGTGACTATAAGTTATACCTAATAATTAATGGTAGAAGGTAATATCCCGAACCCGAAATTTCAAAAAATTCTGAAACTTTGTAAATATATAGGGGATTTCCTCCTGATTACAACGCAATTTTTGTTTCCTGCCCAAATTCATTCGAAGGGGGTGAAATTAACCACCGAAAATTCGGCAATTTTATGTTATAACTCGCGAACTGAAAGAGATAGAAAAAATGTTTCAAGACAGAAGTTACTTCTTTTAATTAGATCTATCATTTGGTAAAAAATTATTTTACAGTTCACGAGTTATAACATAAAATCGGAAAATGACCGGATTTTCACGGGTGCATTACACGCCCTTAGAGTGAATTTGGGTAGCAAACAAAAATTTCGTTGTAATCAGGAGGAAATTCCCTATATATTCATAAAGATTCAGAATTTTTTGAATTTCCGGGTTCGGAATGTTTCCTCGTTATTTGTAAAAAGCCCAGAAGGATTGCAATTTTTTTTACTTCTAAATCTCAGTTATTCCACGTAACATGAATTAAAAGTGTGCAAATTTTTACAATGAAAGTCCAAACCGTTTGGAAGTAATTGCCACGTCCAGTTATTGTCCTTACGTCGTTCCACTGTGCGTCGACTCGCCAGATTTCTCTCGAATAATCGAAGGCATGACCGAGTGCGCCACGAGCACGCCAATCTTTCCTCTAACTGTGTGATCGTAACGATATGTGAGGAGCAGATGGACCGTCCGGCGGTTTTTCCGCGCTCGATAGCGACGGGTCGTTCACGGAGCGGTGACGGGGCGAGGGTATTTGTGGCGCGTGGTAATCGAAAGGAGGAAAGGACGCGGGGGCGGGCAGGATACACGTGGATGAAGCCGACACGTCTGTCAGCCGCGAGTCTTGGAAGGCGTTGCTAGTCGTTCACCTGTCTACTCGCTGGATACGAAATGAATCAAAGAGCTTTGACGCCCTTCGGAATCATGAATAATGCAAAGCCGCGAACCAATTTATAACTCGCGGCAGCGTAATATGTGTTACGCCGTGTTACGTGCAACACGGGAGGGGGCGTGTGATATGTGGCGAGGCAAAGAAGCCGGGAATATTTCAACGGAGCGCCAACTGTGAAGCTTCGAGCGGCCGCTTTGCGCCCACTTAATTGAATGGGTGCGGTCTGGATTGCTACCGATCCTCGAGATACCCGAGCTGGCTGGACTCGCGACTCCTTTCCCTTTGCGCGTTCACTCCATTCGTCTAACCCGTCGTTAAGAGATTCGATGCCCCGCGCGATGACTCTGATTACGGTGCTGCTTTGTACAGGATTCGACACCTTCCGCAGCCGCCGCGATCGTGATAATTAGAGACTCCAGGCCGCCCGGGGTAATTGTATTCCGGGGTATGCTACGGAGAGATTGCCGAGCACCATGCCGGTCAGATCATCTCGCGGTGAACTAGTTTATGGCCCTCCGTGATCTCCGATCGAGCGATCAATCGAGAATTTCCCCTATCGATGATAAATGTATTTGGCAGAAGGTATCCCTTCGTTCGAGAATTCGAAAGCTCCATGGTCCCAGGGCCCCAGGATTCAAACTTCCAGAGTTGCCGACTCCCAGAGCGTCGAAGTCCCAGAATTACAAAATATCCGAGTCCCAAGATCCCCGAGATACAGAGTTCGAGATTTCGACGATGTTTCAAGTTTCAACTGCGTCAGGCTTCCTCATCCCCCCCCCCCCCCCGCCACCGACCTACAATCTGATGCCACCCGATCAATCTGCACTCCAACCACACGAGCAGAGGAACGAACGACCGATCGGGGCTTGACGGCTGTTTCGCTGGTAATCGGGTGAATCATTCTGCAGCCGTTGTCGCTCTAATTAACGTCATAATATTCGTTACCGATAACGGCCCGGAGGCCGCGCGACACGTCCGAATTTGAGCGATTATTGTCCAGTTTTAATCGGCTTAATTAATTCATTAGCCGGTGCGCGATCCGCCCGCGTGCACAGGCTGCGCGAACTCTTGTCGAACCCGGTCCGCTTAACCCGTTTAATTATCTATTTTCGGGCCTCTTATCGCGCGACAAGGAGTAACTCCTCCAATTTCGATAGATTCGATCAGTTCCTCCGGGCCACGGACATTTAGCGATCACGATGTAATCGACGCCAACGACAATGGCCATGCCGGGCCTGATCCCAGTCGATACCTGCGAATTAATAATATGGCCGGGTCGGCGCGCGTGCATTATGCATACCGCGCAAATGCCACGTACACCACGGGGGAGGATACGACGTGGACGGCTGACAACGAGCTCCGGTTCACGCTGACTGGTGGACCGTGGGTTTTGATGTTTAGATTAGGTGGCAGCCAGAGGCAGATTGGCTAATTGTAGAATCGCCGCGCAGTCGAGATATCGCCGTCATTACCGCGGATGCCTTGGACGTTCATCAGATCGCAACGAACGCATGGTTTCGCGCAACGATCACCATGCTAGGCAACTGTTAATCCGATTATTTGATTGTTCGTTTGGACGAGCGAAGATTCGTTTCGCGGAAGGTCCCGAACCACCCTCCCCCGATTAACCGCAGTGAAAGCAGTTGTGAAGATCGCCGAAGTGGCTGCCAGATCGTCAAAGTGTGCGTGACAAGTGGTGAGATGGAACAATAACGGAGCAGGGCGTATAGAATATTATGAGTCTGAATGGAAGGTTGAAGCGCGGGCAGACCAGGACACAAGACCGGCAATCACAGAAGACAAGATTAAAGCGACTGGCGGCGAAAGGGGTAATACCGGGCGAGCGAGCGGCGGGGGGGGGGGGGGGTGGAGCGTGTACAGACCGCGGTCGCGCACATGCGAACTTATCAGCTGCGAGCAGGTGCTATCGCGGCGCAACATTAATGAGCTGCATTCTATCTGTTCTATTGCGTGCGCCGCACCAATGCATCTGGACAATCGTTCACCTCTCTATCTGGCTGGCTACAATCGTTTCGTCTCCCTTTACCTGGCCCCTCTTCCGCGCCGCTGTCCCCGCCGCTGACGCCTCGATTGTCCCGCATTTTAATTGCGAAGCTTATCGACCGACCAATAACGAAATGAAACCATCAGCGCATTCCGGGCCGACGCGGTCGATCCGCCTTGGCGGCGGAGGGCTCGAAAATTCAAGCCGTGCTCGCCGAGCCCTCGCATTAAGGATCTCTCGGGGAACTTTTGCGAGAGACTTAAGCTTCTTCGAGTTCCAGGCTAATTAGAAATACCTACTGGGACTCACTAGCTTGCTCGTCGACGTTCCGATGATACCAATTGTAAACGCGATTCTCGTACGGGTATCATTTTATAATTGGCATCGTCTTGGCAAGGGGTTGCACGATACTGTGGAGCGTTTCGTTTGAAAATTCTCAGCTGTCGAGCGACCATCAGAAGAGTCTCCAACTGGAGCATTGCATTCCCCTATCAATTACCTGCGTCGATGTGTATTTAATCGCCGGCTAGCCCCAGCAACGCCAATCAGCAACGTTCAAACGGTCCCCTGCGACGGTGTTCTGCGGAAGCTTGTTCGTCGAACAGCTAGAAACGTCAGACGGCTGTCTCGTGCGCGTCGGTGCAGGTGTCGTCGCGGTAATGCGCCGCGACGCGACGCTACGTCGATGCACCGTCCCACCGTGCGGCGCGGTGAATTCGTCAGAAGTTCCACCGTCCAGGAGGGCTGTAACGTTAATCGAGGTTTCCCTCGGTCGCCCGTGTCCTGCCACCCCCTGGGACGCTCGCTCGTGCGGAAGTTGCTCCTCTGGAGCGGTCATTTTCGTCGTGGCCGGTGCTGGCCACCGGCGTAATAGATACGAAAAGGCAAACTCACAAACGACGCTGGTAAAGTTGTCGCGAAACGCCCGTGAATCCCGACGGACCCGCCGGCCGATAAATTCGAAACGCGAATATTAGTCCCGTTAGACGTTATACGGGCACCGAATGCTCCCTGCAACTTCGTCGCGTTAAACGACGAGAGGTACGATGGCGAAAGAACGCGTCACGTGTGCCCGGCTCTGAATTTAATCACCCGTTCGTTATGAATCCCGAATTAGAAGCGTTCGTCACGCCAGTTGTTCGCCATCCTCCCGCAGTTCCTGGGGCGTCACAACCCTCGCGCTACTAGACACTGATTTTCAAGTTGGTCGTCTGTGATATGAATCTTGAACGGGCTCGAGAACAGAGGGGAATCAATACGTGATTCGTGATACGTGATTCATACCTTCAGTTTTTCAGGCTCAACCAACTCCAGGGTATCGGGCACTCCTATGTTTTGGGAAAACGATCCCCAAGTACCATGTCCCCTGCGATAATAAGGTGGCTTAAACAAATTGCCCAGGGGGACCTGTTGTCCGGCGTTATTACCTTCCACTTGGAACTCCACGAGATTTTTCATATCGAGTTGCTAAGGGTGGACGTACCAAGGACTCTAGGAACGTTCTTTCATCGGCGTTTCACGGTCTTCTGGGCGGAATCGCATGAACCATTTTAATTAATTCATTCGGATAGCGGGGGAGGCCCATGGAAGACGTACAAAGCAACCACTCTGGTTGACTTGGTATATAAAGATTCCTCGTCCTCGTCTAGACGAATGGAGGATCGCATGATTTGACGTTGAACGGAGGTGGGGGATCCTGGAGGGGTAGCGAGCGTTCGAACGCGTTTCTACGTTTCGAATTGCGGGGAGGGTATCGACTCCAGGTGAAAGCGTTACGTGTCGTTGATGATTGCCTCTGTGAATCCCATGAATACGCGAATGGCTGTTACAGGGGCGGGAATGCGGTGTTCGCGCGTCGCCAAACACCGTGTGTCGGATTTTCCTTGGCCGCATTAGCAGAAACACGTCGTGCACACGCGGCTGATCTTCGCGCTCACGAGAATCTATGCTAATTTCATAGCATTTCGCGGATGGTAAGCAGCAAGGGTTATTGGCTCGTTATTGGCCCATCCCCCATTGCTATCGGTTATACTACTCGATTATAACGGGCGCTCGCCGATATTGGATTTCGTGCCGGGATGCGGATGCGTAGACGTTCCAGAGCCCATATGCATATTCGGTTGTGCTGTAATCAACGCGGCTTGTAACGCGATCCTTGGCTAGATTCGGCCTGCACCGCCACTTTTTCCATGCCCCATCCGCGGGCTCGCGTTTCATCAACGCGGCCAGTTACGAGAATTCGATACCGTGTTTAACTTGGAAATTAAACGTTCGAAATGGGTCGAACACTCTTATCAATTAGCGACTAAAATCTAGAGAGCATTCCCCGTCAGACGATTCTTACGCTTTAAGCTTTAAGCTCGCCCCCGTCGAGAAAACGTTCGCCTGGATTCCATCGAAATCTCTTTGAATTCCCTTCGCGGGGCCATCGTCCAGCCCGCGGTGGCGGGTCGATAGCGGGAATTCAAATTCCATTCAGGAGTCACGTGTGCGTCAAAATTCGGAGATCATGCTCGATGCACGGTTCAATAGAGAGCCACCCGCCTCTTGAATCCCGGCGTGATATCCCGCTCGCCTTTCAAATATCGCCGGGAGACGTTTTCTGCGCCGTCACGTACCTCCCGCAGTATGCCGGATAACTCGGAGACTCGGAGAGCACCGCCGCGAGAGAGCATGACGGCCACCTCGGAGAAAATATATTACACGGTCCCCACTTAAAAAGCAAATTTGATATTCCAGCCGGCAGGATCCGGGGAATATCAATAACCGAGCGGCTCGGGCGAGGCACGATTTACTTAAGGGCGTAGCGCCGAGAACGGGTTCAAAGGTAGCCGCCTGTCAGCCTAGCGTGCGACTCCATTCCGTCGAAGTTTCGACGCGCGACTCTTCCCGATGGTGCATCCTAATTGATCCGCGCCCAAGGTTGAACAACGCGGGATACCGCCGTAAGTGGCGCGACAAACTTCGCCCGTGGCAACCGGAGCAGACGCGACTGTTGAATTGATAATGGAGGAGGTCGTGACTTGGAATTTTTCTGCGGCATTCGCAGCTGACTCTCGCCGTTAAAAGCAACTGCATGTGTCCGGCGTAACGTGTGCGTGCTTCGCGGAAAAGTGGGAAGGCGGCTGGGAAATCGGTTCCGGCTCGATTCGATTCACGTCCGAGATCACGCTTCCTAACCGACGGCGAAGCTGCTGTCGTACAAGCGGCAAGGATTGTTTCCGGGGGTGTAACGATCCTTCGAGAGTAATTGCCGCGTTGTTCTAGTCGACTCAGCACGGGACGACAGACGGGGCGGGGGGCGGTGGGGGGTGGTAGGGGGGTAGGGGAAAAGGAGAAGGCCGATTGGAGGCGTGGACCGAAAGGAAGGAAAAGGGAAGGGCCGAGCGGGCCATCTGCGTAGTAAGGGCGTCGGCGGTGGGATCGTAAATTTTCAAATATTTTCCCCTGCAAAGTAAATCAAGAGCGCCCGCGCGGAGTGCGGCGTATGCAGAAACGCGGCTTTCAATTTCCCTCGGCCTCCGTTCCGCTATTTTTGTAACCTCGCCACCCTCCCGCGCGGCTGGAATCGATAGTTTGCGCTCGCTAATTCCGGCCCCCGATCCAGCCCCGAACACCGGTCATTATTAAAAGTCCAAATGGAAGAGCAACATGCCAGGGAACTTCTTGATTCGATTTCATCCCGCGGTTTTGCTTGTTCGACCAGATGAAAATCGAGAAACGGGGAGAAGTGGGTCTACATTCGTTCGATATTACGGTTATATTCTCAATTTTATACGGGGGCTCTCGTTATTCTTGGAGATTGATTTGCGAAAGTCGTTATGAGTTGTGGAGGGTAGAATATGGCGGGGTACTCGGGCTGCAAGTGGCGCGCGAAACGATACCCTCGAGGGAAATCCTCTTCAATCACTCGTACACTCCATAGATCCCGAATGCTTGTCCACTTTGCTATGCTTACGATCTTCATGCTACTATCTTGGCCCTTTACAGCTCTCACGATCCCGCTGTATCCTAATTTCAATACCGGTGAGCCGATAGAGCAGCGCTCAGTAGTATAGATCGACGGTAGTCGGGCATCGCCGCGTGCCCGACGTTCGAGAGGAATTTAAAGGAGCAGTTGCATCTTCCTCAACGACGATGCGGTATTGCCTGCTTCTACTTCATCCAGCGCAATTGACGGAACGTGAATTATTCATAATGCAAGGGGGGGCGGGGGCGAAATAAAATAATATTGTATCCCAAGGCCGGGGACCACGCCAAGGGATCAATCGGGCAGCTCCGCGCGTTTTATACGGGGCACGCAATGAAAGCACGGTCCGCCAAACCTGGTCGAAGCGTTACGGCCGCAATAGGCGAGGCCAAGTCCAGTGGACCGCACAGGACGCGCCATTGTCCGTCGCATTATAGAGCTGAAACGCGATTTCCTGGGTGGCTCGTCATCGCCACGCGTTTCCGTGTCAACCAAATCGTAAATAAAGCGCGTGTATCGATACGACACGCCAAGTTATGAGCCGTGTTTGACAGACGCGACGAAATGACGAAAGTGGGGGAGGGGGAGAAAAAAAAGGTGATATCTAAAGGCAAAGGGGTGTGGGCGCGAAACAAAAGTCCCCGGTGTCAGGCTGACCTCCTCGATATTCCATCGGCGTGTCGGGTCAACTGGACGATTCACGACGAGCACGTTTCCTAGCGCCGGCGACGAGCGAGTAAATAAAACAGCCAGACGTTTCGTGTATGATTTTCAATTTAAATCGCCCGCCAGCCCCGGGGGAACGATGTTTATCGCCGTTGGAATACGAGACGGGGCCGAATGAACAGTCGATAATACGACCAAGAACGGGGATGATCCGTGGGCTCCCAGTGGAGGGAGTGAACTCGAGAATGATACAGGATCCAGGGACGACGGGCGAAAGGGGGTGGTGGCAGTCGATAGGATATCGATGGCGCGGCTTAACCAATCGCGATCGACGTAACTTCGCCAGTGGAAACTTTAACCCGCCGCGACAGACACTTAGTTTGGCTTTAACTGCTAATTGATCAGAAAATCCAATTGCTGATCCTGATACATTATATTCTGGCCCCCGCCGCCTAGATCAAAGCGCTCGGCGACCCGCTTCCCATGGCCCGAAGTTTCTCTATTAAGCTACCCGTCGCTTTCAACTCGCCCGACTCTCCAGGAAATTTGTCCACGTCCGCCGTCCAGCGGCCGCGTCGACCGCCCACCAAAAACTTCTCCACGTATCTCTTGCGCCGTGTCGTTGAGAGCCGCGTTCAACGTTCGTTTTGCGAGGCTTCAACGCGCCCCGGCGATAATTTAATATTCATTAACCGGCGGATCGCCCTGAATATCGTGTTAGCTAATTGAGCAGGGCAATTTATCGGTAACGCGTTCGCATGTAAAAAGTAGAGGGGTGTTTCCAGCGGGGTGGTCGAAACTTTGGACACGGAGCTCTGTTTCATCGCAGCAAAAAGGTGGGGCAGAAGTTTGGATAGGAAATGGGTGAACACAGAACCCAGGCACTTTATACTTTTTACCTTTCGATTCGAGTGTACAGGGAGTTTCAGCAGCAGCGTAAGAAAACATTGGCAGATCGCTTCGTACCAAGCTTGCGTTTCTATTCCTATACTGCTCCCGAAACATACATGTACCACGTGAACGTGTCCCCGTCGTTCCCTTATTATCACTGTATTGTTTTCCTCCACCCTGGTTCAGTCTGTCATGCGTCAGCTGCATCGCATAATCCCGTATTCATAACGCTATCCCGTCCAATTTTCTGCAGGGAATCGCTTACCTCTCGTCCCCGCCTCGTCTCATCTTGTCACCGTCCGTTCCACGAAGAATTTCGTTGGGAACGGATGGAACTAGTCGCTAAGAAAACTGTACCGTACCTCTGTGCTTTCCGTGCAGATTTCCCTCCCTTTTCCACGACAATTTCCAGCATAGTTTGTGGGCCACGAGATTAACGTGATAGACGAAGAAGCGAGGCGACGCGACGCCACGGGCGAGCCCCAGCTAACGATTTATTGTGATCCCTAACGAAACTATTCACTTCACGGGGCGCGATCTCGTGCCATCATCCCCCCGTTAGCGACTAGACGCCGTTCGCAATTATCCATAATTTATATTCCGAGGCGTTACGCACGCGATATTCCCGCTCGTGTATCTTTCTTACGGCTCATATTCCAAGGCATCGGCTGGGACCAGAGCTGAAAATAGGATAAATCGTTGATAAATTGCCACTGGGGTGGAAGTAGCCCTGGGCTCGGCCGATGTCGACCGTGCCACGTCGACGCTTATCGACGCCCGAACCGGCTAATTACGAGCAATTAATCATTGGCAGCTGCCCATTGATGGGTCGAGAGGTAGGCGATTGCTCCTTCTTCCCCTCGGCGAAACACCGTCATTCTGCCTCGTCGCATTGTCGATTAATTTTTATACGCCGGGTAATTATGGGGCACGGGATGGTGGGTCCGATATAACGCTCTAACGACGCGCTGAAATTTATTGGAATACCGTTTCCAACGTTCTCGTCGGTTTTACGCCCGCCGGGCAAGTGGAATGTCCCTTTTATAGTCAGACACGAGGTGAGTCAATTCTATTAACATGTTTTCAGGAATCTAAGGCGACAGAGAGACGAGAACTCGGTCTGAAAAGTGAGGAGCCAGCTCAGGTACCTAGGGAAACACGCTTCCGGAGAATGCCACAGGCCCTTGGGGGCTAAACATGCAACTATTCGCAATGAATGCGCGAATTCGTTCGTTCCTCACTTAAAAGCACTTTCAGCCGCAAATGTTCCCAATACAAACTTCCCACCATTCTCCGACAACCCTATCTCTATCTTCGCGAGTAATGATTCCAGGGAGAGATGTCGAAATGGAAGAGAGCGATGATCCCCGATGGAACTGTTACGAAAGAACTGCAACGGAATCGCGTTTACAATCTCGCGGCCTTTACTCCATTCAGCTGCGAGTATTTCTGCGAAAAAGGCTCGATAACGTTCCTCCAGCTGCCCAACCCTAGTGAAAGCCTCGCTTTCGTGCAACCACGAGCGGGAGAGAGAGAGAGAGAGTCGGGCATCAAAAGCTGCGGGACATCGTTCGTGTTTCCGTCGAGGTGGGGCAGCTCCCTTCTTATCGACAGCACTTTAAATGATTTCTTCATAACGCGATGCTGGCCACGGTATCGTGGCAATCATCTCCAAACACTGCCGCCCTCTTGGATCATTTCCTGGCCTATCCCTCGTCCAACGTCACGCGACACTCGCGGAATCGACGTCTGGCGTCGGTCGAACGACCGCTTATCGCGGCTCGAGCACGACCTCGCGCGTCCCCCGAGGCCAAGCATTCGGGACGATCCATCGTGCCGCTTCCCGACGGCGCTCGGCTCTTTTAATACTCCTTCGAGGACGAAAGTCGACGAAAAGCTCTTGGAACGGTTCGCGAGGGTAACACCTCCGGTTGCTGCTAAAATTGCGAGGGGAACAATTTCCTGCGCCGGCTCCTCATGCAGTGTCTGAATCGCCGAAGTTGTAGTCTAAGCATCATTCGTGGAAAATGTCACTACATCTGCCCATTGGGAAAGTAGTCTCCTTCACTAGGGGAATTTACAGCCGCTGCTCAAAGCAGAGTCATTATCGACGTCGCTCTTTGGCTTCTCTGGCTCTGTGGAAAATGGCAAGAGGCAAAGTATTTCCATAGAGATTAAAAAGGACCGTAAAAGCTGTTACGGCTTCTAATGAACAGAGATCGAATAAAATATACAGCCGCAATTAGAACCGTGATCGTCGCTTTCTTTCAAGTTTTCTTTGACGCGGCTTTTCAGCCCCAAGAAAGCGGCTCGCCGATGTTTGAGCACCGTTTAACTGCCTCGTCGTTCGCTATGAGGTCTGCTTGCGGTTTGTCTACCTTTGGACTGACTCCTGCGGCGATGTGTTTGCGTTTCAAGCGTGAATGGCGATTGCCAGTAGTATAGCTCCGCCACTTGTCGGACCATTCCCACGGACGCGTAACTTTACTACAATTCTATCCTCTTAGCGCCCGTCAGCACGGTATTTCGCCCTAATTTCATATTCATTACCTACAGAGGCGTGTCATCGAAAGATTTCAACTCGATTTAAATATACTCGGAGCAAAACCGCGGGTTCACGCGCCAGACGTGCCGCGCCTGGAGAAACCGACTTCTTCCCGTTTATATAATAAATCTGCCCCGTCCCGCGGTACAAAGCTCGAGCGATATTTCACGATGTCGGGGGATAACGCGCGGCCACGAGGGTTTAAAAAGAAACAGAGACGTCTCGTGGCTCGTTTCATTATACCCCGCGAAAGGAGCGGAGCAGCGACCCGACAAGATCCTGGCCACGGATAAAACCGGAGGACACGGATTACCAGCGACGGTAAAAACGATGATTCGTCATATCCCCGGGCATCCGTCTTGGGTAAACCGCGCGTCCCGCCCAACAGAGGAATAACAATTCGGGTCCCTTTCGTCGAATAATGCATCCGAACGCAACAACGGGCTATCTGATTTTGGCAAGACTCGCGATACTGCGGCTGGCAACCGGCCACCGTTCTATCAGCGTAATTATTTTTATGCCGTGCCCTGCCAGCCCCCTTTACCATTGCGCCGTGTCACCGAGAGCCACTCCACGCGTTTCAATATTTCACTGCGTCTGCTGGAGCCTCCTCGGACCGGCCCACTGTACCTACCGACGCGCGACGCGTGCTTACTCAACTTCCAAGACGATAGCAGCGAGTGGCGTGTTTTCATCGCGTACTCGAAAATGGCTGGTGGCCCCGTGGACGTGCTCTACCGGTAATCCGATTACGTTCGCCGGCGCGATACGCGGCGAGCCACGCGCGAAATTTCATTCGACGGCGTTTCGGGGCCGCTTAATGCTCTCCACGTCACCCGGTTGACGGTTCGCGTTTCCACCTGCCGCGAAATGACGCTATCGGACAGTTTTCTTGCTCCACGGTCTCTGGCTTCATGGCTGAGGGATATGAGTGGCGCGGCAAATATTCTGGGAATAATTCTGGTCAGTCCAGGTTGCCTGTACCATCGCGTATCTAAGTTTATCTATCGTGTAGACCTGATCTAGGATAGCGCCAAGCGAGGACGTTTTGTGATAACTCTAATTGTCCTTCCCGGACTGGGAACGCGCTCGGGAATTCATCCTCCATCAGCAACCATGCACCTCTGTTAATACCTTAATTATCAGGCGAATGGAGAACCTCTCGCGAGGTGTCAATGAGATCGGGTCTCAATAAACCCTTTCAACTCAAGGCAAACACCGCGTATCCTATCTATCACGGTATAATCCTCTTCGACACCACTCATCGCGAGACGCAAGCAGCTTGGAGTTGCATCAGCGATCTTTCAATCACAACCCCAGCGGTATGCTAACCGGTTAAAATTGGACCATTGCTACCCTAGCAATTATAACCTGTCCGAGGCTAGATGTGTTCTGTCCCGAGCCCAGATTCATTAATCCGTTAGATGATCGCTGGAAATGCGTGCAGCGTCGGAATCGCGGGCTCCAGCGTGTATCAATCTGCGGAGCACGGATACGCGCGGCAGCTTAGACCAGCATAATTACTCGGATGGCCAAGTCATCAGTGGCGATCCTTTACGATACGATCTGCGGTTCCCCGGATGGAACGCATCCGCCACAGAGTGCCTCGCATTCAGAGATCGCCGTGGATCAGATGCATGCGAACAGGTGTCGCGGAGATCTTGGCGAATGGACAGGTGTGGGTTCTTTGCGCTCTCGCGGCCTGTCATCGACGTTTCCCCATCTATAAGTCTCGCTCGGACGTGCGTGTCTGCTCGCTCGATTCCAGCGTATCCGATCCCCTCGACTCTGTTTCTCGCAGCTCCGTGCGTGCACGCGTCTGTGACCAAATCTCCCTGTCCAATCGTGATAGGGGACACGCGCGATAGCTTTGTCTTGCGGGGACACACTTGCCAGTGTCCTCCTCTGCGCTGGATCGCCCGACGATTATGCTCGGACGTCTGTAGAACCAGGACGCGATTTCCACGCTGATCAGGGTGTTTCGATTATCTCGGTTCCCCAGCAAGGGTTCCGCCAGCAGTGATTCCGATGGCTCTCACCTTTTTTCCGTTCGAGAGGTTTATTCCATGATATTTCCAGATGGAAATATGCGTGGCTTCTGTAGAAGAGACGATGCCTCGAATAACTTCGATATCTGGAACATCTGCCGGGACAGACGGTATTCATTCTTCCAGTATTGCATGTCGATGGAGTGTCGCTGCCGAGCTATGCTTCCCGTGGCCAGTGACCAAATTCCACCAGCGGCAATCTTACCCAGGGGCAACTGGGTCGCTGAATGTACTTCTTACATTCTAATGCGAAACCTCAGCTGCGTCATGCCCGAGACGCACCTCGAATTCAGATTCCAGGAGGTCCCGGAGGACTGTTTGTCGCCGATTGACTTGCTCGAGGTGGGCTTCAAGGGGTTCGTTTTTCGCGGAGACACGTTAGGTTCCAGTCATGTGAATTTGAATAGATCATCTGGTTTCCGTCTGTCCAATCTCCCTCCGGTTTCTGACGATCACTCCTGGCGACACTCTCCAATGAATGGATATTTATATCAAGCTATACGGTGCGAAGGAACGTTCATCAACTCGCTATCCGCGTGCACTGTTTCGAATATTTGACTCCATTTCTGAAATAGTATAACCATAAGATTCGTTGGCTACTCGAGCCAAGGTTCCAAGGGATGCCAGTCTTTTGGCACGTGCCGAAGAAGGTGAAATATTTCTTGGATTCGAGGACATTCGTCTTCCTGCGAGCGGTGGAACCCTCTCCGAATCTGTCACTTATATTACGGACAGCCATTCGCGGAAATTTCAACCATACGTCGCTCACTGCATCTGTTTCCAGCCGATCGCTATTCATCACTTCATCAGACGTGAGAACCTCGAGAACCATCGTAATACTTAATCGATATTGCCGGTGCGTCGGATCGAGCCGCTGGCCAGTGGCAAAGCGCGATAATTGAGCGGCGTCTACTTAGCCGGCGAAGAAGGCGCGATTAAAACTTCTCCCCACGGGACGAAGCATTATTAATACGTTGCTCGCGCTTCATCGCCGAGCACTGTGTTTCAGACAAAACTCGATCTCTAATTAATGGCCGGTTTAACAAGCCGTTCGGGCAAGAAAACTTGCGGAAAATTGATGCTCGTTAACTTTGCTGGCCACGCTGCATCGCTCGCAGGGCCACAGTAATTCCTGTACTAACACTCACCAATTAATGGCCCGCGCCTCATGTAGAATCGCTCCATTAATTAGAGATGGATTAATGAGAACTCACCGTTACTGAAATTTCACTGCTCCCCCTTAACAGATATCCTTTGCCCTCCATTCCATTATCGAGTGCACGGAATACCATTGCCCTCCACCGACGAATTCGAATTTTTTCAAGTCCAATCCGTTGAGTATCGAAAGTCATTGGAGAACTTTTTCGAGTATTCTACCACAGGATCGTCTTAAGAATTCCCTCGCAGATTTTAAAGTCCTCGAACAACGATCAAACATGATGGTCCGGGGGGGGGGGGGGGGGTGAAATGGAGAGGGAAACAAAAAGTGTGGTCGAAAGTCGACGGGAAAGGATAATCGAAAAAGGGGAGAACGGTATACCCACTTGTTCGTACTTCTGATATACCGGGGTCCGTTCCGGCTCGTTCGCAAGAATTATGCAATTGGATCGGCTGGCAAGCAGGAGCTAAGTAAATTTCCCGCCATTTCCAGGACTCACGGCCATTTATGCTGAGTAAATTTACCATTTGTTTCTTTTCAATTCCCGGCCATACTCTGTCCGGAAGCACGGGGGATCGTAATAGAATCCCATGGGGTGAGAATCGTGGGAGGAGGAGAATTCCGTGCACCCCTCGTGGTTATCGACTTCGCGGGGAAGATTTAACTCGTGGAAACGGAGTCGCTGTTCTGAATTATTAAGAGCGGTTCGCCTTGGTTAATTAATGGCACCCTGGTCGAGGACCGAAAACGGGGCTGGCCGATTGCAATTAAAGCTGAGATTAGTGCGAGCGTTTTACCCGCCCGGGGAGGGGGGGGGGAGGGAATATAGCGCGACAGGCCAGCTCGAAGGAAAATATCGCCACGGTAAGGTACTTTCCCTTTGTTCAGACGCTCGTTCCCTCCGCTTTTACCCAAAGAACTAGCCAGCCGGCCGACCTCACCGTCTCCAACATATTCTCCGTTATCCCAGGGAACTATCCCCCGGGTCACGCGAACTGGGCAAAATATCACGAGGAGGGCGTGTATCGCGAGTATCGCGGATAACGAATGGTCCGCGGCGGGACAGCCGTTGGCCACGCTCTTCATCAGAATCGTCAATTAGCAGGGACGCAACGGTTCGAGTTACGTCACCGGGGTTATTGAATTTATGCCCGTGAAAGGTGGATGGAGGTGCCTGGAAATGTGCATAGCTGCGTATACATTGCTCGGGCTTGAGCATCCATCGTCCTGTGACGGATTGCCCTCGTCGTCGTTGAAGCGGAAACTGGATTTTTGCCGCGTCGATTTTCGTGGATTCTGCCTGGTTCGTTGGATCTCATCTTCGATCCTTCTCTGGCACGTTCTCTGGTCACAATAGGCAAATTGTCATTGTATGTCGCGGTGTCCTGCCTTTAAGTTTGTTACTTAAGACTGATCGAACATCCATGGTGGTCGAGTAGCTACACCACCAACGCCCATCGAAATTTGTACAGCCCTAGTTCGGCCACCGGTGACCAGTCGAGAAGGTCGTTATTCTTTTTTTCGGCTGGCGGAATAAGGTCGCACCTTCGAACCGGACGGCCAGTAAATTTATTGGTCGCGTTACTCCTGGGTCCATTTTGTAGCTCGCGGAGCGGGTGCTCGCCACGAGCAATAGTAGCCGAGTGTAGCCGGCGTTAGAAGCTTTAGATCTATCGGCGGGTCCACTCTGGGGGATGCTAACCCGTCCAAGGGATGCTCTTCCCTTGTAGCAACATCCACGGTTCCCCGTTACCCATCCTTCCCTCCCGCCACTGCGCCTATCGTCCTTTTCCTCCTCGCGCAGTTACGTATCGGATTATATCTCTTCTTCGACGAAGTGCACGTCCGCCGCGGTGATATAGCCGTGCTGCACTCGATCCTGGCTCTCACGGCCGTTGGGAATTCCGAGAGTGTACAGGCGACGGGGCTCCAAATTAGACTAAATTTTTTAGATGCCCTGAATAGTTGTCTCCAAGACGCTCCCGCCCGCGCTCGGCTCACGGCGATCGTTTCCACTGGGGTGCCCGTAATTCTGTCCCGTTTCGAGCCCCTCTCCAACTTCCGACTGCTCCCTCTGCTCGCATTCCTGGTCCCCGAGACGTCCGTTGGATATCAAGATTATATCTTTCCACGAGGCGATGAAGCTCGATGGGGAGAAATACGCTCCCGTTATGGTCGATCGCCGTTTAATCGTCCTCGGGGAATTTTACAGGTACGCGGCTATAAAGGTACCTGCCGAATTTTCACCGGGAACGTGTCTCGACTTCTCCTTCAGGTGTCGGCGATCCTCTTCAGCCGTGCTTCTCAACCGGTTGCCGTTTGCGCCGGGCGATAACGTGGCAATTATCGACAAGACTCACGGGACGAAACGCTCCCTTTGATCATCCTTTGATCTCGGATAAAAGACCTCCCGCGGAGGAGTGGCTGGCTCTGCCGGCCAAATTGCCCGATGAAAATAATCAATCGCCACCTGTCGCGGCATGTTATGACGCTCTGTCCCACCAGTGCATCGTTTCCAGAGGGACGAAAATCCCATGGGGGAAGAAGGGCCGTGTGATCGACGCGCCAGTAACCCACTTCTCTATGTCACACCACGGATATAACAAAACGATAGGAGCAACGAGGAAAGACTGAGCCCTCTGCCAGAGCTCCATCCATTTTCGCGAGACTGACATTTCTATCGGGACGTAGTTTCTCCTTAAAAACTTTCCCGAAGAATACCGTGAGGCGTATAGAGTTTTACTTTCCACCCCTCCCCTCGAGCCCCCTGCCAACCATCCTCTTTACTACGAGTATAACGATACCTCGCGTATTTCTCTATTTATGCTTGGCAATTTACGAGGGAACGGAGAATATTCGCCCGAGCTCGCTCCTCCTCTCCCTCTCCCCGGCTGCATGGGTGTTTCGCCTCTCTTTCCCACCCCCCCGACCATCCCCCTCAATCTGCCCGCTCTTGTGCACGCGTTTCGTGCGCGCGGTTGTTGCATCCTTATTGAGATCCGGGCCTGGATTCATCCCGGACGCGAATACACTCGAGGGCACTTCGTTCGCGTTTCCCTATTCGGCAAGGTCTCTGAATCATCCCGCCGTGGCGGCGTCTCGAAGCGCGGCCGAGCTTATTAATTCGCGAAACTGCGCGTCACGCGATATCGCCGAGGATCCCGGACGGTGGAACCTCGCCCCGTCAATCTTGGAATATTTTTAATTCCGCCTCGAACGTGTTCTCCCCGTTCAGCTATCCACGATCTCGCCCGCTACTCCTCGGATGTCCCCGCCCCTACGGGGACGTTTCCATTCCGGCGGAAAGATGAAAATCATTGGGCGAGGTGCCATTCGCACGACTCGCCTGCATTTACGTTGTTCACGCGGCCCCATCGCGACTGACGTAAAAATTCTTATTTCGACAACCTCGCCCGCCACCCCCTCTTTCATCGGCGCTCCTTCGTCCCGCTGCATTTCATTTACCCCCGTCCCGATTTTGCCTCTTTCATTCTTGCCGTCGCGTGCCATTGAAGGCTGTCGACGAATATCGCCGTGGAACGCTCGACGCTCGACAGAACGGCGAAGAGGAAACGGGGAACGAGCCGGTGGAAAAAATACGTCTGACATCCCCTCGCTCGCGTCGACGTTCCTTAACGCGGGCCACGAGCGGAGCGTGTGGCTCCATTTGTCAGAGCACACCGATGGGCTTGAAAATGTTTGATCGTTTGCGAAACCGAGCGATCAAAGGACCCGTAGCCAGATTTTCTCGAATATCCGCGCGTCGTGAAATTTTTAAACGAGTTACTCGAGCACAGAGGCTTGATAGGCGGTATGTATCACTACGGATATTTAAAGAGCCAGTGTGCCGAGGGCTTTCAGTAACGACGTTCCAACGGGCGCAAGAGGCGCGTGTATAAACCTGCCTCGCCCTCCGTCCCGCGCGTATCGAGCCTAATAACCAGCCTCGCCTCGATGACAAGAAAAATAGTCGCCCGGGGGCGTTAAAGCGGCGGCGATGGTTAAGTGAAAAATTGCATCGCACTCGGCCCGCCGCGGCAAATATCTCCTCGTGAAGCCACGCTGGGCAGCGTGGCTTCAAACCCCTCGCTCCGCCCTCTGCTCGTCGACGTATCGAGAAATGTGGCGGGGAATGTTTCACGTTCGTCCCGGTACACGTGGACGCATTTACGATCGTTTTATCAGGCTCAACCTGTCCAGCCGACGTTACCCTCGTGGACGTTTTTAAGCTCAAGTCTAGCAGAAGAACCCGGAAAGCTTTGGATCCCATTTCAGAGGGATACACTTTTCGACGAATACCGTGAGTTTACTTTATGAAAATAGATAACCCAGGTTTCTCTGGAACCACGGAAAATCTGTAATTAAATTTTCCATGCGTACGCTAAAGGCTTCACTAACGAATTTTTAGATAGCTACCAGAGAGACCCGGTAATTCGAGATCTCTTTCTGATGCATAGCTGCAAGCTTCAAGTATAATTCCAATTCCATTTGATACGTTATCTCTCTTTCTTCCATGCGAAAATAGGGAGAGCGAGAGAGGGAGAGAGGGGGAGAGACGACTCCGTCGAGTGGAGGACGCAGAGAGGCTAATGACGGAGCGTGCTCGTTCGAGCGTATTTCATATCTGCCTGACGTCGTGCTTAATTATATCGCCGGGGAGGAAAAAAGGCGGATGTTCCGCGCCCAGACAGCGAAAGTGTAAGATCGTTGCAGCGGAAAAATCCAGCGCGAGGTACCCGCCAGCTTCCCGGAAGAAATATTTACACGCATCGTAGCCGATCGAGCGGTCCGCGCGCGACACTGCTAATGAGCGAGGCACGTCCGTTCGAGGCGTTAAGGGGAGGCGAGGCTGCTGGTAGTCGTTATCAGAGAGCAGCCGGGGGTGACTCGACGCGGACTGATTAGCTGCGCGGCCATCGAGCACCACTGCTGATATAAAACTGTACACGCAGCGGAGGATTCGCTAGCTCTTAGTGCAGTGAGCCGCGAAATTTTCAGAATCCAAAAGTAGAAGCTTATCCAGTTCCACATTAAAGTATCCAGGAGCTTCGTTACGCCATCCCCGCCCGACTAATTGCAAAATCGAAAGTGGCCCGTCATCTTTCCGAGATCAGTGGCTCCTGAAACATCGAGAGCCACCGTTGAGAGAGCGTCGATATCCAAAGCCAGCCGAGTGGCTTTTCTAAATCGTCACAATAAACCGCCTCGATATCGACGCGCTTCTGGTTTCTCGCCGCGACGCCGAGCCTTCAATCAAGCCGCAAAACCAGCGATATCGGTCAGACCGCGTCGCACTTATAGCCCCACCGGTGCCGATTGGCGTCGGGGAAGGCTTGATTGAGTTCCAGCGTGCCTTTCGGCACCGAGGATATTTAAGCTTGCGGTGTGAAAGTTCAACGGAAACATCGGCCATCCGAAAAGCGGATCCGCCGGGCACACGTCGCTCGTTTTATTCCGTCTCGTCCACGCCCTGCAATCAGGCGAAACGCAATTGGACAGTGCGACCGCGGCCAACGAGGAAACGGCTGAAAGGATACCAAGTGTTGGGCATAGCGACGGCTTTGAACGGGAATTAAACGACCTGCTATCGATGCTTCGGTGTTTCGATACACGCCGCCCCGACTTTCCACTCGTTTCCACGGAATGAAAGTTTCGAGTGGGCTGGTCGGGCTATTTATTCGCAAGATTGAACCTTACGCAAACCTGACACTGTGTTTCGCTCGAATTTCCACGACCGTAACCGCGGATGACTCCGGGGCGCGTATGTAATGGAGGTCGGCTACGTGTCGAGTGTAGTGAAGACAGAGTGGATTGACTTGTACACCTCGCGTGGAGGGAACTCACTTATTTTTTTTAGCATTAATCGAGGCTACCATTTCTTCAGATTATCTAAAGTACTCACATCTTCCAACGAGGCAACAGGATTAATATTGTCGTCAGAATACAGCAGCTCGTGTGCTCGTTCATTTATCAGGCTACAGAGGAAAGGGTGTATCAGAGACGACGTTAGCCCGCCGAAAGCTAATAACCTATTTGTTCGCCGGTGCAACGACAGACGAGTGTACTCGCCATTACGAAGTCCCGATAAGCCCGGACCCCCGCGGAGCTTATCACCGCGTGTTAATCATCCGACGAAACGCGAGTAGCGTGACGAGGAAAGTTGGACGAGGCGATCCAGCCACGGGGATGTCGCCGCTCGCCCAAGTTCCCGCGGGCAATTTGACCGTGCGCGCGCGCGCGCTTTAAAAGACCGTAATCGGATTAGCTGGTCGAACGCCGCCGGTGAAATCGAAGGGGAAAGGGGAATCGAAGGACTCCGGTGAGCGAGAATTTAAAATCTATCGGGGGGACGAGGTCCAGCGGAAAAAGGAGAATAATCGACGGGGAACGAAGGCCGAGAGAGTAGGGGTGGCCGTTGAATCGTGAAAAACAACGAGCCGCCCGTCGGATTTATACGCAGGCAGGAGGTGGACGAGTTTTTGCCGGGATGCCCAACGAGATATCTGCGGCGGTCTACGCTCGCGGATAAGTACGTCGTGCAGGCTTAGCGGCAATATGCGGGCGACTGGCGATTCTGCGAGCAATTTGATTGCCCGACGCTCTCCGTTCTATAGAAAGCTACTGCGATCGCCTCTTTACATCCGTCCGCTCCTCTTCGGGCCCAGTTCGATCAGGCTGATCCGACTGTTCCTCGATTTAAAATATCCAATCGATTGGAGCCGCATCCAGCGCTCGTTCTCGAGGTATTCGTAAATAATGATTCCCCGTGCGAAACGAGTGGCACCGTGTTCAGCGGTGCTTCAGATATGTTGCTAGTCGAACCTCGATATGGAAACGTCTCTACAGTTTACTCCAGTTAATTGCCTTCTCATGCTGACGAGATGTTACCATTTCTAGGGTTTCCTAATTTTGCCTCGCTAACGAAGAATCTTGATCGTTGCGCAGCGAAATCACGTTGCCACGTTTGGCGTACCACTCAGCTTTTCGGGGAAGAAGCCTTCGAAATGGCAGCTATCGTTCATCGATGGAATCGCGATATTACTGTTAGTATTATTATTATTATTTCGACTTTATTACTCGTTAACAGATATGCATTGGATTTAGAAACGAGTAGAAGTGGAATGCTTCGTAAACCACCCAGCAATCTCTGTACGCGTTCCCGTATCGATAATTCATTTCTGTCCTCTCGGCTTTTTTCTGTTCGAAATTTCGCGGTATCGTTGCAGCCGACTGTAAATTCCAGCGATAACTCCTCTCGACTTTCCCTCGCGGAGGCACGCGGCCGAGATGCAACTTTTCCAACGGGTGGAGGGTGGAACTCGTACGTAGCGTACGTGCGCCGATGGTATCGAGGGCCACGGTTGTTACGCAACAGTTGTTGCTAAACTCCCGGCGAGATTCCCCTTAAACACACTTAACAATACACCTCATTACAGCCCGGGTGATATATATTCAGGTAGATGTTACGCTTATCGTGACTAGCGCGCTACAGGCCGCGGGGTCCACCCCCGCTGGGTTATATTTTTTCCCCTACCACCTGTGTGACACGACGCCGCCGCGATCTCCGCGTCTGAACTGGTTATAAACTGTTTGCGAAGTAACATTATCGTTATTTAGTGGCGCGGCAACTTCCCTTCGGCTGCCACGTCTCTCTGGTTATGACTTTTGCCGTTGCCCTGGTCACGGAACTTGCCACCACGACCGATCCCCTACTCTCCCCCTCTCTGTCTTTCTCCATCCACCCACCCCCGGAACACCCTTAGTTGCTGCACTGTATCAGTCGGTGGGAAAAAGCGTGATTTACAGTGCTGACTCGCGTTGTTTCGCGGCTTGCCACGTGGCTGCAGCTTAACGCGACGATATTGCCCCTCGGTCGGCCAACAAATATGGATCGCGCGCCTCTTTCCTGCGCTAATAACGCGCTCGAGCATTCACGTAGTCGACATTGATCGCGCATTGAAAAGGCTATCGCGACGGATGTAGCCGAAGTTCGCGACAAGAGCGGAGAGTGAGATCGAACGATCTCGGGTGGGAACGAATAGAACGGAGGGGCTGCTGGAATATCGTTAACGTTTCTCGGCGAAAAAGTCCGGTTAATCGCGGGGCCTGGGGCCGACCTTCTCGCCGGATAGGAGGTAATTAATTTGCGGTCGCGAGGCGTGCACACGTGTCCCCGCGACCCATGACCAATAACGGTAATTATACTAATTAAGTTCGTGCCTGAGCGCGGCTTGCTGCGACGCTCGGAGTCCGCATCGAGACGTGGGCAGTGGTTGGAGACGTTCGTTTGTCGGGCAAATTAGTTGCTGGCGGGATCGAGAGTATGTATTGGCGATTAAATGTAGGAATAAATTCGGCTCGACGTCTACCGTGAGATGGACGGGGCGACACGATATTCATGGATCGCCTATATTTTGCTGGATTTAAATGAGGAATGGTAATCTTATATTCTTCCTCTGAAATGAGAAGTTCTGAGAAATAAGGTCTACTATTTGGCATTCCTGCCCACTGTGGTATTTTTATCCATGCATGCAGTCACCGTTCAATACGAGAGGGACTCGAGTAAAGAAGGAACTTCGATGAATTATTAACGGTTAACTCGCACGTAGAACGTTGATAATATTTGGCCAGATCGATCCCATATCCGTTAATTAAGCACGGTTACCCGAGTTAGCGTTAGGCAGTGGCTCCGATCGTTGCGGAACAAGTGCTATCTATAAGATGCTCAACATTGATTTATCTAAAATGCCGCCTATCGAGCGTGGAGTCCTCATTAAGGATTACTATGCTCTCGGGATCTTACCAACCGAATCAGCTTCTCCAAAACATACTTCATCACAGTAAATACTAAACACCAAGTCTATCCCGCCACCTACGCGACAAAGTAAACCACTCCGCCACCTCCGGATCCACTTTTGCCTGGCATATACATCCGCCTGCAGAAGTTACACGGTCCTCCCCACAATTATGCGCACGTTAGCGTCGTCAAGTTTGTGCTATCATCACGTGGTCGTTAAATAAACGTGAACGGGAAACGTACGCGGTGGGTGAAGGCTTAATCAAAGAATTCGCGCTGCGCCCCGCTGACAAAGTATTCGGGGAATTCGTGGAAACGCAAATTAGACGAAAACGGGCCATGCGAACCGCATAACTCGGGGAAGATAAACGCGGTTCTCGGTGCACGAACGGTAGGTAGGATAGTTTCGAATATATATAGCGAGTGAATGCAGCCACCAGAGCGGCTGTTAAGCGAATTCCACGGTGTCTTCGCGCCGAGCAATCAGTTCCCACGGCTCCTCCTCGGGACTGATCGCCCGCGCGAATTCAATGCCGCTTGCAGGTTAAATACAGCGACGTAATTTCACTTCAAGCCTGACCTCCTGACGTGCTGGCCGAGAAATCCGTCGTCGAAGGGTCGCGTCGCCTGGAGACGATCTGGGTCATACATGAACATCATTCACCTTTCCATTTCACCATGCGCTCGTGGCCGGTTCCCATCGATTTAGCAAGCTTACCGCCAACTGTGCTGCGCGATTTTACACCACCTCACGCGATATAATGTAATAATAATGGTCGGTGTTGTTATCGCGGTGGAACGAAAGTTCCGTTTGTTCTTCACTCGAGACTATTCAGACCAGAGATTTCATTGAGAAAGTTGGGGAACAATGGTGGGAGGCTGCACTGTGGCGGCTCGCGTGACTTCGGCCTAGTGAAAGCGCTCCTTGTTACTGACACCGCAAGATTATCTCCGCCCCTTCCTTCCTAGCGAAATGTCCGACGAAATTGCCATTGCTCATAGCGGCAGGCTATGCCGCTATGAAAATCGCGATCTAGGAACGAACCTGAATGCAGAAGAATTGAAATGCAGGGATAGCCAAGTCGGAGCTAACGCCGGGATATAATTGATTCGCGGCGCGAGACCAGTCCCAAAGGCGTTGCGCGGCGTTCCCTTTGATCAAGCAGCTTTAATCTCTGCGGATATCTGAAAAATTTGCGAGATTAAAGTTGGAGCGGCGGCGCCGGTAGCCGAAAATAAAAGAGGAAACGGCCGGGGGCGCGACGTGATCGCCGAAACTTAAAATCTAAACGTGCTGACTGCACGGTACGTGTTTGCCGCGCGAGAGCGACACCGGAGCTGACCGTTCAATTACACCGTACCCGCACGTGACCAACACTCTAATTATGTATTTAGTCTTAATTAGACGGGCGTTAGGTTGGCCGTGGGGGACGCCTGGCACCGCGCAAAAGTTCAAAGTCCCCCAGTCGGCCAGTTTAGTTTGTCGCGCCAGCTGTCGCGCGTCGTCTGCTCGAAATTTCGGCCCCGCGGAACTTGCGCCACCGCTTGGAAAAATCGAGGACGCCCGGCGACGGAACAGATTAAAATGTCATAATAATCCGGCTGTAACTTCTGCCCCCTCCCCCTCTCCTCCCCTCCCCCCCCCGGGAACTTCGACGCCTGCGAAATTTCCCTCGAGATTTTCTTTAGCTCGCCGCTCCCCGCCCCTTCCCTGTACCTTTAGTCTCCTCTACGATCTTAATACTTCGTAAGCCGATCCGTTCGCGCCGGAAAGAAAAAAACGTTGCCGCGTCCCCGACATCCCGACGAATTTCGGCGCAAAAGTTTCCCACGCTTTTGTAAGGGGCGGAGTGGCTGTTTACGAGCATCGCGTTCTTGGCTGAGAAACGCGGCCGCACGTCATTCAAGCGTTAAGCGAGCCTCGAGAGCGGGGTACTTAATTTCCTCGCAAAACTTCTGGTCGCATATTTCGCTGCTCCGCGGCGGGCGAACTTGCGCAATTAGACGTTCGAGCCCCGAAACTTGGCTAGCTTTTCAAGCGGAAGCGTGCTCGTAAGCCTACGCTAGGCCGGGGCCGATGGGAATCAGGTTCGCGACTCGATTCCGCGCGATCATACAATTCGTCCGACCCACTCTGTTCGCCCGCGACGCGTATTAATGTCCCCTTCCGTCCGCTCCACCCCCCCCCCCCCGAAAAATCGCGACTCCCCCGGAAACTCGACGAGAAGCCAGCGTCTGTGCGGCGAGGAGAACTTTCCCTTCGAACGTTCGACGGCTCCTGTTTTCACGGAGATACGGGTCCCCACGACCAATCGGTTCATTCCTCGGTCATGGCATGAGTTAAACTCCGGCTTAAAATAAACTGCGATCCACTTATCCAGGGAAGGGGGGAGGGGGGGGGGGCGAAAAAAACGCGGCTGATCCTCCGCCGACTCTGCGAGGGAGGCAGGAATGTCTTTTCGATGGGGCGAGCGTCTCGGTCCAATGATTTTGTCGATTCGACGAAACTTTCCCCGGGGTGCTTTTTCACGAAATTCGGTTTTCTTCTGGCCCGTTCGCCCGCTCGTTCGTCGGGAGACAGCCACGGCTCACGGCTCTGATATATTGGCCCGATAGAGTGCGCGCGCGCCCTCGCTCGCTCCGACATTATACCCATTAAACGCGGTGACCTCGACACGCCGAGGAAAATTGCCAAGGTTATAGATAGCTTTTTAATGACCGCTTCCGTGCACCACTCGCCGTCTTTCTGTGCGCGAGAGTCTCGCGATTTTGCTTGCCAGTACAGAGACACGGAATCTTAAGAAATGCGATCGCGCCGGTTGACAGCAGATTCCGTTTCAATGCTCCGAGGGCAGGTGAATCACGCGGCCGCCAATCTTGCGGCCCGTTTAGCCGCAGCGTTCGGCGATTTCGTCAGCTGCGGCGAGTCCACTGGGATAAATGTCGCGATCCCGTGAACGCGAAACCGCGTACGGTAACGTTGACCGATAAAGAAGCCGTAACAAAGGCAATAACATCCTTCGGTGAGCAGTGGCCGTGGCAGCTGTGATTTATTGGACCGCAACCGGCAGCCTTTACGATTTCGCCTGCGTCGCGTAACTAGCGACGGAGCCACGTCAATATTAATGCCACGGAAGCGACAACAATCGCGAGCTCCCTTCGCATTTCATTGCGCCGGGCCATGTTTGACGCGTGTCGTCGTCCGCGACACGCGAAACCAGAGCGGGGGGCAAATATTTGCCCCAGCCCGGGCGATTTAACAATTACGCGCGTCGATGTTCCGAGGGGGCCGCTGCTTTTCATCGGCAACCGTTTTTCCAACAAACCGAAGTAGCGTCCCGCGTTTTCAAATGAAAATATTGCAGCTGCGAGTTCGAAGCGTATCTTTTTTTTACACGAGTGCACCCGCGGAGAACCGAGAGGGTATTTTTACCAAAAGCCCGCCCCCCCCCGGCGGCATTTTGCGCGATGCATTTTCAGGGTAACTTGGTGGAAAGGGGCAAACATTCCTGGAAAACGCTGGTCGCGGAGGCATATTTGCAAAATTATTTCCTGCAGCGGAGAGAGCTGCCTCTGCCACTGTAATTAGACGCTTCGAATCGCGATGGGAAGAGAAACAGCTGGATTCGGCTGGGACCGTTATAGAAATTCTCTATCGAACGCTTCAACCAAGGAAACCTGTAAAGTTCCTGCCGATAATTATAATTTAAGCGACGAGTCGTCGTCGGTCGAACCGATACATTTTACCGCGTGAACGTGAGAAATCCCCCAAATTTGTCCGTTCCGCCGCGGTGAACTCATTGTAAACTCTGCGAAATTATTTCGTAGTTTACAGTTTCTACAAACGCAACCCGTTCGTAAACTACAAATTACCCTCCCATAACACTTTAACGCGTTGCGCGGGCCGGTCTTCCAAGAAAAATCGTTTAAAACTCCCTCGCACTGAAACTAACTTGCGCTAATAATTTTGTAATTCGTGTGATGGAGTTTTCTGCGGCGCCACGCGGCGGATAAGTGTGTATCTAATTTGAATACATCCAGCGGAGCTGAGAGCACGGAATAATCCGTGACCCGCGGATAATCAGCAGAGCCAGAAACACGGAACATTCCGTGTGCCGCCGATAAAGTGTTAAGTTAGAGCCGAGAACAAATCGAATCCTCGGGAGGAACCCCCAGAGGAAGCGTTCGCCGGCGAAGCCACGCATCGAAACAACCCTCCAGAAATTCTGCTCTCATTGGTCCTTGTTCCAGGATCTCGCTATTCCTAGTCTCCGTCAACGAGCTGGTACCCAGACTGTCCCCGATAGCATTACTTCGTCCACAGCTCCTCATCGTTGGCTCCCAATTTGGTCGTCCAAGAGCGAACAATGAGGCAGCAGGTCGCTCGGCTGCGGAATAAATTTTCAATGGCGACGCTCGTTTATCTTTTCTGCTCGTCGCCGTATAACGCGCGGATCGACCTCTCGGCGAGATCTGGGGTAGAAAGAAACGAGCCTTCCATCTGGGCTGAGCGCGGGAATTCGATCGTCTCTGGAAGAATGTTAAAGCGGACTTTCATGAGGCTGAGAGGAAAGTCAGTGCCGGCAGGCTGACGCGCAGTCGAGAAGAAAATCGTGGACGGGTATAAAGCATACCTAACGACCGATCCATTGATTTTCAATTTTCGACGCGCCCTCGCGCGGAAATGGAGAGGCAGAGCGAGACTCGGGGGTGAATTAGCCTTGCGCCGCGGTGTTGTCTTGATAGATTCGGGCTTGGAAACTTTTAAGAAACCTCTCGATCGCGCCGTTATCGTCCTCGCGGGAGACGCGCGTTCGTGAGAAATGCCTTTTCTTTGTACGGATCGTTTCTCCTCGCGATTCGAGGGTGGGTCTGCGTTCGACTTGCCACCCTCCAACATTTTGTTCTTCTCTGTAGAGTAAAGACACTGTGAATCGGACGGCGAGGACTGAGATATTCTGAGCGCGAGTACGATTACTTAAGAAGCAGTATCTTTGTACGTACTTCGTAATAATTCAGTGACCAAGAATTGTCTCAGAGATTCTCAAAGTCTCTGAACATTGGCAATCATCTATCCAAGTCTCTCTGAATGGGAACTTTTAACTCAACGAGCATCCCAGAATACCTCTCTTGCCAGTGTACCTCCCGTACCTTCCCTCCTCTGTTTTCGAACGATTCACCCTGACTTTTCGCTTGTTTACCCGTTCCACGGAACGTCCCCAAGAAACTCGCATATTTATGCGGAGTAACGAAGGACGCCTTGCTCCATTATCGCGCCAGAACGTCGAAGGCTTTCCTCTCCGAGGCAAAGAGCGAAACGCAGCGTAACAATTCCGCTCTCTGCGCTCTATGACCCGACAATATCCTTTTACTATCGTGAAATCTATCTCGTTATCGCATGATGCATGAAGCACAAACAAAGGGATCGCCAGGTCGCCTGGCGGGGGTCCTCGGAGAGCTCCACGCGGAGTTCAGTGGAACGTGTCAACCTATAATCAGACTGTCGCAGTTTCGTCGAATAAATTTTAGACGTCCAATGATTCCTCTAGAGCGTGTCGTGCCCGGCGCACTCCGACAAAGGACAAACAGGGTGCAATCTGAGATGAATCGTTCCGTTTAGCCCTGTTTCATCGTTCCCGACGAAACGTCGCGAAAGAGTCCAACGTAAACGTCGCCAGCCACGCTCCTGTTCCCCGTTCTTGGACTTAATTTCACAGCGAGGCGAGATATCGACGTACACGCTTCTGCGGCGCACGTCCCGGCACGTTTACGCGTGGATGGAATTTCGCAGGCAGATCGTAGAACTCCTCTGGCATATAATTCTGGACGAGCAAATATGGTGTAGGGAGGATCTTCGTGAGTACCGCGAGGCTGCGTGTAAACGTGCGGAAACAAACTACCCTCCAAAGCAATTCTACTTCAGAATAACTTTGACTCGATTCTACCCGAAGCTCGGCGCGATATTCCTTGAGAATCAAACGCAGGGGGTAGAATGGATAGTGGGAGCTAGGAGGACGCGGACCCGAGCGTGGATAGTAATTGCCTCTAAGGGTGGAATCCTCGTGGCGTTGGCGGCGCCGTTAAACTGCTCCGAATCCTCTGCACGCCCGGACCGGAGGCCTTCCAAGGAGCGAGCCCGGCAAAGTCCAGCTGCATCCTTCGCCCCCGGCTGCACCCTGGGACTGAACTGTGTCGCGACGGGGAGGGTCGGGTCTGGCAAGGACAGCGCGCGAAATTTCCGCAACATATCGATTGTGGCCGGGCGCCTTGCATTATCTTCGCGCGTCTCCCATGTGTGTACACAGGCAGTATGGAGGGAGAGAGAGGGTAGGGGGGGGGGGCGTAGTTGCCCGAACAACACACGCACACATGCGACCGACGTATTTCCCTCGCAATCTAGCGCCGCGCGCATTACATAAATTCATACACTCGGACGAAGAGAGGGAGAGGAGAGGACAGCGAGGGTAAGGGAGAGAGACAGCGGGATTACGTGGGAGGGAACAGGGCAGGGGGAGGGGACACGTGGAACATGTTTCCAGCGATAGTGTACATTTGAGATACAGCGGGCGGACTACGGTTCTAATTCCGATGACGTATGAGCTTGCATAACCTAGTTTTCTGTTTGCCAGCCCCGGTAATGAGTTGTCTAGTCCTCTCTCTGTCTCTACACCCCCTGCCCCTCCCTCCCTTCCACCTGTAACCACCGAAACCCACGCTGCCGTTAGCCCTCCGCCACCCTGTACTCCCCCGCTGCCTGTAACGCCGTGTACCCACGTATCGTAAATTACACGGCTGACAGATAATCGCGCGTTCATAAGTTCGGAACGCGACGTCGAGAGGATGGCGCGGTGTAAGTGGCTGCGAGGACTGGCGCAGGGCGGGCAGATCGAGGAAAAGAAGGAAATCGGCGCGAGCGGGTCGCCGACGAGAAGCTCGCTGGGAATTTTCGGCGCGCTTTATATGCTCGCCCAGATACTCCGGCTGGAATTATTTTTAATGGACACCGCGGAGGGGGGTGGGGGGGAATTGGGGGAATTAGGGGCGATCAGATTATTCCTGGTTGAACGCCGGCGGAAGCTAGAATACAGAGGGAAATTGGAGACCCGTAATGCCACGGGTTAGGATTTTGCACGGCTGGAAAATTGAGAGGGACAGCGCGGAGGACGGTTGGCGGTAGAGAGAATTTTTCGAATTGAAGGGCGGGGAGGGTTTTTATTCCCGGTAACTTCCGGCCACGCGGATCAGATCATCCTATCGCGCTGTCATCGAAAACACGCTCGAAAACCACCCTCCTTTTTTTTCCATTTCAGGTCGTATCTCAATCACTGGCGCACGGCTTCGCCCGGTGTCCGACCACTGTGTTCGTTCAGCTCCAACCCGTGCTCGTACTTTTTCCCTTCGAACAAGAAGGCGCCTCTGCGGACTGCGAACCGATGTTCAAAAATGCCGTTCACCGGGAGTGGTATTCGCGACGTCACGGCGTTACGTTGACTGTCGATAGCATACAGAATCCCCTTAGAAAGATACGAATACCGTCGCTGTCGTGTGTTCCAGCAGACTGGGCGACTTAATTTTCGATACCCCCGATGCAGGGTTCCGTGAACTTGTTGCAGAAAAAGGCGAATGAAAATACAGGGTCCTTTCATAAATATTTACGCTGCAAGTGCAGTCGCCGGAAGAAAGGTAGAAATTAATAATCCCTGGGCGAGCAAGGATGGGAAGGGTATAGATCTCAATGAAAGTTGCTGGCGAAACGGGAAACGAGGGATATTGACTGGGACTGGCGACGACGACAGGAGAGGAAAAAAACCTCTCCTCCTCGGGGCTGGTATTACGGGGGATATTCTTCAGGAGAGAGTTTTAACGAGCGTAACGATCTCGGTGTTTATTAAATCGATCATCCTCCCAGTATCGCCAACGAATCCAGCTCTATCCAGGACGAGCGAGCGCCTCTTCCGGCACGTGGAGCCGACGATTTTTCATCGGGAACGCTCGCGAAACTCCTTTCATCGCCGTTTGCCTTCCCGAGCAGCCTCCGCCCGCCGAGACAGCTCCGTGATAAAAGAGAACATTCGGCGGTGCTTTTACGCGAAACGATGCTTCGTCGTGCGCTTTGCTACGCTGCCTGTGCTCGAGGCGCGGGGAGAACCGTGACGCCGCTCGGAGTTGTCGTGGACGAATCTATCGAGGCTGCGGGTAAAAACTGAAACCACGAGGAACGCTGCCGATGTACGCGAGCGCATGTTCGTGGGAGGATCCTCGATCGAGATGAAAGAAAATTAATGTGAAATTAAACACTGCGTGGGTTGAGAACGTTTTGAAAATATGTATATAACTTCATCGTGTCCATAAACGAGAACGTTTAAGGAGTCGCGCGTAAGGTAATTCTGTAGAGTTAACATTGCCCCGCTTTCGCCGCGAGAAATTGGCTGGCACACGTCGTTGGGCGTAACAAATGTAACGCGGTTATGGCGGAAGAGGCGCATAGGGAAGAAGGGAAACGAGCGTGCGAATGCGTACGGCCGCGGCGGGGGGAAAAAAAGTCGGCAACTTAACGAGGTAATTTAATCTGTTTTGTCAGCGGCCCGCCAGCCAACAGGAACGCTTCACCGGCTTTACTTGCGACGAGAGATAATAACTCACCGCGAGTTTTGCTGAATCCACACGCCCTCTCGCCCCGTTTTGCGAATCGCGTGGCTGTTGTGCCACGTTGATGAGGGTGTCCGTTGTTCCGTCACGTTTTGCGCGGCTCGAACAATCGTCGATTAATTATATTGTTTTTCAACGACCGAACGTCGACGCCCCGGCAGTTTGTACTTATATCGATCGGGGGCGATGATGGGGGGGCGTGGGAACTTAAGTGGTATAGGTCAATCACGGGGACATGGCTGAAGTTTCTTTGCCCGTGACGTCAAAGTTGCGATCACTTGCCTAACAGAACTTTAATAACTCAGCAGCTCTTTAAAGCTTCCATGGAAAGATATATTAGGTATTAATAGTGCTGGAATTTTTAATTTAAGTTACGAAAGATGTTCGCGACTTTGTGGCTTCACGCTCTTACTGAGCCTTACAATTTCCCTTTGTGGAAGGCTAGGATATTAATATCTAATGACTCAGAGTATAGCTGTATCTGAGCAAACGTAAGATTTACATTCTATAGATGCAAGTGCACAGCACTTTCCAACGTGGTGCAATCAACGATTCCAGGCGAACAATTCTAGACATTACATACTTCGAAGAAGCATAATCGATCGCTCTTTCGTGTAATAGAATGGCATCGCGTAGACTATAGACCGTCGAACAAGCTTGCAAAAAAGGTTCATTCAAGCAGTACATATCTCGTTCGTGTATCTTATTTTCGCAGTGTGTCAGCCCCGACCACCAGAACTCCAGAGAGTAGGTGAATTCGAGAGCGCGCTTTCCATTGAAACAGCGAGGCCGTGGAGATACTTTTTATTTCTCGTGAAATCGAGTAGCTGCCTAGTCCGATGAGAAATATTCGCGGAAGAGCAGACGCGTACAATGCGGACGGGGAAAGGCAGGAGGGCGGAACGCGGTGGAAGTTTGAGCGGGCGGCAGGATTTTATGCCGCTGGAAAATTATTAACTTCGCATCCGCCTGTTGCGAGTAACGGCACGATAACGGCATGGAAAGATTCGTAAATATTTTAAAGGACTAAATTACTCTAAATTATGCAAGCGTTCCGCTAAATTACAAAATATTGTAAAGTGGAATACTTAGGCGACTTGCACGCTGCAGTTGTCGTTGTCCGACCATGAACGGGTCTGCATCACTAGCAGCTATGTTCCCCAGGAATCCTGGCAAAGGACAGAACGGGAAGAAGTATACGCGAGTCAGACACTAGAAAGTACGTGTACAGCAGACACACGTTCAAGTGGGACGTCCCTCAACGACACCCAGTGTACACAGCAATCTCTGAAGCGTAATTCCCTGTTTAAGCGAATCGATGAAAAAAGGACTGTGTTCGAGATCCAATCTGCGCGAGACTTCTTACGGTAGGAGGGTACCCTCCGATATAGATGCCGCGCGAGATTCGAGGGCCACCCATTTTTCAAGAAGCCTGTCGCGGGATTAAATGGCTGCATTTTTTTATGCCGAGCGGGAAATTTACCTTCGAAACGTGAGCAGCATCCGTGCTGCGCGCTGTCTCTTTCGCGGGGACACGGTGTACATTCGCGACAGAGGATACCCGTGGAAGCCCTTGAGATATATTATCCGGGAGGGACGTTTCCACCCCCTTATTTCGCGCTTCAGCCCCATAGCGAACCGAGCTGGCGTAGAGGGGAGCCGGCAGCGGCCCAGCGCGTCGGAGGGCCACCGACGATGCGAGACTGTACCGCTGACACCTCGAGTGTCCAAATAAATAATGCGCCTTATTTGTTATAGGAATTGCGGCCCGACGAGGGATGAAATCTGCGGGTGCCTTCGCCCGGTGGCAGCCAACCCTCAGCAATCCCTGTGATTAAGTGCACCCTTCGCTCGACGATAATTGCTTTACAAATACGTAGAATTTATTGCAAGTTTGCCTCTAGACGCTGGGACTCGCCCCTTCGACTACCAACTGGATTTTGAGGGGCGATTGCTGGCTGAAACGGTGAAAGGGGAATTTTCATTGTATCTTCTTTAATTTAGTTCTATGGGTTCAAAGATTCAGTAATCAGTGCAGTACTAAAAATGCTGCTCAAACGTTTAGAGAAACAGAAGGAACCTCGACTGCCATCGTTCCACCTAATCAGCACTGTCCCGCGATAAAAATCCAGCGAGCAAGAAGGGGGTTGGAAAATCCAGGGAAGCGACACGCGCGACAATCGTTCGACGGTAGCTCCACTTTTTCATTCCCGTCAGCCGACGGTGAAATATACAGGGGGCCGACGTGGTCTAAAATCTTTGCCAATTCCGCGAGATTTAGCGCATCCGCTATCCATAAAGCCGGAAATTGATTACGTCCGCGCTAATAGAATTTTTATTCGTGCGACGCCCTGTCTGCGCGCGAACTCGCCCTCCCCCGGCGGCACGCCGCACAATTTTCCCCTGGAGTAAAGCCATCCTCCCCTTCCGCCACCATAGGGGTGCGAATAAAATCGGGAAGGCTGTCGTAACTGCTCGGGGCCGCGAGTAAACCCAACTTGCATCCACTTAACGGATTTTTACGCGCTACGGACGATGAAGACAGCGTGAAAGGAGTCGCGATTCGAATAGAAAAACACTCCATGTCCTTTCAAGCTCGTCCTCCCATCGGCCTTGTAACCCGGTCCAAATGCCATTGCAGTTTATGGGAGCAGATGAGTCGTCAATAGAGATAGAGAGAGAAAGGGAGAGAGCGAGTAAATGGCCGGGGACAGTATAGAAGGATGCTGAAAGGGTTTCGTCCACGAGTGTCGTCACAAAGTGTTGAGAATCATTGGGCACGGTTCACCGGGCTTGGAGCTTCATAGAATCGTTCAACGTCCAGCAGGACCCTTCTGACAACGTTTAACTACGTTTTGTCGAACGTCACTGCAAGCCAACGTTCGGAAAAGCCAATTAGTTTGGAAGAACCTCGAAAGAGCTAGGTATCCTTTATTAGGTCTCCTTTATGATCGACCTTTTCACTTTGTCGAACCGGTAATTACTACAGGGGAGCAGCAATCACAAAGCAAGCAGAAAACAAAGCTAAAATGATCCGCGCGAATGTTCGAAGTCCGAACATTACTAAAATATCGGACCCAACTTGGAGCAAATCGGTGTCCAAGTAGAATTGGTAAACCAGTGGTCAGACGCAGACTGATTCTTGCCTTAGCGCTCTTCTATCGGGAAGCACGGCGGGACCAGGCGTGAGAGGTGGCGAGAATCAAGTTCAAAGTCGACGGGTTCGTTACGCGGGCTTTCCACGAGGCTGCCGGAGTCCGTTTTCCGCCGTGGCAGTCGCGACGGTGTTAAAATTCAGCGCGTTCAGCTTGCCGCCCGAGGCGGCCCAACTGGGTCATTAAATATGAGAGATCTCGTTGCAGAAAGTCTCGCGGAGCTCAGCTACACGCGTAAGGGGAAAAAAGAAGAAGGAAGCGGCGGGAGGGCAAGGGAAGGGGACGCGCTACACAAGCGGACAGGGTCGGACGGAGAGCGAGACTCTTGCAGTTGTTTCTCGGCTGCCTGACGCGCCACTCTGGATGCACTTTTGTATAATTTTACTTTAATTGCTGTTGAGACCCGGGAGTTTTCAAGTTTCCCTTCTCCTTATCTTTTTCATGCTCCTCTACCCCGACACAGCCGTCTCCGTCTAGACCTTTCCCCGCGTCGGAGCCTCCTCTTCCTTCTCTTTAATCTATTTCTCCCTGAAGCTTCTCGCCTTTATTTCATCCTTCTCCTTGGCACACTTTACCCGCGACCGGCCCTGTCGCCATCGCAGCACCTACCACCTCGGCTGTGCCCGCGTCTACCGACTGCACCCGCGCCGTTTTCGGGGTAAAACTGCTTTATGCAACCCCGTTCCTCGTCTTAACTCGTAACGCCGGCGAGCAGCGAGCGCATTCGAGCCGGCGATAAGCCTTTCACGGCTGCTTCCGTTCCATGGGATCCGCGAAATATGAGCGTGCCCAGCAGCAGCAGCGACGGCGGTGGCGACGGATTAAGCGCGAGCTCGAATTAGGGGAGTAAAGACGATGACGCTGGGGGGTTTCAAGAATCAAATGTGCGCCTTACGACAGAAACGCACGCGCAAGTAATCCGCGCCACCTTGTGAACGGTTCTAATGAGACGTCGCTATAGTTTTGCAGCATGCATCAACGGATTTCCATTATTTAAATTGCACACGCGGAAATTACGTGCTTTAGCAGCAGCTTCGGAAGAAACATAAAATTATTGAGCTCTTTGCACCACCTTGCACGCGACTCGACACTCCGTTCAATTAATATAACGGGATGATCGAGGTTGAGATTCTAGCCAGATCAAAGTGAAGATCTCGCTACCGACGAGCATACACCACCTGCGAGTTGTTGCTCAGGACTTTGTTGGCCCTGCTAAGGTGATCCTTTGTTATCGTCCTCTATCTAGAGCTTTCCATAGGGTCTGAAAAGAAGCAGGGGCCCGGAGCTCTTCGCGTAGCCTCGATGGCTTAAGATGTTATCGGCGGGGTCGTAGTGTTTACCCAAAAGCAGACTAAGGACGACGAGGTTCCTGGACCCTTTCACCAAGCCCCGGGTATCAGTTATTTACATCGTGCCCGTAACAGGGGTGTTCGCCCCCCCCCCCCCCTCCCCCAGACGTGACAGACCACACACGCAGTCATTGACACTGACTGATACATTTTCACCTTTCAGGGTGCAAGGACTCGAGACACGAGGGACCCCCGGGTGGCTGTGATTTTTCCTGGCTCGCTCTGGCGATAATTATTTCCCTTTGAATTCCCGTCCCTAAGAGGGGCGTGATTTTAAATGCGGCCACGCGAATCATTGAATAATATTTAATATTCATAAAGCCCATGAATCTGGAATGAATATGCACGAACAGATGAGGGGGGGGGGGGGGGGTGATTATACGCGAAGAAAAGAGGACGTATCGGGGTCACGGAGGCTCTAAGTTACGACTTAAAGATAATTCTCGAGCCTCCGCGAGATGTGCCCTGCAAGGGGCAGGGAACGCGTCAAGCAGCCCCCCTTTGTCCAAACATTTTTCACCCCGTCGCTCTCCGTTGCAGGCTCGATGTGGAAGCAACCCATACACGTCCACCCATCCTTTTATCGTCTGCGCGTCGCTTTTCATTTCGGAGGCGATTTCATTAACCCCCGCGGAACGCGTTCCGACGAGAGGCTGCGAGGGATGAAAGCCGGGTGGACGTTGATTCCAGAAAGGAGAAACTTGCGCGAGTGCATCGATGCCGAGTTTTATGGCGAATTTAAATAAGAGCCGGCCTGCTGCGATCCGAGATGGAATGGAGGCAGAAACTGAAGGGACTCGTTGCTTTAATTACGATATTTAATTCGACGACACGGATATCGTTCGAACGACGCGGCACGCGTTCCTTCGGGACTTGTCGTTCCAGCCGCTGCACCTCCGGGGAAAGTAGCCAATCCTCCGACGAAAGAACTCGCTGACACGGTTCGTTTAATAAATTACTCAGCGCACACTGCACGACTGCGATATAGACCAGGCATCCGCGATAGTGGCCACTCTGGCCTCCCTTATTACCGACCTAAAACCTCGACACCGCCATCAACCCTCTTCCACCATTCCCGCTGCCATTCTTCCACTACGATATTGTTGTTCGCGGCCCCTTCGAGCTCGTTTCTCTCTCGACTCGCTGTCGCTCTTCGACCTCTCTGATCTGTCGCCCAGTTTTCTTACTGTTACCGAGAAAGAAACTGCCGGCAGCTGCTTCCCCACGCAGGATCCGAGGAAACGGTGCTCGAGGCGGTGCCGCCGGCTACCCCGGGGCAGAATGGTGCCACGAATTACGCGTCATGCTCTGTCGTGGTCGGGTACCGAGCCCGGGCGAATTAATTGCATCGCGTGATGATCGGAATCTCCCCGGCCAAGCTGTGTTATTATTTATTCCCCTGCGGTGCCGCCTCGCGACCGCTTATCTGCTGGACAAGCGCCGTGATACCGAAATCCGCGATAATTGTGAAGTTCCAACGGTCGAGGGTGGCGAGCATAGCGGCCGGCCGGAGGTTGAACGGGGGCAAGAGAGGGTTGGCTTTCTTGCAAGGAAGTCAAACAAATAAATGTTCCGACGGGCGAACATAAAACTCATAATATATGAGATAGAAGAAATACCGGCGATCTCTCACGTGAATCCTCACGTACCAGTCCCATGCATCATCCCCCGACCACCCCGTAGTCCGAGCCCCCTTCGGCCTCCGCAAACTCAACAACTTTTCCAACACCGTTTCCATTTACATACACACACGCCCGCGTGTTCGCGATCCCCGTGGATCGATGTGCCCCGCATTTGTTATTCGACCTCCGGATACGTGCGAGTTTTGTTTTTGGACGATAGGATCTCTTAACATCATAATTCCTAATTTAGTGGCGAGTGGAGATTGGACCGAAGTTGCTTAAAGTCGCATAACTCTTCATCTCTCTCGGGAACGAAAGGGGCCTCAATTTCTCTTCTTAGAGTACACACGTGTGGGGCTGGGAAATGATGGAAGTGGGGTAGACGAACAGAGACGAGTAGATATCGAATTCTCTCTCGAATAAAAGGTTCGGTGGTGGACGAGCTACAATAGAACGACTCAGGGATGACGACTGACTGCCACTCGCGCACCTATTCGTTCCGTGTGGCCGGAGCACAGCAAGATTCTTGGGAACCCGCGACTCCCCCAATTTTCCCTCCGAGTGCAAGCTAAATTTTCAGGCAATCGAAAACGAATCTCCCTATCTTCGAATTTATACCCGCGCGAGGACTGTTCCTCCAACGACCGATTTCCGGAAGATTTCCCTTAAAACCTCGTAACTCTTTATTCCCCCGGTTCGACGGAGGGAATTCCTTTTTATTCGATCGCGCGAACGTAACGGGGGTCGTTCGTTGAATTCCCAGCCACTTCCGGCCCCCGCCGACGAAAAACCGATCCCGTTGCCTCGCCGCAACCGCTATTACACAGTGATCCGACGTGGGCAAGGGTCCCCTTCCCCTCATCCGTCATATTTCGCCCGGCGCATCGGCAAAGTTTCGCGCGCTGCCCGGGCCGACCATTAATTTTAAAACCGCGCGCGGGCTCCGCGGGAATCAATCTCGCCCCATTTCGGTCGACATCAAAGTGCGCCGCGTCGAAAGTCAAATATATCGCCGCGCGGAGAGGGTGGGAATGAATGTTTCATTCGCTGGCCCGGTATTTAATATGTCGCCTGGCTGGCCCAGTTCCCGACGGAGTTCCCGTGGACCCGTCGAACCCTTTCGAGCAAAAAATCTTTACGGGATAGGAACGCTATCAGGCGGTCCAACGAGCAACGGCTACCATTTTGGAACGACGCTTCCGCCTGTATCGAGAGCCATCCCCGACACATCCACCTCGAGCTTTTACGATAGCGTTAAAGTCACGACAGGCTTCGGGGCGCGGGCGAAAGATCAGCGACGGCGCGCACTTCGGCTTATCTCCGTCGTAAACCTCCCCTGCAACCGATCGAACACACAGGCCCGGCTTGCGCTTTACACTCGCGAAATAATTGGGAATTAGCCGTGATCCCCGTGGGCATCCAGTTGGGGGTTGCGGGAGGCTGGTGGAAAGAGACGGCCGTATCGGGAGCCAGCCGATTGGCAACGATACAATTACGCGTATTATGAAATAGGGCGCGAGGGAGGTTGGGATGGGAAATTGGGGAGAAAGGATTGTGGAAATATCGAGCGAAGAAAGGTATGTTTAATTCTGTTCCGAAAAGGAGGGCTCGAGCAAGTAAATTGGGTAGTAAGTTTGGGAAGTTCGTGTGACTGGATTACTTTACCGAGCTGGAGATGGAAAGGAGCCGAGGAAGAAGGCTGCCTTCCTTCGTGTACCTTTCACTGGGGAAACTGGGCGAAACGCTAGTTATCTCGATGTGGATTACATGAATGTTGATTGGCTCACTCTCAATTAGTGGGATACGTCGCTCGGCTAATGTTTCTTGTTCACTCGTTTGTAGGAACCATCAACGTTCTACTGTAAGTATGATGAAGTTGCTAAACATATTCATGCACTGTGTATTGCTTAAATAGTCAAAGTAGCGTGACGCCCTGTCATCACTCCCGTGAGCCAGAATATTCCTCTATCCACCGCTGAAGTGGCATTCGCGTGTTACGATGCGGCCCATATAATCAGTTCAGAATTTTATGCGCACCCCTCTTTCCCCCGAAGGCGCACACTTTTCCTTCGATTTTGGGTTAGACCGAGTGGAGAACACCGAGGGGTGCCTGCACGGGCCACGGGGACGAAGAAACCCGGGTACGAAAGAGCAAAGGCGAATTCGGGGAGGGCATGCATAATGGATCGACGCTGCATGTCGACGCGATTCCCGAAGCTCGATCGTATAAAAATGTCAGCAGCTTCGCCGCATCCCGGCTGGCCTCTTTCTTCTGCCGAGTCAAAAACATACGACGCGGGACTTGGACGCCAAGGTGTTTTCCGTTCCGTTCTGAATAATTTTAAATCCCTGGCAAAGCGATAGCTGCACCACCGACGCAGCTCCCCGGCGCGGCGATTCCGCAACTTCTCGCGATAGGCAGAGATCCTCCTTCCTCGCGAAAAATACCCCCATAGCTCATTGAACAAGAGACGGGGCTTCAACTTCCGCGGAGATAATGTTCCGGTTTCGCAGTAAATCAGTTTATCGCGTTGACCCGGATACTTAGCCATTCCTTCAGGTAGTAATTCACTGGAAAGTCGGACGGGGAACGGGGGCCAGCCGTTCCGTTATCGCGACTCCAGCTCCGATCGTCCGGTCTGCGTTTAATATCGAATTAATAATTGAGCAAACCGCCGGCGACGAGTCGAGGGAGCTTGGCGCCCCTATCGCCTCGATTGACTATCGCGGATCAATCAAACGCACTGGATCCTAGACGATGAGGCAATTGTGACTCTGACGCCTTTAGGTAATTCCGACCTAGCGGACAGAGGACGCGTCCACGAGGATTGGCCGGACCCCGATAGAGCTTCACGGTGCCCAGGACGCTCTCGGCCACGACTCCATTCATGTGCCAAGTCTCGCGTAACTACTGATGACGTCCGATGTGCGTGCACGCGGATGAATCGAACGCGGACGTAATCAAGCGAGCCGATGGAAATGGACACGCTGACGAATTCTGGCAGCTAGTCCGGCGGCCTCTGTTCGCCACGGAGAGGGGGATGCGCGTGACAAACGTCCCGATTGAAAGAGATTACTCGATTAATAGGTCGTTACGGTGAAAGCAACGATCGTTATCGGGTTTTCAGCGAAATTTCCGGGCGCCTTCTATTCTTCCGATTCTTCGATAAGACCGCCGAGATCGCGGAGCTCGTTACAGCAATTAAACGGAGGCAAGTCTCGCCCAGCCTGATTTGAATTTCCCTTCGAAGTTGCGGGATCCGCTGCGAGCCGCGCATAGAGATGCAGATTTCCCGGCGATTCGTCCGCCGAACGTCACCAGTCCAACTTCCAAAGTGAAATTCGTATGATAATAAAGATGAGGAAGGACGCGGTTCGACGGTGCTGGACGAGCAAATACACCTTTCACTCGTTCACTTGCGTTCCCCTTCTCGATTGCCGAAGACCCGGGCGAGCAGTTTTCATTGCGTCGTGCTCGCGGAACAGGATGGCCCCGATTCTTGCTGGCTGCACACTTTCGAAACTCGACTCAAGAATATCGCTGGAATCCCCGTCTCCGGAGAAGTTCTTTTAAAGTTTTGTCTATCGTGACCGATCCGGCCAATCGGTTCGAAGCGTGCACACGCGAGACCGCGTACCTGGGAACGCCACTCTTCTACGCTCTCGTGACTCCCCGACTGCTCGGGGATCGGGTTCTCGGATATCTGCGAGATGCTTCCTACGAGCTCTTATCCGACCCTCTATCAAACGACGCTCTGGATCGTCGTTTTGAGGGAACTTTCGAGATCGTATACACTCTCAAGCTCCCTGTACTTCCTCCGTGTTAAGTGTATCTAATAAATAATATTCCTAACGTAAGGTTATTAAGTGGGTTCCGACTCTTGTTGAGGTTTAGATATTCTTGTACTTAAAGGGATTAGCCCGCGAAATAAAATAATTAATACAATGAAAGCTTCACTCCCTGGAGTAAGAGAGTCGAGTCGTGCCCCCCCCCCCCGCCCCGTTCAGACGACGTGTTCACGTCAGGGAGAAGACGTCGCCTCACGGAGGACCCAGTCATTTAAGCGAAATTTGGAGGGTCCCGGCGACGCGACGCCACGCTAATCATCGCAATTTCGCGACACGCGGCGCCGTGCAACGCCGTCCCGGTGTGTCCTTTTGTGCGGGCCGCACAAAAGTGTCTCGTGGCTCTTTCCGTAACTAAAAGATGAACAGAGGAGAGAAAGGAGGCGCCAAGCCGAGGCGAGGAAGCGTCGGCACCGACGATGTCCCCGCGACTATCGCTGTACACACCACCAGCGTCTCGACGACGACGAACAATGTGTGTCTACGGAGCGTGCACGTTTGTATCTTCTTTCTCGCCACTCAGCCTGGACTCCCCTTTTTCAACGAGGCCCCACCCCCTGCGTCACTGCCCTTCTTCTCGCTGGATCCACCCGCCCCCGTCTCCACTTCACCCGGAGAGGCCGTCTGTTTTGTAAATCAGCCTCGAGTTGCCTGGAGTTGCGAGGGAACGGGGCCGTCCGTCCCACGCCGTGACTGAAGACGCCCCCGAAGAAGGGGACGCTCTGATGTAATGACGATGGACTTCCGCCAGACACAGGGGAGACTAGTCGAACACGGTTACCGACTGCGTAGTACAAAGCGCCTGGAAACCGCAACTGCCGGTCGAAGGCAATCGATTCTCCAGAGAAACGAGTTAATTCGCCGACGAGGCGCGCGTTTATTGGAAACTGCGCGAGCGACGTACCGGCTTGTTTTAGAGTAATTCCACGCGCTCCACTGTCTTCGACCAGTCCGTTACTGTGTAACTTTCGGCAAGACGTTTTGTAATTCTGCCCCGAGTTTGGACAATGGAATCTTCGCCCGCTTACATGGTAGTCCGATTGAAACGTGAAGCTTGATAGGGAGAAACGGGATTATCGACGGGCCTCTGTGCCTCGAGTGACTAACACACCGGCCTGCAGATCCGACGAGCAAAGGACTCGCCTCGGGGTTTCCGTAAATGTCGATTAGCCAGCGCAATAAGATTTTCCCTTGTAAATTAAAGTTTGCTGCGGCAGCAAAGTGGCCCCAAGTATCGGCGAATAAGAAAGGCATCACCCGACTGCGTCGAATTTTGAATCGCAGCCGCGCAGTTTAGGGAAAGAAATCCCCGGCAAAGAAACTTGCCTCGTAAATAGCGGCGAATAAATAAGCCAACGGGGATCAAAGGCTTCGACAAAGGATTCATGCGACCCACGGAGTCGGGGAACGGGCGAGCGAGCGCGGCCACCAAGAATCGCGAGTATTAAGTGGAATGTGCCGCGCCATATTGTGGCAAGACTTTTCTTATCGCGCACTTCGGTTCGCCGGTGCATTGAGGGAACCCCGGGGCCGGTTCGATAAAAAGGGACGGCAATTCACTTGCCATTTCAAAGTTCGCCGCGAGTCCGAGTTACTCGAGGACGCTCTCTGTGGCTGTATACAGGCTGTCCCAGTTACCATACCGCTGAAAACTCTTCGAAAACGTGTATCCGATATCAACATACTCCAAAAACGCTATCGACAAGTTTGAAAAGGGGGGGAGCAATATTTGCGACCCTCCTTTCCCTGCGAGGGAGTAAAGTCGAACTGCTGATAAACTCATTAAGCTTTTTCAGTGATTGCGGGTAAAATGTCAAAGGAATGAGTGGGATACAGTTATACCGCGTTTAAAAAGTCACATTTCCCTGCACCTTGTTAGGCGTGTGATTTCTCTTTACAAACACGCGGGAGTTTCGTTCGCAGGATGTATTGTGGGAATTGTGCACGAGGGAATTGTGAATACGTTGGCGAGTAATTTAAAACGCGTGCAATTCGTGGAACACTCTGTACATTGGGCGGTCGCTTGACCCAATATTTCACAATATTTGAGGAGACACGAAGCACAGTGGCCCGTAAAGCCGCGTTTCGAGGGAATATTCGTAAGCAACAATTTTTTCACCTCCTGCATTGAAACAGGGCGTACTCTGGCATGATCGTCTCGTAAACGCGTGAGATTGTTTGCAGGCACGCTGGAGACCGTTAACAGCGATCGTATCGGTCGCGTGAATTACTATTATCTCGGCGAATTAAGTTATAGAGAATAACTAATTGTCTGAAACGTTGAATTAACGCGGAACGTGATTCCATTATAGCTTTGAAGGCAATAGCGACGATGAAATAATACGGGGTGAAATAGTTACAACGGGGAGAGCGGTTCAATGGTGCTAATTTCTGATTAGTTCGCTGGTAATTGCGAAGCGATAACGTTGCCCAAGTATCGAAGGGGTTGGGGGGGAGGGGACGGCGCTTATCGAAGTGAAAGCACGAGGAACGATTTCGCTCTCGCATTGATGAGCCATTGTTTATCCGAGTCTCGGTTAAAATAGCTCCGCGTCGATTTAAAATTAACCACTATCGGCTTGACGTTTATTCCTGGTAATTGAGGGAGGACCACGCTTCACGATGGATTCCTTTCGTTGTTAATGGAAATCGCTTATAGAAACACTGGCATGGGTCGGCGAGCTCTTCGAGGGGAATATTATTTCTGAAAAATATTGCCGAGAGTTTTCCTCTTTTCGTTCATAATACTACTGATCGGGACAGAGAAATCAATCGTCTATAGCGTCTAGACTGTAACCAGACATTCAAAATTCCAGAGCACCGTTGATCGGGAAAAGTGTTACCGCAATTTCTCGCGATTTTCACAGCTCGATTCCTTTCGCTCCGACACAGCGCTCGATCGCTATGGGAATTGCCAGCTTCTCGACGCTCGTGTATCGGAACACGGACGTTCTAATGGCCGGCGAGCAGTTGCTATAAAAATACTCATGGGACGCATTAATTGTTTTTAACTAATAGCTGGTGCTGTGGTATACCATCGGAAACGATACAGTCGGTCCCGTAAAATGGCCAATTTGAATCCGATCGTTTCGCATTAACGATTTACGGCTAATTTATCGGCCATATAAATGTTACCAATGATAGAAAAGAGGGGGTCCTGAACACGCACTGCAATTATGAGGCTTCGTGTTCACTCGCCGCTTTGCTTCTTTGCAAATTAAAGCTTCCATGGCAAATCATTGGAATCAACATCGACCACGGCTCATCACCGACCGCTCGCTAATGAAACCACGCGGATTAATGGACGCCTCCTGTCAGGCCCCTTACTGACTCCTCGATTCGATTGTCCGACCAACTGTGTCTCGCTACCATATGGTCCCATATCGATCCGAAAGAGGTGAACGCTTCCCACAAGTTCGTTGACTTTTCCCTACTCCATTGCCTCAAGGAGTCCACCTGTTTACCTTGATTGGATGAAAGTTTTCTATATTCGATTCGAGACCCTTCCTGGCCCAAACAGCTCTTGTTTAAATAACCGACTCCAGGAAGAAGGACACGTGACAATATAACGTCGTGTCAACCCTCTTGATCGAAACTCTCGCGTCGATATCCGCGCGTAATTCGAAGCGTTGTGTACCGTCCCTCCCATGGCCCTTTTATTCTCCTTTCCTAGTCTTTTTCCTCGACGACCTCGCAAAGGTGATTATGAAAGCCCGGCCAGGTTAAATTACTTTTGGTAACGTTAACTGCCGGCTTGATGCTCCGATGAAGATAGCGCTTACGGAGGTTTGTTGGCTATAGGGGGCGGCTTTCCACGCACCTGTCGAGTTTCCCACAATTTTGCCAGCTACCCCGCTCGTTTACAGACATTTCGAGAGGGCAGCGGGTGGGGGCAGGGGCGCGGAAAAAGGGGCTCTCTGCCGGCATCGAGAATCGTTGGGGTCCATTTAATGCGATTAGAGCACCCCTGCTATCATCACGGCCTGTTTGATTCGCCTTTTTGCCGCGAGCCTCGTAATGTCTTCTTCCCCGCCCGTCTCCTCGCTCGCGTTTCACCTCTGTCTCGTTGTTCCAACCGCATCTTCATCCCCTGCGCCCGTTTTTCGCTCTGCAACCCAGTCCGATCTCGTCTTCGTTCCCTACCCATCGATCTACCACTGTGATGGTCCCACTTTTACCATACACACTTCCATATTGAACAATATGCACGTCTAAGGATGAATGACCGGGCAGATTGATAGCATTTTTGACGATCAAGTAAGATATTAAGGCTCTACCGTTTAAAGACCCATGCTTCAGATTTCTATTCTCGTTCAGGAGTTATACTTCTTCACTGCTTCACATTCGTAAGATTTGGGGATCTACTATCCAAATTGGTCGCGTCACTTTTCCCGCTCGCACAGTTCGGTTTCTATTCTGGACCACTGTTTAACCCCGAGAGTCGTTGCCACCGGTTTTAATTGTTCGCCCCAGATTTCAGCCAAACTGCCTGGCAACGCAATATCGTTACACGCTTCCGAATCCGTCGTTACAGACGTGTGCGCGACTGACGCGTGCCCGGACCGGGCGGAGCATGGTCGTCGCTATTAATTACACGGTAATACGGTTATTTACGTGCGATTCGAAACTCCGCGGGCCTGCTAATGAACGCAATAACGGGCCAGAGCCGCGAAGTGATCGAAACGCCGCGGGAATTCGCGAGCGAAGAAAAACGAGAAGCGGAACGGGAAGCTGGCCACGGTCGTCCGCTCTGCTCCTCTCTCGTTGACCCAATTTCACGCTGGACGAAAGTTACGACCCACCGGAAGCTTCCTTTTGGCCCGGGGAACCATCGTCTACTTTGGCCAGCGAACTTTTTTTTTTTATTTATCTATGTATTTCATTGAGGCCACCCTGTGTACTGGATACTATGTACTTGGGCACGGTCATATTACAGAACACGTGTAGTACAGTTCCTTAGTAAGTGGCCCACTAAACGGGAGCTACAGGTCAGTATCAGGTAAGACAGAAGATTGGAAACGGTGGCCTCCTTTATACTTTCAACAAAAGCCATGGAAATGACTGAAACGAATGAAAGTAATCTGGGAGGTCGTTTTAGAAAGCTGCGTTACTGGAGGCATTTCCCAACTCCGACTCTCGACCGAATCGGAAAGCTCCGGTAACCGAGTGGTCTGCGTAATTAAAAGTAACGGGAACTCGTAATTAAGGTTTGTAATTGAAGCAATCACGAATGCCGCGGGAGTCTTTGAATGGGGAAAGCTGAACTTCGCCGATAGGCATTTGAGAATGAAGTAGGTATATATTTTCGTTACGTTTCCTCGGTTCCTCTGTTCCGCCACGTACGCCAGCCTGAACAGATTCACTTGTAGCTTCGTAGGAGACTGTTAAAAAAACACCCTACATAGAATATTGGTACGACAGTCGCCTAGAACAATCTCTCGATAAACGAGAGCCAATTAGACGTGCCTTTTTTCTCTCCTCGCCTTGAATATTCCGTGGCCAGCCGCGACAAAAGTTCACGGGGCTGGCTCGAGAGAAGTGTAAGGCACGGGATCGATTAAAAGGATCGTGCACCTCCTCGTGCCCTATTTCCAAGCCTCCTCCTTTCCCCGTTCTTCTCTCTCCCCCTTTCCCGCTCTGTCCCCGCGCATCTCGTTCCCCTTTCGCACGCGCGAACGGTAATTAAATTAGTTGAGCGAGAGGATGCCGCGGCACGAAATAATATGCGGTCGTCTGGCTGATCTTCGTAATTCCTTTGAAGACTCTTCTCAGCCGTTGCATAATACGCCCGGTGGAGATGGCCTGACAATCGAGCCAGCCGTTCGATCGGAATTAAACGGGACACGGATTCAATAGGCGGGGAGCGATAAATAGGGCCGCACCAAAGGGGAATAAAGGGAAATTTAAACGGAGACGCGCAATGATTAACACAATTTTGGGATTTTTCACCAGCTAGGCATTGTGCTCGGTAGATTCAGGAGGACTGACTGCAGAAGAGTATTGCCCAATCGAGTTAATCGAGATTCGATTCGCCTGCCATTTCGAAATGCCAAAGGGGGAAGACGATACGTGACTAATTGTGAGGAACTCCGCGGAGCTTCGAAATTCCATATATTTTCCACGACAATCGCGTTCGGACACGCAGGATTACTCGGTGTTGATACGAATCCTGTCCTGATTTTAATATACGCGTTCCTGGAAGCACAAAAGGGACCCGCGACACAATGCGCAGGGGCGGTCGGTAGAATAGAACGAAATAGAAGTCTCGGAAGGGTTCTGAATTTTTGCGGGGCTCCACAATACGTCGCATTATTCGCGTAAAATATTGCCGTCGTCGGAATCTCGATTATTTATTAATCGAATGACACTGCCCGCGATTTCATGGACAAAAATCTGGATGACGGTGGTGCATTCAGGTGCACGGAAGTAGGGGAGGTTTGCCTATATCGTACCACTTAAGACTTTTTACGTTATATTTCATATTTGGTACTAATTTGAACGCAAATGTCTATTGGATATTGTAGCTTGATCTTTTAAGCACCTACTATTATATGCTTAACCTTTTGTTCAGAACAAATTAATTTCTTATTAATCTTTTTCCTACGTACTGTAAAAGGTACGATTTAAGCAACCGGTCTCCTAAATCGTACCTCCACTAAAAACAGTATCAATAACAAATAGAGAAGAAAATATTTAACATAAAGTAATGATTATTATATAGTTACATATACATATGTATATGGATGACACACAGGCCGCAATAACCTATGTATATGATATATGTACATAACCTATATAACGTACGAGTTGTCAAATCCTACTGGTACGATTGAAGTGGTACGATTTAGGAAACATGATAAATTTATTTATAAATATCAATTTAATCTTTATAATGAATGTAATATATACTTAAAATGAATGTAAAAGATTCTACATTAAACCCGCTTTTAGAAAAATACAAAAATACAGGACAAAATCGCATTGTTCGATTATTATCAGCTAAAATAAGCTGGTAAAAAGTTACATCAATCATACCTGATTTCTATAAATGTTTATAGCACGCACAAAATAGGGTGTAAGCTCAAAAGGTTTTGTTTCTATTTCTTATTTCGCATTGATATTTTTATCATCAGATGTCGTTTATATTCATTAATTACTGAGAAATTGATGAGGCACGATTTAGGTGACCAGTACGATATTGGCAACTCTCCCCTAGGTACGTCGAAGATTCCGCAGGTATTCTATGATCTTCCTCCTTCCTCTTACGCTTAAACGCAACTTCGTAATGCACATGGGCCGTCAGTCGCTAACTATTTAATTAGGCCACGGGGCAGTTCTTTCCCGGCTCTCGGATATTAATTACATAATTATCCCGCGTGTCAATCTCGGAGGGTCGTTGCCTTAGCCGTGGCGGAAAGACGAAAGACAGATCTCTGAAGGCTCCCTTTGAGGTCGCCTCGATCCTCGGCGTATCTGAGCAGAGGGTTAAAATGTTTCCCCGGTTGCTTCACGACGTCCTGCAAACTCTTTGACAGATGGGAGGCCGTTCATCGACAGCGTAACCGTGCATTCGCGGCGACAAAGGGTTCCGGGGCCGCCTTAACTTCGCTAATTAAGTAGCTCGTTTCCTTCCAACCTGTACTTTCAGCTTTCCATTTCGAGTTAACACGTTATGCAATTCAATCTTCGCCCTCCCCCCCCCCCCCCCCACGAGGACGGGGTGAGGCACCCTTTGCCACGGTTCGCTTTTTAATCCAGTTAGAAGGTCGCGAGCGGTGACTCGCCACCGCCTTATGAAATATCAAGAAAATCAGATTCCAGCTTCCACTGGAAACGTGACGGAATTATACGAACCGCGGCTTAACTGTGCGCCGTTCCCGTTTCGCCGCGTGTCGCGACTAACAAACCGCCTTGCATTTAAAGTACGTGACAGGGTGTCGTGGGAGAGGGTAACGTATGCACATCCTCGCGGGATCATTAATACAGCCCCGCGATAAGGAGAACCTGATTAACTGGTCGTGCAACGAGACGCGTAACGGATACTGTGAGCCGAGCCGCGCGCAAACGACGTGCTTCGATCCTCTCGATAATCAACATTTTCATCGTGCACTGACAACGATGTTTAGGTATATCAGGGACCAGTTTTACGCAAGCTTCGCACACCCGTGCCATTTTTATACTGTTAGTCTGACGCAAGGTATAACCGCCCGCTTACAGTACGTATCCCCTGCTTCAGAGCTGCACAGAAAACTTTGATTAAGTTCAACCGAAGCAACCACCTTGATCGATAGCACGCCGGGGAAGATTTTTAAAAGTTTTCGAAAGGTTCACTCGAACACTGCCACCCCCGCACGATAATGTGCCACCCCTTCCACATCCCGCTCCTCCCACCCTGATGCGTTATAAAGGAAGCCAGCCGTGAGATAATAGAAATACGTTCCTCCGAGCAACGTAATTCTTCTTCCTCGCGGTAGATTGAAACGACGTTTTCATTGGTTACGGGAGCAGGGTGGAGAGATAAGTGATCCGACGGTGGACAAAGAGGAGAACAAGGCTTAGGTGCTCGCTCGCGGCTGGGTATCTTTTTCACCCACCGCTTCATCAATTTCATGGCTGGGACACGCTGTGTACGCTTCATATTTCCTTTCTTGCGCGCTACCGGGCGAGGCTCGCCCTCCACTTTGTCGCAACATACTTTTCCAAGGAGAGAATTAACGTCGCGCGAACACGCTCCAGACCAGTTAGAAAACTAACTCCGGGACGCCCGGCTGCCACTTACGTCCACCTGGGACGCACGTAGACGGCCACGCGCCTCGACGCGATGCCGCGTTCGTCGCAACTGGGTCAGGAGCCGCGACGCGCGGCTCCCTACGCGTGCCGATTCCCCATGCATGCGAGTCCCCGTCGCGATAACGCTGATAAACCATTCACGCGCCCGGCTACGTATTAATTTATTTAAATACCCGCTCGTAAATCACCCCACTCGTCGCAAGGAGCCGACCGGTGTCGCTCGTGGCCGTCGACGAAGATTGAGAAGCGTTCGCGGCACAGCCCCGGGGAAAAATTACACGGCTCGGTCGATTGCTTCCTCGAGGATCGTTCCTCGTCCCTGTCTCTCGCGGAGAAGCGTCTCGCGTCTAAAAGGGGCCGTCGTCGTCGGACAATGTAACTAAGGTACACATAATCTTCTCTTTAGGAGGATCTATTCCTGCTACTTTTGATAAACGCCGCGTCCATTTGTCCACGTGGGAGAAAATTAAGTTGGACGGGAAGTAGTTGAGAGTTGACGACGATGGGATGGGGAGGTGAAGCTCGTGGAAGACACTGATAGCCTCTTAAAGTTACCCTGTCGCGGGGGTAACGTCTCAGAGTAATCAGGGCGAGCTCTAGCAATTTGTTCTCATTGAAAACCGGGTCAGCTTGTAATTGACCATCCGGCGATAAGTTTAAGGTTTTATGGTACGATTCCTTTCGCAGCCAGGTCTCAGTTTTAACTTCCCCGACAGTTTTCGAACTCGAGATCATTCGGGGATTAACAAATATCCAGCTAGCCTGTCGACCGATCTTCTGCGTTCTTTGGTTGGCACGAGACAGCCCCTCGCGTCAAAGGAGAACCATTCCACAGGATTTGTGTGCCGCCACGCTTGTCAGATGAAGAACGCCTACGTTAAATGTCAGAGAGACTGTGACATATCCTCCTTGATGCTTTTGACGATGGAAACGACTTCCCCGCAGTGATACGACAGAAAGTGGGGACGTTCAAGAAGGAGCAGGTGGTCTCAGGCGCGTTCAGTAGTACGAGTCGACCACTAGCACCCTCCCTCTTTCAATCTCGGCAGGAGTCGCTTGAAAAACTTGCATGCGTCAAAGGAAGTGAAAGGTTTGATAGATTATGTCAGCAACAATTATACCCGCATATTGCTCGATTGCTTGATTACGCAATAGGTTCATTAGCAATGCAACTGGTGGCGACAGTAACTCCTTAACATTAAAAATTCAGTAAACTCGCGATGCACCGTGGTTACTATGCAAGCGGTTAACTGCATTCCTGGGGCTTGCACTCAGATTAGATTCAGTTACGGCGAGAGAAGATAAAAACGAGATGTAATTTCAGCAAAAGCAGAGTTACAGTTACGCGATTTTGAAAATGCGAGATACTTGAGGCAAAAGCGAAACGTGCCAGCCATTGTATACACGGGCTCTTCCCTTTGATGTTCCATTTGATGCTCTTGCAGCAATTCTCCCTCGTTTGAGTGTAACACCGGCGCGCACACTAGAGACCACACCACCCTCGTGAGTTCTTCTCAGTCCGAGGAATTCATAAATGCCTGACGCTCCGTATTAACCCTCGATTCTGCGGTTAACGATTGCTGGAATCCGAAGCACTTTAAGGGAAGTACAAACGGCGGAGTGAGGAAGACGGTGGGCGATAAACATTCGCCGCGGAATTAGGACCACGAAGTTGCTCCCACCCTTCTTTCCGCGTCGCTTCGAGGAGGGAACGTGTCTCGCGGCCGCGCCGATGGACAAAGGGGGAGCGAAAAAGGGGACGAGCTGGGGAAACGGAACGCCAACTCCTCTACAAAGTTTTGCACTCTCGAAATAGCTGCTCGGTGTCCCACAGGATGCTCCCCCGGCCCCTGTTATCGTGCGTCAAGTCGGCGAGAGCGCGGTTTCAAACGCCCGTCGCAGGGCACATTTACGCGGGCAGGATCCCGCGGCGCGATTCAGGTGGAGCAATATGACGCTGCTTCGCCCAGCGCGAGGGCCGGGGAAAGACACTTATCGCTGAGAGGCAATAATAGCTCATCCACCCCTTATTTTCGCCGTATTCGACTGTTACGCCCAGACCGACGAAGAGGGAAAGAGGAGATCGTACTTCTCGCAACGAATAAGGAACCACTCCGAGGCTCCAGCGAGAACTTACGCTGGTAAAAGTTCTCGCGGCTCTCTGTCGTCCCGACGGTTCCTCTTCGAGGGCGACACGAGCTTTTAATATTCGCCGTGAATTAAAAGCTCGTTAAAACTGTGCCCGGCCGAACAGCAGAATGGTATTGCAGAAATAGTGCTCGTAATTTTGCGGCAGATCAAAAGGGCCACGGGTACAATTCAAACTTCCATCCCGCGTCTTCCAACGGGCCGCGCTGTTATTAAAACTTTCCGTAAAACTGCTTTCCCCGTGTAACCGTTCCGAGGCAATTCTGTCCTTCTCTGTCGAACAAGTTCTGCGATGGGATAGCATTAGCTCCCGATCGAATTCGCTCCGCGGCTTCAGTCTCTTGAGCCGCGAGGGAACCGAAAAGGGGAGGGAAACGAAAAATGCAAGCGAAGCTACAGACTCGTGCCTAACTCCGGTAATATTCCATTACTGACAGTCGATGGAACATGTCTGACGAGATTCACTTGAATTTCGTGGAAACCCCGTCAAGATCTTGATGTTAGAAGCAGGACACTATTCAGGGATCAAAGGTTCGCGCTGTACAGTAAGAGGAACGCGTTTAAAAGCCGCGAGTCGAAGGAATTAAAGTTAAGTATCCGGTTGGAACCAAAGTTCCACTCGTTGTCTTCTCCCTTTTCCCGTTCTTCGCTCGAAACCGCCACCGTTCCCGCGTAAGTGCAATTGAAAAACTTGCAGAAAGTAGGAGGTTGCGTGTAAACAGGGTTATTATGTGGAAGGAATTAAATTTAAGTATCAGAGTGCCGCTTCCCTCGGAATCACTTATGAACGTGAAATTGAAAGGCTCGCGAGGGGGAAATTGTGTCGATGAGATATCCCTCTTCGGTCGCGCAAGCTCGCTTTTGTTCGAGCGAGAAAAGCGGTCGAATTTCTGGTATACTCTGGCAGGATCTCGATTTGTTGATACGTAAAACAATGAACGAAATTTTATTCCATTATCGGACGCTCGAAAATGTTCACTGTACAGAACACGTTGACATACATTATTCTCTACTGTCACTAACAGTAACCTGCATTCGAAGGAGATCCCTCCCAAATTTCGACGTGTTTTTCCAAAATACAATCGCCATTTTCACAATCACTCTGGCACACTCGAGATCCCTTGAATGGGCACGCGGACAGCTGATCGCAAAGCATTCAAGATCTCCCTCGACTAATGCACGCGCTTGAAACGCTTGAAAATTGTCGCGGCAGCGTCCGAGCTTAATAATCGACGCATATCCGATCAGACGTTTGCTCTGTCGATCAATTGGAACGTCCCCCATTGTACGAAGCGGCCGCGACCCGGTCGGACGGAATTTTCGGACGGTGATTTCGAGGAACAACCCGCTTCTCTCGCTCCCAATTTCTTAACGCGACATGTTTTTGCTTCCGCGCGGACCCGCCCGCCGCATTTATTTCAAAAAGCAAATTCCACCGATCCGATGCGATCTCGCAGAAGGAAACAGCAAATAACAGAAACCCGGTGACGTTCGGATCGCCATTATTTCGCGATAGAACACTCGCCATCGGTGTTTACTATCCTTTATAACGGTGCGCGCTTTTGTTTCGTCGAGATTATTAAACTTTTTGCACCGTTATGTTCCCACGCTTTTGTCCCTCTCCTGCATTAACCGTTCTCTGTAGAGGACAAGCGTATTTCAATCCTCGAAATGCAATTCGAAGTCGCGAAGACACGGTGCCGTAAATCCCTCGTCGATCATCCTTTATCGCCTTTTCCGTTTTAAAAACACAGAGGAGAAGGATGCGGGGAGGCCGTAGAGTCTGGCGTGGAAGGGTAGGTGGCCGGCGGAAACGATCTGCGCCCGAGTCGATTTTCTCGGCGAACCTTGGGGGTGGGATTTAATTAAGCAGAAACACTTGCAATGGCGATGGTCGGGGTCAGGGGTGGGTGTCGCGTTCAAAAGCGACACGGCAACCGCCTCGAGGTTAGAACCGGTGGTGCGTCTCTGCAGAGCAAACCGAGCTCGTTTTGCATCTGTAGATAAACAGTGGCATCGGCTAGCCGAGGCCACCGTGTGTCACTTCATTATTACGCGCGTGTACGCCCGCCGTTTTGCCTAATCGTGCCTATTTCCACCGACTGAATTGCACTGCTTGCAAACGGAGGGGATGCGGGGTAGAAACGAAGAGGAAACCAGGGAGAAGAAAAACAGGGCGCATAGGGGTGGGAGAAAGAGGAAGAGCGCGACAGGTTGCAGCACGCCCTGCAATCAATTCGATTTTCCATTCCAATTTTCTAGCGGGACCCATTTCTCCACCGGCCCCGTCCACCCTTTTCTCGTCTCGTCAGAATTTCCGTGGGGCCATCACGGGGGACGGGCGAACCGCTTTCCTGCGACTCGTTTTGATTCTCTGCCCTCTGTGTCTGTATCTCGCGAGATTGCGAGCTGCTTGGGGATACGGTGGCTGAGTTTCTCCTCCGGGTTGGTCCCTTTCGCGACCCTCTCTTTATCGATTCCCGGAATCTCAACGAGGCGCGCGTCCAGGAGCTTTCTTAGCGGATTAAATGACCCGTGGACGGGGATTCGGGCGAAGTAAGCGATTCTGCGTGAGAGGGCGAGATTGGGGGCACGAGCCTTCAGCTAGTCGAAGGATGACCCTGCTTTCGGTCGATAGTCTTTTCATACACTGCATACTTGTAGGTATAGATTTTTGTGAGCTCAGAAAAATTTGCATGGAATTGATCTGAGAGGGTTGAATTTTGTAAAATTCGTGGACGGGATGTAGTAGAACGTTTCTACGTAAGGGGGCTGTGAGCAATTGCAGTGAATTTGAGAAACACACTACTTAGCTCGAATCAAGACAGACATTCGAAGCGTTCCATCCCTGTATAATTGAACATAACGAAATATCAGAGACTCCGTTCGGAGCCAGGATTCCTCAAGCAATCTTAATTGCAATTTTTCACCGGGCGACCACGATTGAAACTCTACTATGCAAATCTATGATAGTCGGAGGGAAGGATTACGTTCGTTTCAATAAGGCGGAGTCGCGGAAACGTCTTCACGACGAAAGAATCGCCGTCTCTGGGACGTAGCCTGCGCTAAACGAACGGAACTTCGCCGATTGACTAAAAACTGATTTGCATTTAAATTATGGGAACGTCTACCTATGCAGACAGGTTTTAATTTATCTGTACCCTCGACCCCCCCCCCCCCGTCCCCCAAGAGCCCCACCTTCTCTCCCTTTGAATGTAATCTTATCAGCGGGACGAACTCGAGAAACCGTTCGCGCCTCGTCCCTTTAATATTCATGATTTATTGTCGTTGACTCGGCGACCGTTTCGCGAATCACGCTCTTTCGAGGGGCATGAAAAATCGCTCGTGACCCTCGAAAAATCGTTTACGGCTTCCCAGAGGCCGAAATATGGACGGCGAGCGCCGACGATGCACGACAAATCTGTTGAACGATGGTGGATGCGTTTGTTGCCCGGGAACAAGGGCCTCCCGCGGGCCGCGGAAACAGCTTGGTGCTGGCGAAATGCCTTTTCCAGCGGCGCGCAACAAACGCCGTTCGTGACAAATTCAGTTCGCGCAAATTGGCAGACATCAAAGGGTCAGATAAACTAGTAACGGTATTGATGTTTCGCCAGCGAGGCGTGTTATTACCGGCCACTTTGTGCCCTTTTCCAGCTTTCAATTCGACGATGCGGACGGCAACGTTCCGCGGGAGACGTTCACAGATCGCAAAAGATCCATAGGGTGGAGGCGCGGACGGGCCTGTGCGCTTGCGGTCCTGCCGCGGAAAAGCCGCAATATGAACCGAATGTAACGAAGTTGCAACGGGGCGAAACGTGCCGAGCGTCGCGACTCCCGGCTGTACTGTACCAGGCAATTGTTGACCAGCACGCGTGTACAGGGGCGGTAAAGCCGTATGAATGGAAACGAAAAAATTCCAGGGAATCGTAAACCTCCAGGCCAAATATGAAGTTGGATGAAAACGAGCAGATTTCCTTTGTATTAGATGGCTTACTGTGCTTCGCGCAACGTGCCCTAGAAGTATTCACTGAATTATAATAGTAATTTACTTCGAGTCGATAAGAATGACAAGCAGAATTTTTATTGCAGCTGATTGCTTAGCTTTTTATTTTAACTTGCAGATCAGTGAATAGTTTTCGAGCACTCAAATGAAAGGCTCAAATTCCTTTGCCCGTAGGGCGTAGGTAATCGCATGGTAAACGCATGAGTGGAGAATACACTTAATTTTCCATTACAATTGCAATGGCCAATAATGAATATCGTTAATAATATCGCAGTGGATAATCAATATTAAAAATATCCTGAAATCAATTAGAAATCGAGCGTTGTATTGGCTCATAGTTGCTGAGGATGGGGGCCAGCACCAGCTCACCCCCAACCCTCGAGACTCTACAACAGCTGTCTCTCGGTACCGTCAAAGTTCGCAAAATATATCCCAATATCACCAACTAAATTGACTGGAAACTGAATGCACTGCTCGATAAAGACCACAGTGCATCTACTACGACCGCGTTGGACACGACTCGCGATCAAGCTATCACTCCATATATACCCGTTTCGAAACCAAAGGGCCACACTTGTTAACCACGACGCGTCAGGAGAACCGTGTTAAGGACACGCGAGGCAATACAAATAAAAATTTATCTTCGAATAAAATGAAGTTATTCAAGAATAACGAATAAATTTATTATGCGAATGATCTCTAATCAGAATTTATCTCGGAAATGTAAACGGGTAGATCCTGTTATGGTCTTGGTAATTTCTAGTGATCTGATTTACGAGCCCGTTATAATTCTCAATATATAATATTGAAACTCGCTAATGAATTCAGTGGGGACTTCATTAATCCTTTAAGTAAACCATCTGCTAGTCGAATAAGGTCTCTCCGAGTGTATGAATCTATAATTTCACTTACTGGTATAATCGTCCTGTGCAATTATATTATCAGTGGAATGTTTGAAGAAGGAACGGTGAGAGATATTCTCAGATGGAAGGCAGGAACATGGAGCACCTCGTTCACAATGTGTTAACTCATCCGCCCCACTGGCAGGGTCTTCACACGAGCAGACCAACCGAACCACTCTCTTAACAGGCTCTCATCAACGAAATTTCTCTGTTTTATACGCCAAGGAAGCAACACGTGGACGAACGGCGTTCATCTACTCACGTAATAACGTTATCCACCGGGGGCGTTCTAATGATGTTAGAAGAACGCAAATTATTCGCGCGTCGTTCGTTAGACCCGTTAAACGCCAGCCAACGTATCGATTCGCCGCGAAGTGTCCCATGCGCGGGCCAATTAATTACCCGCAATTTAGTTGGCCGGGATTGATCGCGGCAATTTACTCGAATCCGGCGTTAAACCACTTATAACGCAAGAGACGCCTATTACTCTCGGACATAACGCAAGGCCGCCCGCTGGCTGCGGGCGATAAACGAAAGAATTCTGTGAAAATACAGGGGGAATAAAATCAAGTGGTCGTTCCAAGCTGGTTCCTTGACTTTGAATCGAAGCAAGCACCATTCTTCTTTGTTCTCAGAAAGATAACGAAGTGGTTAGCCGCATGTCATGGTAGCCTGCTCCCTGTAGAACATTTCAGAGATCGAATGAGTTTGTCCCAGCGGTAGTTGCGATCCAGTAGAATTTTACACAGCCCGGTTCGCGTGTACTTGCAATCACGAAGAAGTTAATAGAAGTTTTCAAGTCCCAGGCTGATGTGTTAATCGTATCGGAGGGAGACGGCGATTGCTGTGCACGCACGGTAAACCGACTGCTTTCAGGGTGAATTATAATTAACAGAAAAATCGTGCACCCTGGGGATCACAGTCTTGATCGCGGCGACATTTTCCTCGGGCTGCTCGTAATTTCACGTGCAGTTGCACCGTTTAAACGCATTTCTCTGCAATCCCTGATACGCGGAGGAACGTTTGGAGACAATCTACTCGATGCAAATATCGTTACATTGCAAAAACACGGTTTCACATATGAGATTCTTCCTGGTGCTACGATTCCCCAGCTGCGCATTGCTCCATGTTTCTTCAGAATACACGGCTAAAATTGGAACTTTTTTACAAGCGAGGCGACCCATTAGGGAATAAAATACACGGTGCTTCCTTTCCATCCTCCATGTTTGTCTAATTCCACCATTAATCGCCCCGGGCTCTGTATATTCTACGCCCTGAATATAGCGACAAAAGCTTTGTGTATCCGAAAAGATTCGATGTACCTTGAGCCCATTTTCATCAGCGACCCCGGACACCTGAATTAACGCGCGCATTGAAATTCTTGGGACAAGCCGCGCTGGATCGATCCCAATTGTTTGCAGAGAATTACGCGCAACGTTTAGAGCCTCCACGGAGCTTCGGGGCAGGCTTGCGTCAGTGAAATTTCGACGGGCCCTCCGTCGCACGTAAATCTCACGTAACGAATCGCGGCCACGTTACGAAGCAATTTCTCGCGATGAACGCCGGCTCTCCCCGCGATCGCTCGAGATGGAAACGGACGTTCTAGATAATGTATTCGCGCGGAAGGTGCGTGCACGCGAGCGAGCACACGCGACTACGCTTTTGTGCGGCCATGGCGGAACAATGGGCGGAAAAGCTTCTGATATCCGCGCCTCGTAGACCGCGGGATGACGACAAAGAGGGGCTTTCCAGGCATAAAGGACACCTTCGGGGGCCCGCTGTTCCGCAGGATCGCGACGTAAATCATCGTTATACGAGGATAGCCTATAAAAGCTCGTCGGTGAGCTCGCAATTAGAAGGGCAGAGCTGTGAATTTTGACGAGGCTGCCTGTTTAATCCTTGGACCAGCCGTAGGTGAATGCCAAGCAACGATCCGGCGGATAGTTCTCCAGGGTAGAATCATCTAGAAAAAGTCTACAGCCTGCAGATGAAGGTGAAGAAACACGCGACATGCTCACTATTCTGATCTATAAGCTGCGTCAGCTCCCACTCGCCTGTTACAAACGATTTCCTCGAATTCAATTACGCCGAAGTGCGTTTCCGAAATGTCTAATCCGAAGCCATTACGTAGGTCGTTGATTTTATGATGTAATTACCGTGAAAGCAACCGAGGTTGGGAATAATTCCTGCGAATTCACCGTTTGATTTTCTAATTCATACAATATTCATCGTGTTCGCGGCGAGAAATTTCGCGCACGCCGATGGAACGTCGGTCGGAGAAGTAACTAACGTTCTTCCGCGCGAATGCCATCGATATCGCGGGTGGATGTAACGAATGGCAACGGGAACACACGGCAGCCACTCGCGATCGAAGGAAATCCAGGAAATCCAGGTTATTGCTTTCACTTCTACGCCCAATGGAAAATGTTCAACGTTCATCGATATAGCTCCACTCTATGGAGGCATTAAATTAGCAACGACGATTTTCGAACGCCGTAAGTTCGATATGACTTAATACGGTCGCGAGCTCGCGTTCGATTTTCGTGGGCGCAACGATCCAGGAATGCCTGTGGTCTCTGATCGCGGAGCTCACTTAATTGGACATTAAATAACGCCAATCGAAAATCGGTCACAGTTAATCAGCGCAGACACGCCGGAAATTGCATTCTTCATCGACCCTGAGCCAAATTTGTCTCAAGAAGGATAATTTCCATGTGTTACTGTCCAATATCGTACATATAAATGCCATCAGAAATATGTGATTGAATCCTCTCTCGTTAAAATGTACTGTAATGTGATTAAGCTGGCAGTGACGTAATAAGGATCTGTCAGTGTACGTGTCAGCTGTATTGGTCGGCGCTCGAAATAGAGAATTTGTTACTCAACTGAGACTGTCGCTTACAATGAGTAAAACATTCAGATATTGTTTTCAACATGATCACTGAGTTTGGAGCAACAATTTTAACGACTTCTACTAAGAACAGAGTGTCCAATTTCACAGTCCCTGTAGTAAAATTCTAAGAAGAAAATCATCAGCCATTATCACCCGGGACAGCCGTATACCTCCTCGATCAAATTCGCTCGAGAAATCAGCAGGGTCGTAGAAATCGCGCGACAGAGCTGGGAAAGAGCTGGCAGAAGGAAAATGAGAGGTAGGAAATCTATTTACGGTGCGCGGAAATGGACGGTATAAACATCGCGCGGAACGACGCCCTGTTCCACTGGAGCCCCGACTTATCTGGAAGGTTTTGCGAGCCATGGAGCACCGTTACCCGAAGATTAGAGAACATTCGATGAACGAGTCGCTCTGGTAATCCGTACGAATTTACGTTCGTCCCGACATCGGACGACAGCCGTGGAGCAAGAACCGCGATCCGGGTTATGTACTCGCGAAAGATAGAAAATCGATATTCATAGAGGGTGCCCGTGCCGACGGGACACCGGTTGATTTTTATTTCGCTGAGGGATCGAGCACTCTCCACGAGCGAAACGACCCACAAACGCGTACGTTTTACGACGGCAGTTAACGTAATTCCTCGTTCGATCATTACACGAATTCCTTGGCCATAATCGAGCAGGATCCCCTCTCTTCCAGCTCCTCGCGGGAACCGGTCCGGGGAACTTTGGTCCGCGGAAACATTAAAACGCGCCTGGATTAAAATTCTAATCGGGCCGAGCGTAACCGAACCGCTTCTAAATTGGAATATTTCAGACTGACCTGGTAAGCTATAATCGGGTTGTACTAGTAATCGACGATAATGGCTTCGATTAGGTGCTGATTACCGCGACTATGGAGCCGTTTACGCACGGCTTGAACGGGAGCCGTGTACACGTTCACATACCTGTAACAGAAAATGCGGGAAAGTAGGATATTATTTCGCAATGGTGGATGTAACTACGCGGACGTTTGTTAAGCAACTATTTGATATCCGGCGGTAGGTGCCGGGAAACGGAGCTGTTGGATAAATGCTCGGGGGAGCACGCGCCGGGGAATATTTGAGAAACATGGAGCCTGGTGGAATAATATTATAGAAATGGGAGCATAGAATGTTTGAGAACATGGAAATAAGGGGAACGCGGAATATTTCTGAGGCAGCCGAGTAATAGGACTGTAAAGTATATATATACAGGGGCTGGTACGTGGATACTGGGAATACAGGGGGTTCGGTGCCGCGTAATAAACGGATACACCGAATATCCCTCGGAAATCCACTCAGTTTGCTATGAAAAGGGAAGTCCTCGCGCGTCAATTACTCTGTCCATTTTTATCGATTACGCCACGGTAATCGGCCCGCAGCCGCCCTAGGTAGAAGATAAAACAAGAACAACACCCCCGAGCGATTTTTCTCCTGATGCAATATTCATGCGAGAGCTTTACGAAGTCAGGAAAACTTCCGCTTAGACGGCGGAGGATATCGGATCAGGTGAAATCTGTTCGTGAACTTGATCGCCGGTGTTATCATTGAAGCCATGCTCGCTTCACGGGGATTTTCGGGTGTCATCTAGCGGCAGTGGATGAACTGGGGAACGATGGATAAGAGGGTCGATCCTCGCGATGGATCCTCTTTTAGAAATCAATCAGAGCCTTTGGAATTTAAACGAATCGGCTGCTCGGAGTTCTAGTATTGGATGAAGGCTTTGACTTGGAACCGCTGGCAGAATACTTTCGCATCGCGACGCAACGTTCTATCCCAGTACTCGAGCGAAGATGTTTGGTCAAAGAGAAAGGGTCAAGTTTTACTCCCGAGGGGCCGTCTTCATCGAGGTCCTTCGAGGCGGCTGCGAAACTTTAATCGCTGCCTCGTTTCTACCGAGAGAACCCCGAATGATATGCAAGAAGCCAAGTCCTTATGATTAATTCAGCGCATTATCGTCAGGCTATTAGAAGAATAGATTTAAATAACGAAATAGTGCTGCTTACACGGTTCTCTACTTCCCCGGCCCGTCCATTACCTCTCCACAGGCAGTGGCAGTTTAAAAGACGCTCGCAAATTGAGTTTGGCAGTTACGGCCGAGCGCTCGAACGCGCAAGCAGCTTCTGCCTTGCAAATGACATTTTTCGGGGAGGGTGGGAGCCCTTTATTCGCCCAATCGCCGGCTCCGAGCGTACTTCGTGCAACTTGAACGCGGTGCCAGTGTATTGTGACTCGCTAATAAGTACATCGCGTGGGTAACGAAAATCCTTGATGGAGCTCGACGAGCTCGGGGGACAGAGTGGCCGGAAGGGCCGGGCGGAAAACTTCCGGCGGACGGGAAACGCGAGGGGGCAATCAATGCCAGGGGCGCTAGACCGATTATTTGCGCCGCGGCACGACGGGCATTTTTGAGGTGAATGAACACAATCTGGAAGGAGCTCCAAGTTGGCTGGAATTTTCGATCGGCGGATGGACGGGCGTGCAGCGAGCAAAGAGAGGCTCCTGGAGAATTGCCAGGGCCAACCGACAGGAACGGTCCAGATATTCGCACGCGATCGTTTTGCAACGGCCCGGGCAGAAAGAGCGAGGGGGAAAGGAAAAGGGAAGAGAGCGGCGGAGGCTACACGCTCCTCTCCGCTCAGCTAGGGATGCTCGAGACCCCTTCCGTTCGAACTAGGGTAAAGCTAGCGTGAACTCTCGGGTTCCTCTGTTCGCGAGCAACTCGGCTTAAACTTCGGATCAATGCTCACAGCAATTGCACGGGAGTTTAAGCGGCGAGGCTGTCTTATCGGCGAGTGACTTTCGCTCGAGGAACGATACCGCCTCGAATCTTCGATCGGGCTGCGATACCGCGCGTGGTTTAAACCTCGGACCTCCGGCCGGTAGACGAAACAGGAAAATGCCCCGGCGCTCGGCGAACGTGCGAACGGAGGCCAATTTTGATTACGCGAAGGCGGAACGTCCGCGCGAAACTGCCGCTCCAGTCCCGCTTCGGTTTGAAATTTCTTGTCCGCCGATTCAAGAAGGGGGGCCAAAGGGGAGGAATTTAAAGCTTCCTGGTTAGCTCGAGCTGTCTTTAACTCGGTGCGCTAGCTTGCTCGATATTATTAGATGTTTCGCAGATGGAGAAAATGTTTGTGGTCGTTCCGAGAAACTGACTTGAGAATTCGGAGAATGAAAGACATGTACAGTGGTATCGGTGAATCCGATTTGTCACGTTCGCTGGAGAGTGTATTCTTAATTGTTGAAAAGAGAGTAATTTCTATACGAGGGCACGGTCGATCTTACTTTCCTTTCTTTTCGTATAATGGAGGTAAAGCGAGGGAGGAGAGCTCTTTCCCGAAAATACTGGCCCCAGTGGAATCTCCTATCAAGATAGCGCGAAGAATAATTCCCTTCATATCTCAGCGTAACCCATTGATCGTAAATCGAGAAGAAACGTCGCGAGTTCGCAGCGAAAATCGTAGGAGCGCGGTGGCGTGCACCAGTAAAGTTTCGAATCGCGGAAACGGTCGAAAAAACGTCTGCTCCCATTCGACTCCATTACGCGCGACGTTTTCTTGGAAACTCCGGGGCAAATATCGCCACCCCCTTCGAATCGGTGTTCCAACCGAGATTTCGGTAACCACGCTACTGTGCTGTTAACCTTTTCTTCTACACTTTTATTTGCCCATCGAACTTGCCTCGTATTCTTTTACGTCTTGTCCAATTCGAGATCAAGGAGAAGAATTAACTGTTGCTTTCAGAAGGGCTTGTAATTTTATAGAGCCACAAAGTACGTCGGTTTCTTTCCTAGCAAACATGATGGAACGTTTGAGGCAAGAACAGTGTGGTACGAAATGTAACTTTTTCGTGCAGGTGCATTATTTCATTTTCTCCTTTTACTTAGAACCTTTCCCCTTCCCTTTATCCCGTTTCTTTTCGACATCCTCTTGGAATTCTACTGCTCTCGCTTTTGGATGCTCGAGTATCGATAGAAGGTCGAATGTTTTTAATCAATTAACGTGAACCGAGTTACGATGGAACTCGCGGGATGTGGCAGCCGCAGATTCGCGGATTCATGGTGCATCACGGTGTTTCGTGGAAGAATTCGAGATAATTTACATTCCAGGGCAGCGCTCGTTAACGAACCGCCACGCTGGTCTCGTGATTTTCTCATATCTGTAATTGCAACGGCGCGTATTTTTCCCCGAAAACTTAGTTCTCGTTTCCGAGGGAAATTTCGCTGTAGGTTCTTCGCGCTCGCCGCTCATTTACGCGTCCGTGGGGCACGAAAGGGCTGTGCATAAAGCGTCGAGTATATTATGCTCGTCGGGGCGATTATTCCCCTGATGGATGTCAATTAAACACGAAAACGTGGCCAGCATTCCGCGCTCGATCAGCGTCGAACAATTTCAGCCGGCGTTTTTTTCCCATTTCTCTTTTGTTGTTCGCCAGCCCCGCGCAACGGTGAATTATGTTGACGATCTCCGCGGTAATGGCACCGTCCCTTTTATCGCCTATCATTAGCCTTCCCCCAGGCCTGTTAAATAAATTACGAACGACACGTGTCCCTCCCCGCCGTTTTCCTTGATCATTCGCGCGCTGAACGATTCGGAACGCGGCGAGCGATGCCACGTCGATGATCGTCGGATCGACTCTGTCACGCGGCACGATTCAATCTTTGTTCCGTGCCCCTCGACGAATTAATGCCAGCCCCGAGTACGATGTTCTGGTAGCGGGCGACAATTCATCGCCGGGGGAACGGACGTTAATGTCGGAGAATTACGCGCTGAACAGGACTGTAGGATATTACGGGCGCCATAAAAAATACCACGAAACCCGTGCCACGGTTTTTTATCTCTGTCGGTTCCGACGGGGCAGCGGAACCGCGCGGAGATGTAAAGCGAAGGGTGGTACAAGACGGGAAACGGGGAAGGGCGGCCAGATATCCCGAGTTAATCATACTCTTTTATTACAGTAATTTGGGGGATCTAATTATTATATGGAAATTTCCTTTTTCCCGCGGTGGCCCCTCGTACAATTTTTCTTTTAGAAGTTCCGAACTACCCTCGGGGCAATCTAGCCGCCCCTGTACGCCTGTCCTTCTCTCCTTCGAGCTCCGTCAAGAGTAAAGTAGCACCGTCGTCTCTTCTCCCTTTATGTCGAATGCTTTAAAAGTTCACCATCGCCAGGAACTTTTGTCTCCTGCCTGTGAAATTAACCCACCCCCCCTGTCGCCCCTCGCGCCACTCTCGTTCCCCGCCGACTGCAAACTCTCGCCCGGGCCGAACATTAACACGATGGTCATTTACTTCGTTATCGCGATAACGCGGTCGGTGGTCGGTGTAATTATATTTTTAAACGGTATCGCCGCCCTCCGTGGAACTTGGACACTTTTGTTAAACGGTTTATCGCCGATGCTCAGTTCTGAGCGGGAATCATTTCACGCCCACGTACAGCGAGCGCGAAGAAATCGCTCGTAGACGCTGTAGCAGCGACACAGGAACGATTTCAATTTGCAATATATAGTTTTCATCATACCTATCCCCTTTGCGTTGCTTTCGGTACATTGGCGAGCATCGACGAGGGAAGTGTATCTGCATTAAAGCACATAGATACAGCACAGGGAGGTAAGATAAATCGAATGGCCTGTTAAGAACGCGTTTCGTGGCTCAGATTGGAGGACGAAGGGGCAAGACTGTTTTTTCATGGAGAAGTAATTTGATAATGGAAAAGGTAGGTACGTCTTCCGCGCTCCTCCATGGCCCACCCCCCCTCGAGCGAGGTTCGCCTTCGGCTTTTTAAGAAATTATATGCTCTCCAGGAGCACTTGATGTTACCGCGAGGCTTTCCTTCCTCCTGCCTTTCATTTACAGTCCCCTCCAAAGTTTCCATTTGCCCTGTCTCGAGTGTCGCCCACCCCCACCCCCCACCCCACCCACCCCCCGTCTCGAAGGAATATCTTACGGGCAGCGAGGACGTGTCAGGTTAAAAATTGTAAACCGAAGCGTTACGTGTCACACGAAAGGGACGCGATTCCGCGGGGACGTTAATTCCGCTGCCGGTGCGCGATTACGTTCCCGTCGTCGTGCAATTTATTCGCAGGAAATCTTTTTCGTTCTGGCGAGTGAAAGGACGTAAGAAGGTCGTTCCGCGATAATTAAGGAGCCGCTGAAAAATCTCGTTGAAAAACAAACTTCGCCCCCGACCGGAAGCATTCCATCCTCGTTAGGCGCTGCTTTATTCGCACATGAATGCGTCACAATTTAGAGAAATTGCGCGAGTACAGCCTCGAGGTCTCGTTGACACGCGAGTCGTTCGAAAGTATAATACCTTCCCACGGCCCACTGCCACCCTCTCGTCATCGAGTCGAAGACTACTCGCTGCTGGCAAGTGGAAATGTGCCAAGGAGAATCGCCCCCCTATTGACAGTGTACACGGGCGTTTACGAGCGCGTGTCAAAGCAGAGCGGAGCCAAAAGGGTGGCTGAAGCGAGGGAAGAGGAGCAAAAGGTTCTGGACTACCTGTACGGGGGATCGTTTACGTAAACGTCTCTTTTAGACGACCATCTGCGCTGAATTGCTTAGGAAAAGAGAAGAATCCTGCCTCGTGGACTGTCAGACATCTTTCCAGCGCAAATTAATATGGTAAAGTAAATTATTACGTATTAAGGAAATTTTTTCTAGGAAAGGAATGATAGCAGCATCGTTAGTGATTTAACAAGAAAATAAGCTTCTTCTGGATGGAACCTTCCTTGGAAATTTAAATCGGGAAGTTCATTTAGTTTGAATGATCCTTTAGGTTGTTTTCGCAGTTGCTAACAAGGGAATCGTTGAAATTCAGTGAGATGTCTATATAGCCTTTTGTACGAATGCGGAGCCCTTAAATTTGAGTCCCAGACTGTGCAGCAGTTGGAATAATGATTTTATCGAATTTTAATAGGAAATCTGTCCAACAGGTGCATTTAGGGTACGCGGTTTTCTTTCCCGGGGCGGTGCCGGCGGGGAAATGATGAAATTGGAGGACTGTCGAGACATTTCCACGACGGAGAGCCAACAGTTGCCCGACCCCCTCGCCGACTCATTGTCAAGGAGAATTAATTGGATTCGAAATCAGATGCGATGCCAGCTGGTGATGAGGAGTGATGTGACGTTGTGTTAGCATTTCTCATTGCTGCTACAGTAAACCAACATGCTGCGTATCTCGATGTGGCGTTGCTAGGCCTCGACATGGAACAACCACGTAAATGGACTGATCGTGGACAAATAAGTTCTACCCTTTACACATTGCTCGTGCGATACGGTAGCATGCGTAGAACTCGTGGGCAAATAGACTAGTAGACCTAGTTGCATTTCCGTTAACGATCAAGCGCGCCGGAATATGTGTCCCCACGTCAATGGCCCTTTGGTAATGGCAAAATAAAATTATCCATGGCGATTTTACGCTTCCACCGGTATCTAATACACTTTGAGAACGTCGAGAACAAATACTCCGTCCCACTTATTTTCGGAACCCCTCACGAATTCCCCCGACACTCCACTTACCACTTATTAAACTTCGAACATCATCCCATTATACGTCATCCATTTCTATCCTCAGACAGCCAGACGTATAACGAGCGGCCCGTTAATAGTCGGGCGATCGTAAACCAATTAACGAATCCAGTGTCCGAAGGCACGGAATCAAGGGGTTGGGGGAGGGGTACGCGCAGCTGGAAGGATAATGGCATTGGGGCAGCAAGAAAAACGGGAGTCGAGCTTCCGGTGGAGAGGGCAAGAACGTGGAAAGAAAAAGGGGCGGCGAGAGGCAGAAAGAAACGCGGTATGAATGGTAGCAGTAGCGGGAGATCGGAAAGAAAGGGAGCTCTGAAGAAGATAGTGCAAGAAGATGTAGGAGGAGGGAGCGAGAGAAAGTGGCGGGAAGGAAGCGACGACGGGGTCGGCCGGAAACGGCGAGAGGGCAAGAAAAGAGGGCAGAAAATGAGCAGACGGAGGAGACGAGAGGAGGCACAAGGGATGAGTTCTAGCCTGGTCCACGAAGCTACTCCGGCTAGTATCGCTGGGAGGATGAGATTTGCAGCGGTGTGCAGCGGTTCGGGTGACGTGATGCGTTGCATTATTCATTCCTGGCCCGGTAACGGGCAACCGCCTAAGCCATGCCTCTCTCCGCAACGCTGTGTCCGCAGCCCTCGACGCGACTGCGAGAGGTTTTGGAGCCGATCGGTTTCGATACCGCGAAGCCATCCTGGGCAACGTCTATCCCGGCTCCCTCGTTGGTCATGTGTCAGATGCAATTAGTCCTCCCCGAACAGGAATCGAAGTAGCCGCGTTCTGGATGGACAGACGCGACCGAAAGTCTTCGAAATCGTAGTAATTATCGGGGCGAATTATCGCGGTGGGATCTAGTAGCTAGTGGCTCTTGGAAGAGAGGAGCAAATCGACCAATCCAATTTCGAGCAGGTACAGCAAAAATTCTGTCTTTTACACATCGATCCTCCGATTCACGGATCGCCGTCGGATATTTCGTCTCATTCCGGGAGCCAAGCCTGTGTGTGGCTGGCGTGGACGAAGTTTAAATCGGTGCGGCTCAGTGGTCACGTGGCAAACAACCTGGACCACACGAGGCTCGAATATAACAGACGCACCGCGATCAATCGTCGTTTCACTGTTCGCCAAGAGGACACGTGAACGCCTCTTTCATCTGTATAAAGCTCGGCACAGACGGGAGGCGTGGCGGTGACTTTCCACCCACAAGGGAAACGAGTGTCATCGACTCTGCTTCGCGGTGATTCCGCCGATGACAACGCGAACGCAAAGAGGATAGGCCCGGCCACCGGATGCCACCGATCTGTGTACCGTCGCTGCACCGTCGACAGAATTTCGCACCCGTTCGAGGGCCCGTGAATTTTGGGTGGCGGTCGATCGACGGTAACTGATCCCTCCAGGGCCGCCACCCGTAAAATGAATGCGAATCTCGATGGCCCTAGATCGATAGCCGATTTGCAATTAGCCCCAGCGCGAAAACAGGGAGACGCGGCCGTCATCATGGCCTTGCTCTCAGCGAGGCCTCTGTGCGTGGGCGTGGCCGGCGTTCAGCACACAAAGGAAATGAAAGTCCCCCTTTGTCGAGCAGCGGTTTCATCAAAACATCGAGACCCGTGGTTCACGAAAGAGGGATACCCGTGTACATTCGAGACCGCTTGGATATTACGCGGGCCCCGGGAACGCTCCAGTTTCCCCGCGAAATGTAAAAGTGCGTGGTTGACTAGGGAAACGTTAGCCCTCACCCACCCTGGCTCCGTGTAACCTTTACGACACGCATTGCCAACCACCCCCCGCGTGCAATGCTCTCCAGCAATCGATATATTACACATCCGGTCGCACGGCATTTCGTATCGCACACACCGCGGAGAACTGTGCCCGCGAAATTGTTCCAGCTTCCTTCGGACTTTGGCGCGCAACGGAAAGGTCATCGCGCGAACGCTCTTTTAATTATGCCGGCGCAGACATCGCATGAGATCCGGCCGTAATATCAGACGTTAATGCAGACTAATCGTTGTTCCGTTGAAACCGGGGCGGTAATTACGAAAACGATGCAAAAAGGCTTCCGGCGGTTTGGCGAGTAACGCATCCCACCGTTTAAGCCCGCGCCTCCATTCCTTCGCCCTTGCTCTATCTCGGCCCATCTATCACCACGGCAGAGGGATGGTCAGGAATGATTAAAGAATTATTTCGAGGATTCAATAATATCTCCCCCGCTAGCCGACCGGGCCAATGTTATTTCTCAGATTTACGGATATCCAGCAACGTTTAAGATTAAATGAGTTCCCGGGGTTATCGCGGATGACGCGTACCCCGGGCTAACTGGATGTTCATAAATTTTCAACGAGCTGCTGGGTAAAAATAACATTCCCGTTGCGAGTGATACCGGCGAGGATATATCATTTACTATCAGCGCGTTCTGCCTTCTTCGAGCTCCCGGCCGTTGCGCATCGACACACAGAGGCATCATCCTCGATCTTCCTTGGCTCTCGCGGGTTCAGAAATTCTCCCACGGATAAGCGGCTTTGCTTACAGCGACGAGACCCATTCGCCTCGTGTCCCACGTGTCCAGAGAAATCGTTTCTGCACGTGAATGTCTGGAGCGCGGGGCGATCGTATTATCAGGAATGCTTCTTACGTGCCGCTGAATTGTCTACGAGGGAGCACGCTTCAGACGCTCAGCGCTTTTCAAAATATTCCCCGGTCTTCCCTGCTCCGCGGGTAAAGAACAATAACGGTCCTGGTAATCACGACCGCCCCGAGCTTTCCAATGGCCCTTCCACCCAGGCGATCTCTTTCGCTTCTAACGAGCCACAGGCCCCGACTGTTTCAGCGCCAGATATCCATAAATTGTCTATGCGGACCCGAATAGCTGTACAATCGTATGGCCGATTCGTAGCCAGCCTGAAAGGTCGTACACCGTTGCTGGTCGCTCCGAAATGGAACACGCGTGTCAATGGGAGGCCCTCGGCGCTCGCAGTATCATCCAATTCAACCGATCTCCTCGTTGGGGCGCGGAGCCGTAAAGTTGCATCGGTTGCAGATAGGCGCCAGTACACGGGATCGGGAAACCCGGTCGAATTTGCATCGAAATTTTCGAGGTCCGGGTTTTCTTTCCCCTCTTCCTTCCATCCCCTCGGCTTCTCGCGTTCCCTGCATCCAGCTGCAAGCTTTCCACGCCACGCATTCGAGGATCTTCCAACGCGAGCCGGTCGCAGCTCGCTAACTTTCGTTTCGCCGTGCTCGGGCGTTCCCCGGCCACCCGGGGGACCAATTTCCGAGCAGAGACACAGAAAAAGAGTGTCCAATTAGAGGACAGTTGGAGAAGTTCCTCGTCTGTTTGCTCTTCGAAATTCAAACGAGTGGAACTACGGGGAATCGCTCGTCTGTTTCGCGGGGCAGCGATTTTCGATGGACTTTTAAACACTTGAAACGGTTACCGAGGACGTTGCGTACGGCGCGAATGTCTCGTTGATGATAATAAAAGTCGCGACGTCGGGCGCTAGGAAAATGGCGAGCCGTCCGGCTCGGGCCGTCGGCAGTCGAATGGAAATTAATTCGCTGGGGGGAAGAGGGAGCAGTTTATGCCAGGTTCTCAGCTGAATAAGAAGAAAATCCAACCGGGGAGTTCGCCCGAGTTGCTGCGCGTCACCGCTGGCCAGAGCGACGCCTTCGAAACGCCCGTTTCATTATCCCCAGACGTGGAAAAGCCAGCCACGGCAGAGCCTTCGCCGATAGTGGTTATCTGCTATTAAAATTCCCCGCTGTACCTCGAGCTGCTCCGAAAAGTCCCGACTTTCCGCCAAGTATTAAGCGGACCGAACGGCGGCAACGGCTGCGCGCCACTTCTCCTTTCGCAGACTCGACCAAATACTTTCCCAACTGTTCCGAATTTAATTCCCTGTTATTCTTACCCCTGGACGTAATTATATTCAATGTTAACAAGAACGGGTCGTATATCGTTTACGCGGGCGTACTCGTTCATGAATATTTAGCACCGAGAGTGCCAGAAGCGGTTGCAGTCGGATGTCTGCGGTAAACCCGCAAAGAGCGCGTTAATAATGGATCGCCGTGCAAGCTTGGAAAAGGAATTCTCCTTCATATTTTACAGGGTCCCGTGGCTTGTAAGCCAGTTTCACCGCGCGGATAAACGCCACACTGGCGATGTTCCAGTCGGAGGATGACGGGACCTATGACGGGCTAAAAACGATCGATTTTTTATACCCCACCTTGCGAAGAATAGTTCATCAATAGCGAAACGACGGTGGCGAGAGGAGAATTACGCCTAAAGTGTCGAGAAGCGCAGCTCACCGAGGAGCCGTGAAGTTCACCGACGGAAACTGTCTCTTAGCTATTGCCACAGAGCGAATCCTTGAGAGCAGGAACGAGCGTTCACTTGCAAATTCCACCCCAACGAAACACGGGAACGCTATGATTCCTCCAGCTCCTTGCAACCTCACCCCCATCTCTGATTTTCGCCAATCATTGTTAAGTCGATTGTGTTACAGAAATTTCTACGTTTCCTCGGATCGCAGTTGAACCAATATCTCCACCGAATTAATAAATCCAGAGGAGACTGACTCTGAATCATCACGATTATCAATATTCTCGTTTAGTTCGTTTCGCAGTGGAGCGCTAACGAATCATGGCGAAGCAGCTATCGGCGTTTGCTCCATTTCTACGGCACAGCAGGGGTACGAAGAGGTTGCATGCTCGTTGAAAGACGGAACGGAAGCATTACCGCATAATACCGAAAATTTAACAGGGGCACCGCGAAGGAGCGTGCGGTTTAGCGGCTTATTTGAGGAAAGTCGCTATTTTTCAGCGCGCGATTCATTATCTCGGTAACCGGAGCACTTTCCGGCTGAGCAGGGTGGGCGCATTTATAGCGTGGCATGCTCGCCCCTTACATGTTAAATCGCTCCTTTTATTCAACCGGCCGGGCACGTGAGTCGTCGTAGTTTGTCTACGTGAAATCGAGCGGCCACGCGTCCGGAATCCAGGCCGAGTCTGCTCGACGGTAAGACGATTACTCGGCTAATCGCGCTTTACTTTCAACGATCGTGCTTTTGATACACTTTCGTTTCATACACGCCCGGTGCAATCCGACCAGTTGAACGTTGAAAATAAAAGGCGCCGCCGCTTTTCTTCCGCGCGATTCTTGACACCCCGCTGATTTCTGAGCGAACAGGGGATGAAAGGTTGGGGAGAAGCAGGTGTCACGAGCACTTTGCACGAAATCGTCTGGAGGAGACCGAGCACGGAGGATCCAAGCAGCGCGTTGGCTCTGAGCGCAGTTCCCGGAGATTCCTACCTGTTCGCGGAATCGAAACTAAATTACAGGGTGGCGCGGGGCCGGTGACGCGTAATGGGCATAGTTGAGAAAATAATGATTCCGGTGGTACGTGCGCGTACGCCGGTATAAATTACAAGGGGAAGTTCAGAAATTAGCCTGAAGCCGTGGCGCAACCGATGACTTATTACCATCTGGCCGTGGAAGTTGCGTGGTCGAACGGGAGTAACAGGTGAACGTCGATCAAGCCCGGCTAATGACGAGCATGAACGCTCGTTCGTGAAGCTACGGAACGGGTGGATTAGTTTGTTTGCAGCGTCACGTTGGACGTAAAGTAAGGTGGGCAGGAGCAGTGCCCGCCGGGCATTTGTACGTCGCGTCTCTCTGCTTCTGGGACGGTAGTTAATTGCTGATCGATTGGAATAAATTGCCGCTGGCTGGTTAATGCCTCAATTAAAAGGGGTAACGCCGCCACGCCTGGCAGAAGGGGAGAGAGGCAGGGGAAAAAGAAGCGAGGCTGCAGCCGTTCCTATCGACTTTCCCCCAGTGCACGTGACCGTCCAGATACTCGCGTGTGCCCCTAGCTCCTTCTGCACAACACCGTTCGATTAGTCGGAGAATCAACGTCCACCGAGCATTTATTTCTAATTCGCATGGTCTAACGCCCGGCCATTAATCCACCGCCGGTTCTGTTCCGCTCTTCCTTCGAAGCCAGCCCGTTTCTCATTTGCATGTATCGGCTCCACTCTCCGGTCGATAGTATCTCCTACCGGCTGATCACCCGATTTTCTCTCTGATCGTTCCCGACGAACGCGCGCGACCCTTTTAATTTCGCGTCCTCGTTGCTGGCCGAAATCATGCTCGACCAACTATCCAGGCCTCATCCCTCTCCGCCCCCGCTGGCCCGCTCCTCGTTCCCTTCGATAATTTCGTTCTGCCATGCTTTCCACGAAGCTCCCGTGTTTTTACGCCGCGCTAGCGCTGCCGTATCGAAGGGGTACCTACCACGAAACGCGAAACGGACCTGGCAATTACGCGGAGCCAGCTTGCACGGGAACTTGATCAAATATCGCGACACGGGAAAAAATCACAGTTAATTCGATAACCGTAGCCGCCTTGAATATTTGCCGGCGGTTCCTGGACCAGACAGTCGAAACTGGGCCCGAACCACGGGGGCTAGCGAAACGAAGAAAGATTCAACGGCCCCGATACGCGTGTATCATCGTGATATCGCGAACACGCCCCTATGCATACAGAGTGGAGGAAGAGAGAGAGAGAGAGGGGGGGGGGAGAGGAAGGTAGGTCTGGTAATTGGTTTTCCAGGAAAAACAGTTTTGTCTGGCTCTCGCGGGCAGAAAAGAGGCAGAACGCGACAAACGGCCCCGTGTCACGAGACACGTGCTGGAAAAGAATTCGCGGCGTGGCTGGCTTTAGATTATTCCCTAGTTCAGTGAGTAACGAACGGTATGCTAATCCCACACTGTTCTGGCATGTTACTTTCGGGAGTTCGTGGAAGCTTTTTAAATAGAAGCGTGGTCTTTCATACGACATACTCGTGCTGGATACAGGAGATGATGATACGGTGTTCTTGAAAGGCCATAGAGAAATTTACACCGTAGGTGGAGGATTCGAATGAAAGAAAAGAATACTTGGATAAACTTTGGACGTTTCGTGCTCGCGACAGTTTAGACCGATTAGTTGAGACACTGCACCAAGTTTCAAGTAGTATTACCGGGACTAATCAGCCCGAGCTACCGAGAGCAATATCCCTGTCTTGATCGTAGGAATATCCAGCTCACAACTCTGACGTTTCGAGTGTCCCAAGCGTTACTGGTATACCCATTCCGCATTCGAAGATGATTTATTCGCGAAGTAATTTCGCCGTTCCACTCGCAGATCAAACAGCGCCTTTATAAGTTGGACGCCCCGCGCTCGCCCGTCCAAAGATTCGCGAACTGTAACAATCTTCAATTCCCGTGAAAGGCTGCGGCCGACTGAAACGAACCGTCCCGCCGGAGACAACTGGGAAAGATTCTCTTACGCGAACGAACAGAATTCCCTTGTCCCCATTCTGTGCGGCTACAAAACGCGGAACCGCCAGTCCGTTTCCTAGATGTAATAATGCGAAAGTCGAGATACGGGGAGGACGGTTTGGCCGCGCTCCAGAAGAACAACGCGGAGTGACGTGTCTCGGCGGTGTGTTTGGGCTAATATTAAGGTTCTGTAACGCCGTACACAGCCTGTCTCCTGATTCTTGCAGTCTCAATTGCACTTGGGATCGCCTGAGAAACGCACGATGCGTGGGTCCATACTCCATACGAAGGAAAATACTCTTAAGTGATTCCAGATGGGGGAAAGTGAAGTAGCGTTTGATATAGCCTTCATTGTTGTTACTCGTATTAGCTAAATAAGCAAGATCTGAGCAACTTCATTTTCGCTGAACCAGGAGTTTATTTGGCTGCGAGCGTGTGGACGACAGTTATACAGTGAAGATGGGATTCTCGGCTGGCGCCCTCTTTACCAACACTGAAAATTTCACCGTGCCACGGGACTCCCTGTCCGTGATGCCATTTTCTTCGTTCTACCAACAGCTAGACGAATTCTGCGCGCCCTTCAGCCTCACAGAGTGCCTTGTGTGCGTGTATTCGTGTCTGTACGCCGAATAGGGTGCAACACACGGACGCCAGGGGGGCAAGGCTTCGCGTTATACACACATCCTGGCATCTGTCGTCATACTGGCAGTAACATCCTTTTCAGGGTTGAATTCAATTGGTTCCCGGGGACCAGACGCGAACGCACACACGTGCGCTGGCCATGATCCGCGCGCACGAATTCACCGACACCGGCCAACGTTCGCGAAAGCACGACGCACGGCACACTTTCGAATCGCGGGTCCTTTTAATCGATTGACAAACGGTCCGTCACTTCCGCCAGGCGAATGAACCGCGAACAGCCCCGAATTTCCACTGAACTAATTAAACGCCGATCCTGTTAACCGGCTACCGCCCTCGAAGTTTCCTACCACGACCAACGCTCCTCTTTTTTTCTTGCAACACCTCAGAGTTTCGGAGTTCTTCGATGCTTCGAATCGAAGTAGAGGACGGTCTCCGAATTTTCGATACCGCGGGCCTACTCGCGCGATATCGAATTAGCAGCAGGGAAATTTACAAGTAGCTCCGTCGATCTTTACGATCTGCGGTGGAAATTCTCGCGCGGCTCGAATTACCGGAATTCGATAGCCGCAATCCTGCGGCCACGGGATTTGTTGCGATTGCGAGCAGCTGCGAAGCAGCGGATTGGATGCATCTCTTTCGTCACAGAGGGGTTGGCGCTAGGAGCGACGATTTCGGTGGCTTGATGTCGACAACATTAGCCTGAACCGTTACCCGAATATCGAAGGTAGCGTTTGGACGAATGGAGAGAAGTAAGAGGAGGCAGATGGAAGCGAAGACTCCGGCATTCCTTCGGGCAGACAATAACGCACGGAAGACAAGTAGTGGAGTAATCTAGAGGAAGAGAAATTTTATTTCCTCTGCCGGAAGTGTCTCTCCTCTTCCGGCTTTATCTGTTTCGAACTCGTCGCCTGAGTCACTTGATCGACCTAGTTGCTCGCGTACGTTTTAGTATTTGCCCTGCGCAGGGCACAGACGTGATAGATTGTGTTTGAAGGGTAATACGTTACTCGAAAGTAGACAGCGCGTCGTTCTGCCGGCTGTTTCTCCAATTTCCAGACTTTTTTCTGTTGAAGCACAGTTGAGCGGAAAGGCGAGGGTAATTTCTGAAAATCTCAGCGAATGAATCTAATTTGATACGACAGTATCGCTGTGACGTTAACCAGTGACTCATCCAGCTGTCAATAATTTCTGCTCCTTAAAATGGACGATATCGATGGTCCAAGCTTACGTAAATAGACAATCGTGGGATTAATTCCACTGGTCAACAGATTTTAAAAACGGTGATCAGAAAGTAATATTTAGTTTCCTAGTGCATGATTGTATCTTTCCCCGATATAGTTCAACGTAAGGTCACTCGGGGTAATATGCCACCGTAGGAAATATGCCACTTCGTCAATAAATTTTTAAATAATGCACGGAGACGTTACTGCTAAGACGACAACAGGTTTTGGCTTTTACCTTCTTTCATTTTCAGTAAATCCTGATAAGTTATAAAAGTATCGTATTGATCTAATTTCACACTGTAACTAGAATCCAGATTATACATTTGTGTGAACAGTTCTACAAAAAATCAATAGAGTATGATAAAGTATACTAACAAACTAATTTTATAACCTCTCACACATCCGTTAAAACTATGTACTTTGTGGAGAGATTTTCAATCTTTCTTGATTCTTGTCAATATTCTACATAAATGATTAATCCAATTTGAAAAATCAGATCGAAATCGAACATTTATGAAGACGTTGAAACGTCGAAATGGGCGAAGTAAAACGAAAAGTATCGACAGCTGTGGAAATTTTGCACGTACCAACATTTACGGATTGATAAAAATCTGTTTCATTACGCGACAGTAGATGAAGCCGACGATAAATCAGACGGTGAACCACTTATACGCGTGGCACATATGTTATTAACTCGATCGCTAAGTCGGTCGCTTTGATTACAGTGTCACCGTACAAATTCCGCCTGATATGACTGGGAATCGTGTCAAGTACAACTCGATTCGCTGACTACGACCGCGAAGTCGGCGAGAACGAAGAAAAGAAGAAGTAGGGGAAGATTGAAAGGCTTTTCTGGCAAGATACAAAGGGATATTTTATAACATTTGTCGCGATCCCGCGTCACAGTGCTCGTTCCATCGGTGGCTTTTCCAACCGTTTCCTCCTCGGCGACGACCATATTCCACTACGCGACGGTCGCGCAGGATCCGTCTCGACCCTTCACGGTTCACAGCTACGAGTATCCTTCTCTTACGGAACGCCTCTGCACCCGGGGATATTCCTCACAGACTTTTTCATTTGCTCTAATTACATGCCTCGCGAGTCCTGCTCCGGCGATGGTGAAAAGGTAGGCACGATGCAGAAAATGATTACTTGCGAAACGGCTGGCTACCGTGCAGCTTCGGTGCACCTTCAAGCTGCCACCGCAGTCTCAGCATCGTTCCTCCCTGCGTTACCGTATCAATGAACGCACATTCTTTGATGCTACGTTAGCAACGAGGCATTACCCTTTGACGAATTGTTCCTTTTCTCGGAAGCTTCTTTCCACGTGTTTCCTTCAAGCTTGAATTAAACGAGGGTGACTGACGAATGCATCGAGGTGTTCTTGGCGCTCACAATCAGAGGATTCTGATGTCCCTTCAACGGATCAACCAGTCGACTCTTCTGTTCATACAGAATTAATCCTCGTCTGATTCATATTCACGTCTTGGTCGAATTTCCCTGCCCTCCCTTCGAGTGGATTGAAACGAATTGACGCAAACAATACCGTAGGCACGTTCGGGATGCAAAGATCGTAGCCCCGTCTGCAGGTGGTCGTTATCCGCGGAATAATCGCGGCTCGTTAGGCGGCACCGAGATTTCGCGGTGTTTCTTTCTCGGTCCCTCGCCGCCTTCCTTTTGTCCCGCGTTCTAGCACGGCTCGCGCAGCCGTCTGTCCCTATTTCTCTCTACTCCCGCGCTCCTTGCATATTCTGTCATGCATATGAATGAAATGATTTCGCCGCCGAGTCGAAAAAACCGGCGCACTGTTAAACGACTCCCCCGTTTATTCATGGCCCCGGATTCTGATGCGGCAAACCCGCCGCGGCATGATAATTCGCGCCGGGCGTTTGCTTTATGCATCCGCTACAAGATCCCGAGTAGAATGGGTTCCGCGAGTATCTCACCGCGAGTGTCCCCGCCTCGTATCCTTTTTTTTTTTCCCCTCCCTCGCGGTGAACGCCTTTCCAATCACCTGTGCTCGTTGTATTACCGTGTCAAAGGGACCGAACGACACCGAGGGACTGTTTAACGAGTCGTTGGTCGGGGGTTTAGAAATGAGGATCAAGGGGGCTTAGACACGAGAGCGGACTTTGTTTTCGAAGTTCCAGAACCGTTCATTGGGGCTGAACGTTCTGTCGTGGAAACGTGAGCTAGGTTACAGCCTCTGGAAACGGGCTTGCGTCGCCCGGACACGATTAATTACGTGGGTCCACTCCTAAAAGCGAAGTGCCGCCCAATTATACTACTTAGACGGCTGCATTCTGCCAAGAGACTTCTGTCTAACGGAAATTTACAAGCGGAGTCTACTTCTTCTGTTTCCCAACCAGGCAGCGAAATCACGCTTTGCAAATAAAAGGAGCTTCCGGGGCAACTTCGTTACGGTGACGTTCCGAGCCATCAAATTCGATATTCCCGCGAAGCCTCGCTCCTTTATCAAACTCTCAATCACGAGCGCGATCCTCGGGAGGGGCGGGGACGTGATTTACGAGCGACGCGCATCGATACCGTCGTTCCGGTTGATTTAATGGAATTCTCATCGTCGCGGGGATCGCAAAAAAAAAAGGGGGGGAACGCGACGGGGGCAGAATAGAGAGGTCGAATTTCAAACCGCGACGGTACACGGCGCGGCCAACAATGCTCCGTTTTTCGCCCCATTGTCGCAGCATCCCCCGCTGCCGCTGTTGGCCGCCGTAAACGTTGAAACAGTGTGCGGTGTGTGTGTGCATCGAAACGGGGTCGCGCACACGCGGTGTCGTGAAAAGCGATAAATAGGGGGACAAGTGGAGGGACTTCCGACGGGGTTAACGATGCTTTCGAGACACCTTTGATAAGCGACCTTTTGCTTTTCTCATTCCTCTCAGCCAGGTTGAAGGTCGATGTCGAGGGCCAACAGAGCGAAGGACAGTTTCGCCTGCTCCAGCAGGAGGACGACAGCTTTCGCTGCTCGTGCCCCCAAAGATCCTTCGTCAGCAGCTCCCACCACACGCGTACCACGACAAAAGGCCAAAACATTTATTCAATTTCGACGTTGCCTCGCGCGAAAGCATGGCCCTTTGAAGATTAACGAGAGCGCAGCCTAGGAGCCCCTTCCATATTCAATCGGACTACTTTCTCTCCTATCGACATTCGCGCCCCGAGACCACATCCGACAGAATTCGAACCATTTCCCCGGAAAACGTGGTTATCTTCGCCGGGTTTCGCGCGTCGGCGAAGGGGAGCGCGCGCTATTCAAAGAAATAAAAAGAGGGGGGGGGGGAGTAGAGAACGAGGGGGAAACAAAAGCGACGATCGTTATCGAGGGACCCCCCTTCTTCGCTTGGTTCGCTTTCTTCTGGTTCCCTTATCCGTCCACTTCCGTCCTTTCCTCTTTGGCAGGCCTGTCCCCATTCGTTAATTTTCGCGGGTAACGAACCTCGCGAATCGATAGAAACGCAGAGTGCTTCTGCTCCTTGTCGCGTGGGGAGGGATGTTTGCTTTGGGAACAGAAGTTAGAAGCACGGGGCCAGGAACGAAAGTTCGCGCGGGCTCACGTTCCAGCCGATCTTGTTTTCGAATTGTAGCTCCTTCCGTGCTTCAGTGATTCTTTCTCATCAGCCTTGACGTCGCGGTAGCGATTGATTGATCGAGCGTGTGGGCAAGTCCGCGACACGGTAACACCCTCTTCCGAACGTTTTCGTTGGGAATGAATGAATACACTTCCTGGGACACGAAGGTGTTTGTAACTCAGAAAGGCAATCAAACACGATATACACTCGCTCGATCCATGTTTAGTGTTTTTGTTCCCAGAATAGTACAGCTGGGAAGTACCGTGCTACTTTACAGCGCCCTCCGCGTAGTTTAGGGCTCCGTCGTCGGCTGTAAGGAGCCGAGGAGTTGGCGGTGTTAAAGTGTCGCGAATATTGCCAAGTTTTTACGCGGAACGAGGCCGCTCGATTGAAATATAAATGAGATTTAATCAGTGAAGGAGTTGGCTGTTATTATATTACGAAACGATTTTACGAGCTCGCCGTTCCCCCGTTTAAAGAGGAGCGCAGGGGAAAAACGCGAGTGAACTATCGCTGACATTTACGAACGGAGGCGGCTATAAATTCGGCCAGCGTTCTCTTCCCGCGTAACTGTATCGTTTTATCCCTTCAATTTATGAGGCGTGCGTCAAATATCGCTTCGAAGGCACGTTTACGATTCAAAACGTTTCATTATGTCGGGGGATATTCAAAGCATGGTCGAAGGGATGTTGGAGGACGTTCCCTTTGAGCAGGACTGAAAAACGGGGACAAGACCAAGCGGCACGTTTGACGCGGGGAAGTTTCAAAGCTCGGGAGGCACCCACGCTCCGCGCAACCTGGCTCCCACGAATCTAATTTAACTTAAGGGCAAAAATCTGCTTGGAAAATCACAGGACACATAGGGGGCCGACTACGCGCGCGGTGCAAATAATCTTATTGCCCCGTCTAAATGAAACAGAACGAAAATGAAGATCTGTCCCTGGAATCTGCGGACTTGCCATCGATACATTTAACGGTGGAAAAGTGAAGCTGAAACGCGCATCACGCGAACGTTCAAGCAGATATCGAGCAGGGGGAGGATGCTCTCGTTGAAAAAGCACGGCGGCCACGGACTCCAGAAATATTCATTTTAATGGTTGATATAACGCGGATATTGGTTACCGGTGAAACTGTACGTGTTCTGAATCCCCGACGCTATCACGCGCTACGCGGAATATACAATATAAGAGAGGCGGGCAGAGTTTCGGTATTCGAAAGCGAGACCGCGTGAACGCGAACGATCTCTCCGACTGTTCGCTGGATACGTTGCCATCCGAGGATTGAAGTATGAACCGCGAAGGCGATTAAGCCCCTCGACGTGAGCTTCCCTGACCCTCTACCGAACCCTCCGTTACGTGGCTCAACTGCTTTTATAACATCTCGAATGTGTACCGAGCTGCAGTTCTAATCTGCTTCGACTTACGTCCAAGTTTTCTTAGGGGGAGGCTCGGGTTATTTGTTATTAAACGTATTACTCAGATATTCAAGAGCTTGGATGGTATTCTGTAAGAGAATAAAATGAATATCTAGGGGATGAAAGTAATGTAAACAGTGTAGCATATGTTTAGCGAGTCAATGGGAGCTGAGTAATTATGTGACTGGTTTATTTGTTGGTTAGAAACATCCCTAGTACGTTTAAAAAAAATGTGCTTAAAAGTTACCACTCGTTTCGCCCGCAGAAAATGCTACACATAGGGCAATGATCATGGCGGAATAAATAATGCTATTCGCTCCACCTGGCACGAGCGTAATTATTAAAGTTTCGCGAGGCGCCACCTCGTTCAGCCCGATGGAGAGGCACTTCCGACTGACGAGTCGACTCGTCCCCCACAGTTAACGTTTTTAAGGGAATTCATAAGTAAGTCGGCGGGAAAGGCAATTTATTTCCGCGCGACCGGCCTCTCTTAATCGTCCACGAAGCCGTCGTTTGTTTCCCGCCGGCGAGAACGAAGGAGGGAAATCTCGGGGAAAATATGGAATTTATTTTTTTCGAGACAGTTCGTTCCCAGCCGCGGGGAGAAACTTCTTATTCAAATCGAGTCGCGGATCGTGCATTGAATGCAAATGACCGCGGCATAACGCGCGATAGGGGGTTCGGTTTCCCGTTTTCTCTCCTCTTCTTCTTCCGCGCTAGGTGTGTGCGCGCGCGCGTGTGAAACTTCGGTGCCGCAAGTTATGCGAGGGGAAGTTTTAACGAGAACCCCCCAGGATTCCGGCGCCTATGGGACGCTCGGAAAAGTTAGCTTTTGACGCGGCGGGTTGCACGTGACGAATTCAAATCAGCCGTAAATACTTAGGGCAAACACTCCGACGAGCGGTGAAACTCGGCTGTAAAATAAAGCATTAGAACGACGGCGGACAACGAGGTAGTTAGGCGGAGCTATCCCTTTCTGGCTACCCAGCTCCATCCTTCGTCGGCGTCGCGAACTTCGCCGCGAACTTTGCGTAAGCTCGCCAACTTTTGTGGCGAACCGGTTCAATGGACGCAAATTGCAGCAGCCCCAGCCAGAGATGGGGGTGGAAGAAAGAATGGCGATTTCGCGCGAGCTCGAGCAAACGAATCGATTAATTCCTCCTCCGTTTAACGGGGGGCCTCGTGATTCGAGGATCAGCGATAGAGGACAGATGGAACAGTGGGAAGTGTCAGTTTAAGACCCTCGCGCCCCCGACGTTCTCAACAACATGGTGAACCACGAACAGACGTCCCAGGGATATCCGCCCTTGTGTTCCTCTCCGCGCTGAGGCCGCGGGCGAAATATTTCATCGGGCTTAGAAGACACCTAACCACGAGGATTTTTCGTTTCCAGGGTTCAAAGCGGATCGATGTGCAAGCTGCATGGAATTCTCAGGGGTCCTGAGACACCTCCGCCCAGCCGCGGGCCAAAAGCGACGTAAGTGCGACGGCAAAGTTTTCTTCATTTTTAACAACGCGAAGAACAGAAGAAACGCATTCGAAGTTCAGCGGTGCTAGCCCACGATTCCCATCTGAGTGGGGGAGAAAAAAAAAACAAGGATCTTGCCGCGAAGTTGCGTCTTCCAACAAACAGAGGGACTGAACGTCTGTCGTCGATCGTGGGAAGACGTCCATGTTGGACACCTAACGATTCTGGAGAGGAATCTAGGCGCGTGCTTCTCGGATTTAACCAACTTTCGTTCATCGATACGCCGCTGGGGGAGTTGCTTTGACATTAAGGTGGAAATTTGGAGCCCAGCGGGTCGCAAGTTTACCCAATATCGTGGGAGCAACGAGGGATCGAAGTTGCCGGGAGCTCGGTTACCGCGTGGTTAAGCTGTGCTTACGGTGACTCGAGAATTGCCTTCGTTAGCTGCGAAGGTACTCATTGCTGTCCCCCCTTAAAATAATAAGACTTGCAAAATTCTCCACGGCGCATAACACGTCACGAGCCCCCCCCCCCCTTACGTAATGCACAAGCCACGTTCATTTCCCAGTGACGTTCTCCGTTTTGAGACGCGTTTTACATTCGCGCGAGCGGCGGTGTAAAAACGACGGCTTCCCCCCAATACAGGAAATTGATTTTTGCCTTAATCATGGGGTAGATTAGCATTCGAGCAAACACATCGACGGGGTTTCAAGCGAACTCGAAGAATTATGGGGCGCCAAGGTTGAAACGCAAATACACATGATCCCTTTGGTTCTCTGGATCTGTGCCAAGCGGGGTCGGGGTTAATTTTTAATTCACCCTCGTTCGAGGTGAACAATCTCGACGCGCTGGAAAGAATCGCGGGGCTCGCCCCGGTTTGTCGTAATTATTTTTACGATTCAGTCGTAAAAGTAGCCCGCGATCGTCTTTTCACGAGGACAATCTACTTACTCCCTATTTCCTCCGTGCGGTTCCTCTTATGAAACTGATTCTCGCAGGTGCACAAGTGAAATTCGGGCCAAAGGGTATCGGGAACACTCACCTTGCACCATCAGCTTGATGATAGCCTCCGGAGTGCTGCGCACGTTCACCAGACAGGCGTAGTCGGCGGTGTCCTCGGCGGCGACGGGGTGAAACTGCAGGGCGTAGTTTTTCGGCGACAGGGAGATCCTGTTCTGGTGGTTCCAGACGGTGGTGGTGCTGCTGCTGTATTCGAGCAGCTGCCTGCCGTCGGCCCGCCACTCGAGCATCAGTATCAGCGAGTCCTCCGTCACGCCGGGGCAATTCAGCGTCACGTTCTTGCCGGCCTCGACCACCATCTCTCCCACCGCCGAATCTGGAAGCAGAGAGGATCGTTACATTCGTCACGTCGTGGCCGTTATCGCTCGAATAAAAAAACCGACCGACCCAGGTGCCTCTCTCTCCGTGGACACGCGGGGATCTGCACGATCTGCCTGCGTCAGGACCATTTCGTTGCAGGCCAGATAAAACGAGCTTCACGCTTTCCAATCCGCCCTTCCTCGATGCCACCTGGGCACGTTACACGCTCCCGATCCCCGGCACATCTCGCGATCCGGCGGGATCGGCAGCTTATTGATTAAGATTATTGCACGCGCGACGTGGGGGCCGTACGTGACATAGGAGTAGGGTGGCGTTTTATTCGACGTTTGTTGGAATTTCGAGGGGGGAATCACACGATTCGCTGCTCCCTTTTCGCAGGGACACTGACTGCGTAATTGGGGACACTTCGGGTGATTAAACGCAATGGGACGGATCAAATGGCGACTGCCGTTTCTTGAAGTGGGAGCAGGGTGGAATGCACCTCCGTTCCAAGTCTCGCGTCAGGGAGTGATTTCGAGTGGAGCTGTAGAGAGAAGGGGCCAATCGTCGGACAAATTCGAGCTACGGTGGCGACGTAGCAGGGCTAGGATTTTAATTTGCAAAGGGCTCCGCGCGTGCAAGGCCATGGCGACTGTTACCAACAGAAATAGTGGATGCTATCAACCCCGCTGGGTCAACCCTGCGGTGGTATCAGCGTTCTTTGTCGATCAACAACCCCCGATCGTCATCGCGACACCAATGAAACCTCGAGCAGTTTCGTTTCTCAGGGACTATAAAAGGGTACGAGTCCCTATCGCGTCCTACGATCGACCTGGGAAGTACCGTGTCGCGGTGTTACAGCCAGGATCGATCGTGGTTCGACTTTACCGTGGCTGACGTCGGCGCCCTTTATTTTTCAACCTCCACGACAAAACGAAATGCGAATCAAATTCTATCATTGACTCGATTGAGAGATACGTCGATCACGGAACTATCTCGCCTGATACTTGTCTTTTAAATGAGTTCTTTTCACCCTTGTACTTCCTTCTCGATACCTATCCACCTGAATACTGGTTACATATGCACCTCAATTATCCGTTGCAGACTTTTCCAAGCCACCAGTCACGGAACAACAGACGACAAAGATTTAATTACCTAATCCGCTATTAAAGTTCCGTCCCCTCGATTCTTCCCTCGTAAATTGCGTCGCGCCACTCTATCGTCCCTCATCCTTTCGTGATTTCGATTGTTCGCACCTCTGGACAGAATATTCCCCCGCGGTTTCTGCACGTTTTCGAGGTTCCGGGCGCGTCGACCGGCTCCATTGAACCAGGCGGCGGTTTCCCATGAAAAAAAGAAGGGCTAGTGTAACAGAGGGACATCGGATTGCCCGTGCAGCTGCAATTGCTTCGATCGCGGCGTGGAATCGCATTCTTCAAAACGAAAGGTCGTTGTGACGTGATTCACAGAGTGATTCCATCTCCAATCCTCCGCGTAAACTCCGTCGCCAGTGTGCGTGTGTGTGCGTGTGCGTGCTGTACAGAGCATTCGGTTCACGCGTACCTGTTCATACGCGCATAAAGTGCAAGTTCCCCGCTGTCTATTCTATCCCATCCTCTCTCGCCCTGGCCCACCTATCCGGCCAATCCTCCTTCCCAGCGGCGCGAAGCGATTTTCGCTAGGCGCAGCCAGTCGATCAGCGGCCGTCCACGCTTCTGCGGCGTTCAACTTTGATCATCCGACATTCTGGGCCGATTCCGCAGCCCACGGTCGGAAGTTACGATGGAAATTTCTGGGAAGCCAGCTATAATTCCATCGCCTGCATTATAACTTCGGTACACCCATCAGCTTCCTAGTTCTACCCGTCGTAAAGCGAGCGGAACGCACTGGTGTCCAGCAGTAGCTAGCCACGAATCGTCCGTAGAGTTGATTGGAAGAGATAGAAGCCCAAGGTCCGCGGATCATGACGATTTAATTCATCGATGACTCATTCCACCACTCCCCCATACGGTCCCTTATCCCTGAAAGTGAACCACGATGGAATGGAGAGAGGCAACGAGCACAGGGGTTGATCGGCACCACGTAAAAAAAAACGTTCACGTTTGAGGCAAACTCTCCGCGGATTTTTCCATAGGCGAAGAGGATGACGCTTAATAACATCGCGGCGGAGGGGCGAAAGTAGCTTTACGGCGCACTCCTGGCGAAGTTCAAAGAGTAACGAGTGGCGTTAACGTTCGATGCCCCGGTTACACGGGAAGTTCATAAAACGCTGGCGTTCCTTTGACGCGGCGGGTATATCGCGTGCGGAATCCCATTTCGACCGAACGGTCGAAGATCACGCGGACAGACACCCACGCGTAGTGTTTCTCTGTCGGCCGGGGCAGCAGGGGTCTAGAGAGCCACGGTAGCGCCTGTTATCAACTGCCGGGCGAAAAGTTTTTACATTATGTTAACTTGCGCGCGAAATGGCCTTCCACCGGCCGTGAAGTAGATGAGCACGAGGGTGACAGAAACTTTGCGCGCCCCGCCCCACGTTCGGCAGACGTGATCCTTCGAAGGAAGCTGCTCCTTGTTTATTCCCGGCTCTTCCTTGCCGCTTGGCTGAAATATGTCTCGGGGAATAAGGTAGCCGAGCTTTCTGGTAACAGAGGCGCAGCCCTGATCCGCTCGGACCGTTTAATACGTTTCTTTGTGCCCCTTATGCTCGTTGCGAGCCTCGTCTGCAGCGTCGTCGGGGCTACGGAAATGTTTGCCACACGAACGCATCTATTCCACGCTATTTATTCCCCAGCTTTGAAAATAAGGCAGGGGTTCGAAGCGAGAACACGTGATGTATACACGCAGACGGAATCAAAATAGTTACGTATATCAGAAATTTAGAAGACTGAATTCAAGCCGCTGATTTCTTGCAAAGAAATGTGCCTAAGCAAGAGACTCTACAGTTTCTAACATTTTCGGCTCCACTGAGAATAATCGTTCGCAGTTTCGGTGCTCGCGATTTCAACAGCTAATGAGCCGCGTCGGTTCGGTTACAGCGTTCGTGGCGTTCACCGTACCTACTCCGTTTCCTCCGAACCGCAGCAAGAATCTGTGTCAATTATTCGCCGCAAAGTGGCGTCCGCCGCGCTCCCCGTTCCTCAGAAGCAAGGAAAAGTGGAGGAGGTGGCAGTGGAATCGGCCGAGGCCCCTCTCGAAATCAGCCAAGCCGCCGTTGGAACATTACCGGGGCTTAAAGCCGCGGAAACAGAAACTTCCAACCAGTCGCCCCTTTCAGCGACTCGGCCAAGGCACCCGCCATTATCTTGGCTTCTGTTCTTGAAGCAGGACGTCGGAGAATCGCGGCAGATATCGGCGAAACGATGGAAAAAAAAGGAGGAAACGGGGAGCGAGGGGGGAGACGCGCGGAGAAACGGAGTCGCGGGAGGTGTTGGATGAAGTGCCTCGAGATTTCTCTTTTTCTCCCCTTTCTTTCTGGAACGAGAGACTTCGTTGATGCCTGCCTCATTGTCTCGCCGCGGTCTATGCCGAATAATTAGACCGAGCCTGTGAAACGGGCACCATCTGACCACGGTGATTCGTATAATCTCGGTGGGAAGGGGGTTTGGACGAAGGTGGATGGACAGGGGGATATGCAAATGCGCGCTAAGGAAACGCCAGACCCTTAGCAGGGTAGCTGGTTTAATTGAATAGTTGAAACCGGCACTTTTAGGGCACCGGCTCGCACTTCGGATTGAGATTTAACAGCGAGTAAAGGAGGCTAAGCGAGAGAATCGCACTTTTACGAATACGGGGCCGGCAGGTGCTCGTCGTAATTACACGCAATTAAAACTGTTATTTGAAAGATTCCCGCGGTTTCGATGTAACCCTTCGTTCACGGGGCCGCGAACTACGCGTTCGGTGCAATAAGCGCGATGGAAAATGGTGTTCCGCTTCGTTTGCATATCCCAGGTAATGAACTCTCGAGCGTTTCAACCGCGTGTTCCTTCTCTCTCCGTTTCTCACTACTGGGCCATGGTATTCTGCTCTGTGGTAGGGCGCGTAAAGTGTTTCCAAAATGGGGGACGAAAGTTCAACGTGCTTTGTGATGTTTGAACATTTGTTTGATCGCGCCATACCATACACGGCTGAATCTACTTCTCGATGTCAGAGATATTGTTTACCTGTACCACTGGAATGGTCGAGGACAGTCGATATCGTGCCTCCCACGTTTGACTATTCCAGTATCGCGTTGTTCAACCAATTCCTAAGACCCTGCGAATAAATGGAAAAGTAAGGAGAAGGCGAAACAACGGAGGGAGGAAAGTAAGAAAAATGAAGTTGACCGAGAGGAGCATGAGGAAATGGAGCTTCGTGTTTTCTCTCGCTGCTGTCGTTAGGATTAATCCAGTTTCCCTGTAATTACATCGGCGAACAGGATTCTTTAACGTTCCACGGTATCGAAGTTCCTCTCGGCGATTATTCGCTCGATTTCACGGAGGATCTCGCCGGGTGAATCGCCGAGGAATCGCCGAGAACTCTTGGCAGATTTTATTTTTTCCACGACGAATTCCCCCCGGCGAGTACGAAGTCGACGAAATTTCTGGCGAATTAACTTCGTTGCGAGACACTCTCGCGATACTTTGGGCGATTCCTAGGCTGCTCCCGCCTGCTTCCCTCGCGCTCGTAGCTGTTCGCCGGGCTACCCGTAGGCCGAGACGAGTCCATCCCCCATCTAGAAATTGAATTTCATCCTCTTTCCCCGTGTACGCGACCGGCTTGGCGCCGTAAATTAATTTACGCAAATCTTCTGCGGGCATGAATTTTTCCAGCACTAATTTCCCCAGAAGCCAGCACGCTCCACGGGATACAGTCGCAGGGCCGTGGCAAGCCGTTACCACGGTAATTACCTTCCTACCTTCGTTCTGCTCGGCCTTTTTGTCTCATAACCAAGTAACTATCTTAATTGCTTTCGCTTTTCTGACGCTGGATACGGTGCCAGCCCTCTCCGCTTGCTCGCGGGCCACTCCTCCGCTTCGAATCCACCATGCTTTGTGTCCCTTACGTTTCCCTTTTTCCCTCGCTATCGCCGTTCATCCCTTTCACGGGTCATGCTTTCGTTTAAACTCGCTCGCTCGCCCGCGATTTTTTCCTAGCGCCTGGACCGCTTCTGCCCTTCCCTTCGACTTCGCTCCTTTCCCTTCCGCCGGCCGCCATTTCCACGTGCCTCGTTTCACCGTCACGGTTTCTCGCTCGTTGTCTCTGTACGGCCGCGATAATGCCGGATCGCTCGTGCGACGCGGCTGCGTGACAGTCCTCCCGAGGGAATTTCGAACGGAACGATAGCCGTTCCGCCAATTTTCACGCTGTTAGCCGCCACTGCGCTGCCCTGTTCCTCGTTATTCCGCTTAGAAAATTCCGGTGAATGGGGCAGCGCCGCAGAGCGGAGGTGGGGCTAACAGGGCCGATAATTGCCGAAGCCTGGTGCTGTTCATCACGGAAGGATGTCACGATAATGCGCTTTGTGGAAAATCGAAAATGGGGGGGGGGGGGAGTACGGTTGTTAAGTCAGCGGATTCTCGTCTTCGTCTGAGCTCCTTGGTGTTCTGATTTCTTCGAGCACCGAGCTCTAATGAGCCTCCAGTCGACGTATCACGGGCCCTCACGTGTTGCTGGATGAGCGGAGTCAGTCTTGAAGCCTCTTGACGCCCAGATACTGACGACGTATTGAGCAGAGCTCGGGGACCCAGGGAGCCATTAACGGCCAACAAGCGACGGAGCTTAATCCCGTAAACAAATCTCTCAGCACAGGGAGAAGAGGAAGGCGAATTCACGGCGCGATAAAAAAGAGCAACGAACAAGATTTCCACCCTCCTCCCATCTCTCTCCCCTCTGTTTCGGTCGCATTCGACGGTCTGGCTGCGCCTAAAGCGATCTCGTGGCTCCAACCGAGTGTGCCTCGCTCTCGCGCGGCAGTTCCCAGAATGTCATTATTTCAGCGAAAGCGTTTGTTACTCGCGACTCGAGGCCACGTCACTCCTTCACGCCGAAGTGTTTACTCGAAACTCGCTCCGGGAACGAGGGTATATCCGACTGCCGCCGCGCCGTTCCGAAGGAATGATTTTTTAAAAATTCCCCGACCGCGGCACGGGAATTCGTTAGAGTTGCCGCGAGTGTGGATACTCGGAGGAGGGGTTTCCTTCGTTCCCCCCTGTTCCTTTTCCCTCTTTCGCGTCCCGCTTTTCCTCGTTATACACAGCGCCGTGTCCCGAGTTGGTATCTCCAGCAGCGAGACCGCAAAATTGGACAGGCCCTTCTCCACCACTCTCTCCACCGTTCTGCTTCTGCCCTCGAATCGGACCTGCTTCTCCACTTTTTCCCCGGCGGCCGTGTTCGTGCACCTTCGCAATTTGCCATCGCCTGGGCGGCCAGCGCGCCAGCGACAAAAACAGAACGAAATCAACACACCGATACCAATCGTTTCCACTGTTTCGCGGACAAAGCGTTCCCGCGCAATCTTGCCCATCGCTGAATAACGTTTCCATCGAGCGGACGATCTTGACCGCTAATAAGAACCGCCCGTCGATCGCTGGCGACAGATGGCCGTTTGGCAAACAAACCGTGCCCCATCGATCACCGACAGATTCGTATCGGTGTCTGCGCGGTAAGTTGCAGGAATATCCACGACCCGGCGAGCTCAGGCCACCTTGGACGTATGAATGATTTCCGAATCGGCCGTCCCAGCAGTACGTAAACTTCCCTCGGTTTAATTGGCCGCTCGACCAGGCTGCCTCGTTAATTACCTCCCATTTAATTAGCGCTTACCCTCTTAGAAGCGGGGCCCACCGACGCGCGCACGGTGTAAATCACTGACTTTGGATGCTCCAGCGATTCGATACGCCTGCCTCTCGTGCCTCCTCGCCGGAGGAACGAGACGAGACTTCGCGGGAAGTCGATTAGTGCGTTGCTCTGGCCCGTGTAAGTGGGTTTTACCGCGCGAGAACTATTTAGGTCTGCGAGTGCTCCTCGCGAGGAGACAGATTTAGGGATTTCGTTCTACTTGCTTGTTGGTTACGGACGATTCGTTAGATAGAAGTATATGGCAGTTGCAATTTGAACGTCGATATTGTAGGAAACGGGAAAGAAGACTCGAACCCACGATCTTCAGATTCGTTGCGCGCTGGCCAGCCGCCTTAACCACCTCACCCATTTTTCTTCTTCTTCAATTTTTTTATTCAGAAAATACTATGAGCACATGTCACATTGTTCAATGTAGTGAATAATCTACCGCTTATACTTATGCCCGCTAGATTGCCAAATTGCGACGGGTAACGTTTTCAGGTACTATATTCTGGAGAAAAAATAGGCATCATGTCTGAGAAAACCGGAACGATATTTTTTGCCTCGTACATGGGAATAAAAAGGACATTCACATTCATACCCACTATATACTAGACCTTATATCTATTTTATGTACATATTTACAAAAGGTGTAAAGAAAACAATAAAAAAAAAAATGGTTTGCCATATATACAGTGTTAAGTAATTCAGTATCCTTCTACTATACATCCTCCTGAGGAGTCGGGCTTAAGCCTAGTACGATCAAGATGGGGTTTTCTCTCCCAGCCACCAATATTTTTCCATATCAGACTGCTACCTATTTGCAATATTCACCTTGGGTAGCGTCATGACAAAGACCTTCCCTAGGGGGAGTGGGGTAAACAGGAACGCGGGGTAATCGCGAACGCGATGGTTACGGCGGTTTAATAAATGAAAACCAATGTTCTCTCTCCACTAACTAATAGTTTAGGTCGTATCTAACGCCGGACAAAACTAATAAATACAGAACGCTCGTGCTATTCAAGATAAACACAATTTATTATTTTCATCATGTTTCAAGTAATATTTTGTCCTCACTCGCACCATACGCCTATTCCTAAATGCCGAACTCCTAAAATATCGAGGGTCAATTCACGTCTTCGTCTATGTCAGAGGAAGACAGTTGATGAATATCATTCAGCGATGATCAACAAGAGACTACCCTTTGACGAATCAAGTTCCAACTGGGATAGTTTTTGTACTATTCGTTTCGATGGTTCCGTGAAAAACGAAACAGGGATCGCGAGTGCCGTACAGTTCGCGAGCTTCCGATAGCCACCGTTCTCGCTAATGGATCATTCGGTAGAGACAAAACAAATGAAACCACCCACTTCGTTCCCTACAAATGGAGGTTGCCTTCGTCCGGGGCGATGCTTTCGTGTCTAACCATCTCCTAGATTTGTCTTGGGAACCCGGCGCACGCTGCTTTCGCCGAGCAATTTTACGCGCAACTACTGCCCGGACTTAGGGAACTGCCGCATGAATCACGCCCGTAAATAGCCAGAGTGGTCGCCAATATAGTTTTTGCCCATTTCCCGTCATAAGACGCTCTATACCCAGCGGGCTCTCTCCGCCCTCGTTTTATCCCCGCCCTCCATTTTTACTGAACGTTCATAATACTTCATTAACAGGAATTCGGAGGAATTTCTGCGAAGCGTGCTCGCGCAACGGCGCAAAAATTTCACATGCCTCGAGCAATTAGTTCGCTCGAGTTCCCGCGAACACTGCGCCATCAAATGACAATACGTCGGTTACATTTTATTCACAAAATGTTAGATGGTGGAGGATAAATCTGATGAAGATGATATTTCTGTTTTTTCCCCTTGAAAAGCAGGGATGGTGAAAGCTACCAAGTAGTATAGGTTTAAAATTGCAGCGACCCGTTACGAAGGCAGTATAAATCAAACCAGCTCGCGAAAGAGCCACGATAATTGGGGCTCGCGTGCCTCGCGATGTCTACACACACGGCACTCCCATTTTTCCTATCCTTGGTCGGTGGCGAGCGACGGACAGGCCTGTAATTATTTGCCTGGGACGTTACGAGCGCACCGAATGTCGTGTCCACACACCTGGCCGCCATCGGCGATCGTTCCCCCCAGTGACGAGGAAGGAATGCGCTCGGGGACGAAAGCGTCGTTCCAACGCCGCCCCGATAACGGCTCGCTGATCCCGTTTTCGATTGTGTCAAAACGAATCATCCAGGAAGCCCCGTCGTTTATCGAGATTTCCCCCTCCTCCTCCCCCACCCCCTGATGACGGGCTCGGGCGGCTGACGATTGCTGGAATTCCGCTCGTAGCCGCCTGAAAAACGATACACACGGCGGGACACGCGTGCTCCCGCTTTTTCTCCCCCATCCCTCCGACGACACGCGCCCGCTATAATGGATTTATACGCGAGTTCCGAGGCTGAAGCATCGGTTGTGCACAGTGTGATTGTGTTATCGTTACTTTCACGGATTCCAGAAAGCGAGCGGCGGGTAAAGGCACGAGGCACAAGTGAGGAATGTGATGTAGAGGAGACACAGAAGAGCCCTGGTGGTTACCTCTGAGTTTTCAATTGAAATATCGATAAGGTTCGATGGAAAGACTTTGAAAGAGGAACGATCCTTTGTACCCGTGCCTGGTTACTCGATTGCGTACTGCCGGCTTACGTTCGTTAAAATGGGGAACACGTTTTGGAAGGAGACAATGCCCCACTCCACTCGACGATGGATTATCGATCCGAGGGGAAGCTCCCGTTACGAGTCAAGAATTAAGTACACGGGTGGCAACGAAACGAGAGTGTCGGTCAAGTGTCATCTGTGCATTTTTCATTAGATAGTCAACGACAATGATAACAGAGGATCGAGTGCGGGGATGATTCGATAGGTATGCATGTGGAGCAGGGCCTGGCCTCGTTCGACCAGCGCAACCACTCAAAACTAATTGGGTCTTTTTTCCATGTATCCAGCTGCCAGATCTGTTTTCCCGTGCTTCTGCACAAAGGTCACCGCGGGCGGAGAACTTTCGGGAACGTAAACATCGATTCGACAGTCCCGAATGTGTCCTATTTAACGCCGAACCCTTTTTGTCTCCTTGGACCACTGTCGGTGACAATAAAATTCGAGCTGAAACGTTGAACACTTCGACCCATCGCTCCGCAGCTATTTCACAAAAGTATCGAAACATCCTCTAGTCACGAGTCGCGGCGATAATGCAATTTCGTAGTCGCGAAAACTGGTCGCCCATCCATTTTCTCGTTGGACGCCGCGTCGCGCCTTCAAACTTTGTCCTTCGGGCGACTTCCGACGCGTAGGTATCCCCGCGTCCGTTCCGTTGTCCTGCAGCAGCCGGGGCATGTCGAAATCTCATTTCGACGCGGTCCAGTCGAAGCAACCGTGCGGGAGCGGCACGAGGGGAGACGCGAACGAGATGGAGTTTCCGTGGCGCGTATAAGTTTGCATGTAAATACCGCTCGGATCCGGAATTGTTAACTATAAACCGTGATGAGACGGATAGACGCGAGCGGCAGACGAGAGTCGATCTCGCCTGTGGATGGGAGACACGACAATTCCGTCGCTTTATGGTACCGAAGAACCTGTACGATAGAGGAAGAGACCGCCGGAGGGTGTGCGCGGGAACGGAGACGAGAGGGGGGGGGGCCGGACGGGGATGAAACGGGGACAAGGGGGCGCAGACGTCGGGGTTAGAAGGGGTGGAGAATCAAAGCTTGTCCGGATAGGCGAACGTATGTACCGGCGGTAACTCTGTTACATAAGTGATTGAGGTTAAACTTCGGCAAGGATTCGCAAACTTCTTACGGCTCGCAGCTGACAGAGGCTGGATGCTTTCCCATCGACGCGACGCGCGGCGCGGCCGAGGCAGCAGCGTGACGTTGTCAGCTCGGTGTGATGGATCGCGACGAGCATGGGGACGCACGTCTGCTGGATCGATACCCTGTCGATAGCACCGTCCCGGATATTACGTGTCGAGGAGGAAAATTAACGGTTTTAATAGGAGCGACGCGGGAATTTTCCGGACGAGAGGCCGCTAGTTGGGACACTATCGTTCGCCGGTTCGATCGAGTTACACGGGGCTCAATGAAATTTTCCACAGAGTTTCAAGTGCCGCTTAATATACGGTCATTTCTGTCGTACGTCGCCTCGAATTTGTTACGCGGAGAGGGCTATTATCGGAGAGACATTAGAGAGCCATCGAGCAGTGTTCGCGCGCCAAGTGATTTTAATAACGATCCGCGGGAGTAATGCTGCTCGACTCTCTTCCACTATACGTTGGATTAATGGGTTGCATAGGAGTGTATCGTTCTCGATGGCTTAATAAAGTGATTTCTCTGTTTATGTGTGCAGTGAGAGAAGATGAGCAATCAGGAAATTGTTCGTTCTCAATTTGCGCGACTAAGTAAGACCAGTTAATTAAGCGTCGCAGGGGTATCTGGTGAAAGGAAACGCCCAGCCCCCTTCCACCGCTGCTGTAGCAAATATAATTTACAAATTTATCGATACTATTAATCCCGCGACCGGATAACGCGTTCTGAAGTCAAATTTCCGTGTTTCGTCGCCGGGTCGCTTATCGATGGAAAATTAACCCTGGAATTGTAGCGGTGCCTCCCCCCCCCCCCCCCCCGACTTCCACGCAGCGAATATCGCTTACAAGGCAATTACAGCGTCGAAACGGCATCGATTGCGGCGCGTTGCCGCTGCCCCTGCCTCGATGATCGATTTTTTGAAAATACGAGGGGAGTTGAGCGAATTAATGCTTCATTCTAGCGGGCCAGCGAACGAACTGAACGAACGGGCGAACGAGCACTGGTATATAATTCAAGAAGCGTCGTTGAATCGCACTAAAATGTTATTTGCAATCCTATTACCGTTCGGCGTTTGATTCGGTTAGCGGGATTTATCGAATTGTTAAACTCCGGCGATTTTATTGAATCCATTACGATTTATGGACACCGCGACCGCAGCCCCAGTTATTGCGACATCTGTGTAACCGATCAAAAACGCGAACTCATCCAGATTTCCGTTATTAATAAATTGAGCGCGGCTCGTTAATTTAAAACGAATTAACGCCCGAGCGGATTAAGGGCCGGCGAACACGACGTACCTACCGGTTCCGTGCCGGGGAACGTTTCTCGCCCCGATATATCCCTGGCTATCGCGCGGAACTGTACGGAACGAGCCACGTTACCGCGATGTAATTAAAACGAACAATAAGCCGGACTTCAATCCTCGTGCTTTAAGAGTGGCCTCCTCGTTCGCTTCGTGGAAACGGCGCGCGGTGCATTTATCACCGGCAGACGCCGAAAGTATCGTCCGAGGAAGCAGTTCATCCAGCAGAGGAGCAAGGTGCAGTGCGGTCTCGTGCGTTTCGCGTAACGAACAAAAGACGAACCCCTCTACAGTCCATTGTCGGGTCTCGAGCACCTTGACGTTTACCTCGAGCACACCGTCGGACGAATCCTAATTCGGTTCGGGTCGAATTAATCAAATTACAGTGGGATCTTCTCTTCCTCTCCCGGGCTCTCTCTCCCTCTCTCTCTGATTCTCTCTCTCTCTCTCTCTACCTCTTCTCTGCGAGCCCAGACCGATTTCCATCGAACACCTGGTCCTGGAATAACCGAAGACGTTCGACGAGGGGAGGTTAAGTGGTTGAGCCAGTTAAGGCTCCACAGGTAAACACGGCTAATCCAATTTCTGCGTTGAGCGGCACGAGGTCAACAGAATTTCGGGCGCGTCATTGTGGCTTCCTAATTCCGTTCACCTTAAAACACACAAACGGCCCAATCGCGCCGGTGTTGCGTGCCCGCCATTTAAACGCCCACCCCTTCCGCCCCCCCCCCCGATCGCGTATCCTTAATTATTCCGCTCAGTAACGTCCCCGGTTGGCCTTGTTGCCGATTTATCGCGTTAATGAAAACTTACGGTCCCGAGCGTGCTGCTACGAGACACGGGACTCGTTTGTTAACGCTCACGCTTTGGGAGATTGTAAATTCGCGGCGCACCCGGTTGCGGGGGATGAAGGTGTTGAGATACTCGATCATAGTCGCCGCGGCGCCGCGGCTGTTTCGATAGGCTTGATGCTAGTTTATGACGCGCCGTGGATAATGGGCTCGTAAAATTTCGCGTTTTTAAGCGACAAGATAGGAGAACTCGATAGCAGAGCCTGCAACCGCTAGTGTATCTCTGCAGAGGATCTGGGGATCGGTTCCATCGAAGATATCAAGAAGTTCGACGCGATTAGCTATTATTAGATCGTAATTAACGCGACGAAGTAGGCCTCGGCCTCGGAAAATCTTGATACAGGCCATTCCCCTAATACCGCGCAGCTCGTAACGGTGCATAGCCGCATGCATCGCTCCCCCGAATGCTCATTAGCACGCGAAATGTTTTCCTCTCGAAAATCGGCTATGTAGGTTAGCACTCGGCCGGTTCCCCGGTTTCATTGTTCCGTTATGCCCGAACAATGTTCGACAAATTAATTCGATATTGCATCAAGCTCGGTAATTAATCAAGATGATTGTTGTTCCAGGCTCTTTACAAGCTGCGCGAGGTATTGTAATCGAAAATGTTACAAGCTAGCTATGTTTCACTGATCGGGTTCGTTAAACAGCCAACACGGTTTCGACCTGTCGACAACAACAGCGAAATCTGCCGCTGGCCTGATCCACCAGCCGTCCAGCCGACTTCCCGTCGATGGTAAATCCTTTTATTGGCAAATCCTGCGTCGTAAGTTGAACGATGGAAGCCCGGCTAATGCAATGTCGTAGGTCGGGAGCCGAACGCGAGGCGTATATCGCTTTTAAATCCGTTAATGCGCCACCGTAGAGGCAATTTGCATAGGTTTCACAGTAACGTACACGAGCCCGAGCTCCCCAACTATCATTGCTACAACCTGGATCCGTATCCTGTTTAATCCTTCGGACTTTGCCCGCGACGCTTTCGCCGCTTTGCGAGCAGGCCCCGCGCTGACACCTCCGCGTGCCGATAGAACTGCATTTAAATAAAGTTCCGAAGCCGAACACTCTCTTCTCCCTGTTCGTCCTCGTTTCATCGGACGCTCGACATCGGTCTGTCACAGGAATTTCTCCGTTCCGACTTCTTTCACGTATCTTCACGCACGCTCCCCTTCTGTCACTGATTTCCCTTCCATCTCTCGCATTTCCCTCGCATTCTCCTCCTCTTTCTCCTCTCCTCCGTTTACACTACACTTTTATCTCGCTTAGCAGCAGTGCGCCACGACACGAATTCAAGGGTTAAAAGATCAGGCACCGGCATTCACGGCATCGATGACTTTTATTTCCATTGTTCCCGGGCGCGATCCAACTTCTCTTTTCCGTTCGCCGCTCGACCGTAAGCTTCTCTGTGCCTTCTCCGTTTCCCTCCGCTTCCTTTATTTTCTCGCACTTTACGCCGGGCAGCGTTAAATCACGCGGAAGGCTATAAATCCGGCGCATTTTCAGGATAGCTGATCCGGCAGGAACTATCAGTAAAGTGGAACAAACAAATCTCACGGCCACGTGAACGCCCCGGAGAGACAAATACACGCGCCGTGTCGTAAATGCATCCGGCACGTCTCGCCGTGTACCTTCGGATTCAACGTTTAAATCGCGCTCGCCCCAGAAATGCATCGGCCGTGCCTGAACCGCGGCGGAAATGCATACGCGACATTTTTCCCCCTTTCCGTCGCACAATGTCGCCGCATTAAATGCGCCCCGACCCCAAGAAAGCCGCGTGCGCCTTTTACGCGACAGTTCTGATGAGACCCGACGCGACCCGTTAATTACGCGTCTCCTGCTGCATTCATCGCGACGAGAGAAATAGTCGCAGGCTCGGGAGGAACCCAACGATATCCAGCTCCTTAGAACACCATGCTTTCATCCACTTCTCGCGGCCGCGCGGCCATGTGGATCAGTTCTAGAGACATGTCTCCGGAGCTTAAGGGAATCGGGGCAGGTGGTCGAGAACCGCAGGGCGCGACCTGTGGCGCGGCCGGATTCCGCGCCGGGGTCCTAGCGCGGCCAGGCAATCTGCAGTGTGTCACGTGCGACTTCACTGGCTTAAATAACGAGCACTGATACGTCGCAGGGACCGCCGGCTGCGATAGCGAGTGCGAAGGATCGTCGGGAGCGGGTTACCAATGAAAACAGAGCCCCGCGAGAGGGAGGAAGAGAAGGGAGAAGAATGGGGAATAGAAGTGGCCGGAGAGGGACAGGCAGGGATGGTGGAACACCTTCTTCTCGATAAGGGTGGAGGGGGAGTAGGAAGTGGAATAAAAATGAGGGTAGTTACCGATGGCGGTCGGATCTTTCATTTGATTCCACGCTGCTGGAAAAATTGCATTTGTCCCCGCCAGCCTCTCGGCTCACGAATAAGATACGGTACTGCGCGAAAGGGCGCCCCCGGGGGTCCTTTACGCGAGATCAGATATTATGTTAAACGTTTTTAGTTATTCACTCGACGCTCCCCCCCGAGGATCCCTTTCCCTCCCTTTCCCGTCTCCGTTCGCCCGTAAATCCGCCTTTGGTGATCGAGAACGATCCGCAGGGAAGCGACGCCGTTCGTTCTCCATCTCTTTAACGAACGATTGACCTTTGAGGGAGAAGCTGAACGGCTTATCGGCGTCTTAACCGGCAGAGGTGGTTAGGGATGGCTCGTGGTTAGGGCTGATACAGAGCATCCTCGGAGGACAGGCGAAATCGACGAAGATAATGAAATATCTGTCATCGTTTTTCTTTCTCCCTCGCCTCTCGCGATTGGGGATGCTATCGCGAAAGGGCAATTCTAGAATTTTAGACTTCGATCGATCAGGCGAATTCTGTTTGCATCGATTGAGCTGATTTAACGTTCCCATTGGCGGAAGATATTTTAAGCAAACGGCGGTGCGCCTTTCCATGCTTCTTCCGTCCCCTTCTTTTGGATTGCTATGTTAACGATTCAATCGAAATATTCGACAGCGGCGATTAATCGAGCACGATAGCCACAATAACTCCCGGAATTATGAGCGCGCGCCCGCAGCGCCGCGGCTTTGTAACTTTTTATAACTCGCGGGATTTAATTTAAGCCGATTAAGCGCGATTTTATTTCCCGTACCTTACACATTTCGCGGGACCAACCGTTTCCAATTCGCCCTGGTTCTGTCGGAAAATTTGAATTCCGCAGGACCGATGGAATTATTGTTTCGACACCGATGGCGGAACGATTGACTGGCACAGGAAACAGTAACACTTTCGAGCTTCGAAGGTATTTCGCACGTCGCTCGTTGACTCGTTTAATGAGTTTTTGCGGCAGCGCCGTAAACCGTGCACGCGATTTCGCGATAATATTATTGAAAACGCTCGAAAAGCTTCATGAAGCTGTTCTGGCCAGGACAGCGCGCTAAAATACGCTTTGACAGCGGGGGAGGACGAAAAATCGATGATATTTTAGTATCGGTGTACGGCGACTCGCTTTTTAACGCGCCGGCAGTCGCGTTTAACAGTCCTTCCGATTTATTTCAACAGACACGACGATCTGGCCGCGGCAGGAGAATTACAAAAGGGCGTTTATGCGCGCACCGCATCTGTGTTGCATGGAAAATTCATTAACTCGTCTTTATTAAAGATTCGTTCCCACAGGTGAGAGACTGAGATATTCAACAACTCTGCTTTCGATCCTCGAAGAATCCCACGGCTTCTCACTGCCACACAACACACGCAGGTACTCCTCAGTCAATATTCTACGCCAACGCTTCGACTATTTCACCAATTCCACTTACCAAACCTCTTCGTTTTTCTCACCCCGCAAAAAGCAACGACCCTGCGATTCACAGTCCCACATCGAAGCGCCCCAGCCAGTGAATTCACGTCCATCGAATCTCTTGCTCGGCGGAGACTGTTATCCCGAAATGTTTCCACAGCATCGCTGCTGCGTTGCGCGAAGCCCCCACTGAGCGACACCCAAAGGGAGAGAGCTCGCGAGAGCGTGGAGTTTTGCGGACAGCTGCAAATAAACCGGTCGAAAAGAGTAACGTTTCGGGGGTTCTCGGAGGACGATGGGCCGCGATGTCCTTCGAATAAGGGAGAGGAACGAGGAGCATAAGCGGGCGAGCACGCGGGTCGAAGGTCTTCAGCTAGGCTGACTTCGCCGCGATAGGCAGAGGTCCGTTTTAATAACGTGTCAGGACGGAACGAGCGTTGACGTTCTTTGGCTGGCTGTATGCCTGCCAGAGGACAATGCTCGGGCCGGGTTGGTCCCGTGGTTGGAATATTTTAGAAATAAGGTCGCCCGAATGAGCCTCGGCGAAGCGTCCGAGGCTGTCTCGCCTCGTCCGAAGAAAGAGTACGAAACCGAGAGGAGAGAGGACTGCGTGTTACGAAAACAGAGAGGAAGACAATTGAGAGGCTGATAGAAAGAGGAGTGCAGGGAAATGAAGGAGGATCCGAGAGCGAGCGGGAGTGGAAGTATAAATAGGTAGAGCAAGGAGACGCCGATGGGAGAACGAGAGCGCAGATGGAGATGCGGAAACAAAGATCAAAAGAGGAAACAGGGGACGCTCGTGGAGAGACGACAGAGTCAGAGAGGCAGGTTGATGAGGTATATGTAGGCGGGAGTAGGGCGGAAGATATGCAAAGTTCGGAACTTAATTCATTTCTAAGGCGCCTCACGCGAAGCCTGGACGTGCCAGATCGCTCGCCCCGGTGTTATACTTATCATTGCTGCTTCCGTACATCCGTGCTCTCGCAAATTATTAACCTCGGCGCCGGTGGCTTTGCTAAAAACAACTTCATCTCGAGGCAGGAAAGCCCGACAGCCGTGTCGGCTGCGTCGACTTTTGATTTTAAAACTTTGCCCAGGCGTTGCTTCGACCAGCAGAGCCCTGACTCCGGCTCGTCGTCCTCGCTCCCAGGATTCGACCGATCGCCGCGCGACTCCGCGAAATTACGTTTCCTGGGAACTCGTCGAAGCCTTTGAACAGATTAAGATCGTGATGCAAATTCTCTGGTTTCTTTTACGAGATTCAGATACCATCTCGCCGGGCCAACTCGCATTTTCTCTTGCCCTTCTCGCTGCTTAATCCTTCCCTTTTTTTACTTTCGGATCTTCGTTTCGTCTGAGCAAATTTTCACGCGACGCAGGTGCTCCGATGAGTTAGGGTTTCCAGCTGCGAAATTTAATCGACTGCTTGTAAATGGCGTGGATCCAACGAGGGATCGAAACCGTTCATGTAAATGGGAATATTATCGATAACCCCGGCGAAAGATTGAAACGTCAATTACACTCGAGGGCTGAGATTATCGAAATACCATCCGTTTGAATTACCGCGGCGCCACTTGGCTGGGAATATCGATTATCCCGTAGCTCATCTAGAATGTAAATAAGCCTCCCACGTGTCGTTGTTTATTCGAGCCTAGCGGCCATTTATTCTACACCCATCGAGCCGGTGGTGTTCTACGAATTTATCTGTTGTGCGCGCGGCCCGCTTAGTCGACGTGAAATACGATTCGCAGACGCGACCTCTCGAAAATCCACTTTTTCCAATAACGCCGGCGAAAACCCGTTGTCTTCGTTCCCCAACGATCGTTTCGAACGTTTTATGCTTAGTTTCCGCTCCGCGGGGGGATCCCTTTTCTCTGTTTATACGGCGCGTTTCTCTATCGGGTCCACTTTAGGAGGTGGATTCGGCATTAAAAGCAATCGACGGTCTCGTACAGGTGCAACCTCGCCGACGTTATTGCCGAATTATAGCGATTTCTTTCGCGACCTCTCGATTTGTCAGTAACAAAACTAATGATTGCTGCATTTTTAATCACCGAGAGCTGGATTCTCCCGCAAACGGGACGAGGAGGCGATCTGCCGAGTGGTACCTCACGTTTCCCGCCGCATTCGATTTTAATATCATAAAGGATGAACATCGAGTTGCCTCGCGGAACATGACATTCGACTCGCTTATTCCAGCCTCGCGGGCCGCGAGGCCGGATGGAGGGAAAAAAACAGCGATACACCGCTTAAGAGTGGCGGCTCGAATAAAAAAAAAGGGGGAGGGGGAGGAGGAGAAGAAAAAAGAAAATTACACGGTACGTGTAACGTTTGCGAATGACTCGTATCTAAAGTACCCCACTTTACGTCTCGAGGGTTCACGGGCGCAGGAATGAATTCTATAAACACATCCGGCCTTATTCGCGTGCAGAATCCACTTCATTTGCGATGGAGTGCTTGTTTCATCGTGCCACTACCCCGTGAAGCGAATAAAGCTGGCACACTCATAACGAATGCATAACGAAAGAGGTTCTTTTTCATCGTCGCCGGGTTTTAGAGTGGCCTTGAACGACATCCCAACGCGAGGCTTCGTCGTGCCTCGCTTTCGACACCGCCCACAGCCACAGGCTGCTGGAGAACTTGAACGAAAAATCACCCTCGCCTCCCTCTCTCTCTCTCCCTCTCTCTCTCTTCACTGGCGAGAATGGACCGTAACAGAAGTTCCGAATCACCCATTATTACTGGGATTTATCCGGGGAAACGACGCGCGTATCGTCGCTCCTCGAGAGGGTGGAAAGACAATTCGGGGAATAAGAATCGCCGGTAGCATTCCAGGGGATTCTGGGAGGGATAAAGTTAGCGTAGGAGATCCAGATTCGCGTACCGTGCCACCAAAAGGGAAATTTCGACCGACGGGAACGGCGGGCCATCGTCTCCGTTCTTGTTCGAGGGTCGCTCGCAAAATTCCGCGGAACGTATGAAAATTGCCGCGCCACGGGAGCCTGGCCTCGCCCCCGAGCTTCCGAGCCGTTTTCAATTGTAACCCCGCGATAAGATTGTTACCCCGAACGGCTCGAATGTGTTCCGCGTCGTTCCACAAACTCCCGCGTTTTATTGGCCACTATCGACGCGAGTCTGCCACGCTACTGGCAGATTCTCCTGCGCGAGACCGGGTTGCGGGACGTCGCAGCGATATCCAAGAAGGTGGGCGCACAATAGGATCGCTAGGTACAATAGCGGTTGGGATATAGAAGCTCGACTGGGTTACTCCGCTCCTATTTAGTTCGACGATGATCCACAGTTGATCAACGCCGTCTGTATCGATCCCCGAGCTTTAATTCCCCCTTGAAAGGCTCCCCGGGTTCCTCGAGCTCGGAATGCAGCGAGAGAAGAAACCCGGCGTACAACAATACCGTGAAACAAAGTAATATCCCATGCTAGGAGGTCGCTGTTAACTCGCGCGGTAGCAACACTAGCAAACGTTTACCGACTCTCAAACGAGATCTCGCGTGCCCCGAGGCGTAGAGGCCAAGGTGGCTAGGAGGAGAAGCGCAGAGACGTCGAGCAGTAACCGGGAAACACGAATACCCGGGATCCAGCCATAATTTTGCGGCTCGCAATATGGAAGGGCGGCAGGCCGAGGACCGAAGCGAGAATATCGCCATATAGATAATGCTTTCGCACGTATCGCGTTCGTGATCTATATTTGATGGCTCTATTTAGATACTGCGGAGTATCTTCTCCCGTGTCGATGCCCCCGGGCGTAACTGGTCTGCCGAGATTACCCGTATCCACTCCATACAGCCTCCACGCACTATACGCGCATTCCACGTACAAGGCTCGAGCTCACTTAAGACAATCGCCCTGCGAGCAGGATTATCGATCCTTAGCGGCGTTCCAAGGATGCCCCGCGTTATTACGGCTCCTTGGCCCGATCTTCCATCGATGTTCACCACTCGGAATCAGATTTTTCGCCGAGCAATCCCGAGCCTCACGGATTCTTGAGGGCGCGCGAGGCTTGTTACCATATCTGCGCCTATCGCTTTAAGCTTCCCCTGGAAGATATCGGAATCCTTGTTGCCTGGGGCGCGACGAAGTCGATACGCGTCCATCTTCCAAGTATACATTCAAGAATTCTCAGCGATTTCAACCACTGTACACCTCCGGTAAGCGTCGCTCAAGTTATGATTCGATATTAAACCGATCGATCTCTCGCGGCAACTGCTATATCGAGTTTTAATTACCTGTTACTAAGGTCTGACGTTCATGTCAAATTCGTGCCACATTTATGACGAATTTTCTACTTATGCGCCTATTATGAGATTAAATCAAGAAATAATTTCCATTAAAATCTGCATCGGGAAAAAGGGGAAATTCTGCGACGCTGGAAATAGGTATCATAATATTAATTCATAATATTCGACCTGTCGTCCTCCGGCGCGATAGAACAACTATCTTTAACCGATTGATTTAATTAGAGTAGGTAACTGGCGGGATTTCCATCAAAGTTTTGTGATTTTTGACAGGAACGATCGGTCGCGAAGGCTGTGCCAGTCGATAGTCTTCCGTCGGGATTTTATTATGCTTTTCAGTGGAAATGGTCAGCGATTACTGGCACACTCGGATAACGCCGCTTGATCCCTAAAATCGGGCATAATTGTCCGATAGAATTTTCGTCCGCGGACGACCACCTCATGCAGACAGAGAAACCAATTTCACCAGCAATTAAAAGCTTGTGTGGCATTACCCAGCCGTCGCGTGCCCTTTTCACCGCTCCGCCAGCCAGGAAACGCTCTTTGCGCTCTCTCCCCGTCCCTCTGCCGCGCGACTCAATAATTTCGCGTTCCACCTGCAAAATCGCCGCGCCCGTTCTTGCTGAAGCCGGGGAAACCGGACACCAGCGGACGTTTCGGGTCGGTTTGCGACTGAATTATCAAAACGGCGCATCAGCGCCGGAACTGGCCGGCCGTTTTCACAAACAAATAAATATGTCGAAACAAAGGGGGGGAAGAGGAAAGCGGAGCAACGCGCTGCTGCGAGCACCGCGAAAGCCGCGCGTTTAATGAAAACGAACGTTCGCCTTTGTTAACGGTGTAATGAGGGCCATTAGCGGCGGCGTTGGTTCCAGCTTTCTTCTGTATATTTAAACGATATAAGACAACTACTTATTACAGCCCGGCCAGTGTGTTAAGAATTCCAAGTTACGGACGACCCAGTCTATTAGCGGCGAACTGACAAATGGCCAAGCTTTGTCGAACGTCGTGCTGGAATTGCCAATCAATTGCGCGGGTCGAAATAATGCGAGCGGGGGCTGCGGAGGGATGTTTCTATTTCTAAAGAACGTTGGCAGCTGACCTCTGATTGGTCAAATATTTAACGGACCAAAAATACCATTAGCAGTGGAATGAGATGCAGCGGGACAGATGCGCTTCAGGGAAAGGAAAGTTACGGGGGCAATTTCAAAACGAAAGCCTGAAATTCCGACGTGTAGTGGAATTTAAGTAGAAGATGAAACCGTTCTATTGAACTACCCCCTGTAATTCTGGGTGGAACAGCGCGAATACCGCGGAAACGGGCGATATCCATCCCCGAGCGGCGTACAAGCCGTCGGTTGCCTTAATCATAGAACAATCCAATTAAAGCGGACAAAACGGCAAGCGAAGTACACCGGGCGGAGGGTTAATTGTAATCGGAGGGCGAAAGGAACGCGTCAAAGGGCAAGCTGGATACTAAATTCGCCGTCGCGAGGAAAACCGGAATTGAGTCTGCGGTGTGTTCCCCGGTGGCGGGTCCGCGGCTTTGTTCGACCCGGACGCTGGCACAGAATGATCATTCTAGGAGAGAAAAAAAAAGGCGGCAGGAGTGTTGGCTTGTGAAAAGCGCGAACGAGTCAGAAAGTAATTACAGAGAAGATAGAGCCCCGGTGCCCACCGAGCTGAGTCTTTAGAGTGCGGAGCCCGGCGAGGGAAGAGATTGCGAAAGACGACCGAGGAGGCTCTGCGAATGACAAGCGGGCCGCGTTAATCTTCCCATAGTTCCGATGTACAGTACATACGCCTATGTACCCGCGTTACATAGGAAATGTGAAAAAGGAAATTGATTTCGTTGGGTGAACAAAGAGGCGATAAAAAGTTACGTAATCGATGCTGCTTGACTTTTAATCCCGAATTCGCAGAGGAAACAACGCGACTCAAAGACGACGCGAGTGCTTCCTCGTCGTCGCAAGAAGTATTTCCGTCGTTCAAAGGCTCGACTCCCTTCGCCGTCTCGTTTTCCCCGAGACCCGAGCTTCCTTGATCCACCCTGTTTGTTCCACGCCGAAGTTCTGCTCGTCTCTGGGTGCGAAATTCGACTGCAGTCGGATATCTTCTTTCGTATCGCGCGTTCGGCTCCCTCGAGAGAACCGAACGCCGACCGGAGGCGAGGGCTGAAGAAGTTAGATCGATAGGGAGCCGCTCCGTCTGAAATTCTGTTCAACCGATACACGCGGCGTGGTTGAAACGTCGCGGCCTCTTAAAAGGGCAAACAATTTCCCTTTCTCTGGGCTGCTTGCGGCGAGAGGGTCTCCCATTCGTCCCTTCGACCCCTGTCTGCGCCCGGTCTGCGGAACGCGTCTCGCCGCGGGGGAAATCTTTTTCCACTAGAGGGGCAATTTATTTTTACCCCCGTCAGTCTATTAAGTCGCGCGGCTAACCCGACCGATCGCCACTGGCATCTCCACCCCGCCCCCCCTCCCCCGGAGGGTGCCTTCTAGATCCTTCCTCCTCGAACGCGACTCGCTTCGAAACTTTCCCGCTGCTCGCGGCTAATCGATGCAATTTTCGCGAGCCACGCGCCGTCCTCTCGTTTCCTCTCCAATGCTCCTCCTTGTATTTCGAACGAGACGCCCGCGGCCGGGCGACCGATGCTCGAAGCATGTTTACCCGTCAGAGACAGCGATAGCCGACGAAGAGGTGGCGCGGGATGAAAAATGTATGAATTGCGCCCGGGATATCAGCCGCGAGCCACGAAAGTGTCCCGTCTGAAAGGGTTCTTACAAGCTCAGCAACGAAGTTGAACGGCGCTGAGGGTGGGCGCGGGCAATAGTCGGGACCCCTCGCCGCGTGAAAAGAAAGACGGATTCAAGGGGGTGGGGGGGGGGGGGGGGAGAGAGAGAGGTCGTAAGTGTCGTCAACGTTTTGGGAAACAGGGGGAGAACAGGGTCCCGAAATGGCGGCCACTTCGCCGGGATAAAGCGAGCGTTTTCGCAGGGAAGCTAGTTGGATCGGCACTCGATGCAGCGTCTGCGGTGGAGCAGTGGGGAACCAAAGGGGGTGGAAAGAAAGCTAAGCGAACGGAATGGAAGCGGAAGATGGACGAGGGGGTTTGCGATGGGAGGGCGGGGGGGGGGGGGAGGAGGCAGGAGGAAAATGGCTGCGAAAAAGGCGAACTTAACGCGTGCCCGCCCAGAAAAGAAGACGAGATATGTCGGCGTTTTATCTGCCCGTTCCGCCAGCCGCGTGCAACTCCGCAAGAAAATCGGCTCTATAATTCGCCCTCTCTCCAGCCACGCACCGGCCGCCGCTGCTCTTGTACTCCAGGTCGCCGAATTCTCGCTACGTATAACCCCGGGGAACTTGGCCGCGTTTTATGAGCTTCGGCTTCAAGACAGAGGAGCCGGGTGAACTCGATAATTTCTAGATTTCAAATACCTACTCGGCGGGTTTGGGGCTCGCGAAACAGGGATAACGAGTAGAGTACTACCCAATGGAAAGTGGCTCGCAGTGGTTAAGTATATCGAGTGACTCTAGGACAGTCCTTGGAATGATTCTTAGAAATATTTGATAGTTCGGCATCGCTGAGAATTCGAATGACCCGTAGAAGTTCCCATCATAGATCCGAATGACTTCCTAGTCATCGTTCCCCGTGAGAATGTGACAAGTTGTAACTGGGACGCTGTATCGGCGTGCACAAGTCGGAGGAGCGTCTAAATTAGAGGCGCAACCTTATTGTCGCGCGGCTTCTTTCGCGCGGCAGCGTCTTCAGGCTCCTGGGACTTGAGGCGAGCAACTGGAATCTTCCCCGGCATCGCCCTCGTAAATCTTGCCGCTCCCCGGCGAGCCGGCGTTTACCTCAAAATTTCATGCCCGCGAAATAAGTTTAAATCGGGTTCCTGGGGAACTCGATTACGTTATCTCGCTGCACACCGCGGCCAATCCTTCAACCCAATTACGCTTGCACGCGTGCCCGTTAAACTTTCCCATCTTCTGCGTGGATACGTTGATAGTCGGCGAAACGATGAACATCGGCTGGACACGGGAGGGTAGGTGTGAAACCGCGAGAGTAATAGACGGGCGTAGCCTCGCACCCGTTCGAACGTTAACGAGCTTCGGGGGAAAGGAAGAAGTTCCTTGCTGGAAGGCGGGGAACGTTTGATGCCGGATAAAGACGCGAAACACTAAAACTTAACGGCGCCGGGTTACATAATAAGCCGCTTCATCTGCGTTATTAAAGCACGCCCCGCAGATATATCTCGGCGAGGAAGTGGAGCCCGTCGCGGACGAGGAATAAAAAGCTGCCCCGGCTCCCTCGGAACGCAAATGGCCTGCGCGTTGCCTCGCGCTGCACGCGCTTTACGAGGGGGCGCAATCGATGGTCGAAGTTGAAGAGCGTGCACGGCTGTTTACAGATTCAGAAAGCAGCGGGAAAGACGGTCTGTCGAAAGTTTCTCAGCGAGGCGGACGGGGAGGAAGGAGGATTGTTCCGGGTTTATATCTTGGTAATAGAGTGGTACGTGTAAGAGGAAGCTTACAAGAGATCAGAACCCGGGCGAGCACTTTCACGGAAGAAAACCATTGGCGCAAAAAATATCCTCAGACGTTAGAAATTTCGAATTCCAAGTTTCCTCGAACGGAGAAATCCTCGAAGACCGCAGTCTCCTTCGTCCCATAAAATCGAGCCACGAAGAGGACTGCTTTTCCTCCTCGAGGTTCACGTCGACCGTGCCGCGGAGGCGTACACACGCGCGCGTACAAAGTGCAACGAAAGGCGAAGGGACAAAGAATAGAATTTTCTTGCCTGCGCGGAGGAAAGGCTGGCTATATTATTCGCGAATATCGTACGAGATCAAAGCCGCGATAAAGGACGTTCTGTTGCTCGAACGGGTTCGTTAACGAGGAAGAATAGAGAAGGCTGGTTCCGTCGAAATACGAGTATTTCTGTAACGCACTCTCGCGCTGCTTGTTTTTCCTTGCTCGTTCGCCACTTACACGCGGGCATTGTGCGTCGCAAGACCCTCTCTCGTTATCGCATAATTTCACCGAGATCGGAACGAAAAAGTTTGAAATCTTGCGATCCACAGATCCGCTGTGCACTTGATTTTTCACTATCGCGATCTGCGACCCCCTTTGAGGAACGTAAGGAATTAAAGACTTTAGTGATCGTGGACGGTAAAGGAATGTGATAATTTGGAAATTAGTGAATGCACGGTGAAAAGTGTTACTGTGCGTGGAACTCTCATTCCGATAATTTCGCGATCACAGGTGCCTCTGCTGTTCGCAATTCAAACGCAAAGCTCTGTTCTTGCCCCTCGATCGGAGATGCAGTGCCCCGGCGAAGGGTGCCATCTCCTACGTGGCGGAATGCGAATGAATTTGCGATGAGGTACGCGGCGAATGAAGTGCTCGCGTTTGCATGTAAGCGCGATCAATGGAATACAAGGGCCGTTCCCAGGCGAGACGAGGACTTGAGGAACAATTGCCTGTCTCGTGGCGGAAGCGCACGCGCTCCAATCTTAGAAATAATATTCGCGATGCGAGGGAAGCTTTCCATTAAAGAACTTCGCGAAATCTTCGGGCGCGAAACGACGACACCTTTCTAGACCGTTATATCGGTCAACGTGAATCGATCGTCCGGCGTTTCAGATCGCGCTCTATTATTCGAAGATCACAGTGCAGCGTTCTGAACGCGCGAGAATTAATTAGTGAGGATGTGTTTCTAATAATACGGCTGACGGTTAATAAACGCGAGTCGAAATTGCTGCCTTCTCATCTTCCTCGTCGTTCGCGATACTCCACGCCACTCGCTTGTCGTGTTTCAGTCTATGCGGATGCGATTAATATGTATAGGTAGCCAAAGAACCGCGCAAAATTTACGCAGAACCATTGCTCGGCATATGAAACGCGCATTATCCCGTCCGGGTGTATGGAAGCTAATTAATTCTCTACTAATTAAGTTGTCTTCATAATCCCGGGCATACAATTGCCTCACCGGGGAGAATGACAAATGAATTATTACGCTGCCGGATATCTGCATAACCCGACATTTATCGCTTCGTTTCCCGAAGAATTGCCGCGATCGAATTGTCCACCTTCTCGAACGGCTGGGTCGTTTTTGTGTTGCCACTGAACGGTGGAGCGGGCCGTCGCAGCGTACTATGACGCGAAGGTAGACCGTAGGATGCGGCGTCGACCAAAATGAACGGCGGATTCAATAGACTCTCATGGATTATTTGGAACAGCGAGGAAATAGAATAATTAAATCGAGAGACCGAGTTACAGTGGACGTTGGATTTATCTATGGAACGACAGGGGATCGTTTCGCCGGAGTGTCGCAGACTGTATGTACTTGTGAATATGTACTAAGTTTAAGTTGAAAGGATCTGTCGATGGTACGGACAGCTCGATTGACGGAGCGGTTGTCTGACGAAGTACGGTCCAGCTTCCCTGCAGTCTTCTTACGGGTGCACCTGATCTTGTCAGTTTAGAGATTCGTGTGTCAAGAGATTACAGCGTGTTAAATTAGGCAAACTATACATATACTAGGGTTAGTAGGCAATAACTTTATTCAACGAGGAATACACATATGATTTGGGAAACGGATGACGACAATTCGAATTCTATTCTGTGAGACTGGTTACGCAGATTACTCTGTCATAGTGAAACGCAGATTGCAATTCGCGAGTTTACGGGTACAGTCGCGCGATTACTCGTGTCTTCGCCAATTTACGATAATCCACAGCGGTTTCCACGGCCGCGCCGTTTCTCTCTTTATTTCTCGGCCCGCCACCCTTTCAACGTTAATGACGCGTTAATGAGAAATGCTCGCGCGTCCGGCGAGCTTTTTTTCGGCAATAATTTTCGCGGGTTGATTTAACGCGTCTTGCCTCTCGCCCCTCGCGACGGCTGTTGCTTCCGCGCGTAGAAATTTCGCGAGCAGAACTTTTCCCATAGATCAGCGGCCCGGGGCCCGTGACTTTCACTGTAAATTAACCAAACGTAAGCCCTCCCTCCCCCCCGCGCCGCTCCCCTCTATTACGCCATTAGTTATCGCGCGTGCTCGAGAATCGACGAGGTATCCGGCTTTAACAGTTGAACGAGTCAAGGTGCATCGAGGAATTTCAATATTAGGTGTTCCCCTCGATTCCGAGCGATAATTCTCAATAGACTGTACCAGTGGCATCAGTGGAACTAGGCCAATGGGAGTGCTGAGGATCCAGGTCCTTGTATAACTCCACATAAATCCATTGGCTTCGGCATGCAGTCGAGATGACTTACAGTGAGTGAAATAACGTGGATCTTCTACTCGAAGTATGTCCTCGTTACGAACGAATATTGACCAGCCAGGTTCGACACGAGCCCCAAGTCGGTGATCCTAAAGTAACTTAAGATTGTAACCCTCTCCCCGTTTCCCACCACCCCGCTGGGATCGTAACGGACAACTAAGCTGGCGCTCAGTTTGAAAGTTTCTATATGAAAAACCGGATACACCGGGAGCCACTTTTTCCTTGCTCCCCGACGCTTCCTGTTCGTTCTGCGTCTTTGACTGCCATCTTTTTGCCTCGCACTCGACGATATCCTTCGATCGAATCTTCGTCGCGGCTCTCCAGCTCCTCCAGCGTCTCAGCCAGAAAAACTTGCACCAGCGAAACGCCCTTTCTCCGTGGCGCGCCCTGCCATCTCGCTCGTGGACGTTTCGCTTCTCTCCGGGGAGTCGAATCAGCACCGATTTACATAACGGTGGTTTCAAAATTTCTCCCCCTAGCTAGAGAACACAGTCGCATCCTCTCGCATCGTAACAGATCCCAGGGCTCGCGATTCCTTTCGTCAAATCGTCAGCAACGATTGTGGGGACCATTCCCTGCACTCGTTCTTCAAATATTTCTCTTCGTATGTACGTTAAAAGTGTGTTGCAGAAACATGGAAAATTCGACGCCGATGTCATCTCGGTTATTATCGCCACTTCGTGACGCATTAATCAATTCGTAATTAAATCTTTTATCGAAAATGTCAGCCTTGAACGCCGCCGATGGAGGTTGAAGGGACGTCAGGCTGACGCCTATCGCGCGTATCGACCGTGTCCAGCCTTTTTTCCGCCTGGAAAGTTCCAGCGAAATAATGCCCCGTTCAAAGGGACCCGTCTCATATATCGCGAGCGATTTTTCGCGGCGCGACCTTTGAGCCAGCGGCCCTTTGAGGCCTTTCGAGGCTAGTCCCCTCCCCTTGGGGTATTAATATTTTATGATATCCCAAACGAAGTCGGGTGACGGTACCGATCGAGCCCCTCTGGGGGAAAAATGAAGTTGAGGCTCCTGGTGTTTCGCACTTCCTCTCTCCTCCGTCACTAATTGACCTGTCCTTCGCCCGAGCCCTGTGGTTCCATTTAATACTGACGTCAGCGGCCGATTGCAAAGTCACGTCACTTACAAAGCGCTCTCTCGCCTGGCCTGGCCTTTTCATCGGGAGAGAGGCCTGCAGAATGTTATTTCAATAAATTCTTCACATCGCGGGGCGCGGGTGGGCGGGCGCGTGACAGCTTCCATTCTGTGCCGATAAAAATTGTCAATGGTAACAAAGGGTGTGTCATTACGCCGCCCTTTTCGACGGGGGACGGTTCGGCGCATCCGATAACCAGTCGACATTCGGAATCACAGCCATTGATTATCTACGTCTGACACGCTTTTCCCTGGAACGTCCAAAGTATCCACGGCCGCATCGAAGTCTCGCGTGCCATTAAGCGACACCGGTCTCCCTTCAGGAGAAGAAGAAACATCTTGCTGCCGCAACTGTTGAAAGCTCTCGGATCTCGACGTTCTTGCCACTCTTCTAGATCTAGGGCAACTTCGAGACTTCGTTGCCGTTACACCGACGAAGTTCGAGCGATGGGACGACCCAACCTTTGTCAGTGCTTCCTGCTGTCGCCTTATCGAACGATCGCGACCTCTGAACGGGGATCGAGCGATCGCCGACGGTGCAGAAAGCGCATCGTTTCAGTGAACGTGACTCGGCATTAGCAGCCTTTATTAATTACGGGGACTCGCGCGCCGCTGTTGCAATTAATCACAATTTGCACTGTCTGGTTGTTCCGGTGCCTCGGTAATTGGCCAGGCTGCCGTGAGTGTGCCAGAGGTGAAAGAAGAAAAGAAACAGGGGGGAAAAAGGTAAAGAAGATGATACAGAGAGGGGGGGGGGGGAGCAGGGGATTGCCGAGTAGATCCACTTCAGGCTCGAGTTCGCGGCAGTTTAAACGAGACCCTGAAACATCTCCGTGCACTTTATTTTCCGGCTGTGTAATCTGTGCCGTGCGTGGCTGGCCTCCGGCGATATTTATACGCAGGAAATTAAAGAGAAAGGTTCGTGGAAGAATTGTTTTGAAAACACTCGCTAAATGGAACGGTTGCTGGAACCACGATTCCCCTCTCCCCGAATGAATCTCTGAATAAAGTTTCCGTTTCTATTTATCACACGATTATGATCGATCGAAGCACGCACCGGGGAAGCTTCGCTACAGACGAGTAACTGCAGTGCGCCTTCCGCGTAAATTCTTCAATACCCTATCCGATATTTAATTTATTACGCGAGCCCTTCTTGTCAAAGACCTTTGACCCCCGATGGGGACCATGCGCAGCACAGTTAATTGCCCTATCCGAATCAAAGCGTTAAGAAAAGGGATAAAGGACGGAACAGAAGCGCGGAACAGCGTCGCTAATGAGGCTCATTTTCAAAGGTCGTTCCTTTCCACGGCTAAAGCGGAGAATTTTTTCAAGTCTAGCTTCGACGTCCAAGTGACTTCTTTTCTTGCCGGCGTCGCCTCGTGGCGTTCCCCTTCATTTGTGACGGCTTTAACGCTATCTCGACGGAGGCGAGACGAGGGAGGCCTCGTTACGCTGATTTGTTAAATTATTCGCGACGACGTGTCGCTTATCGGCACTGAAACCCCCCGTCCAAGTGATCCCGGGTTTGGCACGGCAAATCACCGTAAATCCAGTCCAGAAGTTTCGATTGAAATTTTACGTTGCCCCGTAATCGGTACTCCTTACTCGTATTATCGTTCGAGGCGGGGTCGCCTTTTGCTGCTGTTCCTTTGTCTCGATACAAAGGGGCACTTTAATAACGACCAAGTCGTTTAACTGGACGGCCAACTCGAAAACTTCTACGGGGAGCATTCGATTTCTGGGCGGATTGTTTATTAATACCCTCGGGAAGAGTAAAAGTTCAGGCTTCCCTCGGTCTCTTGTGAGAATGCAAATTTTTTTTTCCTCGCCCGCAGAGACGCTCCCCTTCTTCTCCTTGGCGGGCGCAGCCGAGATATCTTTTTAATTACGCGTATCGAGAGGTCCCGTCCCTTCGAAGCCTCGAATAAACACCCTCTGGGTCGTCTCCCACCCCCTCTCGGCCTCCCCGTAGATGCGATCAGTCAAATTGAATGTACTTACTAGCACCCGATCCCTTTGGCTGCCGCTGGCGGGGGTAATACGAATATAAAGAGGCTATTTCCACCCTAATTTCTCCTATGTATCGATAAAAGGCACTAAGTGCCGTCCTCGATTACGGAGCACACCACCGCAAATAGCTTCGAGAATATTTAATTTCGCAACGGGACGCCGGGAGGAAGCTCGCCTCTCCGTTCAGGGAGAAAGCTTTTCCCTGCCGCAATAAGGGTTGGCCTGATTGCTGAGTAAAATTCGTGCCGGGTGAAACCTTATCGATTTTTCCATAGGAGCACCTCCACAGCGAAATGTAGACGCGAAAAGCTGGCGGCTAGCGAAAGGTACTAGGATCCACTTGAGCGACAAGTCCCAGTACGTGTGTATCGATTTTGCTTCCTGGGACATCCTGTATCCTTCAATATTTTCATCCGTCCTAAGTAATAGCGAACGTTGCTCCCACAACGCAGCAACGAACTTGCTTCTTGAATGATATTCTTATTAGTTAATTACGGCACCCCCGGAGGAGCTGCGACGGTCGGGGCTTTCTTCGATATCCTTGGAATCCCTCCGACAAAAACATATCCTCCGTTCGGTTTACTCTCTCGAACGAAACACCCGCGTATCTCGCGATATTTATGTGAACGTATGTGCATAGAAACGCTGCTAGTTAGAATAAATTCGAGCGGGATACTCGTAATGTTACCGAAACGTTTATATCCCTTCATCCGCGGGGCTCTAACAGTACCCTGAAGTATTCCGGGCGGCGGGAATAAAAGAGGGAGGGCCGGACAGCCGCTGTAATGAAATGTAAGTACGTCGATCCTCGGTGCTACGTGATCTCTTTAATATTATCGCGGTCGAGTAAAAGATGCAGGGGCCACGGGATATGCCCTGAGACATATCGGTCCTTTTCTTCTGCTCGGAGCTGGGTGGCCCCAGTGCTCCACTTGGCTGACACGTTCGAACGCTGGAGACCCATTTTCGAACGCGAGCAACATTCGCTGCCACGAGCAGCCCCAGTTTTCAGGAGATTAGTCCCAGTTGCCTCTTGGTCAGCCTGGATGTCGCGCGAACCGTCTACCTCTACTACTTGCGCCTCGACCTCGCAGCGTCTCGCGCCTGGGACCCCCAAGGCGCATTAATACTTATTATATCGAGCTTCGAAGTGTTTCATCCACTCGATACCTGCGTTTTCCAAGGATGGCAGTCCTGTTTGTTTGTTTGGCCTGTAAGTTACGAGGACTCTTGTATCCCGAGTTTCATATGGGTTATTGGTACTGCTTTTTCAGGATTCGCACGCGCATTAATTCCCTTTACGACCACTTTCCTGCTCCAGCCACGAGATCTTGCGTTAACTCTTTTCTCTCCCTTTTGAAGTTATTACCCATAAGGGAGCAAGCGTATCGCTCAATAGAGAAGGGAAGGTTATCTTCATACATTTTACCAAATGCTACCCAATTTTTTGCTCCAATACTATTGGCCTTGATATAGAAAGTTTTGCATCAACATTTTTTGCTCCTTTTAAGTTTATTACCCATAAAGAAGCAAGCGTATAACCGAAATCGTGGCGAGGGGGAGGAGTTTATGCGTATCCTTGACTTTACAAGAAAGTGTTTCGAGGGAAATGTATTCTGCTCGCAGGAATGCCACATAAATTCAATATCACCTTGAAGTCTTTATGAGACTCGAGGAATCCATCCCAATTACTCCATCTGCTCCATTAAATAAAAGAAGATCCACCCCGAAACACTCAGAAGCTCTCTGAACTATTAATATAGCGATTCACCGTGTATTTTAGGTAACATACAGAAGTGAAACTTTGTTAGCCAGCTCGCGAACACCGAGAACGCTAACTCTGGAACATTGTTGCCGCAGCGTTCAGCTGCAGCGGTCCCGTGTAAACATTTCACATCGAGCTGTCCGAAATGTTACGTATGCTTCCTCCTGGAAAATCTGGAAGCACGCATCCCATCCGCTACGCGTTCATCGCTTACCTTCACATCCATCCTTTATCTAATTTCATCTTTTATTCTCAGCCCTGACGCGTCTTCCTGCACAGATAGCGTCGTCCTTCTTTTCGGGTCCCCGTAGGATTTATGTACAAATAAATCTGCGGCAGCGAGCCCCCGTGAAACGGCGCGGAGCAGAGTGTTCGCGCGAAATTTACGCAGGTTCCTTGACATCGATTCACCCCCTGCCAGACCCGCAATATTACCCATAAAGGAGCAAAGGTATCGCCTCGCAGTTTGCTAAATCGCAGGGATGATTTCTGCCCCGGTTGCCGAAGAAGGGTGGTCACCGGCGAGAGGCCATGATGGATTATCATGACCCTGTATAAATCATTCCCCAGGCTATCTCGCATTCATCTCACTTCTGGCCATCCCGGCCTCTCGCGCCCTCGCGCTTACACCACTCGCCCCACTTCCTTCTTTTTTTTCTATTGACAGATGCCGAATGAGAATCGCGGCGACGTCTGCGTTCGCTGGTGTCTGAAGGTCTCCTCGGACGAGACAATCGCTGCGGCGCGTGACTGGCATTCCCCGTCTCTCGTCTTCGGCTCGCGATTTCGTAATACCTCGCGTCTGACCCCCACGTTCCACCTGGCGCCTCGAACTCTTAATTAGCAACGTATAAATAGAGACGCCCCCAAGGCCGGCGCATTAGCTCGGACGTTAACTCAATTTACAGCCGGGCACGTAAGGAGTAACAGATTGTAACGCAAAACGGGTTGATTACGAGTGTAATTACAGAGTCCAGAGGTTCGCGGGCGTAGAGGTAATTCGTTGGATAAACAAACGTGGCTGCGTTTGATTCATAAAAATAAGTTTTTACGGGACCGGGGTGGAAACGGGGCGGCGGCCGGAAAAATATCTTCCGGCCGGGCTGGGAAGCCGTTTAAGAGCGGGCGGAAAACAGTGGGGAAATGCATAGCGCCGGTTAGAATTCCTTTTTCACCCGCGGGACCACTCGTCGCGATGTTTACTCGTGCGTAGTTCGCCGCTTGTTCGGAAAGGAATGAATTAAAGAGGGGGCGGAGGACCCCTTATTCCCTTATCGCCTCTTGGAGCCTTCCCACCACGCTTCGTTGCCTCGCCGCTCGTTGGTCTCCCGTGGTCTTGCACGCCCGCGCGCCAATGCGAAATCTAAACTGATCGGGGTTCCGGCACGGGGCTAACTCGTGAATTTATTCCCCGGGACCATGAAAAATGTAGTGCGTCAGCGTGGAATAAATTTCGGTGAATTTACGTTGTCGCCCACTCGAATTGACTCCGCGGCAGCGGCGGCGGCGTTTCGTTCTCGCCGCGACGACGTAAATACTTTACCGTACAAAAGTCACCTTTTTCCACGGGAAAAAGTCCGCTTACCCCTCCACGCTCAGCCAGAAGAAAAATGGTCAACTTGCCAATGCGCGTGGCTGACAAATCGCGCGTGCCCCTCGAGAACCACGGCGCGGCACTCGAAAAGCAAAGCCACGTTGCCCGCGCCTTCCTCTCTACAGTGCTGATCGAAATCGCGGAGGTATTAAATTAACGAGAAATCAAGGAGCCTTTATTGCAATGAGAATTAATCAAATTTAAAGGCTCCACGTATTCTCGCGTTTGTTGGACCTACTTGGTCCGTCGTTTTTACAGTGCCCAGTACACTCGTAAGCTGTAAGAGGTGGTGGGGGGGGAGGGGGGGAACAGCGCCGGTATTCAATTTCCCAGTGGCAGCTTAAAAGCGTGTCCACCATCCGGTAAATTGAAAATCATAAACCCCGGCGTCGTTTTAATTCCAGGGGGGGGGGGGGGGAGGCAAAGAAAGATCGGCCCTCGTAAATCTCGCGCGCGATGCGCGCGCCCCGCGAACGATCGCTGGCGTGTCATACGTGGGCGCGCGCGCGCGCTCGCTCGGTCTAGCTCGGCTGCTAGAAAGCGCGAGCCCCGAGTGGATTGCAGGCCAAGCGTATTCGTTATACGTAATCTCATAATATTTCAGTTGACGTCCGCGGCTACGTGTACACCGCTCCCGTGACGTACGAAGTTCGCTGCTCTACACGGCCACTTGAAATGCACGATGATTTGTGGCCCACCTCGGGTGTATCCTGTGTGTCACCTGCGCTCGCCAATCGCGAACCGAGTCCCGTGTACGCTATCGCTCAAAACTTTCGCCGCACCTGCAGCGTTTGCATCCTGCCGAGCGCGGGTGGCGCAGTGAAATGCAGCGGGGAACGGCGGAGGCTTTCTTAATTGTGAGTTATGCGTGGGGTGGGAGGAAGGGGGTGTTGCGAGGGCTCGCAGCGAAAGTAGCTAGGGAAAATAAGAAGCCACTGTGGAGAATCGGTGGAAGGAGACGAAAAGGTGCAGCGAGGATTCAAAGTAGGATCACTTAAAGGGCTCGATCGTAACCTCCACAGGAATTATGTTGAATTACCACGGGGTCAGTAACAGTTGTCGCTCGAGGAAATTCAGTGGCGACGAGAAGTAATCATTCGGATGAAAATTCGAAGCGATAAAAACGTTTCGCTTACACCTTGCGCTTTGTGACCGGCCACAAAGTTGACCAGGCTTGCGGACTCGTGTCGGTTTTACGACGGAGCGGGGAGGTTTTGCTGTATCACCATTTTCTTCCTCTTTTTTTAATATTCCTGCAGCTGGGAAGAATGTAGTACGTACTCGAGAAAGGTGGTGTCGCTGGTACGCGAGGACGTGCCGTTCCTCTCGCGTATCCGCGGCGATCGTGATCTCGGTTACATACATATCGGTACCCGTCTGTGCCGACAGAGAAACACCGCGGGGAGTCGGGAAAAAATCTTGAGAGAGAGAAAGCCGGCGGCAGAGATTGGAAATCCCGATAGCGGTACACGGAAGCTCGGTGGATAGATGGAAAACATTTTAATTCGCGCCCGCCGCCGTCCCTCTCCGCGTGGCGAATGTAACGATCGTTAAAATCGCCGGGGATGTAAGCGAGTCCGTCGAAATTTCGCAACTGCGAAACTAATGACACCGGATGGTGACCGCGGAACAAAGGGCGCAGCGCGGGAAAATTGCGGGGAAAAGTTATCGCCGACATTTTCGCCCTTCGCGCCTGATATTCCCGGTGAACTTTCAATTTATTCCGCGTTACCAGCCACCCCGTCGCCCTTTTTGCCTGTAGTCGCTCGAATCTCCTGGTAAATGTCGCGCCTTCCAGGCAACCTCTATCTAGGATTCATGCCCCGCGATTCGTTAATTTTCCTTGGCTGCTTTCGTACACAGGGTAACGTGTTATCAGCTGAACATGAACACGGGAAGCAAAGGTACCCGAATAGGAACGAGAGGCATCCACGTCCCTGCAGACGTCGCTGGATTTTCTTCTAATATTCCAAAGATTACGGAATAAAATACGAGATAGGTACATTTGTCATGGCTCGAATCGGCGCGAGTGTTTCTCCTAGAGATACAAGACAGCTTTTTCCAGCTGACGTCCGTCGCGCTCCTATACGTGGCCGTACACAAGTATTTCCACGATAAATTCCAAGTAAGGCGCTTTTAAGCCCCGCGCGCAATCCGAACATAAATTCTGGTAATGTAAAAATAATGTTCCTGAACGAAAATGTTCTTATTCGGGGAACAACGGTACATTAAAGAGCGAGCGGTTGTCGTAAAAACGGACCTCGCGAGTTATATTCCAGCGTTTTATCTTGAAATGAATCATTCCGTCGAATCTTGGCGATCTTCGCGTTACGCTCGCGCCCCTCGTCAAACAAGACGTCTATTCGCCGGTGTCTCTGCAACGGTGGCCGAGCATTTCCAATAACCAGCGTGTTTTCCATCGACGATCTTGTGAACCGTTCACGCGATCCTTGATTCGATATTTCCCATTCACGGTGCCCCGATTCAGACGGAAAGGCGACCGTTATTATGATGACAGAACAAAAGCACGCGAATATGAATTTGCTTCGGAGTATTATATGCGTAGGTCACTTCGGAATCCAGCACCGGGAGGGGGGGGGGGGGGCAGAAAAAACTTTAAAACAACAGGAGGACGGTATAGAGGTTGTGTCTGTCGAAACATTCGCGAGCGAGCGGAAACGAAAATTATATTTTTGATTAAATTCCACCGAGGCCAGCTGCCAGGCTTTCTGTTATTTTTCACGGTGGTCCCGAAAACGGAAGGAAACGCGGCAGCGCCAAAGGACTTTAGGTGGATAAAATATTTTTCTGTCATCTGTTCGAGCGGTTATTGCGCCGTTCTAATATCGCGGCCGCGAGGAAAGCGTCGGCGCGATGACTCGGCGCGCTCATTTTTATTTTAATATCGTCAGCAGAAAACGGATAAAACAATTTCCCGTTGTCGCCGCTGTCGTCGTAGTCGCTTTGACGCGTTCGCGCAGTTTCGTCGCCTTTGGTTTACCCGGAACAGCGAATTTCTCATTATTGCGATGTCACGGGCTTTGAGCGCGGTGAAAAGGCAGTGTCCGATTACTCCGCGGCAGGTTGATTTTCCATTTTCGTGACTACGGCCCCTTTCTCTTCGTTCTCCTCCGTTGCCCTCTAAAAGAGAATAATGCCGGGATATTGAAATGATAGGTACCACCATACCGCCCACCCATTCTCCCCCTCCGCGCCGCGGCGTATTTGCGTATCGAGAAATCAAAATAAAACGAGGGAAGATTTATTCCCCGGTATCTGACGCTTTTTCCTCTATCCGACCGGAAGATGTACCGCGCCGTTTCGCGTAATATACAGATAGACCGCCACAAGAATTTCAAAATACTCGATCCCGACTACGGTCTACCGTATGCAGCCGACGTTTCTTTTATTCATTCAATTTCTCGCTGCTCCGCTGTAACGAACACGATGTACGATCATCGATCAGATTCATAGATATTATCCAGTGAACCAGTTACAGCGTACGCCCTCCCCGGAGCTCGGTAATAACTTCCCTTTCGTGGGCCGAGGGAACAGATGAACTGCATCCAAGATGAACCTAACGTGTGTGCATTGTACTTGTAGATATCGTTCGAATTTCCTCCGACTATAGTATCTTGAGCTTGATTAGTCGTTGGTCTCTGTCCTTCGAGCAACTCCTCCAAACGAGAACTTTCCAACGAATCATTCGCGGTGGAAGTTTGGAAAATTCGGTAATTCCCGGAGGAGGTCGTAAGCTGGGGCGATACAAAGATTATTCGGAATACAGTGGAGGGCGAAACTGGCGGGGAACAGTTCCGCTGGGCGAGAAGTTTGGAATTCCTACGGACTGGTCGACGGCTGAGCATAAGTGGAAACGAAGTACACCGTGGACGGCTTGATTTGCCCGGGAGAGGTTTAAAATCCTCGCTGGTTAATAACTGTTCCTCGGTGCGCAAGGATGTTCCACGTAGCGAACGAGGAATTCCGTCCGGTCTGCATGCAAAACTGCGCCAAGTAAAGGCGGCGCCTGTAACGCACCGCTCAATACACTTTGGCCCGCTTCAAGGGCGCCGCGAAACGAACGTTATCCCTAACTTCCGCATTAATTATGTACTCCTAGCCGAAGGTTCCCGCAGCCCTTCGCCGAGGAGCAGATACCGCGACGAGAACTCGGTCACGAGGCTCGCACGTACGACAACTGACGCGCTCAACGCCGCGCATCGCAAATCGTTTACACGTTCTCCTGCTCTTTTTCCGACGCCCCCATGCGGAAGAATTACCCTGCCAGGTGTCGTGGAACGTATACGTGTATGTACGTGCGGCGTTATAGAGTACCGTCGGATTATCGATCGTTAATTCGCCCTGCGTTATACCAGGGGAGAATTATTTAAAACTGGGGGAGGATTTGAAGCATGCATGTTTGATGGTTTCGCGTTTCGGGGCGGCTGGTGTTTTTTTAAAGTTTCATTGCTCGGTTAATTTGCCCCGCGATAAACGAGAAGTCGATCGTTCGACACGGCGGAAAGGGATGCACGTATTAGGGTAATTTTGTGAAAAATCTGCGTCGTTTCGGGATTTCAATAGCCACGCGATGTTCGACACTATCAGCTTCAGCTGTTTTTGTAGGTTAAAGGGCTCGAAGCTTGGTTTATTTAGATGTGGTGCACGAGAGAAGCGGAGATATATTCTTTCTAAGGGATATTTTTATGGGTTTGGTATTTTGATACCCGAAGATATCAAAGAAGCGGAGGAAATAAGAACGCGTCAGGGAAAAGGGTGGAGCAACGAATTACACTTCAACCGAACTATTTCGTAACGATCCTCCTTCTACCCGTCGTTGATCCCTTTCCAGTTTCCGACCCGAGGAATGGCAAGTCTTTCAGTAATATAACATTAACCCCCATCGAAGTCTCGTGACCCGAATCGTCCAGGCTTCTTCGGGATCGTCCCATTTCCAGCAAGTGTTCCTTTCGCAGCAACTTCCTCGAATATGCCTAGAGTGCCCTCCCGAACCTATTGAAACCTTCGAAACGAGTATCCCCGACTTCCTTTTGTTACCCAAAGCAACCTTCGGAACGCCTCTGCCGATCAGAAAACTACGTACATATTCCAAACAAGGAACTATGATTTTTCACCGGCGAGCAAGAATTACGATTCGCGTGGAGGGGCACTCGACAGCTGGGAATCGATAGAACACGGCCAATAACGTACCCCCGAATGATAGACGAAAAGGGAGACGATTTTTTTCCCACGGAGCCGAATCGAATCGCGTCGATTCGTTTCGATTTACATTTGATCGCTGAACCTGTAACGACATTCGAGCCGCGTTGTCCGCGGTCCGGTTACGCGTTTCCGCTTTAATTGGACGCACCTGTACTTAATTGCGTTGAAGCACGCGGACGCGCGATCGATTCCATTCTTCCTTTTACGCCTCGTCCCTCTGCGTGGACGCGACGAAAAGCACCGAATAACATGCGGGCCAAGCGGACCGTGTTTCGCTGGCGCAATCGATGGATGCCCTATTATTATTCTTTTTCTCCCCGTTCGATCGTGTGCACTGTCGTATTTTGCGCCCGCGAAGTTCCATTCGCCAATCAAACGTCGGACGACATCTTGTAAAGTTGGTGGAACAACTTCGCCGTCATCTGAATCTCTCTCATCCACCGCGCTTTAATAGTGTCGTTGGAATCGATAGAACTGTTTACTGCGCGCGAGTGTTCCTCGGGCGAGAATTCTACGGCGCATCGATCCTCTCCAGCCCATAATTTCATTAAATCTAACTGCCGCGTTAATCCAGCCCGTAATCCTTTCCCATCGTTGCCGAGGAAAGAATTTCGCCACCAGCCGGAACAACCGTCGAATAATTCTTAATTACTTCCCGACCCGGCAGCGGAGCTTCATTAATGCCAGGGCGTGCTCGTAAAACAATGCGATCGAACGGTAGCATTTCTCTACAGGCAGATACGATTGAGGGCGGGGGGGAGGGGGGTTGAACGTGTATTTCAAGTCGAAACGAAGGCGGCGCGGCGGGGCCGTTTCGCGATCGCGTTCCGGGACGACGATCGCTCGAACGGATTTCGAATGGCGGCCAAGAACTAAAGAAACTTTTTCATCCACTCCAGCGACCGGGTAGAAGACTTCTACTAGAAGTTGCTCGGCCATTCGGAAGAGGGTGCGAAGGGAGGGGAAATGAAGGTGGAGAGGACACGTTGCTGGAGGACGGATTACGTAAATTGCAGAAGGCTCGAAAGAAGAAACCAGTCTCATTCCGTGGGAACCCTGGCTGCGAGATGATGGATGAAGGTATCGCCCCGAGAACGTACAAATATCTTCGCCGAGAAATATCTCGCAGGGAGGAAGTTGAATGGGAAGGTTGTAGAATTGATTCGAGGAGTCGAGCGAACGTTCAGCGGTACTTCATTGAAATTCTTGCGAGCTCCAAGTACATCCTAGGGCGTAGTTCATCTTCTTATTTACATTTTGACCTTTTCATCCGGGATTGGGACTGTATAGACTCGATACACGTCATTCACGAGCAACGTTACGCGCCGGCAGTATTTCCCTGCAGAAGTTAGGCGAAAGAAATGATTCGCATCGAAGGTACCAATGCGATTGGTCGAAGGGGTGGGGATGGGAAAGCGGGGAGAGCTAGATAAAGAGAAGTAGATCGATTTAATGAGAAAAATGATAAGGACACGTCGAAACTGAAACGCCGCGACTTGCAGCTTCCAGCGACTTTCTTTTTGCTACCCTCTCCCATCATCTTTGGTGAATTCGTCGTCGAGTTTCGGTTTTCCCCAGGTGTCCTCCGCTGGCTTCGACACGATATCGTACCCTCCTCGGAAGCTTTCCCCCGTCGATCCATTAAAACTCGCGCGAAGTGGACGACGGAGGCATTCAATATTTTCTCGATGCCTCCGCGGGAACTCGATTTAACAGGAACGAAGTAAGAAGAAGTCCCGGCTCGCTTCTCCCCAAAAGTTTCGCATTATTTCGGCGGCCGGCTGGCTTTCTTGCCGTTAACGAGCTGTTTTTACTCCGAATTATCTGTTAGACGGAGTTCCTCCTCCGTCGAACTTAATTTTCTTCGGCTCGTTCAATTCTTGCCGCCTCGAGTTGCCGACGATCTTCGCTATAACCCAAGCCCGACAGATTACCCTCGGCTAATTCGATCGACGAGCGATCACCCTCGCCCCAATCTTCCGTCTACTTCATCGTCCGTTTACCATCAGACAGATATGCCGCTGTAGCATTCCGCTGTCCATTAAAATATGCTGAAACCTAGCAGCGCACAAAAATACCCCTATCAGAAGTACCTAATACACTCTCCCGAACGAGTCCCAATAAAACGAATCCACCCTCAAAGTTATCGCGGCAGCCTCTGTCGAGGCGGGGGACGTAAAATTCATACAGAAGGTAGAAATAATGGAACGTCACGCGAGTAAATAGACGTTGAGTAGTAAACGCCTGTTCGCTGATAAGCCGGAGGACGGTCGATGGCCGATTCGCCTGATATGCATTTTTAATTTAGCCTGCCACGAGGGGTTGCCGGGCCAGGAAAATGGCCTGGTAAACCGTAAACGAGCCACGGGAAAACATCGTGGCTGGTGGAAGTGGCGGTGGACCGTCCCGCTGAAATATACATAGAGCGGGACGGAAAGTTGCGCGTGGGGACGTCTCGTTCGTTCCCCGCCTATCCGGGGCGTACTTCTTTCGGTTAATTGTTTCGAGAAGTTGCGTGTTAATCGCCGAGCCTCGGCGATCGGCCGATATTACACGTGCAAGATTTCCGCGTAATACTTCGCGGTGTACGCGGTGTATCCGCTTCGAGAGCCCCGAGGCCGGCGAGCAGGGGGCTGGAGGGCGCGCATTTGCATGCTCGTAACTTGGCCCGCGCGCCAGCGATAACGTACTTAGACGCTGATGCCGGGAACACGCGTCCCCCCCCCCCCCCCCTCTCGCGATGATAATAGTTATAAACGTTGCCCGGACGGCGGAAAATAAAGCGGACCGGCGATCGGATCGTTTGCATTGCAAAGTGGAAGATCGGGGGCCCCGAATGCGATCCGATAACTGGCCTGGCCCGCTGATAAGCCTGCTCTCGAAAAATAATCCCTGGTACCGGCAGGTTGGCTCTGAGATCCTGTGGAAAGGCGCGTTTGGTGATGGTAAGAATCGTTGCTAGCCTTCATTCAATCGACTTCTTCCTGCCGTTTGTCGAATCGTGATAAGAGAGAAGCTCGAAAGAAAGGGCGGGGCAGAGAATTGGAGAGATGGACAGAGAACAGGGACGAATTGCGAAGCGAGGGATAGGTGGCACGTCTGGCATCTTGCTCACGGTGAACCGTAAATGATGCAGTCCTGGTAGTCGAGGTCAATTTCATGCTCAGGCGAACAGACTGATTTCATCGAATTATTCGCCGCGTGAATCACGGAGATAATTCCCCACAGCCTCTTCTTCGTGGCTACTCGCTTCCTCTGATGTGCAGAGGTGCGAGTACGTACAGTTTGACCGTCAATAGTTGCCCCCGGCGTTCGGTTAATTGAACTAGATCAATAGCACACCAACGAAATTGATATAGACACATCCGTGAATTGATGACCGATGGAATATACCTCCGCTTCGTTCCTTCGTGTGACAATCTTCCAGGGAGTCTGGAGAAGGGCGACAGACGTCTTTCGCGCTGGATAAAGCCGTTGAGGGTAGTTTAAACTCGCATTACTCAGAAATTGGAACGATTCGCGCGATCATAATTTATTCATGCGAGCGCTGTCGCCGACACACTGGAGACGTACGTACGTTCACGGGCAGCCCTCGTTTGCTTTACCGTGTCCCGCCCTCGTCTTTGCTCCATTTTCTTCCTCCTCCGTCTGCTCTCTGTGGGCCGAATTCTCGCCGGCTCCCCTCTGCCTCGCCTAGTTTCTCTTTTATACGATCTTGCGAAAACTTCTGCACTATCGCGTCTTGTATCTTGCCTACTCTCCAGAGAGCTTTCCTTCGTCATCTGTCTTCTGGTAGTCGCGTCCGACGGTGCCGGGCGTTCGCGGCACAAAGAACTCCTCCTCACGGTGAACTTCGATACTCCCGGTGACAATAAAACGGATTCGACGGGAGACCCAAGTTTCGATGAAAACACACCGAGTTCAATTACCGACCGTTTAATTTTATATACGTTTTTGTCTCGAATAGTATGGCGCTCCTACCGCCGCGGTCTAGTCGAGTTTGTCCCGCGAGCCGGGAACGGCGGAAAAGTGGAAGAAAACGAAGAGACCGAAAAAGCTAACAATATCGAAAAGAAGGAAACGATTTCGTTTACCGAGCAACCGAAGTTTTCGCCTCGTTCCATTTTGCCCGGAGATTCCACAATTTCTTGGCAAGCCTGTCATCCGCTCGTTACCCATCCACATCGTGTTATCAATAGCTGCGAGGCGCTCTTGGCTTTCGTTAGCCATCACCCTTTTCCCACTTTTGTTGTTTCTTTCAACGGTGTCGGCGCGCGCCCGCCTGACTAAACATTGCGAACGGCATCGGTGATCATGTAACGTGCCGCTGGACAGGAAATCGTTATTGCGAGGATGATTCGGGGAGAAAGCGTAAAGGTGCTGGGATACCTGGAGGGAAACGAGTGTCGAAGAGTACCGCGATACTATATCGGGCATCAATCGATCATATTGCACTCCCATAACTTAAGACTCTCAAAGAATCGAACGCCACGCTTCTACAAATCTGAAAACTACCCCTTCCTCGATGGCCGATGAAACTTTCAAACACCAAAGCTGTTGTTACGACTACGTTCGCACATCGCGGACAGAATCGACAGATACGCCTGCAAGAATAGCATTCAGTCGTCAAGGAACACAGACCCCAGCGAGGAGACGATCAGTCATCAGCGAGCACAAGCTGAAAACACACCGGGGACATAGTCGCGGCACACAACCCCGTACTCGTTATTTGCGAATACAGGGATCTTGTTAAGCAAGTCCGGGGCCGCGCTGCGACAGCGCATCGTGCCTAAATGACGGGTACATCACGGGAGAAGATTGAACAGCGTCCTATTCGCGGCTCCTCGTACTGCGGGCAGCACAAAAGCGCTGTCGAGGGGAGAGAGCCAGTTAACGAGCACGCGGAAGAAACAGGCGCGACGGGACTGATGGACGAATAGTCCAAAGGATACGTCGACGCAGATCTCTTCCAAGCTCTGCGTAGGAACGAACGAACGCGACGGAAGTAACGGGGACACGTCGAGAGGCGCGGCCGCGTCGAGCGAATTTCCGGAAATTTAATTGATTGTTATTCCGCGGGCCGCGTCGTGGAAACTTGCCAAGTAAGTTTCGTTTGAGCCGTCTGAGGAAACTCAACCAGTGGTCGTCACCGAAGTACATTCCCTCCTCTTCTGCCACCAGACTCACCCTCTCCCCCCCCCCCCCCCCCAAACGAATCCCTGTTCCCGTGTTCCATTTCCCGCACGTGGCTCTTTCTCCTTTCTTCCTTGCCGTCCTCGCCGACTTCGGATGCAACCCTCGGATGGCGTCTCAGCCAACTTCATCGAGATGCAGAATCAGTCGCGATTGTTCGCCGAGTTATTGGCTAGCCTCAGCGCGGCCCCCTTCAACGTACACTAACAACTTCCGATTTTGGGTCGGACCACCCACGGTTGTCCCCCCCCCACACACAGGCGGGATTTTTCTTCGCGAACATCGTGGGTCGGATGCGAATTAGATTCGGGTGTTTTTGGTCCGTTAAGTATAGTCGTTGAAACGGAGCCTCTACAAGTTTGATATGGTTACGGAAAGCGGACATTGTTGAGAGTAGAATCTACTGTGTTATAGGAGCATTCAATTCATCCAATTCCGCCGAGGCTGGCATTAATATAATTGAGAATCCAGCACAAGAATGGTTGTCAACCAATTACGTGGCACTCAACGATCCCATCGCCATCTTCCGTGGGCTTTACGACGGAACGTTATAAGTTATACGAGCCTACTGCAATTCTACTGTGTAAAGGCCCCGGTGAAATATTAACGTGGCAATTTCATACAGCTACGTAATCGTGTACTTTTAAACTTACACATTACCGGATGCCCTAGGACAAATTGAATCATCGTCTTAAAGGTGAGCTCCGTTTACGGGGTGCTTACCTGCAACAAAAAAAAAGAACAGTACATTCTTTACGAGGCGTCTTTACGGTACATAAAAGGAGGGGCATACGGTATTTAAAAGGCTCGCGAGTAATCCTTCGACAACTATAAACCACCATCGCTCGTCACGGCGCAATGTTTAACGTTTCTCAGTATTCCCGTCGTGGATTAATAACAGAGGGTGCGAACGACACTGCAAACACAGAAGAAACACGTAGCGTGCTCGGGGCTGCACTAGTTGGACTCGCGTCTGACCATCGGCCGACCTGTTCTACTAAGTAGAGGCGGACTGTACGTCGCGACAGACACGCGTCGTGTCTGACGGGCTTCCAAGTGGTCAAGATCAATAATATCACGATCAACTTCGATTACGTCTATATTATCCTCCTCCCTTGACCTGCCACTTTCCAGAATTCATGAAAAAGTCACGACTGTTTTTCCTACCGCGCACACGTCGACTTTTCCAACGACAATTAACTTCAGCGTGTCTCCAGGCTGCAAAAGCACGATTTACCTGAAAATTCTTGGAACCGAGGTGTGATTTCAAATATAGACGGTGCTGGATTTCGATGCTGGGCTAAATCGATGCTCCTCGTCATTGCTGCGCACCGAGGAGCCCACTGGTCCGGCCCAGCGTTGCTTTAGCGGTAGCTGAACAAACGGTCCGACACCATTAAAACTGTATAGCCGTAACACCGCCAAGCGTACTCGCCACTTTTCGCGTGCGTCCGCGGACGTCGGCATTCGCAGCCGATACGTCGATTCCCAGAAACGCTACTGGCCGCGAGAAATGACACGGTGAATTACGAAGTCGGCGTCGACGCCAGTTATCGACTATCCCCCCCCCCTCCCTCCCTCCTATGTCACATGTGGGACACGGCTTGGTTTCAATATGAGAAATTATTCCCGGGAACAATGGCCGCGTAATGACCGGCCGGTTCCCTGGAAGACTCGCGGTTCGATTCCCGTCGCCGCTGCGATTGCCGCGAACAGCCAGCCCGACCCCCCGGCTCGCGTTATTACGCCCAGCCACGATTCCGAGGAAAACTAATTGACCGGGACACAGGGGCCGAATAAAGGAAATTTCCGGATTGCCCTGTGAATGGCTCGAAAACCAAAGCACACTTTTTCCCGTGTCTCCTATTCTCCCCAACACACGGCCGTACGATTTTCGCGAATTACGACCCCTCGGCCAAAAGCTTTTTTCGCCCGTATGACGTTCATTTTGTTTCGCGCAGCCGATTGCAAGTAAGTATAGTTCGTAATAGAATTTCGTCCGCAGGTTTGTTACGAGCCGAGTGAACGCCACGTGTCACCGACATATATTACATTCGTTATAATGTAATTTCTGCGCCGTGCTCGCTCAACTTTGTTACTCGGGAGGCTTTATTCGTCGTTCTCGACTGGTACAGTTCGAGGAGGGAGACTGAAGAAAGAAAGATTTCCGCGTCTGTAACTCGACGGTGAACCTTGGCAGGAGCAACGCCACGCGATCACGTCCATTTGTTTATTTATTCAATAACCGAAGCGTACGCGTATCTCAATTACCGGGCGGCGGGTTTAACGTGCAATCAAAAGCACGCGAGCGGTCGCCATTAGGCGGTGCCCTCGAATAAATCGTGGCCGTCGGTACACGACAGTCGCGCGGGCGGTTTCTCTGCGGCCTCTGCCCTATGCGGGGATGCAATTGCACCACTTTGCGCGCACGCATGCATTTCAATAAATAACGAGGCAGCCGGTCCCCGCTTCGTTATCGGACGAAGTGGCTTAACTGTCGGGCGGCCGACTGCTTGTTGTCAACTTGAGCTGAAAGTGTGACCGTCCCATCGACCGCAAAACGCCCACCTCCGCCCTGGGGAAGATGGGGCACACCGTGGTCGGGGAAGAGCGGGAGGGAGGGCCCAGCGAAGTCGAATGTACAGGGTGATGGTCGAGATAGAGATAGTGCCGATGCTGCCGGAATTTCGAGCGCTCGACTGCTGGCAAAGTTGTTGCAACGAAACGCGCGAGTTTATGGAGCAGATAGTGCCCATGGTACGTGGTCTATCACAGCTGCTTCATTGCGATGAAATGACCCAGGAATAGACGGCTGATTGTTACCAGTTAATCGTGTCGATGGATTTACAAACGCCACCCTGTACGCGCGGATTAAAACCGGAGGATGGAGAGAGCGAAGAGGGCCAACGACGCCGGGATTCGCGTCAGAAACTCCGCCACTGGACTCGCCCACCATTTCATTCTATAGCCAGGTATGAGTGCATCCCTTTATCCAGCCGCTGCATAATTGCTGCAGCGAACCTCCGGCGCATCAGTGTGCCTGCGAAGGTGGAAAGTGCGGCCAGCATCGCGCAATGGTAAGTTGCCGAAATGGCCAGCGGCTGCGTGGATCGTCGTCGAATCGCGTAACCCGTTTAATTCATACGCCCCAGCCGACGATCTTTGCCCCTTATTAAATGGAACTTAGGCGAGCGAGCGCGAGATGAGCGGAGAGGGTATGCAATCTAGAAATTCCGAATTAGGAAGGGCACATCTGGCGGGTTTCACGACGCTACGACATCCGTAGCTCTTCGTACCGAATTCGTCTACTACGCTCGCGCAAGTGTGCAGGTGTATCGGTATAATTCGCAAGTCCATTTGGGCGCTCATAACGCGCCAGAGAGAAAGTAGGTAATCTCTTTTAAACCTCGGTAAAAGCCTCAGCGCGTTCGAAATGTGGTTTGATACGAATATTCCAAGCGTCAAAGATTATTTTGGACGTTGCTCGCTTTTGGAATCGAATTACGATTGGAATGGAATCCAATCCACTAACAAATATATCGCGGATGGATGTCCTGGGGGTTATAGGCAGTTTTCAAACAATTAAACCGTTTATCGGATAGTGTTCAAGTGAATGGCTGATCCTTCTAGTGTTATTACTCTATCAATAATCGAGCGATCTACCGCCTGACGCTCTATTAACGGATTCCTGAATTTTTTATCGCGGAAGGTGAAAACTTCGCCGCAGTTAATTGACAAACACAGTTAGCTTTTCGACCATGAACCCGGGGGACTATTTCGGTAGATGCATTTCCCATTTTCGAGTCGCCGCTAACGATCTCGGTATACAGCCAGTATCCGTCAACTTAATTCCTCGCTCAGCCAGCACGTTTACACCGTCAATTTGTAGCGCGCGGCGGTGTGCACTGTTTCCGGCTGTAGAATTTTCGCAACTCGTTAGAGCCGCGCGGTGCGTGAAAGTGCAACCCGACAGGGACAAAGTTGCAGGCGACCGACGCTCGCCTACTGCTTCCCGCGCTCGCGGCACTTGCACGGAGCATCGCGATTCCGTAGCCAGGCACGAATGCAAATCCCGAATCGGATGTTAGTATGCATATTGGGTAGCTGCGCCAGTAATTCTCCCCTCATAAGTTCTTCCCTTGCTGCCCCGTGGCCCGTCTTCTTCTCCTCTGCCCCTCCCCCGCGCCCTCTCGATTGACCCTTTCCCAGGGGCTCGTTCCTCTTGCAGCACTCGTAAAGCAAGTCGATCTTAAAGGGGGAGGAAACGACACCGCGACGGGAAAAGTTCGCCCTCGTTCCGAATTTGTAATACGCCGCGGAGTTTGATAAGGAATTTACATTTGTAAAAAGTCATTCGGGATCGGATCCCCCGACGGTACAGCGCCCGGCAACTTCTCCTATTCGCTGCTGCTCCACAACGGAAAGAAATCCGTGGAAACGTTTTACCAGCACCGATTTCACCCCCGTCTCTCTCTCTCTCTCTCTCTCTCACTGATCGGAATAAGGGATCACGGACGCGAGTCGACCCCGCCTGTCACGGGGCTTCGACAATAAATAATTTATACGCCCCGCGTTCGGAACTGCGCGTCGTTATTTAAATATAGCGCGACGGCTGAGACCCTTACGGTTTATGAATAATAATCGAAGACGGAGTAATATTACAGTCGACAAGGTGGGCAGGATATCCGGAATAAGTATGCACCTCGTTAGATCGTCGCCGGCTGACAAGATGTCGGATATCCGGCCGATCGTGGGAATTAATCATGGCACCGTACATCCCGCGGCGGATCAATCGGAGGCTGTTATTCTCGGCGTAGGTATCCATCCCGAGCAAACAATCCCTTTGTTTCCGGTAGTTGCTTCATTTATCGAATTTTCTGGCATCGCTCGTTTGATCAAACGTTGGCCGCTCTCCAAACGCGAGACTTGTTGAGAGGGAGCCGAAGAGGCGAAGAACGCGGCCACGTTAATTTCGCTCGATCATCCCGCTCGCTTCTACGCGATTTACTGTTGCGTTATTTCGTCAGCGTTGCCTACCAATTGTAAATGACACCCGGAGAAGGAAAGGTTTGCGTGTTCTGACGAACACATCTTCCCGCGTGGCCAGGCGTGAAGCGATTTACGAGAAATTCGCGGGAGAGACAAAGGATCGGGCCGGTCAGTTTGCCCTCCCAAGGATTCATTCGGAAAACGTGCACGTATAGCTTGTGACGTGCTCGGCGAAAGGCGGTGCTGGAAGAAATCGTCGGAGCCTCTTTCCAGTCGGCGTTCGTGCGAGAATCGTGAGGGCAGCGGAATATACGCTGGCGATTTGGTCAGTTCCGCGGGAATCCGTGACGCGAGGATTTCGATCGACGTTCCGGTTACCTGCGAAAGCGTATGCTGAATTTCAATCAGAGTCCACGGCGGTGGACGGGGAGCGCCGAGGGGGGGGGGGGGGGGGGGGAAGACGACGTCGGTCCGACACGAAGGCGAAACAAGGGCAAGAGAGATTCTGCCGATAGGGACGTGTACACGAGCCACTGCCAAGGGGAGGGCGAGAGGATGAGGGATCTCTAAACAAGGGACGATGGAGAAGGAAGAGGCGAAGAGTGGGTGGGAAACGGTTCTGATTTACTCAATCAAGCGAGCTTACTGGACACCGAAGGCTTCCTAAGAAGAGCTTTGACAAATGGCCGTCTTCTTCCGCGGGATGCCTCTGGAAACGGCGAGCAATGGCAGCCACGTAGCTGGTGCGCCCCGCTTGCGACTCGAAAGTGCACTCCAATAACTATCGATAAGCCCATTATTGTCTCGGACGAGGCGCGACGCCTCGTGCAAGCCGTCAGCGCCGTTTCGTCCGCTGAAAAACAGACCAAGTTCGCCAGGATCGACGACGAACGGCGAATAATAAAGTCGGCCAGCTCGACGCCCGGGGACCGTCTAACTCGACCTTCCCCCCTCGACAGGAAATGAAGCAATTGTGCATGGAAAGGTCGATTGAACGGGAAGGCGGCCGAGCGGACGTGATTTTCCCTGCCTCCTTTCTGACGCGCCGATTAAAAGCTACAGGTGTGCGTGGCGGTCGGACGAAACTTCTGGCTTGCACGCGTTTGGCACTCCGGCTCCTCTCGCGAATCAATGAGCCCCGATTATCACATTCGAGATTCGATCCCGTTGGAAATTTCGGGAACGACCCGCGATCACATGCCCGGCGGCGCGTTAATCGATAGCAACTTATTGCCTGCATCCCCCAGCTTCGTGTCCGCGCTCCGCGATAAATTAAAGAACCTTTCAGAGCCTCCGACAATGGTCCATCGGGTTTTAGGAAGTTCATCGACAAAGAGAGAAAAAAGAATTCTGCATAGTCCCATATCGTATCCACCCCAAAGCCGTGAAACAGCTACGTGAAACCTCTCCCACTTCCAATCGAATAGCGACGAACTAACGTACGAATTCACGAAGCGTGCTCCAGACAAGGTCCCCTCTCCAATTAGCCTCGACCTTTTCGTGAGAAATTGCGTCTGCTTGGTCCGTCGCCGACGCAAGTGTCAGACCTCCGTTTTCAATTTGCCAGAAGGGCTCGTAAAGTATGAGTAACGGCTAACTCGATTAGTTTCTATCGATGTCGAGGTAGGTAGTTGGTCACGTAGCCGTTCGGCGTGCGGGTGCGTTCGCCGATTACGTCGGGGAAGACGCATCGATCTGCCCTGTCTCTCGTTCGCCTCACTCTTGACGTGGATTCAACTAGACCGAGCGGAAGAATGCGAGGAGCCTGGACGGGAACGATATAGGGTGTGCCACAGGGAGGGCAGAGGATACAGAGAGGGAAGTAACCACGAACGTGCGAACGACCAGGCTTTTTCGTCGACCCCTGCACCCTCCCCGCGACATCCTGTCGCGCTTTATCCTTCGACGTGTGCCCTTGTCAGGCCGGATGGACCATTCGGACCTAACTGTTTCGCTGGTCCCACTTACGGCCCGGGCTCGCGGGCCAAAATGCTCTTATTTCCTCGGTCGTCGTTCCACGCCATCGTCCGCCAAGAGGCGACGACGACGACGACGACGACGATGACGGTAACGACGACGAGAGCGGAGAGACGCCGCGAGAGGAGCGAACCCACCAGAGCATCCCTCTTCCACTGAGCAGCGTCTCGGGGGGGGGGGGGCGAGGACTGAGAGCCCCTCCAGCGCCTCTTACATCAGTTAAATAAACGGGAAGCTTTATCGTAAAAATTACGAGGGACCATCTGGTCTTACGATCTAATGGCGGCCACTATGGAAAGGGTAGTTGGCCGAGTGCTTCCAGACTAATGCTGGGACAGATTCTGCGGCAATTGTACGGCGGGAGACTTTCCGAGGGAGGTTCAGAGGCCGCGATTCCACCCCGTCCTCGATGAAATTTTCCAAAGCTCCAACGTCCAAGTATTATCGAGCTACAATTACTTCCGGGCCCGCGACGGCATCGGGATAACGAAGCGAGCGCTTCGACTACAAAGGATCCACGACAGATCGTTCGGCGCGCTCGAGAGGGACGCGTTTGTTGACTGTGGGGAAGGTTCTAGGCTGTGTCACGAGCCCCTGCATCCCGCCATACACGCGTCAATTCGGTCTTTGTCAGGAACAACTCACCGGAGGATATTGAACTTCTGACGATAGCGGAAATAGGGCGAGACGCATTCTCTGGGGCCCTCGGATAGGGCGGAGCGGGGGGAGAAACTGTGGGCCGATTAATAGACAGCTCTCTCGATCGCTAAACTTTGTGATGGGCCACGTGACGAGAAGCGCTAATCCAGCAGCGGGAAAGAATTCGGCTCGACACGCGTGAAGGGGGAGAATCGACCGAGGCGGCGAGGCGCGACGAAGCGAACGCAATCGTCGTGGAGCGTTTTCGAGGGGGTGGCGAAATGAACGCCGCGTTTAAATACCATCAGCGGGCGACACTGCCCTCCCCTCGCCACGAGTGCCTTCAGTTTCGCCCCTCTGCAGCTCTGGCTGGGTCAACTCGAATCATCCTGCTGACAAATAACCGAGAGCTGTGTAAAGTGGTCGGTCGCGCTTTTTCTGCCGTACGCGGAGGGGATGGGGACGGTTCGCCGGCGACGAGGAGAATACGCGACGATGGCAGACGGTCCGCGGCTGTCCAGAATTTCCGCTGCGGAGGATGGCGGGAAAATAGAAAAGGTCCGCGGCAAAAAGTAGCGAGCGCCTCGAAATATGCCATTCGGCGAGCCGTTAGCGGCACCGTTCGCACGCGGCACTAAATTCTTTTTAAGGCCGTTTACGGCGCGCCGTGTGGGTGCCTCGCGAAACACCGTCGCGTTCGCTCCATTTCTCCGTGCCACTTGCACGTCCGTTTCGTTTCTTTTCCGCGTTACCCTCTCGCCGTTCCTCCTGTTTTTCGACGGAGCCGAGCTGAGCGAGCAGGAAGAGGGGCCGGCCACGGCGAGACCACAGGACGGCGCAGCCTGTGACGAAAACCGACGGAGGTGTTGGCCGGAGCCGACGTGCTGGCGAAGGGCGTCGCTCTTAACTGAATCACGACCCAGTTGCCCCGAGCTAGCGCGTTTTAATTCGCTCAAAGCAACGTCCCCGTAAGCTTGTTTCGCGTTGTCTCTTTAAGCCGCCAGTGCGAGGCGCCGTGCCGGTAGTAGAATTCACTGGGGATGGTCTGCAGAGAGATAGGAAGCTCCAATGGTATTTAGCAGCGATCGCGCGGTACGTTATTTCTTTGAGGTTCGACGTTCCGACGCGTTGCTGGACCATGTAGGAGCAGCTCAGAGCCTTGCGACAGAAATTACTCATCGTGGTTGGCTAGTCTGCGGCTCGACTTCAGAGAGACTGTAGGAAGTCTTATCTTAGAGACGATTCGGTGAGCCTTTGAGAGTTTTATGCATAAAGTGTGACGGTAATAGGAAGCAGTAGTATCTGGGTTCATAATTATAGTTCTGTTATTGCTTCCACTCGGATCGTGGAACAGTTAATTAGAGCTTTCAGCGCAGGTACGAGTTCCGGGAGCAGAGACCCAGATGAGCGTTAGATTGAAGTATGAACTTTGACTAGACTTGCCCGGTATTCTTCGTCGAGGCGAAGTTTCGCGTTCGTAATCGCGCACCGACGGCATTCCGTCGAAACTGAGACAGCAGAGGGAACGCGTGGCAACTACTTAAGGCGGGTAATGCTCTCACGATCGCTAAATTGATAAGCTTTCAAGGCTGCATGGAAATCAATTATCGCGAGCCTAGCGGCTTGTGTATCGCGGGGAATTAGGAACTTCTCCCGAGAACAACTCGAACAACTCCAAGGGCCCGGGAAAGCATATCATATTATAACGCGCATACGTAATGCCAGCCAATGTATTCGCGTGAAATTAGCGTCGCAGGCGATTTCCGCGGCGGGAGACAACCGACCTTTTTTCCCTCGTCGTCTCTCGGCTCCTTGAAGCAGCAGCGACGAGAAGTGGTGTCGAACCGAATGAAAAGAATAATTTAGACGTTTCCTTTCACTATTCACGTGGCGCGCCTCTCTGTCCCACGAGCCTGCAAAGTAATTACTCATCTTGCCGCGCCAAAAAAAAAAGGAACCAGACGCCTTTCGATTTATCTAGAAACAGCGGTGTCGCGAAACTAAAATACACATCGATGTAATTCGACGGTATTCCATCGGGGAACTCCAAACATCTACGCGACTACGACCAAGGAAGCCACTTTTCAAGTCTCATTGGCCAACTCCTCAGGGGAGGAAAAATAAAGAAAGAAACGGTAAGTAGCAGAAGATCCAGAAACAGACACGATCTACTGACGAGCGAAAAGAGAAGTAAGCACCGGCTAAAAAATGTGAAACGGACGTGAGAAGACAATTTTGCGAGCACCAAGAAGAAGAGAGCACCAGCGTGCTTCTAGCAAAACTCCTTCCTCCTGCTGAATTAATTAAAATCGCTCCGCAGGCCGAGGAGAAGAGCACGGTCCGTAAGAATGACTTCGAACCGAAGGGAGAGGAGTCGAAAAAGTAGGAAGGATAAGGACGTCCTTTGTAAGTCCGCGCTCCGCCGCGCAAGAAACTGCCTGGGCGGGAAGGACGGGGAGGAAAATCGGTGTCAGGGACGTAGCTTACCGTGACGAGCGGGCTTAACGTCTGCACGGTGTATTCGGTTGAGTAATTTGCTTATGCGTATCCGGGAAATTCTTCCGACAAGGACATACTTCTATTTCAGAACTTGATCTCGCGACCCCTTGACGCGGGGCTCCGAGCCATCTTCCCTCGCTCCTTCCTCGAGCAAGCTTTTCCTCCTCTTCGAAAAGACCCCGTTACTCCAGCACGAAGGAAACGTTCTGAATAATTAATTCTTAGTTAATATCGCGAGGCGTGCGAGAAAATCGGGCGAGATTCACCGTACATACCTCCACTTTTCAACAGGTGAGAGTCTCGCGGAGCCTGATACTGTTGGATGGATTGCGAGGATGACTTTCATTTCGACGGCACGCAGGGATCGCGAAATACAACTGAATTTGGGTGCCATTTAACCGAGACTAAACTAAATTCCTTCTAGACCTATTTCGTTCTCGCCCTTCCCTTTACATCCGTTCGTCCTCCTCCACCCCGCGATTACCATCCACATCTCGCGGATACGAAGCTTTAGTCTCGCATAAAATTCCGGACCGTGGAGGAGCGCCGAGCTGGTTGCAGCCCGCGTTCCGAAGGGAAACATGCGGACGCACAAATCTATTCGCGTGCCTTTGAATTCCTTTCCCTCAGCTCGAAGGTAAATAAAAACGTCCAGCTGCTCGGCCACCGTTTCAGTGCGTCTTCCGCGTGGAACGCGCCGCTGTTTCATCGATCCGGAGGAAAGCCTCTGCCTCGTCGAGGACGATCCCCGTTACGTAATATGTACTCGGGAAACATCCTCGTTGACGATGCAACGACGCTCGCTCGCGAGAGTTAGCTCCTTGCACCGCGCTTTCCCGCAGAACGTTCGTTTTACTTTTAATTGTTCCCCGGCCCAGCCCCGACCCACGCAGTGTAAAATTTCCCCGCGAAAACAAAAGGAGGCGGCACGATTCGCGCGACGAAAATCGGTTTTCATTAAGTCGACCGCTCGTTAAGCCGCGTCCCCGTCCGCGGGAGTACGCCCCGGATTAAAAGCTTCGTTTAATTGTCGCGGCTGGGAAGAATGAAAAGCAGAGGCTCGCAGCGCGAAGTCGATGCAATTAAAGAAACATACGAGCTGGAATATTGCTCCTCTGCTGCGCTTTCGATTGACCCATCTCTCCCACATCGTTTACCATTGTAAAATCGAATTACAGCGCGACGATACTCCTAGATTGTTCGTTGCGCGAGTGTTTCTAGAAGCGCCGAGTGTATTTCATTCATTCTGCGAACAAGCTTTAAAAAAAAAAACACGATAATCGGGTGGAAATCCTGCAGAGGGTGAACACACTATCGATAAATAAAAAGGGAGTTGGGAAATATTCGGCGCGTGCAACGATGTGTTGCGCATTTCCGTAAAAATCGAAAGGAAAACACGACCCATCCGGCTGGTGACTGATCTCCAGGCAGGCGTTCAATTAATTCCCCCGCGTTTGTTTAGGGAAAACATTGGCCAGCTTCGTATCGGAATTCGCGAAACCCGGAGGACAAACATCGGAGCCAAAATCGTAAAAAATTCAACGCGGAACTCTCTCCGTATCGCTGCGCCGGGCGTATGACGCAATTATTTTAAAACAACGAACATAGCGCGTTAATCGTGGAAATGAACAACCAAGATTCACCGTCACGGAACGGGCGCTATTGTTTGCCGGTGGTTCAGAATCTACAGATGCATCGACCCTGATCGAGAGCGTTTGTGTAACCGGCGTTTTCGAGCAGCACCGCTCGCTCCCAGCATTTCGCTGTCTTCTTTCCACGAATCCCTGCCCGGTAATCCCGAATTCGCGTCACGGGCTGGATGTCGAAAGAATCAGTGCGCTGGAGAACGAAAAGCAAGGCCGGATACGTCACAGACAAAGGCGGAGCACAGCGGCCGCCGGTCTTTTTACGCTGCAACCCTCCAATTTTGACCTCCTCCTTTCTACCTCGCCGTTTTTCTTAGCTCCGTGGCTCGTGCTCTCCTCCTATTTCAGCCGTTTGCCCCTCGTCGGGAAAGAAGGGGGTCCGCGGCACGGCGGTGCACCGAGCGATCGTCGTCCCTGCACAGGTCCCGGGTCTAATTCTTAGTTGGTTAATATTAAATTAACATCCCGGATAGAAGGTACGGGCGTGCTCTTTTTGCCGGCGGCTGAAAGTACCCCGACCGAGGGAAATTTTCGTGGCTCGGCCGACAGGCTATTTTATGGGCGTCGTTATTTAAAGTAATAGATGTACGTATATAACGGAAAATTGTGCGCCTCGAGGCGCTGGACATTTTTCAATGGGATACTTTACGCCACCATTGTTCCCGCTTCTTCCGCGGTCTGCTCGATAGGGGAGCGTTCCTCTGAGAGCCGCGCAAGATCCTCCTGATAATTCCATGATTTTTAGTGTCGCGGACGCTGCTGAATTGCCGGCGAGATGCTTTATGCACAGGGACCGAAAGAAAATTAATTATCGATCTCCGTCGCGCTAGAGGTTTTTACGAGCCTCGAGTTACTCTTATTAACTGAGTTGGAAGGACCGCAATGTCAGCCAGCCGCAATTTCCACGCCGCAAGTCGATACACGTGCAATCCACCAGCCGATTCTTTATAATCGCGGGCGAGCAGCTGGCGCCAGGTTTATTTCGCGCCGTGTATTTATCGGCCCGGAGAAAATCGTAAAACGCGTGTGTGGCCCGCGCCTAGATAAGCTGCAGCGGCATTAGCAACGGAATCGATGTCCTGCGCAAGTAATCCCAGGGAATTCAAGTTGCGTGGCCTCCTGTATCTCTTTCAATTCAGTCACTCTGTTGCTAAGCGAGTGTGTAAGTAGTGGGAAGGCTGTTGAAAGATATCAGCTGATTACTAGCACGACCAGTCGCACGTAATGGTTTGGATGAGCACCGTGAGCGTGTCCCTTTGGCCGATAGTTAAGGGAGAATGTCCGACCAGACGATGGGAGTTGGTACATTAAACTTGCCTCGTTTAAAATTATTTCGTGTACCGATGCTTTTCGTAGAACGCGAGTAGGTACATTGTCTGGGCCGGCAGATTTCTGTATCGCTCGTAAACTCCCGTAATAACCTTTTGCTCCTCCGTTAGCCGCGGGAAGAATCAGTGACTCGATCTCATTACAACTTTTATCCCCGTGTTTAGCGCGCAGATTACTTCCGTCCAAGATGCTATTTCCGGGGGAATCCCGCGCACCCGTGAACGGACGTATTATTTTCCATAATACGGTATACCAGCGTCGCAATGGGCCACCGTTTCCTCTCATTTATGGCGACCGCGGGGTGCTAAAGCGAAACTTCTGCGGGTAGCTTTTACGACATGTCGACGTAGACGGGAGCGAAAATCCTCGCATCGGGCCAGTCGTTTCTCGCGACGTCCATGGATTTCCCAGGGATCTGTTATTCATTGGCAGCTTAAACCGAGCTACGAGCGGCATTATAGTTCGTCACTTTCCAGTTCGAGCCGCAATCCCGTCGTTGCACTGTCAAATTATCGTAATTGGCAAAAGTAAACGTATGGCTGCACGGTCTGCGAGGCTGGATCGGGCTGTTAGATTCAAAGGGGGGATTGAGCCTTCCAGCGTCATCATCCCCGATCCTCTTCACGCTTCGCCTCCGTCCGTCATAAGAATGATGGCGATGCGTACGAATTAAATCAATCCACGCCACGTGCACCGGGCAATGGAGGTGGGGTGACTAGATTTCAATGCCGCGAGGGATTTCCGTAATACCGCCAGGGACAAAGAACCAAGCCAACCACGGCCTAGATAGACGTTCGTTCGTTCGTTTCTGGCCACCTATCCGACTGTACCCCATTCGAAGCCCCCTACCTGCCTCGGCCCTCCCTCATATTCCGACGTAAACGGTCGTGCTCGCCTCGCTGCACGCCATTACTGTGTCCCGGGGGCCAAAACTTCGCGAAAAATGCTGGAATTTATGTCCATCCCTTCCAGCTACCCCTTCCACCCCTAGCCGCCACCGGCTCCCTTCCACACACTCCCTATCTTCTCTCGCCTCTTCCCTTTCATCCAGGCTCACGAGAGAGAGAACTTAACCCGGACCTGCCGGCTGCTCTTCTCGAGTTTGGAAATTATTTGCTGCCGCCCATTGTCCTCGCTCTCGTTCGCCTCACCCTGCCGCCCCCCACGGCCCGTTGCCGCTATTTATTATTATCTGCTATCGAGCATCTCGCCCGGAAACTATTAAACGGCCAGAACTTTGTGTTCTTTTGATCCCGCCAGAGCCAAGTTTCCAGAGTTTTTCCCGGTTGGTTTAGTGTCCGTGCACGCTTATCGAGCACCGCGCGGCTCCGCCGTGGGCCCTTCCGTGGCTCGGTCTTGTATTATTCCACAACCCAGTTCTGGATCCTCAGCTGGAATTCTGTGACTCTGCTCCGCGTTCACGGGATCCACCGAGCTCCGACACGAGCACCGCGTCGACTCACGTGAAACCTCAAACCTATCAGTCATCGTTAGCAACAGATATCTCCTTCCTATCGAACCAACCGTTTCTACCACAACTAGCACGTAAATTCCTCGAGCATCTTCTCGCAGCTACTCTCTCCATTAATCTCTATCTTTCCCCCGAGCAGGGTCACCGCAGATGTTCCAGATTTTATAAACAGTTCGTTCGCGCGGTTACATTCCGCGCGTTAACGGCGGCTGCGGGCCGTAACGGCCGTAAACTCTGCCCGTAAATTCCGGGGCGCATGGAAATTTCAGGTTGAACGAGATCCACGGGCCTGCGACAACGCCGGGTCACCAGAAGCGAGCGATCCTCTGGGCCCGGGGAAGGCAAAGTGGAAGAGGATCGTTCATGGTCAGACCGCCGTGATAGGACGGGGCCGTTCTATCTGGTCCGCGGAGGTTGCGCCGTTGGACATCCAGATAGATCAGAGGTCGGCCGTTTACGCGCGTGACTCTGCCCTGGCTACTTTAAGGATACCTCATAATCCGCATATTAATTGCCGGAGCATGGCGGCAGAGATTTCTGCGACGGCGATATCTGGCCCTCCCCCACGGAGTTGCTAGTAAAGTTTCCGCTGGTCTACTGGCCCATGCCTCTCTTCTCGCCTCGGCTTCTCTCCCCGTCGTCTCTCTTACCGGTGGATACGAATACCACCAGCCCGAGCAACCATTCCGGTTATTACTCATTCGTTAATCCAGGCACGTCCCAAACGATATACTTGGCTAGCTGTGAGAGTCCTAGGGCCTTCCAGCTATGTCTCTCTCTCTCTCTCTCTCTCTCTCTCTCTCTTCCTCTCTGTGTACGTAGAGAGGCCAGAGCACGGGTACACAGGACCAGACCCGATCGACCTGCAGCGTCACACACGTGGCCTCGAGAGCGCGCTCCGTGTGTACGTCGAGTGTGTACGAAAACCGGGTACGTACGGCAGCCTACGTACACCTGCACTCCCGACGTCATGCTGTGTCATCGATGCACTCCACGATGCATTCTCAATGAGGTATCCCCAACTCATTCGCTCGAGTACCCCAGGGGTTGAAAAGCTTCGTCGCTTTCAATCGTCCAACCCGCATCCACCTTCCGCCATCCCCCCTGTCTTTCTCTGTCCGGCGTTATCGCCTCTTTTTTTAAGAGATTCGCGAGGTAGCAGGGTTTATTACGCGAGGTTAAAAAACCCGGCTGCTCGCCTTCCGTTCAGTCGACAGCTCCGAGGGCGCGGTCAAGTTTTTCACGCAACGTTTCGATGAAACATGTCGACGAATATCTGCGTTGGGTAACAGCGTCTTCGAACGAGCAGGCTCGCAATAATGCATAAACTGCGCGGGGGTATTTAGCTGTTATGGGAATTTGCAAATAACGGTTGATCGCGCGCGCTTCCCCCCGAGCCACGTTCGTCCGATGGCTAATGAAACGTTCTAATTACATCGAAACTCGATGGGACAAGTCCGCGTAAAGCTCGTCGAGGATGTACCGGCCCGGAAAACGTTTGCATCCAGTCGGAGGATTGTTTCAAGGGAGGGAGGGACGTCCTTTATCCCGATTCCTTGCGCCGAACTCCTTTTGCATTCGATTATCTCAGCGACGTCAGTCACCGTGTTCAGTGAACCGCGTAATCAGTCGTATTGGATATCGATGCGCTTATTATCGAATTCTGTCGCAAAACGGCCCGGGTGCTTCCACGAGAGCGAGCTGCCGAGTTTCTTGTTGGGAAATTACGTAACGATTACACCGATACGACTTCCTGTATCAGCGAGAATATTGGTGGATTTGAGATAGAATCGGGATTCATCGGATGATTCCAGCTCAGTGAATACGTATCGCGTGGCGTGTCTGGCGAAATTTGTACAGCCCTTCCAATTCGTTTTACGGCGTTCAGTATTCTTATTTGCTTCGTTATCTCGTCCCTGTCCTGTTTCATTTGAATTTTAATCGATTCTCCTGGCTCGATGCTGTCCAGCCAGGGCACTCGGGAATCAGAGCATTCAATCGCGATAACTGTAACAGGTTGAGGGCTGGCCGGCTGTTGCGCGTCGAGTCATGAAATCACGGTAAAACGGTTAGAGCGTATGCCTCTCTTGATTCGCGACAGTTCCGCGGGGCATTGTAAAATTAACCCCTAAAAGCCGACGCGGCCAGTAAAGTTCCTCGATGGAATTTTTATCGGGAAAGTTGCCGGTGTAACTCGTCGGGTTAGGTCGCGCGACGGTCCGTCCCTTTATTCCACGTTACACGCGACGATACGAAGGGGCGCTGGCTTTCCCAGGAAAGTCCACCTCGCATGGGCTATGTACGGGAGAGTGGGGATGGTTGAACCACTTTTTTTGTTTGTCGTTATTTCTCTATGAAGAATTTTTATTTGTTATGTTTTTCTAAAATAAAATGAAAAATCAAACATTCCTTTATCGTTTGCAAAATTGCTTTGAAATGTAATGCGGTTTATTTTAGATTGTATGAACAATTACATCAATGCCTCATTTGAACCACGAGACCGAAAATTACTAGAAGAAAACGAAATAGCCTCAGTGGTTCTACTATCCCCATGGTTCAGCTATTCCCACTCTCTCCTACGTAGAAGAATCTGAGCAACGAATCGAAACATCACCTGAACTTGTATTTAATCAACGGTTCTATCCAACGATTTCAGAATCTCGAGGAAAATCGTTTGAAATATTGTAAATGAAAACACGAAGTCGCGATTTCCGCCAGCTACTTTTGAGCATAGAATTATTTATCAATGAAGAGCAGGATGGTGAACAGAATTCGAAAGACCTGTAACTACCGATTTAGCCTCTCGTTCATCCCTCATACGAAGGATCATGCGCCTGAAATCCGCTCCATGATACACACAGCCACGAACAAAAGCGCTCGGGTACTTAACCTCGTCATTAATTTTGCATTTCCTTAATGACGCTCCAGCTCGCGCAGAACGAATTTAATTACCCGACAAATGAAATATGCAGCCATGATAACGGGGGACCGGGGTCAAAGTATATACCGGAATCTTTCGAGTGCTTTCGAAGCGTCTGCGGAGTACCGTGGCCCTACTTCATCCTTTTGCCCCTTTTTCCCGCGTTAATAAGGGCAAAAAGTCCGGGGGTGGCATTGTTCGTACCATTTGGAGCGTATTCGGCGCTGAAAGAACACGATTGGCCGGGAGAGGGACACATTCCTCGGATACACAGGCGACCACCACAGAGAGAGAGAGAGAGAGAGAGAGAGAGAGAGAGAGAGCTGAAACATTCGGAAGAAAAATAAGAGAAAGCTCAAGCGATTCCCCGGCGCAGAGGGAAATCTCGTTTTCATTCTTCCACCAGACCCATATCTCGTATGCCCGTGGCTTGTGTGTATTTTGTCTCCTTTTATATCACCGGATACCCGAGAGACCTCGATTCTATATGATTTCTCTTAGCCCTCCGGTTACGGGCCGCGTCCCCGGCCCTTCGACGCGGATGCTCGCGTTTCCAACGGCCCAGCTGATTGTTAGGCTTTATTTGTTCCCTCCTTTCACGCCCCTGCGCGCCACAATTTTTTCACTTGGCGTGTCACAGGGGCGGCTGACGCTCCTCTAATCGGATCAACAGCGCGGCGCTGGAATTTCAGATACGCGGCAGCGAGACTTTCACGGTGGAACTGTGTACGACGAAGACTTCTTCGAGTTCGCCGAGTTCGACTTTGATGCGATTTTTCCAACGCTGCGTCACGGTGCAGGCTCCCGTTGCATCTTTACGCCTCGCGCTCTCGTGTCAACGAATTTAAACAACAGTTTCGTGGGTGATTCTTAGAAGATTATGTGACCTTGCTAATTCTCGGGAGGTTCCCCTCGAAGTCACCGAGAAACAAAGACAATAGGGCTGCAGGCACGAACGAGACCATTGTCACGTACCCTGAGAGTTGTCGAGGGGCGTGAGTCCGGGATTGCAATGCCTCGAACGTAGTAAGTTACAACGAGTAACTCGGGGGAGGATGAAGGGCGCTGCTGCTTCGTCGCTTTTCGCGTAGACGGCAAAGTCTCATGGTATCGCGCGTAGATTAGCCGAGAAGCGTCGATCTAAGAGTAAGGTCTCGATCGCGGTACGCTTGTTGGAACACGGCGTGCCGTGTTCACTCGAGCCGGATCCAGAATATCCCCTTATGTTTCCCTGAAAGCTTTCCAAAGTACCAGCTTCTTTCCATCCTCTCAGCGGATCCGTGAACTCCCGATTTCGCCGATTCGATGAAAAAGGGGATCCGAGTCGCTCGCGCCGGCTGTCTTCGTGCATAAAACCAACAGACAGCGGCGGCGACGGGGAGGAAGGTGGAATGCAAGCTAGGCGGTCGAGAGGAGGGCGAGGAAGGAGCGTGCACGAGGAGCCGGAGGCACGAAGCCGTCGCGGAAGGGTGAATCGCGCGCGAACCAAGCCTCTCCCCGCAATATCCTCTACTCGGAGGGTCGTGTAGGCTATACAGAGGCGAGAGAGCGCGTCACACTTCCCGCGGGAGGAACCCTTCTCAGTTTAAAGCGATCAGTCCCACCCACTTCGCGACACGTACAAAGCGTCGAAAGTACACAAAGCCCGAAGGCTCGGGGCGACGCCGAGCCAACCATTCGGGGGCTCTTTCTTCCGCCCTCCACACCCTTTTCTGGCACATTCTTCCCCTTCTGTAGGCACTGTTCGCCCGGCTGGTGGCCCTCCCGCCACGGCGTGCGAGCGACGAAGACGAGGATGAAGACGACGACGCCGACGCCGCTCCGGCTTTGTAATCCAACAAATTCAGCTTATTTATATTCAATGTGGATGTGCTCCCACTGCTCCCACGTGCAATGCACGTACCTATTCCACTAACGCGTGAGACACCTCCCCCTTCCTCGAACAAAGGCGGCCCTTCCTCCCACCCTTTCGCTACCCTCGCTTCCGTCGCCCCGCCGCTCTTCTCGGGGGCTCCTTTTACCCGGTGCGTACATGTTTTGCTCGAGTTTATTGGTCGCGTGCTCGCCGTACAGGTATGTGACCCTGTTCGTGTTGGGAATGGCGAGAGGGTGGGCGAGAAATAGAAAGAGCGGAGAGGGAGCATTGTTGTAAGCGGGTCTCTACGGGTTCGTGCATACATTGAAATGCAACACCGACCGGAGGAACCGATCTCGAGGAGGGGACTCGGGAGTTGTAACGTGGCGAACGTCGCCGCCGGTTATCGCGACTAGTTCGCTCCGACGAGCCCGACCACCCCTTTTTCTCGCCTGAGAAGGGAGAGGATTGCGTGCCACCTGCCTAATCGCGCGACTCTGGCTGCTTCCACGGGGACGTATCTACCGTGCGGTATTATTTAACTCGTCGCGGTATCCAGAAGTTGTTTACCGTTCCTCTGCATGCCATTATTGTGTAATGTTCGGGTATCGAGATGGTGTTTCGTTTGTCTTGCCGCGTATCTACGTTGCAGAAAACGGCTCCGAGTTAATTTCAGATGATTCCATGGATTTCAGTGTACCTACGTAGACGCGATTACTTTCTTTGACTGAAAAGACTGATGACGCAATGGCATCCTGGTCAAAGTAATAATGTTCAACTGGAGTACGTATCACGAGTATCGCTGTACACCGAAGCCAATACTCGCGCTCTGTAACTCGACAAAAGACAATACCACGAGGACACTTGCGACGAGTTTAACGTCGACGCAAAGAACCGCGACAGTTTTTCATCGTTTCCCCGCGTAGGCGGACGCGCAGAGGGAGAGATTTCACAATAGACTAGGCGAGTGTGCGACTCTATTCGGGTTAAGAACACTGAAGGACGCGGCGAGGGGGAGACAGATAGAGATGAAAGACGACGCTGTAGTGGAAACCACTTCGCTCCACCGTCGTGCATACGTTGAGACTGAGAACAGGAGAGGGGGCCCCCGCCGCGCCTTTCTCGGAGAGCGAAAGCCACTCGTTTAATGCCGGCAAATGTCATGAGATTCACGATCCACGGGAATCGAGGGAGGAACCTTCGGGTGGTCCGTATCGATGCACTAATTCTTCCGTGCGTCGGCGACAACAGTTACGGTATTATATGCCGCATAAGTCTCGAGAGAAGAACAAACGAACGGCTTCGACTTAAACATCGTCGGACTGTATGACAATATTAACCTTAGACCCAGCGGAGGAGCGAAGTAAACCGTGCAGCTGTTTGTACGAATTCCAGCTCGACCTTTTCACATAATCCGCGTTAAAGAGGAATCAATTGAGGGGGGAACAGTAAAAGAGAAGAGAAACCAGAGGGAAAGAAACCGTGGGAACGGTTTTACGGGTTAAACAAGTGCAAGAAGCTACGGTAATTTATATGGAAATGAATCCTAGGCTCAGCAACGATCCGCCCCGGTAGAATAAATATCGCAACACCTAATGCATCCATAAATCCGATATAATATCGATAATCCGCGATGCTACTGATTCAGTATTAGGGAATACCTACTTTTTTATCGCTGGAAATTTCATCTGTTCCCCTTGAGCGAGCAAGATATTACCTCGATCCATTTCACTCGCGGAATCATATTTAACCGATCCTTCAATTTTTCAGCGAGTTTTACCGCGACGTATGGGGGCGAAATGCGACCCCTCGAGGAACCAGGCAGATTTTCGAGTGTGTCGAGCTCGAGTCTCTGCGGGGACATGCTGAAGGTGGTGCGTACGTGTTCCTTGCCGGTTCGTTGGTCGGCATAAGCGCGCCTAGCTTCTTTAGGTTGCTCGTGGCCGGAATACCGCGGCGAATTACGGACCTCGCGGGGGCAGAAGAGGCAGCGGTGGGCCAACATTCAGCCACCGGCGTCAACTAGCATACGCCATTAATCGTATTTATTCGCTGCCGCGTTTGCAGTTAATTCGCGTCGACTACGGCAAACACTGCAGCGGGATCGCAAATGTTCCGTCTAATTCGCCATCGGACCGAGCCGTATACATACAATATCGTTTACTTTGGCTGATTTCGGTTATCGTCGGATATGATACGCGTCGCGGCTTTTTAAAACTCGATCCTTAATATATCTGGGCGCAGTGAACGGATGTTCAAGCCACGAGCGGCTTCATGAAACATGCATAGCGTAGCGTATAAATTATTAATTACCCGTCCAATGGTATTAACGAGCGCTCGCCCGCGGAATTCGGAACGCGTCTCCCGGCTCGCGGGAGGATTTGCCAGCGCTTGGAAGCGGAGTATGGCTCCTTCGACGATTTCCCTCGACCCTCGAACCTCGTCATTATAAATTTTCATCGCGGCGGCGACAGCGTCGAGATTCCCATTGAAAAATCGCGGCCCGGCAACTTCCCGTGATCCGATTAATTTGAACGAGCCCGAACGACGAGCAACGACGAGCAACAAGAAGGCGAAACTTTTCTCCGGCACGTAAGTAACTCCTCCGTGCACGGCGAGCGTTAATTACGCGTTGTTGATAAACTGCTCGAAGTACAAGCAGCTACCTGGTTCGGTCCTAGTAACCGACGATACGAACGGCAGAGAACTCGAAATATCGATCGTCGCCGCTCACCGAGCTCCGTCTTAAATTGTAATTAGTATTTCGCGTTCCCCATCTTTTTGTTCGCCCGGTAAGCCGACCATGCCGCCAGCGATCACGGCAGACGCAATTTTCTTACGGAATTGAGACGTGCCGTTAATACACGGCGTGCTCGTAAAGTCTCGTTTAACGTGTCTAATTAATGCAACTATGCGCCGCTGCATTCGAGCCGAGCAGTCACGATACACGCGTGTAATTTATCGCGGGCGCGTCGCGCGTTACGTTTTACATTTAATTACGAATACCCAGATGACGGGCGGCAGGGCGGCCGGTGCGTCGCTCTCGCGGACGATTCCTTCCTGCACGACAACCGAAAAGGTCGCCGAGATATTGACCAGCTGGCTAGTGCGGATTGAAAACGCGAAAATTGAACTCGATTGACTTTAACGTGATATTCGAACGGGCCAATGGTCCCACGGGCGATTCGGGCACGAAAGGGAGAATATCGCTGCCGACCAGCGATTTAATTGCCCTTGCCGAAGTTTCCCGCGCAAAAATTTTCCACGAAAAGCGAGGCCAGACCGCCAACGTTCGGCCACCGATCGAGCGTATCGCGATTTCCGATACGTAGCTAGGAACGCCAGCACGGAAACGCAACGGCTTGCGTATTAAATGAAGCATCCCGGTGGTCCGAGGGATGGTTTCGCTGGACGAGCCGGCGCTCGCACACAGAAATGGCGTGCACCGGCTCTCGTATGCAACCAGCCGGATGCAATTTAAATTAGACAGACTGTCTGGCATTACCTGTGCGGGCCGACCGTATGTCTTAACCAAATGTCAGCGGCAGAGAGACCTCTTCCACTTTGCCACGCGCAGAGCGCGGCACAACCCTCTCAAAAATCACTACAAATTACCCCGCATCTCCCTAAATCGCGTGCGCATTGTTTTCGACGACGGAGCTCAACGAACAGCACTGCCTCCACTTTCGCGTGAGTGGTCCGCTCTTTTGTTCCTCTCCATCGCGGCCCCTTTGTCCGCCGCGGCAGGAATGGACTTCGATTCGGCTGTGCAGCCGCGGGATCATCGCCGGCAAAGTTATTAGCGACTAGCCTGGCACGCGGATAGACACGCCCCGCGACTCTGATTATCTGCCTCGCTGTACGACTATGCTCTGCAGAACCATTTAATCCGCGAGGACCTCCGTACACGTCACGTCGACTCAATCAACTCCGTTTCCGAGGCGGAAACGGAACAAAACCAGCCACTCTTTCCCTAGACGCTTATCACTCGCGACAAACGATTCACAAGTCCATTCGCCCGCCACCGTGCTCCATCCCGGTCCGTCCACAAGCCGCAGATTTTTAGTAGCGTTCAAACGCGAGCGGTGAATAATGCATCGGGCAGAGTCTGGCCAGTTACGGCCAATACCACTGCGCCCCGACCGCCGCTCGTGTCGTACCACTTGACGGAGTAGATAGTCACACTGACCTCTACCTCGACAGCATTCGTCGATGTATTCACGGCATTCGCGCGAGGACAGTCAAAGTGATGGAAAAAGCTCTCGGATAATTGATAATGCGGTCCAGGTGTGTAGACATGCACTCCGATCGAGATGAAACATTCACGATCTGCGGAATTGAGAAGCGCGGTTCGGTTGGAAATCGTGTTTGCACAGACGGTGGCGATAATCCGGTCGGTAGGTTGGAAAGATACGGGCGGGATCCGTTCGGCACGGAAGTTCGCCGGCAAGTCGATTCCGTATTTTAATCAAAGAGCGACAGTAACGCGTCGGGCAGGCGTGCCCCGCCGCGTTATAACGCTCGCTCGTGCCACGACTGTTGGAATAATTTTGAGAAAATCGAGCGTGTGCGGCGGTGGTTGCGCTTTACCACCGGCATGAACATCTCCTGTACCAGCGCAAAGCTCGTGGCCAGCATTAGACGGCGCGGGGCGAGCAAAACTCGGTAAATTTGCGGTCGCGTGCACTTGACCTGTTAATATTTCAATCAAACGTACGGCTTTGTTCCGAGGAAATTACCGTCGCCACGGGATAAGCAGAAATTACCATCACTTCCGTGCTCTTTAATGGGGTTTGTTCCGAAGCTCCCGACACGGTCCTGCGAGAGCGTCGCGCGATCGGTACCACGAGCTCGACCGGGAACCCTGTGAGCCCCTCTATCCGGGGTCTCTCTAATCGCCTAACCCCGGCAGATTACCAAAAAATACGCAAATTGAAGTTGGCGTCGACGTCTCGGCTGCAAACTACCCGTTGGGAGCGCTACTTGCACGCTCCCTGCACGCTACTTCGTGGCGGACGTTTCAATTTACGCTCCAGTTGATCGATACACCCTCGGTTGCTCCCGATTAGTGTCATTTTCGCGAGCAACAAAGAAGTCTTCCGAAACGCGAGGCACGCGATCGAAGCCCCGTATTATTCAGGCTAAACGAGCATAGAAGCTAGCTCTTCTCGTCGATAGGATCATCGAATTTTCTCGAAGGAGGTACATTCGCCGTTGAAGCAGGGTTTTAGAGGACACCAGTCGGTAAGAGGGAAATTAATTACCCGTTCCGTGGGATTGCGAGCTGTTTCGATCCCGTGCCATCGCGTTCGAACACAATAATTGTAATTTTCGCCGGGTGAAATGCAGCGCGCCGGCAGCACCCTTCAATCGCAGGAACGCCCGCTGGCCATCCACCTTGGATTCTCCTTTCTCCATCCTCGAGGCCCACCGTCGGAATCTTCTTTCGTTATTAGCCCACAGAGCCGCGTAATTGCCAGACAGTCACTCCGCTTTCGTCCTTTTTCCGTTCGCCGTTTGATACCGTTACTGGTTGCTGTCTCAGTACGTTCCTTTGTGCTCTTTCGCCTCTTTCCGCGACAACTTGCCTCGCAGCTAGTGCTGTCTTTTCGGCAGCGCAGAGCGGAGTGTCTTAATCGGGCGAAGATATTAGGTCCCGATATTGCACCAAGTTTGCAGACAGAATCGACTTTACAATTTGCCACGAGCGACGTTATCCCCCCGCCAGAAATGATATGCAACTATGCCCGACGATATTAAAATGGATCTGATGCGACCCTCTGATCTACTGAATAATGCACAGTGGCAAGTAATAAGTTCCGGGGCGAAGCAACGTGTCCTTGTAGGACCTGTCGGATGACAGATCGACCATGCCCCGGAGCTTTTATAGTTTTGTCAGGATAACGGAGCTGTCAAAGTTGCAGCTCATACGCGTTAACTCGCGGGGGATATAAATGATTTGGTCGGAGCGGGGGGGGGGGGGGGAGGGACTGGATAGTTCCCAAGATGTCGGGATATCCGGACAGCCAGTGAAACAAGAATGTGGGGGAACAAACGTTCGCGGCCATCTGGACGAAATTGCACATACATATTCGTGTACACGGTTGAAACCCTTTAGTGGAATAGGTCCGTGGCGCGTGTATGTACGTGTAATCGGGTTATTCAAATATCCGCCAGAATTTTTCTGCTCCAGATGCCGATACGTTTATGCGTGTTGTCAAAGGGAGTTTACTCGCCGCGAGTTAAAGTCGTTGTACCGTGTAACATCTTCAACACACCTAATCGATATTTTGTAGGGCGCCCGTGGCCGTGCTATATCTCTGTTCACTAGGCGAATATTTTTTTAACTGGGCTTTTTCTCTCCCCCGATTCACTACTCCCCTCGCATCATAGAAATCCACGACGATCGATACGGAAAATGGAAGAAATTCGTACCGGGAACGAGTCGCTTACACTTCTCGCTACAAAGCACTCAGTTCCTAACGAAATGATAGCAACTCTTTTTTCCGAGGGATCTCTAATTCATCGAAATGCTGCCTGCCGCCGGGAAATATAGCGATGCCAGAAGCTGTGGAACGCAGTTGCAACGGTGCGTGCATCGCTTTGTAAACAGAACAAACACAAACTGAGCAGCCCGTGCGATTCACTGAACTTCTAGTCTCTAGATTCGATGAAAAAGCAAACAAAATAGCGCAGCACAACTCTGCGAAGAGATAACAGATGCCAAAGCATACCAGAGGAATTTCGCAGCACAGGTCCGATTTAATCACGCAACGCCCGATGCTAGTTGCAAATATTGCTCCTCCCGACTGACATTTCGCCGTCGGAACTTATTAAAATTGTTCGCCGCAACTTGCGCCTCTCGTTCGCTCGCGAAACACTTGTAAAAGTACAGCTTTTTTTCATTCAACTACAAAGCTCCTTTGTACGAACTCTTGTTAAGAAGCGACACTGTTTACGCTTTTTTCATTAAGCTAATCATTAGCTTAATAACAACACATTTTCATACTTTGTTATTCACCTCATAGCAAACATTCAGAAGCACATGTTCGGCTTTCACTCAGTCAGAAGATCATCTTCGACGCGACAACCCGTGGCGTAATCGCGTGCACGCGTCCGAACGCGCGCCTCTCGATGAATTGTCTGGATGATTCGTAATCGATCAGTCGACGGCAATATCCTGTCGCCAATATGTGTACAACGCGCGATCGAGTATTTGCTGTGGAGCAATCTCCCAGCAGATACTCTCAGACGAATCCCAAATCAAAGATTGGAAATCGATCATCGGCCGGAAATACCGGCCATATTTGCTCGCAATTATATTCGACGTTTATACTATGCCGTCCCATCGTCACTCACGGCCATCTGCTCTCAAATTTCCGACGCGCAATCTTTCCCTTTTTTCGAACCACGTCCGCGGGGTGATTTAATTAAAAATCACGGTCACTGTGCCCAGTTCGCGGGACCGCAGCTCTATCGTGTCCTCCTGTTATCGCGGCTACGCCAAAGGTAACGAGTTTCGCGCGGCGAAAAAAAAGGTAGGTAATGTTTGAGTGACATGGGACGCTTTTAATTTCGCGTTAAACAGCCCTCCATATCAGGGGCTCTGACTCTGGCACATTCGTTTAATACGCGCAAAGGTTTTAGCTATTCGGCTTTTCCATTTTTTTTTTAAGTATTTCAAAATAAGCTTCCCGCGCTTTCAGGGACATTGGGGTCTCAAAGGATTAGCGAAGAAAGGTAATCCGGGAAAGGTTGAAATTCTGCCGCATTTTCCTCCGGCTGAAAAGCTAACAGGAAAGGTAATTTAATTTTCAAATTACACGTCGTGGAACGTAAATGTCTCTCGTTTGGGAACTCTGTAAAAGTTGGGTAACCCCTTCCACGGACACACTAGAAAGTTCGACAGGGGCCATTATTGCGTTAGTCTGCATTTGCCTGGGATTTCATTAGCCCTGGTGATTAACAATTTTATAAATAGAGCAACTAACTCCGTAGCTGGCCACGTCGCCGCCGAAATGAGTGTTCGTCTAAAATGTATGAACAGAACCTGGAAGCAGAATATTCGGAGGGAACGTGGTATTCTTGTCCGATTAATATTTCGTATTACTCGATGGCGTTTTTAGCTATCGACCATTGTTCTGCTGAGCCACGCAATGCCAACCTGTGGTATCGCGGCGGAACGTGAACTTACATTCGTCCAGCAGTTTATGCCATCGCTTTGATCGATTCGCCATCGTGCTATTTGAATATCGATGGCAAGACTGAAACGCATTTATCAGAAGGTTCATTTCCATTAGCCGCCCATCGAGAACTTGCCCGTGCGCAACCGTCCGTCAAGCAAACGTTGCAAATTGAGCAAGCAGATAGAAACAGGGAGAAACAACCCGCGAAAATGTGGGATGAAACGAAACGCAACCCATACATTTTAATCGATGAAAATTGTTAAAGCACAACAGTGGAAAACGGTGGTGATGTTTCACGGTGAAATCGGGATTGGACTTGCGTCGCATTTGATTACGCATACACCCGCGAAAGGGATAAATAATTCTGTCCTGCGACTCGGGGCGGAGAGTTCTCGCGGCGTTTCACGACGATCGAACAACCGTGGTCCGCAGTGTTTCGCGGAAAAATAAGCGAGGGCGGGAACAGGCTCGTTGGTTGCTAGTGTTCTACTTGGTGGAGCAAATACCGAGCAGGCACGTAACAAGTACGTTGTTTGTTCGCTGGTAGGTAACCGCGTACACGCACGCATGCATGCCCCTGCACAAATGGGCTTGCCCAAAAGTGAGAAGGTCTCGGCAAACAATCTCCGCAAGTCACACGAACGAGAGAGAGAGAGAGAGGGGGGGGATATAGAGGGGAGGGAAAGCCCGAGAAAAGGGGATACTTTGTGTTAATTAATGGACACTTTCGCAAACCAAAGCAGGCCTGCAATTAGACTCGTCGCAATATACCCGTGCATTATCCCAGGCGTTTTTAAATGCACACAGCTCCTTTACCGCAGATGATTTCTGCGATTAGGCGTTTGTTAAACGTTCGTGGGTCGTTTAAACTGTCTGCGTAGAAAATTTGGGCCCTGAACGCGTTGCGTTTCCAATTTCTTTTATAATTACGACGGATAGACGGTGCCTCCAACGAGGCACAGTCCAATGTGTCGCGAAACGGATACAATACCGAACATTGTTCATTAATAAGCTGTGCATAATTAAAGTCACAGAAGCACCGAAGTACACACTCCTAACCTGGATAGTGGCAATCGATTCCCAGAATGCACCGCTTACGATTCCAGGAATCGGTGACGCGTAACCCCTAAGAGGAAATCCCTGTGTCGATCGATCGGTAGGAGGACCGAAAATGTCCCATTACCGATCGCGGACTCGTTTCCTAAACGCGAACGTCAAGCACCGCGACGTTTTAATTTGCTGGCAACGAAAACGTCGCGTTAGAGCGGGAAAAGCGTCGAACGTACGAGCTTCCCGTCGACCGTAGAAAACTGTTGGAAGGTAATTTTCATGCGGAACAAGGGGCGCGTGACGTTTCCCCTCGGTGGAAACATATCGGTCTGGCGGTGGGAGTGGGTCCGAAATTAAAAAAGCTGTTCCACCGAGTGGCGGTCTCGCGCGTAACGCACGCGGTTTCGCGCTGTTCCCGGCGTAATTACGCTCCGCGGTGAACGTGAACGGGAAATTATCAACTCAGACTTTCTCGAGTGTTTTACGCGCGGCGAATGTGTCGGCGGGGCCGCGTAACTTATGCGCCCGGGGCTGCACGCGGGGCACGGCCATCACCCCCAAATTGTATCGCCGTTGTAATTCCAGTACACGGCAAGGGCGAGCCGCTCCGGATATACCGATACATATTTCTTTCCAACCACCCGCTGGGAACGTTCTGTTTCCCCCGCGATTGAGGCCACAGAAATTATTAGGCTCCACCTTTCCGGGATCCTCTTCCCAGATTCTACGCATTCTTCTTCCCCTCGTCCCACTCCCTTGCAGTCACTTTCATCCCCCGACCGGTTCCACCCGCATTTCGTTACTGTCCCTCGATCACCCTATTCTTTACCTCCGTCTACCAGGGCCGAGTATTTTGCTTCCTTCTCGAGCGCAAGGAAAGCCGCGCAGCGTCTAACGGAGGGGCAACGTGGGATCGGATACTGGTAGGTCTTGTCCTAGCTTTCCCGTGGAATTGGATGAAAGAATCTGGGGACAGACTGGCTTGGGTCGATTGTTCGGAGCAATGGCTCGGTAAACGGACGGTTCGAGTTCGACTCTTGCTACGCTAAACCGTGTGTACCGTCGATCGTTTCCTTTTTCCATCTGCACGCGATGTGTTCGAACCCGGGACCAATTAGCGGAGTGTAGGAACGGATAACGAGGGGAGGGGGGGGGGTTAATGGGAATAGAGGCGCAGGGGCAGGAATATATTTCAATACAGCGCGATTAGTTAAGTTTCGAGCGGTATCGATCTTAAACCGAGCGTCTGCTGGATCAATAAACGGAGGGGGGCTGAAATCGAATCCCAGTCTAATGGACTATGACCGATTCGTTTCCTTCCTGCGGAATATATCACTGGCTTCCACTGTCAAAACGCGATTAAACTACGGGCACAGTTAATCCCAGTGTCACGTCCATTAGCATCGAGAGCAGTCGAGGATTTGTTCACTTCCGATCGCCGAAGAACCGATAAAACAGAGTTTACCAGGCGCGGCCCCGGATGGACCAAAGCAGATTAGCGTGGCGGTGTTTACACGTAGACTCGAACGCCCAATATAATTCACAACATTTACGTAGCAGATTCGCGCGGCTCCCTCCCTCCCCCGGCGAAGAATACGCAAACACGCGATACGCGTGCATAACGTATTGCATAAAGCAACACCCAGCAGCCAGCGGCCGGAGATAATGAAACGTAATGTATAGACGTGCGCGTATTGCGTGCCTATTCATCCACGTATATAAACGTGTACGCGCCCATATACGCTGAGGCACGCGTACGTCCTCCTGTCAGGGATCTCGCCACCTTTCCCAGACGGAACGCGTCTGCTGCTGTGAACCAGATTCCTGGTCGATTGCTTAAGGGAGGATTCTCGTCTAACAGCCCCAAATGTAACTGATATTAAAGAATTTTTTTTTTTGAAAAAACTGTTGGTCATATTGGATTAAACTCTTTTGGGATATAAGGAGGCATTTTTAAACTTGCAGAACATATTTTTTTTATGTCGATCCTTCTTATTATTTATTAATTATTATGGAATCTTGTCCACCTCTTTGACGATGTAACACTTATTGACGAGATGTGTAGCACCTATCACAGTCAAACTGATTGCAAAAAAAATATAAGTTTCTTAAAGTTAGATAGTTTACGCTGGGATTGGTCCACTTGGAAGGAGAAAAATGAAAAATTGAAAGAGTTATAGCATTTGAAAGGAAAAGTAAGCTTTTTCCGTAGACAAATTTGTCATATTATTCTTTATATCGACGAAAAAAGTATTATAAATAAAAACTGAAATTAAAATTTTAGGTCCAGTCCCAGCGTGAACTATTTAACTTTAAGAAAATTTACTTCTTTTTGCAATCACATGGCTGTGACAGGTGCTACACCTGACGCCAACATCGTCGAAGAGGTTAACACGATTCCACAATAATTAATAAATAATAAAAAGGATCGACATAAAAAAAAATCTACAAGTTTAAAGCTGTCTCCTTATATCCCAAAAGAGTTGAATGCAATATTAGCAATAGTTTTTTAAAAAAAAATTCATAAATTTCGGGGGCTGTTACGCAGGAAGCCCCCCAACCCTGAACCGGTGACGTGGAGTCCGGAAGACTCCTACAGAACTATTTTCCCTATATTTTCCTTCTTTTCATTCGACCGTTTATGTCGCAAAGTGGGACGTCACCGGTTAAGGGTTAATAGTTCTGACAGCCTTGTCAAGTGACCACGAGTGGACAATCAGGACCAGAAAATCTTGGAAAATAAATCGCAAGCAGCTTATCATTCACGCAGAATTCGCGAGTGAAGCTGTCAAGTTCTACCTCTAACAGAAATGTCCCAACGCGTGATTCAAGGCTCGCATGGTAACCACGCCGTTGTTAGGCGAATGCAAATCGGGATTATCATTGTTCAAACTTATTTCGATAAAAAGTTAATCGCGGCCGCGACGCGTTTCCGAATACCCCTCGTGCATTATTCACGTCCAGCCCGGGCTCGAATTAGTTTTGCAATTTTTATTGTCCTTCGAGTGACACAACGTAGCTATCGCCCGTGATTAAAGTGTACGGGCACGTACCACCCCCGTGGAATGTCCGCGCGCCCGGCTGACATAGGCCAGACGTAGCTGGATGCATCAAGTACTAACCCCGTATGTAAATAGAAATGAGACGTTTATACATCGCCCCGTAATCTTGTCAGGGGCTAATTGGCTAACTTATGACGCGAACAACTGTGAAACGACGCGGTGGTTCGTTAACGTGGCTTACGAGTTCAGTCTACAATAACGACGACGGAAAGTTCCCTCGTACAGGTGTTCCCGGCGAGATAAGATCGATTAGGTGCTGAAGTAACTGAAGAAGGATGGTCCGTCGCGCGTGCACCGACAAATTAAATTAGGCGACTCCTGTGTTCCGGCAAACTTCGCGACGTCGTCGTCATAACGAATGGAAAAACGCGCGGGATTCGTCGTTGCCGTGGCTAACCACTGGGGCGTTCTACTTTCGGCAGAGTATTAACAGGGAAAGGGATTGGAATCCTCCTTGAGAGGAGAGAGCAAATGGAAGAGCGAAGGACAGAGATTCCGCGGAGAAATTCAATCAGAAATCGTTAGACGGTAAGCCGAGCCTGTGTAGAATATTTCTACGACAATGGAAGTGTTTGAAAACCTCCATCCCACCGGTTCAGTCTTCGCCGTGATGAGATTGAAATTGACCGATAATCGTTAGCCGGCTAAAAGGCTTTCGCTTCTATCGGGGGGCATTTCGTGAAACGCTCGCGAAACGACGCCAGCCCTGGTATCGAAGAAAAATTGAAAGCTGTCGGTCTCGCGATAAAAGGAATCGCGGTCGCCGAGGACTTTGCATGGGAAGAGGATTCGGGGAAATGAATTTCTCGCGATGGAAGCTACAGCCCGGCGTATAGATGGATAATTGTACGAATTAGCAGCTAGTTTGACGGAAATATTCCAGTCTGTTGTGCACGCGTATCGGTGGCTGGTATCACTTCGATTAATACCTATACACCTATTTGATACCTTTGCGGCATCTGCGGCTCTCGTGGTTATCCATCCATGTAGAAGGCTGATTGCTGATCGATACAGCTAATTCTATTAGTTAAGGAATTACCAGGGACCTATGGATCACGCATCTGTCTAATGACTTCCCCTGCTTGCCATGGTTTTCCCTTGATACGCGACAAGCGTGGATCTTCGATGTCGCGATTGACTGATTGCGTTACTCGATGGAACATTAGCGCTTTGAACTTTCTACTTCCGTAACAAATGATTTCGAGCAGCGTCGAGTACCTCTCATTTGTTAAATTCCACGAACTCTGTAAAATCGATACGGTCGTCATTGAATTCAAGTTTCATCGCGCATTAAAATGCGAACAGGATGCGTGCCATTAATAATCCCATCTTACGAGATAAACGACTGTCCTCTGGGAGCGGATTAAGCCAACACTATCACGGGAACAGGCTCCCATTTCCGCTCGAAGCGTAAGAAAATAATTATGCCGTTTGAACAATACGATACACCTGAACGAGCAGAACGCCCGGGGGCGGCAACTTTCCACCTTCGCTATTCCGCCCGATGTGAAACGCGAGACTGGCATTCCATTCGAGATTCCTTATGTACGAACCATTTATACAGATATTACGTTCAGCTTGAGTTTCTCTGTCAGCCAGCCACGCCGGCGAAATTCTTAGTTCCGCATAGCTGAGCCAGCTCGTAGATTATGTTCTCTAACAGTGCATTTCTAACGACCGTGCGGAACACGCCGGTGTTTCGATCTCTGCCGTTTTACGGACGTCCTCGGGGGAAGCCAGCCGGGCATCCAGCGCGATTGTCTCCGTCAGGCACCAACTAAACGAAGGGTAATTGCAATTTAAGGTGAGCAGACTCCATTAATTTCACCGTGCAAGATAGAGCCACGAAGAAAGCGGCTGGGCCGGCGGTTTTTTTTCGCTCGGCCGTGGCAGCGATAAATAAAGGACAGTTGGAATAAATTTCTCGCTCGGCCGTGGTACCGGAGGTTCCCAGACGCTGGGCGCTGGCGCGAGAGAATAATACTTTCGTACCAACCTACGCATAATCTCGGTTTCCCTTTTAAAGAGTCGCCCGTGACATTTCGAACGGCTTATTTACAACGGCGGCGGTTGCCGCGGCTAAATATTCCCGCGCTCAGAAGGAAGGGTTATTAATCTTCCCGCTGGGCGGAAAGTTTCGATAAAACTTGCTCGTTTATTTCCGTTCGGTCGGCGGGGCATTACGATCGATCCCTTCGAGCGGTTCTTTCAATCGCGCGGAATAGAAGTAAATGAGGAAACGCGTCCGCGAAGCCTCCACGCTCGAAATTATATATTCCAAGTACAGGAGGGAGTCGTTTCTCTCGCCTGTTTACAGCGAAAAGCGTTTACAGAAAGTGCGGGGGAGGAAAGGGGCTGCGAGAGGGAAGCTCTGTGCATCCAATGCTTATTCGAGACCGGAGCTGCCTCAGTCGACGGCGGGCAGCCATTCCGAGTGGAAATTTTCAATGAACTTGCATAACGCGAGACCGGATAATCGCCGGCGAAACGATAGTCGCTTAAAGGTCCATTTACTGTAAAATCATTTCCGATGCAAGCGCGGAGAGATGCGAGCGCCGCGCCGAGAGATTTTTCCCTCCTCGGGATGCGCTTCGATCGCGAATCCGATTCTCGCGGTTTCTCGTAATGGATTCCGTGCCGCGCCCGGCGCTGCCAGCGGACGATGCGGCTAATTACGGTTTTGCTGCGTTTTAAATTTCCCCAGCCCAGGCGAAAGTTGCGAGCGGCGCGCTGCGTTAATGGTAATTCCTGCATCCGTGGCTTATTAAATCACCGTTAAACCGCGAATGCAAATATCACCGCTGAAATTTGGAAACGAGAAGACGGAAACGGCGTTGGTACCTATGTATTTCCTTCGCGTCTCGATCTGTACCACGATGCTCGATTACGTGTTCGAGCAATAATTTACTCGCTCGGATCTATCGATAACGGCTTCCTTTTTCCCTGGGACCCGTTGCCAGAGTATCGCGAAACTCGGTTAATTATCCGCGGGCAAATTATCGAATTGTTGCAATCGATACGGCCGTAAGGGGCACCGAGTCGTTTTGCAAACAGCGTTTCTGCGTTCGGTTCAAACACGTGATGTGTATTTCAATCTGATGGATTGCAAATTCTTTGTTAATGCAGCCATTCGGACAGACATTCATTGTATAATAGAATATATGCTGCACGGAGGAAATTAAACTGAACTCATTTGACTTGCCAATCAGAAGTGCTGCATCACTTTTGAGGATTCAGGACATTCCTCGCATTCATTACCATAAACGTGCCCATTCCGTTTTCATCGCGTCACGAGGCAGTGGCATTCATAATAGCAATTAACGGAAAAATCCAGAAACATGGGCAACGAAACGAACTGACATATTTAAAATCCAGTACAAAATTCCGAGCTAAAAGACCGCTTAACAAGACAACCAATGATGCTAACGCGACAACCAACAAGTTACATTACACGACTATTTCGATCCACAAAAATAATCCTCCAAAATTCCCCAATAATTTCAACCGTTAGAAACAAGCGAAGTAGTGAAATTTCTCGCTTTTCCCGCAAGAGAGATGTTATAGGATACCAATCGAAGGAAACAAGAGAAACAGCGTTGTGTCGATCGGGCAGCATACCCCCTTCCGTTGTTGACAACGGAGCCACTCTGCCCGGCCATACTCGTACAGAAACAAAGTAGAATAAAACTGCGAAAGTGACCGTGGAGAGGGACGCGACTCCGCTCTCGCGAAAAACGCGCTCGATTTTCCATTTCCTTTCGAAACAGAGCCGGTCGGGAGGAAGGGCGCGCGCCCTTGGCGCGATCACGCGATCACGCGAGAACACACGATCGCAGTCGCACACCTACGTGCACATCGGGGATCCGATTTGCCGTTTTAATTCGAATTCTTTCGTGGAATTTTACCCGCCACCCCCGACTGCTCGGGCCGACAGCTCGCACCGTTGGCTTGGCGATCTCGGGCCTCTGATTTCACAGCGAACGAAAATATTCCCGGAGCAGTCTTGAAGCTCGCGCGACTTGACGGAACGCGATAAGTCCGCGGATAATTCGAGATTGGAATTCCGCGTGCGCGCAGCTCTGTACACACACTCGCCCTACCCACTTCGCTTTTCTCACGCCGCCTCCCGATATTTGCTCGCGCACACGATACCTTTTTTCGATCGTTGGGCGTCAGGTTGCACTCTCTCCTAATAAATCAGCGCCTCGACGAACAGGAGCCGTGCCTCGGTGTCGATTGATTCCAAACGGAAAATTCCAGCCTCCCGGATCGTCGCTCTATTTCCATCGACCCGCTCCGAAGGTAGAGCTGGTCGGATTCTGAGCCGGTCAAGCTCGGTTCGTTTAATTAAGAATTCAGACACTTTGGGCGTAGTCGTATCTCGGGTGCAGACCGCGTGATTTAACCAGGGAATTATACATTAGATAGATGCTGACGGGTAAGAGAGTGGGCATGGACGGACGGGTGATGTCTGGGGTCAAGTAGGAAGGAAGCTCGTCGAGCTCGAGGGGATGGTGTATTTAAAAAGAGTTCCTCTCTGCGCGACTCGGGGTTGAATCCACTCCACTCTAATCAATAATTACGATGCAGCAATCTTTCCCGCTCTCCGGTAACCGTCAAAGGGCTGGCCCAGGCGGCAAGCGAGGAGAATTACAAGTTCCAGAATCTGCACCCTGCCGAGACGAAATGCATAACTGTCGGATAAACGTGCACGCACGCACACCCGCCCCTTCACGCCCTCCGCGAGTTAACGGTCTGACTTGATTTGTCTAATTCGACCAGTTCCCTAACTGCATGTCCCGGGGTGCAAGCGAGAGAGCGGTCGCGCCCTCCCGACTTTCGAGACAGTACGCCGTCCAATTTAAAGCAATTACCTGGGGAACGACAACTGGACTTGGCCAATCAGGAATTTGTATTTCCTATGGGGCCGTGGCGCGCAAGGCGGACCGTAATCTTGAAAAGAAAGTTGGACGTCCCTGGGAATCGGACGGGGCCGACGAGCGCGGCAAAAGTTACGTCGTTCGCCGATGTTCCACAGCGATCCTCCTGGCTAATCCCTTGGACGCTGCGCCGGGAGGAGCGGGCGTACCGAGAGCTCGTTAACGACTCGTGAATTATGAATCGACGCCGATGGGAACGTTGAACTTTCACTTCTGTGGGGTATCGATGACTCACGTGTGACCCCGACACAGAGGCGCCCCAGCCTCGGTTCTCGCGCGACTTTTGAGAGCCCGGGGAAAAGTTCGTCTCGCATGGGTAGGCTCGCGCTTCTATTTTTATCACGGCCGAGCAGCCGTTTGATTGATGCGGAATTAACCGCCGTTGCGAAGTTGCCGCGAATGTATAGGATACGCGGCTCGAACGTTCGCGGTGGCGTATCGCCACGGGGCGGTCGCCAACATTCGCCTCGCGATTGCTTTTGCCGAGCATTACTCATTGTTAATAAAACGCGCCGCGGCGTCGAGTAAATGATCCATCTCGGGACCGGCGAGAGCGAGGCGGGGGGGGGGAGGGGTTTAAGGGTTGCGGGAATTCCTCGATACGTCGGTGGGCAACAATGGCCGGGCTCTTTCGATTGTTTCGCGTTACAGCGGGTTATCGCGACGGGTCACGTCGCTCGATGATCGATAACTTCGTCATTAATCGTGTCATAAACGAGGCTCGTCTCTCGCGCGCCTGGCCACAAAGCGCTCCCTTTATTCTCGCCAACGATTATACTCTTCGTGGCTGATCGATCGATCACGCGATACAGTAATTACGTATCGCCACCGCTCTAGGCGGGCAAAGAAAGTTCGGCCGCTCGCGGGGCCGGGCGAGAGTCGCACCGGTAACCGAGCACGCTTCCGAAGACAACGGTCCCGCGGAATTTCTGCGTGGTGCACGCAATGGAGTCATTTACAGGGATTGTGCCGGCCGAACCGGCGGCAACTTGGATCGTTTAGGATCGTCGTATTTGCATCGTGACCGGAACTTTTCTCCCCCGGCCGGCTCAACTTGGAGCGCCAGTTTCCCCGACGCGAACAATGGTTATTAATCATGGCGTAGTGCGATCGAGGCCGCTCGTTAGAAAGAAACTTCACGGGGATGTTTCTCGTTCCCTGTCGATTATCCAGGTATCATCAGAGGCGCGGAATAATTCGCGCCCAGCTGGAAAACACTCGCCCCTGTTCCGCCCCGGCGAAAATAATAGAGAGAGTCTCGCCCACTCTACGGCCCGGCTCGTCTCTCGAAATATACAGGTCCTTCTGTTCTGTTCGCTAAATTTATGCGCATAAAATCTCCATTTATAAATGGCGACTTCGCGGCAAAAACGAGCCCGGTTATAAACAAAGCGGAGGAGAAAAAATAACGGCCGAGCGATTTATCTCCCCGGTGCGTTTCGAGATTCGCGGTTATTCTCGACAGGCAGGGAGGAAATTCGCGGGGGAATTAAAGTGGCGACGGTGCACTCCTCTTGGAAGGTATCGTGTTCGAGAAGGAAATCGGTGTTCCGCGATACCACGCCTGTATCCGAACGTGTGTCGCATCATTGAAGAAGCTTATCGCCTCCATCCTGCCAATCACGTTGGAATTTACGTTTGCCTGCGGGAGCGTGAATTTCATTCGAAAAGGACAATTGCGATCGACGATCACGAATTCCCCCGCGGAGCGCGCGTGTACGCCGCCCGGAAAATCCTCTGTCCCTCTGCCCTGTGCTCTTTCTCCGCGAGACGAATCGTTTCGAGGGGCACCGGGACACTGGCCTGTGACAAATTTCCGTGACGATGTCGCGTGGCGACGTAAGCTGTCGAGGGGGGCATTCTCGCCGTACAGGGCAGGAATCTCGAGAGCTGATGCAGCCACACACGCGTGTTGAAATCCCAGCAATAGAGGGGCGTCACCGCGGGACCCACCCTTCCACGATGAATGCACAGGGGCACGGGATGTTTCGAATCCGTGACGGATCGAGGGGGCGAGCAGAGTTCCGGCTGGATTCGAATACCTACGTCCCGAAAAACCAATGAAGTGCGATTAAATCGCCCAGATTGCTTGTCGCATATTAATATTGCTTCAAAATAACCGGCCGTATGGAATCGCATTAATGCGTATCAATTGTGGATTATTTGCGATGCGTCGTGGCGCGAGCGACGCGTTTATAGTCGGAAATCGTGCACGGTGAAACGAGTCGCGACGTTAATGACGCTGAAACAGAAGCGTTCTCCTACCCCCGATGAATAAAATAAAGTTCTATGGTGACAAGCTCGATCCTCGACTATCTTCGAACGCACCGTTTTGAACTGGGAATGGAACGGCCACGCACATGAAATGTTCCGGCGGGTGTGGAAAACGACAGCTGTGAAATTTAAATGAAAACAAACGTCGCGTGTCCAGTCGTGTCGAATGGGTGAATGGGCGAATTGAATCGTGGTGAAATATTGCGCGAGGGATGCCTGTTTGTAACGATGGCTTCTACTGTGACAATAATTGGGACGCATAGAGAGACCTTGCGGTACCACGATATTCACCCTGGCAAAAATTTCTGTTCGATTAGGTTTGATTTTCGTTGCGATTCATTGAGTACAGGCACGAGCCTTCGAATCCCGTGGAAGCACGCGAGATTTATGAATGAACAGTCTATAATGTGGGGTTTCTTGGGAGCGGAGGGCTACGCGTTACGCAGATAGCAAACAGGGGAGCAAAAGTGCTGACACCGTAGCCAGCCGAGCATCCCTGACCCGGTGCAAGGGACGTCGTCTCGCGTTCCACGCTTCTCCTTCCACGGAAGAAACCCTCGTACACGGTGTGTACTACGCGTGCTCTTACGGCCGAAACAGCGAGCGTTTGGAAGCAACGGCCCAGCGAAAATGTTAGCCTCGTGAGATGTTAGAGCAGAATCTACGACCAATTCGATGGCGGATGAACGAAAATGCCGGTGTTCACTCAAATTTCGTATAACCGAAGGCTTTCCTCGGCATAAAAGTTATTCTTAAATTACAATTCCAAGCAAGACACCTATGGGGCTCCAGGGTGCAAGAGATTCCTTGGAGAAGAAATAACTCAAGCCAATTGTACAACACTCGTAAAATACCACCAGCTGGAAGCGCTTGAACTCGCCCCCTACGAGCCAACACGCTTCAATTAACCCTTGCCGGCACGCGACGCGTCGTTCTACAGTCTACACCGATCTCCTGGATGCACAGCGCGTTGCATATTTGATACGTTGTATCGCGGCCGCGGCGAGGGCAAAGCTGACAGCAGCGCGGCCGGCAAACGCTACCCTGGTGTGGACAGGAAACAACCAAAAAAAAAAAAAGAGAAGGAGGAGTGTAGAAAGGAAACGCGCGATGGAGGGGGAAAGTGTTGCTTTTATCTGCCGTTTGATTGAAATCGCATCGAACGCTACCCGAGATAGGTCGGACCCTCGTCAAAAGGATTTCGCTTTGGCCGCGATAAAATTGAAAAACGCGACAGTTATCCAATTAAGGGAACTCTGGGCCCATCGGCGCCGAGATTGATGTAGATTGCGGTTTCTGATAGGGGGACAAAACGGCGGCCTGCCGACCGCGAACGATTGCGAGAGAGAAGCTGCGAGACAGAGGGGGCCAATCGTTGGAGGGGGGATGGAAGAAAGATACCGGGGGACCGATGATGACCAGCGCGTCGTGGATGATCGGTCGCGTCGATATCGGCCCGTGTATGTACGAGCATCGTCGTGGGGGGTCAGAGTTTCCGGCTCGTTCGTACAACGTTGAATTATTGTAGACATAATAGGGCTGACGCCGCATCGGCACCCCTCCACGATGGGTATCGCCGCAGCCCGTCCTGTGCATTTAGGGCCGCGGTTATTGACACTGTATTTCGGGCTGTCGCACGCGTGCACACGTAGCCCCGACGCGCTTCCGCGCGTGTATAAGCGTGGCACGTTACGCGCGGCCCGCTCTGCTGGTAAACTTGCGGCGCTGAATCGACAGGGGCAAACAAATCCATCAGTCAGAAACGGGAGCCCGCGCACACTGACCCGCGCTAGTCCACGTCCAGCCCCCGTGACCCCTTCTATTTGGCTAAAAGCCAGCCCCGTTATTATTTCTGTCACATTCGGGATATCTCGCGCGCCACTTGTCCACCCTAAGTCAGGATCGACGCGTCGACGCGGGTCCCTCGGCGTGCAGGAGCATGCACGCGAAAACAGGGGTGCGGAACAGGGTGAAATAACGCGTGGTTTGCCCCGCGGGCGACGCGACGTGTTCTTCGCCTCGAGACCGCTCGCATCGATCTCTTAATCAACCTGTTACGGAATTAGTTAACTGGCACGGCGGTACCAGAGAAGTTTGACAACATCGAGAAGAGAGGCAACATTCGTGTCACGTTACATTCTGGTGCATGCAACGCGACACGCTCGCCGGTATCGCGTGTAATTGGCTGGTTGAAGATCGCGCAGGAGAAACACCATGCTCTCCTCTGGCAATCGTTTCGCCGCCCATCCATTCTCGCCCCTTTTATCCCGTCGCTACATGAGTCGCACAATTTCACTTAACTCGATTAAACCGCGAGGCAAGCGATTTCTCGCCCCCCCCCCCCCCTTTCTCGTCGCCCAGGAACCTCTGCGGTCTTCGTGATTTACTTCCGATATTGCCGCCGAGACGATATTTTATCCCGGGATTGAAAAACCCGCGATAGCGTGATCATGTACGGAGACACGCGTACGCAGGAGGGAAACGGAGACGGCGGGAAACCACCCCCCGGCCTCGAGATTGATCTACATGACTTACGACGCGTGTGACTCATCGATTCGGAGGACCCCCCGCAACTATCTGCCCGCCCGTGGAACGTATCCGCTGTATTCATAGTAATTATGCGGTAGAACTTTGCGTGACGGCGAAAGTTGGACCGAGTTGCCTTTGCATCGAATAAAGAGAAAGGGATCGTGACTGAAAATTGCAAGAGTATGTAATACTCGCCGGAAATGGATGAAAGGAGGTTGACTTTTGCCGCCGAATCGCTACGAAACGAAACACACGGCGCGACGAATGTTACAGCTGATTCGTAAATACGAAATTCTAAATTCTTAAACATTTCAGTAAATATGCTTAAACGATCAATTTGCCAGAGCAGCTACTTCTCCTAAATCCCTGCGCACTTTTCTGCCGCTCGCTGCTCGGTCTATTAATTATTACGAATTATACGAGCACAGAGGCACACGGGCGAGCCAACACGAAATAGTGCATTCATATACGGGCACCGACACGTGTTTTCCAGCGAAGAAGGGAAACTCTGTGCGCGCTCTCCGGCTCGCGGCTCTCTCTTTCTCTCAGCCCCTACCCCCCCCCCCCCGCCCGTGAATCATTTATGAATCGGAAGAGCACTTTAAATTTCGCCCCTCCGGTGTTCCCCGTACCGTTGCTCTAACTTGCGATTAATTATGCACAAAAGAAGAACGCCCGAGGACACGTGGCGCGGATGCCCGTGGGAGGGAAGGATGAATAAATAAAGGGGCATGCTTCTCGATACGATTAAAGGTCTAGGATGATGTTTTATCGGCCGCGACATGCACGCTCGACCGCAATTTCATTCCCCGCCCCCCACCCTATTTTGCCGTTTCATCGGCCACGCATCGTGCAACCCCATAGTGACTTTTCATATCGACGCTCTTGTTATTGTTACAGTATCGGGCGCGTGCATTACACAGGGACCATTATACGCGAGCCATTATGTTGCGGTAATTTTTATTGTGAGCCACGTTCGGAAAATTCTGTTGCAGATAGAACTTTCCGAGCGGCCGATAAAATATGATCGTCGTGCTTTCCCAGAATACAGGCTTTTCTGCACGCGTCCACACGCAACTTTGCGAACTCCCCGCACTTCTGTAATTACATGTAATTATGGGAATAATTTGTCGCTTCTCTGTCGCCACTGCGACACCCCCCCCCCCCCTATTTCTATGAAAGGTATTACATTCGAATTATCTCGCCGTTTCACTTCGTCCGTCGACCCTCGAAGTTTCCGCCTATAGCTTATTTACATCCAGTACAAGGAAAATCAAGTGCTCGGCGAGTTAACTACCGAGAGGACAACAAACTACGAGCCAAGAATAAACGAACGTTCTTCGACCTCGGTGAAGTGAAACTTTTCATCGATAAACGTGGCGGCCACGCAAACGACTACGTTGCAGAATTATTTCCATGGAACGCTCGAGCGCTATAAGTATCCCAGCACGATGGCAAAAGAACGGCCACGCGCTGGAGATCAACTATTCCCCGCGATTCGTGAAAAAAAATCGCGCGTTTCGTCACTGCCGTTTCAGTGTACCTACAGCCGCGGCCCACAGGCTTCAAACATTCGTAACGACGTTTCACAATACGTATATGGCATCGTTCAGCGGCGCGTGCTTAATTGCGACAGGTTAAGACCGCGAAGGTGACTGCACGAGCAAAGCACTCTCCTCCTCCTCCGGCAGTCACTTGAGCGAACTCCTGGCGACCGCTGCACAGACGAGCGCAATCGTTTGTGTCATTCGATTTAGCAAGCGTTCGATGAAGGAATGGCTGTAAATTGCATTAAACCGTGCCGCCGTGCGGCTGGGCACTCGCTTTCACCCGGGGAACGTCCGTGTCTTTAGGATTGATTAGCGCAGGGCCCGATTCCTTCTTTGCCATTAAACAGAGGAGAATCTGGGTTAACCCTGCGAGCGCGCTGAAAATTCCAGGCCGAATATGAATCCGCCGATTATTCGAAACTCGGTTAGAGCACCGGCTGATTGGGTCTGTTCCGATTCGTAGCGCGTTTAATCGAGTTTGTCATCAGCGAACGCGTAGACTCTCGACGCGACGATTAATAGGTAGCTACGGCAACGGCGATACGCGATGCTTGATTATAAAATACTGCTCGATATCGTTAGTGGAACGAGAACTGGGGGGGGGGGTGTCGGTTTTATATTGTTGTGGGTGTAATGAAGTCAAAACGGATCCCAGAGGCCCCGTCGAATTTAGCGGGTCGTCGCGCCCGCGAACACTCTGGGGGCCGCGCCTTGACGATGTTATCGAATGCTCGTGAATTTATTTCCCTTAACCGTGTTACCGTAATTACGGCGATGCGGAGGATCGCTTCGAGGACAGAGTCGCATCGAAGCAGCCGTAAAATATTGTGTAATCAATTTACAGTGACGCTTCAATGGACAGAGGCTACAGAGAGTAGTCGGAAGGCAAACAAAAGCGGGAAAGAGGGGCTACGAGGTGGACATTCTGTCCCGAGAATACTTCGATAGTTGCCCGCATCCATTAATCGAAGGTTCAATGATAAAAGCTGGTATGTCGCTGCTCATCGAACGCTGCCACTCACTTCGACGTTACGTCGACGCTCGTTGAAATATTTGGCTACTCGAAATTCTAGCCGCGCGAAGTATGCTTTATTCGAACGCGTCGATATGTACGTACTTGATCGCAAGGAATTCGGGGGGCGCGTTAAAAGCGCTAAAATGATTAGCCGGGAAATAGGATTTCTGCCGCGATGCCTGGCGTCTCGGGTTTGCGCGCGGAAATGTAACCACGCGTCGTATTACTCCGCGAGATTACCTTCCGCGTAGGCAGGCTTCTTGCAATGGTGGCTTACTTTTCCGCGGCTCCGCGTCGCGGAAAATTGAGCTGCGGCTGTTATCAGCCAGACCGAAAGCAAATTCGCGGCCGTAGGCGCCGTTAATGTCGTTTTAATGCGTCGACGGGGAGTTATTGTTGCAGCGCATCCGCGGGCAAATCTGTTTCCAGGCGCCCGAGCATCATCGGGGGTTTGCGCGATCCAGGCGCGAGTTTGCGCGCGTAATTGTCGGCGTGGCGTTTGCACGATGATCGATACCTCGCGGGCCAATGGCGAATGGAAAAAACATGGCAATTTCGGGCAGATGAGTTTACAAGCGCGGCAGGCATCGGGCGGTATGGAAACAATTACACGACCGCGTTATCTAACGCTTCGATCGGGATCGAAATAATCGCGTTAAATCCTGATTTCGTACAGCGGTAGACATATTTGCGCTCCGCGATCCGGATTACACAGCAACAGACCGCCCATTTAACTCTCTAACGAGGAGAATTCGATGACGATCGGTCAACGAGCGAGAGGAACGACGCGTCCGCAGCCACGCTCGTACCGTACCATTTCCCCGACTACCTTTAACCCGTTTATTTCTCGCCGGCCGCTTTTTTCCTCCTCCTCGTTTACACCTCTCCATCTTCCCTCCGTTCTCCATTCTCATTTCCTCCGACCCTCGCGTCCACTCCCCCCTCTCTCTTATAATTTTCCTCGCAACTCGGGCCGAACGAGATCCTGTAAGTCGCAATAGGAGAGTCTATTACGAAGAGGATCACTTCTGTAATTTGAAAACCCGTTTGATAAGCTTCCTCAGCTTCCTCCGCTAGCTCCGTCCTTTTTTCCCCTTCCTGCAACATCCATCCAGCCACCTACGTACCGTTCCCGATCGCTCGCAATTCCACGCCAATCTATCGTCCGGGATGTCCCTCTCGTCGCTCCTTTCGACGAACGGGGCCAGTCGCTGCGTCGACGCTCAACCTATTCTAGCTTGCCTCTCGATATAAACTGTAATGGCTTCCAAGTGTGTCTCTAACTAAACGCCTCGGATCGATCTTCTGGAAGACCCGAGACCCTCTCCTCAGAACGCCCTTTGCATGCTGTGTGCAGGGCATGGGGAATGAACACCCAGGCCCGGATTAAGATTTTTAGGGCCCGGGGCTATCAAACCTTCGAGGGCCCACCGTGGTTGAACAGGGGCGGGGGGTAAAAAAGATATTGTACAATTAACTTTTAATTAAAATGTTTTTTTCTTATCTTTAATTTTGCAAATTCTTGTATCAAGTCTTCACAATCGATAGATCTTAATAATTCAGATTCAATCGTTAAACGTGCTAAGGATGTTGTGGAACTCAGACAATTTATTTGATACAACATTTCCAATGAAGACTGAGTGAGCTAATCGCTTAGAACGCCCCCCCCCCCCCCCGGAAAGTGGGGCCCGGGGCTGCAGCCCCCCTAGCCCCCCCTTTAATCCGGGCCTGCGAACACCGTCTGCCTAGTCCTTGACTCAAACCCCTGCAAGCTCTCAGTCCTTCGCCACGGTACCCACGCACGTGTTCAAAGTCACCGAATTTAATTCTTTCAATTTGACCTTCGGGGAAGTCGAGGTCTCCGTGACAAATCAATTTGGATACTGGCTACACCGAGAATCTTCTGGATCTCAGGGAACTTTAATTCCCACCTAAGCCCGAGGGCAGTGAATAGCTAGGCGAGCGCGTCGCAAACCAAGTCAGCTGCGAGAGGGCCGGGATTCATCGAAATTCCGTCGGGCGCGGTTCGTTCGCGCCATCGGATGTTTGCGGAAATCACTATGGAAGCTCGGCGTCGAACTCGCGGCCCGTCGGAAAGAGCGAAACTCCCAAGATCGCGTTGTTCTTGGGAATCAATTATTTAAATTGATCTCGGGGCGAAGGGCATCTCGGAACGAGCGTGATAAATTAAGCGCCGCCGCACCCACAGGGACCTCGCTCGGTGGCATCGGATCCTCCGCCGTCGATCCCGTGGATCCGAGGCCGGGCGATCGAGCACCGTGTCGCATTGGCTGGATCGCGCGGCATTCCACGCCGCTCTCGAATGTCTAATCTCGGCCAACGGCGGCTAGCTGTTCGTTTCCCTGCAATTTCGATTTCACGACCGAGTCAATTTTGCCCTCCGTTGGGCCCTCGCCTCTTCCTCCTCCCCCACCCTCTCTTCAGACTTCCTTCTCGCTCTGTTTCGTAAAACGGGAGCGAATAATACGCGCACACCGGGCCGGCTCTCGCGTGTGTCTGCCCTTTCCGTTTGTTTATCTCTGTGTGCAGATGCGTCTGTCTCGAAAACGGGGCGAGTGAACTCGTTTCACGCTCGCGCGAACATTATCGAGAGAGTGGTTAAGGGACTCGCTCCCGGCCCGCGTGATACCTTTTTTTTTCAACCCCCTCCTTCCGCCCCATTCAGCGATACGTGAGCGGAACGTTCGATTTTTCACTTACGGGTGGATTAATTCGCTCGACTTTCACGGGCATCCCGCGGAAGCGTCGTGCTGCATTTTTCAACCGCGCGACGCCCGCGGTGTAACGCGAGGATCGTTCCCTCGACAGAGCGTTTACACGCTTGTCATCCATTTCGAGAGGGAGAAAATTCCGAGCAAGAGCGCACTTGACTACTTAGTTCCCTCTTTCATCACGAAATTATGTGATCGCCTCGAGTACGTCTCTTCTCTTATTATTCCTCCGCAGATGGCACTTCGACCAATCCATTGGAAACGCCCCGTAGCGACCGCTCCGCGCAATCGTATTTTCGACGTCGCAGCCGGGAGGGGCAGGGAAATTTCCAAAGAGAATCGCCCGTTGTCTCGGAACGAGCTGCGACGACAGCCGCTGTCAGGCTTAAGATAATCCTCCCCCTACCCCGTCAGCTAAACGACATCTATTTATTCGTGCCGGCGGAAGGGGGACCGGGCCTCGTGAATCACTCTTAATTAGCGTGTTCGGCGGATACGAATCGAGAGGCGAAGCTGACGTGCCGTAACTAACGAGTCGCCCCCTTCGTCAATTATCCAGGACTTAATTCGACGTCGCGGCTCCGCCCACGTCGGGCCCGATCAGAAATGAAAATTACCGTAGCGTCCTCGGACCGGGTCCCTCCCGTGCAGGTAACGCGGAAGTTTGCCACGGGAAGGGGAGGAAAGGCTGGTTGCCGCACCGACGGCGCCATTTTCGGAATGCCGCTCGTCTCCGGAAGCTGTCGCGCCAATAAATCAAGAGACATCTGCGACTTCTGAGACACCTTACTGCGAGCACCGTCGTCACGTACGGAACCTCCTCTTTTGCTTCCTTCTGGCCCTCCTCGCCATCCGCCCTTCCGCCCCTTCCGTTCAGTCACCCTTTCTTTCCACCTCCTTTGCTTCCTACCTTTTCAACCATCTCTCCCCCGTCTCCATCTTTCTCCGGCGCTCGTGGCTTTCGCATCCAGCCTCCCGTTCTCGTCCCCCCCCCCCCCGCCCCTCACGACTTTGCCTCTCGTTCCACAGCCCATTTCTCTCTTTCCTACCCCGTTACTCTTCTCCGTCGGTCGAAACTAATATTATAGCTTCCCCTCTGGCCAGCATACTTCCACGAGAGGTAAACCGTCGGATACTGCTACCCGTTGGAACTGGAGCTCGAGCGAGATAGCGGAAAGAAGTTTCGAGAGGGTAGCTTTCTGATATACTTCTGGTATGTGATTGGTGACGCGGACTCCGCGTGCCGGAGATACTTTTTAACGAAATTTCCCGTGTTTCCACGTACTATCTCGCGGTTATCTTGGTAACGGTCGACAGTGTTCTCTAAAGGGACGCTGCTTAAAAGGATGGCTTGTTCCAAGGATTCTCGGTGGGTGTACCGTCTCTCGAGACGATCGTTTAACCCTTCAAAACTATGATCAGACGTCAGTTTTTCCCTCGGTCCTGAATTCCTCCCTGTTATCCGCGCAAAAGTCGAGAGCGGCTGTTTCCAGACTCCCGGAACTTTCTTCGACTTGCATTACAATTATGAATATTCTCGAGCAAGTTCACGTGACTGCGCGACCCCTCAGATTGCTCCAACAATTCCGTTGGAGCGCGCGTTGCTCAATCTCCTGTGCGCGCGGCTGTTCAACGAGTCCAGATCGACGCTTCCTAGCCGATCGTCGATTTTATATCGATAAAACGTACTGGTGCACGGGGCAATCTTGTCCTGGCCCGCCATATCTCCGTCACTAATGATCAATTTACCTTGCCGGCTTCAGTCGAGAGACGAATTTGACGCGGGAAACTCGGGGCGGGGACGCTAAGGAAATTGAAATCGTTTAATCCGAAGTATATTCTCATCCGCCCCACACCCCCACCGCCTCCATCTGCCCTACGCGTCTTGTAACTATCTCCGCTCGTTCCCTCAACTTTGAACCGTCGAAGTTCCTCGCGCATTTCCGCCGCGCTCCACGACACCCAGGCAGCCCCGCAGCTCCCAACGAGATTTTGCATTATATTTGACGAAACTTCCAACACTTTTATTAGCGGGACGAGCGGTAACTGCCGGACGGTAACTAATTAAGAATCGGCCAGACCGTTCTGATTAAAGGAACCAACCCCGGCGCCGAGGCCAGAGACGTGGCTCGTTTCTTGTTGCCCCTGGAAAAGAAACCAGTCGCTTTCCCCTGATGCAATTAAATCTTCCGTCGAATACGGGACGGGGCATTGGTAGAACGATCGTTAAAATGGAGTTCGAAGGCTGGGGAAACCGTGGGACTTGTTACGCGGAACGTGAGACGGGGGTCGTGTAAACGTCAGTACAGGGACCCGTTACTTATCCGACGATGTTGAAATTCCTGTGACGCCGCGGATCAGAGGCATGTTGAAGTAGGACTGTCTGGAGCAATCTACGAAGATTTACCTGCAGCCTCTTCCTCCCCTTCGTTCGAGCGCGCAACAACGCTGCATCGAGTCCATGAAATACGGCGGGTCGAAGTAACGACGTGGCACGAAAGTCATTCCGCCAAAAATCGTGGCACGGGTGGAGCGGCGAAAAATCGTCAATGGGAACGGATCGCGCTGGGCCAATATACTGCACCCGGCCGTATCTTCTGTTTAAAGCGGATTTGCCGAGTGCGCGGGGCCGCTTGTTTATTTCGAGGAGAGAGGTTACGAGCGGCAATTAACGGAATGCTCTGTAATACGAATGTTAACAGCCCGGCGTTTCGGCCGTAACGCTGCTGGAGATGCACACCGTGGCCGAGAGCGTTCGCTCTTCAATTTCGCATCGGTTCTCGCGAACACACGCTCCGACCTCTCTATAGGGGGCTGTAAACGCGCGTGCCCGCTGTGGATCCACGCTGCTGGCCGCGCGCGATTTGTGTAGATTTTACGAGACAGCAGCGGAAAGCTTGGCCCGACGAGAGTGCACGGCAAACCGAGGCTCGCCTCTGCCGAGCTCGCCTGTAAACCCCGTCGTATTGGGCTTGGCATTGATTTGACGAAATCAATTTTAACCCCGAGCACGGATGCTCAGGTGTGTGTGTGTGTGTGTGTGTGTGCGCGTGGGTGGGGTGGTTTATGCGTTTCCACTGCTGCCGAACGTTTTCGATGCACGCGGCCGAAACAAGGCGAACGGTTACGAGGAGCCATCACGAGACGTCGTCGCGTTATGGCAACTTGTTCGTCCCCTAGTGGAATTGGATCGCGCCGGGTCAGGGAATTCGGGATACAAGCTATCGGAAATAAGATATCGATTAGCGTGGGCGAAATTGCGCGCCGGCAACGGGTGAAGTGAGGCAGGATCGATATTCGATATTTTCTCGCGTGTGACGCGCGTCGCTCCACGGGAGAGCTGTATGTATATCGCGTTCCTCTCGAAATAAGGAACGGGCGATGCACGGTGAAAGTTAATCGCGAGCAGTATCGCTGCGAGGATTCCCGCTGAATCTCAATGTACTGTCTGACGTCAGAAATTCGACAATTCTGTATTCCTAGGCAGAAATTTAATATCGCCTCCGAAGGGGTACGGTATGCGGGCTTGAAGGAGCTCGAGGGGATAAGGAACCCTCGAGCGGGCGAGGATGTTAAGAATATTTCAGGATCGTTTATGTTTTTCCTTGGCAGTAAGTTTTCCCATCGCGTGTAAGCCTAAAAATTCAGCTCCATTTCGTATTCCGATAGAATTCTGTAGGTGAACGATCTCGATCAGGGGCTTCGAATATTCCCTGCACTACTTTCGAGTCAGGATAAAGCGTGGGAGATGAAAAGTGTTCAGGAAAAATCGCTTAGCGCGCGTGAGCTAACGCGAGCTAACGATCTCGGCGGGGCGCGCCAAGTTGCGTACGAGCAACGGAATGGAAAAGACGGGCGTGTTCGAGGCGTAAGTCAATTTCGCAAGCATCAGCCGGAAGCTGCAACAAATCGCTTCTATCGGCAGAGCGGGTCGTTTCGGAAATACCGAGGAGGATCGCCAGCAGGGTACGTGGCATGGAAAATCAATTGCCGACTTCCCAAACGTCCCGACCATCTTCCCTCGTCGATCGGTCCCCCATCGATGCCTCTCGGACCTCCCGAATAAATATAACACCCGACCACTCGTGACGGGGCAAACTCGTGGTATCCGTGCACTGCAACCGCGCGTAAAGGAAACAAATTATGCACACTGACGGCTCGCGGTTCGACACGATCACAAGATGGACACTCGCGCGATTTACCCGTCCAACCGAGCCAGCCTCGCTCGCAAACTGAAGCGTGTCGCTTTCCTTGCGCTTTTATCGCCCCGTCGCCGATTTTATTTCGTCGCTTCGGCGACGGGCGTAGATTCGATTTGTCGTTCCGTCTTTCATCGCTGTCTTACAACAGTACGCCCCTCCGCGTCTTTGTTCCAATTTTTTCTCCCGAGAAACTTTGATGGGAATGGAGGATACCGCTGTATAAACACGAGCGTGGAATCGCTTTATCGACAGTTTGCGCCAGAAATACGAAAGCAAAGATCAGCAGCAATCACCCCCGCTTTCCCGGGAAGAAGCGTCGTTTCGCTCAACTCGGAACTAGTTGGAAATTATTCAGCATTCGTCAAGTCTGGTTCCTCGGCAAGAGTAATTATCTGTAACTGCCAACAGGGGCGGGAAGCTGCCCCGCAAGTGCAAATATTCGCGGCTGGAGCGCCGACTGCGAATGGATCGGATGAAACGCCCGTGCGAACGCGCCGCTAAGAAGTGTTTGTCCGGAGTTATTGTACGAGTGGACAGGAGTAATCTCTTAACGCCCCTCGGCTCGGATCCGCAAGGGTGGTGGAGCTCCAGCTCCCCCTCCTGCGAGCCCCTCGGCTCGGATGACTCCGTGACTCGACCCTGCCGCGTTATTGCGTCGGGGGATATTAAATTATTGGCCGCGTCGTTCGCCACCGGTGATATAGAATGCTTCTCGAATCGTATGAATATTAATGACAGCGTTAAGCGGCCGGGCCTGGGAGAAAAGGTCTGGAGAGCCGCAGGATTACGCGATACATCGTCCATACGCTCGAGAAAGGGAGCAGCGCTTTTTCCGATAGCCTCCACTCTCCCCCGCTTTTCTCTTCTCTCCTCCTTTTTCCACCGGGACGGGATATTTTCGCCCGGTCGCCCGGACAAAAATCCCGCACGTCGGGGCGAAAAAAGGAACGAGACAAGGCCCGTAATAATCCGTCGTCGACGAAAAAAAGACAAAGAGAGGGAGAGACGAAAGAGAGGGAGAGAATGAAAACGAACGTTTCAATTTACTTAATGGACATCGAAAAACTGATTTCGCTGAGCGACCCCCGCGGCCCGCGATAGCTTGCGCGATAATAAGATTTCACGGGGAAATTTTTATCCCCGCTCCCTGCCTCCGAAAGGGGATTACTTTGTACCGAATTTATCGAAGCCGCGCCAACTCGACTCGCTTTTATTCCCGTTGTTGCATCCGATTCTCTTGGAGAAAATGGACCGAAGCATCTCGTTCGAGACAGTCACCGTGACCAGAATCGCGAGGATCTTGTTGGCGCGGATCACCGGGCTGCGATCGATCATCGTTGACACTTTCTCCGCCCGCTGTTCCGCTCTGTCCTCGAAGAATTACACGGCGAGACTGTTCGATAGACTTTAGCAAAACGACGGGCACACGCAGTGGCGCGATTAAAAGCCAGGGGCGCACGCTTGATCGGCGTTAGATCGTTAATTGTTGCTACGAAGCGGCGATTATCGAGTTTATTATAGCTACCCTTGAATTCTTCACGATGACCAGCAATAACGAGGGTACTGATCGGAATTATGAATTCCAGCGTTTCGATGACTCTAGAGAATTAAGTACGTACATGCTTGCCGAGCTCGCATTCAAGAGAATCATCTTTTCCACCTGCGTAATTCCTAGAAAATAGGTATGAAGTACTTTCCATCGACCATCGTCAAACTCTACCTCCTGGTCCAGAAGCGGAACGTGATTCCATGATTTCTGAATTATTCAGCGATGCAACATGAATCAACAGTTAGGCCTGCCTGAAAGGCCTGCCAGATTTCTGGGATTTATTGTCCACGGACCGACGATTTCCTCTGTGTCTGGAGATTATTAGCGCCATTACGTTTGCAAAGTAGCAGCAAGGGGAAAGCCGAAGGTGTTTCGGTATGGAAATACATAAGAAGCGGTGCCGGCGATTTCGTCAAGTCTCTTGGTGCCGCGTGGCACCCGGCAAGTTTGCGGCGTAGCTTCACGAATTTCGCGGAGTTCAAACGGCGCGTTTTGATTACCCATAAATCTCTTCCGCAACCCCCAGCTACGTCTCGTTGCTTTTCGTAAAAAAAATCTACTGTGAAGAGGGAACCCTAGCGTCGGTTCTCGCGATGGACGAACGAAGCAACGAAATGTTGCGTTGGAATTTGGCCGTTTCCCTCTCGGCACCCGCGCGTTTCCATTTCCTCCATTTACATTGTTCCTCTGTTCATTTGGCGAAAAATAAAATGCATCGTGGAGCGTGATTTTTTTTTCAACAATACACAGCCGCTGAACGTTTCTCCGGTTCCCATGAGTTTTTCATTTCGTTCATTTTTAAATTGAATAGCGCTGGGAGATTGAAAATTGCAGAGCAAGCGTTACTGATTAATATCGAGTAATAGCCCTAGGTAACCAATATCCCGCCGTATAAATTAACTATTCCGTCGGGAGCGATTTTTTTTCTCGGTCGAATTCGTGTACCGGAACAAATCATTCGTGTAATCGAATTATCGGGAAATCTCGCTGAGCTATGATAAATATGTATGCGTTCACGAATCCATTTAATCATTCCCGTTCGTCGTATTCGGGCGTCTTTCGTTGCGTAAAAACGGTTGCCGCGGATGGCCGAGCGTTACATTTCACGAGCGAGTTGCTCCCAGCCAGTTTTCAGTTGAAAAATCGTAGTTTAGTTTGTACACGGTAAAAACATATTTAATATTAGCCCGTAGCCATAGTATTAAATTCGTACGAGGCAGCTGCATGTTAATAACATGATAATTTAACGAAATGATTGTCATAATATTCCAACCTAACCCCAGTGGAAATGGTATGGGCTTAATGCGGAGATATACTGATACGTCGACAGAATTTACTCTATGAAAATGGCATCAGTAATAGGTGACGTGACGACCATTTTGAAATTTCAGTAACTACATCCCGTAGTTAATTGTTTTCCACACAAGCGCGACATATACAAAACATTGGCCCACAAATTGTCCGGACAAGCGGGCGTCCGTCTCTGGGTTCCCGTAATTGTTCGGTGAGAACAAAGCGGTTTTGATGAACGCTCTCATCGACGTCTTCCCGTCGGTTCGTTCGCGGGAAGATTCGTCAATGAGAAGCCATCCTCTTTCTCCCACCGGCTTTGTACATCGTTAAGTAGCGGCTGGCCGCGGCAGAAATTCACCGTTACTCGCCTCGAATCTCGTGGCCGAGAGATGCAATTTCGGCGCGAGATTTCTTTCCCTCGGCTCCCAAGACGGAAAGCCACTTCCGCTCCGTTTTGTCTATGTGAGATATTCCCTTCGTCGTCTATGCAAAATGCAAATCACGGCGTAGAATGGCCGAGGGCGAGATATGAATCGTTATTAAAGGAGAATGGAAAAAATCGTGCAACGGGATTTCGGGACAGAGACAGATAATACGAGAGAGACAGAGAGAGGTGGTGGATGCCTCGGTGTTATCGGCTGTTTTCTGGCTGGGCGAAACATCCCCCTGTCGACTGATATGCGTTTTTCCTTAAGCGACGGGAAATCGCTGGTCCATAACGGCCCTGTCTGCGCGAGAGTTTTGTTGCGATTGTTCGGAGGGGCGGGGGTCACAACGACCCGTTTGATTAAAAAGAGATTCGTCGCGGTGAATCGTCGAACGCGAGCACCCGCCGGCTTTGTGCACCTCGTATTCGTCAGGATTACAGTCATATGCGGCGCGAGAACTTGGCAAACACGTCTGTCAAAACGCTTTTTTTTTCCGCTTTTATTGAACGAGCCCGGGCCGCGTTGCAATTGGCGGCCGGGCCGATGCACCTCCAGCTAACACCCCCCGCCAATCCCCTTCCCTAGCACAGCTAGCCTCAATCTCGGTTCCCCTTGGCGATCCAACCGAAACACACCGATTCCGCGGAGAGACGGCAAATCGCTGGTCTTGAAAATTTAACTGTCTCGTAAAGCCTGCGACCGGGGCCGCGTTGCGTGGCGGGGTACTCCAGGTCTCGTGGAACGAGCCACGGTTACGGGGCCAGCATTACGTTATACCTGTGTTTAAGGAAATTTTATTGCCGCGCGGCCGCGATCGAACCGACCCCGTCAGACTTCGTAAACTCTCCGCGATCCGTTTACGAGAGATTCGCCGTCAAGCAACTCGGCCCGGCCGACAACTACGGCGCAACAGTCGCTTTTAAAATAAGGGCAGTTGGGAACTTTTGGATAATATCTCTGGCTCTCGCCCTGGGGAACGTTATTAATCGTTCGAGTTTCAGTGAGACGCATGTGGCCAATTGTTTCGCGCGATTCACGTCCAGCCTGTTGGCTCTAGCAGGGACCATTGTCCCATATTGATTTCCACCGGTCTATACAACATGGCACTGTTGACATAGCAAACGGGACTTGGATCCTGCAGACGGATGTTTAATTCGAAGAATAGCGACGCTGGGCGTCCTTGTGACAGCTACCCCTTTCGCGGGCATGTTAAAGCTGAAGGACTCGACGTATTCATTTCAATCCCGTTTCCCCAGTTCCGAGAAACTATACGTTCCCTCGCATCGATGTTTCGGCCCGATGCTCTCGCCAGGAGAGGCGCGATAGGTGTAAATGATAAGTCGGTGAAGCGATAGGGGGCAAGAAAATTCTTGTCCATCCGCGTAGTCACGTCACATCGCGTGCCCCTCGTGTGATAGATCCATCGCGACCACGCTGAAATGTATCTTGCGAAATTTTACCACGCGTCGACGAGGGGTGGTTGCAGGGCGTCTCCCCGAGCCATCACGCGATGGTAAACAACGGGGGATGACCGAGGAAAGGTGGTAGCGTCGATGGAACGTTCTAATAGAGAGTAAAATTAAAGGAGGGGAATTACCAGCGACTGAACGACATCTCGAACCGGCCGGGGCCGAGTTATAATACGCTCGAGCTTTTCCCACGCGGACGGCGAGTGGCTCGACAGCCAGGGAATGCGGATCGAGGCGGTGCCAGAGACTTGGAACCAATTAGTGGTTACGCTTTTTCTTCCTGTCTCGAGCCAAGTATCGGTTCATTCTCTCTGCCCTTCTCCTCCTTTTTCACTCGTTTCGGTGTATCGACAAACAGAATGGCACCGCGTATCGGTCTAACGTGTCGCGAACGGACCGAGCCCGGGTGGCCTGCGGAAATTGCGAGATCCAAGTGGACGTTTGGATTCGCTTCTAAACGTGGGGCGGGAAGTGGAGAAATCTCGGGTTACCGGCGAAGGCAGGTGGCCGGCTGAAATACTGCCGCGTGATTTTTTAATTCGCCTGAGGGTGCCGAGGGGAACTCGGCCGCGTGGATGTAACGAGGAATCAGATACGTCCGAGCATCGAGATTCTCTAATGTGAAAGATTGACAGGGTATCCATGCACGCGGCGCGCAACGTTTAATTATCGAGCGTGTTTCGACGATATTAATTAGCGCCAGCCGGCTTGATTACGTGTCCTTGCGCGGCAGGGACTGGGTAAATATTTTCGAACGCCGCCGGATGAAATAACAATTCAATAAATTGTAACGGGGATCGCGGAAAAATATTAAATCCCTTGCACGAATAAATAGGCTGCTGGTAGCGTGCAATGAAGTGTAGCACATACGGGGAGGTAAAAGTCGCGAGAGAGGATGGTACATTCGTAATTTAAATAACAGCAACAATTGCAATATCGTGCAGGAATATTCCGGCGGAGGGAGAAAGAGAGTTCTATAGGCTCGATGCCACGGGGAAACAGAGGATGCAGTGCCCAGGGTAAATGAATCGTTATCTACCGCGGTTAATTGAGATTCTTCAAATAGTCTGAGGCAGGTACATAAAAATTCGCCAACGCTGATTAAAATCAGCCGTGGCAGCGGAAGTAATCAAATCAATTTAGAACGCTTCGTTAGTATTTAAGCTTGCTCTGTGTTTACTCGACCGAGCAAATTGTAACGCCGATCAACACACTTTGCCCGAATATCCTTGCGAAAGACAGCGTTCATCTTTTTTTCTTTCCAGCCGTTCATCAGACCTGCGAGTTAACTTTTTTAGCTCGGGGAAGAAACGGTGCAATTAGTATGTCCGTCTATTGAACGGAAGGATCGTTTTAAAAGATCGCGAAGAAGCGTCAGATCTAGGGAGGAGATTTAACCTGCGTGAAAATTCCTTGATAAGAGGAAACTGATAGCACCTTCGGGACAGTTCCCCGGTAATTATAGTCGCGAACGCGAGGAAAGCTTAAGGTACGTTGACAGTAAGGGCCGTCTTCGACGGTTTTTCAGGGATCAACATTAATTGGCGATTGGTCTCTTTCGTTCAGTTTACGCAGCAAGGAACAAACGGGAAGTATGAATATTAAAAATAACAAGTGGCAAGCTCCAAGACAATCAGACTTCCCGCTTCCTTTTTTTCCGACACATTTCAGCTCGAGCTTCTCTTGCGGGAAGTTTCATGGCAGGTCTGGCTAAACTTCCCTGGGAAGTCCGAAGTTACCAATTGCGGGGAAGTTAACTTCGTTTCTTTTCAAAGCCTGGCGAAGATTAACAAATAATCACGAACTGATTGGAAAAGCTATCCGAATCGATATCGGGGAAACCGTTTGTGGAATTCAGGATGCAGCAGGATGTAAACGCTATTACATCGTAACCTTTGTGCGCACGCCGTACCAGATAGCGAAGATTTCCCGGAGTGCCTTTAAAGCTACTGGGGCCGGCAATTTTCCAGAAAGGCTCGTACCGCTCGGCTTTTCATGTTCGCTTTTCGCCTTTCGATACCGTGTGCAGGATAGGCGATGTTTCTATTGTGGCCACCCAGTTTGTTCGGTGTCACAGATCCGCCGTCGTGCGTTGCAGGACCATTCCGAGGCATTATGATTGCGGAAAGCTTCCACCGTTTTGTGCTCGCCACTGCACTTTGCATGAAAGATTAGACAACGAGAGGAAGCGAAACGGTTCAACGCCGCGTTGTTGCCTGCGCCGAGAATTTCTGCCGGCGTCTGACTAGTTCGACGACATTCTACTTTGGAACTCGCGCTGACAATCAATCCCAATTTAACTGTGAATATTAAATACGATTCTCTAGTTGAGTTACACAAAGTGATCTTAATAATCAACGATAATGCCATCTTGAAATCAGGTCGAGCACAAATAGCTTTCGAATTTAATATAGAACCAAAGGTTTTAAATACTAACGACGGGATAGACATTACCGAATAGAATTCACTTTTCCATTCAATTAATAAGCTGCCATTAAATAGGGCTTTATGTTTTATTTGTAGCTTAGCCGCGAATAAGCGTCTTAAAGTTGATAAATTACTTACAGCATGACAGGAAATGGGAATTTCGTCCAATTCGAATTCCGTGCATACAACCTCATCAGACATGCAACTTATCAATTTATCCCCTCCTTTTGAGGAAATTCGTAAATCGGGAAAGATGATTAGGTAATTGAGGCATCTGATAGAAAAAGGGCACATATGCCAAAATGCCATTTCAAGAAAATCGATTTCAAAGTTTTCATTATAGTATAACTTAATAAAAAGTAAGCCAATTAAATCCAGTTTTTTTCAACGGTGTAGTACCGTCTCCTTCAAACATTCTGAAAACAGTAGTCATGATTTGAAAATGATATGTGTCATTATTTATAAGTTTCAAGCAAGTGGTTTATGTGCCCTTTTGTCCGTAATGTAGTAAATTCGTAAAAAATTGCTTCTTTGTTTACATATTTAAATATAATTTTGTTTACTTACTTAGTTTCACATTTTTTTTATTCATTGCTTAAATAAAAAATACAAAATGAAGCACAAAAATAAACAAGAAATGTAATGTTTTAAGTAAGAATTTTTTTTTTTTTGATGATCTCTGTCAAATTTCTTGTGACAATCATTTCTACAGCACTTTGTAACAAAATAAAATGCTTTTCCTTTCACCTCTTTTCCCGAGTAAGATATATAACTGTGTGCACCAAGACGTTTTAGTTTCTTCGATTCTTTACACCAAGTTGTCTTACAAATAAATTTTTTCTCCCTTAAATCATCTTCTGTCCTTGCGGATTCAATACTTGCCTCACATTCCATATTTCCTCGCTTAGGAAAATTCTCTATGAAACAAAAGCATTGCACGGCAGCGCGACCGTTCAGCGACTATGTAAGCAGCTGCGTGTCGATCGCGCGACGTAACTAAACAGCATCTAGCTAATCTAAACGCGAGAGAAGTAATCGTAATACCTGAGTCGATTTAAACGATTTAAGGATCAAGGGCACGTAAGCCTGTGTGCCCCTTCTCCATCAAATACCTCAATTGCAATGCCTCAATGCAGAAACTCAGCAAATGTTTAAAACACTCGCCGGGGAGGAGGTCAAAATCGGGGTGGCGTTTCTAAAATTACGATCTCCTAGCGCGTTATCGGCGGGCCGAGTGAGTGCACGGCTTAAGCCAACTTTTCTGGCCGAGCAATTCGAAGTCGGATATCCTATTACGAAAATGTATTTCGCTTCACGACCAATCTCTAATGGCGCCGGCCGGTCTACCACGTCGCTCCAACCCGAAATTCATCGGGAACGTTTTTATTCTCGGCCGCGAAGTGTCAGAGGATGTCGGGGCCGACCTTCGAACCTCTTCCACGTCTCGCGAGATCGTTTGATACGCGCGCGTTGAAACCGACTCACCGTGGACGTGATTTCCATGAAGTTTCATTAGAAAAGCCCGCCACTGTTTGTAGACCGAGCAGAAACCACGTATCCGAGGCCGGCGCAATTACAGCTTTTAAAGGGAAACGCGGTGAAACACGGCCTTTCGCGCCATAAATAATACAGTTGCTATCGTTGTTCCTCATCAGAAGTGCGCGGTGCTTTCGCGTTACGGCGTAACCTACAATGGCCCTCGTGATAATTACAGAGTTACAAGCTGCTCCATCGAGTGAACGGGTGGGTTGGAACGGACGACTCTTTGTAATATATGAGACGAGTCCGCTCGTAAAGATCTGCCGCGTGAAGCGCGCAAAACCCGTCCGTGGATCGTTGTTACCTAACGGGGGCAACGTTTCAATAAACTTCAATAATCAACGATCATTCCACGGTGTACGAAAAAAAAAGAAGCGGCGGTAGAAAAAAATTTCGTGCGTGTAAATCAGACGGGACGCGTTCCAGTTCCGAGTTCCAGAAATGATTTGTGCGCTTCGCGCTCGTCGGAGCGAATAAAATGTTACAGAAACACGACTGTCAGCAACGGAATGTACATCAATTTCGCGCTCCGTTCGACCCCCTTCGCGACCCACACCCCGGGCCGCGCCGAACCACCGCCGAAGCCCGCGCGAATCGTTGCGAAAACGTTTAAACGAATAACGAGGGAAACTAGCGGCGAGGGATTTTCGAAGAACCGCGTGATATCGAGTAACGTCCAGACGCGTCGCATCTCGTTAGTGACAATTACGCGATTACTTTCTAATAAATTCTATTATAAATTAAATTTCAATAACAGGAGGAGAAGAAATTTGGAGATTTGGTCCTACCTACGCTTGTAGATTGAGAATTGGCTAGAGCTTATAATAGATTCGTGTGAAGTAGAGATTAAACAGTATTTCGGGTAGCGAACGATCACCGCGAGTGTCGACTGGTAAGAGGCGTTGTTAGTTACCATCCTGGTGTAATTTGTAGGCGCGGAGAGCTCGAACAGGTACCTATACGTTTCGCCGCGTAAACGTGCAGCTCGACGGTGTTAATAGGAATTCGACAAGTGCGGGGCCGCCGCCGCGCTGAATGTAAATTAGCCGGGTCGCTCGCAGACGTTTGTGAACCGTGCAAATCATTGGCAGGGAAGGGCGCCAAGAAAGTTCTTGGCGAACACGATAAGGAAGGTAACGTGGACCGCGCGAAATGATATGGGGACGGGTACAAACACGAGGAGCGCTGGGCAAACCAGCGATTGATTCGACCAATCGAGCGGATTGGATGCGCGGCGGCGAAACTTTCCTTGGACGGTGAATTGGAAAAGACGGGAGACTTTGAAAACTTTCTTACACCCACTCGTGTCGATCTCCATCTCTCGAATTATCATCGGCAGTATTTCCCGAATTCCCTGAAAGCATCTACGCGATCGCTCTCCAATTGAACAGACGTGACGCGTGTTTTTTTTTTTTTTTTTTCAAGAATCCCCGTCGCAGTTGAGGCGCTCCATTGCCATAGGCGAAATTCCCGCCTATTCATATTGAAGAAAAAAAAAATAGTCGGATCGATTTGGAGATCGGGCGCGATATAGCGTTCTGTCGATACCAGCGACGCCTTGTAAAACGATGCAGCGGAGTTGGCATCTATTGATCAAATGATCACAATGGGATTACAATGGGATCACAATAGGAACATGCACCGCGGCCGATACTACGCGTTCCATAGACTCGATTTCCCTGTGTGCAAATGAGGCCGTGGAACCTCTAAAGGTGCGTTCGCAGTCTGCACGCGCTCATGTAAACGCGAACATATCCGAGGGCCCGTGAAATCGAACGCACGCACGGCACGTCCAGTAAAAAGCTGAGCGTGCCAGCGTCGCGTCGCGCGGCACGAGCCTGACTGTGGATCAATATACCTACATTCGCGCCGTCGATACGGTGACCACAGATCGATACTTCACTGTCACGAAGCCCGACATATTTCGACTATTACCAACTCATTTCCAGGAGTTTCGGCGGTCTCGCCCAGCCCCCGCTCTGTCCCCCCTTGCCCGCGTATTTTCGCTTCCCAACTTTTCTCGTCTAGCTGCTCGTGCACCAAAGTCAGCCTCCGCGGCTCCGTCCTCCTCCACCTTGCTTCGACGAGTTTTCCGCTTCCGTTCCTTCACCCTTCGCGAGCACCCGCCGTGGCCTCTGTCCTCCTTCCGCCCATCAGCCGTCTCTCCTCGCATTTTACCCTACATACGCGGCCGCGTCTAATCGCCCTGGAGAAATTCAATTTCGACGATACTGATGACTGGCCTAAGTCTCCCTCTCCCTGCAAACGCAACGGCATCCGGCCCAGAAACCCAGCTCCCTCCTCCTTCCCATACTTCCGGAGCTATTCTCTCTCTCTCTCTCTCTCTCTCTCTTGCTTGCTCGCTCTCTCTTTCGCTCTCTCTCTGTCCCTCGGCCTCGGAGTACTCGGATGGATCCGCAGCCGGGATCGATGTACCCGCGTTCCTAGGAGGCTCCTCTCGTCACGAACGCGGGCCAGGATCCTGAACAACTTCGATCCGGATTCTTTCCCCGTGATCGAGCGTGAGTTATGGCTGTATGATATACATATATTTTCAGAGGGTTCAGCTGGCTGGCTGGCACGCTCCTGATACACCCTTACGTTGGACAAATGTTTGACGACCGACGTTTCGAATAATCTTCTCGACCTCTCGTCGCGGTGACTTTCAATAGGAAACGCCAAGGATCCGTGGCATAATTTATATTCTATTCGACCACGAAGCATTCCATGGTTCGTTTAATAAGTTACCGTGCGACCAGCTCCATCAGTCTATCAAAGTTCCATCACACTTCTCGACTATTCACTCTTCACCAGCTGAGTTTAAGGGCGGCCTATAAGGCAGCCTGAAAGGCCGTAAGGCTGTAATTAGAATAATAATTGATTTGCGCGATATTCGGCGTGGATTCACCGCGACACCGCTGCGAGCAGTTGAATCCATCTCAGACGGGATTACACTGTCCGTGTTTCGGCGCGGGAGCTGCCAATAATTGCATCTGGCGGAGCGAAATCGCGATCGTATCAGTCGATGCTGAATACGCCCTGAGTGATGCGCCCGCCAAGACCTCGAAATCTTTCATGGGCCTCGCGCGTTTCCGGCTGCCTCGACGCGCCGTTTCCTCGCTAAGTACTTACTAGTGTTAGGCACTTGCAAAGATCTGTTAGCTCGTGTTAGGCTTAGTGTGTGTGCACGCCTCTGCGAAGGGGGTATTAACGCCAAGTATCGGGTAGGCACGTACGTAATTACACCTTCGTTGCTCGTTTCAGTCAGTACCGTTTGGGAACGAGCGTGGTTATTCAACGATGATTCCTGACACCTTCGATTCAGGCTCGTTCTCTTGACAAGCGCCTACTAAGCATCGACGTAGAGGCCCGAGGACCACGCTGGTCGAAATATAAAACGTGCGTGTCATCTCGATTTTCGTGTACATTCCATTCATGAGATTGAGAAGCCAGCCAGGTTCCATCCAGCGTAAGCTTCTTTCCACTTGGCAGCTGTGCCGCAGTACCCGTTGCCCCGCGTCCAAGCATCGCAGTATCTCATGGTCAGACTATTACGGTTATTTGCATACACGTGTATACGCACGTGTATCCCCCATGTTAAGTCGTTATCATTAAGTATACACGCGTACACACGCGTACGAAATCGTGCCTCGGCGCTTACACATCCACCCCCGCCAGCGCACACAGCCAGGCGTACACATTCTTCGTACGTACGTACACCCTCTGTGCGAGGGGGTACGTAGACCTGCGCGCGGATAGGCACACGTCTGCACCCGTTTATACGCGCATATCTTAGGTGTAAGTCAGAGGGCGCGTACCACTATCTCCGGAATGCGACCTTTCTTCCTTCACGGTTCATTTACCCCACTCGTACGTACCAAATCGCGAGGGGCGTTACATTCAGCGCGATATTCGCCGGTAAGTGTTCATTAAACCCCGCGCTCTGTCTGCGCGAGGGTTAATAATAGCGAAAGACGTATGCAACGGGGCTGTAAGGGAGGCGTTGGCTCGAGGTGGGTACGAGGAGGTGAGAGGGTCCGTCTGGTGTGTCATTTTTCAATGGGCACATATTTCCGCGGCTGCTTTCGCGATCCAAGCCTCGAATAAAGTACATACGCTCCACGGTCTCACCATCGTTGGACGTTTGATCGGCATGCAGTGTCGTTAAGGTCGAGACACTCGAGCCAGATTCGAAACGCGAAAAATTTTCGCCAACGTCCCTGACTCTCTACATAGGCACATTCCATCCTGCTCTGCTCTCCTTTCGAATTACCTATACGAGGCACATTCGACGACGCCCCGGATACGTACCCCGCGAATCTAGCCAGCCCGTCTTAATTGCAACGCGTTTGTACGTGGTTTAAAATTCCACCTTCCCTTCGAGCGTGGCGAGCCCTGCAATCGGCGAAGCGCTCGGATAAAAGAAGTAGGTGACGAATAATTACGATGGCATTAGAGGCGCGTTAACGAGGTGTCTTTCGAGCGGAACCAGTTATATATTTCTATGCGCGCGGGGATCTTTGCGATAATTAACACGCGAGCGTTCCAACAGCGACGACGAGCCTCCGCCGTTCGACGGGGGTGTTTTCTCCTCCTTCGTGTCGCTAAATGCACGCCCGGCGCTTCGACAATTTCCGCGATAAAGACGTATCGCGTATTAATGCCACGCCACGCGACGCTTCCCACCCCCGCGAGTGTTTTCATCGTGCCGGAGCGCGAGTCCTCGCGCTCGTTTCCCCAGCGGCCACGCGTTCCATCTTCCCGTCCTGCGGCCGCAACACGCCGACGACTAACAAACTCTATGGCAAACGAGCTCGTCCCAAGCTGATCTCGTTATCGTCTGGCACCTGTCGCCGTCGTTGTCTCATCGACGAGGCACTAATGAGTAACGGCCGGAGGTAATTTCAATGAGAAAACAGTGCCCAGACGCGGACGTGTTAATCTATTGGAAACGAGTTAGGGTGGATACCACTGAAGCCTTCGTTTCGAAGGCCTTTTCTTTTTCAGTTATCTCTTATTAAGAGAACTACCTGAGGACATTTTTTTACACAAACAATAACATCATATTCGGATTCCGCCACCTCAAGAAACATACGGATGACAGGTTTTAGCTAATTTTCTATTCTTAAAGAAGAGAATTTTGTCGTTTTTCGCGTACACCTGAATAACATGAGTAAAATAGGATTTCAGGATTTCTTAGTTACTATTAGTACTCTCTAAAAATATATTCCAAATCGGGAACCTCCATTCACTATAAGTGAATGTTTACTTGTAAGTGTTCGCGCTTGATTTGAGATTCTGTGATTACAACGGAAATTAGAAAACTGATAATCATGTGCTTGTATCTCATTGTTTTAGGCACGCGAGTCTGCAACATCCTATAAGCAGAACAATTACCCGTCCTCGAGGCGAGGCAAGCACGTCGGCGTCCTTCTTCACCCGGTCTGACGACATAATCAATAACGATTAATATCCCTTCCAGTGCGGGCAGGCTAATGTGACCAGAGTGAAACGACCAATATAGGGATCTATGAATTTCTCGTTAATCTCCGATAAATCACGTCGACCCGTCGACGTTCGCGCTTCAGAAATTCTTAAGGAGCCGTAACTCCTGCGGAAGAATAGCTCGCTGCCGGCGGTACAAGCCGCCAACGGCCGAAAGATACAAATTGAAAAATGTCGCTGGCTTCGGTCGCCAGCGATGGCGGTCGCGAGTAGCATGAGGTACAGGGTGCCTCACAAGGGGTGATGTACATCCGACTAGTCTTCCTCGAAACTGATGGCTCACGCGGAGAAATGAATTCCACACGTTTCGTTACTTCCTCCAAGAGGAATTGCTAGTTTCGGGGTTGCGCCCTGTATTTTAGGACACCCCTTGCGCGTCTATAGCGGAGCTCTGTTTGAAAGCGACGTCCGCATAGACTTACAGCCTCCCAGTTCCCTTTATGCGTTCCGGGTAAGCCCGGAGAACAAAACAGACCGATGTGCAGCTCCTCGAATGACGCTCGCATCGATTGCCGGATTTAAACGTATACTCTGCCCCGTCTCCGGGGTGCATTTTCCATTCCAGGCAGCGACCTCCCAGCGACGTAGACGTATTTACAGCACGCGGAGGCATTTTTTCCCCGTTAGCTGGAAACGATGTCTCGCGGAAACGAGTGTTCTTTCTTCAAAATACAACGGCCGAGGGTATCCAGAATATTTCACCCGACCGTCGAGCATCGATCGTGGTCTCGAATTTGTGATTTCGCCGCGAGCATCGAGAATCGAGGGTACGTGCATCGTTATCGAGGAGTTGGGTCAATCCTCTCGCTGTCCCTGACCGTGAAGACGCGCGAATTTAAGCGCTGCGATATTTACGATTAAGTTAGTTTCACGGAGAAATAATTGCGGTAATTGAACGACAGGTGTTGGATGACACGCGACCCGCATGGAGAGGGCGAATCGAATATGGAGGAAGAACTGGTCCATGAATACTCGGTAAGCTGTATTCGCGGTCAGCGATGCGCGATCGAGCGACGATGCAATAATGATTCCGTACATTTGCGAATATTACACCATCGACAGTTACGATCGTCGATTGGTCACGGCTTATCTGTGCAAACAGTTTCGCCGGCTGGGCGACGGGCAAAAAGTGACTGCATTTTAATAACCCGATTCACCTGGCCGAACCGCGCGCTGCTCGTCGCCAAGATTAATGCGTCGGAGAGAAGAACGCCCGATGATTATCGACTGGGCCTTGTTGAGCGCGACTTCGTCATCGAACTTCACCCGCCTCGTTTCCTTTCCCCCGTTACTATTCATACTTTTATTATCGTGCAAAAAATTCGTCGACCACCTTCAAAGTTCAGCAGTTCCCTTCACGTGCAAATTGAAAATTCTTTATTCATGAAAAAAAAACGAGAAGAATAGTGCAGCGGAAGGAAGAGGAACCACCCCTTTGATTTCCGCCAGCCGTCGAAGTGGATAGTAAAACGTTTAATAAAGGAGGGGAGTATCTTCCGAATTAATATCGACTCTGCTTTCTAGCCGCGGCGAAAAACGGGCTACTAAATCGTATTTCAATTGAACCGGGGGCTGGAAATCTTTCGACGTGAACGAGATTTATGATAATCCGGGGCAAACCTGGCCACGGAGCAACAACGAGAACGCGCTTCGACTCGGCGATCGTAAAAGAGCAACGAACGGGCCCAGTATAATGTGCATTAATTGTAGGTTCTGTATATATTACTTCCGCGTCCCTCGCTGAAATAAAATTTAATACGCGCGAAAGGCGCACGCTCCCGATGCTAATTTATGTTAATTTAATTTCCCGCCCTATGAATCCCCGCTTAATTGTATTTTAATCGAAACATACTTTTAAATCTCTCTCTAGCGAACTTCCTAAGTAGAAACCCGAGGGGAACGTTTATGCGCTGCGTCACGATGGAAATTCCATCGACTTATTACAAAACGCTATCAACACTCAAATATTCCCCTCGCAGTTCCCGCACTTTCTATCCTTATTGCTAAGATTCAAAGCTCAAGATTGCCCATGCGTTTGAGCTATTCATTAGCAAAGATTTGAGGGAAGCATTTCAAGGACAGGCAATGGTATTTCGCGCGCGCTATTCCACTCGTTTTAAGATGAATAACGGACTATGGTTAGCAGAAGATTTTTTCTCATTCCAGAGAATGGAAGTTCTGGGCAGAGATATGGAGAATTTCGACAGAAGACTATGGTGCGGCGATTACAACGTCTCTCTATCGAAATATAGGATTTTTTTGCTCCTCTTCGCTCGAATTTACGGTGCGGCAATGATGCGCGGCGATAGAGGGCCGTTGTTGCGGTGTATCGTCCCCGAAAACCGGCAACAGGCATTTAGAAGCATACGGAACGCGGCTCACCGCGGTTACTAATTAATTTCGAGCGGTAAGCTAGCGATTAACTCGGCGGTAATATGATCTCGTAGGCCGTGCACCGGCACCGGTTACGGATTGACAAATATGCGCAATCAGGTGAACGTGACGGGGTCGCGAAAAGTTAAGCGGCAGTTTGCCCGGCTAAAAGCTGCTCTCTCGCCACTGGGTACAAGCATGCATCGAGGGCCGAGCGCGATAATAGATTATCGTGCTGGAGATTCGACGAACTCCTGCGCCCCTCGCTTCGGTAACAATTTCAATAGATTCGCCGCGGCGAGGCGGCGCGAACTTCATTACAGTTCTCTAATTCGAGATACCTACGTCCCTCTCTGGACACTGGACATCCAGCCACGTTCGGCTATCGCCCGATCAAGCTGTTACCAGCCAACAATTTTCTAACGCTCAGCACCGTTCACGACCGATGGAATTTCCTATTTTCCCATCCCGCGCAATGCTCGCTGGCAAAACACCGAAGCTTACTTTTTTGCGCGCCGCGGATCTTCGATGTGGTTCGCGTTGTCGCGCGAATGGCTCTTTATCTCCTCGATACAGGGTATAAGCCAGAGTTAGGGATATAGATGGATCAATTTTGGAGCAAGAGTCGCTCCATTATCTTTGGAAAACCGGGCAAAATACGGCGCGATGAGAATAACGCTGAATATTGCGAGCGGTTGTTCTCGAGCACGTTTTCACGTTTCGACAAAAGGCCGCTTTTATTTACGTTCAGCTCCGCTCTCCCTTATTTACAGCGGCGCCACCGCTAACAGTGAATTATACGCGCAATACGATGCCCTCCTCTCTTTCGCGGCGCGAAGAATGCGCCCGGAAGTGATCGATAAAACAAAAAAAGTTGCAACGCGCTCGATTTAACAGTGGCAGTGTATTCGTCGTAAGAGTCATTGGCTACCGGCCTTTTGTGCCTGCGCGCAGCAGTGAAAAGGTTAAAGTAATTCCTGCGTCACCGTTTTATGCAACATCTCATGTTTATGTTCGCCCACGTTTGCGCTCGCTTCTCAGAACGCGCCCCGTTACCGCGGAAAATTTCTAGTCGCGCCGATCCCGCTCTGTCTCGTGCGTGCTTTTCAATTATCAGGAAAGCTTCGACGAACTGGCTCAAGCTTTTGCCAATCGAGCAGCGACAATAAAGCGCTCCAACATTAAACCCGTAACGCCGCGATGATTGCTTCTGAAATAATCATCATCGGTAAAGTTGCTCCGTGTTCGCCCGCCGCCATCTGCCATACGCCGCTCGCGGCAGTTAATAAAACGCGCCGCGTACCTCTCCGCGAAAAGAATTCTCTGCGCCACAGAAGTTAGCCCTGCGATTCAGATTGAAATTGGTTTCTCGCGGAGGAAGCAGTCCCCGCCACGGGAGTGTAATTCGTAAAGAGTAATTAAAAATTCAGGCAAGTTGGCGCGGAAACTTCGCTCAACCGCGAGCACAGCGGCCCTCCCGCGGGAATGGGAAAACACGGTGTTGGCAATTGCAGGGTGCCGAGTGAGGCGAACAAAGTACATCAAACAAAACGCGATCTCCCGTCGACGACGGTGCATCAGGGCAATGAAGGATTAGCACGTGGAAAATCCCCTTCGCGCCTAGAAAGGAAAACAGCCCGGAGATTCCCGATACAGTTGAAGCACAGCAAGCAGCAGGATATCGCGTGTACTTACCGAAAAATCCGCCGGCGGCAGCTAGCTTAAAGACGATCCACAGCAAGTACGCGTAGATGATCCGTCCCCGTAGCCACCAATCCATGGTGTTCTCCACTTTCGTCCGCCCTAGCGCGGGCGGCCCGTCGTTTGCTCTAACGTGGCTCGATCACCTCTCTTGCAGGGATAATTAACACTGTCCCAACGTAATCACGTCTATGTAGCTTTCATCCGCGTGGAACACTGTCTCCCGATCGTGTCTCGTCTCTCTACCATTCGCTCTCGTACAGAACCGTCCGTGGCGGATCATTGAAATCACGCCCGTTAACACTCACTGTTTCTATCGCGTTTCACTCGCGACGCCCACCTCGGGACCGGTCATCGCGCGCGCCGACCAAGGGGAACGAATCAACGTACGAGCGAACGGAGCCGACCGATACCTAACACAATCGTCGTCGCTTTTAACGTGACACGATGCCGAGGGCCGATACGCGACGGTATACAGGAAGTTTTGTTACACTTGCGGTTAAACGTGTAACGACGACGACTATCGGGCACGAAAGCACGGAGGCACGAAAGCACACGCGCACGCAATCCCCGGCGGGATACGTGTTTCCGGGGGCTCGAGCCACGACTACGGAGCTACCGCGAAGCCCGCCGCGGAAAGGTCGAGTTTTACCCTCTCCTAATAACACTCGGCGGCCGCGGAGCGCGCGCGACTGTTCTCCGAATCACGCCAGGTCAGATAGTGACGATTCCCTCTCTCTGTCCTTGCTCCCTATCAACCCCCCTCCCCCCCCCCAACTTTCCAGCTGTCCCACGATGCTACGCCCCGCGTATTCCTTTCCCTTGGCCCTCGTTTCGGCTCCCGCGTAACGCTTTCGCGTCGCCGATTCACCGGCTCGTCCTTTTCTTTAACGCCGGCGTCCTTGATCGGTTATTGGCAAGTCACCGTGCTTTCGAGCAGAATCGTCTCTTCTCCAGGCAAGTATGTTCGTCCCGCTATTTTTCGGGCGGGCGATGCTACCCGAGCGATGCATGGTTTGCGTGCACCGGTCGCCACGAGGCCTCTCAGAGCAATTAATCAAGCTTTTACGTGGTTTCTTGCGTCGCCCTCGGTGCTCCGATCCAGGGGAAGGGGTTCTTCTGGAATTCCTTTGTACCTCGATGGTGAATCAATCGATTCGGTTCCACTAGATTCTACACTTTCGTCTGTTCGTTCTTAATCGAATACACGGGAGTAGAGCAACATTCGGATCACACGTATCGTATACAGGGAAAGATCGAAAGCGTTAATGGCGAATAGGATGCGGAGACACTGAAAGATCCTCAGCCCGTTGGTTGAACGCGCGTCCTCCTCTTTAAACGTCGAACGGACTGTCCACCTCGTTACTTGTGTCGGTTCTCCAGGTTCTACCGGAGAAGGGGCGGGATAAGAGCAAAGCGAATTTCACAGACGGCGCAAGACACGGGGGAACAAAGCAAGAAAGGACTCGCTCGCTTGACTGTTCGCCGAGGTTTCACGCCATCCTTCTCTCGGAGCTGGGAAAGGTTCTCTCCGCGAGCTTTCGAAGCTGGAACACGTTACGACTCCTCACGCTCCCGTGGAAAAGTTTGTACATCGACCGCCGTGGAAACTTCCCATTCTCCCCTCCCCCCCCCCATCCTCCGCCGTTGAGAAGTGCTCTTTCGTGGTCCGACTTTCCGTTCCGTTTCAAAGGCGGCACATAATCAAAAATTTTTACGCTTTGAGGAATCCACCGAAGCTCACCGGTGTCTCGCGTCTCCTACGAAATGGGACTAGATCGTCACGTGCTCGTCGCAACGTCTTCTCCAGATTCCTCCGGTCCCATTTACGGGCGATACTCCATCTGCTGGCGGCGCGGATCGAATGGAAGGTCGATCCTCGGTTGCACCTGCTCGCGCTCGAGCCAAGACCTCGTTCGGCGAACGGCAGCAGCGTGATCCTGCGCGCACTCTCCCTTCGATTGGAGCCGCAACACGCCCGCCGCGTAAACACTGAAACGCAGAGCAGAAACTAGTAGCCGGCGCGCGGACAAGAAGGTGGGGACCGCGAAACGTTCGCCAACGAGCGGCGCGGCGAGGATAAGGGTGATCCGCGGCGCGGCGCCGAGGAGGAAGGGGCAAGGCAACTCGCGACTGGAATCGCTAGGCACGAGGCGCGAGGAGAAAGGAGACAGGAGAGAGGAGAGGATCGAGCCAGAGAGCCGGTCGTCGAACCGGTTTCCTCGCGAGAGATCGGAACGGGCCAATTGGAAATACCACCGACAATGAGTCCACCGGTCGGTCGGCCTCTTTACGATCTCCCGGCGCTCACCTGACGATCGACGGCTCCGCTCGCCAACGATCTAGATCCGGACAAACCGGCGATCGCTCGCTGCGATCTGCTTGCAGTTTCGCCGCCGACTAACCGCCCGATCGAGGATTTCATCGCGGCCCGCTCGTCGAACACACGCTCGGCCACTTCTCCGCGTAATCGTTCGATACCAGTGCCCCAAGGTCGCGATGGAAACGCATCGCGGCGAACCAGCTCCGATCATCCTTCGCTCTATCGAGCCCCGTCATGGGCACGTCGTTGCCCGCGAGAGTCGAGCGGAGCCAACGATCCAGAGATAACGCTCCAACGACGGCCCGATGAAAATTGATAAAAAAGAAAAACGATAAAGGCTGGGATAGAGAAGATGGAGGGGCGATATCGAGCCTCGACGCGATTTAATAACTTTCCTCCCGCGGGTCGTTCCGCGTGGGCTTTAAAAATTTTACGAGGTCACGAGAATTACCGTTTAATAGGCGGATTTTCGTTCGTCGCGTTTGAAACGAACGAAAGGGAATCGCATCAACGATCGCGCCGGCTCCACCGACAACGAAACGGGGTTGCATTTTTTACAAGGTTCGCGGCACAAGTACGCGTGTCGTTTACATTTTTCCCCGAGAGGAAACGCCGCTGGAACGATCAGTCGGAACTGCCGGCCGCGCTGTCCAATTCTCGATTTGAAATGACACCGGTGGCGCATAAATTTTGCATTTTTTTTTCTCTCTCTCTGTCTCTCTCTCTCCTCCCCCCACGGCGCTTGTCTCGTTGGCCACACGCTCGTTGCGAAATATTGCGCCGGCGGTACGGTGGCGATTAACGACCGCCGCATAAGTAGCGTGCGTATTATTGATGTTCCAGTGGCAAGTATTGCCAGCTGATTAATAAACATGGCCCGCAGCGCGATTAATAATTCGCGTCGAGCCGCGAGCGAGGCCGTAAAAAGAAGCATCGCGAACGGTCGATGTGTATTTCCTTTTTTTTTTCCCCCTCTCGCTGTTTTCATCGTCCTATTCGCGGGGCACGGATTCGTACAGGAACGAGATCGGTCAATTAGATTGGCGCGGATTTACGCTAAGTAGCGCGGCTCGATGCGCGTTAGCCGATCACCTACGGCTCGAGCAAACGTTTATCGGGTCAAGTGAAAATCATCGAATCCGATTCGAGGCCCGGCGATTGCGAGTGCTGGGCGACGCGAGTAGCATCCGCCGCGCAACAGTTTCGAGCGATTAAACCGTGCCGACTCGCAGCACGGTGGAACGTTCGAATCATTAATTCACCGGGTGAAAGGTCCAACAATGCCACCGGGCCGTTCACACTTTCAGCAGGCAGAAAATTACGCTAGGAGAAAATGAGCGGTACTTTCCAATGGGACATATCAAAAAAAAAAAAAAAAAGAGAGAGAGAAAAGAGATCGGACAAAAAGAGAAAGAACGTGGAGAACTGAAAAAAAGGCTCCCTCCGTTTGCCATTGTGTAATCCCCCCCGGCTCCAAATGTCTCTCTCCCTCGTTCTCTGTTTCTCTCTGGCGAACATACGAAACATATTCTAAAAGTGAGGATAGAATTTTCCAGGGGGTGGCTGGGGAACGGGAGGAACGCGCGAGAACGATTTGGTCGCTCATTCGAGTCCGCGGACGCTCGTGCGTGGTCCCCTCCTCTGGAAAAATCTGTTCCCGATAGCGATGGTCTCGTACCTTCCGGTCGTCGTCCGGTTTCCGGTGCGAAGACGGTGAAGTAGAGCGAAAGGAACAGACAGACGTTGAAGAGCACGAGACACGCGCGCAGGGATTGCCAGGCGCGGGAGATCCTCGAACGGTTCTTTTTCCGCCTCTTCCTCCGTCTGCGGAGTCGACGTAATTTCACGCGACACGCCGACGACGCCTGACGTCGATGACCCGTCGCGATCGTCACGATGACCCGCCGCGGTTTCTACCCGGATGGCATCAGTGCGCCTCCCCCCCAGCCACCGATCTCCCCGACCGCCAACGCGAAGCTGCGCGACGTTACGCGAGGATCGCGCCGCGCGTCTCCCTTATCCTACTGGCGTCGATTCAGGTATCGGTCGGGCAGAGAGAGGCCGAAGAGAATGCTGAGCGCCGCGACGCTGCACGTCCCACAGAATCACGATCCGCACTGGTACGCCATCGAGCGTTAGGGAAACTTCAGCAACCCTCCGACATCCTACCCCCACTATCTCGGCCACCACCACCTCCGCCTTCCCACTACCACCACCGCCACCATTCAGTACGGTTTACTACCACCACCAGCAGCATCTACCACCGCGGACGCAAGGATACGTGCCAGACACCACACTCACACTAGAACCACCCTTCGGTTCTCCAGCGGCCAACTTTGCGCGCACGCTGCTATCAGCCCTCCACGCCGTCGATGTGCGCGAGCGCATCAGGTACCGCTCACCCCCCCACCAGCTTTCTCGATTTTAGACCCCCTTCCACGCTTTTTCTTCGCTCTCTTCCTTCCACCTTTTCGCGTCTTTCTGTTTTTTTTTTCTCCACCGTTTCCTTTCGCCCCCTCTCCACCACACCCCCCACGCAACCCCCTTTCGGATTACACCACGCTGCATGACGATTTCGGACGAAAACATTGTCGAGTGGTTGTTCGAGACTCCGAGTCTCGAGGATCCTGTGAGTGTTCCCGAAGAAGACCGCCGCCACAAATCCGTGCGATCGTCGCGTGCAAGAGCGGATAAAGCGGAGCGATACTGGCCCACCTACCGAACGATTTCTTTCGAGTTCCTCGATAGGAGTCTTTCTCGTTCGAACGATTTTCATCGCGATCCCGAATGAATCTCTCGTTGGACGCTAGTCGACGAACGCGCTGGATGATTCTACTTCAGTAGGCCTTCCCTAATTTCTACGCGCGTAGAAATATCATGCGACTAAGGAGTCTGGAATGAAATCTGTAATGTAATATTCGACACAGCTCCAATTGCAGATTATTCAGTCCCACTTAGTCTGAGTTCGATTTCCCTATTTCATTAGTCACTCAATTACGAAAGCGGAGCTGATATTTTCACATTGAAACGCTGTCGCCCCGCATTGCTTGACACCTGACCCAAAGGATTTAATTCGACGAAATTGGACGATGTCGTAAAAAGATCCGACTCTACTCACTCAGGGATCTGCCCGATAAAATTTTAAAATGTGTAAACAAATGTGGAAAGTCAGTTTATTCGATTAAGTATAATTGAAATTTGTCGTTGTCAATAAGCATTAGCAACGCTTCCAAAGGATGCTGGTACTTTTAAATTCTCCACCCCCTCTCCAACGCCGTAGTTCGTTACCGTGCTACATATAAATGCACCTTAACTATTTAAACAGGCCGTGACGAAGGTAAAGCGCGCGATTAAATTAACCGCGGAATGTCCTCTGTGTTTTCCCATGCCAAATGAACTTGCTCGCGAACTTCCTTCGATTTTGTACTCTTAACTAATCCTCGCGCAGCCTGGCTCTGACTTACGTTATGCGTCCCTCCGACTTTCTTCTCCACCGGCTACCTGTCAATTTGCCTCTTCTTCGGTCGCTGATTTAATGGCGCGACGCTTCCGAACGGGGGGAAGGGGTTGGAGGCCTGCAATCTCTCGCCGTTAATTCGCGGTAATTACCAGACGTCCCATCGTTTATTAAGGAACGCTTGCTTACGGCACGCCGAAGGATCTCGTATTCCCATCTGCGGGATTTTCCCGCGAATGAAAATACGAGAACGATGCGGAAAGAATGGCGGCGCTTCGATGGCTGTTTGTAGATCGAAATTGGAATCGGAAGTTTCCAAATACGGTCTGCAATCTCGATTTATATGGAGGGATTGCGAATCATTCCGCGTGTGCCAACACGACGCCGGGTGCGCGCGTCGAGTTATCTTTCCCGGACGAAATATTCCGTGGCCGGGTCGCGGCCGTCGGGTGTTCGCGTGTTCGCGCGAGCGTCGCGCAATTAAATTATAATAATTCATTCGCGACGCGCCTCCGTATCCTAAACGGCGAGAGCGCCTTGAAGCCGTCTCCAGCGAGCTAATGTCGCGCCGTTAAAAAATTACGCGACGGTGCTTTGAAGGATACATGGGTTCCCGTACCTACACGTGTCAGTGCCAGGGCACAAAGGTGGTTCAGGCCGGCAAAGAACGCGCCCGTGTGCTGAAGGGTTCGCTCATTGTTCGGCGTGGTTTTTTTTTTCACGGCGGCCAGACAAGCAGTGATTTGATTGCGCCCGGTAAGCAATCGTATTTTCAAACCGAATGCTTAGAGCTCCGTTGAAGAGGAATAACACGCGCCGTAGATCCTACGTCCGCGATCCAGTCCTCGTTTCATCGCGAGGTAAATCTTTTTGGCCCGGGCTATTATCCGTTCGAGCGTTTCGCAATAAAACGCTATTTTTCCGGGAAATATCAGGCCGCGTTCCGAAAATATTAAACGCAAACAGCATGCAAAACGCGGGCTGGCGTACGAATCGTCAGCAACAAACAACGCGGCCCTGGAATTCCGGAGCATCGCCAAACAAATACTGCACAAACAGCGAGTAATAAAACGGAAAAATAATAACAACTGATAGCTGCGCGGGCCGGTCCACGTCTTTCGGTCAATCCGCCGATAAAACCGATACAAGGAACGGTGGACAATTTCTAGCCGCTTGGATCAGGCCCTTGTACAAGTCTGGGAACGGTGAATCCAGCGTTTTGGTCGAAAATTCCGTTCCTGCATTTCAATCGCGAATTTTCTGCAAATGCACCATTTCCAATTCACACCCTGAGGTTTCCTCTAATGCGCCTCTTCCCCCCCCCCCCCCGATATTGTTTAAAATTCTACTGACGCTGCCTCGGAGAGTGTAGCCGTCGTCTGCTAATGGGATTTTGGGGTTGTACCTCTGTCATGTAATTAAACTGAAGCGAACAAACAAGCAGCTGGGAAGGAAACTCGCGGCGCGCGATGGGAAAGAGGTGGCCGATCGTGAAAATAAAAGACGAATAATTCGAGGCGCAATTGGATAACGTATCGCGAGGCTGGAACAAAAGGGTGTATAGGCAAGCCGTAAGCTGGAAATTGGAAGCTCGCTCGTCCAGCGAAGCCGGAGTAAGGTCGAGTTAGGCCACCTAATCCAATGTTTTACAGGTTTACTGATTGCGGTGGAGTACGCCGGCCCTCCAGAGCAGGGTGGACCTATCTACCCTTCCAGGTCCCCTCACCGGAGGCCGTTCTCTTCCGTTTCCTAACTCCCGTCCCCCTACCCCTCCTCTCACCTCACCTCACCCCCTCCCCCTCCTCCCTCGCCGCTCTCACACATTCATCCCGGCCTTCGTCGTTCTGTCTCGCTTCCTGCCCTAATTCTTCGGCAAATAAACGCATCATTGAGCAGCCGTAGATTTACCAATCAGTCCGATGCCTTCTCGTACAGGACGACAGAAGCCGTGCGGAAGCCCGCACGATTCGGAATAGCAATGAAAACAGACCTTTAAATCTATCCCTATCTCCGCCTCGCCGTACCTGCCCGCGTCCATCCCCTCATTCACATTTCCACCGTTCCACCCTCTTCTGATTCCCGATCTATCGGATCGCTACAACCCGAGCGCGCCGTTAACACGAGGCTATTGATACCACGCGCCCTCCTCATTTCGCTTCTATCTCCAACAGCTTTCAAATCTCCCTGTCGCATCGGGCATTCTGTCGAACCGATGAGTTCTGATAAGAATGCTTCCAGATGGGGCTACTTGATAATTTATTGCCCGAAGAGACGAGACGGATCCGAATTCCCAGGTCACCCGAAGAGGAATGATCGAGTATGTGCAGCGAGCCAACGTGAATGGCAGACTAATCACTTAAAAAGATATCGCCGACGTTACTATACGTATAGTCACTTGTCGTTGCCTAATTTCTATTTAAACGAGTCTTTATCTTCTTCTCCTCCGAGCTGTCGATTAATTCGTCGTTGATGGATCGTTAAGCCCAGCCAGGACGCCGTGGGCCCCGCGGAATTCGCAGGGGATGCGTGCCCTGGATCCTCGGCGAATAGCAGATGGCGGAATTTCATTTCGTCGAATTAAAGGTACCGAAAAAGTCCGGCGGCGTAAGCCACAAAAACCTGTACAGTGATAATGGACAGTTCTTGCGAGCAGCCTTTGCACGCTGCGTTAGTTTCATGGTTGGGCCGACAGATGGACGGATAGATGGATGGTCGGAACGGATGTCCCTGCTATCGATTAAGAGGAAGAGTTCTGCGACGTACAAGGAGAAAGTTGTAAGTTGACGAAGACAAATGGTAATCTTATTTTTAACTCCGCCTCCGGAATTTCCTGGTCGCGGGCGAAAAGCTACCGATCATGTCCCGCGTGTTAAATCGTGGATCCTTTGCCTGAATCGGCCAAAGGTGAAACTAACTAAGGTCGGTATCAGATATATTGGCCGGTGAATTCGTTTTCGCGAACAGCGATCGAGGAGAAAATCAGCCACCACTATCTGACGATCATGGACTTGTCAGTTGGAGTTGCGAGGCCCCCGAAGGGTATGGTGGGGTAACGGGAACGCTGCTCGGCTCCGCCTGAACCTTGCCGTTTGGCTGTTATTTATTCTTAACGTAATAGTTGTGTGCGTTACGAAGCTATGCGTATGAAGCTATCGAGAAAGAATCAATGTTTTGACCAATAAAGCTCCTGAATTTTTTCGGAGCTAACGCACACCTATTCTGATGTGTGTATTTCTACGCTGACAGCTTGGTTTGGCCTACACGCCAGAAGCTTGGCACCATCCCCACCATTTCTGGCTCACTCTTGTTCTGCGAAGGCGAGAGCGAGATGGAACGAGAGCGAGTCAGAAAATGTTGCGAAAAGGAGCACTGAGGCAGGCAAACTCTGTGGTGGAAGAATACCCCTCACGAAACTCACCGGCCAATATATTTGATACCGACCTTAAGTAGTTTAAAATCACGCGGATCACGCGCAGAAACGTACCCGGCTGTTGTGAATACTTAGCGTTACAGATAACGGAGACATCGGGGCACAAGCTAACAGGGTGTACAAATTAAATCATGATGCAGGCCTCGTCCGCGATGCATCGCGTTAAATGCCGTTAATGGTGGTTCAACAGCTCGCAATGCCACCGGTGGTGCGCGGATTAAACGAAAATTAACGTTCACCGTATAGAGTATCAATTTCTCGGGAAACGTTTTAGGGTGAGCTCTGAGCTCTGAACATTTTTTACACCATGTTCGCGCTCGCGAAGATGTCGTAATATCTCGGACAGGATGTAAGCCTCTTCCTTGTCTGTACGCTATGAGACGGGAGAGCTAAATTCACGGTATTTACACAGGTTTACTTCTGATTTATTCGCATTCCAAACGATGCCACCCCGTGGAGTTTTATGCGTCGCCATCTTCCCAGGATCTCCCTTTCTCTCGCGGTACTTTGCGAATCGTCTTGCCCTAGCCCCTCCGCGTTCGCATTTAGCAGCGCGACGTACGACAGGATATGCAAAAAGTATTTCATCAACTGGACGACGCTTCGAGCCTCCCAATCAGCGAAACTCTGTTTGCCGAACTGTCGCACTCCAGCCGCTGTGATATCAACGAGCCGCGGAGCATCAGAATTTGCTCAACACAACGATCTTATCTTGAAGTTGATATTTTTGCCTCGTTAGGGGAGAGGCGAATTGAAACGACGTTAAAAGTTCAGTTCCGTTTGCGAAGCACGGCAAACGAAGGAACACTTTGCATAAATACGAAGCCTGCGCGGCAAGTCTCTTCAACTGTAGTTTTTTCGTATAAAACGGTGACCCGGTTTCCCCCCCGGAAGTTAATTGCGATTCGAGTGGGGAACATCTCATAACGCTATCGCCGAGGCGAAATGAAAGTATTAGAAGTAACTCCGACTGGATCGCGGTGTAATTTACCTACAGCCGGGCTCCCAACCACGAGCATCAGTGGCTCGAGAAACGTCGAGACCTTTGGTGCAGCTCTGAGACGGAGTGCACGTACTAAGACGATTGTCACCCACGACGCAGAACCGGCTTAGGTTCCCCTGAATGTGAAATGAAGTTAAATCGCGACTGAGCACCCTCTTGGTTCGCTCGGAACCTATAATGTTTAGCGTCTCGCGTGTTCACTCCGCTATAAACGAGGCCCTCGAAGTGCACAGACTGTGAGGTTCGCGTAGAAGGGAGCTCAGTGAACAGTACAGTCGGCCAAAGGTCAGTTACGTGCTCGCCTTTCAAAGCCCCTCTCACCTCCTCCTCTCTGCAATGACGGAAATACAGCGTCGTCAATTGTCCTTTCACAAGATACACCATCGCGTCAAATTGCGCTCGGGGAAAAAATCTGGAAAAAATATTCACCTCTGGAGTATCTCGCACCTCGGGGAGAGTGTATCGCGAGAGGGATGAAGCTCTGAAAGGTGGATTTCGCAGCGTACACTGAAGCCTCCTCAGCTCAGCCAAAGGAGATACGTCTCACTTAATCTTCTCTGCTCTACGTATGTATATACAAGTTACACGCCCGCGACCTCATAAATCGATATAATTCCCCGCAAGAATGGAGGAGAATTTCTTTCATCCTTTCGTTCGCCTACTTCGTAAACATTAGCAACCGTGGACGTACTATTTCATCCTCAGGCTGCCGTGCATTAATCACGTAACACAGCACTTGTAATTCCCCGCCCCATGGAGGTGAAAATTATCGCGGGCGCGTTATTACAGCTGGTCTTCAATTAACCGGAACGGCTGCGGGCGTTATGTACTTGGCTCCCAGGAATAGTGTAACGCGTTCGGTAGCCGCGGATCACGGTGTTTGGCGAAGACGAACGGTAAAAAGGTGGCGGGCCCTGGGGTCTGGTCGAGAAATTTCCCCTTTTCCTTTATTATTCCTTATACATACACTGACGCCGTTCCGCTAATGCGTGGCGGCTTTAAACTATAAAGCCCCCCCTCTCTCTTTCTCCCTCTCGCTCCACCTTCGGCGGTGGACGACTTTGGCTGCTTTTTAATCACGCAACAAGAGCCCAGGCGCGACCACGCCGCGTCGCAGGCGTTCGTCCTGCCATAAAAGCAGCTGGATAATGCGCCCCTACCTCAGTCCCTTTTCAATATCCGCGGTTACGCGGATCGTAAATGAATTTACGGCTCGAACGTGCCATAATCCCTAAGTTTACACCTCCATTAACAAGTCGAGTGGCCCCCTCCGTTGACGGAAAAAGCCTTCTACTCAGCTTTCGACCGATAAAAGTAGCCTCGGAAATTGCCGCCCAGCCGGGGGATTTCACGAGGGGGTCGACAAGAATAAATGAAATGTCGCTAAACGGTCTCATTAACATTATCGTACCGTTTTATTAATTCCCCGGACGGCTTTCGGTGCCGTGGAGCCTTGACCAACGGCGATCGATAACCAATTTTCCCGGCTGCCACTGAAAGCCCGCCTATCGAAGGGTTCGCTGTGTTTCCGAATTTCCCCGGTCCCTTGCAACAACGCCGGCGATCGAACACGCAACGCAATAAACGTTTGCGCGGCTCCGTAGAATAGAATAAGATCCCGGGCACTCGACGGTGAGTTCATTTACAGATTACGATGCACGAGAGGGGGAGTGGGATGGAACCTACCGCGGTAAGAGAACAATATTTGGTTCGACGGAAGATTTACAACTTCAGACAAACACGATACCCGGGCGAACCCTCGCGGAATATATTCGCCGTGGCCAAGTCGGAACCTGTACTTCCCGAGAACTTTACCGGCATTCAAGTGTACATCTTCCTCCACCCCCCCCCCTCCCCCGCCGCTTCCGAAATCGAATTGTCGAGGGGATCGGAAAAATTTTGCTCGGTAGGAACCGTACCGAAGGAATTCCGTCGCGACACACCGAGGATTATTTATATCATCTTCGCGGCAACGTTTCGACTGTATGAGTCGCTGGAATAACAGAGAAATTTCGCGGTCTTTCTCTGGGATCGTAAGAAAGCCACTGGATCGATAATACCCCGTCAGCCCACATTCACTGTATTTATACCATTCTTGCAACATCGTATTCTCGTTTACATTTTTTCGTCCCATTTGAAGACATTCTTTGCTGTCCCTACGTAAATCAGAAGGCGACATTTCTTGAGATAGTGGCAATAAGGTCGCGTTCATTCTCGTTGCGTTGTAGAATACGGCGAACAAGAAACTGCAGTAACCGTTATATCTACTCGTGAATAATTGCCATTTATCTGCGCGTGGGACAATGTTTTAATGACCGTTCTACGCCGCCATTATGTTCCCTGGTCTGTTTCGTTTTGTCTGGGTTGTGGAATAAAGAGGAGAGATACGTAATGGAAGTTTTCGAGATATTTCGAGATATATCGGTAGCCTGTGCGTCCGATTATCAAGGCGAATGGAAAGATCTGTTTCAGAGTCATTGGTATCGACAGGCAATGGGGGTTGGGAATTAGAACGAGCCGATTTCGTGAGAATTATTCATCAAAAACGAGTCTGGCGGGGTGTGATGGCCCCATTGGAAAGGGAGTCTCGTTGGTTTCCGTAGCATCAGCCTTGGCACGGTGGAAACGGAGAAACTGGTGTCTGCACGAAATTCCGCTTTGACTACAATGCCCCAAGGGTTAAGTACCGCGGGCGCAACGGACATCGTCGTTCCAGAACTCGGGCAGTTAACCCAGCGCTCAAAGCTTCGCTTTGCAAACGACGAAAGCAGAAAATCTACTTTCCCCAACTTTTCGATCTCTTCGCCTCCCCGACAACCATCCCTCCCCGCCCTTTTTACTTAAGCGCAACCGAACGATTTCATTTTTGAGACAACGTCGTGGAAATTCCACGACGATCTTCTTTCGGCTCCTCCCTCCTCCTTTCCCATCTTTCCCCGCCGAGCATAGAATCATTCTCGGCGCGAGAGCTCTCTTCCCTGACGAACGTTCATTACAACAAATATTGGAAAGCAGGGAATTCTCGCTCCAGCTCCGGCTGCATTCCTACGGCACGGTGTTATGAGATAAAAAAGGAGGAATCGGCGTCGACACGGAATCCCGTTCGGTCTACAATACCCGGCGGGGTTAAGTATCGCGGCTGCTCATCGGACAAGAGCAGTTAACTTGGGGCTCAAAACTCTAGATTGCAAACCGGCCAGCCGGAAAAACTACTTGCTCCAACTTCCCGATCCTTGCCTCCTTTTGTTCTAGTCCATTCATCCTTGCCTCGGAATCACGCGAATAAACGCTTACCGCTCGAATTTCCCGTGAAGAAAATTTCGAATCTCCTTACCGCCAGCATGTAACTTTCCTCCCCTCGCATTCGGGGAAGAAAGAACGGCGATGGAAGCGGCGCAGTGACGGTATAGACTACCGATCACAAGCTCCAATGCAGTATATCGTTTACACTTTCTGGGGAAAAGGGAAGCTGAACGCGAATGCGATTCGTGGATTCGATGTCCACATGGTTTTAATCTCGTTGAAGCGAGAGCATTGGTCGTTCCCAAGATTTCCAAATAGGTACACACCGCGTAGGAAGGGACCAATGGCATAGGAGGGATACTTCCAGAAATTATTGTTAAATGATACATGATTGAACCCATCGTATCGAAAAAAATTCCATGACAATGAGAATGCGGAAGCTATGAAGAATGCTGACCAAAAGAGAATCTGGACTTGCGATGAAAAAGACGATTCGATATTGTACTATGTCACGTCATACTTTCGATGATACTTTTAGACGCTTGCATGAAAGCTGGAATGTATAGTACAAATGACAATTGTAACTGAGAAATCTGATTTCGATTTGGAGGGTCGCTCATTCGAAATAGCTGCTGTTGATTCGAGAAATGTGCAGACGAGCACTGCCGAGTGAAACGGGCAGACTGTAATCATAACAGTAACTAAAAATATCAACGTGCAGAAAAATCCGCAATTTTACTCCTGTCAATTATGCAAAGCAGAGGATTCGAGGCGTTTATAAAATCGGTATGTCTATGAAAAGACGTGTCGCTCAAAAGCGTAGATTACGGGTCAGAACATATTTATTATACATATCAATTTGAATTCATATAAGATATTATAGGGACCTTTTAAACGATCTTTATGAAATTTTATGTTCGTATCATCTTGCAATAGTATCAGTCACTCGAAACTACGTGAACTCGGGGAGGTTATCGATGTTCGTTAATCGTACGTATATAAGACAGTACGCTCGGCAATCAGAATGCTCATTAACGAGATACAAACATTAATTAAATGCAGAATACGCTCCGTTAATCCATTGTGGTTCAAGCTTCCTCTATTTATCGCATGTACACGGAATCAATGGATGCTTACATTAATGTTAATCAGCAAATATTGAGACCAATTAGAAACCAAAGCAGGAAGAATAGAACGAAGGGGGAGGGGGCAGTTAACAGTGGAAAATATAACAAAGAGTCATTAAGAGGGAAATTAATGCCCCCTAGTAGTTCAAGCAGTAATAATAACGAAACGAGCACTCGTACCCTTTATATACATCTCGAAGACTGTCAATTTAATTAGGTCAAAAGCGTATTCTCCAACGATACTATTATTTCCTACTACTTAGGCAGGAGCCTCCCCTTAATGTCGAAATAATTCCATAAGACATTAAGGGTTCCAAGTGAACATTTCACGAATGAATAAAACGCTAATCTTTTATACGAAGCAAGTGCTCCCATGGGTTCCATAGATGACCCAATCGTTAATACCTCCTTCGAATGCTACAGAAAGGGAAAAGGGGGCAGAAGCTACGATATATTTGTTCCTTCGTTCGACCATTTACAGCCCCCCGTGACTCTGCTCCCTCTCTGCTCGCAGCTGATACGAGCGTTATTGCCAAGGCGCGAACTCTTGAAACAGAGTAAAAGCGCTCCGGCTCGTATTGCCAATTCATTTGTCTGGAATCGTGGAACTGGCCATGGAAACGCCCGCGTACCCGGGGTTAGAAGGCTTTAAAACGATGTAAACTGCGGAAACGTGCAAATAAGTATGCCGAGGGCCCTCGAAGGTACGTCCGCTTCATGGCCTGATAAATTGTAGTCGGCTCGAAGGGCTATCGCTATTCCGAAGGATGAATGTGCGCTAATATGCGCGAATGCCTCGAGGAAAAGTTTCCCGCGCTACTGCGGGGTGGGAAAAATTTCTGCCGGACTGCCCGAGCTGGACGGTTCGAAGCTGGGTCGAAGGAGGCACCCATGACGAGCCGATGAACTATAACCGCGAGCCTCGTTCCCGGTCTTCCAACTTCGGCCGAGGAAAAAGTTCGGAATCGCGTGCGTGAACCTCTAACCTCCGTGCAGTGTCTTGTGGCTAATTCGTTTCTGCTCGATTCATCTTGCTGGATACAGTTCTGATGGTAATGGATTATTCTTCGGAGCTTACAGGGCTTGTTAACGATAATCGGGTATCAAATGGCGGATAATAAGGGTACTCGTAACCTTTACCCGCATGAAACCACAGCTTGAGTATACAGTTTTACTATGCGAAAAATTCTGTTCGTTTTTATTCCGCCTTTCGAGGGAGCATTAGAAAAAGGTACACGACCAGTGTGACACGGGCCGTGTACAAACAACACGTGCATGAACTTCCATTGTGAATTATTAACGCCATAAATAGAGTAGACAGTGAACACGTACCCGTTATCATTAAAATATGCACGACTAATTATCATCAAGCTAATTAACTTCGCGAGAGAACTAATTACGTAAAGTTCGTCTGTATTCGATACTCCGCGGAACTATATTCTGCAACAACAATTTGTAAATGGTAGATTCTCTACTCCCTGGTCTGCAATGGTATCGTAGCCGAAATTGAAAATAGGTACTTCGCTAATATCTGTGCGCAAAGCATTGGATATCGTCGGCAACAAAATGCGCCACGCTAACAAGATTCTAAATGCCCTTTTACTCTCGTTAACCTCTCCAACGCCAGCTGCCATTAATTTAACTCATAAATCTTTAAGCCACTGTATTTCCCGCTCGCATCCCCTACGTAAACTTTCCCTTCGACCCCTTTTCTTGTTTTCCGACTGCGGAGTGGAGCTCTTGGAAATTGTCCACGTCGATGGAAATACCAAAGCGACTTTGTATCGTTGCCGTCTTCGTTCACTTCGTGGATGCACTTTGCCCCATCCGGGGAAAAGTTTTCGCCCGATCGAGGACGTAACCGGGCCGGGGGTAATTTCTGAACCCGCCGAGAGCTTAGAAACCACTGTTACACATTATGTACGTGCCATGCAGAATATCCTTATTACACAGTCGAACGAGCAAGTCGCTGCCAAGGTCCCCAATCCACCCCCCCCCCCCCCGCCCTTCAAGCCTTTCTATCCGTACTCCCTATTTCTTGGTAGTCGTGCTATAAATTTCTTCAGCCACTTTTAAAGCGCTCGGTAGCGGGTCGACGATTTTCCCCTGGATTATAACTGAAATTACTTTGCTCGGTGCCGTGGCCAAAAATGGGAATTCGGTCGCGTCAACCGTCGGCAGGAAATGTTACCGATACGAGAGCAACCAGCGATTCCTACCCCCGTCAGAGTTCCCTCGCTTGTTCGGAGTACCTAGATGCCATCGAGGCGAGTGTTGCGAAAATTCTACGATCAAAAATGGACCCGGAAAGGGTCTGTGCTAAGACGTGGGAGAAGCATTTCACTAGAGGTCGGTCGTTAACGACGGCTGACGAACACACGAAACGCTACATCATCGAACGAGAATTTAATTTCGCGAGAGGATTCCACGGTCACGACGGGGTGGGACCAGAGAGAATCTAAGGAGATAAAGGGCGTTCCGAGGGGACGGAAAGCGATGTTTGAAACGTGGTTAATAAAATCGCATGAATATTCAGCAAGCGGGAGGAGGGAGGAATTGAAGTCGCTGTCGAATCGAAACAAAAAGGTCATGCGGATCCGCCGTTACAGGTGCCGCTCCCTCTGGAAAATTGAACTTCCGAAATCCGCCGAGGATTATTCCCCTTTCCCGTTCGTTTTTTGCTGCGCCGTCGATTTCGAAATGAAACTTCGTCCATTAAAGCTCTATCCCATGCGAAAAATCCCTTTGACGGTCCTCTTTCATCGGTGGGTAAAAAGGTATCGCGACGCTTGTTACCAGCTTTCCCGTAAAATGAAACGATGGGAGCGGCGCGATACCTACATATCGAAGGAGCATGGATCGTGGGCTCGATGATTATCTCGACAACGCCGAGAAATGGCGGCAATTTCTGCGCGACTGTACGCGAGGCCGTTGGCCGCGAAATTTTAAAAGCACTCGGGCATTCGTTTCCAACCCGCAGAGATCCCGCGCTCCGGAGAAAATTTACCGCGACCGGTGGAAAGAATTTCCACGCTCGCTCGGTTCAACGCCGCTCCCGTGCTTCTCCTTTCTGTCTCGCTCCGCCGGCGATTGGCCGAGAAGCTTTTAGCCTGGGACGCAATGGATCAACATCGACTGGACGGGTCACGATCGGCTCGAAAGAGGATTCCTCGGTATATTAGACATCGTCCACCGGCCGCCGTCGAGCATTTCGATGCGCGGCGGCGTTTCTCTGCTTGCGAAACAAACACCGGCGATTTAGAGATCCTCCTGCGAGACTAAATAGACCCGGCGAGGAAACTGATTCCATCTACCCTCGCCTCCTCTCCTTCTCTTGGCTCCGCGCCCTAATCCCCTGTTTTACTTTCCGTCACGAATCCAAGATTTTTTTCCATTAATTTGTACCCTCCTCCCTGCCTGGCGCTACCGACGCCGTATGCTTTAAAGGAGTTCTCTTTTCACGAGGCAACGCTGATAAGAATATTAAAAGTGATAGATTCAGGAGCTCATATTAATCGAGTGGATTGAATGATTCGGGCGACTGGCCCAGTTGACGGTCACGGGAAATCTTTGTTCACACGGTCGGAAGCAAAGGGACGAATAACAATTTAATTGGACTTGCAGCTGTCTGGCAGTTTCTAAACTCGCCTCTATTCGTAATTAGGCCTGCGGCCGGCGGTGGGATGCGCGGTTAAATAATTCAGTCCTCCGCCTCTGCGTGTGGCCCAAGGAGTCTCGGGATGTCTGCCAGCCAGCCTGCAACGAAATTCCCGGGGTATTGGTAACTGGGGTATTAAGTAGCCGATACAGCGTGCAAGTGCTCGACGCTGTCAATAGTAAGACCGTACATTACCGGGGAGCACGGGGGTGGTTCATAATCGAGTCGCTTTGTAGGCGTTCGTTTCGTCGTTAGCGTCTCTGATGTTCGATGGAATTTCCTTTCGGCGTAACAATCGGCCGGCGATTTGCATTTCATTCGAGACAAACTGTTATATTTCGACTGGGAGGGAATTACCCCCCCCCCCCCCCGCGATATATCCGCCGTGCTCGGCGATACGCAATTTCCTGTTATTACAACGGAACGCGCGAACCTATTTGCTCAACTGCACTTTATCGAGGGATCCACTCTGTATTAGTTATTGCCCTGCTTGTTTCTATTCATGCGCGAACTTTCGTCGCGTGTGGAGGAGCGCGCCCCGAAGAGTGCCGTGGAATCCGCACAGAAGTAGATTGCACTGGTACACGGCTGACAAACGTAACGAATCAACAAAGAGAAAATAATCGAGTGTCTGCGCGACATCGTAAAGCGGCTGCTATACGGGGCAACCCGCTCGCGAGCATAGACAGTGCATTTTGACAAATTTATATGCTAATCCCGTGCGGTTGACGAGTCTGAGATTAACTTCGGCCTCCAGTTGCCAGTCGCCAGCCTCCCCTGGCCGACCGTATTTTCTCCAGTTGCCCCAACAATGTCTCTTGTCACTTCATTTATTCCGCACCGAAATGACAGAAACATTATTCAGTTCGAGCTCGGAGTTCATTTGCGAATCGGACAAATTTGATTCGCTGGCTAGCCGCGAGTTTCAGATCTGTCCAACTGCATCGAAGGAATTTTTCAGCGGGAAGTTTCCCTCGAATCCACGCTAACTGTAGGATTAGGTGGTCGCGACAAGTTCGACCCTCGCTCGAAATATGTTAGAACGTACGCCACCGCGAGTGACAGTGTTTCTAATCGGAAAACGCGGCAGCTTTCCATAACGAGATATTCCTGGAAGCTAGCTTTCAGCTTGGAACTAAGTGTCGTTAAATATTATAATTCTAGCCTGCTCTCATATCTGAGATAAAGAATGAAAACGTTTCTTCCGTCGTTGGACGTTTCGTAGAATATAAAAGCTGCTAGAATGTTGTTGGAACTCTCCCCATTTTCTTACGCGCGAAGACGAAACGTTCCCGCGTTTACATCTCTAGAAGTTCTCCTCTTCTCATTTACAGAGCAAGTAGGGCACGCTGGAAAAATTCGGCCGGCTGTTGCAGGAGCAGCCTGTAAGTGCAGACCTCTCTACGCGGACTTTAACCGAACGGGACCGAGTGGAAAAAATTTCAGCGTGTCTCGTTTTGGTGCGAGTAGCAGGGCTGCGGGTTCGTATCGGCGCGAGTGTTGTAGTCGCCTTATTCCTGCCAGCTCGCAGGAGTTGCTCGGATAAATTAAGGTCGGCGAGAGCAATATCTTGCCCTCGCTCGGCAAGCCATTGATATGCCCGTAAAAACGCGCTCACATAGAAATTTTATTGTCATCCGAAAATAGCGTGCTTCTGTCTCGAGTGGAATGGGTCCGAGAAGGTGTAACTCTCTGTTTAGACGATATCCCGCAGAAAACAGTAAATAACTTTCTATCCGAGAAGGTGTAACTCTCTGTTTGGATGATATCCCGCAGAAAACAGTAAATAACTTTCCATTCCCTTCAACGATCCTTTAAACGCGTCATACGGCGACAAACCGAGGAAAAATCAACATTTCCGTTTATTTACAAACTCGTTCTCCAGGCTGTTTGTTTCAACTCTCGTGTTCTTTACGTCGAGTAATCGCCGTTCTGTTTTATCGCCGAGTTCAAAGGACCCGATGCGATACCACCGCGATATTGAATTGTTTCATAAATAATTTCGATTCCTCTCCACCGCGTGGGGAAGTAGTATTGGCTTTTCGGTCATTTAAATGTCAACCAGGCGCAATCAATCTTCTCGATGCCTGTAATTTCATTATTTTATCTATCTATCACCGATGCGTCGGTGGATTTAACAGGGGGGAGCGGGGGGGGGGGGCGATCGTCAACAATAACGCACTAAAATATTAACTTTCAAAACAGGTAAACACTTGGCTCGTTGCTTGCGGAATATGAATTCCGAAAAATAGCGGAGAAAAAATATGAGTTTCCGTGCAGCTTGCACGTTCCCGCGTCGTAGTGAAATATACAATTTACGTGTTTCTCGTTTATTCGCTTCCATTTTATCGGGTCGCAGCGACTGCCCACGTTCTCCGCGGGTAAATAGAATTAATAAATGCAGCGGAGGGAAGTAGCCATTGCCACGACGGCGGGGGTGAGATACATACTTATTCATAAGGAAAAATCTGAAAGGTGTTCGACCTGTGCCTGATGAAAGGGGGTTTACATATATTTATACTACTTGAAGCGGACATTACGTGGCCAGTGCATCAATTTCCGTGGAGCCTGTTACAGGATCTACAGTTTTGGTCTTCGGCATCAAGCTCGCACCCCCGACAAGGTCAAATGGGGCCAGGGTGGCGTGGAATGGAAGTGGAAATCCCGCCTGGCTTGATTCAAAGTAGAAGAAGCCGTCTTGATCAGCCGGCTGGCATTAATCTTACTGTAATCGACAATTTCTTACGTGTCACACGCATGCGACGAGGCTATTTGAAATCAAGGAAGTGACTACAGCGTGACGGGGCGCGGGTTTTAATTTCAAATTTCCAGCCCTTAGCGGCTCGCGTCCGTGTATAAATGATGCAATTGCCTTCGGTGCAGACGGGCGAAAATAAATTACGCTCCCCGGCAGAATCCACCGCGTACAGGGCGGAACGATCGTGCAAATTTATTTGCGCGAAGAAGCACGAAAGAGTGAGCCCAGGCCCCCCCTCGCTTCGAAAGGCTGGGCAATAAAGGGATCACACCGGGCCGGGCTAAGACGATTTATCGTCTAGGTAAGTTTGCCATTTTCGATAAAGAGTCACCGAGCTACATGCTATAAACGGGGGCGCGATGGGGACAGATAAAGTCAATAATTCGTGGCTTTTGACGGGCGGCTTATTGCTTCAGGCGCAGAAGAATCGCGAGAACGAAGGTTTAGGGCCGCCAATTTGTCAAGAATACTTTACGGCTGAATTTCGGGTGTCCGGAGGGTGTCAGCTCGATGAATTTCGCCCCGAGTCCACCGCCGCAGGCACTCGCGTCAGTATCGTTCGTTACCGTTCCTACGGAATTCATACGTAGGAAGGATTTATCGCGCAGAGAGCATTTTAACAAGTTCCCTCCTGCTGAGCAATAAATCTGCGATGACCATCGATCAGGGGAAGTCAATCAACCAGTAGGCTCCGCGCCGAAGCCGTGTAAAAACAAACGGTAGCGTAAGATTTATCGCCCAGCACTCGTGTCAATCGTGTAAACTGCACTCGACATAATGCTGATTGTTTAGAGTCACAATCGATAACTTCTGCTTGGGATTCGCCAGCTCCTGTTTACCTATGTAGCAAGTGACCACTTATCACGTCTGACTAAAAAGGAACAAAGATAAAACCTCCTATTAAATGATATTAAACAGTTGTGCCATTTGCGTGACCACCAAAACCACTTCTACTCCACAAAACTTTGTTCCTCCGTCGTTAGAAGAATTACGTTTCAAATTGAATATAATATTCACCCGCCATCTGGCGCGGGGGAAAATATCGCCAGTTCGATTTAAAAATGTATCCTCGTGCGATTGTCCCATCAATTAGAAAAGCTGCCGTGGCACGGAGCCCAGTTCTACCTTACTCGCTGCAGGAACGTACCAGCGTATACCAACAGACGAGAACTGGCACGGGCGATCGATATTTCAAAGGGTTGTACTCTGTCGGTGGTGCTCTGCAGGGGTTGCGATCGTGGAATACACTTCGAGTGACCGCTGCCGGGATTTCCTACACTCTCATCCAAATTCCTCCTCGATACAAAGAGGCCTGTCTAACATATACAAAATTTCGAAAACTACTCAAATCGTCATAGCTAAAAATTCGGTAGAAACCCTAAGGCACATAGTACACATAGTACTCCCCTTATTCCTAACTTTTGCTCTGCTCTTCGGGGCCTGACATCTGAAACACTTGCGAAACGTTGGTCAAGGTGCGCTGAAGTCTAAAAGTAGACCAACTTCTGTCATATTTCAACAATCCTCGCAGGATCCGCAGAAGATCTCTCCAGTTGTGGACGTTACCTTAGAATTCCACGATCGTATGGGCAGAAACAGAAACTCCTGAGCGAGACTACGGAGTCACGAAGGGACAGTTAACGTCGGTTGTTCCGCCTGTTGAGCGGAGGATCGGCGACGCTTCGCGTCGCGTCGCTCGAGGAGAGCCAACGCGGGCTCGGCTCGAGGCTGAAAATAGCCGGGTAGAGCCGCTCGCTCGCTCCATTCTGCTCGGCACCGCGCTCCGGCAGAACCGCTCGAGCCTCGATACGAATTTCGTCGGAGGGGCCCCGACAGAGGAACCGAGGACCCATCCACCCCGAACGAACTTTTCGATCGACAGGACGACCACCTGGCTCGGTCGAGGCCCACCCTCCGGAGGTCGGCTCTCGAAAGTGCGCGCACCGACACACGCAGTGAAGAAGTTCTCTTCTGCAAGGTGAATTCTCCCAGCGAGGTGTTTCTTTCCGTATCTTCTTTACCACCCCCCCTGAAATTCGCCTGCCGTGCGGGACAGTGAATATTCGCAGTGGTTGAGAATCGTGAAGTTCGAGGGAAACGCGGCGGTGCAACACCGGTTGCGTTGCGGACGGTCGCGAGACCAATCGACCTCGATGCATTTGCATACGATACGTATCCCGAGAGTGTGCGCGTCGTGGGTGCGTGCGTACGGCTGGGCGGGACACCGTGCCGCAGGGAGAGCTCTCTCGAAAGTTTGTGGCGATTTAATTACGGACACGGCCGAGTAATCTTTCTCGACCTGGAGAGAGCTGGTCAGGTAACCGAACGCGACAACAGGTAACGATCCTCGGTTATAGAGCTTAATAACGTGTGTGTGTGTTTGGCACGCGAATCGGCGATATTACGAAACACGGGTTCGGCGAGTGGGGACCGAACACATTGACGGCGGCTTTACTCCAATGACACAGTGTATTTTCTCGCGGCGAGCAGCGAGAATTGTCCGAGGAGATATTTAGACGGGCGAACGATGGTTTCCTCCCTTGATCCGTTGCCAGTCGCTTCGACGTCGATGATTTATATAGCCCTGTGAACCGCGGGCGGGGGAGAGGCGATCGCTAGATCCTGAGATGCCGCGTATCCGGGACGATCGCTGCTATCCTTAACCTTCGATTAACGCGTTACCGTTTCTAATTCGAGCGGAAACACGGCCAAGCACAGCGCGTACGGCGATATTCAAGCGAGTGCTGGTAAATGCATCTATTTCTGCTCCGTTGCTGGAAATAGACGCTAGAATGAAATAGGCACAGCTTGGTGTGTCTGTCCGCGTCGCTGATCGCTGCCGCGTTGTCATACGCGATCGTATTATTTAATTAGCCGACCGTACGCTCCGACGACGGTCACTCTCGGATATATCGATCCAGATGCTGCGCGGGTGATTGAAACGTTCGCGCAAAATCGAATCGTTTACACCTCGACGGGGGTGTGTAATTCGCGTGGATCCGCGCGATCGGTTGCTCCGTCCTACTGCTCATTTCGCCGCACGCGCTCCACGCAGATCTATGGTGCAATAGGAAGGCCACACGTTCAGTGAGTCACGTCGTAGTGCCTTAAATTACACCGGAAGTAATGCGGGGGTCGACTGGCCGCTCCAAACTATTTTTACTTAAAGCCTTCGAGCGCGTTGGATTTATATCTAACGTAAATACGCGGGGCTAGATGCAGAGTATTAATGGGATCAACATTTTCAGTGATCACGGTGACACTGCTGAGTTTCATAGATCAATAACACGCTCCTATTGCGCTCGAGTTTCCACAAAAATACCGACGCGACGTTTCCATCGAGTGGCGTATAAATACACGTATTTCAGGTTTCGAAACGCGCGAGCAGCAGTCCCCGATTCTAGGTCACCATAATTACTTGCCTCTATGCTACATCCGAATGAGCACAAGATCAGAGCTTTCATGCTCGTTGAATAAACTTCTTTTTACTCCGCGACTGTTGGTAATCGATGCTTCGGGAGGTAATTGCTTAGAATAACAGGGAACGCCGTGCAGCAATTGACATTTTGCAAAACCTTAAACAACATCGTTTAGGAACCCTTAAATGTCACAATATTTCAAAACATTTCTCTATATCTTTGCATGTTGTTCTCATTTGCAAGCCTTCTAAGAGAAGAGATCTCTTAAGAATTTCACTAAAGATAGACTGAAAGACGAAATTCTTGGAGACGCACGCCTCGGTGGCTATTTGTCCAACAAGGGGTGGCGATCGTAAAGAAAATGTAACGAAGGGTTGGCACGCGTAGCGGCGGTCGGATCGGCGAGCAGCGGCATCGTGGCCGTAACGACGGAATTTCGAGCATGCGGAATTTGATTGAAGTGTACGGGCGCTTGCGCAGGGGCTGTCGAGGTTCGCGCGAGACACCCTCGGGCCAGTAGTGGCTGATCATCGGTGCACCATCGGAGGTTAGGACGTCGTCGGCACCGTGGTCGCTGTCGTTGACGGGGCGAAACGTTCTGCACCGGGTGGAGAGAGTAAACGGAGAGCAGGCGAGGGGTGAACCATGTCGAACCGTGACTCCGCGTGACCATCCCCTTGGCTGGCTCGGTCGACTAGCGACGCAAGAGGAGGGAGCGGACAGGAACGAAGGGGAGAGAAGCGAACGAGAGGGCGAAGGAGCTCGTCCACGTTACGTGATAACGTACCGACGGGATGGCTGACAGCGAGGGTGGCTCCGAGCAGGATGACGTATCCTTCCTCCGCACGGTGAGTCTTTCCATCTATTTATTATAACCGAAACCTATCCAGTCTTTCTGACTAAAGATGGCATAGAATCTCCTCCCGAGTGGTTTATATTGTACTCCGAAGCAAGAGCTTGAAATCTGGAGAGAAGTTTTCCAGGAAGAGTGATATTGTTTTTGTTCCGCGAAGTCCGTGCAGGCACTGATTCGTCGACGAGCAAAGAAATTCGATGCATAGCAGATTACAGGCGAATCGCGTGACATATCTAGGTAAACGTCGCGCGCTGCTCCGTTTGATCGAGTCGCCGTGTCAGGGATCACGTGGGAACATCGAAAAGCGCGCGACATTATCAAAGGATAACGGTCCCTTGATGGAAGAACGTGGCCAACTAGAAGGCCACGTCACCGCTCGAGCTTAAGCGCGTTCCGACGGAAAATGCGCGACGCCGAGGGGCGAATCCTCTTAGGCGGTGTTAAAGTTAGCTTCACGGGGTACGGTATTTACGGTGTTCCCGTGATCGCCTCGCTGGAACCGTAGTCTTGCATAAAATCGCGATTTTCCCTGGCGCGAAAGCCAAGTGTTTGTACACACCGGTGGCAGGCAGGGATTCAATGAATCGTGGAAGCACTTAAAGTTCTCCCGCTGAACGACCTTGACCTCGTTCAGCCCCGTGAGGATCAAGCGATAGCATAGTGACCGAGAGGGTAGACGCAGCCTTGAGCTTCCGTAAGCTGCACACGCTTCATGCTCGACTCTTTAATAAGCCTCCCCTAAATAAAAATAACATCCCCGCGATGCACGCGGTTCCGTTATCAACGAGCCCGTTTACCAACCGACGACACGCGTGTCTATCGATTTTCCGCTCTTTTCCTTTCGCTTTGCCAACAAAAACATGTATATTTGTTCCACATATAAAGTACAAGATTTTATACCGCGACGGGTACACACGAGGCGGCCGTGTCGGATGAAGATTCTTAATTTGATTCGCTGATGGGTTTGGGGATGTGCTCGATTTCACGATAAAACATCGTCGAACCGTTTATCTCTGGGTGTACGTGGGATTTCGCGACATTTCGCGGCTCCTTTCGCGACAAGCGTCTGCTTTGTCACGCGAGAACGCTTTGCTCGTTGCGAGCCAGCTTCCCTTTCGATTTCGAGTCCCCAGGTTCATTCGAATGTGAAACGAGCAGTTTGTTTTCCGAGTTTTACTTTCTCTTCCGACATCGGCACCTCACTTTCGCCGCGAGTCGTATGTATTTCATCCTAGCCTTTTCGGTCATGGAGCACCATTTCTTGCCAGCCTCGCGGGCCACCTCCGTCACGTGCCTCGTAGGGTCCTTAAAGTACATCTCCAGGTAGAAGATGAGAAATGGATTGTTCGACAGGATCTGTCTCCTGCGCTTCCTTCTTCTGCGAGGCTTGCAGATACATTTCTCCTTCCTTATGGAACCCCTGCGCGAACGTCTACGTGAACGTCTACGTGAACGTCTACGTGAATGCCTACGTGAACGTCTACGGCATCCCCTTCTCGACCCCCTTTCGGTCACCTCGTCGCTCGCAACATTGGGTATCTCTTGATGAACATCCTGTTGCGCCTCTTTTCTATCGGAACATTGACATCCATTAATGTTGAAATCGTTACTACTAGAATGGCCCCAGTACGTTATCGTTTCTAGGCAGTCCGAGGCAAGGAATTTCCTCGCGGGTCGTTGCTGAATTCGTAAAATAAGTTTGGGTAAAGTGATCTAGTTGGAGTGAACGAAGACTACCCGCGACGCCCAGCACTTGCGCGGTGATGCCTTTCAAAGGCTGCGGTTCCTTCGTACCCGAAAGTAGTCGCGGAAGTTCCAAGGTCTCCGAGGAAATTACCATGCCACGAGGAAATACCACAAAGCGACGGTCTCCAGCGATCGTGCTCCTTAATAACCGACAGTTACTCCCCGATTGTTCCCCTCGTCTCGAGTACACGCGTTAATACGATTGATTCGGTCGGTCGAAGAAAGTAACCGAGACAGTATCGCGCGCTAATCAAATTACGCGATATCGTGCATCACTGTTCCTTTTACTTACAAAGTGTTAAGCGACAGTAAACACCGTTCGTGACTCGGAAATATAACCCAGGCGTGTTTCCCCGAGCCGGGGTGGAAAAATAATGCTATCGATCCCCGTCCAAATTTCGCGCTACCCCTCGAACGTCCATCCCAAACCGTTTACTCGTCGCGAATACAGCTCGAGGAAAGAAATTTACGAGCGTGCAACATTTTCCCGCGACGAGCGCTCCCAAGTTCGCGATGGTAAACGCGAATCGATCGCTCGACCGATGGAAACGGTATCGGCACGCGGCTATTTCGTTGACCCTCTATACGTATATGAGGTTAAGCTCGCGAAAAAAAAAACAGTGAATCAGCGGTCGATTCGCTACATTTATGAGATCGCGCGAGGAACATGCTTGTATTTGATCGGCGATCCGATAAAGTTCGATCCGAAGCGATCTAACTGCCGGAAGAGGGGTCACCCCCGTTTTACAAGATCGATCTATGTATAAGCTCGTTCCTGGAGAACAGTCTCACCTGTTCTTCGTGTCATTCTCGTGCTCGTACATCCACTCCATGTCCTGTTACTCCGTTTTAATGTTACCTATCACTTGAAAATTTAATATATGTGTCGAAGATCCAAAATGTCCAAATAACCGAAAACATTTGAAGTTTTCGGTGGCTAGTTCGCTTTGCACTCGTATCGATAAGGTTCGATTCACGTCACCCGAATCGAGAATCGATGTTTCAATTATTACCGAGCTGTCAGTCCCGCGGAAGTCGAGCTTCACGTTCAAGAACTCTTGTTCGCGTCGAGAAACGAAAGATCGATTTAGAGGGGAGGCGGCGTTCAGTGCAGAAACGAGCTTAACTATTTTGAATATAATCGCTGGTGGAGGTTAAATTGTTTGAGAACAGGTATATGCAAAATGGCTGGAGCGGAATAACGTTGCGCAGGAAATTGTGTCGCCGAGAGCGGTTCGCTGCTTCGTAATGATCATTAATTAAGTCAACAACCGTGGGTTTCCTACCGTGCCACTCAAAATTACCGTCCCCTTTCTAGCGTCACCCGCGCTTGATCCTCGGCCGAGCGGAAACGACCGGCCGGTCGTAATTAAAAATAATTATTAACCACTGCGCGAACCGGTCGGCGTCGTCCATCTCGTGAAACGCCACTAGACGTTCGTCTTTAAAAGCGTGGCGGTGGTTAATTTTAGCAATCGACGCTGCATTGTTCCGTATGATCAATACGCGGTAGTGTGTAGGTACCCCTTCATCAAAGATTCCACGTCGGAAAGCGGCGGTGTGAGTTAATAACGGGGGGAGCTCGCGAGCGTAAGTACCTACGCGTACGCGATCGCCAAGGAAGGCGCCATTAACGGTGCAAAAGCTATTGCGGGGGCCTCGATGTAGTCGTTACGGAAGAAGTGGACGACGCAATTGCTTTGGAAAGCACTAAAAGCTCGCTAAGATAATAGAGACATCGATCGTTAATTAGCGTCGTCGATGGATTCGAATCGAGGAATGTACTGCTCTTTCTGTGATGCCGGACAATGGAACCTATCGACAAAGTAATTCCACCTGTGTAGAAATACTTGCTCGTCTCATTGTCTAGCAATCGTATTTCTATAAATTCCTCCGACGCAACACAATATCCCCCCGAGTATCGTTAAAACGAACGATCGCAAACCCAAAGCAATTGTCCCTTTCATTCAACCTGCGATCCACATCTGTTCTGATCGAAACATCCAATTGATATTTACGTTTACTCTTCGCTGGGACAAAATTGCACCGGATTATCCCATGGTAGAATATAGACGCACCCTTGACCTATACCGCAACACGTTGCAGCTTCGATCGCGGCCGATCCCACGTACGATAGAAATAATCGGTTTGGTTGATTCATTGTGCACGCACGTCGTTACCTGTTTCTTTTGCCGTGCAGTGTCTACAACCGTTCCAGGCTGTCCACGCGACCAAACGTCACGATAAACTACCACGACGATCATTAAATCACGGGCATGCACCATGCGGATTGTATGATAGCTCGGTTGAAATTACTCTGTAGGGTAAACGCACCACTAAATGGACACTTAAGGGTCCATGAATGAACACAATTATAAAATTATCTTCGCAGCGCGATTGATTCCACGTGCTGCAAAAATTCTTTGGATATGAAGCAAGAAATTAAAAGAAGTCTCTAATTTTAATTAATTACTAACTTATTTTACTCCTTTTAATAAAAGATGTTCATTCGCTGGTACCTGTTCATTTACTGTTACATCCACCCAATTTGAATGAACAACCGAGAGGGGGCGGTCGAAGAAAACGATCGGGGATCTCTTCGATCGAATTTCCGGGGTATTTTGGCGCGTCGCATGGCGGGAACGCGAATATAGTCGCGTGCCTTTTCGTATAACTCGGCAACACATTATGTTAATCAGCCCTCTAACACAGGTCTTATTTATGCAACGAGCAGCGACGTACTCGTTCTTTCCAGTGCGTTTAGGAACGGACACACGCATGACGGGTTTATCCGCGTGAAAGTATGCAAAGTAAGTGGGCGGGACCGGTGTTTCTCGTCGGTGCGAATTGTAAATCGAGAAACGACACGGAATTTCCAACGATGCAAGGCACGATATTTCACCATCACCGCCCTTTCGCCCCCCCCCCCCCCCCGGATGGTAGAAATAACCTTGTTACGGTGTTCGCAGTCGATCGCAATTATATTCGCGATCGTATAATTACGTTATTACGCGTCAATTTGAAACGCACATGGAAACACGTGTCGTACATCCGAGACGGATTGAAATTCTATATTTGTCGGCGATGCTAAATATCGTCGTTTAAAAATACTTGGGCTACATTGAAGCTCTCATTAGCTCTGCTTCCACCGCCTCTTTAACCTTAATCCCGATGGCCGCGTAAAGTAAAGTTCATTCCTCTAAAATTTCTTTAATGAGTGTTGCCCATTTATCGCAAAGGATCGACGTTTTATTTTAACGTCGCGATCACGCGATGGCTGGTCCAAGCGCGGTCTGACTCATCCCCAGCCATCGTTTATGCGCAAGGATGCAATTGCTGCCGCTCAAGTAACCCGTCTGCGTAGTAAAAACAGTGGCATCGTTTCCCCGAGACAGCCTGCGCCGAAAATCTTCGAGAAGCATTTCCCAGTATGCCCGCGTAAACCCGTTCACGCATTCCTGAAGCGGTCCAAATTGGTTCTGGCACCGTGCGTAACATCTGCCGTTTGGCTCACATCATATTTCAGCGTTTCGCAAAGGTCATCGTGTGGCTCCTCCTCGTGCTTCCAACGCATCAATGAATCGTTTTTTCAACGGGTAATCTCGTCCACCCCCCTCGCACGCCACCCTCCCCTCCCGCAAATCTCCAACCAACACCGAAACAACTACCATCCGCAGAGAATTCTGAAGGCTGCGTTAAGATGCGGCTGTACCGGCGTGCGCGGAATGATACGCTCAAATTTATCCGGCGGGATTTAGAGAAATATTTCCGCAAGACGGTTCCAGCTATGCATAGAAATTTCAGCCAAATCGAATTTAGCATACAGATCAGTGCCTGCTGAAAAGCAGTTCCGCGAGGATTGTATCGACGTTTGGTAGAGCGAAAGGGAACCGACTGTTGAAATACAATTTTTAGGAGGACATGGTGTGCCTGTCCTGCACCGCGACTGGCGAAAGGGTCTGCCTCGCGGCCGAGGGTTTCGGTAACAGGCACTGTTTCCTCGAGAACATCGCAGACAAGGTAATCTCTTCTGATCGTCTCTGACGGCGCATTAGCTTGACAATTAAATCGTGCAAACGGGAGGAACGTTAGACTGTGGAATGACAGAAATGTTTCAAACTTCTTGCAGTAATTAATTGAATTTATACTACAATCTCTAACAAAGTGAAACTGGCACGAATCTCTGTAATTATAGAATAAGGGATTGATAGAGAAGTTCGAGACGCTTTAACGCGTTGCTTTTAGCAGAGTTTGGAATCATTTCGTAGCATTGCGCAGTCAGTGAAAATGAGCGTAACGATCAACGAGGCAAGCATTATTGATCGTGACACTACGGCACCAGTGAATAGTGTTAATATCGAGCATTCTGTGGTTGTAGAACATACCGCCGGACCTGTCGCAATGCGTATTCGTAATAGAACAGGCTCTCTCGGTGAGGGCCCTGCAAGAATTGGTCACCGCCGCCGGTTCCGAGACGGTAACGTACCACTTCATTATCACCTTACACCCTACGAAGATTCTCATATATCGCGAACGTTACCAAGGGAAGTCAGCAGGAACGATTCTGCGATTCTCTATGTACAATTCCACAGAAATACACCGGCACTGCGCTCTTTTCCCAGTGCAGACGTTCGTGTTCTATTTTTACTGTAATTTCCTTTCCCTTTTTTTCCCTCGCCGACACGGCACAGGACATAATTCCAGCAGATTCGCGCGGGAAATGTTTCGTAATCGCACGACGAGCAAGGCTCTCCTCTGCATCGTGCGTGTGACGTTTAAAGAGCCACCGTAGGTAGATCGCCTGCATAGGAGTGGGCCATAAAGTCTGTTTGATTTCGCATCGTACGCAGGAGAGGGATTCATCAACAAAACCGCTGCCCCCATCACTTTTTTGTACAAATCTATCCACTAAACCGAACGATGCACTTAGAAAGTAGACAGTCGCGGGTTCGATGGCCTATTTTTTTTTTTTTCTTCGCCTAGCGAGCACCGCTCGCCAGGGATTTTTCGGCAGCTACGTACACCGAGAACGATTTTCTGAATGCATCCGCACGAACCTTTTGTCCACTAATTGTGGCATGCGTCCATGTAGCCGCGTAACAATCGCAAATTGTCTTTCATCATACGTATTGTCTTTGTCCCCCACTGTTGTCCAATCTCTTTTTGTTGCGTTCACCGAAGCGTCGCACCCTCGCACTCGCAAAACGAGAATCATCCGCAAAAACCGTGTCACGGGATCATTCTCTACCTATCGAACGACATCGTAGGCGTGTTGATCATCACTTTAATCATTTTCACTCCACAACAAAACAAACGATTGGCGATAAACGAGATTTACAACTCTTATGTTTCTCTTTGCAGCAGCAAGAAAGTTTAGTAAGTATACCTTTCGTACCGCTCCAGGGCGTCGGTTTATTGCTCATGCTTTGGTAACATCATTCGCTTTCCGTTTCTGTTTCTAAGCTTTGCCGTTTTCTTTCGTTCGGACTTCCGATACGTTTCTGTTCCTGATTGTGCCCGTCTGCTTTTTATGTTAACGCTGACACGCCGCACTCCGCGACTACATGCATTTACGACTGCGCTTCTGTTTACGCCCGTTCGATTAACGTGTACAGTTTGGACGCGCTTGGCATGAACGTTTACTCGTTAGCGATCGTTATTTATGGCCTCCTCTTATCAGTACGCTTGTTCACATTTATTTCTCTCTTTTCTCCTCACTTTTCTTTAATCGATTTTCGACCTACGAGTATCTCAGGCCACCCTGCGCGCCAGTTTCCTTCTCTGCAACGTGTTCTTGAAATTCTAGGGAAAGGGCACCGGATCCGGCCACAGAACGTTGTTGTACGGTAACGCTATTTTGTTAAGACACCAGAACAGCGATATGGTAAATATTTCAAGGCGTTCGGTAATCGTTCTCTTTTCCTAAGAAGCTTGAGTAACTCGTTGTTACTTCCCCTTGCAGTACTTGGCGTGTCTGTCGACCAGCTCGTCCAACGACAAGTTGGCATTCGACGTCGGTTTACAACAACATTCTCAAGGTTGGCGTAACAGAAGTATTATTAATTTATAATCTGCGTTAATTCCCGCCATCGCACCAACCATAATATCGCTCGTTTAGGGGAGGCCTGCTGGTGGACAGTGCATCCAGCGTCGAAACAAAGGTCCGAGGGAGAGAAGGTCCGAGTAGGTGACGACCTGATTCTAGTATCCGTGGCCACCGAAAGATACTTGGTGAGCAATCCTCCACAACGTTCAATCGATGATCCCCTACCACTTTGTTGGGACGAGAAAAAAAAAGTCGATGCGTTTTATTGGCCCGCTGCCCGGCCGTAACCACTTCGCCGATGATCCATCAAAGCTTCAGCCGTGCCAAAAACTCCGCGCCCACCAACCGTCTCACCTGTTTCCTTTCAGCACACCACGAAAGAGAACGATCTGTCGGTGGTGAACGCCTCGTTCCACGTGACCCATTGGTCGGTACAACCGTACGGTACTGGAATCAGCCGAATGAAGTACGTAGGTTACGTGTTCGGCGGAGATGTGCTGCGATTCTTCCACGGTGGTGACGAATGCCTCACTATACCCTCGTCATGGAGCACATCACCGAGCCAGAAGTAAATTTCATCCCTTTAACCACGATATTACCTCTTTCTATTCGGGAATCTTGTAAATAGTCGTCTGTTCAAACGTTAGGATAATCGTTTTTAAGGATAATTCGATTAGCGCGGCTCCACCACTGCGGTGCTTCCGCTACTTAATTCTACTGCTTACAGTATAGTGATCTACGAAGGGGGCAGTGTAATGAGCCAAGCGCGATCCTTGTGGCGGCTCGAATTAGCGAGAACAAAATGGGCGGGAGGCTTCATCAATTGGCTGCACCCGATGAGGATCAGGCACCTGACCACTGGACGTTATCTTGGCGTGAAGGAAAACAATGAACTGTACCTGGTCGATAGGTAAACGTGTAGCCTTAGAGAAGTTCAAGGTTCAAGTAAAATGTCGCGTCAATAACTCCTAGTAAACAAATTGATGTTACGGTTGAAGGAACGAGGGGACTATTGAGACGTCGACGTTTTGGCTGCGACAAGAGAAGGATGATCAGAAGATCATTCTCGAGGACAAGGATCTGGAAGTGATCGGGATGCCGATTATCAAGTATGGTGACTCGACTGTTATCATGCAGCACGCTACTAGTTGCCTCTGGGTCTCGTATAAGGTAGATATTAGAATTCTCGTTCTTGCCGATTGTTCTGCGACGAAGTGGATATGTATGAATCTGACTTCCACGGGGATATAGTCGTACGAGACGAAGAAAAAGGGCGTGGGCAAAGTGGAGGAGAAGCAAGCAGTCCTTCACGAAGAAGGAAAGATGGACGACGGTTTAGACTTCTCTCGGTCTCAGGAGGAGGAATCTCGCACAGCTCGGGTAATCAGAAAGTGCAGCAGCTTGTTCACCCAGTTCATCACGTGAGTATCTATCGATTAGCAGTGAAGGATTCGTTCGCATTCAAACATGAACAATTAAAACTGGTAGAGGCTTGGATGGAACCGTACAGAGCCGTACAGAAAAGTTACAAAACCGAATGATAAATATAGCATGGACTGCAGGCAGATCGCTAAAAGGACCGAATATGTTTTAGAGGCCTAGAGACGCTGCAAGTAGATAGAAGAGCGTCTATGTTCTTCCAAAATGTGAATCTGAACGAAATGGTGATGTGTCTGGAAGACTTGATTAATTATTTTGCCCAGCCCGAGGACGACATGGGTAAGGAAATCACATTCGCGATAGAAGAGTCCGAAGACTAGCCTAAGCTCTCTCAAACACCGTCGTGGTCGGAAAATGATAAAACGTTTATTCGCAGAGCACGAGGAGAAGCAAAATAGGTTCCGAGCACTGAGGAATCGCCAAGACCTGTTCCAAGAGGAAGGCATTCTGAATCTGATTCTGGAGGCCATCGATAAGATCAACGTGATCACGTCGCAAGGTTTCCTCGTGGCGCTTTCGGGGGACGAGAGTGGCCAAGCCTGGGATCAAATATCTGGCTACCTCTACCAATTACTGGCTGCCATTATCAAAGGGAACCACACGAATTGCGCGCAATTCGCCAACAGCAACCGGCTGAATTGGCTGTTCAGCCGATTGGGCTCGCAAGCTTCCAGCGAGGGCACTGGAATGTTAGACGTACTTCACTGCGTCCTCATCGACTCGCCTGAGGCTTTGAACATGATGAGAGTAAGCATAAAACTGCTTCAACGCCTAACTCCCGGTTTAAACCTTCCTACCCCCTTAGGACGAGCACATTAAAGTCATCATATCACTGCTCGAGAAGCACGGACGAGATCCGAAAGTCTTGGACGTTCTTTGCTCGCTTTGCGTGGGTAACGGTGTGGCGGTCCGCTCCTCGCAGAACAATATCTGCGACTTCCTGCTGCCAGGGAAGAACCTCCTCCTTCAAACGCAATTAGTCGACCACGTTGCCAGCATCAGGCCAAATATATTCGTCGGTAGAGTCGAAGGTTCAGCGCTTTATCAGAAGTGGTACTTCGAAGTCACCGTCGATCACATCGAGCAGACCACGCACATGATGCCTCACCTGAGGATCGGCTGGGCCAACACTGCTGGGTACGTTAAACCTTCGATCTTTATACGTTTCTCTGACGAAGAGACTCCGACGTTTAACAATTCCTCTCGTTTCCCCCGAAAAGGTACATGCCGTATCCCGGTGGTGGCGAAAAATGGGGAGGGAACGGTGTTGGCGACGACCTCTACTCGTTCGGCTTCGACGGTGCGCACCTGTGGACCGGTGGCAGGAAGACCCCAGTAGTGAACACCGCCACGGAGCCATACATCAGGAAGAGCGACGTGATCGGTTGCGCTTTGGACCTGACGGTGCCCGTGATAACGTTCACCTTCAACGGGGCGCCTATCCTGGGCTCCTTCAGGAATTTCAATCTAGACGGCATGTTCTTCCCCTCGATCAGCTGCTCGTCCAAGCTCTCCTGCAGATTCCTTCTGGGTGGCGACCATGGCCGGCTAAAGTTCCAGCCGCCGGATGAATTCTCACCCTTGGTGGAAAGCCTGCTGCCCCAACAGATCCTATCGCTGGACCCGTGCTTCTACTTCGGAAACATGAACAAAGTGGTCCTCGCTGGCCCGTGGCTGGTCGAAGACGACACAGCCTTCGTCCCAGCTCCAGTCGACACGTCCATGGTCAATCTACCGTCCTACGTCGAACAGATCAGAGACAAGCTGGCGGAGAACATCCACGAGATGTGGGCCATGAACAAGATCGAGGCTGGCTGGATCTACGGAGAGCACAGGGACGATATGAGGAAGATCCATCCCTGCATCGTGCAGTTCGAGAGGCTGCCAGCCGCGGAGAAGCGCTACGACACCCAGCTGGCTGTGCAGACGTTGAAGACTGTCTTGGCCCTGGGATATTACATCACCATGGACAAGCCTCCGTCGAGGATAAAGACCCTCAGGCTTCCGAATGAACCGTTCCTACAGAGCAGCGGATACAAGCCAGCTCCTTTGGATCTCATTGCCATCACGCTCACCCCTAAGATGGAGGAACTCGTGGACCAACTTGCGGAGAACACTCACAACTTGTGGGCGAAGGAGAGGATCAGCCAGGGCTGGACCTACGGCTTGAACGAGGACTCCGAGATGAGGAGGAGCCCTCATCTGGTGCCCTACCCAAAAGTGGACGAAGCCATCAAGAAAGCAAATCGGGATACAGCTAGCGAGACAGTCAGGACGCTATTGGTTTATGGATACATGCTGGAACCACCTACTGGGGAACAGCACGAAGGTGAACACTCGTGGGAGCGTACCAGCCTATCCGATATAATGCTTCACGAATCCCTTCCTGTACAGCGCTACTTCTGGAGGCCAGCAAGCTGCGACAGCTAACCTTCAGGACCTATCGAGTCGAAAAGCACTACGCAGTCAGCAGCGGGAAGTGGTACTTCGAGTTCGAGGTGCTGACTGCCGGGCCCATGCGAGTCGGTTGGGCAAAAGCGGACTGCATGCCGGGCAGCATGCTCGGCAGCGACGAAAACACTTGGGCCTTCGACGGTTACAACGTAAGTGTTCTAGCATGATTTTTTTCAACACGGCACTTTGAGCCTCGATCGAGGCATTCCGAAACAGTGAGCGTTTAGAAGCTGCCGCGAAAAGAACGAACGCCTTAGCGAATATTTTTACGATCAGCGGTCTAGACGGTAAGATATGATTGAACAATAAATGAATCTCTTACGCGTCGATTGCGTGAACAGTCATGAATAATTGATACCAATCGTGAATGTCAGGTGACCAAAGTACACGCCGGTACCCACGAGTCGTTTGGTCACAGATATCAAGTGGGCGACATAGTTGGATGTTTCATTGACGTCGCGGACAGAACGATCAGTAAGAGTTCAAAACTTTCCCAATAGCCGATCTAGAGGTCCGCCATTTTTTTGAGTTTTCTCGTCACTACTGTTGTCTTTGTCTCTATATGTTTCTTTCATGTTGACTTGGTTGTTCTTTTTTCTGCATCCTTGTCCCAAGGCCGAATGAGATCGATGGGAATTTCATTCGCGAGTGTGGCTTAACTTCTATCGACGTCCACGGGCTCCACGGAGATCGTGTCTCAGCGCTATTTGTACAAATATTTCAGTGTATCGTGCCAACTGTTCTGTCCCCCATCCCCGACCCCCAACCCCCTCTTGTTTTCTTCGAGTCTCGATTATCGCCCACGCACACCCGATATCGATGTTGAACGAGTAGCTTGTCGCCCGTCAGCTGGAACGGCGGTGTTGAATTGGTGACGTTTTATTTTAAAGGAGGAAAAAGTATACTCGGGCACGGCCGAAACATTTGGCAAACAATGGCAGGTTGGAGACGTTGTCGGGGTATTCCTGGATCTAATTGACCGAACGATTAGTAAGACGGAATCTTTAAGCGAACGCTTCAGCTGCCATTTTAAGCTACATACATACATATAATTTGATCGAAGAGATAGACTACTGGATACAGACAATACAATTGATACGGGATCCCGAGAAAGCCAGACGGAACCATGATCGACGCACAATTGGATACTCGAAATCGACTGCATATTTCTCTCTACCAACTGTCCTTCAGTCGTTGCCAAGACAAATTGCCATACCTACGTACTAAAAGTGATCGCCGTGTTTTGTGCAGTCGGGATGAGTGTTGTTCGCTTGGCCACCCCAAACTTCGCGGCGTAAACCACGAAGGAAAGACCACCCCCTTGTTACTTGGCACCCTGTCACACGTAATCGCAGCAACGCTTTCTTACATGTTGGAACTTCACTGCACAATGTATTCACACCTGGTATTTCTCATTGTTAATAAAATCATACTCGATTAGCGTCACGTCAGCTCTTGTCTTTTTTTGGTATCCAGTATTCTACTCGACAACAATGCTTTCATAACTCATGCAATCTCATATAATACTAACCAAAAGGGTGACCCCATACTACTACTATACAATAATTACCAAGCGCTCTCTATTTCACACGAAAACAATTTTAATGGAATAATTAGCATCGTCATCGCGTTCATTTCGAAAGGTTCAAACCGCGTCGATTTTCGGAAAATCTTCCCAGATTCAACCACTGTTAAATGCCCCCTCTGTCTCTTGATTATACCCCTTCTCAGAGACTTTATTTACGTATTTTTTTTTTAACTACGCGTCCTAACCACCTTGTCTTTATATTTTTTTTATCAGTCTCTACCCCTATCTATCTGCATGCTTAACATTCTACTGAAACAACTTTTGCACTCGCTTTGCATAGTTCTGTGTAGTGGTGTTATATGTATTAACAAACTGTTGCTCGATAATAATTGCCATTAATTTGACACGCAATGCTTCAGGTACTGTGCGGCTGAATTGTTAAATCGCTAAACGAAATAACTGTTAATTGATACATGTTCTTGGTGGTAGCGATTGTATATAGGCTTGCATAGTCGATGGGCCGTAGTGTCAACGTGATGTAACGATTATCTAGGCTTTTCTCTGAACGGAGAGTTGCTGATGGACGCACTCGGCGGGGAGACATCTTTCGCCGATGTGCAAGGGGACTGTTTCGTGCCAGCCTTCACCCTTGGGGTTGGGCAAAAGGCACGGCTGACGTTCGGGCAGGACGTGAACACCCTGAAATTCTTCACGACGTGTGGTTTGCAAGAAGGATACGAACCGTTCTGCGTGTAAGCAATCAGCTCTTTCTTGGAGTACATTGATAACATTTCCCCGTGAATCGACGAGTACGAAGCAGGATACTATCCCTGCCCTTTCAGGAACATGAATCGTCCAGTCACCTACTGGTACACGAAGGATCAACCGATCTTCGAGAACACAGACGACATGGCTGACACGAGGATAGACGTCGCCAGAATTCCAGCAGGCTCTGACACCCCGCCCTGCCTGAAGATCTCCCACAACACCTTCGAGACAATGGAAAAAGCCAACTGGGAGTTCCTTCGACTGTCATTGCCAGTGATCTGCCAGTCGGCTTTCGTCTCGGAGAACGAGAAGTTACGAAGGTGGCAGGAGATCAAGATGCGTCAGAACAGACTGCTGTCGGAGCAAGTGGAACAAGCGCAGCAAGCCGCGCCATCCGCTCAGATGGAGCAGATCATGAAGTCTGGTTTCAGCATGAGCGACATCAAAGGTACAGAACTAGATTGTCGTGTCAGGAAACTTGTTTGTCTGGGATAGTTGTGTTAATTTAATTTCAGAATTAATGGAATTTCGCTCGCTCTAGGGTTACAGAGGAACTACTCGGAGGATGCTGTGGAGGCAGACGAAATGATGAAAGAATCTCCACTTCCCATGCAGAGGAACAAACCCGCCAGACCACCTAGGAAAGGATCCCTTTATGGGTCACGAGCTGGGAATATGGAGAACGCGATCAGCGAGGTTGAAATGAACGGGTACAGCGACATGAACGGCGATGTCAAGGACGACAAGAAGAAACGTGGGCGTTCACCGTTCCGGTTAGTATTCCTGATTCAATTATCCTTATAAATTTTTTGGATGGAGTGAATCTGATACTTTAAACTTCCTAGCAATCTTAGCAAAGAGACGGAGGATGCCTCGTAAGTTGATTCAACGACCCCCGCTAATTAGAATTCAAGTTGCCATCCTGTCACTCCATTACTCTCAAGTTTACTTGTCTTAGTCTCAAGCCTTATACAGTCAATTATTGTTGCAACCAATTTTTTTAGGTTCTTCTCACGGAAAGCGAAGTCTCCGGATGCGAAATCGAAAACGCCCGAACCACCTGTCCGCTCAGACGTGTCTGACAAGAGCACCAAGACTCTGTCGATGAACAAAGCAAGTAGCCGGCCTCCCCAAGTTCGCATATCGAATGTAAAAACACTTTTTTTTATTTATTTATCTGCTCGCCTCGATCCAACCATCCCATTCCTTGATGCGGATGCTCGTTCAGGCATAGGAATCAAAAATACCTTCTGCAGGTGGACTTGAAGGTGGTGCCACCTCAAATCCCAGAGCGCAACGCGCCAAAAGCGATGTCTGTCCTGAGTGGGTCCGGTGTCGAGGCAATTGGAAACGAGATATACGACGCGGAGTGTTTGAAGCTGATGAATGAATACTTCTACGGGGTGCGAATTTTCCCTGGACAGGATCCAACTCACGTTTACGTCGGCTGGGTCACCTCCCAGTACCATCTGCACACCAAGGACTTCAATCTGTCTCGCGTGAGAAAATCCTCGGTGGTTATCACCGATGACTACGAGCGGCCTGTAGATCAGTACGTGCAAATCATCTTCTATCGCCTACCCGAATGAAAGAGCTAGCTTGACTGACAGAACAATATCAGCTGTACTCGAGTATTTGAAATTCGAGACGAGTACAGTGTGCTTCTTCTGAATGCTTGGGCCTGTTCTGCCTGTTTATAAAGCTTCATACTGCAGCCATTCACAAGCTAAGAAGTTAAACGAGGAACACGCGCTTGCGTTGCAGAGTGGACAGACAGAGCTGTTACATGGTGAGAGCGGACGAGCTCTACAACGAAGTCACACAAGATGCGTCCGGCAAGGGTGCGTCACAGGGAATGTTCGTCGGTTGCTTCGTGGACACGGCGACTGGTTGGGTGTCGTTCACCTGCGAGGGCAAGGAGACGAGCCACAAGTTCAAAATGGAGCCGGACACCAAGCTGTTCCCCGCGATATTCGTGGAGGCCACCAGCAAGGAGATCCTTCAGATCGAGCTGGGAAGAACCTCCACGACTTTGCCCTTATCCACTGCCGTGCTACAGAACTCGGAACGTCACGTTATACCCCAATTCCCGCCCAGGTTAAAGGTGCAATGCTTGAAGCCTCATCAATGGGCGAGAGTGCCCAATCAGTCGCTTCAGGTGCACGCATTGAAGCTGTCCGACATCCGGGGTTGGTCTATGTTGTGCGAGGACGCGATTTCGATGCTGGCTCTGCACATTCCCGAGGAGGGCAGGTGCATCGATATCTTGGAGCTCATCGAAATGGACAAACTCCTCAGGTAAAACTTAGAAGAGGATCAAAGAATTCCTCTTTCTGTATCAATATCTGAATCTGCTTCAAGGCTGAGCTGATCCTTGGTCGTTTCAATTGCTACAGTTTCCACGCGCATACCCTGACGCTGTACGCAGCCCTGTGCTACCAATCGAACTACCGAGCAGCTCACGCACTGTGCCAACACGTCGACCAGAAACAACTGTTGTACGCCATTCGAGCGGAGTACATGTCCGGGCCCCTACGACAAGGATTCTACGACTTGTTAATCGCTCTGCACCTCGAGTCCCACGCAACGACGATGGAAGTGTGCAAGAACGAGTACATCATTCCTCTAGGTACGTAGATTCACCTTCAAAATGTGGAACAGTTCTAACCGAGTCTGTTCGCTGTTCGCCAGGTCAAGAATTGAAGGAATTGTACGAGAACGAGGAGATGAAGCACAGCCTTAGGTACCTAGAAACCGAGTCGGTTCGGCCGCAAATGAAAATGACGGATATCAGGTAAGTAGTTTTAATACAAAGCTAGATGTGACCCCCTGACTAATCCTGTCGACATGAAGGGAAATTCCTTCCAGCGACCAAACGATCGAGAACATAAGGAGCCTCTACAGCCCGTACTTCCCTCTCGACGTGGTACGGGATTACGTGATGGAGGCTCTGAACGAGGCCGTGGAGGTGAATCAAGTGCACAATCGAGACCCGATCGGCGGCAGCAATGAGAATCTCTTCCTGTATGTAAAACTTGTGAATACATACACGCACGCCTGGCCTATTTTCTGCATAACTTAAAGGCTTCGTCGACGATTCCGTGCAAGGGAGAAGATGCTTTCAGGACAATTCGCGCCGCTTAACGCTACTGGTTCCGTTCCATTCGCATTCTCCTCGCTCACGTGACTTTCGCTTATTACAGGCCGCTGCTGAAGCTCGTCGATAGGCTGCTCCTAGTGGGGATGCTTAGAAACGAGGACGTGATGAAGCTTCTCATCATGATTCACCCCGAGACCTGGGACTCGACGTTCGACAAAGGTGAGCCTGACTTCTGGTGAACTGCTTGTAACATCTCCTGCCCAGAGGATAGGCGTTGACGATGGTTTTGCAGAAGGGAAAGACGAGCACAAGAAGGGGTTGCTGCACATGAAGATGGCGGAGGGGGCGAAATTGCAGATGTGCTATCTGCTTCATCATTTGAACGACATCCAGCTCCGACATCGCGTCGAGTCCATCATCGGATTCAGCCACGACTTTGTCGGTGACTTGCAGTCCGATCAGCTGCGCCGTTACATCGAAATCAAGCAGTCTGACTTGCCGTCAGCGGTGGCGGCGAAGAAGACCAAGGAGTTCAGGTGTCCGCCTCGCGAGCAGATGAACGCGATTTTAAGCTTCAAGAACACGGAGTTCGCGGACGATCCCGACAATATTCCCTGCGGAGAGGATCTGATAAGCAGGATGAACGATTTCCACAACAATCTCATGTCCTACGTGTCCCTGCACGCTCTTCAGGAAGCTGCGGACGCTGCGAACGAGCCAGCCGAAGAGATCCAGAAGCCTGGAGCCATGAAGAGACTGTTCAATTTTATCAACGCTGTAAAGGAGCTGGAGGACGAGCCTAAACCGGAACCAGAGCCAGAGAGGAAGACTCCAGAAGGTAAATTTACGACACGGTAGATTTGCATTGTACCGCATCGATGGGTATAAGTCGTAGAGAGATAAGAGCTACTCTTCTGCTTTCTTACAGAGGTGTTCCGCAAAGTCCTCATATCGACCATCGTCAGCTGGGCCGAGGAATCCCAAATCGAGACTCCGAAGTTGGTTCGCGAGATGTTCAGCCTACTGGTTCGTCAGTACGACACCGTGGGTGAGCTAATCAGGGCTCTGGAGAAGACCTACGTGATCAACAGCAAGACAAGGGACGACGCTGCCCTGATGTGGGTTGGTCTCAGCCAGATCCGCGCCCTGCTGCCTGTGCAGATGTCTCAGGAGGAGGAAGAGCTAGTCAGAGAGAGGCTCTGGAAGCTAGTGAACAACCACACTTTCTTCCAGCACCCAGATTTGATCAGAGTGCTGAGAATCCACGAGAACGTGATGGCGATCATGATGAACACACTTGGCAGACGTGCACAGGCGCAATCCGACGCTCAAACACAGCCTCAGCCGACCGAAGGCGAACCAGCTTCCAAGGAGAAGGATACTTCCCACGAGATGGTGGTAGCATGCTGTAGATTCCTTTGCTACTTCTGCCGCACGTCCAGGCAGAACCAAAAGGCAATGTTCGATCACTTTGATTTTTTACTGGAGAACAGTAATATCTTGCTGTCGAGGCCATCGTTGAGAGGATCGACGCCATTGGACGTGGCTTACTCATCCCTCATGGAGAACACTGAGCTGGCCTTGGCTCTCAGGGAGCACTATCTCGAAAAGATTGCCATCTACTTGTCTCGCTGTGGTTTACAATCGAACTCAGAGTTGGTGGAGAAAGGCTACCCTGATCTGGGATGGGATCCAGTGGAAGGCGAACGATACTTGGACTTCTTGAGATTCTGCGTTTGGGTGAACGGTTGGTTTCGAACTTATTTTGAATTGGGAATCGGACTGAAACTTCAAGTATTCGCGTGTAAACGACTTGCTCGTCTTTCTCAGGTGAGAGTGTCGAAGAGAACGCAAACTTGGTGATACGTTTGCTGATCAGAAGACCGGAATGTCTGGGACCAGCGCTTCGAGGAGAGGGCGAAGGCTTGTTAAGAGCCATCATAGATGCCAATAAAATGTCTGAACGCATCGCTGATCGACGAAAAGTGAGTCTTGGAGCGAGTTCAAATGATACCAGATTGCAACCACTGCATCGACGCTGCTCTAACTTTTAAACAGGTACACGATGAGGCAGAGGGCACAGCAATATTGCAATTCGAACACCCTCTACCAGAATCAGACGAAGATGAGGACTACATAGACACGGGTGCAGCTATCTTGAACTTCTACTGTACTCTAGTGGACCTGTTAGGTCGCTGTGCTCCAGATTCTTCTGTGATTGAACAAGGTAAGCGAAATTGAAATTTCTATGCCCCCTCTGCCATGGGATCAGGGTCTTAGAAAAAAAGTACCTCGTCGCGTAAGTATCATCGCTTAATTGTAGCAGCTGCTTCACCATTGGAAACAAATTCAAAGGATTAGAGCCAGCGCACACGATTACTTTCATTTCCGTAGCAGGATCCAAATCGTCATGATTCCAATCATAATTTCACAGAAAATCTTAATAAGAAAGAATGATTTATCTAATAAGAGTGTTTACTTTTTTAATGAGCTACAGAGGCTTCTGAAGAATCCGTCGGTAATATATACGAAACAAAAGTTTTCTTCCCCTTCGAACCACACTTTTTGGAGCACCACTGAGAGTGAGTGTATTTTCCAGGGAAGAACGAGTCGCTACGTGCGAGGGCTATTCTGCGATCGCTGGTGCCCCTCGACGATCTACAGGGTGTACTGTCTCTGAGATTCACCCTTCTGAACCCCGCTGCTGGCGAGGAGAAACCGAAGAGCGATATGCCGTCTGGATTAATACCGGGGCACAAGCAAAGCATCGTTCTGTTTCTGGAGCGCGTATATGGGATCGAAACTAGGGAATTGTTCTTCAAGATCCTCGAGGAAGCCTTCTTGCCTGACCTTAGAGCCGCCACTATGCTCGACAGAGTACGTAGAACTCAGTTTCGTCGGAGAAACGTGAAAATTACAATGATTTACCATGGCTTAGACGTTCTATTACTGTTACAGAACGATGGCTACGAGTCTGACATGGCACTGGCGATGAATCGTTACATAGGGAACAGCATTCTGCCTCTACTGATCAAGCATTCCAAGTTCTACAACGAGGCTGACAATTATGCCAGTCTACTCGACGCCACGCTGCACACTGTCTATCGTTTGAGTAAGAATCGAATGCTGACTAAGGGCCAACGCGAAGCTGTGTCGGACTTCCTCGTGGCATTGACCAGGTAAAGAAGATCTTCTCAGAAACGAAATTTAACTAATTAACAGAATCATTTTGTTGCTTAACAAGACGCGTCCACGAGTTAAATGTCTCGTAAGTTCTATCAATATTACCTTAAACCCGCTTACTCTCGCCTACGATAAGAATGACAGTAATGTGATTATCAGGACGACCGCGCTTACCGTACCTGACACTACCAATGTACTCTCACAATAATATATTTCTCGTTTCCTTATCTCTACAGCCAAATGCAACCCAGTATGCTGTTGAAGCTACTTCGGAAGCTGACAGTAGACGTGTCCAAGTTGTCGGAATACACCACCGTCGCTTTAAGGGTGAGTGACTGCTCGCAGAAGGTTCAAATTGTACCTATTTCATATCTTGATCTGTGCATAATTTTATCCATCAGCTGTTAACTTTGCACTACGACCGTTGCGCGAAATATTACGGATCAACCGGTGGACAAGGTGCATACGGTGCATCGAGCGATGAAGAGAAACGTTTGACTATGGTTCTCTTCAGCAACATATTCGATTCCCTCTCCAAGATGGATTACGATCCGGAACTCTTTGGAAAGGCTCTGCCTTGTCTCACAGCTATTGGTTGCGCCTTGCCACCCGATTATTCGTTGTCTAAGAATTACGACGATGAATGGTATGGAAGCAAGTCAGCGTCCACACAGTCGCCTGATGGACCCTACAATCCACAGCCAATTAACACCTCCAGGTATTTCACTTTCTTTTGCTAGGACCTGAGAAGGCAGTGGTGCAGTTTGAGCACACTTATTTTTTTAATACTTGATAGTGTGGTGCTGAACAACGACCTCAATCAGATAGTGCAAAAGTTCTCCGAGCACTATCACGATGCCTGGGCCAGCCGCAAGTTAGAAAACGGCTGGACCTACGGCGAGCAGTGGTCAGATGCGAACAAAACTCATCCCAGGTTGAAGCCTTACAACATGTTGAACGATTACGAGAGGGAACGCTACAAGGAGCCAGTGAGGGAAAGCTTGAAAGCTTTGCTAGCTATAGGATGGAGCGTCGAGCACGCTGAGGTCGATGTGCCTTCCACCAACCGTAGTTCCATGAGGAGATCATCGAAAAGTCAAGTAAAATAACGCTCCGTTGACGAGTACATGTCTCAGCCAACAAATCAATCTTTATGCTACATTGTAATAATGTTTCAGGGTGATTCAGCGAACCCGTTTAACTACAACCCCCATCCGGTCGACATGACAAACTTGACTCTCAGCAGGGAAATGCAGAACATGGCAGAACGTCTCGCAGACAATGCACACGACATCTGGGCCAAGAAGAAAAAGGAAGAGCTCATCACTTGCGGTTCGTGTGAACGCAACACTCGACGAAGCTTCGAAACACTGTGGTAGTGAGATTGATCAAAGAAGTTTGTTTTACAGGAGGGGGTATCCACCCTCAGTTGGTACCCTACGATCTACTGACGGACAAGGAGAAGCGAAAGGACCGCGAACGTTCTCAGGAATTCCTCAAATACTTGCAGTACCAGGGTTACAAGCTTCACAAGCCGAATCGAGGCGGAGAAGCCGAGGTTGCAACGGCTGGGGCCTCCGTGGAGCTACGATTCGCTTACTCCTTGCTGGAGAAGCTGATAGCTTACTTGGACAAGGCCACCATCAACATGAAACTACTGAAACCATCCGACACATACAGCCGACGGAACAGCTTCAAAACCTCCACCAGGGACATCAAGTTCTTCAGCAAAGTCGTCCTGCCATTGATGGAGAAATACTTCAGCACGCACAGGAACTACTTCATCGCTGTGGCTACGGCAACGAACAACGTGGGAGCTGCCTCCTTGAAGGAGAAGGAAATGGTGGCAGCCCTGTTCTGCAAACTGGCGAGTCTATTGAGATCCAGACTAGCTGCCTTCGGACCAGACGTCAGGATCACTGTTCGTTGCCTTCAAGTGCTGGTTAAAGGCATAGACGCGAAGAGCTTGGTGAAGAACTGCCCTGAATTCATCAGAACGTCCATGTTGACCTTCTTCAATAATACAGCTGACGATCTGGGGCACACGATCCTCAATCTCCAGGAGGGTAAATACAGCCACCTCAGGGGAACCCATTTGAAGACTTCCACTTCTTTGTCGTACATCAACAGCATCGTGTTGCCCGTACTCACAGCCATGTTTGACCATCTGGCTGCTTGCGAGTATGGCAGCGACTTGTTGCGTAAGTAGATAATCGTTAAATTGTAGCGAGGTATGTATAGGATTATGGAATTCAATTCTGCTTCCTGTCTGGCAGTGGACGAAATCCAAGTGGCATCCTACAAGATGCTAGCGTCTCTTTACACCCTCGGCGTGGATTCCTCGCTGACGCACGACAGGAAGTACTTGAAGACGGAGATCGAACGGCACAAGCCTAATATAGGTTCCTGCCTGGGTGCCTTTTCGAGTTGCTTCCCTGTGGCTTTCCTGGAGCCCCATTTGAACAAACACAACCAGTTCTCCCTACTCAATCGCATCGCTGACCATTCGTTGGAAGCGCAGGACATAATGACCAAAATGGAGTCGAGCATGCCCACCCTAGAGACGATCCTGACGGAGGTCGATCAGTTCGTCGAGTCTGATAAAACGTATAACGATGTTCCTCATGTCGTTGACGTTATTCTGCCTCTGCTCTGCTCTTACTTGCCCTTCTGGTGGGCCCAGGGCCCGGACAACGTGAATCCGACAGAGGGGACCTATGTCAGCATGGTTACGAGTGATCACATGAATCAACTTCTGAAGAACGTTCTGAAGTTGATCAAGAAGAATATCGGTAACGAGAATGCCCCCTGGATGACTCGAATCGCTGCGTACACGCAGCAGATCATCATCAATTCGTCCGAGGAGCTGCTGAAGGACCCCTTCCTACCATTGGCTGAGCGCGTCAGGAAGCGTACGGATAATATGTTCCACAAGGAGGAGTCCCTTCGAGGTTTCATTAAATCGTCCACCGACGACACGTCCCAGGTCGAGGCGCAGATTCAGGAGGACTGGCAGCTTCTAGTTCGCGACATCTACTCGTTCTATCCTCTGTTGATCAAGTACGTTGATCTGCAGAGGAACCACTGGCTGAGGAACAACATCCCCGAAGCTGAAGACCTTTACAATCACGTGGCAGCGATCTTCAACATTTGGTCCAAGTCGCAATACTTCCTACGCGAGGAGCAGAACTTTATATCGGCGAACGAGATCGATAACATGGTGCTGATTATGCCAACAGCTACTAGGAGGTCTACCACTATCTCCGATGGAACAGCACCTTCCGGTGGAGGCAAGGTTAGTAGAATAATGGTAACCTGATAGCAATTTAATGGAAGGGAATACGTTTATAAAGTGTAATACGATTTGCCCGACAGAAAAAGAAGAAACATCGTGACAAGAAGAGAGACAAAGACAAAGAGGTGCAAGCGTCCTTGATGGTCGCTTGTTTGAAGAGACTGCTACCAGTCGGTCTGAATTTATTCGCTGGTCGTGAGCAGGAACTGGTGCAGCACTGCAAGGACAGGTTCCTGAAGAAGATGCAGGAGTACGAAATCGCGGAATTCGCGAAGACCCAGCTGACATTACCAGACAAGATCGACCCAGCGGACGAAATGTCCTGGCAGCATTATCTGTACTCCAAGCTGGGCCAGAAGAAGGACTCTATGGAACCGGTGAAGGCGCAACAGTTGGAGGACGTGGTTGCCAGGATCACAGACATGGCCAAAGTTCTTTACGGTTTACACATGGTAAGCGGAGTGTCGTTACCTGAGCTGTAGTCGTTGAATGTACTCTACGACCATTGATTCTCAGATAGTCGGCGCACCTTCGCTGGAGGATTCGATCGATTCATTTAATAATTTTGTGTTCTCGAGTAGATAGATCATCCGCAACAGCAGAGCAAGGGCCAATATCGATCCGTGGTGTCGATACAACGTAAACGAGCCGTGATCGCTTGTTTCCGTCAAACTTCCCTACATTCCTTGCCCAGGTATCCTCTTTTCGTTTTGTCGCGTTCGATGGTGTTCCACGATAATTGCGTTCTGTTCTGGCCGTGGTCGAACGAGGAACGACGCCCGGTTTGCTCCATTACGCTTTCTTTTGCCAGAATTCTAATTTACTTTCTTTAACGTTTGATTGTGTTCCCGTTACATGGCCGTTGTGTGAACCAGCAAACCAGTGTCACAGTTGTTTTGGTGTTCACCCATGAAAGCTTGTATAAGAGTAGCGACGATTAATGTTAATCGGCGACGACACTGTTGGAAATGATTTCTTAGTGATCTAACAACTATAGTTGTGTGTGCATGCTGCTAAAAGGCAATGAAACCTCCACCATCTCGAGATGGCTGGAAGCGTGTGTTGTGCGCGGCCAGAAAGAGGGCAGCAATTGCATGTCTACGTAGCGAGCCACTTTATAAGTTACGAAGGTAATGTGATCACTCAACTCTGCCAGCGTAGCTTTTAATTAAATAGTGATCGTTACATCTGTTTCTTTCTCAGGCATCGGGCTATAAACATTTTCGCGCGAACGTACTACGAGCTCTGGTTGCAGGACGAGAATGTCGGTCAGGAAGTGATGATTGAAGACCTTACGGTAATAATTCCAATTTCTTCGGAGAATTAAACGACAGCTGAACGCTCATTGGTTCTTGAACGATCGCTGAGTTAACTGACGTTTCTTTTGCTTCGCGAAGCAATCATTCGAGGACGCAGAACTGAAGAAGATGGACAAAGACGAGGACGAGGGAAAGCCAGATCCACTCACGCAATTGGTAACAACGTTCTGTCGAGGAGCAATGACAGAGCGGTCCGGTGCTCTTCAGGAAGACCCTCTGTACATGAGTTACGCGCGAATTATATCGAAATCATGCGGCGAGGAGGAAGAAGAGGGCGAAGACGAGGAGGGAGGAGGTGAAGAAGAAGGGGGTGCCTCGATCCACGTAAGTATTTCGAATATATTCGTCACGACCTGTGCAAATGAAACTCTTGAAGCTACTATTAGTATAATACTTAAAGAAAATAGAACTACCAATGATTTTCCAATGTGTACTATTAATTAACACGTTCGTGTCTTTTTCTCGCGTACTAACCCTGCAGAAGCAGGCGCATAAGCTACTTATGGTAAGCATAAGTAGTCGTTGCGGAAACTCATGCGTCCATACGTTGTACGCCCGTCAACTCAGAACCTGAATATCCGATGTTAATCATTTGCTAAACGCCAATCGGACCCCACTGCACAGTCTGCCCTGATTAAGCACACCGATTTGTAAATTTGCTTGCATCGAAGGTAGCCCTGAATCCCCTGATCGCTTTATAAAATCAGTAACAACTCCACACACTACCCCCTTACACCCCTCTCACTAACGATCTTCATCTCATTCGACCCACGATCGTGGCTAAACTTTAACGACTTCTCTCATGCTTTCTTAATGCTCCCCCGAAGAGACCGATGCACAAACTCATGGTAAGACACGTGCATGCGTGCTTAACGCTCGAAACGCGATGGCGTGGTTGGAATCGTTCGATCTCCATCGTTATTGCAGGAACAAGAGATGGAAAAGCAAAAGCTTCTGTTCCACCAAGCGCGTCTCGCGAATCGTGGCGTAGCGGAAATGGTACTGCTCCATATATCGGCCTGCAAGGGTCTTCCCAGCGAGATGGTCATGAAGACCCTGGAATTGGGCATCTCTATCCTGCGTGGAGGCAACATAGAGATCCAGAGGGGAATGCTGAACCATCTGAAGGAGAAGAAGGACGTGGGATTCTTCACCTCGATCGCTGGTCTAATGAACTCCTGCAGCGTGTTGGACTTGGATGCATTTGAGAGGAACACGAAAGCAGAGGGTCTGGGAGTTGGCTCTGAGGGTGCAGCTGGGGAGAAGAACATGCACGACGCCGAGTTCACGTGTGCCCTTTTCAGATTCATTCAACTGACTTGCGAGGGCCACAATCTTGGTACGTTCAATGTTCTGAACTATCGATTACAATTTTGCGCGATGATAAGAAAGTGATCGAATCTAATCGATGCGAACAGACTGGCAGAACTATCTGAGGACCCAGGCTGGTAACACGACGACGGTGAACGTGGTCATCTGTACCGTCGATTACCTCTTACGACTCCAAGAATCCATCATGGACTTTTACTGGCACTACTCTAGCAAGGAGCTCATCGATCCAGCTGGCAAGGCCAATTTCTTCAAAGCCATTGGCGTTGCCAGTCAAGTCTTCAACACCCTGACTGAAGTCATTCAGGGGCCTTGCGCCCAAAATCAGCAGGCGTTAGCACACTCTCGATTGTGGGACGCTGTCGGTGGTTTCCTCTTTTTGTTCTCTCACATGCAAGATAAATTATCGAAGCATTCGAGCCAAGTGGATCTACTGAAGGAGTTGCTGAATTTGCAGAAGGACATGATCACCATGATGCTGTCTATGCTGGAAGGTATCTTCCTTCGTTCATATTTGCACCCCATGCGATGTGGTTTCAAGTGCTACTGTACGAGCTTTGTGATTGCAGGTAACGTTGTAAATGGAACGATCGGAAAGCAGATGGTGGACACGCTGGTAGAGTCAGCCGGCAACGTTGAGTTGATCCTCAAGTACTTCGACATGTTCTTGAAGCTGAAAGACCTCGTGTCGTCGCCGAGCTTCTTGGAAGTGGACCTCAATAGCGATGGCTGGGTGTACCCGAAGGATTTCAAGGAGAAGATGGAGCAGCAGAAGAGTTACACCAAGTAAGTTCTCCAAGCTTTTCCAGTAGGTATTCAGGAATCGAGGAAATTACAATTGAAATGGAAACTCTTTTAGTGAGGAGATCGAGTTCCTGCTGGCCTGTTGCGAGACGAATCACGATGGCAAGATCGATTATGTGGCCTTCATGGACCGTTTCCACGAGCCAGCGAAGGAGATCGGCTTCAACCTTGCCGTTCTGCTGACCAACTTGTCCGAACACATGCCGAGCGAGCCGAGGCTGGCGAGATTCCTCGAGACAGCAGGCTCTGTGCTGAACTACTTCGAACCGTTCCTCGGCAGGATCGAGATCCTCGGTGGGAACAAGAAGATCGAGCGTGTGTACTTCGAGATCAAGGAGTCGAACATCGAGCAGTGGGAGAAACCACAGATCAAAGAGTCGAAGAGGACGTACTTCTACAACACCGTCGTGGAAGCTGGCGAGAAGGAGAAGCTGGAGACGTTCATCAACTTCTGCGAGGATGCCATCTTTGAAATGCAGCACGCAAGTGCGTTGATGGCGGTGGAAGAAAGTGGAGGCATCGGAAAGGCGAGAGAATCCTCATATACGTACATGACGGAGGACGAAGAGGAGAGGAACAAGGATCCCATCAGGAGGAGCATTCAAACGTTCAAGGACAGTATCTACTTCTTCTTCTCCATATTCTCGCCCAGCAACATCAAGACCAGGATCGCCGAGATGCAACAGATGACGATACTGGAACTCTTCGTTGGCTTCTTCAAGATGATATTCTACGCGTTCTACTACTCTGGATTCGGCGTCGGCTGCGTGATCAGGTACTTCATGAGGTTACTTCTGTGTCTAATGAGGGGACCGACCACGGAGGAGCCTGTCGTCGAGGTGAAGGAGGAGGAAGAGAAACCGTTGAGGCATCTGCCTGCGCTACCCCCAACACCGGATGAATCTAATTTACAGGTAAGACAATCGCCTTGACGATCGGGGATTGTAATGAATCTGAAGGGACCCAATGAAACTCTAATCCTTGTACAGGTGCAAGCCTTCGGAATGGATATAACCAAGGAAGAAGGAGGGCAGATAAAGATAGCAGCCCACGAGTCGGCTGCCTCGACACCTCAATCGAGCATCGAAGAAACGGGTGAAAGCACACCGGAAGAAGCTACTGGTGAGGAAAGCGCGAGGGCTGACGGCGGAGGTGGAGATGGCGAGTCGCCCGTTTCCTTGGCTGACTTATTAGGGTACAGGAAAACATTCCCTGCCATGGATATCGTTCATGTACCATGGGATGTACCTAAAATCCCTTTTTCCTCAACAGTGGCGAGCAGGCTAGAGCGCAGGCCGCAGCCGCAGCTGAAGCAGCCGCTGCGCAACAGGCAGCAATGGCTGCAGTCGAAGCTGAAGCGAAGCAAGAAACAACGGCGGAACCATCCGGGACCAGCATCGATTTCTCAGAGTATACTCATCGCATCGTATCCTTCCTCGCCAGGAATTTCTACAACTTGAAATACGTCGCCCTGGTTCTCGCTTTCTGCATCAATTTCATGCTGCTGTTCTACAAGGTGAGGATAATTCCGTAGTACGAAAGCTGGCACAGCGCTACCGAAACGAATTTTCGTGTCCGGAGCTACGAAATGCGGAACGCTGTTTTGCAGGTGACATCTTTGGCAGGCGACACGGAGGAGGAAGGCAGTGGTCAAGTAATGGAGAGCATATTGGCGGAGATGTCTGGCGAGGGTCCATCTGGTTCTGAGGCGGGCAGTGGGGTGGAAATGGGCAGCGGTAGCGGGGAGAACGAGTCGGAAGAAGAGATAGACGTGTACGCTCTGGAGTACGTGCAGGTGGACGAGGACTTTTATTACATGGCCCACGTTCTCAGACTAATGGCTATGCTTCATGCTATGGTCTCCCTCGCCATGCTGGTCGCTTACTACCACTTGAAGGTACCGCATCCAAATTCCCACACTCGGCTATGAGATCACTGAACACGTTCTCATGGAGACGTGGACGCTACGATTTAGGTACCCCTGGCTATCTTCAAACGAGAGAAGGAAATTGCGCGACGAGTGGAGTTCGATGGTTTGTACATAGCAGAGACGCCGGAGGAGGACGACATCAAGGCACACTGGGACAAGATGGTGATATCGGCGAAAACCTTCCCCGTCAACTATTGGGACAAGTTCGTGAAGAAGAAAGTTCGACAGAAGTACAGCGAGACCTACGACTTCGATTACATCAGCAATCTGCTCGGTATGGAGAAGACCTCGTTCAGCAAACAGGAAGAGGAGGGTTCTGGTCTGGTACATTTGTAAGTGAACTCGCAGTATTAACTTTCAACCACCGATCTCGATTTCTATGAACTCTCCGTCCCTTTCAGCATTGTAAATATCGACTGGAGGTACCAAGTTTGGAAAGCTGGCGTCACCATCACGGACAACGTGAGTAGTATCAAAGTAGGAACAGAAAGAAGGCTGCGACTGATGTTACTCCGCTAAATCGTAACGCGTCTTTCCTGCAGGCATTTTTATACAGTTTGTGGTACTTCACATTCTCGATTCTCGGGAATTACAACAACTTTTTCTTCGCTGCCCATCTGCTGGACGTCGCCGTAGGCTTTAAAACGTTGAGAACGATCTTGCAGTCCGTGACACACAATGGAAAACAATTGGTGCTGACGGTGATGCTGCTGACGATTGTTGTCTACATATACACGGTCATAGCGTTCAACTTCTTCAGGAAATTTTACATTCAGGAGGAGGACGACGAGGTGGACAAGAAATGCCATGACATGTTAACGGTAGGAAGAATATCTTAGTGCCTCCGTATCTCATCAATGGTACTATTTCGATAACGTCTGTGTTACAGTGCTTCGTGTTCCACCTGTACAAAGGTGTCAGGGCTGGCGGTGGCATCGGTGACGAGATCGGCGAGCCTGACGGCGATGACTACGAAGTCTATCGTATCATGTTTGACATCACTTTCTTCTTTTTCGTTATTGTCATTCTGCTGGCTATCATTCAGGGTAAGACGAAACAGGTTCCACGTCCTTTTGCCTCTTGTTTCAGTTCGGTCGCTCGAGTTTAACCCTTCTATTTCTATACAGGTTTGATCATCGACGCGTTCGGTGAACTTCGAGACCAGCTCGAGAATGTGAAAACGAACATGGAGAGCAACTGCTTCATCTGCGGCTTAGGAAAAGAGTACTTCGACACGGTTCCCCACGGATTCGATACGCACGTTCAACAAGAGCATAACTTAGCTAATTATATGTAAGTGAAGGATACTGTAATTTCATCTGCAATAACGTCGAACGACTGGCTACTACGGTTCACATTCGCAGGTTCTTCCTCATGCACTTAATCAACAAGCCAGACACCGAGTACACGGGTCAAGAAACGTACGTGTGGAACATGTACCAGCAGAGGTGTTGGGACTTTTTCCCGGTCGGTGATTGTTTCCGCAAGCAGAACGAGGCGGTAGAGGAGGAGGCCAAGAAGAAGTAGAATCTTTTATTCGCGTAAATTGTACACGCACCTGAACGACCAACTCGATCGTTACACGATAAAGATTTCCTCTCATAAAACGTCTTCGATAATCGTAGCCTCTGATTTCTATAGGCGAAAGGACGCATTGATAACATTCGACGATGACCCAAGATGAAATTTTAGGATTCTCGTTCGTACATTGGTAGATAGAGTAGAACGTCGAACGCGTGTCTACATTTTACATTCGACATTTATCGTTATTCCAAGTCTTGCATAAAGTTTTTACGAATCGAACGGACCGCGCTACGTTAAGGGATCGCGCGTTCTGCACGGGCTCGAAATCGGGATCCGCATTGGCGTCGCGCGCGAACCAAGCGAACAAGCTAGGGGACTGGTGAAATATTTTTCCAACCTATTTTTCCAACTTTGTAACGGCGGCTGGATCACGTAACCAACAGTTTCCTCGTTAGATAGGTAATTGCAAAATATGCGTTGTTAATCATTGACACGGGAGAACCGACTGCACAAATCTACATTATCATTAAACGTTACGATTGCCTTCTTTTCATACGTCGGGCGACCATACTTGTGCATAATAATTTAGCTCATCACGCGTAATGTTTGAGATATATTATATGTATAAGATATTACGTAAGTTGAAGATGTTTAAAGTTTATATAAAAATGCGCAAGTCTCGGCGGCTACGTGGGTACTTTTTGAATGATCACTGATGACTGAAATCACGCGATATAATCAAAAGGATGTCAATACGTTGTAAATAACAATCTACGCCAGGATTACCTGAGAATAAAGAAAGACATACTTCTTTACTTTGCCTTCTTTACCTCCACCCTGACCTGCGATCGATCAGCAATATCAGAGTGTCGCCACCCTTATCATCCACTGGTATCATCCCCTATTACACGATTACTATTCGCGGTAAACAGAAGAGGGCGGGGGGCTAATCGTGCTAATCCGTATCGGTTAGACCTTAACGAGATCACTCTTCAAATTGATCCAGTAATCCATTAATTCTACCCTCAGAAAACCTTCCTCAACCCAATTGTCTATGGAAACATCCCACCCACCCTTTCTAAAAACTCGATCAAGAAAACTCTCTTGAACCAAGTACAGCCAGGAACTCAAACAACTAATCTTTCGCCTGGAATTTTAACGAACGCCTCGAAAGAAGTTGATCCCAGCTCGCCGATCGATCGATCTACAGGAAGGATCAAAGTTCACAGTGTGCAAAAGAAGAACTGTAAATCGATCTTCCGTGTCCCTGCTGGCCAGACACGATCGATGCGAACACTAGGGCAACGAAAGATGTGTCGGAGCAACACGGTGATGTACCAGTGTCGGAGCAACGGGTTCGCTGTTCCTCATCACTCTCGCCTGTAAGAAAAGGAATGAAAAAGATCGAGGTCCCTGCTTGCAGAGAGGGCCGATGGAGGGAAAGAGGTCGCGCAAGCGCCCCTCCTCCACCACCGGTGGTTAACAGCCCGAGGGCGAAAATGCACCATGGCATGGGAGTGTCAGCGGGCGATCGTCGCTGCGTCCAAAATATGGCGATGCAGCCCAGGAACGGGGTCTGCGACAAAATCGAAAATTACATATCCGAGCTGGGACAGTGGTACGTAAGTGAGGGAGGATTAACCGGCGCGAAGGACTTCTCGAGGCAAACTGTCGATCCACCCTCGTACCGGCTACGAGGCGGGCAAGAGCGAGGGGGTGTGGGAGGGTTCCGAAGATAAAAGTGGCGGGTGTTCGCGACGAATTCTCTCGCGTACCTCTTCCGCGTACAGAAACGATGCTTGTGATTCGTTAATCGAGGACAGTGCTGTGGGATTGTGACACCCTACTTCCATTCAAATTAATTTCACCACATACCTCCCAATTAAAATTAGCCCAGATACGTTCCCAAAGAGTTGCGGTTATTCAATTCGGAGAATTTGCGCGCAGACACATCGATTCCAAGAGTAAATTTTGCTCTGCCCGCTGTTTGCTAAGCTCGCGTGCGTTCATTAAATTTGCTACCTTTAATCGTGCTGTATTTGCCGAACAGCGAATGTTTGCTCGCAGAAAAATAGTCGGCGTTTCCGATAGCGTAAATGTAGGGGCAAACGAACTCGGCTGTTTCAATGTTTTCTCCTCTGTTTACTAACAGGGCAGTATGGAGGGCGATAATAATGGGGCAATTCTTGTCCCTGGTGTTGTGCTTCATGACCCTCGCGAATCACCACATCAACACCACGTATCAACTCTCGCTCCCGACCGGTGAGTCATTAACGTGCGCTCGCCTGCATGAATCATTGGCCAGGCATCTATCATCAGCTGGGGATTGCTTTCTGCGAGATAGGACAGAACCTGCCGCATTACATTATGATGTGCCTTGTATACACAACCTGGATGTCCTGCAGAGGGGTCGGGAACGGCCTAATTTCAGTGATAAGAGCCCGCGGATGGAGGTACTTGTTGTTGGCACTCATTGATGTTGAAGCGTGCACACTTATAACATCCTCGCATCAATTCACCAGCCTAGCTAGTATACAGGTATGCGCTAACGATCCCACGCAAGGGCCACGAACGTTGCATCTCTCCAAAGAACGATAACGAAGTTCTTGGGCCTGACACTGTACCCCTTTCACCTAAAGTTTGCAGGCAAAAGTCAGACCCGTCCTTTTATATTTCATAACTAGCGTGCATGCGCGCCTTGCGGCTTCATAATGCTGAGTGTTCAGATTAATTCTAAAGCCACCTTCATGAATTTCATCGCCTCGGTAGAATTTTAAAACGTCCCTTCGCGGGTGGTGTTTATTTACGAATTCCGTTGAAAGAAAAAAAAAAACGGCTGATTCTTTGCCAGTAAATACACGCGTCCCGCCTCCGCATAATAAATATGCGAGACACTGTGCCTCGTAATCTACTCAGGCGCGAACGTTGCGGCGAACTTTCGCGGTTTGCCCGTCAATTAAAGGAGCGTAGCGTTCGTCGCTCGGGTGAATGGCACGGAACATCCACTGTATCGAATATACTACCGCCGATGAAAGGAGGACGCCGGGGCTTCGACCCGACACGCTCACCCCCTAGGCGGCTGCTCTGAAGCGAACGGGACGCGAGCATCCGTAGTCTTCGTCATTGTCATCCACACGGCATTCGAGAATTAATGATGCAGAGGGCTGCTGATACGTGGGTAATACCGGGGAAATCTGTTTCAGTTGCTCGACTGTGTAGCTATACCAGTGGCACTGGCGCTGTCGTGTTTGGTTCTCGGTGTGAGGTATCGAATGGTACACATCGTCGGCGTTTCCGTTTGCTTGATGGGGGTGGGATGCCTGGTTTGGGCAGGGATCGATGACAATAAGGACCCCGCGTCTACAGGTGATTATACGATCGACGTCTGCATGCTTCGACGACCGAAAGGCCGTCGTCCCGTCGCCAATTACTGAAACTTTCGATATCGATACATGCTCTGCGAAGGGAAGAATCAGCTTGTCGGGGACATGCTGTGCCTCGGTGGCGCGGTACTCTTCTCGGTGACCACGGTGCTACAGGAGCTGGCCGTTAAGACGGTCGATATTATCGAGTATCTCGGTATGATCGGTTTCTTCGGTACGCTATTGTGCTGCGCGCAGACGTAAGTCTATCACGAGATTGAAATCCATTCACCGACGTGACCGAGCGTATCATTGTTCCCGGGGTTGTTTCAGGGCCGTACTGGAGAGCCTCAAGTTAGAATCGTTTCAGTGGAACAACGCACCTGTGATTACGTTCCTGGTGGTTTACTGCATCACGCAGTTCGTGTTTTTCTCTCTGGTGCCTGTTATATTGTTCGAATCTGGTGCAACCGCGTTGCAACTGGCATTACTCACTGCTGACTCGTTCAACGTTTTGTCCGGGATGTTGGTCCACCAATACAAGGTATCCTTCTTAATTTAAGACACCTTCCGTGGAGTTTCATAACGCGAACTCTTAATTTCTCCCATACATTCGAATTAAGCGAAAAGGCGCGCCCGTACAGGCAATACGAACGACGCGGAATACACGTGTTCGTGCATTAACGGACTCATTCCGCCTGTTCCAGTTTCACGCATTGTATTTCGTCTCGTACACGCTAACAATGGCTGGCATATACATATACGCGATAAAGAGAACGCCGATGTCGTCGAACTCGCGAAGGCAGCACATTGAACCCCCTGTTCCAGATTACAGGTAACGTTTACGATTTGATCTACGGAATGAATCAGTTAGTTTCATGTATAAATCGGCTTAGTTATACAGAAAGCTACCGACCCTCAAAATGATAAATATTAATTAAACGCATTACGGATCCCATAATTTTGTGATCTTTATTCTGCAAAAAATTACCAATTCATAGAACAACTCTGACATTATACAATTATTAAAACTACCAGGCCGTAGTTCAATTTTCGGCTTAAAGGACAAAAATTGCAGAGAATTTAAAATAATATTACTACTCACTATTAATATACCCAATAGAAATCAAGCTACTTTACTTTAACAATTAAAAGCTGTAAACTAACATTCAGTTTCAGATCATTAAGAGTTTGGTAACTTTCTGAAGAGAGTAGAAAAGCACGTTGATATAGACGGGGACATTATTTGAATGTTCTCGGGTTTTTCGATTTAAATTTCCATTTATAGATAGAGAACAGATGAACCTATATAACTTTGCCACTAGGATAAGAATAGAATAAAAATTCCCTCTTATAGTCCCACAAACCTTTAATCTCTCCTATGTGTCCTCTAAGAACCTCCTACCCTTACTATCTGTATAACGTTACTCTGTGACTGATAAGAAATTAACAAAGAATCGAACGTGAATTAAAGTGACGTCATTTTAAGACACATGTCTCATCCCGATGTCGGGGAGGTGGAAATGGCGACAAGCTCAAGGATGTCTGGGGTGAGTGGCACGTTAGATATGAGGGCGTCTACCCTCGGTAGCGAAAGGGAAACGATGGAAGCGACGAGCTTGCCACCGAGCGTTAGCTCTGACACAGCCTTCACCTCCTTCTACGGCAGCTATTACGATTAAAGCGTCGTGAGAGATATCGCACAGCGATCCAGGAGACGTAAATCGTCCACGGTTTCGCTCCTGTTAAAGTTTTACGCGAGATTTTAAATCGACGATCACGAGATCGCTCCTCCCGTTTACACGACATACATTCCGAAACACGGATAATTAGGAATATCTTCATCGATTAAGTTTGTAATGCGCGTTACGACGTTCCGATTAATCAAAACGTTTTTCTAACAATCTAACCAATTTTAATATCGATCAATAATATAAACACGATCTTCGTTAATTTAGATATTTATCGATACACAAGTATTATACATTCTTGTTGCTCAAGATAGTTTGTAAATTATAGAGTTAATACGACTAATTGTTACTAGGTTCGAGTACGAACAGCCGTTAACTAATTTCCCGTTGTAAAGTGGTGAATAAGGATCTATGGTAATTATTTTCTACCATTCTCCTCATTGTTTTCGTTGGCGAGTTACGCTTAACATGTTCCATCGTCCATACACGTGTCAAAAAGTTATTTCCTGTATTGTGTATATTTTTTTCAAATAAAGTAATGAATCAAGGCGAAGCCCATTATTGTATTTTTTTCCCCAATTGTTTACCTACTACCTGGCAGCAAGTAACCACGTGCTGCACCGTTCGGTGAATCGTCACTTTCGTACTATTCAAAGAACCGCGTTTTTTCGCGTGTTTACCATCCATTTAATGGGACATCTGTTGGCCACGCTACGTGAAAACCAGTGACGATGCCGCAATGGCGAGTTCCATAGAGATTCCACTTCGCGACACAGACGAGGTGAATATTTTCGTTTCTAATCCCTCGGTTTATTATTTCTAAGCCGTTGGAGAAAAGCTAGACCAGCCCTGTCGTACGTCCGTTAAGTGCAACTTGAAATTCTTGCCGACAGTCCTGATAAGAGGACCTAATCGTGAACCTAACCTCTCCAAGGAATTCTTGTGCAATAAAGCGTACACAGTACACACAATGCTGTAGTTCTATGTACAATGTTACTCGACGCGCTAGAATTTAATCTACAATACCAATACACTAGTGCCTGTCACTTTCTCACTTGCTTTGGTCGAATTGTTTTCGCTCTGTCCATTGGCTTTATTTTCTTCATGTTTCTCCACTGTATGCCTGACTTTGTAATACGTCCAATAAAATGTCGCTCGCTAGCTACTTGTCAATTAAACTTATACAATAAATCGAATTATTCATCCACCGTTTGTCTAATTAAATGCCTACCATGCCGTTGCATTAATTCGTTCCACGCCGTTTTTAATTTGTCCGTTGCATTCTATCAGGTAATAGAACTCTACCTCGACCAGTTACCAGAAGGAGATGAAGTTCTTGGGATTTTACGCCAAGAACATGCGCAACTTAATATCTGGGTCAATTTGGCCGTATGTATCTAAAGTTTCTGAAAGCCCCGATAGATGCGACTGGAAAGGAGCGACGTGTGAAACATACTGCTTTTCATTGCAGCTCGAATACTATAAGCAGCATAAGATCGAAGATTTTATTAAAATACTTGAATCTTCTCGGATTGATGCGAATATTGATTACCGCGACTATGAGAAGGATCAAATGCGTGCGCTGGACATGCTGGCTGCATATTATGTCCAAGAAGCCAACAGGGAGAAGAATAAGGACAAGAAGAGAGACCTGTTCACAAAAGCTACGCTACTGTATACAACCGCCGATAAGATCATTATGTATGACCAGGTATGTTCCGCTCGTATTCGTTCGATCAATTTTTAAGGGTATTTATGTTCCCTACATGAACGATGATTAACTTTCAAGAATCATTTACTCGGCCGAGCTTACTTTTGCCTCTTGGAAGGCGATAAAATGGATCAAGCCGATGCCCAGTTCAATTTTGTATTGAACCAATCTCCTAATAACATCCCGTCCCTACTTGGTAAAGCGTGTATAGCATTCAACAAAAAAGATTACAGGGGTGCGCTTGCGTTTTACAAGAAAGCTTTGAGAACGAATCCGAACTGCCCAGCCGCTGTGAGGCTGGGAATGGGACACTGTTTTATGAAATTGAATAACCAGGAAAAAGCCCGTCTAGCGTTTGAGAGAGCTTTGCAATTAGATGGTCAGTGTGTTGGAGCATTGGTGGGACTTTCGGTACTGAAACTAAACCAGCAACAGCCCGATAGTATTAGAACCGGAGTGCAAATGTTGTCTAAAGCTTACACCATTGATTCGACTAATCCTATGGTGTTGAACCACTTGGCAAACCACTTCTTCTTTAAAAAAGATTATAACAAGGTGCAGCACTTGGCACTTCACGCCTTTCACAATACCGAGAACGAAGCTATGCGAGCGGAAAGTTGCTACCAATTAGCCAGAGCATTCCATGTTCAGGTGAGTCCCCTGCTAGCAGATTATTTTGAATGCTTCCCAAGGCTTTGATAAATAATCGATTTATTTCAGGGCGACTATGATCAAGCTTTTCAATATTATTATCAAGCAACTCAGTTTGCACCTCCGGTTTTCGTGTTGCCGCACTTTGGTTTAGGTCAGATGTACGTTTATCGCGGTGACGCAGAAAACGTAAGTGTAAAGTCTTTGTGCACAAGATGTGGTGACATTGACACGAACTTTTCTAAGTTGCTGTTCTGTTACAGGCCGCACAATGTTTCGAAAAAGTATTAAAAGCACAACCAGGCAATTACGAAACAATGAAAATTCTTGGATCCCTGTACGCGAATTCGAGTTCTCAATCGAAGCGCGACATTGCCAAAAATCATCTTCGGAAAGTAACGGAACAGTTTCCTGACGATGTTGAAGCGTGGATCGAGTTGGCTCAAATATTGGAACAAAGTGACCTTAATGCAGCCTTAAATGCGTACGGTACTGCTACCAGAATGTTAAAAGAGAAAGTTGAAGCGGACATACCACCCGAAATTCTAAATAACGTTGGAGCTTTACATTATAGGTTTGTATCTTGTCTTATCTTCTCAATCCGTCTCTCATTTTCCAATTAATTGTAACATTTACCGTCGTGCTGAAGGCTTGGAAATTTAGAAGAAGCTAGAAAAAACCTGGAGGAATCTCTGGCGCGTTCCAAAGCCGATGCCTTGCATGACTCTGTGTACTATAATTCGATCGGTGTTACGACTACGTATAATTTAGCACGACTGAACGAAGCTTTATGTATCTTCGATAAAGCCGAAAAGCTGTACAAAGACATTTTGAAAGAGCACCCGAATTACGTAGACTGTTATTTACGACTCGGCTGTATGGCTCGTGACAAAGGGCAAATTTACGAGGCGTCTGATTGGTTTAAAGATGCTCTAAGAATTAACAATGAACATCCAGACGCGTGGTCCCTTTTGGGCAATTTGCACTTGGCCAAAATGGAGTGGGGGCCTGGGCAGAAGAAATTCGAGAGAATTTTAAAAAATCCAACATCAAGCACGGATGCGTATTCTTTGATCGCTTTGGGAAACATTTGGTTGCAGACATTACATCAAAGTGGAAAAGACAAGGATCGAGAGAAGCGTCATCAAGATAGAGCGTTAGCCATGTATAAACAGGTATTACAAGAAGAAATGCAAAAAATTCATGTTCAAACTTTCGAATGTTTTTATATTCTAGTGTATATGAAATTTGTAGGTTTTGCGAAATGATCCTAAAAATATATGGGCAGCGAACGGAATTGGAGCTGTATTAGCGCATAAAGGCTGCGTGAATGAAGCCAGAGATATTTTCGCTCAGGTTCGAGAAGCGACGGCAGAATTTTGTGATGTCTGGCTAAACATTGCGCACATTTATGTGGAACAGAAGCAATTTGTTAGTGCTATTCAAATGGTAACTATTCGCCCCATGTTCAATATCGCGACCCGAATTCACAGTGATACCAATGCTACTTTATAAATGTATACTATGTTGCAGTACGAAAATTGCCTTCGCAAATTCTATAAATATCATCACGTTGAAGTCCTCCAATACCTCGGGAGAGCTTACTTTAAAGCTGGCAAATTGAAAGAAGCAAAATTGACATTGTTGAAGGTAAAGAATAATAATTATTTACTCCAGTGGCACTCGAATTTCTTAAAGAAGTGAAGTAACGAATTTGAATTACTGACAGGCACGAAGGGTAGCCCCACAAGATACCGTTTTGCTGTACAACATTGCGCTTGTGCTCCAACGCTTGGCAACGCAAATTTTAAAAGACGAAAAATCCACTCTGACAACTGTACTGCAGGCAGTCCATGAATTAGGACTGTCGCATAAATACTTCCAATATTTGTCAACGCACGGAGACAGAATGGAGCAGCTTGCGGAGGCAGAGGCCAGAAGGTGCCAAGATTTACTATCGCAAGCGCAGTATCATGTCGCTCGAGCTAGAAGATTGGACGAGGAGGAAAAGATGCTGAGGAGGAAGCAAGAAGAAGAAAGGTAACGCGACGAGTGCAACAAAATAGCGTGGAAAATGTGTTTCATAGTAAGCTAAATGTTGACCTACATTATACTCTTGAAATATGTTACAGGCAAGCGTTTAAAATGCGACAAACGGAAGAACAACGCAAGCTCGAGGAAATGCGGCGCCAAAAAGAAGAGGCGATGTTACAAAAACGACAAGAGTACGTTGAAAAGACCAAGAACGCCTTGGTATTCGGGGACATGCCTTCAGAGAAGCCTGGAAGGAAAGGGAAGAAGATACGCACCGACCAGTACATCAGTGACAGTGGTGGTTCTGGAAGGGACGAAGGAAGGGAGGAAGCTCCGAGGGAAAGAAAACGCAAGAGGAAAGCGAGTGGCGAACGCAAAGACAGAAAGAGTAAAGGCAAAGCTAGGCGTAAGAAAGATGCTGGAAGTGGAGATAGCGGTGGGTTTACCACTTTACTTTTCCCCCTGCAATCATCAATGGCTGAAAGGACCATTAATACTATTTTGCAATTGAATATTCAGGTTCAGACAGCGACCGTCCCAAGCGAAAACGTGGAAGGAAGACTGGAGTTAATAGGAAGGACAAGGGATCTCGTAAAGGTACATCTGAAAATTCAAAGGGTAAAATGCCCTTGTCGAAGGAAACTATATCGACCAGTGAATCCGACAGTGATTCAGGACTTAAGATTGCCAGCGGGTAAGAGTGATTCTAAGGACCGAAAGCATGTTCAAGAGTATATCGAATGGATTAATATCACGTTGTTAATTTGATTTTCAGGGGCGAAAGCGGGAACGATGGTCATCCACGAGGAAGCAGAAGAATCGCCTCCGACTCTGACGGTTCCCGCGCCTCGCGCTCTAGATCTGCTTCCAGATCGAAGTCCAGAAGCCGTTCTAGAAGTAGCTCGCGCTCGCGATCGCGATCGCGATCAGGATCTCGTTCACGATCAGGATCACGATCAAGATCACGATCAAAATCACGATCAAGATCACGATCAAAATCACGATCAAGATCACGATCACGATCAAAATCACGATCAAGATCACGATCAAGATCACATTCACGATCGCAGTCCCGATCGCAGTCTCGCTCGCGATCCAGGTCTCGATCTGGTTCAAAATCGAGAAGCCCTTCGCGTAGACCATCCCGATCAAGATCTGGCTCGGCTAAGAGCGGATCGCGATCGAGATCAGGATCTAGATCAAGATCTAGATCAAGATCAGGCTCGCGGAAGAGTAAGTCGCGTTCAAGATCGGCCAGTGGCTCGAGGAAAAGTGGATCGCAGCCAAGATCGAGATCAGTATCCAGAGGTAGTGGATCGAAATCGAGGTCGCCTAGCGGCTCCAGGAAAGCTATGTCACGGTCGAGGTCCAGGTCAAGATCAAGGTCAAGATCGAGGTCAAGAAGTGGTTCGCGATCGGGCGGAGAAGAGCGGAAATCAAGAAGCAAAAGCCGATCGAAATCAAGGTCTGTTGCTATATATATATATAGGTCTAAATCACGACCATAGTAATTCCAATATAAAACGTCTATTTAATTGTAGTGGATTGCCTGAAAGTTGATTTTATTGATAAGGAAGCTCGATAGAACAAGATTTTTTTACTTAAAATTTCCGATGTGTCTGTGAAAAAGAATTCGTGGCGGTTGTATCACCTAGCATGGAACACTGTTCCAATGTTCTCCATATACTATAATACGTGAATCTAATACCTCGTTGAATGCAGCATCGACGAACTGGCTAATCCTTTCCTCGTGACCTTTTTGTTGCAGATCTGCTACTCCAGAATCCAGAAAATCGGTATCTGGCAGTGATGTGGGTTCGCGGCATTCAAGCTCGGACAGGGCCGGTGGAAGCGACAGCGACTAAATCGGATTTTCGAGTGAACACAATCAACTGCACACGCGAAAACTTCACACTAACGGAGAATTACGTGTACACTTCACTCACGAGTGAAATTTACATATGAAATATACTAATTTCCCAATATATCCCTTAAAACACATTCGAACGCGACGGAGGGAACCCGTTACGAAGAAACGAGCACATGAATTTGCCCGCAGTCGTTCGAGAATCGAAAGCGCGCGCTCCATGCGCGCGAAAACTTGAATGCGCGTAACTCAAGGAGCGAGTAGGTAACGCAGTAACGAGTCTTCTTTACGCACGATTTTTCTCGGTATCGTTCAGTTCCAGTTTTTACCATTAATTAAAATAACAATAAACGAACAAAATATTAGTTCCTGACGTAAAAAGTAACTTGTAATTTTACGACAAATTATCACAATTTCATATGTAAATTAGTTCGACTTGTAAACAGACGTTAATCTTCCTCATTATCAGTCTATTGATACTTTGTACAATAAACAAATAGCTCTAATCGATATTATTCGCAGGAGATGTTGATTATTAAACGAATAGCAGAGAACGTAGTAAGCTATCCTCTTAATTACGTTAGCCATTGTAATGCGAGCGAAATGTAATTTTCTGTTAACAACGAACGAATCGTTTTCTATTAAAAACTATCAATAAAAATATATTGAAATCGCTTCTATCGTTGTGTTTCTATCGAGTGCACTTGCGTGCATTTAAAATTTATTAAAATATCACAGTTTCGCCTGGTAAAGTTCCTTGCGCGACGTGTGTCCCCCGCGTATCGATCGTGACAGTCACATAAAATGAATTATTCGCGTTTACTTGAGGTGAGTGACACACCTGCAGTATCTATCGTTTTAAGCTACCAGTTTCCCAGCGTCTATACACGTTATGGCCTTTCACCTTGTTTCGCGTGTATAGTTATCTTCTATAGCTGTTGTACCTGGCAATGCGACGCAATTGTGTTATCACCCATTGTAATGACCCCCGACACGAAAACATGAATCATTCGATTGTTTATATTGTCCGTTTCTAATCGCCGGGTGCAATCGTCAATTAACAACGGAGTAAACCGCACACTTACGTATTCATAGCACACAAGGGACGCCCCTAACAATAAGATCTTTTTAGCAAGCATTTCCTCAGCGCTCTATATATTGCCCTCACCATTATCGTTCTGTGCTGTCCGTGCTGTCCTACAGCACTCGAGTATTTCTGTACTATGGTTCATTTTAGACACCGCCGTCTATAAAATTACACAGCTATCGCCTTGAACTCAATTCCATGTACCAACATACTATATACCAAAGTTTAGTGCGCCCTGTTATTTTGCCCACAGACTTCACAAAGGCCAGCAAGTTTCTTTGCGTTCTAGTTCTCTCCTCTTCCATTGAGAAGGGAAGGCAATTTTAAACTTCGTATACTCAAAATGTTTATCATTGCCACCCGCGCATTATCACTCTATGTATATTTTAGCTTATCGATCTGCAGTAGCTACATAGCTACGGCGATGGGAGGGGAAAAATTGCTGCAAGAACGTGAACCGCGGAGGAGAGAGCGAGCATGATATTCCGTTGAAAAATCCTTTTGAACGCGAAATTGTTTCGGAGAACTCCGAGGGACATCAAAGTGTGAAACAGTCGCGGTTGCACGCCTCGCGCAAGCTCCTCTGTCATTTCCAGTAGAACGAATACTCTCACCCCGCGTTCGAATTCCTGCTGAACAGTTTCATCGGGACCAAGGCAGAAACTTGGCGTGTTTCGTTCGCTGGCAAAATTCCCGCCCCGAAACAAGTGTAGTTTATCGCGGTGGCTATAATCCCGACGGTGCATAAACCTCGGCGCATCTGACGATGTATAACAGACCAGATTATGCTTTATAAATACGTAACAACGTTGTCAGGCGATGCTGACGACAGAGTCAATTCCCAAGTCCTGGATTTCCCATGAGTAATTTAAAGCTGCCTTGCGACGCAACTACCCCTTTGGACGCATTAATGTAGATCTCAGTAATTAGTCGACGTTCATCGATCTGTATGCCAAAAATATAGTATACCGTAACTGTAAAAAAATTGGCTCGCCACAGATAACAGCCCAAGGCACCGCTATATAGTACTTGTCGCTATATTACAGCGTTTAAACATTTAGGTGTACATTATTCATATGGCAGACGTACTCACAGACAATGAAATCTGTGGCCAGTTTGCAGAGAAAGCAACGATGAAAAGAGTAATGGAAAATACAGCGAAGGGAAGAAAGGGACACCAGCTTTATAAAAACTACGGAGATTCTGAAAGGTTGAAATGTTTACCCTTTCGATTCCACTACGAAGAGTGTGGATTCATTTACCCATACTTCCCACTCGACTACGGCACCTTGATCCCTCTCGTTTCTCGTAAAACAGGGCTCTGATTCCCACTGTTTCTCAATTTTATGCACCTTTGCGTCATCGCATCACTCAATTAACTTAATCTGGTGCTCCGACCACCCACGATCCGTCTCCCCGTTGCACGACAACTTTTGCAAAGCTTAATCAAGGCCTTCGTTAATTTACTTTCCTTTCCAACCGTATTTTTCGTTATTTGTCGACTAACTCTCATCTTTTTTAATTAACTCCGCCTCGCCAAAGTTGTCATTGCGACGAAGGACAACACTGATGAGGCGAACAGTTTGGAAATGATTTTTTCATCCATTTATGTGAATTTCCTCTGCCGTCTACTTTCGGCAGAGCTGCTCAGAATATATCGAGAGGAGCAGAAGTTTTAATCAGGCTTCGTGAATTCTCACGCGACAACTTATAATGTATGACGGGCATTCGAGAATTACTAGCTTCTTTGGTGATGCCGGAACTTTCGGAAGGGAATTATTTACTATCTCGGGCACCTTGAAACTAGCTAACAGAATACTCCGGCGACTACAAGTGTTGATTTTTCATGCACATTTACATATTCAAATCTCCATTTACGTTTCCATAAAAAGGCCACTACGAATGAAGGGTGGAAAGCGTACAATTTAATCTCCGTTTCTGTAAAACTGCTAAACGAATTCATTGTTACACACTGAACTACCCTTTCTACTTTTGTTTTTATTCGAGAAAGAGGAAATGCCAATTGCCGTTATTTACCGTGCCTGCATGTTACACAAACCGAGTGTAATTCGAGTGTAAACCGAGTGTTTTTATTTTCTCCCGGAGCGACCTAAAAACATGCTGATGCTAAATGTGTGTCAACTGGCAAACGTCAAATATAACGGCCCAATATCGGTCACTGACGTTCAATTTTATTTCAAATGAAAATTAATCACTGATGATCAGTAAATTTCATTTCCACGATTTCCTTCTTCTATCCTCCTCCAGCGATACAGATAATAATCATTCGCGTTAGCAACAACATATTCCCGCGCTAAAGTTCCTCTTTAAACCGGATGACACAAATCTTTTCTGTCAATCACGTTCCGATAATTCCGCAAATACTTGCACGGGGCTTGTCGATAATCCTGAACGAGCCGTCACTGTGACATTGCAGCCCCCGTCTTCCTGGAAAATGTAATTGAATTTTTTTCCGTTTGGTTCTCTGATTTCCGAGAATTGCGTCAAGTACAGGGTAGAGTGCTCCCATCAGACTAAGAAGAAGATGAAGAAGCACTGTCCATTATTCACGTTGCATAGGTACTCCAATACACATCCTTAGGATAACAATGAGCTCGCGAAATCCAACGAGCCCCGTATACCACCTACAACTTCCAACCTTACGTTCGACCCCGTTTTAAAAAGATGCGGAATGCAATATTTCTTCTGCACACGGAGGGAATAGAGTTATGTTATGCAGACGCCAGTGACCCACTTATAAAACGAAGGGACTTGAAAGGTGCGCTTCTCCCTGAACGATCCCTTGGAATCGACATTACTCACCGCTTCCCAGGTGAACGTATGTGCGCGCTTCATGGCCTGCGCGCTCTTTCCGTCACCCTGGCTGAAATACCATGGAGTTTCCACGCCGTTATCGATTCGGAAATAACACTTAAGTACGCTGCCCAGATTACACGGCAAGTGTTCCGGAGACTTCGCGATAACGTTCGCCGAAACAGCCAGGCCCTCGAAGTTTCTCCAGTCCCGAGTTTAGTGAGCTTCATAAACTAACGCCGTCGCGACGGAATGTAGACAGCTGCGTCAGAAACACCCTCTTTCGTGTTTCGCTGTTTCGGAAGCTGAAGTAAACGGTGGTGTAGAAGGGGGTATAGCGTAGATTTCACCATCGATTTTATGGCCTTGGTACGCGGCCTAATATATGACGATAATATCCAATGGCCTTTGCGACAAAGGATAAGGGTTTCAAGCGCAATTGACGCAACAGACTGTGTGTGGGCGAAAAGTATGAAAATACGACCGCGAAGAAGCGAGCAACTCTCGCGTCACGGAGCAACAATGTACAAAGGGAGGGCAAGGGTCGTAGAGCAAAATGATATCGGCATCTTTCCCTGAAAGGGAGAGGAGGCACTCCGTCGTTTGCGGAAGGAGATTTCGTTGGATCCCGAAAAGGCTGGCGGGGGCTTAAAGATTAAAAGTACTCTTGCGATCCTCCCATTGCTCGTAGAAGTTGGAAGCGCGCCGAGCGAGGAGTATGATTTTAATTATACGGGAATCAAACGAACATAAAACCGGAGATGGGAGCGCGGAAGTAACGAGACTTAAATTGAAACTGTGGGAGGGGCCGCCGGCAAGAACAATCCTTCTGTTTGTCTCGAAGGTCAGGAATTATGCATTATTGCAACGTTTCCTTCAACTAGCGGACTCCTGGCTGCCCTGCCACGGCGGCTTAATATTAATTATATTATTCTGCTTCGACGGCGACCTCAGGGCTTATCCTCCTCCCGCCACGAGTTGCCCGCCGAGTGTCTATATGTATAATCATTATTATAATATTAATTTCAACCGGTGCGCTTTACGTTGGAGCCTTGAACTTTTATTTAGGTGCACTTCAACAAACTGCGTACCTATCGTCAAACGTTTAATTGCCGCCTAAGCGAAGGTTTCATTCGAAGCCAGCTCTCTGAATCCACTAAACGAATCACCTAACCAGATTACGCTTCTACCTGGAAAACCGCACGAGTTAAAGTAGGTAATACGTCCCATCGCCGTGACCCCAACTTTCTGTAGAGGATAAATCCGAGCGGACGCGAAATTCATACGTTTCACCCGGCGCGCTTCAAAAACCATGAAACCACTATATCGAATGAAAGGATGGATTTATGCACTTCCGACGCGTGCACGATTCTCCTTTTCCCTTCAGCCGCCCGTAGGTGGCATACATACACGGCTCGCCCACGAAAGGGTTACCGTAATCCGCTCGAGGAAAGGGCAAACTAGTGTTACGTGGCATCCGCAAGACGATGCCTTCCATTCACCGCGGTGTGCAATGCTGCAATTGCAAGTTTGTATACAAATCAGCTTCCTCGCTACTCCATGTATAGCCGTGTGCATATCCAACGGAAACGTTCATGGATCCCAGACACTGCCGCGGCAATGCGCGTTCCGTGAAACCGATACCGTTTATCCGTAAGCAATTCGAGTTACGTGGCTGTCTATTCGCCTGAAAACCTGATACCCCTCTTGTTCATAACGTTTCGCTTCGCCAGAAAGGATGGAGGCACCTACGAGGCTCGTCCCTGGCCGACGTATAAATGATGGAGTTCCCTCGATGATATACAGCCATTTTAGAGAGGATTCTGCTGAAAAGTCCACGCCACTCTTTGCCAAATTCAGCCGCAATATTTGGAACCACGGTTTTGTAACGGCAACGGTAGGCGAAGTCGCGCTGTTGATAGCCTCGCGCGAGCTTTCGTCGAGACCCTACTCGCAGTAGTACAGCCCGTTATTGATCAGCCAGCGGCGAAGAGTAGTTGCGCGATCGCTTAATTCGATTTGAATGTTTTACACCGCTGGTATTCCGCCAAAGCCAGGTGAAAGTACAGTATTACAGGCTCAATCAATCGAGTCTCTGGTATAATGGCGAGCGAAGACAGCGACATTGTACTCGAGTAGAATAAAGAATCGTGGAAGTTACAATGTGCCAGGGAAGAATATTTCTGCCACCCGACAGTGGCATAATCTTCTGCGCCGGAGGAAATCGAATTTCTGGGCAGTAAAGTTCGTATTTCATACAAAATTACTCTGTCCAGCTGTCCACGCAACGCAATTTCAGCGGAGTGGAAACAGCCGCGGTATATCAGACGCGGAGCATTCGGTCGTGGGTAAAAATTGCGCGGACATAAACTATAGCTCACGCAGACTTGCTTAGGTATCGATACTGATATCGTGCTGAGCACAGCTAACAGCAGCACAGGTGTGCTAGAGTGCTAGAACGACAGAACGTCCCACGTGCAGTAGTAGCGGCCATTATTCGTCAGACAACGAAACCTGTCCTAGTACACCTCCTACGAAATATGTACCTACTATTGGGTCGCTGGATCAATCGCTGGAATCGATGTTCCTATATACATGTACACGATCTACCATGCGTTTCTCCATGAATACGCAGTGGATGCGAAATCCTGAAGCGTTATCGAGTTTTGCATAGAGTAAATATTCGTTGAGTGACTCTGCGTTAAAGGATTGCCACTTCACAGTAGAAGCAAACTTCCCCGCGCTATTTGGAAGTTTGCTGCAACAGTTTCTAGAACTTTTTCACACAGCTATCTGCGAGATTAATTGCCGCGTCGAATCCTCTAACCCGCATGGTGCGAGCTCGCTGACAGGGATTCGTTATTAACAACGAATGGTCGCAGGCCGGGAGTTCTAATGCAAGCTAATGGCCAGAGTGGAGTATGTTTGATCCAAAGCTTTCGAGGGTCAGTGACCGTTTTGTGTGCGCAGTAAAAGGTTTAAGGTGACGGAAAACATCGGTCTCCGATTTTGAAACGCGTGATCACAGAAACCTGCCATTTCTTCCCCCGCCTCGCGTCTGCAAACGTATCGGGCTACTGTCGTGACCAGATTCGATTCTCATCTTATCGTCTCCCAAGCAGAAAGGCTAAAAGGCGATTATTCCAGTCACAATTTCGCCCGATACTGTGGCTTGATCGGGAAAGTAACGGCGAGCATAAAGAACTGCGTGGCGCCTTCGAGAGATCGTTGTTTCTTCATGAAACACCCGGGTTAACGATGACCCTCCCTCGAGTGTGTTTATTTCCAGCTGTCAGCTATCACGACCCCGCGGCGATTATACTCTCGAGGAGGGGCGTCGTTTGGTTAGAAGTGTTTCATTAAAATAGTCGTGGAAAAATGTTTTCGCGCGAAGAAGGATTATCTTAATATCGCCCTCGCATGTAAGTTACTTTATTAAAAATTTCCTACGGCCAGCCGAGTCCGCCCTACGTGAAGCTGAAATTTACATGCTAAACTCTTCCTGAAAAAGTTCGCCGGAATATACACGCGCTCGTGTTTGCCGCACCTCCAACCTGCCATGGACGAATTAAACAGACATTTTTCATCCTCCACGTTTGGCCGCGGTCCTTTGAACGAGGGGGGAAGTCGGATTACAGAATTACGAATGACAGTGCTAACGAATGGTCGAACGGACCGCATACAGCCCCGTGTCTGTTTCGCGTTTAATCGTTCGACAGTTTTATCGAATGGAAATTCTCTGTTCAAGGCAATCGAATTGCACTTCGCACTCTGATTTTAACGCGCAGCAGTTTGCCAGCAGCGTAAGAAGCAGATAACACTTTGCTTCCCTTAACACACAAGACTTGGTGGGATCATTATCAATTTCTTAAACGGCATGAATATTCATGCACCCGACGGAATTGTTTACCCCGTGATTTACATACGGGAACATATCCGATAGCAATGGTAGGTCTGTACGCTTGAAAACAATGTGTGTGTACGACGTTCATTAATATTTATAACATGGTCGACACTTCTGCTGTTGCATAATCAAAAGAATCTTTAGATTAACTCTGGCGAGCTATCTAGGACTATATTCATCGGTACACATGAGATTAATATAGAAGAATAATCCATCACTCCTCTTCCCAGTACCTCGATTTCACTGAGAGTCAAAGGTTTGACAACTTTGATCCCACATACGGGTAGTACGTCCTTTGAGCTGTGTCTAGCTCAGAAACCGAATGTTCCACGAACTACTGGGAAAAGCTGCTTGCAATTATCATTTACATAGGAACCATTAACGATGAATTAACGTTATTGAAACGATCTTCGCAGTTCTCGGTATCAACGCTTGCAATCAGACACAAATAAGCGGAAGCTCCACGCGCAGCGCAAACAAATCTCAGAATCGCTAGCTTTAATATTTCCATTCGGGGTTACACGGACCTTTTATTGCCTGCAAAGTATGACACAGGGAACGCGCAGTAGAGAAGAAAAGAATGTAATGTGGAGCACGTTAATTAGCACTCAGTACGGCTTGGGAGAAATTGCTGACTCGTAAATTCAAATTAATCCAGACTTACACCGCAACGACGCACTGTCAGTGTTACTTGCCCGTTGGTCGGGGTCGCAGCTTAATTTACAGGCAATCCAGCGGAACCAGCGACCATGTTTCTCGCGCGGAAACATTCTTTCGCAATTACATTCCCAGGCGAGCGCGAGAAACCGTTTTATTTGGGAAACGACCAGGAGATGAATGTTCCGCGCGTGTACACACTAGTAGGCTCGAATTCGATTTACCCCGGGATAATACGTTTCCAAGGGACGATTGGGGTGGATACGCCTCGCGCAGTCACCTTCGCTTCTCCAAGAATAATGAAAGGAACGGACACCTCGGCCCTTAGGTCGTCCAGCTCACGATCGATCAGGATTCTGACCTTCAAGTTCCGAAGGGTGGTAGACACTGACCCCGAACGGCCTGCTAAAACTTGCCGCAAAAAATAAAGGCAGAAATCTGTCTTTATACAAGAACAGTCCATTTTCTACGCCTTTCTTTCGGTCCTCGGTATTCCCAGTATTAATGAATACTTTAAACGTTGCGGAGTAAGGAACCTTATGCGGCTGAATTCGTCCTGGGCAGGACGCGAATATCGAGGCTTATTGCTGCCGCAATCAGGAACCCATAACTTCGTTTCACTGATGTTTTACGTTTTATTTTGCCGATGAATGTCGGGGATACCATTTACGTGGGACGCCTTTGAATATTTTCTATGATATACTTTATCAGAGGCAGCGAGGAAATATGAACGGCGTTACGGAAATGGTATTTCGTGTCTGCCTGCCTTCGACGAGCGTATTGACAAGCTACACGCGCCGTCGTGGTTAAAGCAGTCATCAAGCCTTAAAACAGAATCCTGGATAACGATTACAGGCTGGAGAATCGAAGTAGCGAACTTTTCCGTCGTAGCCTCTCCACTTTAATGCCCGCCTCAGTCACGTTCCCGGTCTTATTGACTGTACATACGAGAATGGGATCCCAGAGAGAGCCATTGCGACCCAGCTTTTGTAGCGTGAGACAAATATTTCCACAATTATCGTGGAGCACATCGATGTTCGACGAATGAGAAAACTCAACCGTAATATTGACTGGCTGTTGTGCCGTGAAACAAGCTTTTTAAATCACAATATCCCCTCTGGAATTCGTAGACGGTTCTATGCAATTTTGACAAGGTTCGATCGTTTAAATTTTGAAGAAAACGCTGAAATATAAAATGTTTCTCTTTGCGGAAGACAGTGCAACGTATTAGTGATACGATCTCACGTAGCGCCAGTTAACATTTCCCTGATCCGCGAGCCGAATGGAAGCATCTGCTTTGCGTCCAATTTCGCGACACGTCGGCTGCATCTTGAAACTTTTGAATAAAGGCACCAAATGATATTTGCATCGAAAAGGAAAGTGATCCTCTGCGCGACGTCAGCTGGATCTGCTTCGAAGCTGATCGAAGATATGCATTAGAAATGGGGCGGAGAAATGTCTCGCCCTCTGAGGAATATCGAGTGTGTTGGCCCAGAGATAAGATGCTCGTTACAGGAGTTCGCAAGTCAGCCACCTTCTTCCCAACAATTCGGGACATTTCGATATCACTCGGCTCGTCCTTGACATTTCAGTCTAGCCTAACATACGGGGCCTCATGCTCGTTTATCATAAAGGAAACCAATTTCGAGCTAGTGTTATTATTTTCTCCTCGCCCAAACGAAGGTCGAACCCTTCTCAACCGAGAGAAAAAGACGACCGCCCGGTGGTTGAATGCGAAGAAGAGAATAGCAACCGCGTTACGAAACATTATTTACGAATAATCCTGATGTCAAGCTCGAGAATATATGTAGATACCTACATGTTTTTTTTATACAGCCACGCGGAGTATGCACTCTGCAGAGAAATCCCATGCATTCATGATCGCGATGCGTCGAAACAGCGCTGGAGAGGATTCATTGTTATTTAAAATCAATCAAAAACCCGCCCGGGGATATTTTCGAAGCCAGTCGTTTTATCACGGTCCGCGAGTTGCTGGAGGGAAAGCCGTCGTTCATTTTCCAAGGCCCCGGAAGCTGACTCAAGTGTCTTTAAAGAAAGAAGGAGCGCAAGCGAGCAACGGTGCACAGGAAGGGAACTTTACGACAGAATTCAACGGGAACTGCGCCAAAGGGATCAAGATCGAAAAAGGACAATTTAAGAGTAACAAGGAAAAGACGACGCTGATACGTCCCCGACTCAACTTCAATGGAGCAACTCGCGTTTCGAGAGAATATAATTCCAAGTGGTAGCCGCCTGGCGAGTTGAGGCGGCGCAGCTTTAAAGTGAATATAAAACCATTATACGACAAAAAACAGCTGGCAGGAAAACTGATTCGTCCTCCACCACCTGGAGAGGTGACATTTAGGTATTTGTCGGAGGTAGCGAGCAATTTATCCGGGAAATGCCGGTAGTAGTCGAATGTCATCAAATCGATTCTTCCAAGAAGCTCGTCAATACAGTTTGTACACGTAAATTGATTGCGCGTTCGTATCGGGCGGAATTTAATTTCGGTGCTCATTTTCATGGGCGAATGTCGTTTGTCGAAGCGCTGCCTCGGTTTTGATTGAAATCGGAACTCGATTCCGGCGAGAACGAGAGTTGTTTAGCAGCGCAACGAAAAGATTCTCGTTCTTCGCGCTTAGGATTCCATTAGCTGCAATATGTATGGTAATTCCAGTCTGAAAGAGAGGTCCGATGTACCTCGGACGATTTCGGAGGAGACGCTGCGGATTAATCCCGCGGGTATTGGGCATGGCAAGGAGGATTTTGATCGGTTCGGTCGACACGAGAAACCGTTCAATCCGTCCGAGAGCTCCGCACTCGTCCCCCGAATAAAGGAAGAGGGGACAAAGAGGACGCTGTAGATTCTTTGAAGTAATCTCGCGAGTTCGTTCAACGCGGGGGTTCAATACCATCGGATGTACGGTAGCGCGAAGAAAGTAATGTCTGTGTTGCCCGCTCCGTCTACTGCACTTCTCATATGAAAATAACGCGAGGATGGACGCGCTTGAACTCGATAAAGAAAAACTTTACGGCGCCCGTGGGCTTTGCACCGTCGCCTGCAAATCCTCGTGATGCGTTCGTGGAACGGAAGAGCGTATGTATTTCACGGGATTACCAGCGAGTTCGTGATACTAGAAACACTGTTCCAGGAATTTCGGTGTTCAAGACAATCGCGAAGCGCTGGCTTTGTTTTAAAATTTAAACCAGGTCGCCTGGAGACGGTGAAGGGGAACATTGAAATATTGCGCGGCAGTCAAGCCTGGCTCCTTGCCGTGACAATAAACGTCAGGAACGAACAACTATGTGCGAAGGTAGTTTTAATTAATTTCATTACAACGGATAGCACGCAGAAGAGTTTCACCGGCCCTTTCACGCTCGGCGTGTTCATAACATAACAATCACAAGAGGGTGGATCCACGCTTTCACGCCCGTTTCTGCGAATCGTCGGGGGCATAGTGTAGGAGATTTTGCCGCCGTGGCCTATGACAAAGGCCAATCGTCGCGTGGAGACGCGTCAACGAGCGTCTTGACCAGCGTGCGTGCCCGGCGAGGCGTCCTTCTTCTCGCGGATCGTGTACGGTGCGAACGTGCGGAATTGTGTGATTGTCCTGACGAACGAACTGAGTATTTTATTAAACATTATTTTACTCCTAATCCTTCCCTTTTGTACCGCAACTCTCTCCTACAATCATCAGAAGTGGGATTCGGTTCGCGCAGTGAGTTTTATCGTATACCGCTGAAATCGTTTACGTATTGTATTTGACCGTGCCGCGTAGTGAGTCGGATCGGTCAGTGTATTGTTCGGAATCGAAGAGGGGATCGGGCAAAAGTGCTAATTGTGTCATATCGTTGAGATCGATCGTTTCCCAATATGTCGAACCTGCAAGATTCAGCGCCAGGGACGCCAGCAGAAGATCTCAGCCGCTTCACCGTAGCAGAGCTGAAGGAAATGCTGAGACATCTGAAATTGACGACCACCGGCTCGGAAGCCGAACTGATAAATCGTATAAATTCAGTTCCACCGGCAGCATGGTCTGGTGTACCGAGAGGCCCCACCCAAGTCACGCCAAGCAGCCAAGATGTCGAGGTACCCTCTAATCCTGCATCGCGGGAGGAAGAAGACGCAATGGCGTCGCCATCGTTGCCGAGCGCCGAGAATACCAACGCGCGCGGTGGTGACGATGCGCGTGGCGACTCTCTGTTATGGAGACAATACGAATTAATGAGGCAGGAACGGGATTTACTGCGAAGGGAATTGCGATTGACGGAACGAGAAAGAAGTGCAGCTTCCAATCCATCGACGAGCAGCAGCCAGGCCAATACATCGACGAGCGGCAGTCATGTTCACTCCTCGGTCGGTATTCGCGCGATCGCCGACTGGTTGAGTGAATATAGCGGAGAGAGCGGCGGTTTCGAAAAATGGAAGACGCAGTCTGAACTTCTCCGCGAAGCATACCGTCTCGACGACATCTCGACGAAGACGCTGCTGATCATGCGACTCAAAGGAAGGGCGCTCTCGTGGTTTCACTCGAAGGCCGAGCATGTTCGATTGGAGCTATCGGCGTTCTACGATGCGATGGAAATGTTTGACGAGAAACTTTCCAAATCGGAATTGAGAAAGGAGTTTAAGAAGAGGACGTGGCAGCCGGGTGAGACCTTTAGTGATTACTACCACGATAAATCAATATTGGCGAATCGAGTAGTCATCGACGACGAGGAGTTCATTGACGATACGATTGACGGGGTGCCGGATCAGCGTCTGCGCGATCAAGCGCACATGCATCGGTTCAAGACCCGGATAGACCTGCTCCAGGCGTTCAAAAAATTGACGCTTCCGCCCAGCAGCAAACCGGAGAAAGGGGAGAAGAATTTATCCCACCCGCGGCCGGACAGGAAGTACAACGCGACATCGAAAGCAGCGAATCCGGTGCAGCATCCCGTAAGGGGTACGACTCGACCACAACCTCGTTGTTATAATTGCAGTGGGCGGGGTCATCTATCGAAAGACTGTCCGCAGCCGAGGCGTCAACGGGGTGCGTGCTTCAAATGCGGGAGCATGGCACATCGCATCGAGGACTGCCCGGAGAGTCGTCCGACATCGAAGAAAGCTGAGGAAAAGAACACCCCTCTGGTACAGCTGGCGTCGAATCCACCGTATACGGTAACAGTAAAATATTCCGTCGCAAGCGATCGAAGCGAGAACTCGGACTGTTGTATTAACGCGATTATTGATTCGGGCTCGCCTATCAGCCTTATTAAGGAAGGTTGCGTACCCGTTCAGTTGCGGGAACCCGTTGTAAAGCATGACACGTACGAGGGTATGAATGGGTCGAAATTGAATGTCTTGGGTGTATTCAGGCGCGATTGCACAGCCAACGACATTCCGATAAATATTGTTTTTGGAATTGTCCCAGCCACCGCGATGCGTTGCGAGACGCGCTTCTCGGGAGAGATTTCATATCTTCGCCTCATATTAAGATTTCATTCGATGACGAATTTGTGATCGCGGCGAAAAACAAAGAATCGGGTAAACCGGGATCGTTCGACTGCCAAAACGACGTAATGCAAATTAATTGTGTCGAGGCGGAGACTAGCGCCGAGGAAAAATTAAATATCAACCCAAATATCGAGTGGGAAGCGGCTAACAAGCTCGCGGAAATTTTTCGAACGGAATACGCGCTGGCCGATGATCCGAATCCCGCCGATAACTGTATCGTTGAAATGACGATCATATTGAAACATGGCCAGCCCATTTCATTCCGCCCGCGTAGACTTTTCTTTAACGATAGGGAAAAATTAAAAGCCATCATCGACGATTTGTTGGAAAAAGGTATCATTCAGCCAAGCAACTCTCCCTACGCCAGTCCGATTGTTCTAGTGCGTAAGAAGACGGGAGAGATACGCTTGTGTATCGACTTTCGCGGAGTTAATGGAATCACGATCAAAGATAATTTTCCGACGCCCCTAATCGAAGATCTTCTTGACCGGCTACGGGATAAAAAGTATTTTAGTAGTCTCGATTTACGTAACGGCTTTCATCACGTTAAGATGGCGGAATCATCGATGAAATACACATCGTTTGTTACACCCCTTGGGCAGTACGAGTATCGCAAAATGCCGTTTGGTCTTACGAATGCGCCGCGCGTTTTTCAGCGTTACGTTAATAGCATTTTCGCGGATTTGATTACACGAAACAAAATCCTTTTATATCTTGACGATATTCTAATTGCCACCGCAGATGTTGGTAAGCACCTAGACATTCTTCGTGAGGTGTTCAGATTGGCACGGCGTCACCGGCTGGAATTCCGATTCGACAAGTGTTCCTTTCTCTTCGAAGAGATCACGTATTTGGGCTATCGTATAAGCGAAGGCGGCATTCGGCCTAGCGACGACAATATAGAAGCCGTGTTACAGTACCCATTGCCGCGAAACACCAGGGAAGTACATAGTTTTGTCGGATTAGCCAGTTACTTCAGGCGCTTTGTCGCAAATTTCAAAAGAATAGCAAAGCCATTATACGATTTGTTGAAAAAAGACGTTCCGTTCAGCTTTGGTCGCGAAGAATTGAACGCGTTCGAGACTCTGAAGAATCTGTTGTCGTGTCGGCCCGTATTGACCTTGTATTCGCCCACTTTGAAGACGGAATTGCACTGTGACGCCAGTGCGAGTGGTTTCGGCGCGATACTTATACAGCGGCAATTGGATGGGACGCGTCGCCCAGTGTCATATTTCAGTAAGAGAACTACAGTCACTGAGGCGAGATATCACAGTTTCGAGTTAGAATGCTTAGCAATAATCTACGCGATAAAACGATTTCATGTCTACTTGTACGGGATGCGCTTCAAAATTTTAACGGATTGCAATAGCCTTCGGCTAACCCTCAGCAAACAAAATATTAACCCCCGGATATCGCGGTAAGCCATGTACCTACAACAATACGATTACGAAATCGAGCACCGGCCCGGCGCGAAGTTGTGATACGTGGACGCACTTAGTCGTTGCCACAGTGTGCTGGTGTTAGAGGCGAATACGTTCGAACAGACGCTGTCGATTAAACAGGATCGAGATCCAGATATTCGGAAAATTAGGGAAGTGCTAGAGACCGCGGAGGGCAAATTCTACGAACTTCGCAATGGGCTCGTGTATCGAAAGATATAAAATCGGGAATTACTGTTTTATGTCCCTTTAAGTATGGAGGACAATGTAATCCGCACGTGCCACGACGACATCGGTCACGTGGGCGTCGGTAAGGTCGTTGAAAATATCAGCCGCGTATACTGGTTCCCACGGATGAGGGAAAAAGTAAAAAGATACGTCTCGAACTGTCTAAAATGCGTGGAGTTCTCTCCAACTAGCGGCAAACAAGAGGGATTCTTGCACCCTATTCCGAGGGGCGGCCTTCCGTTTCGGGCGATTCATGTTGACCATTACGGCCCTCTCGAACGGACGGGCCGAGGATACAAACATGTGTTATCTATTGTGGATGGATTCACTAAGTTTATAAGATTGTACGCGTGCAAATCGACCACGACCGAGGAAACGGTCAAACACATGAAAAAAGACTATTTCAGAGCCTACGGCAGGCCAAATATATTGATCAGCGATCGCGGAACTTGTTTTACTTCCGCTCAGTTCAGCGAGTTCGCAAAAGAAAATTCTATCGACCACGTATTAATTGCCGTTGGTACCCCACGCGCCAACGGGCAAGTCGAGCGCTTCAATAGGACGATAACACCGATGCTAGCGAAACTTTCTGAATGTCCAAATAAGTGGGGCCAAGTACTCGATTTGGTAGAATTCTCGTTGAACAATACGATTTGCCGATCCGTTGGTGATACGCCAAGCAGGCTATTGTTTGGCGTCAATCAATCGGGCGATATAAACGGTAACGTCCGTCGTATGTTAGAAGCATCAAAGGATGTTGACCAGGACCTTAGTGCCATTCGGAGTAGGGCGGCAGATTGCATCGAACGCAATCAGCTCGAGAATAAGACCGGGTATGACGGAAAGCGTAAAGCGGCGGCGGCCTACGAAGAAGGTGATTATGTCATGATCCGGAACTACGACACTACCGCGGACGTGAACAAAAAATTACTTCCCAAATATAAGGGCCCATACGTGGTTAAGAAGGTCCTTCGCTTCGATCGGTACATCGTGACCGACGTAGATGGTTTTCAGGTGACGCGTTTGCCCTACACAGGCACCGTAAGTGTAGATCACACGAGACCCTGGGCTCGTGATGCGCCCGACAGTTGCAATTAATTTTTTTGTGTTCCATATATTTTAATATTATTTGTTTGCGTTAACCATTAATAAAGTGTACGAGATCACATTAGCGTTAAGTAGTCTTAAGGTGTAGACATTAAAGTAAGTGGACGTGAGTGACGCGTGTAGTAATTGCGGATCTGTTGTTGAGGGTCACTGAATACGTTGTATGTATGTATGACCGGGACGTTCGTACTGTCAGGACGGCCGAGCTGTAGGAGCTTTTGCCGCCGTGGCCTATGACAAAGGCCAATCGTCGCGTGGAGACGCGTCAACGAGCGGCTTGACCAGCGTGCGTGCCCGGCGAGGCGTCCTTCTTCTCGCGGATCGCGTACGGTGCGAACGCGCGGAATTGTGTGATTGTCCTGACGAACGAACAGAGTATTTTATTAAACATTATTTTACTCCTAATCCTTCCCTTTTGTCCCGCAACTCTCTCCTACAATAGGAAATCGAGGGAGTCCTCCTGGAACTGTCTCGCAAATTAAATTAAGGGAAGCAGCGCCGTTGAAAAATGAAACTCCCCCGCAAACCGCCCGAAGGCTCTTTCGTACGGCCGAAGAAAAAGGCGATGGGGCGACTTTATAAATTGACCACATCAATTGGCAAACGGGTAATTGAATGGTGTTTCTACGTTTCTTTCTGTCGAAAGGAAAGTCTTTATTCCCCTGTCTATTCGCGCCACCAAACTACAACGATTAAACAGAATCCAATTAACACGGCGGGGGGGGGGGGGGGGGTTGAAACAACAGCAGGCAAAAGTTCGTATACCGAAACAATTTCGCGATATGTACTCCGTGTTTTGTTTCATCGCGGTGGCTACGTATGCCAGTTTAAAACGTCCCATTTTCACGCAACTTTTAAATTTGATCGTCATCGATCAGACGAACAGTGGTGCGTTCGGTGCCACGCTCGACGCCAACGAAATGGCAAGTGTCATTTTAATTGAAACGAAACGAGTGAAAATCCAAAATTCCATCGGAAATCGGCTACTTGGAAATGCGGCGGTGACGAACGGTTGATATTTTCCGGTAGGTGGTCTCGTATGCTGTAGCATTTGCATATAACGAGAGGGAAAGTAACTTCAACCCTCCGTACTCATTGTGCCATGAAATTCGTAGTTGCTCCGTCACATCGCGCTGGAATATCTCAGTCGCCCACGGCTTAAGGACGCCTTTAATTAGTGAGGAACGAAATAATCGTTGGATTCTGCACGTAGATGGGCAAAATGGAATATTCTATGTGTCGCAAGAAGAAGTGTCGCGGGACATGTAATTCCGACACTCGCATAGTTGTGTAACGCGGAAGTTCCCCGTCAACTATGTTTGAAAAACCATAACTTAACTGTCCATCACTTTGGGTTCCTATCGACTATGCCTACCGGCGGTCAAAAGGTACTTCTTTGTAAATAATTTCGTCGTGTCGTGCTCGATATTTCCACCGGGGCTTCGCGTTTCACTGGACATCGCGCGCCGCGGCTTTCGAGCGGCGATCATTGATTTTTTAACAACTTTAAACTGCAACCACGTATCAGAGACAGAACTGATCCTGCTAAAAGCACGCTTTATTAACGGGTTCATTATCGAGAATGACCGGGGCGCACTTGTGACGTTACCAAAGGGCGCTCGTTTTTTTTTATTTCTTTTTATCACCTAGTCCTCTGCCCATTAGGTGCGCGATATCGACGTCGAGAATTGCACGCAGCCGGGCGCGTTTCATTCCATTTATCGTATCGTTGAAAATCGCTGCCTTAATCCAGGCACAACGAATTCCCGCTGGTTAGAGAAATTATCGAACGTGCTCGCGTCTGGTCAGGTGTACCGCGGGTAGACTCGCGAGATTATAATCCCTGCTCGTGTCATACGTCTGTTTCGGTTATCACATCGTCGAACTATTGATGGAGCATAAAGGTTCAGCTGTTCATCCCTATTCGCAGCAGGTGAACCATGCTCGGAGCACAGAGCTCGCGGACTGTGAATAGTCGACGGTGTACGGTCAAGGCGGTTTCGTGGAATTCAATCACAACAGCTGGATCGACGATGAACTGTTGTCACCGACCGGTTAACTTCGAATTAAGCCCAGATTGAAAATGGCACAGGCTAGTACTCGAAATGGATCCCGTTTCTAAGAAGCTTCATCTTTGTTCAGCGATCAGTTTAATTCCGTGCAGGGTAAACTGTACAATGATTGCCACCCTAAGCGAAAGTCCCAATTGGAATGCCTATATTTTTTTGCGAAGTTTTTATATGGTCTTAATTTTCAGTTATTATCAATGGTTATGGATTTCTCATTAAAATACAACATCTTGAGTACGTATTAAGTCTTTTATTTTAAAAATATTCAATGAAAAACAAAAATAGGCTTAAAAGTACAATCATTGGTACCTCGAATGTTCGAGGTTATATAGAAAAACATATGTGTTTCTATATGTAGTTAAAAACGAAGTTTAAAGTGTTTAAACAGACTATTTCATTCACTATTAAATACCTACAACACTTAGTAAAATATATTTACCTGCTCCTTATCGAAATTTTAAGAAAACGCCTAAAACTCAGCCCCTTGTCCCACTTTGTGGGGTTGCCAGATGTAAAATGTATAATTCAACTACTGAACATTGCAGTGCTGTAGTGAAAGAAAAATAAATTGTAAAAAAGTACATTCTAAGCTTGTACTTCTTAATATTTGGCTTTTTAATTAGGAGTGCCAACGATTAGTGCAGTGCCAGCATTAGTATAGTTTACCTTAGGTACCTATTAGACGCTGGAATTGCTACGTTAATATGCGGTTGTAATTCGTAAACACTATTTTAGCGTTTAAGGTAATATTTGAGATTTCTTTTCCCTTCGATGGCATTTAAACTCCTCCAACCGGAGAAAAATTAATACAAAACTTTGTGGGATAAAAATCAGCTGACACCGACGTGAATAATAATTGAAAGTATTGAATATGAAGCGTTCCCCGTTTGGCATTGAAATTTAAAAACTTCAGAGCGCTCTTGAACGAATGCAAGTGAATCACACGCATCGCGCATTGTCCATGGAGGCGAAAAAGCGTTTCAGGCTTGACGCAACGCCGAGAATTGAGTCGTGTTTTAATGATACCTCGCTGTGAAGGTAAAAACGTGGAAACGAGAGGTTTTTCTGCGAAGGTCGCTAGAAAAATTGTTTCATCTTTTGAAATCCTTTATTTCTATGCACCTCGCCGACGGAGAAGCGATAAATTCGTTTCAGAGATGCAAATGGGGAAAGGGTTGCGTTCGGAGGAGCTGATCGAATCTACTTTCAAGAATCTGCACAGCGAAGAACAAGAAGAACCGAATCGACGCGTAATGTATTTAATAAAAGTGGATTCCGAACCGCATAAAATGCATTTATACACCGCGATGCAGCAAAAGAATTTGAATATTCAGTGCCTTCGCGAATTCAACTTGCGTGCTTGAGCCACGCAACTTATTACAGTCTTCAATCACAGGAATCCTACAGTTGTTGGCAAGTAGGTACGGTATATTTATGCGATATCACGGAAACAAACATCCCTTCGTCTTATTGGATATTTCAAGAACGTCGCGCGAAATGCGCTAGCTGCGTGGACACGTAGAGAAATGCTACGGGGCATGCCCTTGCATTCGAAATTTCTGTCAAGCAAGTCGTCAGACAACCGCTGGGTATGTCAAAATTATTAAACGTTCGCGAAACTCGTGCTCTGGCGCGCAGAAATCTGCCGGTAAAAGGAAGATTTGCCGAAAAAAGTTTTAAAGAAACTTTAATTAATATTAAAAGTACGTCGGTGAAATTCTAATCCTCCAGTGTCGATAACTGTGAAATTGGATGGTTCGAGGGACGTTACGAGCGAGGGATTTTTCTCTGGTTTTCCCAAGGAGTTTGGTGCACTCGCAGAGATTACGGGGATGTAAAGATACCTTGGTCGAAAATTTACTACCACGCCTCGGAAGGAAAATGTAAAAGTTGGATGTTCCAACGTGACAGGATTTTGAAATACGCGTCCGGCTGAATCTAGGCACGGTCTTCTTTGAATTTAACATAGCCTGTGAGATGAGCTAAACGATGAAGACGTCTGTACTTAGAGGCGAACGTACAAACATTCCCCTGTACTAGAAGTCGAGAGGAATGCAGCTGAGATTTACAAAAAGGAGAATTGCATACCATTTTGCTTGCTCGGGTCGCGGTCCCGGTGCACAAAGAGCATAAAGATGTAAAAATACTGCTGGCAATGAGAAATTTTGAGTGCCCCTTTTACGACCAAGTTGTGGCGATAAATTTTGTAAGGTTTCGAGGTGGCTGCGACGAAAACGCGGTTGGTAAAGTCACCATAAAAGCAACGAGTAACTACCCCTTACGCTGCAGCCGCCCACCTATACGACTGACGAACGTGTCGTGTTTTCACCGCATCAGAATATAATAGCAGCGGAGATAAAGAATAATGTCGCGTCTAATTTTATCGAGGCCCAAAGTGTCTACCGATAAAGCTAAAATGAGCGCAAGTTGAAATTTCAGGAGAGGTTTAAATCACTTCTGGTAGGATTTTAACGATCGCTCGAGGTTCGCCACTTCCCTTTTCCATGCATACTGAACTTCGCGGTAATTTTCTCTTATATTCTGCAGAAGTGCATCGATCCACCTTGTCAAACTGTGCTTCCTTCGAAGCAGCGAAACTGCCTGGCGGGTCACTTAAAAATAGCCCCCTCCTTATAAGGCAAGGTTTTAATAGCAATCGCCGTTTTGCTTAATATAATATTCTTTGCAAAGCAGAACTGTGGCGCATCATACTTGCACCGGTTATCATTCATCCCTAAAAACTCGATCTCGATAGCTTCGTTACGGAGTCGATAACAAGCAGATATATCGAACACAATGGCGTCGTCAGTGTTCCCATGCGTGGCGGGCTTTCATTCGCTTCTCTGGGAAAAATTCGATAGACCACTCCAGAGGAGAAATTCGAACGCAGTGACACATCCCGCGGGGAATTCGTGGCGAATGAAAAAATCCACGCTACACCGAAAAGAACCCACGTCCATATACATTCCCGGACTCTGCTCCAGGAACGTCAGGACGCGAGAAACTCTAGAGTAGATGGATCGCGTGTCAACCACAGGAACAGGGAGCGAAGGTGAATCAATTAACTTACGACCGGCATGATTTAATCGGGCTGATCGTGCCGGTGCACCGCTATAATCGCTCGAGCAAGAAATATCCAGCACCGGATCAAGTACCTACCTATAGTCCTGGATCAAGTAACGTTACGTTCTAAGCGAGGGTGAAGGCAGATTTGAAGCACGCTTTAAAAAGAAACGATGTCTGCTTGGGCTCCCAATAAGCGTGGCTACAAAATGGACGGTGTTGCGAGTGCTATTTTTCGAGAAGGAAGAAGCATTGGGTAGCAGTGGCTCTAGGATGAGCCGCCGAGGTCTGACAGGGGAGTCACCTAGACCAGGTGAGGGGGCGACGGATATGGTTCCCCTGCGATCGTCGGAAAATCACGCTTAAGGTCGGACAAGGCCACAATCACAGGCGTATCAGTGAGAGGAAGCGTCTCCGTTCTGCGCGTCACGCTATTCGCTGGCCAGAACGGCGGGGGCGCGTTCAGTCTGCTTCGAGCCGCGACAGTGATCACTCGCGCCGCGACCGCTCTCCCTCTTGATAAGAAACGCACCACGGTATAAGCTGTTATCAGGCTCGAACGGGAAACCAGTTGAATCGTAGCACCTATCGCGGCCGCATCGGTAGCGTTCCAACGATTGTCCTTTTGACCAGAGGGACAGTCGCGCAGCGCCAACTCGCACCCCTTTGTTGGGCCACGAGCGGACGCCACATTGACATATGATACCTACGGGAAAGCGGGAAACTTCGCGATCCTACTCTTTGGTGGACGTGAACGCGACACCTCCGCTTTTGCGTGTCGAGGTAAGTCGATCCAAAACATTCCCGCGGTGTCATCTCGCTTTTGCATGCTTCCTATTGTCAGTGGGATTGTGGAAGAAGAAGTTCTTTTGGTTTCCCAATGAATTTTCGTGGATTCTTGCGAGCGTTCTCCGAGGAGGATCGGTTTTATAGAAAATGGTAGAAGGAATAGAGGGGTTGTTTGAAGTAGGAATGGGAACGTCTCCGGGTGTTCTACATTGGTAGAGTATAACAGCGTATGGCATAGATTGTGCGATCGATTATGGTAGCAGTTATCGCGACGGTTTATGTTGACTTTCCGGGAGGATGTTATTGACATGAGAACAGAAATAGAAACGGAGGGGTGAATAATTGAGGCGAACTCGTCGACCAGCCTCGGGCTACTCGAGCTTTCCGACGCGATTAAGCCTCCCCTTTCTGGAGGACCAAGACAGGGCTCCGGGGACAGGCGAGACGTTAAAGCGGCTGCCTGGCAGAAGCTAAATGCCTGCTGTGTAATTATGACCCGTATACGAGATGCTTCTTTTTAAAGACGTTTGTAAACAGAGAGACTGTTTGGGCGTTGACCCTGTTCCTGGTGCGCTAGCGGAAGCCTTGCCCCAATTGTGTTAATTTCCATCGGTAGAGCGTTTTAGTCGGGAATGAAATTTCAGTATTAAGCTGAGACTGCTTTTACGGTAGAAAGAGACTCTGGAACACAAGTGGGTCAAGAACGTAAATATTTCGCCTGGTCTTAGAGCGGTCAACGCATAGAATAGACCGTGTAAAATTCCACGCCCTGCAGTTCTGTATAAAACCTTCGGTCCGCTCAAAATTTGTCCCCTGTGTAGTCAAATTTTAATAAGATGCGGGACGAGAAAAATCGCCGCCACATATGAATGGAATTTTAGATGCAATCAATGTGTTTGAAATATGCAATGAATGGTTGGAAGCAGAAAATTGTTTTGCGCTTTGAAATACGTCGTTGAGTAATGTATGCAAGAAATTTGAAAAGCCTGCACACTGAACAAGAAATAAGTACTCTATTATATTGCAATGTTGAAAGTACGCTGTTTCGATACGTGCTCAAAGGTGATCTCCTCGAATTTAATGGTACCAGTTCTCCATTCACGTTTATCATATGCATACGTGTATGCAGTCCTGCAGATTCTACACAAGAATACACGTAATATTGCATTGAATATTTCATCGGACCTTTTGTTTATTATGAACTAATTTTCGTTTCTATTTTCAACGAAATGAAAGTTAAATTCGGCCCTTTCCATTTAATAGCAACATTTCAAGATGAACTGTAATTACTCGGTCGATTTTAAAATAAAGTACACTACAGAAAAAAAATTAAACTCTTGAAAGGGTACTAATCTTTTCCAGTGCATGTACCGGGAGACATTTTTCGGAGAGTCAATTAATGTAATCCTTTAATCTCGTCACAGAAATGTAATGAAAAAAAAACGCGAATCTCGACTATCAACTTCCAGGATCCCCAGCAGAGATGTAATACCGTCAGTCATGTGTCCGTGACCCATGAGAAATTATATTAAAAAAATAAGTGCCCTACAGCTTTGTAAGCTCCCTAATGTGACCTTTGCATTCTGGAGCGTGATTTCGAAAGCGCATTTCCCAAATACTCGCTCCCCGAGTTTTAGACAAATGATAGCAGGGGGGCAAATGCCGCAGAAATTCAGTCGTATGAATTCTATCAAAGTTTGAGTAATTCCGGGGCCAGCATCGCGTCCAATTCTGAAAGTTTTAGCTGCCGCGAGCTTGCAGTTTCTATTAATCCCGACAGTTTCGACTGTTTGACCGTACAGTTGTTTATCTCAACTTAACTGCAATCGTATGTAAGGTGTTGTCGTACATACACATTATGTATTCAACATAGAAATTACACTCGCCTGAAAACTTGACAATCCCTTCTATGCTGAATACATTCATAACATATTCATACGTTTTCTCAAGTAATTTTAGAGATTTTTCTACATTCTGCATAATTATTTATTAAATCACATTTGCAGCTTGTTGTGCTCCCAATGCTATTACTACCTGCACTACTGGAACTTTACATTTAAATATTCAAAATAGCGTGCACATTTTGAAAAGTAGAGGTCGGTAAGACGAGGAGTTCCACTCAGAGACTCTTCTAAATCTAAATGATATCCGGCTTCCTTTCGCTCGCGCCTCTAAACGCGCCGGCTGACACGTTTAACGCTTTAACTACTGCCGACACCGTTTCGGGAGCGCTTTATAGCATCTGCTCGTTGCACCCGCCTGGTCGGATGAATTAAGTGCACTAAATTCTATTTTTGTTCGAAACATATCGATCGTAGAGCGGGAAGTCGTACAGAGGCAGTCACGTATCGCGTCTGCAGGCAGTAAATGCAATTGCAAACGCGGTTGCTCTCATGTTTTCGAAAGTGCCTCATTTTAAAGTTATCAGTGGTAAATTTCGAGCCGTTCGATTGGTCCTTGTGCATTGAATGGCTGCTGCGTAGTAATCCCATTTTGTTCTGCTAATCAAACCTCACAATTCCGATAGAATAAATCATTCGTACTGCACCGAGCAACGATCCTCTATTTCTGTACCCTACCTGCTGTGCAACACAAAGGGAATCTCGCCGACGCGATCCGATTCGTAAATGTGCAATATTCGAGTAATCAAATTAATTACCATCATTAATACTTGGATCCTGCGCGTCAAAGGGCCGGCGAGCGGTGTAATCTTGCACGTGTGCTGCGAATGGAAGGCACATTTCCCGCGTAATTAATACTTAATCACTCGTCGAAAACCTGATACGTACAGGTTGAAAGCTTTTGTTCTACCTACGTCGATGTCTGCGCAATGCCTACACTTTGGAGAACTTGACGGTTTAAGGTCCCTAGGGAACGCGTCGTTTCATCTCGTCGGAATATTGCAGCAGTTTAGATTCTATTTCTATCCGCACGTGGAAAGGTGGCAGATATCCTCCGTTACCCGCGGACACCTTCGTGAATTACGGTTACGCGCTGCAACGGCATTAATTGAAAATAGAGGCAGTACGTGTCTTTTAATCCGATAGGGATCTCCAAAGTTCCTCAGTGTACGCCGCAAGGGCGAGGAACGTGATGTTCAGCCCGGAGCTGAACCTTATCCACGAGATCCCCCGTGCAATTGTTTTCGAGTAAGAACACGGAGGATTCGCTCGAATGCAATGCGAATTCTCCAAGGATAAATACTTACTCTGCCTGCGTTTTACCTCATAGATCACATCGCCGTATATCGTCTGTTGGTTTATTAGCCGCCTTTTATTAAAGGCTGGATGTTCGCTAGAATTCGGGTTAATCTCATGGAAGTTCGGAATGCCGTATGCCGGCGTTCATCTTTGCATTATCTACTGCGACCAAATGTTGTGAAACTCACGTTCATCCATGTACCGAAGGCAGCGCGTTCCCCGCCCCGAAATTCTCTGATCCTGGCAACATTATTATGCAAACTTCGTGGAAGAAGGTGTACGGGAGAAGTTTCCGCTGATCCGATTACATTGCCCGTTTATTCGAGATGTTATCAATATAATTGTGTCTGTCAACACATTAGCGACGTTCCTTTATGCTGCGCTGAAGAACTGCTGGATCGATTCAATTCCACTCGCAGGAAGATGTTGGCCATGAGATCTTCGCATATTTATCTTTTATGCAGAACGCTTCTTCTCTGTGCAAAGTGTCCCTTTTCACGTTTGAAGATAACAGTGCCCGCCATTCTATTAGGATCAGCACGCAGTGAACACGGCATAGAGATTTCGGGTGTCGATGGGAATGAATAAATGGAGTTTGCGTCGTGATAGGCTTCGTTCATCCTTTCAAGGGGGATTAAAACTCCCGGCGTAAAATCGAATGAATGACTTTAGAAGGGAGGCTCGGCCTCGCTGGCCTCCAATTTAAAAGAGAGAATAGTATTTGGACGTTTAACGGATGAAGCGCTTGAAGGTTCGGTCGATTGGCTATCGCCTTCAGCTGCATGGCTTTTGATATGGCATGCACGATTTTCACCAACATCCTGCCCTGCTTTTCCGGATAGATATTCGGGAGCAGAAATTTCACACCCAGTTCAACGTCCGCAGATTTTGCCAAAGGTGCCGGGGCAAATCGTGGAAAACGCCGGGAATGAAAAATGCATCGCTTCGAACTCAAACGTCGGAATAATGTCACACCTGGGAGGGAAGCTGGGATAAGCATTAAACAATGAGAGCTTTCGTGGTACAAACATTGAATTTTCATTCCATCCTGCCTCCGTTTGTCCTTCCTGCTGTTTCCATGGACATTTCTTAAAAATACAGACCCGTCGTCGACTGACAATTGCTTATTGCAAGAGCCACGTCAAAGCTGAATCGCGTTCGACGAAAAATCTCTTCGTTGTTGACGAACTGACGGCCAGTTGATCAATCACGGCTCGCTGATGCAATTAACGATCCAACAAATTGCATTCTGTTCGCCGTTCCCGCTGTTTTCTGCAATCTTCAGGAAGCTCCGCCGGAAGAATGGACATCGATATTCCCCATTATACTCTGCCGGCCAACTTTCAAATTAAATTAACCGTTACATTGAAAGCCCTGGTTGGTCGACTGCGAAACGATCGTGGAAACGTTCCGGCTGAAGGTGCTCATTTCCACGGGGCAATCAGAATAAATCTCCTATCCGATAGAAGTAGCAGACCTGTCGATGCTTCCTAGACAAGCATTCTTAGCACTCGAGCTCCATTTCTCGAGCAATTTTCTCCGGCTGGTTAGCGAAGGGTATCCTTCACACTGTGAGATAGCTAATCCTCTTGCTAATGATCATCTCGCTTCTAATCCGCCTCTTTCCAGCGCTCGTCGTTTTATGCGCGAGGTCTGCGAGAATCAATTGTCGCCATATTTCACGTGTCGAACGTTTGTCTTCGTTCGAATGGCAAATTACTGGGATTCGCGACAACGGGGCTCGTTAATCTTCCGAGGGACGTCACTCCTTCGATCCCATTCGTAACGAGGGTCCAACTGTTCGGAGGACGATCCACGCATTCGTCACGACGGCTGTTCATCCCCCTCGGATGAGACTCTCGCGTCAAGTTCAGAGAATCCCTAGACAGGCCAAAGGGATTCGCCTTCGAAAATAATCATTTCGTAATAAAAACGAAGAGGAATCGTGACGCACGTAGGCGTGCCATTGGTCTCTCTATTTCGCAAAATTGCCTCCAATTCCGTCCCGTTAAACTCATCGCGCAGGTTCCCTCGTCAAGCTACCGCGGATGGAAATAAATGGATTTCGGGGAAAATAATAAAAGGAATCATGCGTGGGTTGGCAGGGGAGAGAGAAGATGGAAGAGGGACAGACGTTGATCCCCTCGTCGGTTAATCAAATCCCTCTCCTGAAACAGCTACGCAGAGGCTACCTCAACGGATCATCGTCACTTTGGCTGTGTATTGAAACGAAGAAGTGTCGCATTAATGCAAATGCGTCCCAGTTTTTCATACTACATTGACGACGAAGAAGAAAGGCCTTATCGACAACCAGGACGTACCGAATCCCTGTTCAGTTCTTGTGCCTGGGAAAGACTCCGCAAAGTTCTTAATTACTTCCGGATGAATCAAGTGAATCCCTTGCTCCCTTGCGTCAAGTGTAACGAAGAAACGAGTCGATCATCCTTGGATTAAATCCCCTCCTGATTCCAAGATACTCGTGGGATACGGGAAACTTGATTTTCGGCAGAGGAAGATATTAATCCTTGATCCATTTCCCTCGGGAGGGATTAATTTTATTCCACTTGAAATTAGAGGTACCATACCTGCTCACTAATCGATCGCTGTACAGCCGTTGACCTCGTTAGATCGTATTTACATGGCTATATCGATTCGTAGGTGCTATTATGGTTAGCTGTTAAAAATTAACCAGCGAACCACCCATTTGTGGCACATGCATCGGAGTTATCGTAACAGCGTGACGAATTATTGCAACGATTAATAATTTGAGCGCAGCAATGGTTACAGTTAATTAATTCCCAAGCGAGCTCTGTCGCGTGGAAAAATGGCTCTGCGCCGTCCACGAAAACCGAGAATCTCGTTCGTAGTTACCTATATTGCAATTGGTTGCTAATGGGTCACACTTTCCGCTCCAACTATCGATCTCATAACTCTTCGAATGACTGACACGGAACATCGGCGGCTTTCCATTTTTCCGCTTCTACAGAGCTATGTTAACCTAAATGGATATTGCAGCACGGAAGACATAGGTATAGCGTTCTCCTTGATTGCAATCATCGTCGCCTCCGCAAAGGTATTACATTCAGAGTGGAAGACAAGCTCGTGAAACGAGCGAGCTGTGTCAGAGCGTTAGAGCAAAGTGCCCTTCGCACATCGTCGAGCTTCCGAGAACAGGGAACGTACATAAGTACACGCGTGCAGGAGGCGGAGGTAAATTGATCTATCGGCAGATCGTGCCGTCTACGTTATTTATCTCCAAGCCGCCTTATTAATGTCAGCTGGACAGCTTTATCGACAGGTATTTTATAAAACTGGAAGTTTCATCCACCTGAACAGTCTCTCTCTCTCTCTCTCTCTCTCTCTCTCTCTCCCGCTCGGCTTGTCCGTGACAATCGACGGCATCCATCGGCACTTGCCGCGGTATTTACTTATTAATACAGTTCTTCGGCGAACAACGTTTACCCAAGGTGACGTTATATATCGTCCTTCAGGCAACAGCCTGCCCCGCGAAACTTTTGATTTAAGGCCTCGGCGAACTTTCCCTCGAGGTGCTCCCCGCGCACTCGTTCGAAGATGCATCTGCTCGACCTTCGTTCCGTGGAACTGGTCTCGCGGTGTGAAACCTATTTACACTTTTTATCGGCAAAGGAAACTCGAGGTGATCGTCGAGTATCCTCGGCGTCCCGTCCTACCGATCTCTCTCGATATGGGATCTTAATAACCTCTCGAACTTGTCCTTCGATCTCCGCGCGTGCGATTCTACTTCGCTCCGCTTATTTTCCCAGATGTATTTGCTCACAGATTAAACGGGAACACCCATGCATAAGCAGTTGAATATTCCAGCGCTTTAATATCGAAGCTTCCCTGCCTGCGCCCGGACACTCGTGAGCTTTCGAAGCTCCATGAATTTCGAGTGATTCTACTCGCAGATCGTCACGAGTTAATCGTTCCTGAGGAATAAATCGCGGCTGAACCCCGCTGCCTACGTCGGCGATGTCGTGGGCGAGGTAGTTTCCTCGGCGTGCCGGAAAACTTGGGCAAACACGCGAGTTACCGGTTACGCAACAGGCGCCGCGCAATTTCCGTTCGATTTACGTAAAACGTCGCTTCCCCCCTCGGTGTTCGTACACGGACATTAATTACGACCGACCGCGCTCCTCCTCTATGAAGCTTAATGCCGGCTGCGCTGAGTTATTAAAAATCAGATGGCCACGGCGGAATGCAATTTCCCGGCGGAAAAAAAAAGCTGCGCTCGGTGGGTCGCGTGTCCTCCGTGAACGATCACCCCGAGCAGGCTTCGCCTCGCTTTATTTCGACGCGATGGAACGGGCCAGGACCTGGGAACGAGAGCGCGGCACCGCGTTTTGGAAACACTGCCGCGTTTGCCTGGAAAAGTCGCCCCGGCACGAGACTCGGCGTGTTTGCGAACAAATTTGCAGAAAATTCCGGCAATCTTCACAGCGCTCCAATCCAACGCCCGCCGGGCCGTCGAGATCGTTCTAGCGTCCCTCCACAGCAAACCCCACGAATTTTATAATCCATTCCACTGAGAATAACATCTCGCTGACAGTTCCTTAGAGTTCGCAGTCGCGCGCGCGACGCTGAATACGTAACTCCGCCCGTAAGCTACGTGATGGATGCTCGCAGAGAATGGAAACACGATAATGCGGGGCTTTTAAAATTAAATTAGGAGACTGTTGCTCGTTAGACGACAAGGTTTATTAATTAATGAATCGGTTTCGTACCATCCGCCCGTAATGCTGATTAATATTAATCAATTTTCGAGCGACGTGGCCTCGCGCTGCGACGTAGTCTCCCAGCCGTCGACTTCGAAAGCATTTTACATAATTCTCGCGGGAATTGAAGGGTCAAGTGATGTACACTGATTGATGCGTAACTAGCTGGGTGATCATTATGGAAGGTAGTTGATTACGTACCTGGCGTGTCCTGTGCCTCGCAGGAAGTACATTCTATAGAGTTGATTACCTCTTTCGGGGCGAGCGTTCGTGCCATTTGGCACGCCACTCCAGTGAATATATTCTGTAAAAGGAACGAACACGTTGATTAAATAGATCTTCGCGTGGAGCCTCGGCGAAACGTTTCGTTAACCGTTGCTGGTTTCTTCTCGTGTCTGCCATTGTAACAGAACGGAGCAGCCGCGGTTGGCTTTGATGGTCCGCTGATGAATTTAATATGTACGCCGAACTGAATGCGCAAAGGGTAGTAAATAGCCGATGCTTCGACTGTATAACGGTGCTGCAGCGATGGGAATTAGGGGAATTATTTACCAAGGGATCCACGTAATTTCGGAACATCTCACTTTCGTGTTTCAGGGATGAGAATATGCCTCTGTGATGTTGCATCGGAGCACATCATCGCGACGCTGTAGGCCATCGCGGAATATGACGAACCTCGGGTACACAACGACGGTCGCAGGGCCCGCGGGACGACGCGCCAGCGTCGCCACCGACAAACCGATAGAGATGCCTCAGACGAGTCCTAGAGGATCCATGGATCGGCAGCGATCGCCCCGAGGCAGCTTCGTGCCCAACATCGCATACGGCACTGAAACCGACTCTCCCGAAGAGGTTCTTAACTATATTTGCTTTCCTTCTTTCCTTCTTTCCTGCAGCAACATTCATGGTTCTCAAATACTTTAAAGGTGCAAATCCACTGTCAGACAAAAATATCGTGTTTCATTGGAGACTTTAATCTCGTGAGACAAATAGATATTTCATTATCTCGTGAGACAAGTTCATGATATATTTTCAAAAGTCTCATCTCTCGCGACTATTTCCGTTATTTACATTATTACTTGTTGCTGAGATTTTTGTCTCATGATAGAAAAGTCTCGTGTAAAATCTCATCGTGGATTCGCAGCTTAAGAGTTGAAACAGTGATTGGTTCTCGTGCACCTCGAAGGTTCTCTGGTGAAATTTCTTGGGAATCGATAAGCACTGCTGCATATTCGATGCGGGGATGAATACTGTAACGTTATCCATAATAAAACACTATTGGATTAGAGGAATAAAAGGGACAAGAAAGCATATTTGAATAGCCTCGATCCCTCGGATAGCCGAAGTTTTGCTCCTCTCTCGTTAACCCGTTATGATGGGCGCGATATTTGAAGGTACAAAACAAGTACTGATAGCGGTTCCAGTCGAATAACATGTATCGACATTCCGACGTCAACTTCCGCGGCGTATACGGGCATTATCGTAAAACGCATTACTCGTGCTCGACCCCTGGGTAAAACTCGGCATGGGAGCTTTCGAGGGCGGAGCACAGACGCGGAGAGAAAAAATTATTCTAACCGGCTCTGTATAGTAGAGTAACACTCAAACGAGATCTTCACTGTTTCGTAAGCAGTCGCAGTTTCCAAAACAATTGGCTGAAAGTTGAATTCCGAGGACTTACAGCAGAAGATAAGGTACATCGTACCGAGGGAAGCAATTTCGTACCGAATATCCCGAGACTTCTCTCCATCTAATTGCTGAAAGTTCCCTACAGAAATTTCCTTCTCGAAGCGTTCGAAGTGCCCCCCCCCCCCTTTGCTGGCTTAACTTCGATCACCCTTGACTTTTCAGAGGTACGGCGGATCGCGGAACATGCTCGCCCAGAAGAGTCGAAGTCCAGTGAACACGCTGGTACCGAACGAGCCCTACGGAAGTCCTCGAAATGGGGGGCGCAGCCCTCGTAACAGCTTGATCCTCGACAGTGGTTTACCAATGGATATGCTGCACGGCTCTCGGCATTCATTGGTCCCGGAGTGTGCTCTGAGTCCCAGGAATTCATTGGTGCCCGGTTGCACGATGAGTAGAAGCCCGAGGAACAGCCTGGTCCCCCTGAACGGCTCCAGGACGTCTCTGATGTCCGAGAACGGGAATCCTACGCCCAGTCGCAGCCCCAGGCACTCGTTGGTCCCGAACTCGTCGAGGAGCCCTCGCGGAAGCATCACCAACATGGAGATGGTAGATCGCAGCCCACAGCGGAGCCCGCGTGGGTCGATCGCCACCGAATGCCTGAACCAGAGCCCGAGGAACTCGATCGCGCCTTACGAGCAAGTGAGCAGACAGTCCCGTGGAAGCATCACCATGAGCGACTGCCCCAGAGGATCCATCGGGGCTAACGAGGACGAGATAAGAAGTACACGGCGGAGCATCGATCCAGATATTATAGACAGAACACCGAGGGGAAGCCTGTCTGGCCTGCAAGAGAAAAGAGCGACAAAGGCGAGCCTCATGGCGCAGGATCCGAGGAGGGCTTCCGCTGATCAAGGTAAGAGTTCGTTTGTCTTCGCCAACGTGTAGGTCAGACCCTTCTAATCCACCTGCTGAACGTGCTCCAAGGAGTATCGCCAGTGAATTTGAAATCACGAGGGACGATAGCAGGGGACTGATGGGGATCCCAGGGATTACTGCCCCTTGCGTACCGAGTTCCTTCTCCGAAAATCGTGGCATTTGGTAGGCGTTATAGCCGGTGGATTAAATTTCCCAGTGCAACGCCATGTAACGAGCAAAGTAAAATCCAATAGGCCGCAGCCTGCGGAGCGACGGACGAGGGAGATGCGATTTTGTATGTAATTTTCGTAATAGGCCATCCAGGATTTGGGCCACGTTTACGTCGCAGTTTACGGTTTTCGGATGTATTAAAACCGCACCCAGCCATCGCCGAAACGAAATTATCGCGGTGAATGCGCGCACACATTTGCATGCACAGGCAAACAGAGGAACGATGTTTAGGTTTCATCTGAAATGCGCGACGCCCCGTGAAAATTAAAACCACCCGCCGCCGCACGCGCGAACACGTTCCCGAGGCCATCGCCGATGCAGAACGGTGTCCGATGAAATAATTAATTATACTAATTCCCCGGGGCCGGTCTCCTTTTAATAAGCTGCATTGCTTCCGGCGCGGTCGCGATCGTGAGCGATTCCATCGCGGTTTAATCGCGTCACCCCGTATCGGGCAGCCTAATGGCAATTCGATGCTCATTACCGTTCAACTTGACGCTGCCCCTCAAGGGAGTCGTGAATTACGCTCGTTTCACCTACAAATTCCACATATCACGCGCGATACAAGCGCGGGGAATTGAACCTGATAACCCGTTGATTGCCACCGCTCCGTATCTGATTTTCATAGAAACTATCTTTGACGTGGCAGCTCTAGATATTTAAATCTGGCAGGCATCGATTGTCTGGAGTAATCAGAATGTTTGCAAACGGAAACGGAACGTAATCTATGGCTCGAAGCAGGATTTCTGCAAAGCTAATAATGCTGTCCGGTCACCGAAGTTAATATCTTCGAATAACTATATCGTGGATAGAGCCAGGCTAGCATCGCAAAGCTGCGTTGATTCGGATGCAACTCCATTAAGCTGACTAAGCCAATCTGGCGGACATGCACGCCAGATTCAACGACACATTGTCTGACACCTAAAGCAGTCGTCGAAATCGATAATCCACGAGCGATACTCCCACAGAGCTTTGCGAGACGTGACCACTTTTATGCCTGGGAGCTTCAATCTTGTTCACAAGGGAACACCGCGAACCCGGGGACTCACCGATTGGAACGCAACTTTGTGGGTTTTTAGAGTGACTCGAAACAAGAACAACGGTGCGTATCATTTGGGCCCTATCGCCCTTTAAGGGAGTGCAAACTAACCTCAAAGTCAAATTGGCACTTCCACTTTTTCGCGTATAGCTCTCAAAGTACAACAGACAGAAAAAAATGTTTCGAACAAGTTTAATGGCGCAGTGAGCACTGTAAACTTGCGTTAACAAAATTTTGAAAAAAGTTTTTTTTCCGTTCAGGTATTTTCTTTTTAAACTCTTTTCAAAATTATGTTAACGCAAGTTTCCAGTGCTCATTACACCATTAAACTTGTGTTTGAAATATTTTTTTCTGTCTGTTGTAGTTTGGGAGTTATACGCGAAAAAGTAGAAGTTCCAATTTGACTTTGAGGTTAGTTTTCACCCCGTTAATGGGCGATAGGGACAAAACGACACACACCGTTGTTCTTGTTTTGAGTCACTCTAAGAACCCACAAAGTTGCGTTCCAATCGGTGAGTCCGGGTTCGCGGTGTTCCCTTGTCAGTCCCGTACAACTCTTACTATCGTGACGATCGAATCATCCGAATGTCCTCGGTGTTTGCGCAGGATTCACTAGCAATCGAAATTCATCTCCGTATCGTCAGAAAGAGGGGAACATGGGAAGCGTTAAGACAAGTGGAAGCGTGGTCCAGGTGAACCTTGGATACGGACCGAACACTTTTGACGACTGCAGGAGAGCCAGCAGTTCCGTGTCCCAGGTACGAAGTTTTCCAGCTGTAATGCACGAAATTTTCGTCGACCCAGTTTTAATGAAAAAGGTTCGAAAAATATTGAAATTCTCCTTGAGACATTGAGGACTTTGCAGCAAGAGGCGCGCAACTCCATTTTTGACAGTGTTTGAGTTATGACGTGTAATATAAAACTAATCAACTCGATAATTACTACCTATTGGGTGAAAATATATATTTTTCAATTAGTGTTCTCTTTTCAATGTTAAGTCAAAGCAACAATTTTGTAAACAGTCTTTTCTAATTTACGGGAAGTTGGTAAAGATGGAGTTGCACCCCTCTTGCCGCAAGGTCTTCAATTTCGTTAGGCAGAGTGCAGGTGCAATTGCTGGCCCTGCAATTTGTTAAACGTGTACCTTGAATGATTAGTACACGAGGAGCATCCATCTCGTGCGGTTGTCTACAAATAAATGATGCCTATACAGTTACTTCCTCTCTCTGTTTTCCGTCTTACGTCTCATCACAGATAAACAGTAGATTCAGCGTCTGTTAGACAGACAACGCGCTCCAACCTGTCCGGCGTTTGACGAGTACCGTAACAAGAGTATAAAATACGTAAAGTTATCGTTCTTTAGTGTAAGATCTTCCAGTTTCAAGAAATGGTCGTCCCATGAAAGTGACAAGCCTTTTAGTACTCCGCAGTATTTCAACTACCGCAATATTTCACTAGCATATTCTCCACGGGGAGATAATTTACGAGCGTTTAAAGTCGTTTTCTTACGCGTCACCTGGTTCGTTACCGAAGTTTGTTAATCGCATGCGAAGATAGCGTGCCTTTGGCTCACTCGGAGTGTCACGACGAGGTTCGCTTGTTTCGCACGAAATTTACGAAGGATATAACGAACTATCCCAGAACAGCGTGGATGGAACACAAGCGAAGGACCCCCTGGAGGTACGCAGAAATTGCAAGCTCGTGAAAATTTCCAACCCCTGGGTGCGATGAACCACGTTCGAATCGAGATGGTGCTTCGCAACCGCGAATATGCGCGCGATTACTGCCGAATTCAGACCTGTGATACTGAAATAGAGGATGACTCTACGAATCCCCTAGTTTCAGACGTTAATCTGAGTTTCCGAGCTTCGCTTCAGAGGCCACAGTTTTTGCCCTTCGTAGTTTATAACGCCTGAGAATGCGGGGTTTCCATTCCACGACCGCAAACTTCGGTTCCTTAATGCCCAACATCCGAGTTTACGAGTTTCCCGGTTTCTAATGCTCGAACTTGCGGGTTTCCTAGTAACCAACAGGCAAACTTGCGGACTTTCTGCCGTCTAACACCAGAAACGCGTCTCTTTTTTATCTTGGGACCATAAATTTCAGTTTCTCTTTTGGATACTCCAGCTGTTAAAAAATTGTTCTCGCTCGGTCTCCTCTTTGGTATCCTCGAGAACATTAGAATATCATTTATCTGGTAATTCGAGCATTAAAGAGAACGATGTTTCGCTAAATTTTCAGGTTTCAGGCGACGAGTCGCGTCAACTTTTCACCAGCAGCGCGAACGCACCAAAGAGCACCATAGATAATGGAAATCTGCGCGTGATAACGTACGGGTCCGTGGTGTTCCAACTGAAAGACGCCAATCTGGAAGCAAGTAACACTTGCGACTTTGTCTTTCGCGCGATGAGAGTCGTCACAAAGACAAGAGTGGTCAGTGTATGTCTGATCTGTCTAACATCTGTCCCAGTCCTGATGTTAATCTTCGGTGAGTAAGATCCCTTTAATAAGCTTCCTTACAGAATACCCTTGAGCTGCTGCGCCGTTGAAATTTAAAGCATAACGACTCTCGCCGAGCAATTACTTTAATTGATTCAACTTGACCCGCAACTTCGGCAAGCTCTAATTGGGAAGAGAGGTTCGTAGCAGAATAGAGCCAGATATATCTCTATAATTAGTAAAACGCGTTCACCCAGTTCGAAGAAAATATTCGTGGGGCGTTCTAAATATACGCGGAATCGATACTTTCCGCAGAACTAATTGTCAATGATTATTCGAGCCACGGCGAGCTATCGTTCCGACTTTTACGTATATTAGCCCTGGAAGGGCGAGCGTGGCCGTAATAGCGTGCAAATCCTGCGAGAATTTCTTCGCGGGGACACAGAGTACTTCTCTGTCTACCTCGGGCTTTCGCAATTAGTAAATACAACTAATTTTTGCTCAAGTATCTCGAGTCTCAGTGGAGCTGTCCCAAATTAAAGCGGCGAAAAACGTTCCCTTCTATCAGTGTTCGCGAGAGCGCACCCTGAATCTTTCCTTGTCAATGAAAAAGGACAGCGTCGGAAATAAATGGCCACGATCCCTTTCTTACTGCGAGGCATAGGTACCTATTTCGCTTTACGATCGCCCCATTTGCTTTCGCGGGCAGGTGTACGTATGGCAACGTACGAAACGCACGCAGGTGTAATTTGCATACGCTTCCACGTTAACGCGACGGAAGTGTTCCGACGATATTGAGGCAGATTATTAACCTTAGTGGCATTAATCCCGCTCCATAGGTCATGCTCTCCGTTACAGCGGCGTTTATCTGGGCGAAAAATATTTCATTCGTCGCCCTTAATTCCCACCCTTAAACCGACTGGCTCCGACTCTGATTTCGGTCGCCCCATTATCAGAATACGCAATCAGGCGAACAATTATCGCCGGTGCCTAGTTCGTACAGTCTCCCTAACGTGTCTGTCTAACTAATCGACTGCAGATGTCGCGTAGATTAATGGAATATTGGGTCAACCCAGCCCGGGCCCGTGTAAGTATGGAGAATTTGGCCGAGCGACGGAAACAGAAATAATACAAGCTCGGAACGGTCGGTTGAAATTTTAACGGGGAGTTTGACCCAGGAGAGGGTCGCAGCGTCACGAAGACGCATTTCGTATCCCCGTTTCTCTAGATCGTTCCCCAACTAATTGACCCTGTCTGGTTTACACGCGAGCCGTCGACTTGCACTACTTACGACATGCAAGCGTGCCCGATTCCTCGCCGAGCGCAGTCTGCTCGCCCCGGCGGGACACTACTTCGTCGCGGGTTGAATCGGCAGGAGGGCGCATTCACCTCAAGCCCGCGCCGCGTACGAGCAGAACGGTTCCTCGAATCGATAAAGAGCATCCGGTCCGTTCGTAGAAACGGGAATTACATGCACCGAACTACCTATCGCACGGCAGCTGTAAAATTGTTCGCGGCCGCGGCTTAACTGGGACTCGTGATGTTTCCTCATCTCGACGAACTTTGCGTTAACCCCCCGCAGCGTGAGACTAAGTCCTCGCTTGTCCTCTGCAGCGTTTCACGGAAGCGAATCTGTGTCGTTAATTGGAGAAATTCAGTCGCTTTGGAAACGGGTTAATCGTAAAATGTCGGTCGACGATTACTTTGAAAAATGACCCGGCGGTCGTTAACAAATTATCGTGTGCCGTGGAGGCAGAAAGGAGGACCGCCCCTCCTTCCCGCAAGTGTTCGCATGCCGTGTTACCCTTAGTTAAGTATCGAAATAGGCCGCGACACACTGAGTGGAAGTCAGGCAACGCCATTAGCGTTTACATTATTCAACGGAGTTGGCGCGGTGACGGTTTCATGTCGACCGGAACGTTCCGCCCGACGCAACCCCGGTAACGGGCTCGAGACCATCTGCGAGAATACGAATTCGCGTGATCGTCTACCTTCGTTACAGGCTGGAACTTCTACGACAACTGTCCCTTAGAGACGAGCATACCGACCTACATGATCATAGGCGGGACGTTCGGCACTATTTTCATGCTCGTAAGCATTTACGCGCAGATACGCTCGAGGAGGCCCGAGGTGCTCACAGTACCACCGCCGAGACCTCACGTCTCCCTTACGACACTTATCATCATCGCCTTATCGTGCTTCCTAGTGGGCTGGTTCGCGATTGGTAAGTAAAAAAGGTAATTCGAGGAACTATGCGACACAGGGGTGAAATTCCAAGGTCCCTTTATGCCTGCCCCTGGTGCCCCGCTAGGTTTTATCTCGCGCTCGCTTCTTCCACGCGAGGAGCAGATCGATCACGAGCACGCGTAGCCGAAGCGAGTAGTGCTTCGTCTGACCGCCCTCGTGCTTTAATGCTTTTATCGCCGGCGCCGACTTATGCGCCGCAACAGCTGTTACACTCGCGCATTTACGAGCACCCACTGGCACGAAGACGGCGTAGGTATAAAGCGATTCGTAAGCGGAGTAAGATTCCTGCGATTAGAGGGTAGATCGTTCGGGATGGGAAACGAACTTCTTAAATTATCGAGCGAAAATATTCGAGTAACGTCGAACGCCACGAATTAAATGTACGAAAGCTATCGATCGTTTCCCTGGCGAGTGCAATCGTTTATCGTGGCTGGCAAGCTGTATCGGTGCAACCTAATTTTCGTTCGTGATCGCGCCCAGTTATGACCCACTCGCCGTGTACATTCGCGGACGTAATTGTGTCGATTTTGAGAGTAACGAGCCGCCAACTTCGACTTTTACCCTTTCTTTCTAGCCCCAGGTAAAGGGCGAACCTTACCTAGGTTACAACATAAACGGCCCGTTAATATCATCGTTCGATTCGAAATCGACGTGTGATATTTCGGCAATGGCTACCACGAGACTATTCGCTTTGATGTGAAAGGGTCGCATCCAGGGTCGCATTACCATAAACAGCGCTAGGCGTAAGCTGGTGCCTCACTCTCTATGGGGCCACATTTTAAAGCCTTACCCCTCGCAAACAACGATATAAAAAACAGCCTAGTTATAGAAGCAAAATAAAATACTTCTTAAATATTAAATTCATAATACAAAAACTAGAGGCAGCTGAAAAATTTAAGAGGCGTCATAATGATGTTGTGCCTAGGGGAGGCACAAAATTTGGAGGCCTCCAAAAGTATAAATTCGCCCCTGTTCGCATCGATATTCCAAAGTCAGACCCCCTTGAATATTCAAACGGTCTGTCCACACAGTGAATCCTTCCTTCTCTGATCTCCAACCGTAAACTTTCGGTCGCAGGGAATTACTGGATACTCCACATCAAGTGGCCACCGTTCGAAGTTCCGAATTTTTACGAGCCGAACAAGTATTGCAACAAGATACTCTACACGTTCGCCATGGTGCACCTAGGCGTGGTTTACGTGATGTTCGCCATCACAGTGTTCGTGGTGATGGTGCTGGCGTCATTCCGGATTTTAGCCTGTCCGTTCCCCGAAAGGTAAGCGATTCGTTCTCCGCCGCGAGTAGTAAATCACCGTCGCCGGTCAGCCGTATCACGCGATGCGGGGGATTCGACGAGGTAACGCGTTCATTCCTCCTTCCCATCAGCGTGTATCGCGATGTGTCTCGCGAAACGTGTTGCCGGAACCGCGGTATCGCGAAATTGCGGGATTCCGCCGATACGATTCGTGGTTAACGACGCGATAAACGGTTCCCCGCGCTCGCCGACCGCGGACACGCGGCTGCAGATGTACGGTGCCTTTAAACGGCGCGGCCGAGAGCTTCCCGCGCTGCTCATTCTTGCCGAATCAAGGGAAACGGCTCGTAGATGGAAAGTTCTGATAGAGCTTCGGCATTCGGATACAAATCCTTCGTTCTTTAGACAGCCCCGACCGGTTCAGCTACACGAGCAAACGAATTCTTTCACCTATATGAACGAACCTTTCGGGAACACCGTGCCAAAGCTCGCTAGGGCATTAGGTCAGCGTGCATCGCCGTGAGTATTCCGCATGCAACGTCGATGCCGAATATTCTGCGCTCGGAAAGCAATCAGCCGACGTATGAACGTGCACGCGCATACTCGGCCAGCGTTAACCGAGTGTACAGGTACCTACACGCGCGAAATAGTAGGTCAACGAATTTGGTCGCGTGCCGGCGCGAACAGCTCATAAATACCGCGAAGCGAGGCAGCCGGGCCGAGCGCGTATCGCCGTCCGCGACGATCAACGAAACACCGTTTCCCGTTTCGCGTGTCAGCAACTCACCGTCGATTTCTACGCTCCTCTGGTCTGCTTCTATTATCTATCTTCCAGTTAACCACCGGCTTTCGCATGCCCGCGGGCAAGCTAAGAGAAAGAATAATCACGCGACACGCGTGGCTGATCGCGAGCATTGCTCGCCGCTCGACTGACCGAGTCGCTTCGGAATCGACCGCATTTTCCCTCGGAAACACGCTTTATCTTAAAGCTCCCCGTAACAATGGAAAACTAGCCCACGAAAGGGCAGGCTTTCAGCACGGCTCGAGGGTAAAGTGTCTCGGAGAGACTCTTATCGTTGACTTGTACTACTTGCACGGCTCACGTTTCGGGCGTCGCCGTCGCGAGAATAAACTCCACGTCCACCGTGCAAATTGGCTCGTAATAGATGAAACACGGTCGATTCCCGGAGAGACAGCACGGCGATAAACTCGCGATTGACCGTCGGTCCGTTTTCTTCCGTTTCTTGCAGATACAAATAACCGCTGCGAGCTACGCGCCTGCCCGCAGACGCATCCAAAAGCGAGTGGACGTTCAACGTGAAGAACAAAGGGCAAAGTTTTCTTAAGCTTCTTGTAGCTAATCCGACGAAATGGTATTTTGGGACTTTGAGTAGCAACGTCAGGGTTGTCACTGAAAGTGGGCCACAGCTTTGAATCGGAAGAGAGGTTGCGGGAAGATCTGGTAACTTGCTGTTTCACTTGTATGACAAACTAAGATGCGCGATCGCGCGAATCGAGGCTCCTGGACGACGATTCTTCTTTGATGAGATGACAAATAAAATGAAAGATTCCCATGGCACAACACTGCGATCCACGCTGTACCAAAGTGTAGCGAGGAAAGCGCCCGTCTCTCTGGACAGAAATCGCGTCGTCGAAGGTAGAATTTATGTTGAAGAAGCGAGAAGCCGGGCAAGCTTCGACGACCCGTTTCTGAGGAAACGACAGAAGCTCTGTCGACGAGACCAACGGAGATAATCGCGTCGATCGTTACAGCCATCGAGTGCTCGATCGTGTGTGGGTATGCTGGATCCACGCGTTGCTGGAAACGATCGACGGAAACCGCAGCAGGTGGGAGCCTCGTAAGGACAAACGAATCCTGAACCGTGTGAAACTTCTGCTAGGCCACGTTGGAGGCATCTGTGAAAAATCGGAGGAAAGGAGGATGCTTTCCGCGAGGAAGGAAACTATTGCGGAGGGAGGGAGAGAGAGAGAGAGAGTTAGATCGATTTCAGGAGAAAGAAGAGAACGAACGGATGAAAAAGTATACCGGGCCTTTATTGTCGTGGGATGTGTATACGTGTGTAAAAATCCGCCGCTCGATAGAACGCCCGAATGAAATCTGACGTACGAAACGCGATGGAAATAATGGACAGACAGGCGGCTGACGAACCGGGCGCATTGGAACACATTTGACCAGGCTGCAGCCATTGTTTTCGCTTCCTATTCTGTTAAGGGTTTCGAGGTAAGGGAGGTATCGCGAGAAGGAGAAACGTGCGAGGGGTTTGTAAGAGGAAAAAGCAGATATTAAGAATCTCGGAATTGCGAATTGACCCCTCTCGTGTCAGGCGAGCGTGGAGCAAGAATGTCCCTGAAGCGGAATGAACATCGCAGTAAGGAAGAGTTAACGGTTTAATCATTGAGCGGAAGCTACAATTTGTCGGGGAGGTCCGAGGTAAGAGACACGCTTTCATTGTTCCTTTATCTGCTTTCGAAATCTTCGAAAACTTGCGCTCGACGAACCTTGGGTCGACTTGGCACGATCGGCATTCGATCCTCGAACGGGTGTGCATTCTTGTCTGTACTTTTGTCCAAATGCATTGACGAGCTTTCCGTGCATGTGACCAGCCAATGTTTAATTGTAACGAGAACATCCGTAGTATGGAATTTTGTTGTACTATATACTACTTTTTATAAGTGTTTTTACCGGCGGTTATGGGGTTCCATTCATACTATGTGTTAAATGGGGTGCAGCAACGGTATATAGACGCGTATAGCATTGCCAACGCTGAAACGCTGAATCCTTTTAACTGTTAACTAACAGTGCAACATGCCATTCCCGTCGACGCAATACTTCCCAATTTTTTATACAATTTATTTCGATTCACCGCACTATTAGACTCGACGATGTTCGCGCGATTAATTGCGTTCCCGTATTAAAGCGATCGTGCAAAGCGTTTTCGTAAAGGATGGTCCAATGTACCGCTTAGTCGTCCCAACAGTGAGCACGGGCACTCAGTTAACAGTTAAACAACAATCATTCGTAATGAGAAATGAAGCACGGTGCTTGGCTGCTTTCTTCATCCGTGTACCATCTTTAAATAGAGGTGACTGGACGTTAGCTCGTGGTGTCGATGTCAACAAAGATGATGCATCTCGTCGGTGATTGTTGTCAAGATGTTATTATCCGTGGAGACCCCATGAATGGTAATCAAGCATGATACTATTACAAAACCTAACTAGGGAAGTGTTGTCTGTAAACTACTTTAAGAACAAGGTAGCGTTTCGTCGTTCCTCTCGAGAAGAGACCATGTGACCGCATGGGATGTACCCTGTCCGTTCAAACTACCCTTCCAGAGTCAAGAACTCCAGCCCCCTCCCCCACCCCCCATTTACGTAGGGTGACAAGCCAAAGACCTAACGATGTTGTTGAAAAGGAAACCGATAAAGCAAAACAATAACTGTCAATTAAATCAGCACAGAGATTATATTCCATGCAGTAGAATGCGAACGACCGATGACAATTTGATGTACACACAAACATAAACACGAACACACACACACACACACACACACATATATTCTATATATATAAATGTATAAATATATGTACACGTGTATGTTATATATGTAATCGTTATCAAAGAATCGACCAAAGAGGAAGGAATCGGTAGGTATATTAGAAATCGGATCGAATTGGTTCGCGTTCGTATAGAGAGGCTCATTATTTATGTACGTTAGATATCCATGATTGCGCGATGATTCGATCACGGGTCCATACTTAATCATCCGTACAAATAAATGTTACTAATCTCTACTGTGTACACAAAGTCGATGTAAACGTGTATGAACCGTTATCGTTAGACCACTGTCCCTGATAATCGTGCGTATAAAACGAAGTTCACTGTCTCCAGTAAAAGAGAACCAACCAGTTCTTTCTAAATTATCAATTTACAACGCGTCACTGGTATTCTCCTTCATTCGCTGTGTGAAATCTTACCGAGAGACATCTGGAAATGTCGCGGGAAATTGGCGAATCCTACCAAGGAAACGGTTTCCACGAAATGTCAAATATCGAGCGGTAAGTCAACAACGCCATAATAGCGAAGCTCGACGAGTCACATGCTGGCGAATTTTCGGGCACGAGCGTACGCGTGTACGCAGCCGAGTACAAATAATAGGACGGGAGCAGGAAATAAGGAAACACGTGGAACATTGAAGAAACACACATATCGTGCGCGTGTTAGGAGAGAAGGGAGTGCAAATTGGGTGTCGCTGGAAATTAAGGGGTCGCGAGCGAGAAAAGGGACCTGAAAACTGCAGTCACATTCCCGGCGATCTGTAGATTTCATCGGAATCTCGCGAAGCGACTGGTCAAGAGGACCTTTGCGTAATCGGCAACGGTGAGATGCTAAGAGGAGAGTAACGTAAGGTATTTCCATTGAACCTAAGTTCACGCTTGTTCATGGTAGAGGATCATTGCAAATTTATCAAATGCTCAAGTTTCTCGCGTTCAATTTGCTGGGCGCAGAAATCTTCTCCGTCGTTTCGTCCTCATTATCCCGGTGTTAATGGCGAGATTCTGTATTCACGTGCGCTAGCTCGCAACGGTGTAATCCACCTTTAGCCGATAATTGTATCGAAGAGTCAACGAAACGTACAATTCCGGCAGCGGTGAGTTACTCGGAACGAACCGCGCGCGTTTCGGTTCTCAGCGGTAGGCTGTTTAGTGGTATACCTAGGGTGGAACGTGTGCGATGCACACGGATGCATGGAGGAATGAACGATGCACGTGAGCGTGTTGCGTAAGACGTGATAAGATTTTCGCGGGCTGCACGTCAGTTTCACCGGGTACGACATCGAGAAATCGGGAAAACGTTGTTTGCTCAAAATTCATTGCGGATAGATTGCAGCCCCCGTTATCGTCTGCACCCCCTTCTTCCCCGTTCTTCCTACTCTGCTTCTTTCTTTCTTTATTCGAGTTCGCGTGGAACTAATACTTAGCCGTGGCGAGGGAGGAGGATTTGACGAAGCAATCTTAGAGAGCATGGGAAAAGAAAGGACCTTGTAGCAGGGATGGCCCGTGATTACAGTGGAATCGAGCGAGACCTTCGAACCAGACTTGGCAGATACTTTATTTGGTCCGAAGCTTCAGCAATTCGCTACCCACGTGGAATCGACAGGGGCAGATAAACCCGGCAAGCCGATATCCTCCCGGGGTGACAATATTCGGGGAAATATTTCTCGCAGACGTGAAACGGGATGCGTGGTATCGAGGGGTTGGAGCGATGCGGGGGCGTTTGAAATTTTAATTAAAACGCTGCGCGACGACAAATGTCATATTAACCGACCAACTCTATTGCAGATTTGATTTAGCGTTTCCACCAGCACCGGTGGCCGAAAGTGAATGTAATATACATTTATATGTGTGTATCGACGCGAGTCGCGAACTGGAAATCCTGTACCTCCCTTCTTTCGTCGTTTTGTTCTCTGCGCGGCGAAGCTACGACGTGGCAGAGCATCCCTCTCGCGATTCGTCTCACCCGTAGCGCGTAAGGATTAACAATTGTGTTGATATATGAAATGTTACGGTGTCGTTGGATTTATATAGAATAGAGAGCTTATTTATTTTTATACTGAGTGGTTCGATAGCCTCCGATATATTTAATTGAACAACGTACAACGGTGGAAAAGGGGCTGTTTGTTGTCGCTGCGTGGTATCCTTCGTTTCCATTACATATTTCGATGCGCGACTCACTCGATCAGTTGCCATTCATTTCACCGATGTTCGCTGACCGTTATCGTGGCTAATTAAGTACACGTATATGTACCGTACAGGTAGTGATCTACGATTATGTGCGTGTGGTCTCATATGTATTGCGTAACGTTCTTTGGTCAGACGTTAGAAATGCGTGAAGTGCGTTTAGTGGTGTAGTATCTATTTAGTAGCGATTAGTATTATTTGCACGCACTAAATCGCGAATTGTGGTCCAGGCTTTAAAGTAGAGTTCATATCGTCGCAACACATTCTAACGCTTCCTTCCCTCGACCCAGAAATAGCGGTGGAAATCATACAGACTTGCCCGATGAAAAATCATTCTCAACTTCAGACTGTTATCAGGGGAAATCGTATCATAATTTCTGTCGCAAGATTCGATACCGTAAAGCTTGACGCCGATCTCCAAGTCCGAAGACATTCCCGATGTAGTACAAACTAATTTCTAATTCCCTGGCCAACGTTAACGTACCGGTACTACGTCTGTAATCACATGTTGGGAACGTAAAGATTCCCAGCGCTATTTGCGGAGCCGATCGACCTGTCGCAGACATCGATTACATTTTTCTACGCCATTTGCACTATTCCTACGAACGACTGCGAACCGCGCGGTCGTTTCAGTGTATACCTCACGATCGTCCGTGCGTAGAGAGAAGGAAGAGGTAGTACATCGTGCGCGAAATCGATATCGAAAAGGGTACCTTTTAGAACGAGCGTCGCCACGACGTGACCCGCTCGCGTAGCACGTATTCCCATCCAACATCGTTTCGACGCAGGCATTAATTGGGCCATCCGATTAATGCGAGCGTGTAATAAAAAATTAAAAAAAAAAATGGGAAAGAAACGAGATAGATATCCCAGAAGCGGTGCGCGTCCAATCGTGCCCGCGAAAGTACTCTGCGATTACTAGACAGTAACACAAAGCTATTGATCTTCCTCGGTCTACGGAAGATAACAGGAGAACGGTCTATCCTTTTCCCTTCTGTTAACAGCGCGATCGGTCATATAAGACCAGCCTCTGCGTGTAACGAATGGCTTCGACGCGAGCGTTAGGCGACGGTAAAGTATGATACGGAAGAAATTTGTATTCGAGGCTCGACTTGAAACGATCGACGCGAGCACCCGTCACTTTTTTCACGAAAAACTCGCCCTAGCATTCCTCGCGAGGCCATTCACTCGAACTCGACACACGTTTATTTCTTCAGTCTCCACCTCGTTAATACTTATCGCCGTTTCAACGTGCCCTCGTTTATTCGCGAAATTGACGCGTACACTCGATCCGCGGGATAAAAGGATGTCCGTGCATCGATCCCGACCGGCGGAAGGAACTGAGACTTGCGAAGAGATGAATAGCGGCGAAGAGTTTCGATTTCATCCGGGCCAGCGATCCCCGCGAGACGATCGAACCGAGGCGCATTCACCTTGCATCTACGGAGAGGGCTTGTTCGAGGGTCCAATCACCGCTCTCGAATTATCATCGACGCACCGACACGGCGCTCTTCTCTCCGCGTTCGTCGACGAACGGGAAATTAGCGAACGAACGATACGAGACGTCGCTTCGGGGGTGAGATTTCTGTGAAACGACCACGACGCTGGGAGTTGGTCAAAAATTATTTTTCTAGAAGCTACGAGACGCGCGTGGAGACTTTCTACACCACGATCGATTAAGATACCTACATCGCTCCCAGAAGCTTTCAATTCGAGCAACACCATCGAAGCGACGATACATCCGCGGTTTGGTGTCGGGACTCGTACCTCGAACGACGGAAACGCTCGCTACTTTTTTCAGCCAACTGGGCCAGCAACACCTCGTGTAATGTTAGCATGTCGCTTTAATGGTAGGTGTATATCGATAACAGCTCCGCGCGTGTTACGATACGAGCGCGTAACACCGTCCCTGGAACGTGCATCAGGAAGCTGCACCGTTGCCCATGCAACGCGCTCTATGGATGCGCACAATTCTTTCCTCTCGCGTCGACCAGCGAGCTTTTAAATTCACCGATCAATCGCCCACGGGAATTTCTTGCCCACCCCTCCATCATTGTATAATTTTAATACCACGATCCAGCATCGCGAGACGATCGCTTTGCCATTTAGCCCGTAAATAGGCTTCCTAGCTGCCAGTCACGAAACTAGCAGCAATTTTAAGTACATCCTGTCATGAGAGGAGCGTGTAAACTTTTCTGATTTTATTTTGCTGCAGTTATTACGGACGTAGCGCGCTGAAAGGGGAACAGCAGTGCGCTGATGGTTACGAAATAGCTGAAGACTCATACCACTGGAAAATGCCCTCTTCCAATGGTAACTGCTTATTTCTGGATGCTTTAATATAGACACTTCAACAAATATTTCGAAATTTCTGAATAAATTGGCAGACACACCATCCCGAATGGATGGCTATCGATTTCCAGTGGTGTTCCAGTCGGTGGGCCAAAGGCCGAGCGGAGGATTATTAAATTGTCGCGGAGGAATGTTGAAAATTGGATATAATAACGGTTCGACGAAAGGTCAGCTTCGCTCGCATCCTCGATAAACGTGCCGCGATCGCGGGTCGTTTAAAATGAATTCGCCAGCGAATTGCAACGAATTATCTGCACGTAGCAGGCGACCGGGCTCCGAGCAACGGCCCGCACAATGCGGCGGCTTATCGAGCGACATGTTTTGTTAAATTAAATTACCATCGAACCGGCGAACCTGCCAGTTTCCCCTGACATGGCCTACGCCAAAGGTCAACGCGATAGGATCTTCTGTGCGCATTTAATTCACGCGTCGAGCGTGCATCTCGCGTCTACGAAAGCGTGTGGAGGGAAGCCGAGGAGAGGGATGAATGTCGGGATGTGCGTTCTGTGCAACTAAACGATCGAGCAGTGCACGCATCCTATGGTCTGTGGAACGATACGCGTGCAGTCAGTCTACCGTCGTAGAATTAGGCGAACGACCCGCAGGGGAGGGATTGGGTAACTCTGCGGATACGTGCCTACGGCATTACACTCCACTGTAACAGAGAGGGAGAGGAGGAGAGCTGATTGTAAAACGGGACTGTACGGTGGATTCATTTTGTGACCCATTTATAACGTAACCGCCGAGTACTGAGAATAAAAGTGTCTACGTGGTACACGCTGAATGTTTCTGGATTTCACCCTCCACCAGACGGTTGTCCATTTATGTACATTTTCTACCATCTTTTATGCTTCTCGAGAGTTCGAAATTATCATAGAATATAGTCTGAGGAAGCACTTGTCAATCACGCGGGATGGAAGTGTCCTGCAGTGAAGCGGCCGCGTTTTGGTCTGGCTCGTTACCGAAGTCGGCTCGGATTCCCCAACGCTGTCACACTTCGTTAATGAACGACGCTGCGTTGTTCCATTCCCGGGCAAGCTAATCAGATACGCGAAACCTGTCGATTGGAACGGGCTATCTGATACGCCTATCAAATGACCGTAATGACACCCTGATGGAATTCGTCTGATCGGAACGAGGGAAATTTCGACCGAATAATGAAACGGACGAACCAGTTTCCCTTTCCCTTCTCCTTTTCATAGGAAACGGTTGGAATTTAGAGATCACTCGAGATACAATTCCCTGTCCCGAATTTCCTAATGCATTCGTTTATTTCGTAACGACGAGAGGGAGAGGACGAATTTCAGGGATGAAGAAAGTGGCTGCTTTTTCCTCGAGCCAGAGATCAGGTTAGTCGAGCGGAGTGGTACGTAGTTGTCCTGGCAAATACGGAATTCAATCTATATGTAAATACGCGCCGGGACATATTCCGAAAGTAGTCGCAAGGGAGGAGGAAAAAGCACAAACAATAGTGGTGGAAGGGGGGGTGAAGCTTCTGGAATCTACTATTCCGGAAGTTTCCGTGAACTTCCCGTGAACTTACCGTGCAGCTGATCCCCCGATGCCGCTCTGGAGAAACGTTAAATGTCCACGAAACCGTCCTATCATTTCCAGAAAGGGGTGATCGATAAAAGAGGAACCGATGGCGACGTGTGGGTGCAGGCGGAATCGTGAAAATAAGTAATTCCTCATGGGTGCTGCGCTATGTATGTTGATCCTTCTGAGGCGGAGCTTCTTCAACGGCGTTTGCGAATTCCTCTAGACCTATCGTAAGACGCTTAAATTCCTCAGGCAGCGTAACGAAAGCTCGTCGCAGCGTTTTACCATGACGAGTAAGAGGATTACCACCATGGATGCTAATGGACGCTCACCGGAGCGGGGGCTGAAACTTCGCCAGTCGCAAACGACGCGTCATTATCGCGGTTAAGGACGAGCTTCTTGAAAGCGCTGATCATACGCGATATTTTCTCCTGGTTCTCCAATAAATCGACTTCCCCGATGCGTCCCGTGCGCGTCACTCTGCTAGAAATTAATCCGAGGGGTCTGCGTTATCGAGTCTCAATTCCGAATTTATTCTTCAAGTTCCGCGTATTTTTCACTGCCCCTCTGTTCCAGCATTTCATATGAATATTTATTCTACCGGCTCACGGTTGAAACCATCACGGCTGCCACGCATATCCTGATTCTCCAGGCGACGGACACAATTCACGGCAAAGTAGCGGAATTCTCTGTGAAAGATCCTGGGAACGGCGTCATTTCCTCTTAAGGGGAGAATATCGTATAAATCGAACGAAAACTGGAAACAAAAATTGTTCCATAAATCGCTTCCGAAACATTTAAAAAGTATACTCTTAAAGTTATAGGCCGAAATTTAACTCCAAATTGATAATATAGCCTGGTGAGTCAGCGAGCCTTCGAGCGCCGAGCATACCTAAAACGCATTTTAAACGCGTTTTTCTCGAACCACGTTTTCAAAATTGGCGCCGGGGATAACTTCAAAACTATTTGACCAATCAACTTCAAATTTTGCACACATTTAATTTATAATATTCCCCAAAATATGAACCACAATGTTTAACCAAATTATTATTTTTAACTACTGTTTTTAAACAGATAAGACGCGAATTTTTGGCGAAAATGTTTGAAGTTCCGCCATTTTTAAAATATGCAATTTTTTACACCATTTGTGGTTCGTATTCTTACTATTAGCACATAAATTGAAAAAAAATTTATTGGTCCGTTTCATATAACTACCAGAGACGCCGTTTGGCATTATATATAATTGTTTCTTTAAAAATTACGATAAGAATAAGTAATTATTTTTATAGAAATTTCAAGAAAAATAAATTTAAATGCAATTTCAACATTTGTTTTGTTGTTATACATAAATATATTTAAGTATTAATCTCAAAGGTCTATAAATTCAACAATTCAGTCATTCACTGGTTGGTTTACCCTACTGCTCTATTTCTTTTGTATTTATTATAATTTTACTGTTATAAATTTTTTTTACTTGCTATAATGTTAAATAAAGTACCCTTAAAGTTACGAAAGGATTATCGCCTTGGTGTCTTTACAAAAAATTCCTAAAAATCGATACAAAAATAAGCCGTTTATACGGGCTTCTCCCCTTAAGAAATCTCTCTGGACGACGGCGGTGGCATTAAGCTGGACTACCGAACAGTTTCGCGGGAGTTAAGTGGAAGCTTAAATCGCGTCTCCGCAGTTTACTTAAACTTTCATCGCCGTGGGCAACCGACAAAGCTAGAGAAGTCCGGGCAGACTGCCCCTGCAGCCTCGCGTTCCCCTTGCGAGTAACTCGATAGGCTGCATTCTGAGGGTTGACATTCGACGACGCGACGATTTCGCTCGACCCGCGGCAATTCTACTCTCCTCGCGTGACGCGTGACCCACTAAAAAAGGCAGCGTGACAAAGAAAGCCTGGGAGACGAGCGCCTGAAAGAGGCGGTGTTAATTGTCGTCGCCGTGGGTACGCGAACAGCCGTTTAATCGTTGCGCCAAATGTCATTGCGGCCGGCCAATTAAAGTTGTGGGAACGAACCGAATCGGCGCCAGGCAATTCCGACGCGTGATTGATGTTCGTGTCGCTCGGCTATTATCGCGAAAATCTTACGACAGGCTTGCGCGCGGTAGGCACTGTTGATATTCTAACGTTTTGTTGCCAGAAAGGAGAGAGATTGCATCGGTCCCTCTATCCCACCGTGCAATCTCGCCTCTGCTGCACGTAACATCGATCACTCGTACAGCCTGTGAGTAAATTATGAATTCTCCTGCATTTCTATTTCTCTGAAACCGGGTTGGAACACGACGATGAAAAGATTGGCCCTCGTTCGCGAGGAGTTGGATCGACGAGGCTCGAAAGCGAGCAACGGTGTCACAGTTCTGCTCGCTGATGTTTAGAGGGGAGAAATCGGGGGTGAAGTTTCAGAACGTAAGCGCTGGTCGTCGGTTGCGCAGGGGTGTAATCAGTATCGAATGGTTTCCGTACGCAGCGGCTAGAATTTACGCCCGCCAAGGGGGAGGGGTGATGTTATCGCGAAAAGTTAATATCCTCCTCGGCACGGGGATTACATACGCCAGGGTTTATGATTAAAGAGGTAACGCAGCCTGGTGTCGCGTTACCGCCATATTGGCCGGTCGGCAAGAACAGTCTCGATCTCGGTACCGGGCCGCCAGATAAAGCTGTATCGTATAGAAAGTTTTTCTATTACAGGTCAGTTAATGGGCCATTAACCAGCCATAACGGGCGCTTTATTGCAGGCAGAGATTGCGACGGCGCATTTTCTCGTCCCGGATGAAAAAGCTTTTTCTCGTTAGCCCGTAATTGTACGAGGAGATCGGCGCGGCGCGTCTATCGATTACGTAGCAGGCTGGAGATCTTAAAGCACGCAGGACACCTGTTCGAGCTTGAAGCGTCCCGAACGATTAATAGAACCGTACGTAGGGGATTCTGTTCGAGGGACGTTGAATTTACGACAGTTTCAAACCGCCCTCGCCTGGCAGCCTGCTCGAATCCGTTATCGTCCAACTCGAAAGCCTTGCAAATTGCAAGGGCAAACTCCTCGCGGGGAAATTGAAAGGTTCCGCGACTCTTTCCCATTCAGGAGTCACGTACAAGCCCCCGTGGCTCGTCGCCGCTGAAAGGGAGGAAGGATAACAGTCACGAGTGGTCGAGCATCCGTCGAATAAACGGGTTTAAGTCGAGTTAGCGTGCTGGATTGTTTCTTCGTTTGCAGTACGAGGCGGGGATCCGCCCCGTGGCTTTATCGCTGAATCTGGCATCTGCCGAAGTGCGCAGCGCTCTAATTCGGTTACTAAATGGCAGAGACACGAGCAGGCTCCGTGGTTGTCAAAACGAATTAATCCTCTCGGGGCTGGATCTACCGACGTCGGGCGCCGACACTTTCATCCGAAACCAAGGAAACCGTCCTGCAGATGGGGCCCCGCGATTGCTTTGCTGGTCCAACGTCTAACCTCTTCCCGATACATCGATAAAGCCCCCCCCCACTCGTGTGCATGGCCGCCTCAAAGGAACCGTCGACGGATCTATCCTGAAAGGGGCACATTGTGTGAAACAGGTAAACCCGGGCGAAGGTATCGACAATGCTCGCGCAGTGTTCTGATATTGTGGCCATGGCTGAGTTCCATCGAATCGCTCATTGTTCGCGCCGATGAATTGACGCGTCTTCGGTGCGTGACAGGCCTGGGTATGTATTGAGATTGATAGGCCCCGACAGTGCAGTAGACACACTGTTTGCCTAAAACGGCTCGTGTCGTTCGCAGCTTCCGCCGAACCGGCCGCTCGTTAACAGCCGCGTTAACGTTCGTTAGCGAGCAATTCGATTGGCCGTGTCCTTCAGTTTTTCCCATCGGACACGCGCTCGTAACGACACGCTGGATTAAACGCGTCGGTGGAGCGCTGCTGCCTGGGAGAATTTCGACCCCCGTGGCGTTTCGGGTCCCGACGGAAACGGATATTTACGGTGGCGTGTGTCGCCTCCTGAAAGCTCGCGCGCTCTCGAAGTTGACGCACAACTCTCGGAGACGTCGCCTTCCAATTATCACGGTCGTGAGGTTGATCGTTCAGAGTTCAAGGGGAATAGGCATGCGAATTCGCAGGCAGACACGTCGCTCGCGACCCTGCTGCATACGCGCGGCGGATGGCCGCGTCGTTCGCCTTGAACATTCACTATCATCTAGTAGTGGAAAGTTTCTCGGATGGCTGAATGCCGTAGTTCTCTGCTCGCGGATATTGGAAGGCTGCGAGTCGAATCGGCTGCAAGCTCGGTAATTAATTCCGAGATAGATGTTTCGTACCTCTGACTAACTAACTTTTTTTCACCCCCGGGATCTCGGGTCACAGCGAAACAGTCGGGTTCGCGTAACTGTTTCATGACTGTTCCTTGAACGACTGCTTCGGTGCATCCTCACTGCGGAGTAAACTTTAATGATCGCTTCTCTGAACCACAGTTTTACACGAGCGGAGTCTATCGTCCGCGTGGAAAACCTGTTGTGCGCGAAGGCGATGAGAGCATCCGCGGGGCGATGTGCACCCAACGTACGGTGGGGAAGAAAGAATGATATTTATGGCCCCAACCCCTTGTTTCTACGCCGCTCTATCCCCGGCGCAGCTTCTTCTATTCGAATTCACTCAGGCATACATCGAAAGACGATTTGCCGAGCGCGGCACGCCTACCGTGAACAGACCTCGCATGCGGACGATTCGCGACGCAACCGGAAAACCGGATCCCGCTGCCACCACCGGAACTTTTCACGTGGGGTTTGCCTTCAGACCGCAACAATCCCCTCTCTATTGTCACACCCCGTTTACCAGCGGAATCGTCATCTCGGTGAACGTCGACGGTCAGCCATGGGGATACGTGAGAGATTCCCTTGGAGTGCCTCCAACCGGGCCAGGTAACGATCAGGCAGAAGGGACGCCATACTGTCACGTTAAAAGAGAAATAAGATTATACTACTGATTGTAATCCTTGGGGTAACTTGTGACAATTCATGTGTACGTGGACAACCATATAAAAGAATAAACACTGTAGACATATCACTCATCGGATGTTGAAAAAATTTTCAATGACGTTAAATTGCATGCTCCATATTCATGCACGTGGTTCTCTCCCAGGATCCAAATGGCGCAAATAAAATGCAGCACAACATTCGCGAATGCAGGCGCATCAGAGGCGATGCAATTTCGCGTGCACCTGTGCACGCTCGTGTCCATACGTTTCGGGGAGAAACGCGGTTCATGCTCCTCTGAATTATCCCGGACAGATCTGTTGTCGCCACGGCAAAGATTCGGTTTAACGTTTAATTGAATTATACGGTGGATAGCGGTGCGTAGCTTTGACGTTTCTGCATGCAATCGATATAACGTTATCACGAAACGGATGGAATCAGGAGGAACTCTTTCTGAGCTCGACACAAATTAACGAATGAGAATGAACGAGTGTGGCAGGGGGGTGAGAAGGGAAATAGATAGACGGAGGGGCGAGCGAAGAAGAGCGGAAAGTGGGAGCAAAACTTGGCCGAGGTTTATTGATTTCGCTCCCCCGCCGGAGGGTGGCTATCATTGGGCATTACGCTCCCTTTCTTGGCTAGCGTTCTACGCCATGGTATATACGGTACACTATCGCCGGACAAGGGGTAGCAGGGGGCAGAGCCAAAGATGATTGTCAGGATCAGGAGGCTTCTGCTATCTCGCTTCCACGGTGCGAGCCGCAATTTCTCACGCGTACCAGCTACTTGAATCGCGTCCCGGGCAGATCCACCCTCGCAAGGTTTCCTAAGGGTTTCACGTGGTTGTTTGCGTGCCCGTCCCACCCCCTTCACCGTGTAGATCGTCTCGAGGTCGCGGTCGTTTAAATCACGTCTAAAACTCGCAGGAAATTATCGTCCCCCGCGGCGGGAAATCGTAAAACGCAGCCTCCCGTGTAAATCGTTCCCCTTGAAGATGCGGCTCGCGCAAACAGAAACCCACCCCCATCGCGATTTCGAAGGAGAAGCCTGCTACGCTTTAGGTTTCACGCTACGCGGTAACAGGTAATCGACTATGGAATATTCCTGTTGGAATAAATTAGACTGCCGTGTCCTGGCTACCGAAGAGAAAATCGAGCGTAACTTTTTGCTGGAGGAACGATGATGCTGCATAATGAAAGGAACGCGCACCGGGGAATTTACCTTTCCTACAAATTGTCGATGTGTAGGCGGGAGGGGGAGGTGTTGAACCAGCTTTCCTCGGCTCCAGCTATTTGCATATTTCTCAGCCTCTTCCTGGGGAACGGTGTACTCCATTTTTACGATATTTAAGTTTCCCCGCGGGGAAAGAGAGGCGGTGCTGAATTTCCTGGGAGCGACGGCGACGTTCGGATATATTTTCACTCGGCTGTTTCGCTATTTGTGGGCACGGAAGGCTCCTTAGATCTATTTCGACGCCCCAGTCGACAGCAGAAATAAGTGATTGTTTCGTTGAAGGGTATCAAAGTGGTTCGCAATGTTTAAAATGTTCATAGCGCGCGCTACCGAGAACATACCGCGATATGATCGAATTCATACGCGAGTGCTGTCTCCCGAAGTACCTGACAAGTAGGCCACTTTTGCGCGTGAAACTTTTCCAACGAAAGTACGGCATGCAAGTCCTATGCAACGCACAGATTCGTCCAGCGTTTCCAGCATTCCCGATACTTTGTTGCCAACAAATATGCAGACCGAGTTAAGAGTTTCAGATTCATACGGCTCTAATTAAAGGAAGTTTCGCAACCCTCCTGCCACAGAAACGAATGCCCTGCTTGATTACGCGGGGACATAATTTCCCCTTCACTCCGATTCGTGCATGAATTTCCAACGAGCCCACTCGCAGGACCAGCCAACTTTTGACGAAACATTGAATCCAGAACGTCGCTGCGGACGTTGATGAACGTAATTCGTCCGTACAGCGTACGTTCGAGCTTTCTTACAGGTGGGTCTCGTGGTGGATAAGAATATCGCGAGGTTTCGCCTCGACAAGACTTCAGAACGCATTTAGAACGACGGGGGCGTCGTGGGTGTAATTCTGTCTTGGGCAAAGCAAATTATCCGCGAGGCGGAAAGGAGAGTTGCTTCGGGGGATGTTCGGATTAATCCTTCAAAGGTAGAAGACGCGTAACGCAAGGGGCGAGGTTATTTGCCCAATTAACGTTCACCGATTGCGGAAGCCTTGTCACGCGTGGACGTCGGATTTCGTACAGCCCCGCACTTGTCAGTCCTCCACCATTTGCAGGGAACCGGTCGAGCCGATTGTGGAAACCGTACGGTGCCATTCCGCATGGACAGAGTTTTACCGATTGCTCGTGCGAGGCTTACCGGGATCATACAATTCGGATCAGTTTCCGTGGTCAGCCCATTAACGAGCGGCTCGATCGTGAAGTTTCAAGCCCCCGAATTAGCTTCAATGAGCAAAAAGCTCCGCTCTGATTGGCCGGTTCGCGTAGTGTTTAGTCAAAGGTTAATTAGTTTTTACAACGGCTCCAGCGTCCAGAGGATTATACGTTGCAGCGGAGGGCCGATTATTCGAGGTGAATGGGGTGGAAGCGTAACTCGATTAACCAGGACTTGGATTAAACGGAACGAACCGGCTGTAGTTCATCTCTGGCTTCAACGTTTCTGCGTCGGGGCTGCTTTTTAGGGTGAATTACAGTTATCGACACGGGGCGTGTAAGTAGATACGCGCGGGCTATAAACAACGGCAGTAACCCCCTACAGAATCGTAACGCTGGATCGAGGGATGCTCGGAATTGGATGGAGCTTGAACGTAGGAGTTCCTCCATTTTCTCCGCGCCCGACGACAGAGGCTCTTCAAACAGAGCGGAGAAACGACGCGTACGCCCCGAAGGACGTGAATATCCTCACCTATCCTCGGTATATTCAATATGTCGCCAGTGATTTAAACGGATTTGAAGCTGTTGGCGTGGAAATTCTCTTCACGAGGCGCCGACAAGGAGGAGGAGGAACAAATGTTTGCGAGCGAAGCGCGCCGGTCCGAGAGGCAAGAGGAAAGTGCAAACAATCGACGCTCACCTCGGATATCGTTTCGATGAACGGGTCACGGATCGATCCGACGTGACGTGAAAAAGCACGAAAGCTGCGAAACCGCGGGGATGAGAGCACGGAAGAGGGCATCGCGTGCATAGCATCGCCAGCATTCGCTAGACCGGCGCCACCACTCCAAGATTACTAACACCGAATTTCGGCTTGGCCGACGAAAAACTGGACGCATAAAACTCGGCGGAGCGAGAAGAATTTCAGGTCCGATATCTTGGTGCTGGAGCGCCGAAAAAATATCATGGTTCTTCTTCAGGTTTCACGGTGGAAGGTAAAGATCGCACTGAAGATGGAACGACCGTTGGAAGAGTTTCTTACCCTCGTAACATACCCTATCGCGGCCCTTTCTTGCGGTCTTATCCAACGAACTGGCGATTCCCAGACACTCGCGCACCCCCGAGTAATCAACTTCATTGCTGTCCCAAGTGCGCCTTCTATTTTCATGGAGGGATACTCCGAAAATTCAACGACGGCTGTCTTCGAGCATTACGCTGCAACGCAACACGCGAATTATTTAATATCGATCCCAGCGTTTCGATTTAATCCACCCTTCCGTAAAGGTCAACTGGGCTGCCCGAAGGAAACGCGCGAAGGGAACACCTTTCCAGCACCGAGTAGGGAAAGAACGGAGCTTTGGCACGGGCGCGTCGGTCATTAAGGAGATCGACCACGCGCCGATGATCGCGACAAAAAGGCCCTCGAGGGTGTCCGTGCAGAAGAAACGGTACGGAAAAAAAGGATCATCAAGGTGGGGCGAAGAGGGGGAGGGCGGAGGAAAGGAGATCACCAGGATCCAGCACAAAGGACCGACATATGTTTTTGAAGCGTGCTACTGGCGAGGGTGCCGGCCGATCGAGGAGCAAACGAAAATATTCCGTAACCCTGGAGAATAGAGAGCCTCGGGGTTGGCCGGCCTCGCAAATAGGTGTTAAACTAACCCGACTTCCTACGACTTCTGCAAAGCTCGCGTTGTAGGGGCCCAATGTCCCGGAAAATTGCCAGATTACTTACATTACCGGCGAAGTAGGAAGTTCGGGGGATGTGCATGCTTCAGCCGGCCTTCCTCCTCGAAACTCCGTCGTCCTGCTTTGACCTCCTTAATGGCCTCTCCCTTGCTCCTTGGTCAAAGTCTCGGCTATAAGTCGGCCCATTAACTTCCCGGACACGCGATCCAGGTTGTCAGCTTTTTGCAACGAGCGTGCATGCGCCGCGCTGGCGTTTTTGTTCGTTTACGGCCGGAGTTACACGGGAGACAGTATTGTTCGGGACAAAAGCGAGGCCCTGCTAAAGGCGAGACGCCGGTGGCTTGCTCGGCGTGATTGTCGGGAAACGTCACTAGGCGGCGAAATATTGGGAGCGCCGGTTTCTAGGGCGCGGGGTTCTTTTCCATCCTCGGTTAATACAGTGGAGTACCCGGCCGTCCATCGTCGATTGTAATCTGTCGCGTTATTTATTTGGCCCGCGCCGGACGAGTTAATCAACAAGTAGCTGCTACGGACCGCGCGGCGTAAATTATAGAAACGTAAACACCGATCGCCGGTCACGCATCGATCGGCCAGTTAATTGCCCCCCCCCCCCCCCCCCGGTTTTAATTCTCCGGCTGCGCGGAAACAGAACGATCACGCGTTTCGAAATCGGCAAGCTTCGCCGATACGCGTGCCCGTCGGAGGTTGGGAAGTTTAACGAATCGGCCGTTCGCGCACTTAAATCGGAGATGCCGAGTGGCGCGGGCACGGCTCCCCTTTCACCACCAATATAATCGCGTGTCGACGGGATCGATCCCCGCTCGGCGGTGTGTTTCACGAAACATTAAATCACACGGCTGAGCGAGCGGCCATCGGCAATATGCTACTTGTTTACTAAATCACTACTCATTGACTACTTCGCCAGGCAAATAACCGCCGACAATAATGAGGGACACTTGATTGTGCAGCAAAGCCGAAGACGCGTGCACCGGCCGCGCTCCCTGCCCGCTCCCTCGTCGCGGTCGTTTGCGCGCGGACGTGTGCGTGTTTGGATACAATCCCACGGGAAACGGCGGGCAAAAAAATCGTGGCTGTTTGACGATGCGCGCGATCGCGGGACCGACGTGTCCCTGAACATCATAAGCCAGCGAGATAACGAGTAGCAAACAGAGGCGAAAGGTGGGACCGTTTTCAGGGAATGATTGGCTAACACGATTTCGAGGGGAAAGGGTGTTTCCTCTGGTGGTGGAGCCCACTTTCCATGTAAGCCCAGTACTCAAACACGGGATAGGGACTTTCATTTAACCTACTAATTAGGTCGTTTCCCCGCCAGAGACAGCCACTGTACGTGTGTTTAAAACTAGGTGAGGAAGAGCCAATTTTTCCTACCCAGTTAACAGGTCGCTGTACGGTCCGTTGGATCTGGTTCAGGAACTTCTAGAAAGGCAGAAAGACAATTCGACGCATCAACTACCGACGAGCGTATTTACCCACGGTATTGTTCAAATAGTTACGCGCGGTGTTTGCATTGCGGTGGTAACATTCAGAGTCGATAAATCTATTGGGCAAACATTTAACCGCATGTCGGAGCTTGACGCGCTCTGTAATGATTTCCTATAGGTAATTATAGGTATCAGCCTGGCAAAAAGGAGACGCGATTATTTCAGCACGGATGCTGTCCAAGCGCGGCGCGGTTTGCTTCGTCGATGGGGAACGGTATGGAAATTTTCGGGTGGATTTCGACGGTAATGACACAGTCGTCGGGCAATAATCTCGACGGTAAGTTAATTATACCTGGCCGACTGCCGTCCATGCCGCCTATCGAGCCGTCTGCCAATGGGGACATCCACGAAATATGCATGACAGACGGTTCCTCTTTCGCTCCTCCGACATATGATCGCCGACCAATTCCAGGCCCGACAATGAGAGAAACTCGGGTATCGCTCTCGCCGACTGCGCTCCGATCCCAACTGTTACGTCACATTGTGCCACGGCGATGAGTATGCAAAAAGTCGTCGAAAGGAAAGCTGCCTGGTCATTAATACGAATTTGTCGTAACGGCTACTGCCAGCGGAATCGATGACGACTCCATTTCCGTCGATGCACGTCGCGACAGAGGCACACGCGGTCATCGGCAGCCGCCGACAACGAAGGATCATTAATTTTTTATTCCCTTCGCTTCTATATCCAGCCACGTTCCATCTATTCCTCCCCGCGTAAACATATTTTTTGTTGCCTCGCCACGATACGCAAACATGGGATCGTTTAAAACGACCGGCGTCGCTTCCCCAGTTTTTCATCCCTCCGAGGGCGATCCGTATTTTTTCCTGCTTGTATTTCATCCCCTGACCCATATTCCATCGGATTTCGCGGGCACTATGAATATTCACTATTCGCGCGTGACTTGCACTTTAAAATCGAGCTAGAAAACCCAACGTGACACTGTAAATTGTCGCGCTGCTCAACGCCTGTTTGGCAATATCCACTAACTGGTGCCCGACATAAACACCGCGCCTATATATAACGCGCATTAACAGATATTAACGCGGGCTATTGCAGCACCCATTCGAAACCAGAACCATGACGAATTTCTAGGATCGCACACGTGCGCCCTGTGTCGCGCTGAGAGGGTGCGACAGAACAACCCCGCGTTTCGATGTTCCAGCTCCAATGGCGCGGCTACGAAAGGATCCTGCCAGTTGTCATCGGTCTCTACCCGCCGCAAATTACTTACCACCGCTCGCTACCCAAATAGTTGTTCCGGTCTAACCTTAACGCAAATAGCGTGCGTTGGTATCGAGCAAACTTGCAGCGGTGCGCGGGTATCGGGGTGCCGTCGCCGATCTTGTACAAGTTCAATGAAAATTACAGTAGATTTCCTGGCTGAAGAATTACATTTAATCCGATTGGTGTACTGTACAAATGAGCACTCTCCACTTTCTATGATTATCCGTTTATGCGATCGAAAAGACCCGCCTCGCGTTTCTTAGGGGTTGAGCGTGGGGGTTGAAAGGAATATCGCGGGTGCTACGCCAGTGCATCATTGAAGAGGTATACATAGATTGGACGCGTCGCCTCATCTTTTTCAACTCGACAGTTTAGGGTCGAGGACACATATTGCCTACGGTTCGAGGACTTGTTCGGTGGGTGACGTGTATTTGTTTTCGCTCGCTATGCGCTTAATGTTCTACGGATTCCACGTGGCGTGGTAGAATGGCGCGGACGTGCAGGTGCGCTCGGGAAGCGTGAAGGGTGGCCGGACGGCGACGGCGCGTAACGAATCGAACTTTCGTTTCGTAGTTTAATTAAGAATTAAATTCGTCAGCGGGGCCCCCACCCCTCCCTTCTTCGCCGTGCCCGCTAGCTGACGCCGGTCGCCGCGTTTAATTTCTTCTATGCTGCTGGCAAGTGACAGAACGAATTTGCCCGGGCCATCCTGTCCGACGAGCCTCGCCCAGATTCCCCAGCGAACGACTAATTTTATTCTCCGCCTTTCCCTGTACGCAAGAGAGTATCGAGTTCGCACGGATAAAAGAGCGGGCGCTGAGAAGCGAATGATAAACATCGTGCTTGAGTCTCCTGAAGCGATGATGTTCCGCTAACGATACTGCTCATCACTCGATGTTTTATGTAGTGTTTATCAGCGGCGCGTTAAATTTATACGCGTACGTTACGCGTCCAATTATTAATTCATACAATTACGACCACGATCACTTCAATCGCTCGCGCATCGATCGAACGTACCCGGTACCGTCACTACCGTGGGCGATCGCGTTTCATATGAAACCGAGAATATTCAATTACCGCGGGCGAAAACAAGTAAACACATCGGCGAATTATATGGGAGAGCCCGTTTCGAATATCGTTAAATTAAACGCCCCTCTGGAATATTTCACCCCCAACTAGGGTAGGAAGGATGGTTAAAATTGCTGTATTCGCCGCTGTTATTTCCAGCAGGTCTATTTAAGGTGATGGAATTGCTGGCGCTTTTAGAATTAAAGAAACGCCGACGGTGCTCTTATCGATCCCTCGATAGTCCAAGTGTCGTCGAATCTTTCCACCCTCTGGCGGGCCTTATTATCGAGACATATCCGTCACAGAATTGCATCGTGGAACGAGGACCTACGTCGTTCAGATTCGCAGGACCATCAATAACATCCAACGGATCCTGAAACGACCTATAGGTGCCGACTCCACCCAGTTTCTCGCTTCACTGCTCCCATCTAACGAGGCAGGTTCAAGTGTCCATTGTCGGGTTATGAATACACGAAACATATTCAATATTGCCTCCCCCCGAGCTCGCTCCCCCTCTCGGCTCTCGCCTCTTCTTTCTTCTTTTTTTTTTTTGCGGACCAGTTACAAAATTATGATATATCGCACGTCACACAAACAGTCCGCGGGTGCAGCTACTTAAAAACGCGCGATTTCGTGGACGACCGATCACCTTCAGCTGCACGCTGCAGCTACAACGATTTTACACGATCTCGGCCCCTCCCTCTCCCCTGTTCTGTTTACCTATGAAAGCACGACCATGCGAGATCGTTGACAGTGAACGATGACGTCCGAGACTGCGATATCGAGGCAGCTTCTAAACGCCAGGCGATGAAACCCGAGGAATCCGAGGCTGGAGCGTTCCGCACGTTCCGCGGATCGAAGAGCCCGAGCGCGATGAGAACATGGGAAGTCTAACGGGGGCGGAGAAATCGAAATCACGGCGTTTCGAGGTCGAGTGAATAATTAAACTACCGTAGCGAATCGAAGCGTTCGGAATGGCATTGCCAGGCCAGCGGCTCGGTAATCGCGCCAGTCAGAAGGTAACGCTGCACGAATAGCGGCGCAGCGTGCTAAATGTAACGAGGTGCTCCACCGAGGAAGGAAGCCTCACAATGGATATGCCCCGTAACGCCGAAACTGTCATATCACGCGTTTATTAAAGGCCACGAACTTCTGCTGGAAGATTAATGCACCCGCCAGCCGGGGCCGCTGGCTACGTCGCTGTCTAACGATCGTGAAATTATTAGTTTTCGAGGCACGATGAATATGTAGCGGACCGGTGTCGCCCGTTGAATCCGCCGGTTCTTAGCGTAATGAATCCGCGATGATGCGATATTAATTCCTCGGTGCAGAAACGAGCACAACTGGTTCCGTTCATACCCGTCGAATCCGCTCTAAATAGCGTTTTAAGTGACTCGACTCGAGCTGAACTCGGTAGAGCGTCGCCCGAGGATTTATTCGAGAACGCGACACGACAATACGAAACCTGCTCCGACGATCTCACGGCGAAAGCCACGATTCTGTCATAGCTACGAGCGCGGTATCCGAGAAGGGGCGGCTACTTGCCAGCGATGGAAAATAATTTCAGCGTCCGTGAAGCTTCATTTGGTCTGTCGATCGATAGAATGGTAGCTCCGCGACACATTGAATTCCGCGCCTACCCGCGAGGGCTTCCCTTTAACGAAACACGGCGCAAAGATTCCTCGCCGCGTATTCCAGATACTTCTGGCCCCAGCTGTACCCGGGCTAGTTGCGTTCACCGTATTGCTCCCTTCGGTTCTAATTTAATAAAACGTCGTCCCGTGAAAGGAAGCGAGGCTGGGGTTGCGGTCCGCCCCTGAAAGGGCCAGGGGATGCGCGGGGTGGAAATGATTTTCACCACTTACGCGTATGTCAAAGCGAATCAATTCTCTCGCAACCGGGCCCCGCGCCGCTCTGTTTGCTACGATTAATTCGGTTTCGATGAACGGTGGAAAAAACTTTCTCGTAAATAGCTTTGTCGGATCGTTACAGGGCTTGTTTACCCGACGACCTTCCGCCCACGGAGCGTGTATAAATTGGCGCGCTTTATTGCAGTCGAATAGAAATTTAATAAATGGCTTGCAGCAGGTATTCCCGTTGTTTCGCGCATTCCTGAATATTGCAGACGAACATTTGAATGAAAAATCATTTAGGGAGCAGAGCATCGTTCAAAAGCCTTCAATAGAACGAAGCAGGAGCAAACGGTGGATGCTGATTGGTCGTTAAGAGGAGTCAGGAAGCAACGGAGCCTGTGAACTCCCTAAACGTCAGCCAGAAAATCAACAGAAGCGCCGCTACATAAAACATGAAGCATCGAGCATCGTCCAAGTCGAGCCTCGAGATCACAGCTTGCCGCGAGCCTTCGGACTCGAATTTCCGCCAGGCATTGCGTGGTTTCATCGTTGCGATCTAAGAACACCCGGCGGGCTTCCGGAACTTTGATAAATAAAAATTTATGGCCGAGGAAATCCGTCGAGATATTTCACAGCGTTTCGGCTGGCAAGGGAAAGGTCTGATCCGACTTCGTCGGGCGATAGGTGGAGAGATTTAAGAGCAAGAGGATGACGTCACTGGGAACGACGCGGTGTAATGGGGTGTCACGTGACACATACACAGTAATCAAAGTTCTAAGTGGCACATTTCGAAGAGCTCGGGTGCTAGCCGCCTTGACTCTCGACGCTGGATTTTTCACTTATTCCTCTGGAGCCTCTGGAACCCCTCAGCTTCCTCGAAACATGGAAGCTGAGGATAGGCTTTCGCAGCCAAATCCTCGAGAAGCGAAGGACTGTGTTGATCTTTAAAACTACATCTCTTCTACCATCTGCAACCTCTTCGACCTCTATTTTCACGGCACTTATAAAATTACAGAAAACGTGAGTTCCTTCGCAATTGACAAACAGCTCCTACGTGAATGCCTGCGTTTAAAGGCGGTTTCTGAGATCCGCTGCGACGAGCAACCAGCAGTCCCTTTTGCCTGCAGAATGGAAGGAAACCCTGCGCGTAAGGGGAGGTCCCGCCTGCAGGGTATAAGAAAGACTGACAAATAAAAATTTACGACTGAGAAAGCGTGCCGGCTCTCTAGCCGAACTGGGTGATCCCTGGAATTCCATTGCTAATAAAATTAAAGAATCGTAAACCGTTCACCTCAGATTCGTATCTAATGACCCCGCAGGCCACCGTTCCCGCAGTTTCGACTATCGTCTCTCCTCGCAATCATATCATAATTTCTTTCAGCGTTGAACGTGGCGTCAGAATGAGATAGCGTAGATAGAATTTTACCAGGAACTATGCGGTCGACGTTACCGAGAACGGGGTCAGAAACACGCAGTATCACGCCCCCATCGAGGTATCTCAATTGCGATCGGCTCGCCTGTAAAGTGGGAGAGTAAACCCAACGCGTGTCGATGGAATTCGCGAATTCGGGGCCCGGGTTTCGACTTAATCCACTTAACGCTGCAACGCGATTCGGCCAACTGTAGGGACTCGTTATGCAAGTAGTCGTTAACGACCTCAATTTCGCGCCTCGATACGAACGGCACGGAAGCCAATATCTATGGCGCTTGGACGTGACACATAGGTATTTTCCATCAGGGAAACATTTCCATCAAAGTGTTACGCTTGCAGCTCGTTTTTCCCTTCGTAACGAAAATAAATGCCATCCCTTTTGAACGTTCCGCGCTATGTATCTGGAGGCACGAGGAGGAAAGTGAAAAAGCGCTGCCGCTCAGCTTTCACGGCGCGCACAGCGTGTCACAGGTGCAAAATAACGATGCACCTAATAGGTGCTACCTATGTGTCCGCCCCGCTAAGTGATTATACGTCGTTATCGTCGTGTTCCTTTTCCGCGCCGCGGAGACCATCTACACAGGGAAGCCCCGGACGCAGCCACTCGCTTGCGAGCGCACAAAAGGAAGCCGTTCCTGAAAGAAAACAGGCGGTTCACTTTGCAGAAGCGAAACGGGACGGCTGCCCCTATGTAGGTTATCGCGCAGCCTTGCCTTTTCTTTGATTTTCCCGCGACACAGCTTGTCCTTCGCGGCACGACTTTCCCGACCACCCCTTCCCTTTTGCAAATCATCGAGAGGCGAATCGACTTTCCCGCAGAGCAGGATAGGTACTGCAACCCGCGACGATCGCGTTCGCCTTTCCCTCGCCCATTTCCTCCATTCATTTCCTCTGCGTCACCTTTTTCCTCAGCCGCTCTCGCACCTACGAATTAACCTTTCCAGGGGGAGGCTTATTAATTACTGTAAAATCCGTTTCCCCCCCCCCCCTTTATTTCCGCTGTCTTCGCGCTCTGCTGACGCAACTCCCTTCATTTAGGGGATATTAATTTATCTTTCAGCAAACCTTATAAAGTATCCCGTGCTCGATGCTAACCTCCGAGCCTCGAGGTTGCTTCCGTCAGTGAACATTTGAAGTTTTTTTTTTCTCGAACGCTCGTCGTAATTAATATAAATAAAAATCCACGAGAGCAATCCAATTTTCTCGAAGAGGTAGGTAATCGTTGCGGACTCGAAAGCATCCGTCCACGCTGGTTCCACCCGTTCGTCGGATGATCGAGGCTTTTGGCAGCCGCGAGGGCACCCCGTCGCGCGCAGCACTTCACGAATGACATTACTCCATCTAACGCCCACGAGTGGACCGTTCGGTGCACCATTCATCGTCGCGGGGCTGAATGAAGCTGGAAGAGGTACTTGGCTTTTGCGCGAGGATCGCCTAGAAGAAAACACCCTCGAGAGAGAGAGGCTTCCATCGCGTTTTTCCTGAATGGCCGGTGTAAGGATATCCCTGGGCCCCGTCTCTCTCGCTCTTCCTCTTCCTTCCATTCATTCCTTCCTTCCTTCCTTCCTTCCTTCCTTCCTTCTTCCCTCGCTACGTGCAGGATCGCTTCCCAGCCATTTTATCATTGTAACCCGCACTCTGCGCTTCTCAATGAGAGTCCTGGCTCCTTTGGAGGTGCCTCCTCCCGTGCAAGAAATTTGAATTTTACGTTTCCCTGGTGTACAAACCAGGCGGGGACGCGGCAGAGGGACCTCCGGGTCTTCTAGGTTACAGGTACTCGAGAGTCACAATGGATGAGCTGGAGAAGCCACCGAAGATCTTGTGAATGAAATCCATACTAGCGGAGAAGTCGAGGAGAACTGAGGAGCCTTAACATCTGGTCAGCCCGACTTACTACGAGAGGATAATAATGGCCTCTCGGGGATCATTGAGCCTGGAAGGACCTCGGACGAGCATCGCTCGCTTCTCTTTTATGGTGGTTTATGGCACCCTGCGAAAGATCCCCGTATCGACTGACCTGGTCCGAAGGACCATGGTAAGGGACACGTGTTCCGACGTTCAATGGAAAATCGTGTCCACTACGTCCAGAGGATCTGTAACGCCTTCCTCTTAACCTTCTCCCTTCCCTCTGCTCTCTCCTGCTTGGACACGTCGCGCTATCGATTTCGTATTAGCGGCCAGGAGCAGGTGAGAATTTCTCAGCGATATAGATACCTATACGTGCAGATATCTTTCCCTTCCATTCCGCCTTCCATCATTGCCGTAAGAGCGTGTCAATGGAGGAGCTTATCAGACCTAGGATAAAGCTCTATCTCGCTCCGCGGCCCTTCACAATGCTCTCGTTCCCCTCTGCGCGTGGCATCGCGAAATAGAGGCAGGGGGTCATCGATCGGTTGAATATATTGATGGGCGCTGAAAAATTCCGTTCACCAGTCTCGAGCAGCCACTATCCGTGCCCTCAATTTGCTCCCCTCTCGCTGAGCTCCGTCATCGATCGGGCTCCTACAGCCATGTCCTTCGCGGTTGAGTCTCCAAGAGGATAAATTCACTGAGGCGGTCATTGATCCAGTTCCCCAATAGAGGCGCTTTGATCGATCGGCGGTACGGTTAATCCTTCCGTTAACTATACTCGATTACAATTTCCGCAGGATACACGATCATTCGGATCGTGAAACGGAATTAATGGGCGGATCGGGAATAAGTTGAATTTATAGTGTCTGAAATATCGAGTGCTTACCCCCCCCCCCCCCCCGGATAGAAGGGGTATGATTTACGAGCCGTTGCTCCTAGGCAACCTTTACGACAGATTTGAACTTCGAAAAATGATAGCGGGAGAAATTGAAACTTCCAAAGTGCGAGATAATTCATACTTATATCGCGACGTGGCACGAGCCGAAGGAACCGGCTGCCTGGAAAATCGTAATCGGATTTTAAATCTACTGACAAACGTTACGAATATTAATGGCGATAAGTTTCCATCAAGTTTGCACAGATTCGCGGGAATGGAGGACGTCTGAGGTCATTCCTTCGGCAATAAAGGACACTTTAGGTTTCAGACCCATTTTTATCCCCGCGGATCATCCAGATATTCCCAGATCATAGTTCCTCTTATAGATTTTAAGTTGCAGACTCTATCACGTACACTTTGAACGGTAAACCAAGCAATGGAGCGCCCGTCTTCTACCCTCTCTCGCTCCGTCAGACCAGGTCCCAAGCTGCCGTTTTCCATTAGGATTCGCGAATCACTTTACTTGGCGGCTCCTTGAAGCATCGAATAAGAAGAAACGAAATCCCTTTGTCACCAGCCGGATTTCATTCAGCTCGCAAACCCTGTCCCCGAAAATGTATCGGTTTTTCGTGGCTGGAGGAAGTAAATGCTGCTGGAAGCTTCCCTCAATTTCCATCGTTTGTGAATGGGCTGATTCGTGGTGAAATTGCGATTCCCTGCCCTCCTTTTAACGCTGACCTATCTTCGAGGTAGGTATACCCGGTTGCATTACGCGGAATAACCGTGATCACTTCGACATAGTTGGATTCTACCATTGTGCGGTAAAAGTACTCGCTAAAAGGGGACCTTTTTTTAGTTTCCATTAGAAGCTGTAACATGTCGCCGTGTTCACGGTGCGCGGATAAAATGAGAAATAGCTGAGGCGCTCCGAAAAAGATGGTAATGGTGCCCGCCACTACGAAGGTAACAAAAGGGTAGAGGGACCAAAGTTCTAAAGAATTCGGAGTAATTAATAGCCTTGCGTAGTTGAACAGCAAAACGCGATTTCGTCGGTTCCTCGAATTTCCATCGAGAACCGCAGATCGTTATGGAGTCAGATATCTCTCGCAGTAGAGGAAACAAAATTCCATTTCCTAAATTAGCCACGACGCAGCGCTGTTCCAGCGGATTTAACGGATCCATTTCGGTAGGGCATGCTTTGAATCTGCGGCCGCATCGCTGGCAAACAGAATGGCAGCGTTTTGATAAGAAGTTCCTGGCCGTCGCGATAAAGCGGAAATTGTCGACGCAGGCCGAGGAAATGGAACCGGCCAACCCGTTCTGTCCGCTTTAACGTGCCTTTAACCTTTTCCCGAGCTGGCCGGCGTTTCGGTGCATGGGCCGCAATTATGCCGAGCTCGCTTCGAATTCGCAAACATTTCGAAACGGCCATAGTTACCCGTAAACGTTTCGCGGCTACCTGCGCGCCAATTGTCCGCCCTCGAAGTGGAGTTCCCACTGGTATGCGATCGCTGACCCAACAGCCAATTAAGGGCGCGTATTAAGCCGATAATGGCCCTTCATGGAGCAAGCCCGGCTTGAATGCGCCGAAACAGCGGGGAGGTATCGGGACCGTTCGAAAAATTCGAGTAACCGCTACTTCTGTTGCGGATAGGAGATTCTAGAAAATCTTCGGTGAACGAGAAAGAAGAAAGAAGACGTAGATGTCTCCCGAGAGGAATATCGGGATCGTTCGATTTCTCGGTTCATGGAATAAAACGACGAGCAGCAGAACGAGTGGCGATATTACGTACATTCTGGAAAAGGGTATCAGAAAATGTTACCACCTTACCCCCGTCAGAAGACATCGACGCTTTATCACGATTACGAGGATCAAAGTATCTGGTGGTACCTGGAAAGAGTTGTGATCGATGGGCGATTTAAAAGCGTACCTACCAGAGAAATGAAATTAGAGTTCGATACAAAAGCAGCTGGCTGGAGGTATACCTATGTAGTTCTGTGGTACAGAAGAAAAAAGAGGGCCGAGAAAAGGACGCCGCGAGTTGCATCTGCAGTTTGCCGCGAATTTTCCACGGTTTCACGGGCTCTCCGCAGAATCGATGGAGTGTCGCGCGATTCTTAAGTGCGTTCACGGTTTTCGACCGTTGTCGTTGACTTGTCCCTTTCACACGGACAGACGGCCGCGTGTGGGCACGCGTGTTTCCCGCTTTCTTCTCCCTTGATGCCGCGTAGATGATCTAACCAAGAGGAGGCGGCATCGAGGAGGCAGCGCGCTCCTCGAGAGGCGTGAAATCCTTCGGATCTTTCCGGGATCCGGCGTATCAAATCTAAATAGGGACCCACTGTGCTCTCGACAAATCGCTCGGCCCTGACGCGGGAAATCGGTGGTGCAATGAGTCTCGAGATCCCGCAGCTGCCGCAAGTCTTTTTGACCGAGCGGTCCTCGAGAGTCTTCTTTCACGCTGGGACAGCGTCACCGTGTAAATACAAGATTCTTGGGCTCTCGAAGACATGGCTGGTGTAGTTTGTCGGTAATCAATCTTTACAGTCGCCCTCCCCCCCCCCCCCCCTGTCTTGGAGAACATGCACGTCGCCTTTTAAACAGATCTTTTACTCAGGACACAGACAATGAAGGATATCGTGAGACACAACAAGATTTCCAAGTAGGGGAGACCGGGGCAAAGTGAAACGAAAAAAGTTTGAAGTCGAATAAAATTTTTCGCTTTCAATAAAAATATGTGGAAATAGATCAATAATATAATTTGAACATTACTATTGATAAATGACGAATAGCAACACTTAAAATAAACTTAAAGTATGTTAAAATTCAACTTGAAAAGAAAATGCCAAAACTGACTACTTTACCCCATATATGGGGTAAAGTGAGCTACTATCCGGGTTAAAGTGAGGTGCAACAAAAAATAAGAATTTTAATTAAGGATATAAGTAATTATTAACCCCTTGCGCTGGGATGACGTGTGTAGCACAGCAGCTTCTGGCTTTTTTGCACCGTGGTTGTGAAAAACTGTGGCAGATTTTTCATTTTTTTGAGGTTAGATTCTGTTCCATCGCGCCGCGTGGTTTTCTAGCCAGCTGGCAAGTTAGGATGCGCACTGGTTCTTAGCAGCCATTTGCAGCTCAGTTTACCCCGGTCACTTTACCCCGCATGTGTACTCAGTGGAAAATTAATTATTTAATAATGTTAGGATTAATGTTTTCTCAAACGCGTGTACATGTATGTTTATAAGCTTGTTATAAACACGCAGAAAAAATTTGGAGTTAAAATAACACATTTAAGACTCATTTATCCAAAAAGCTAAATTGAAAAGAAAACCAATTGGAAGTCTCTAAAACTTCATTTTTAATTTTTTAAATGAATTTCCATTTTTAGATATCTGAATGTGCATAATTATCATTGTGGTATTACACACATTTATTATGTCACCAAAATTTGTAAATATATTCTGTTGTTAAAGAATAAATTAAGAAAGCTCGTTTTACCCCGAGGTGCACTTTGCCCCGGTCTCCCCTACCTACCACGTTGTTTCATGAAACTCGGCGAAGAAGTTAAAGCGGACGTTTGGAACGATATCGAAGGCAGTCGGTGTGATTAATCGACGAACTTTATTACGCGTTACCAGTGGCAAATCGGAATGACCATAGAAAGCACGATCCATCAATGGGCCAGCAGACAAATTTGTTTTCACTCTCGTATAGGCTACCCTCGTCTCCCCCAATTTGTCAGGAGACCAACGAGACACCGTGTCACCGACAATGCTGAGCTGTTAGGAACGAGCAACTTCGCTCTTACACTGTGGCATAACATAGCCCTGGTACTCCGACGCAGAAGGAGGGGGCGCCTGGAGGAGAGGAAGTTTTCGAGGACCAGACGAATTCCTCGGTTAATGGTTCCGCAGGTCGGGGTCTGCTGACACCTGGTGGATACCTGGGCACCGCGGGGTGTGACGTAATTTACCTGGTCACCGGTTACGGACAACCAACCCCCTTGATCCTCACCTCTTTTACGTTCAAAGGACCTGCAACCAGCACTGGGTAGGTATATACAGAAACAATTACGAGCTGCGTCCAACTAGCAGAAACAAGGTCAGCGACTTAAGACCCGGATGGATTTGCATCCCGATCCTCCTTGCGCAATTACATTAGCATGCCGTGATCCCGAGAATACAGCTCGCCATAAACACCATCAGCTGGCTGCAGCGCGATAAATCTGTAGGTACCTGACTAAATTTAATCCGACTGGGCGCTGCGGGCACCTGTGCAGGCCCATAAACCGGGAATTACGTTCACCCTGGTTTCTTCGGTTTTACGAGCCTCATAGCCGATGTGCCAGCTGACCTGGCCTAGTTTATTATTCGCATGCCCGTAACGTCATGATCCTAGACGCGATGCGTGCGATTGCCTCACGTACCAGGTCGTCCTTCGCGAAACGGACTCTCGAACCGCGACCTGGGTGGTCAACGAGACCAGTGGCCTCCCTTCCAGTATAACTAAACAGCTTCCCGCGACTACGTAGCTTCTTGCCACGGCAAACATCGCGAAAGGAGCGACTGTCCGCCGGCCGAGTCACGCCTTAATTTAGGCAATTACGGGATCAGGAATCGGTAGCACGGGGCGAGTCGGAGGGTGCTGTTACCTCGGAGCTTATTAATTTACGTTCCCGTCGGAAGGGGATCTCGTTTGGGACGGGGTCAGGCTGTGTGCCGAGCAAAGAACACGGGCCATCGAGCTCCCGATGGTATCTTTATAGTGCATTATTGCATTAAGCACTTGTGTACACAGCCAAGGGTAGCATCGTCGGTTGGCAACAATGAGGCGAGGAGAGGGGGGGGGGCACCCACGGGCCCCATGGATTCGGCCCGTTCGACCGTCCTGCCGCGTATTATCGACGTACAATAGGCCCTGCCTCGATCAAACGCGCACCGAGCATTCTCGCCAACGATACACGCGTAACCGAATCCCACTCGGCTACTTTTCACGACCGACAGCTCCACGATCGCATCGCGTTTGCACAAGTCCCTCCATGGTATCGCGGATCATCCGCGTTATTTGTGTGCCCAGAGGACGGAGAATTATTATAACTGCTACCCTAAGGGGCCCCGGCGAATATTAGATGAAACTGTAAAAGCCGTTAAACGATCCTCGGCGCACGGTGCGCCAAGTGCTATGAGAGAAATTGATCCACCGGAACGAATGAGATGCGAGAAAACTGGAGAGCAATGTCGCGCTACGTTTCCAAGCTATGGGTCACGTTTGGAAGCCTGAGAGAGTCGCTCCGCGATGCTTTAATGAAAGCCACGCACAGGACAGATTTAAATATGTACCGCTCCTAATACGAGCGCCATGTATCTTTCTTAATATGCGGTGTGTGCCGCAGCCTGCCCAGTGAAGCACCCTGTTTCGGTTTTAATGAGCGCCGCCGCTGGAAACTTTGTGCACGCCCGCAAGTTTCTCGCTCTCTAGTGACTAGAGCCTAGTCACTACTCGAAATGGAACGTGGCACGTTGCGCCGTTTCTAATTCGCAGACCTTGATTCGGTAATCGGTGGGCTTGAATTTCCTCGAGCCCACCTTGGGACGAATTAAACAGGGGCATCGGGAGGCTACTTGCCCGGAGATCAAAGGACTCGCCCGGTGACGTTTGAGAAGATTGGGAAAGTTGCTATATTTGGTATTAAAGTTGAACAAGTTGGAGCCTCCTTCTCTAATAAAACCTGACCGACACGCTGAAACGTTGCAGGGTATCGTTTACTTAGGCCCGTTCGGAGCACGTAGGATCGTTCCGCTCCTTATGTGCGAGGAAAAATTATAACCAACGGCCTGGAGCGATGGCCGTCATAACTTTCATCCCTGTTTACCCAGCGAATGAGCCGTTCGCATAACGCTCGCACGTTTAACGAGCCATTAAAGGATCGTTTCAGGCTTCTGGGAAGGCACACAAACGCTCCTCGGCGAGCGGCTTCCACACACCCGTCGCGAAATGTCAGAAGGTCCGCGGGGCTTCGTTCTCTAGAATTCACCGCGCTTCCCTCTGGTCCGCGGTATTTTTATATCCGATTTATTCCGAGGCGCCGTCGACGGAAATTTATGAAACATGGGCAAATGCAAATTCGAGGAGAAAGTCCACCGGGGCCCTCATTCCTGCATCCGATTAAGGACACGCGTAGTTAAACGTATCTGCGTGCCATGTTACGGAACAATCATCGCGTGTTCTCTCGCGATTTTTCCCAGCTGACAGTTGTACCACTCCCGCGACGTGTACTATATCAATTTGACGCTGACACGATATTTGTACCTTTGGGATAACGAGCGAGGGCATTAGCCGCTTTTAAACTCTCGTGAAAGGGCGATCTTTCATCTCGGGCCTCTCCCTTTGATCCTCGCGATGGAAGAAGATGTAGGTATTTGTAAGCCAAGCTGAGATATTAAATTTATCTCGGCGATCTTTTACCAGAAAGACGTCCCTGTTTAGAAACGAAAGCCACGCGATCCCCCTCCCCGAACGGAGTAAATCTTTTCGAGATATGCCCATGGGCGTGCAATTTTCCCAACTGCCAATCCCCCTGCCCCTTTCCACGAGAAAAGGCGGCCTGCCCTGTGTGCACGTAGAAATCGCCCAGTCGTTTCAATCCGTCGCAGGAGCCTGGGTAAAAGCATCGTACGTAGTGTCGAAGTGGTGTTGCGTAACGCGCAGGTCAGTGCAAGCCAATTTGTCAAATGCACGGCGCGTTTAATAAACCATTTCCGCGTCTCTCTAGAGAACTGATGCGCGAAGGAAGATTATACGAGGAGAGCCGAGTCCCAGAACGACCTGGCATTAAATCACGCTTACGTTTTAATATTTCGTACTCCTAATGCTACTCCCGAAACTCTACTTTCGATTCAGTTGCTTTCTTCGCCGGTGGAAGCTGCCGGCTTCGCCACCGAACGCTGAAAGATTCATCGTAGCCCGCGGAGCTGCGGTCGAGCGCTGCGACAAGGGAAACCGATGGGTACACAACTCCTGCACGCAACCGACCTCGGTGTAACGTCGTAATCGACGAGTCAGAACGTAAAGAGGTTCGTGGCTGTACACCCTCTTCCTAATCCGTTTAACGTGGCCAATCGAACACGACCTGGTACACATGGCTGGGTAAATACAAGCTGCAAGAAAAAGGATCTCTCGAGCCGATGTCAAATAACTACGGGGCGCGAGCCTGAGGAGAATGCATGTGCCCCTTCAGAGGGAATAGGAATCGTTCACCCTCGTCTAGGAATTTATTGGGTCAGCAGTGACGCTCGCACATTCCGCTGTTAACGCGATGACGTTGATCCATCAAGGAAAGGAGAAGATCCGTCTTCCAAAGGCCTTCGAGAAACTTCTTAGTGCGAAATTAATTCGGCAATAAATTTCCTCCTCCAATCCCCGTCACCGTTTGCGCGAAACTACTCATTCTCTATCGAACAAACTTTCCTGTCCCCTTGATTTACTGGACACATTTAAGACGCGTGTTTCGGTGGCTCTGCTGCATCGATTTGTGCCTTCACGATGAGGCTTTGGAAGACGCAACAAACAGGGAATTAAGGAATTAACCGTTTCTCGGATTCCTTGTGTTACATACTTTAGTAGGTACGGTTGTTTGACGCCTTCGTTTCCTTTCCTGTACCTACATACTTTCTCACTCCGTCCTCGCGGAGGTTTTTAATATTTCTGTTAGCTCCTTTTCCAGGATTAAAGCATCAAAACTTCGTCGAAACTTTTACAGTGGAGCAATAAAACAAACTCCGCGCCCCCTTCGCGTGTATTCGATGAAATTAAGGGAAACGAGTCGTGGAAGTCGGTGGACCAAGGCTAAGTGGATTCAAACGATCTGAATAATTCGTTGATGTTACGTTCTTAGGAAAGATTCTGTAGGATATTGTCGAGGCCACTCGAGCACGCTTTGTGCAGAGCTCCTCTATGCATATTCGGCTTGCTCGATATGTATAACGAGAGAAAAGGAAGCACTTTACGTGGCTTTAACGGTTCACTTGCCAGGCCGGGTGGAACAATCGACGGTGTGCCCAATTCGCAAACACATGCGACGGTAACAATGCTATCGAGTCGAAGGCAGGCCGACCATTTAATTAAGCGCACTCCTTTGCTCGAGTACATCGAAGTGAAAAGAAGGCCGACTAAGCCCAGCCACTCTCTTTCCCAGAGGAGCCTGACTGGCGCTAATTCATTCCGTCGGTATTTACGATGATTTACGAGTGCCTCTCTCACGCGATGCGGAAGAATTCGTGGCGTGGATTTCGGTATCGACGCGACGAATTCCAACTGGGCTGCCGTAGGTAAGGTATTCCTTGGACGGAGCTCAATATGAGTGGAATTAATCGAGCCATTGGCAGCAGAATTCTTCAAAATAATTCACACGGAAGTACAAGCTCTCTCGTATGACCTAAATTTAAGTACGATTTCTAGCATCCCCTCGCGCAACATTAATTCCTTTCCCTTGACAATTTATGATCTACATCTAGTCACATAGAATGTGAGAGTGATCTCGCCAAAAGCATCCCTGACTCTCCTTTTTAGTCAGAAATGTATATGATGAACGCTTCGAAAGAACCGCTTCGTAAATCATATTTGCCTCCTCGACCCCAAGATGCTTCTGTCTTATCTTATGAGATTTTCTGCGATACCCCCACCCTGCACTCTCTCATATCGCAATTAGTATTACTGAGATCTACGGTACCCGTTGTAGCATCGAATTCATGCAACGAACCTTGCCTTCCCAAGGAAGCTGAATATTTAATTTCGCCAACAAAGCCAGCTGACGTTGAACCACGCGTCCTTGCCAGGCAACCTTTCGACCCCCGAACCGAGGGAAATAGGTCGTCTGCGCGCGGGTCCCGCCTTAGCTATGCGATAAGCTATCACGGGCCATGCAATCTCTACGTAGGACAGCCAGCCAGTCCGGGAAGCGCACACGGACGCGCGCCAAGTGTCCCCTTATCAGCAATAAAAGCAGCGATTTCGCAAGGGAAATCGTTAAATCTCCGCGAGAAGGGTGGCAGGCCTCCCGCCCCGGGATATATCGGGTTTGCCAGATAGGGAGCGAAATTAAAAGTTCCGCGCGGGAAATGAAGAATGTCGGGTCATCGATCAGAGGCGGCTATTAGCCGCGCCAAGAAAGTATTCTCATTTAAAAACCATCGGCTATTTAGAAGTTCCCGTGGCCACTGGCAACTCTTCCGGATGCAAACTGCTGCTCCGCCGTAATTACAGAGGTCATTTTAATCGCCGCACTCTCGTTCCCGCGGGGATCCATCCTCTTACCTGCTGAAGAGGCTGATAAAATTTCAACCTCGCGTTGTAAATCTGTGACGAAGTTAGATGATTCTGTATAAGAATTTACGAGCATCATTTGTCAATCCTCTGGAACAACGGACTGATAAGTCGGTCAGAGGGCACGTACCTATGTAGCTAACGAAGTAAGTCCGTGGCTTTTGTTCAGTTGCTCTTCAGATTCTAGAGAGCTTCGCTGGCGCAGCCTCGGCGGTTTCCATTGAGAAGTCACGCGCCCCTTCGTCGGGCGAATCGTCGAGTTTCACAGTCTCTGGCAACACGTGTATAAGTAGCAGCTTCCGGGAGTCCAGCATCGACTGATCGCGGAACTATTAATCATTATCGTCGGCTCTTTTGCCAAAACAATCGCGCGGAACCAGCGCCGGGCTATAAATCACGAGGGACGGCGAGTTTTGGTGAAACGCTTCACCCTCTGACCAATGAATAGCCGGCGATTTAACACTGTCGACGGTAATTAATAAACGTGCTTACCATCCCCGCCGCGGCTCATTCAGTACGATCGCAATATGTCGGAATTAAAAGTGGAAACACTTTGTTCGATGGAAGTAAAAAAGGATCAACGATTCCCTGACACGTGACACGTATTTTCCGAAAGTAAGCCGAGGCGCTTTCAAGCTTCCTCCGTATTCCGAGAAACTCCTGAGTGACGCCTTGCACGTGGCACAGGACATGCGTGTCTCCGAGGGAAATAAACTGCGCGTGAACGGCGCATTAAACCCATTCGAAATGCGGAATTTTCAATTTAAAGTTTAATTAAACTCGGAGGACGAGTGTAATTTTATTCCGACCGGGTGGAAAACATATTGTTCCATGGAGCGCGTTCGTCAGGTGGAGATTGCCAGCCGACGAAGGGGCGAGATTCGAAAATCCGTCCGCCCGAGAAGAAAGGGAGGAGGCTGAGCGGCGCGTAGCCAAAAAAGGAGTTCGTTATCTTGAATTTATCAACGGTATGAACGGGCCGAGAAGGGAAACGATAAGAGCAAGGCGAAGTCAAGGAGGACCGTAATTGCATAGACGTCGTTACGTTAAAGGAAGCCCGTTTTATTTTCGAGAAGATGAATTCAGGAGAAAATCCCGAGCTAATTAAATTACTCCCCCTCCGTTCGGGAGAAAGAAACGCGACGAAATAAACGTCAGGAGGGCTGTGCTTGCCTGCCATTCCGAATAAATGTCAACTGCCGGTGTAAGAAAATGTTCAATACCAGACCGAGCTAAAACCGTCGCTTTCAACGGAACCTTGTAATCGAGAAACAGAACATTGAACAGTTCCTACGGCGCTCGATCTTCCATTGTAAATTGCATTTCCATTAAGGTCCGTTTATATGCCAGCATTGTACCCTCCGATTCGAGGGTACAGAAGGAAGCTGCAGCTTTTTCTACACGGTTGTACCTACGTTAAATCTGGCGGCGCGAGGGGGTTAATTAACTCCCGTTGCACGGATCGCGCGCTCGCTCGCGCGAGGCCGATTTATTGGCGCGATTGGTCTCGCCAGAAGATAAAATTACCATAGACATAAGTGGGCACGATTTTTTATAGCCGGTTAACTGCTCGTCCCCCGACCGGTGCTCATTGTCCCTCTATTATGTCTGCCGCGGGGAGGGACATTAATTCGGCGTCGAAGGGCGACCAATGTTATGCAAATTCCTCATTAGCGGCGGCCCTGCACTTGAAACGGCCACGTAGTCGCGTGTACCGAGCCCGTTCTCTCGTCGGTCGATTTTCTTCGGCGTGGCTCGCGGTTCGTTCAATTAATCTTGGAAACATCAACAATTTTCGTCGCCCGCTAATAATTATGACGCCCGCCGCGTGTCCGTTTCGCCCCTAGCGTCGCTGCGCGAATATCGCTGCAATTATGGGAATTAATTAACTCGCGGGGAGCGTAGGTCCGTTTTAAACGGGAGGCAATGTCCGAGAAGTACGTCCGGCGTATTTAACGGATTATTTTTAAAACCGTTGCCTCGATCCTCCATCTCCGTCGTCTCGCCTGGCGTATTCACTTTCCGCGAGCCACGCCGCTTTCATCGCCGCCGGCCATTCGCCTCCCTCGCAGCGGCTCGCAAAAGGGGCGTTAATTAATTAACGCGCCGCGACATGCCCAAGATCATCTACCGGCCGTCTATCTCCGGCGATAACGATCATTACCATCGCATTGTCTAAGTACCGGCGGCTTGTCAAGCGTGTCGCCACTAATTGTCGCTTTCGTGGACCCAGTGCCCCTGCTAATTGCATTCCACACTCAATTTCCATTACGGAACGGCCCACGCTGACACGTATCTCAACGGGGACTGGCAACTTTCCACGCGATCCCGCTGCCAGACCGATCAAGATACCGTGGCCGTAGGTACCCTCCCGCTAAGTGGTGTCTTCTCGTGTGCCCCATTGTTGCCGAACGGTTAAGTTAATCCCGCCCGCTCGATCCTGCCGATAGACTTCGGGTTAAATAAGGATTAGCGCGGTGACTCGGCCAGATTTAAAGACGGGGCCAGTCGATCGCCGAGAACGGAGCCGATCGAGCCGCTGTTTCTTCCCCGGAGAGCCAGCCAATCGCGGCCCAATCGGACTTCCACTAGGCGAGCCTGGAATCGCCGTGAAAAAGTCTCCCCTGACCGAGGGAACATCGGTAGATCGGTATCTGCACCGGTTAAAGTGACGTTAAAAGGCGAACTTCGTCACGAAGTGCCTGGAAGATGATCGAGCTGGAACGTCTCCGGCTCTCTCCTAGTTCTAAACCTGCCGTGTCTGAGCGTCAGACTAAAAACTATGCACGTAGAGTCCTCTACTTCGCCCGTGTCTCGAGGCTCGTGACGCGGGAGAGAGATCGATACTCGCAGAACTTGGTCGGAACGATCTCTTATTGCAGACCCGCTCCGTGAACAACGGGCCGCAAACGAAGTAACTAGATCCTCGATCACGAAACGTCACGGAAGGCCACGGCGGATCGCCTCGGGCGAGGGTGGAACATTGGTAACGTCGCTCAAACTTCGCTATCGCCTGAGCCCCGTTATGTCCGATTCTCTTGATTGCCTCGGCGTAGCTGGGATCCAGAGACCAAGTCCGGCACGTCGATAGTGGGCCAGGTTTTGCCTCCGCCAGGCTGGCGTGTAATCGCGGAACGGCTACAAATCTCCCAACCCTCCGTGGCCAGCTGAAGCCTGCCCTGCGATTGGGTCTCGTGACTGCTCCGAAAGGGTGACATCGTGCCACCGCGCGGCCTCTTCATCGTGGCGAGCGACGCACAATGAGCGGGTTCTTTTTTTTTTTTTTTTCTTTTTGCGACATCGCCGCGAACGACGCGACGAGCAAGCTTCCTTCACGAGGGGAGGTCGAAATTAAGTGGCTATTTCACGGTGCTAATTGTGACAAATACGACGAATCATCGGCTTAATGGCACCCTCCCTGTCAATCCGAACGCGTTTCTGTCTCTCATCTCGCGTGCACCTTCCCAGCGTCTCTTTCGCCGGGGTTCCAAAGCGGTGGCCTACTTCCTTACGGAATTGAAACCGCTCACGGAACCGTTCGAGTCACTTATCTAATTAGCCGCGAAACACCATGATCGCGGCGTAACCAGAGGTCAAAGATAGCTGGCCTGCACTTTGCAATCAAGTTATACTCGGCTGCATATTGTAGCTGGCAATTTCACCGCGGCCGCGTTTAGAATTTCGATGGGCAGCGTTTCACGTACCATGAATAGTGGCGTACGTATTCGGGCTTAAGAATACGTCAGATATATTTGCGGAGAGCTGTGCGAGCTTGCTGGCCATAGGTCCGGAACTTACGCAACGGAGCTGCATAATTACAAACACTGCCGAGTACCTACCTACAGAACAAATATTTCCTTTCGCATCGCCTGCGCGGCTGCACACACTGCCTGGCAGGGATTCCAGGAAAACGAGAATTTCATTACACGAGAATTTAAATTCCATACGTACATTTAGGAAGCAGAAGACCGTGGCTTTTATCAGTGGTATTAACGAATCGTGGGGGATTCCAAGCTGGGGCTAATTAACGCTCGAGTGTCGCGTTGAGGAGAACTGATATGCCCGCTCGGATTGTATCAGGAACTTAATTTCGACGCACGGGATAAGAGCTCGCGAACATTTTTACTTTTTACTCGAGAGGTCGTTACACGTCTCGTTAGCTGGCGCTTAAGAATACCAAGCCAATGCGAAGGCAAAACATTCACAAATATTACTCGTCCGTGTTTTAATGTCTGCCTGGCTGCTTTCACTCACTACCACATCTCTCGCGTCTACTCATCTCGCATAAACAGGGTCGTTAAGGTGCAAATCCACGATGAGACAAAAATGTCGTGTCTCACGTGAGACTTTTTAATCTCACGAGACAATTACTTCAGTATTTTTTAATTATTTTCTCTTTAGTTTCGCGAAAGTAAACTCCCGCGAGACAAGTTTCGTGATATATTTTCACAAATCTCGCGGCTATTTCCATTATTTGCGTTTAGTCGTTGCTGAGATTCTTCTCTCGCGATAGAAAAGTCTCGTGTAAAATCTCATCGTGGATTCGAACCTTTAGTATATTCGCGAGAGTGTAAAGGAAGATAGAAATAATTCTCTCCTCGAATTCAACAGACTGTTACTGCAACTAATTGCCGATAATTGTGAAATTATTAACACTTGGCTTAATAAACAGTAAATTCCACGTCAAGCGTACAGTTTCATCTTGCAGGATATGAACTTTACGGTAGCAAGTGACGCGGCGGCGAGGGAGTGGACTTTAAACGTAATTGCAAAAAGTATGTTACGGTAAGCCATGACGTTCCGTAATACGCGAAAGGTTTCAGACGAGGCTCAGTGGTCTAGGGGTATGATTCTCGCTTTGGGTGCGAGAGATCCCGGGTTCAAATCCCGGCTGAGCCCGACTTTTTTACTTTCACAAACAGTAAACTCTACTAACAAACGTGCCAAATCTTTCTTTGACCATACACAGGCATAGGTTTCTCATTTCAGATTAATTTTTTACGACTGCGAAACGTATTTACAATTTGCTGCGGGTTTCGATACCCCTGCTGGGTGCTCTGATTTAACACGTACCTACCTACCTTTCAGACGAGGACGGTTTCGAAATGTAAAAGAAGTGCGCGCAGAGTTGAAGTATCAATTTTATTTCAAACATCCCCTCGTTTGCTTTTACGTAGATACACGCGTATGCGAGAAACAAAGTCGTGAACGAAAATACGATGACAGTAGAAGCATCTGGTTCCGGATACGATGAATTTAATGGACGTAAATATTCGGTGCACGAAGCGTTTGCAAATATGCCCCGCATCGAAGTTTCTACGTATCATCGTGCACCTATGGCTGCTGGTCCCCGTTACCAGCGGGCAAGCTCGTAAATCAATCTCCTCTGCAGATGCGGCAGATGCTCATTTGCATCCCGCCGCTTCACTGTTACAGCCAGCGAGCAGAATTCAATGCAGTGTTTCCTACGACCTACGACGCGACGTTTACAATGCTTAGAGATGTTTATCCTGCTGCTATCCAGAACACGACTTGCGCCGTATCACGCTGAATGCATCTTTCATATCCACCATGCCGCATTTATGCTCGTTATTGCCCCACGTATTCCACTTACCGCGATTAAAACACGCTGCTCGGAATCATTTCTACGGGAAGTTTCTAGGCGACGTGGACCAATGAAACAGAGGATTTGGGTTGAAATAAATATCGCTCACTTAGCGTAATAATGCTATGGGGTTGTTGAGCTCTAGTACCGAGTAGTGTACCGCGTCTACCGAAGAGTCGTTCGAATAGCTGATCAATAGTTTAAGCATCCACTAAAGTGGAACGTATTCACGCACAAGAAGCGTGTAATAAAGCGGAATTGGATGAAGTATCGATTTCATGCGCGGGAAAGTAGGTGAAATTTTAACGTCGAATCTAACCTGGCGTTATTACAACCGGCTTCCTCCTTCCTTCGATTATTAACCCTTCGGGGCGCCCGTTCAAGCATCCGATGGTCACGGTCGGGCGAACTTTCAGTTAAACCAAATCGATGGACCCTCGGCAATTTCCTGAAAGTTGAAAGTCAAGATTGGAGGGGCAGGCTGCAGATGCGTGGGACATGCGTGCCTCAATGGTTGTACATGAAAATCAAACAGATCACGTGTACGCGGGGCATGCACCTGCCGCGCGTAACGATCGCCTAATGACTCGTCGAAACCCCGGGCTTCATTGTCTCCTACGGGAGCTCAGGGAAATTCGGTCGCTCCGCGCAGGAAGCAGCCGCTTTTTTTAATTGAGAGGCAGGGGTATCCGTCCCTTAGAGTTTAGAGTTTAGGAAGTCTCTTCACGCCTGGGTGCTCTATATTCCACGTTAATTGACTTCATAAGTTTTCGAGTAAATCGAAACTGCTTGCGGAGGAGTTATGTAAACGGTGCATGAGAAATGTTTGATAACTTCTCCTTGAATTTTAAAGAGACGCGCTCCTCTTCTAAATACATGCATCCCCGAATTAAGGGGGGAGGCTTACCTAGAAATTTTCGAAAAATCGATTTTCGATTTTGGATGGTCCTGCACCGAGCTACGGTTGTCACCCCAAAGCGCCTAAAAAAAAAGGACGTCTCGGGCATCGCCTATAACTCACAAACCTTTCAATACTTTTTACCACAAAAAAATACTGAAATATCCGTAAGATGTACTCTTTCCAATAGACTAATGTTTTATAATAAAAGTTTATCGGTTTTTCTAAAAAAAAATCCCAAACAAGCATGTTGTTTTGACCATTCTAGTTTGGCCTCCCCTCTTAATACAAGGATTTGCATTCTTCCGCTGCTGTTTCCGAAGAAAGCACGAGGGTGGAGGATATTAAATTTGAAATCCTAGGAAGGATACCCTATGCACTTTCCACGCCGCTCCCGTGGGAATGATCAAACATGCCCCGTGATGTATGCAAATTGCAAAGCCAGCCGCTACTGGACTTGGTGCACTCCGATGCGAAGCATAAACTCGTGCTGCTCTGGAGAGTCAACAATCCTTAACAGGACAGAAATTCCACGGGATATATAACTACAGAGGTGGTAGATCGGTGTTTTCGTTGACAGTAAAAGGCCCGCGCGATTCATAAATTAGCCCCGGACGATGACAAGTTGCCAATGACTACCGAAATGCCATCACGCGACGCCCACGAATTCGCTCGTCGGTGGTGCGTGTGCTCGTCCTTTAAATCGAATTCAGGTAAAAGACACCCGTGTTTGTGGGCGGCACAGCGGAATTATTCCCACGTCATTGGTCGAGCACAGTGCGCGTAGACCTGGTGGCTAACTGGGATCGGCAATGCACACGGTGTAGCTTCTTTGCACAATGGGACCGCCTCACAATGAACGGAGCTGCTCCATCGTGGACTTTCACGTTTCCAAAAAGTACAGTCGGAGGTTTTTGTGCGCCGTCATTGGAAGGCGGCGGGCGTTCGGGCGCCAAAGGAGACGGGAAATTGGATCAAGAGCGCGCGCACGATCGCCACCGACCCGTGATAATTCGTTCTTTATGGCGGGCGACATTATACGTACGTCGAGACTGTTTCCTGAATACCAATGAAAGGCACGGGCTTCTTATTCCGACTGCGGAGTCACGATCTCGTATCGCGAATCGAGTGCATAGCTATATACAACAGATCGGCGCGTCAATCGGAATAAGGAACGAGCTTGGAGCTACGAAAAGATGACCCGGGAGTACCTACATGTTTTAATAGTGACCCGGTTCCCGCCGCGAAACGCAACGCGAGGGAATAAAACTCTGACTCGGTGCCCCATGCTTTTGCGAGTAAATCGTGCGACGTAACGTTAAATGGCCCAGTCACTCCCATTCTTCCTCGTCCTCCCGTATCACGGAAAGGAGCATCCTATTGTACAGAGAAATTCGTTACGGCACTCGTGCGTGTTGCGCTGCAAAAGGGATCCTCAGCGTTGACGTGGAAACCGCGCCTCGCCCATTGTCCCTCTTCCACGGCGAGGCGAAAAACGGTTTCAACTTTCGAGTGCCCGCACTGCGCCGTGTCGTTCTCTGTCGCCTCGTCACCGTGTCCCCTTCGACAGCCACGAGTGGCCGAAGCAACCCCCGCCATTCTGCGAGAGGCTCGAGTGCTGTCGCGCTGACTCTTTTCAACTTTGATCGAGCGCCACTCCAGTGCGCATAAGATGAAATGAATTAGCGGCCCGGAACCGGAAACCTCGATTCTCTTTCTCTATCCTTCCTTCTACATCGCCCCTGTCCTTCGCGCTGCTCCTCCGTCCCGTCTCCCTTCGCCCGATTCCTTTCCTCGCCCTTTCCTCCGTTTGTTTCCCGGCGCGACAACCGTTGCGGTTTCCCCCCCGAAAGCTTTGTGTGACCACAGTTTTTCTCGAGTGTCGCGAGTCGCTCCGACTCATTAATACCACTCCACGAGCCCCCCCCCCCCCCTGGCGGCGAGCGGCTACGCCGTTCCAAGGGAACATCGGATGGAAACAGTTCGACCAACAGCCTCGTGTGAAATTGTCGATGAGTTTATCCAGACGCTTCGTCGTCGTTCCACTGGGCCGTGCGACCGATCCAGACACGGGCAAACGAACTCCATTTGAGGAATCACGCGACTCATCGACCCCTCCCATTTGTCGCTGAAATTCTGCTCCGATCAAAGTGCATTTACAAGTTCTGGTCGATGTATCGTTTGTAAAGTCAGATTTCAATATACCCGTTTATATGAATTCAATTAAAGCACCGAAACAATCCAATGCCGCCGCGGGCGCGATTCGATCGCGCAGATTTATTCGAATCAATGCCAAAACCGTTCCACGAATGGGCCGATGCCGCGGGACTAATGGTAATCACCGTATCGCCACGTAATTACAATTCCAATAGCAATTGCGGGGACATAATGCGGTTCCATACAATAACCGTTCCATCGACCGCGTAACAATTAAACTATCAGCCGCGGAATGCTTGTTTGCAAAGTTTGCCGGCGAAACGTCGCGACGCCGGACTGTTGGATTTAATCCGCTGCAGGTCGCGCGAGGAAGCTGCGAAGACTACACGCATGTCTAATAACATTAGTATGCCGTCGGGCGAGTCGGCCAGCGGTCCCGACGGCCAGTTTAATTCGCTTTAACTAAAGTCCTACCGACACAAAGTCGAAACGTGCCTAATTACCTGACTCCTCGTTAGCTGGAATAGTCGACGAACGCGCGGCGTCCCTGGGAGCCGGGCGCCCTTCCTTCGTCGCTCCTCCCTCGTCGTTCAAACGCTTCAAATGTTAATAGATTCGCAAAGGAGCCAGTTCCCGGTATCTGCATGTCGCTGGCATTACCCGGGATCGGATTGAATCCGTGGCGTGACGAGGATGAGCACGCGAGGGCCCGGAAAATTGAATTGCAGCTCGACCAGCGGCGACGATGCAGTTGCGGAATCATTTAGGGTCGATACAGAATTTACGGGTCGCAATTGGGCGGCGGAATAGCCAGACCAGAACCGCGGTTTTCGATGATCGAGAGACACGATCGAAGCCCGGGGTCAGGCCTCTGCGCAGGATATTTCCGCCTACCTTTGCGAGCCTCGCGGAAGTTGCTTTCGACCGGCCGTGACGATTCCATTTGAAAGTCAGATTCCAGCGACCCATATCGTTTTCGGGAACGACGGAAGAGATGCATTACGTAAGTCGATTACCCGCCGTCGGGGAGAATTGTATTTGGGAAACTAGCGGAGGTCGCAGCTGAAGATTCGCCGCACGCCATGGCTGGTAATTAAATTAGAGCGGCGTCGCGGCGCGCTCTTTCATTAGCTCGCGTCGGGCGATGTGAGACAACATCCTTCTTCTCCTGAAAACCACAAAAGCCGTAGCGCGAAGTGCACGGAGACTTGTAAATATGGAGTGCCTCTATATTCTCAGGTTGGGTTGACGAAATTTCTCGGTCGTTGAGGAAGCTTTCTGCCGAATGGCAACGATACTTTGAGGCGTATTCGATTGGCCCCCTCGATGGCTGACATTCCAACGAATTCAGGCTGGGATTCCGGTGCTGGCTGAAGGACCGCGAAATTCGCGGTAACTCGCCGCTGTAGCACCCACTAAACGTCCTTTAAACCCGTGAACAGGGGCGATAGTGAAAAGTACCCACCGCCCTGCCGTTCAACCTCCGCCGGGAAGAAAGATGGAAGGAAGGAAAGAAAGCGAGCCGTCGCGCGGGGGATGACAATTTTTTGATTCCGGGACTTTTCCTAGGCCCGCTCATTCATACACCTCTCGCTCTAGCTCCTCGGCGGGATGAATGAGGCCATAAGGAACGGACTTCGGGGCATCGTGAATGGGCCCCGACAACTTCGGGGACCGAAAAAAAGGCAGCCGGTTTTCACGTTCGCTCACCCGCTGCGCGAACGAAGGCGACACAAGTGTCCCATTGTCGATTCGCCAGGATACGAGAGTGCCTCCTGGCATTGTCGCCTCGCTCCTTAACACCATTAACTACGTTTTACCTTAAATTTAACCCAAAGTGGGGGCCTCTTGACAAATTTCCAGGATTTACGGCATCACGGCTGATTTCCCATTCACAATAACTCCTCTCCTACCGCCGCCACTTCACGTCTCCACATCCTCCAGCTTCCCTTTCGCTCTCCTTCCACCTCTATCCCCTTGTCGGCCTTGTTCCTTAGCGCGCTCTCTCTCTCTCTCTCTCACTCCAGCCCTGATTTAGTTCGCAAACAAATTGCAAGAATTTGTGGCTAATATATAGGCGGAGGCTAGCGAGCTTCTTATTTTCGAAAATTTGTAGAAAATCCTTCCGAAACGATCGGTCCAGGCCACGGTCTACTAGATCCACTTTTCGCTTGCGAGAACGACGTGTAAAAAGCTGCGGGAATTTTGCCCTTCGTGACGTTTCGTCCGTATCTCTGGAATGTCGTGTTTCAACGGAGAAACGTATTTTCCCGTAGAGATTTGCGAGCCATAAATTTCACCGATACCTGTCGACGTAGATAAAACAGCCCTCGCTTTTTGTCAAGTTTCCGCTTACGAGTAATCCGAATCGCGAGATGTATAAAATTTCTATAAGCTTCGCAAATATTCACGGAAATGAATAATTATGTAAGCTCTATCAGTCTGCTACGAATACCGGTGGACGCTCGTCCGAACGCACCTAGAAATTCGGATCCTCGTATTTTGAGAGAGAGAAATATTCATAGGGTATCCACCAGCGCCGACAATAATTAATACTTCACAGAAATACATCCAGAAACTGTTCGTCGTTCTATCATTAGATCGCAGAATTGTTATTTCTGAGGAACGAAGTTTCTGTGTAGCTGTGCGGTCGTCTCTACATTATTTAACAATCCGATATAATGTATATGTAACATGTACCAGTAGACAGTTTACAAATAAAGCAACTTTAAATATAATTCACAGAAGGATGTATTCAAAGTACAAGGACTATAGTGATAAATATATCATTTTATTCTCTTTACAGTTATATTAAAAATATACAGCATTCCAGCTCTCCCTGAATCGTACAAAAATATATCTACAATATTTACAAAGCTCGCGTGAGCGCAAGTATTTTCCAACGAAGCTCGCCACGCTTTTTGGCCAAATGGAGGGATAGAAGGAGCGATATTTGATCGTTCCGTGAGCGATTTAGCTACAGATTTTTATTTCCTAAGAGTTGACGATCCTGTCCACGGTGTGCTTGGTGCACCCTATGCTCCTGAACAGAGGACTAACGATAGTGTCCTGGATCGTGCTCTGGTAAACGGAACACCCGTCGATCCGTCTCTTTTTCTCGTCCGTTTTCTCTCGCGCGTCGTCGACGGTCCTCTTCAAGCCCCTGGACAAATTGTGCGCATCCCTCTCGTAACCCGGACGATCTGGCATCGGGCTCGCCCTCGGTAGATTTAATTTCTCCTCCGTGGCCTGATGAAACGGCGGGTTATCGGCAGGTGGCAACGAGATCGATCGCTCGAAACGATTCGCCCCGAGATCCGACGGATCCTCGTGGCTGGCCGTATCGACGTGCTTGTCGGACACCTCGATCTTCTCGTTTTTCAACGATTTCCCGGTGTCCTCCTCCTGGTCGCAGTTCCGGCTGGACGAGTCGTCGGTGCAGCCATCCTTCCTCTTGCCGCACGTCCTCAGGCAGCAGCACTTCTGGCTCTGCCCAGAAGGCAGGTCCTCCTTCTTGTACTTCACCCTGCGGTTCTGGAACCAGATCTTCACCTGCTTCTCGGACAATCTCAAGTTCGTGGCGATCTCTATCCGCCTGAGACGCGACAGATACATATTCGACGAGAACTCCCGCTCCAACTCCAACAGCTGGGTGCTGGTGAACGCGGTGCGAATCCTCTTGGAGCTGTTGCTGATGGAATTCGGGGACTTCGGCGGTGGTGTCGGGGTGCTGTTCCGCGACGGTGACTCGCTTGGCGCTGATATATCTAAAGGAGGGTGTTTACCATTAGTACGCGTCGTTTAAGGAACTGAAGAGAAGTATTTCTTCGACCACACCGTTCAGTGTTCAGCCTATCTGTCTACGTAGGCGCTAGTGAAATATTTACCTGAGAGCCTGCTCGTGGAGGTGTTTAAAGGCGACGGTGGGCTCTGGCCAGGTACAGGCAAGCTTCCCAAAGCCGGCGGACTAATTGGAACAGGAACAGGCATGGTCGGCGGCCTTGGCACCGGTCGGATCGGTTGATAACCCAGCCCCAAATTGAAGAAGTTGAACATGTAGTTCGGCATTTGATTCCCGTAATAGGGCAACGGGTACACAGGTGGCGAGTTGTTGCCAATCAGCGAGTCCACCAGGAAGCTTCGCGACATATCGGCAGTTTATCTTCTGACACGATTGGATCTATACTGCCCTCCGTTAGATTCACACTGGTACCGGAACACTAAATAATCCTGTGGACACTGTAACTCCTTGGTGCGCGAGATCCCATCGATACACTGGGTCCGATTTCACCTTGCTGCTCGAAAGTTTCGCTTAGACGACTACCGCCGGATAGTTGGTTCTTTGTGAGATTCTCGAGCGATGCAAGCGATCTTTCTCGATCTGCAAAGTAGTACAGACTCCCGAGATGTTCACGGCACGATGCTATACCGTGATCTGCATCCTGCAGGACCACCGCACAAGAATATATAAGGGGTGCTAACTCCACCCAGGGGTTGGTTTCCTTTGGGGCCCCTTTTGTACGGGGTCCCGCCCTTTTTCGAACGGTGCCCCCTTTCAGTTCACCCCAACGCGACCAGGGACCAAGCGGCTCCCTTCCCCTGGGATCGACACTGAGTAGGGCATTTTCTCGCAACGCTAATTCGACGGGTGGCTAATATGTCCGGAAACTTTATACCACCCATCTTTCCACTATTATTGGCCCCCAACCCCTGGCTCCGTATCCTCATTATTTCCCGGGGCATTCGTTCCTCGCGATGATTCTCAAGTACGACTTTAAATCGACGGAAATGATCTTTCGATCCGGGTGTGTGACGCGGCACGGGCGTCGTGCAAAACTTTTGTGAGTACTTTTTCCTTTTGTCTCTTAACAATAGCTTCTCACCGTTACTCGAGCTGCTTCTGCTCGTTGCAATATAACTTCCGTCTGTGAATCATGCAGCAAGCTTACCCTACCGACATTTTTATAGTTCTAACGAGAAACGCTCGACACCAATTTTTATTCCGCGGATAACAGTCTGAATCCTCGGACCGCGATCTCCGAGAAGGTGGGGAACGAAAGACAAAGGCGTTTTAGCCAACCATTTTTCTTTGAGCAAACCGTGAAGCGTGGTACACGTTTTTGTCGCCGACGATTATCAGCTAGATTCTTGTGGGACGTCCTGAAGAATCTGCGAGAACAATCAAGATAAGCTGGTGGGAAGGCCATAGGTGCAGGTAGCCAGAGGTGGTTAGGGAAAGTTTCATTAGTAGTATAGTCCCTGTAGGCGCGAAGTTAGATGGATTTTGCGAATACCTATTCTTAGAGTGTAAGTGAATGTAAATTCGGAGGGAATTTGTGCATTTACAGCGTCATCTCGGTAAACGTATTATAGATATATCAATGCTAAATGAATTTTCATTTATTTGCTGCAATGATTGAATGTGTACCCGTGGCTGGAAGCGTCGAATAATGGACCTGCTTCCCATGGAAAGAACGTTTTCAAACATGCACTCAAAAGTGAAGATAGAAATATCCAGGGAATGACTTCGTTATGGAAATTCTATCGTCAAACAGAATCAATCTCTTCCTCGAGCGTTCAAAGTTTGTGCCCGTTGTCGGGGCACGTCGACGTCGTTTTTATAAAGCATATTGAAGTCTTTTGAACGGTAATTTCGTTTCCCCCCCGCATCGATATTCAGCAGCTAAGGAGATCCAAATCAAATCTCGAGTCTACCTGAGGCGCAGCGTCACTTCCCTTCCATTTTTCCGGGACGATTTGCATCCCGGGGAAATATTCCCCCGTTTACTGGCTGTGTACGTTTCTAATGAAATTCCCGAGCGTAAAGAACCGACGAATCATTCTTCAACGATACGTTATAAATGTGAGAAGCGTACGAGTGAAGTTCGACGAATGAACTTTGGCTCTATCGAATATTAAACGCTCCAAGATTCGTCGATGCATGCTTCCGATACGCATACACCTCCGTTCGTAATCCCCCGCCGTTCATAATCACGGGCAAATGTTTGCCGACAATCAGCGAGGCTTATTTTAACGAAACCCAGCGCTGCAAAGTTCAAAGCGTATTTCGCCAAGCGCCACGGGACCACTGCTCGTATCGCGGGCACTTTAAATCGCGCAATCGATGCTCTGCGCGACAGAAAATTTCAACCATGTCGGTGGTTATTGGTTGTAGACTCCCTCGGCCGTGCCCCGGCCCTAGCGAGGACCCCGCGTTCAATTATTACCGTCACCGTGAGAAACGCGAACTTTGCAGCTCAAGCAATTCCTCGATTACATAGTTGCCGAAGCTGGGGCTGCCGATATGAAATTTTTTCCCCCAGCTGACATAGTTGGGCGAAGCTCGCTACTAGCGATTCAGGAATTGCGAGTGTAATTCAGGGCCTCCGCGCCGCGCACGGTGCTTTTAATCGCCAGCTAATGAATGCCCAAGGTAGCGGAGGAACTACAATGTTCCGGGTAATGAAACGGTTCGGCCTGGTGTCCAGTGCGCAGCCGAAAATACGGCCATTTCGACGCAGCGATGCAACGTTGCAGCGAAGCCGCGGTACTAATTTCTTGATCATTTGTAGCTGCTTTATCGAGCGTGTCCTGCACGGCACCCACGTTGCTCACAAAGCGGAAAATTAATATTTAGAGCGAGGCGTCCTTTCAGTCGAACGTATCGTCGTCGACCGTCATTTCCACCGTTTCCACTTCGTCATTCGTGCTACATTCTCGTGCGAACGGGCTCGCCCCTTTGCACCTGCTGCACATCCGACGCGACCAGCCGCGAGCGTTTACGAATTCTTGGGTCCTGTATCTATCCTGTCATTCATCTGCGCGTGACAAATGATGATACCACGGTACCGGCCCGCGAGCATGTGATCTAACGGGAGGACGCGTTCGTATCCTTGAACGCAAAGAAGTTGAAAGCTGCGCGTGGATGATGGATCACGGAGTTATTCGCTTATCTGTATTCTGGCACGTGAGCGTTCCTCCGTTCGGTAAATCCCACCGGTGGCCCAATCATTGCCGCAGAGGTAGCCGGCACTCGTACGCGGAAACAAGCAAGCCTGGGTACACGATAGTCGCGCATTAAATGGCTCATAATGTTGTCGGAGCACGCGAGAGATCAGAGAAAACACGGCCGTGATTTTAAACCCCTAATAACGGGACTAATCCCATTACAATGTTACCAAGGCAGCGGGCAAGGAGGAGCGTGGCCCAACCCCTCGGCTCTCCTATTAAAAATCGGGGCAACGTTATCTCACGAGCTAGCCCCGTGAATAATAGAACGCGCGTCTCTCTCTCTTCCAGCATATGTCCGGTGTATCTGGCTGATTCGAAGGGTCGCCGGGCGAGCCCGTTCGCGAGGGGTTGGTCCCCGCGCCACCCCTCGTACGCCAGGCAGAATATGTATCGCAAACAAAGTTACGCTGGCACCGTACCGTTCACGTGCATCGTTACCAGCGTATATCTCGAGTGATTACGAGCGAAGGATGTTTTAATTTCGCGGTGCAACCCCTCATCGCGCCACCCCATTGGCTGCCCTTTCCAAACGGGGCGTGCCCCGCCCTGCTGAAAGAAATTCAGGAACAACGAGACTGGGCTTCCTATCCCGTCGAAGGGAACTCGCCGGGAGGTTTGTGAATACCGCGTATGTAGCTCGCAACCCCCAAGTCGAAATCTTCAATTTCCAGCGGAGAAAGTAATATCGCAGTCGCGCTTAAAATTCGCGGGGGTGGGGTGGGGTGGGGGGGGAGGGAAGGGAGGGCGTCGCGCGCTAACAAGAAAAGGGCCCACAATGGATAAAGCGCGAACGGCGAAGAATACTCGGAGCCAATATAATTGGAAAAGTTACTTCAAAGCGAAGGATATACTTGGCGCTTTATGCTGTTTCTACTTTGAAGGAGCATTCTCTATGCCGCGCCGAGCCCTGTTTCAATTTTCTCGCCTTTCACGTTCCATCTCGCCCATCGACATTCCCGGGCATGTCTATTTTCAAAATGCCCGATATAGGGAGCAAGCTTTTCAATTTTCTTGGCTCGATCACGCCGCGCGGCATCGTCGTCTCGTTTCAAAGCTGTTCACATACTTCCATGCAGTTTCCAAGTTTCGTTCAAAGCGACGCTGTTGATACGCGACCCCGTCGCTATCGAGGGCATCGAGGCAACACTGACAAACCATCCACGTTACTTATAGATAATCCTTCCGCTCCTTACTTCCAACACGCTGATCGATAGCCAGCGACTAAACGCGGAGCTGGCGAAGTGTGTCGCGAACTTCAACTACACCTCCAAAGCGTGTTCTGCCGAAACACTGGAGATACAGTTTTCAACCCCCGCAGTCGGCAGGATGTACACCCAAAGGCTGATTAAATATTCGTAGAATAGTTTCGCGATGAACTTGAATGTTAGCTGAAAAATGCACGAGCCAGAAGCTAATGGGCCCCCTTCGTCGTTATCAGGAGCTGCCAGGTCCAAGTTTCTTGATACGTAAACGAAAACGCTTCGAGGGGCACGGGCGACGAACCAAATATTTGATGATCCGCATACTCGGTCCCGAAATACGAAAGTTCAAGACAAGCACCAAGGCTGGGAAAGATGGAATCGAAGGAGACACTGGCGTATTCATGGCGCTCTTTCACCATCGACAAAGTTAAACAGTTTTCGGAGCAGTGTAATGAATTGAGAGAGATTTAACAAGTTCCTGTATTGTTTTCCATTTATCCGCGGTTTCGGTATGAAATTAGGTACCTGGACTCTTGGCCCAACTGTTCCGTAGAACTTGTTACGTACACTTCACTGCGATACGATATAAGGGAAGTTGCTCCTCGGTCCGCAAAACTTGGGGTGTACCTTTGTCGGGCCAAGTGGTTCGAATAAAATGTCGACCCTCTCCTTTCTTGCTCCAGTAATCAAATACGATAGTGGCTGGATGGATGCCAGGCTTCTCCGCCATCGACATCGGAGATAGATTTCATTTCAACTTCTTCGCCTCCGCAGCCGTGCATTGGAACCCGCGATCGATGCGTCTCCCTCCCCGCAAAACTTTGCATTCTCCATGCCGCGTCCCTTTCGTCGGATCGTCGACTCGAGAATTCAGTTTAGCCTGAACTTGGGAACGAGTAGAAACGAGACCAGCCAGAGGAGCAAAATCGCCGTGAGCCACGGTTCCTCCAAGCAACAAGGGTGGTGGTACCTCGATCGGGGGCGCACATCCAACCCGAAAATCCTTGAAGATGGACGCGATAAAGCGTAACGCGACGACACAGGGAGACAATGACCCTCGGGATTTCATAAGAAAAAACGCAAGCAACCCTCGATCATGCTCGACGAGGCCTTCGATACCTTCGTTCAACACACATGGATACATGAAGAAGAAGAAGAAGAAGAAGAGCGTCGTTCGAGTTGGCCCCGTGAAGATCGAACCGTCGATCAATCGGCTTGCACGATTGCTACGCGATGAAAGAGAATTGCGAGATCGATGTCGTCTTCGGTAAACTTACTCCTTTCTCCTCGGCCATTATCCCGGCCGTTTCGTTCCGCCGTCTGCGCCCGATTCTCGAGGCAAGGATCTGAAATTAGCTCGGCTCATTTCACCCGGCAGAAAAATACATTCTTAGGCCAGGATGCTCGGTCCCAAAGGAGCATCCCCATTCAACAGCAGCGCAGACACAACCCGCGCTATTGGTCATCTATAAAAGGGCCACGAGAAGGGAAAAAAAAGTACCAAAGGAGGGAAAGAAGAAAGAAACGGTGCCGGGCTCGGCCAAATAATCATGGGAATGGCAAATACGATTTCGAATCTCTCCTTTTGCTGCCCCGCGGACCAAATGATTCCGGCCATAGTCGAGAGGGCGAACTTTTGCGGAAATCCTTTTATTCGTCTTTCGCCCTCTTCACCCCCTTCGCCGTCAAACACCGGAAAGATATCTGTACGAGCCATCGCTCACAACAATTTGTCTTTTTTCCTCGTAGTCCGATAGCCAGCCTCGCATTCGGGACCCTTTTCCGAAACAAACGCTAAAGGGTTCGAGTGCAGACCATCGATCGACTGAGATCGTACGCTGGACCAGCTCCGACGAGTTCCATTTATCGATTCTATTATATTATTTATCAATCGTTTGTGTTTCGCCTGAAATGCTCGGAGCGCAGGGACGCCACCCACTGGATCGTGGTTAATAATTGTTGGGAAGAGAGGGCACGGGTTTGTCTTCTCTTTTGTGTGCCGTGGAAAGAAGCTTATCCAATAGACCGGGAAGCCCGTTTGTTATCCGCCTAGCCACAAATGTGTTACTTACTTAACGATCCCGAACTTTCGTCGAATTCGTGAGCCCGAAACTCGGTAATCTAGTTCGCGGGGCAGCATCGGGCGGGGATTACTCCCTTCGAAGGGAGGGTGGCAAAAAGGTTAATGCTCCATCTCGACCAGAGCTGTCGTAGATCGCGCTTTACCGCGAAGTCAGAAACGTTGCGCAAAGAACAGCTACACAGGAGGGTCTGAAAGGGTTCGCGGCCATAATGTGCTCCATAAATTAGGGCGGGATGTAGGAGCCGAAGCCCGAGCAGCGACGAGTCCGACGTGAATCCATCGTAAGCGTGCATCGATGACCTTTTTGTCGGCGGCGGGGCGTATTGTTTCGTGGCCCATTGTCGGCAACAATGACCGTTCCCGAATCGCGATGATCGCTCTAGCGTGGGTTATTCGATAATTTCGCT